>JAQQTO010000050.1:0-1250000 GCA_029884595.1 Ormosia semicastrata | reverse complement strand
ATTAGGGTTGAATGGAGAGATTTATGATACTTTTGTGCTTTGGTTTCTTAATGAATTATAGACCTTTTTCTGGATGGAATTTTGATTGGAAGTACATGATAATGGTTGAATTTCTTGGCTAGTGTAACTCACGGCCAAGACAGCATCTTCATAGGAGGTTAAAAGTCTAAATTGTTCATCTTTCTTCCATTGTTTCTTGAATTCTGATTTGTGAAATTAACAATGATATGAGAAATGATAATTTCTTATTTTAGTGACTGTTTATAGGCTGCTGTAAGTCACGATTGAACCATGTAAAAATAAAGTTTCTTACTTGTAATTTGTGTTTCATCTTCCATTGGACGTGGTGGTCTTTATGGTTGATTTAAGAGAGTTTATGGCCAACTTTCACTTGGTTGAAGGACACGGTTGGTGCCCTATTTTGGTAGCAGAATTTTAATGCTTAATTGATTAAGTTAGTGGTTTAAAATATGATGGAATATGAAGGCAAAATGCTGCCCTGTTTATGGTTGAGTTTTGGATGCATTTGTTTTTGAGTTTATAGCTTGTATGATGATCAACAACTAAAATAGTTGCTGCCTAGATTTGAACAAAATTTTGCTCACATTTGATGAGTGTAATGACAGTTTGAATTGAGATAATAATGAAGGCAGGATGTTGCCTTGTTCTTAGCTTGATTGTGGATGTTTTAAATGTGTGAAAACATGTCTTGAATAGTCTCTACAGGTCACGACAGAATGCTACCTTATTGTGACTAGAATCATGATGTTTATGTGCATGGCATTTTGACTTGGAATATGTTTGAAATACATAGTATATAGAGCTGCCTTGTTATGATCAAAGTATTGATGTTTTTGTGTATAGAAAATGTTTCTTGTATGATGGTGAAAAGGTCACAGTAGAGGCTGCCTTACGGAGACCATATTTTATGTGCACAAGTATCATATATTGAAGAAAAATGTTGATTTAAAATGCCAATAAAGTATTACAACCAATACTTAAAGATTGGAAGTGTGAATGTCATTGATAAAGTTTATTGGTTATGAGTTATCTGAAATGTGAAAATGATATGTGCAAATGATGTTGAAAAGCTTGATGCTTGAGGTTAAGTCTTTACCTCTTTATTATGCAAGGTTATGTGAAAAGTGAATGAAGGAAAGGTTTTAAAATACTTTTACATGTTTTGGTTTTCAAACTTGATGTTTGCTATTTCCACGTATTTTGGCTAGGGCCAAAGGTGCTCCCAATGCCAGGGTTATGATATTAAAGGAGGTTAAGGAACAAAGGTTGTCCTAATGCCTCATGAGGTCAAGGAACAAAGGTTGTCCTAATAACTCATTTTACCCAGAGGAAATACAAGGAACAAAGGTTGTCCTAGGAATATGCAAATATCATGAGATTTCCTAATACAAAAATTGCTTTTACTAACATTGCATAAGCATACATTAGGGCATTCATTAGGCATAATCATACATCATTATGCATTGCATAAAATGACAACTGTATGGGCAATTGTCCTATTTTCAGAATTAAATCAATGAGAACTAAGGTGGAGAATTGACTTGAAAGTATTCAAAAGGAATGAAGTATGAATAATGGAATATGAGTATAGATGAAGCATGTAATTTACGAAGTAAAGGATATGAAGAGTATCATATTAAATTATGGAACTTGACGTATAAAGAGTTATGTGAATACGAGAATAATGAGATATAGAGGTATATGAAGAGTAATGAATAAATATGATGAATATTTTATATGATTAGATATGATAATTGGTATGATTATGTAAATGATTTGATTTGATGAAGAACCTGATTTAGTTCTATATAATGAACTTGATTGTACAAGGATTTTTATAAAGGTTAATAATTGAACTTCTGTTTCAGGAAGAGAGAGAGGATCAGATTTGGCAGTTTGCCACCTCTCTAACTTATATAAATATATTTATGTTGAGTTTTAAACAAAAAATGTGTTTTTCCTTGAAACAGCTGGAAATATTACAATGACACGTTTTCATGAAATTACTGAGAATTCTTTGAATTCTCACCCTGTATATTTGCATTTTCGTATTACTTCTATGTATACGGAAGGCATCAATAAGCAGAAAAGAATTTAAGAGTCACAAAGAAAGTGTTTGGCTGAAGATACTAGAAAAGTTTTGTATAGAACTTGTATAGATATTTTCATGGAGGCATAATTTGTAAAATTTGTATTATACTTGAAAGTATTTGTATAATGCTCCTTTCGATATATGTATATTGTAATACTTGCAACAGGCTCATATTTTTGTATATTTTATATTTATTTCCACAAGTTTGTTATTAGTTTGAAAGTGACAACACTAATGCTAATTACTAAGGCGTGATTATAGGCATGTCATAAGTAATAGTATTAAGGTGTTAGAGAATACAAGTGTTATCAATCTGTCTGAGAACCTTATACAACACCAAGCATCATTTTTTTAGTGATCATGTCCAAAAGGGTGATTTTGAACTAAAATTTGTTGATACTGACCATCAATGTATAGATATCTTTACCAAACCTCTTAGTGAGGACAGATTCTATTTTGTAAGAGAAAATCTTAAAATGATGGCTCTCAAATAATTGATTATGATTTGTCACATGGCATATGTATATTGAATGTTTTTAAGTGGAATTGTATGTTATTAATTGCTTAAAATTGTATGAATGGGTTTGAGAAACCATACTGAGAGCACATGATATTATTAGGCAACAAGAGAAAATATCAGAAGGTGAGAAAGTTATGAGAAAGCTCATGAAAAGGTTCATGAGACAGATGGTGAGAAAGTTCTCAAGGCAAACCTTCTCATTCAAACCTTCTTACCCTCGCCTGTGACTTAAGCCTTTCAAGACAATCATGTCAACTGCTAGTTTTTATTGAAACACTCTCTTTCTCTTCATAAATTCAAATTTATTGATCCCTCTCTCAACGATCAAATGTGTTACCAACATTCATCTTTTCACCCTCTATAAATCAATCATGTCATTCATCTTGAATTTTCATTATTCCACTACAAAATCATCCTTGAACATATACACACACACACACTCTCTCTCTCTACTCCATTCACATTCTCTTACTCCCTCTGTGTAAACTGACCCAATCCAGACTCAGCTTTTCAATCCTATTGAGAAAATGCAAGTTAAGCATACAACCATGAGAATGAAGAATTACCCCTCGAATGTTTCACCAGAAAACTCTAGTGATGAACAAGTTTCAAAATCACCAACCTCTACATCTCTTGAACCCTCCCCTAAACCTGAAACCTCTCAACCTTAACCAAAAGCAAAATATGTTCCTACAAAGAGAATAAGGTCTATTAGAGTCATGTTAGGGGTAGTTAAATCTATTGCACCATAGAAGAAAGCAACGATTGAGGAAGCAGTTGATTTGGAGGAAGGAGAGAAGGAAGAGTCTTAAGAGCCTGACCAACAGAACCTTGTCAAACCAAAGTAAAGCCTGTGTCAACCAAGTAGGCCTAGCAAAGGTTTGATGAATGGTTTAAATTCAAGAAAGTGATGCCTAGAAGAAGCATATCATTCAATGAAATGGCCAAAGAAGGAAGGCATTTTAGGCCACACATGAAGATTTTAGAGTAGGGTAACTTCTTTAAGATCACTGAGAAGGTTTACCCAACTCTGTGTTGGAGATTCTATGCTAGGGCAACTGTAGTGAGAGAGCCCCCCATCCATTTCCTCCAACATTAAAGTAGTCCAAATCACCATTGGAGACATGTGATTAAGGTGGATGGCATGTAGGCTATGGACAATGGGAAGATGTTGTGGACACTTTTTTTTCTGGATGCTGAAGAATCAAAACTCGCTAGAAGATTGAATTCAACAGCCAAATTCGTACATTCTCTATCATGTCACTTTGCTATGCCAAGAATTGGAAGCACTAAGAAGATTCATGATGCTGATATGGTGGTGATGTATCACATTAAGGAAAGGAAGCTACTAAACCTACACTGCATCATCCTAAACTATATGATATCAGTCATAGACAACATCAAGATAAGCGCGAGTCTGCCCTATAGAATGCTGTTAACCAAAATGTTCAATTTGAGAAGGAAGGATCAATCTTCTCAAAAAGGAATCTACGACAAATGCACATTGAGAAGAAGGAAACTAAAAACAAAGGCTTAGAATTGAGAAGCAAAATGAGACACTACTAGAAAAAAGCCCTTTAACGATTGAAAAATCGGTCACTAAAAAAATTAGCGACTAATTTAGAGACCGATTTGAATCAATCAATAAACCCTTGGTCGCTAAATATTAGTGATCGATTTGGGTTGGTTGCTAAAATTAAAGACCGAATTAGTGATGGATTAATTAAAAATATCGATTGCTGATTTTAGTCAAATTTTGGTTTTTTTTTTTAAAAAAAATTGTTTAGAAACCAAAATAATGACCAATTTTTAGAGACTGAAAAATTAATCTCTAAATCAGTCTCTAATTTGATCGTTAATGCAGTCTTTAAACAATGAATATATTATATATTTTTTTAAAACTAGTTACTAATTGAGTCTCTAATTTAGAGAGTAGAAAATTAGGCGCTAAATCAATATCTAATGCAGTCTCAAAATTGGTCATTAAACTTTGAATATATTATATTTTTAAAAATCGATTTTTAATTCAATCTCTAAATTTTGGATTTATTTTCATAAAATATATTAATTCAATCTCTAAATGCTTTTTCTTTTGAAAAACAAATTTCCTAAATAGTATTCTATTTAATATTCATGTAAAACATATAATTAACAAAAATTTAAAAAAAAAAACTATAAATGACACCAATCACAAGAGATATAATTACTAAGAGTACTTTAATTAAATCAAAAAAGAAAACACACACACGTAGACATTCTGATGAGTATTCATAATATCTTAAGTCATGAAAAGATACACAATGTGAAAATCTTTGGAGAAAATATGATTCATTTGACTTCCAATATAAATTATATATATCATCAGGCACATAATTGTAACAAAGGAATACTAAACCATGGTTAATTCACAAAGTAATGCTTAGGAAAACAAAGTTCCACAAGAAAAATCAAGACAACAGATTTTCTCCATGAGATAAAAAAAAAATGAAAGGCTTATTGTTAGAACCTCCCTCTTTTAAGTCGGGTCGAAAGACTCCAAATTGAACTAAGTTCACCAAATGATACAATTCACTAATAAGTCACATTGGCCTTAATGGCCAATTTATACACTTTAACTCACTAACCAACTATCAACATAACTATCCTACTAATTACATTTCGTATCAACACCTCCCACTTTAAAAACAACCTTGTCCAACAACGCTGATGCAAAAAAGAAAAAAAACTACAGCACATGCTAAAATAATTTCTCAGCTTCCACCATTTTCTTTACTCTTTGACTCCTTGCATATTTTGCACACTTGTCCAATAAAGTGCCTTCCACATTCCCACTCATAATGCACATATCTCAGCCCAAAGGAATTATAACAACAAGCTATCCTAAAAAGTGTTGGGCATACACAAAAGGAACACAAAGCATACATAGCAACTTTTATCAAAACAACCAAAAGTCATAGCAATCTTTTAACCAAAAGTCAAAACAACCAAAAGTCATTGCAATCTTCCAAGTAATTAATCTTTTAACAACTCAACTATCCTCTTAAAACTACATTAGTTAGAAATCTTTAAAATTAATAGAACTGTCTAGATCTGATCCTAAGGTCCTCAACGACATCATATTCAAAATTTAGAGACAACAAGGATTATTTGATACCAAAAATGTTACCAAGTGGCTTCCAATACTCAAGAAGGGGTGAATTGAGTTGAAAAACTTTTTGCAAACACTTTTAAAATAAATACAAATATAGAAGCTATTAAATAAAAAGAGAAATTGTGAGATGAAGAAGAAGAATTTTAAGAAAAGCAAATAAATAAATATGTAATAAAATTAAATTTGTGTTAAATAAAGAGATAAAGAGAAGAAGAGTAGGCACGATATTTATCCTAGTTCGACCACCAACCACTTGTGGCCTACGTCCAGTTCCCGAAACACAATTCGAGATTTTTCACTATGTATACAAGTTTCAATAGGTGCTTGCTACTGTTACAAAATAAAGCACTTTTCACACATAGGGAAACTCTACCCTTGTGCTAAAGCCTCAACCTGCAGGGATACCTCACCCTTATATAAACATTTGAGGGATACCTCACCCCCTTTACAATAGAGCAGAA
The DNA here is from genome assembly GCA_029884595.1 of Ormosia semicastrata. Classification (NCBI taxonomy): domain Eukaryota; kingdom Viridiplantae; phylum Streptophyta; class Magnoliopsida; order Fabales; family Fabaceae; genus Ormosia; species Ormosia semicastrata. Next base: position 1,243,755 of record JAQQTO010000050.1, on the reverse strand, counting down.
AATAGATGAAAAGAAACTCTTTGTAAGAGTAAATAAAACAAATTGAAGTGCAAATGGAGCTCACACAGAGTATCTCAAAGTTTTGATCGAAAAGGAGCGTAGAAAATATAATTTACGAGTTAGTGCAAGTAGAAAAAGGTTTAGAATGTTAGGCAAGTTTCAAAGAAGACTCAAGGTCTCTATTTATAGAGCAATTCAATCAAAATAGATGTTGGGTGTAATAAATGCTCATTATGAAAACGTATACGAGCTTATGATTCTATTTCAGAAATAGGGGTTATTCGAATAACCTTCATGTTATTCGAATAACACATTCTCGTGGAAAACACTTTTAAAAGAGGTTATTCAAATAACATATGTGTTATTCGAATAACACAGATAAAAACTGTGTTCTGTGAAAACAGGTCTATTCGAATAACCTTGTGTTATTCGAATAGCTTTCTTAAAAAAGCTTTTCTGAAAGATGTTGTTATTCGAATAGCTAGTGTGCTATTTGAATAGCCCTTTTGAAGAACAGAGGCGCGTAGGGAAGATTTAAAAACTCTATTCGAATAACTTAGTGTTATTCGAATAGTTTTGTTGCACACAAAAAGATCTTGGCCCGCTTTATTCGAATAACATTGCCTTTATTTGAATAACTATGTTTGAAAAACAACTTTAAGCTTTCTAAAAAACTTTCAGATTTATTTGTTAAATCATCAAAACCATTTTTCTCTTTTCTTGCAAAACCAGTGAGATACTAAGAGAGCTCCGTATACAAAGACTCTAAGTCCTAAAACTCTTCTTAAAAGATCTTGGACTTGGTCTTTCCATCATTTTTAATTTTGTCTTCATATTTGTTATCATCAAAATCATTCTTCAAAGACATATGTTCAATCACATTCTCCCCCTTTTTATGATGACAAACTAGCAATGAGAAAAGAATTAGTACATATAATTGGAATTCATAAAGAGGTATTAAAAACTTACTCCCCCTCTTTACTTATAAGAGGTAACGTATATCAGAGATGTGCGCAACTCCTCATTTCTTTTGGAATCCAATTTCTCCTTTTAATTTTACCTGTCTTTTCTCAAATAAATTCACAAAATTTTCTCCCCCTTTTGTCATGAGCAAAAAAGATAGGTAAGTCCCATAAAATCATGCAATTTATAAGGCAAGGAAATAATAATAAAGGACTGTAAATCATAGATAGGCCATAAAAACATCATTTATTCATTAAGCAAGGTGATGCAAGTACAATGGCAAATAAAACAGAGCAAAAACAAAGATCCTAAGATCTAAAGCTCCTAGAAATAAGCATCCGGAGGCGGAGGCGGAGAATCAGGTTTTATTCGAATAAGGCTAGTGCTATTTGAATAGGGCAGAGAGCAGGCACTGAGAACTACACAAACGAGTTACAGTTTATTCGAATAAGCTAAGCTTTATTTGAATAAAGCTGAAACTAGCATATAGAAAACTGACATAGAAGTCAGTTTATTTGAATAAGCTAAAGATTATTCAAATAACACAGAGACCAAATAAGAAAACTGTAATTGCTAGACGGTAGTTTATTCGAATAAATGAAGTGTTATTCGAATAACACTGATACGCAACACCATTTTTGAGCATCTGACTGATTTTTATTCAAATAAACTTAGATTTATTCGAATAAATCCATCAGAAAAATAGTAAAACACACGTTTATGAATGAAAAACAAGAGAGGAAAACTTACCCAATGATAAAATACCTACAAAAACAAGATTTGGGATATCTCCAACGCTCAAGTCAATAATAATTCAAGAATGATAAAATCATAAATAAGCAATAATTACAAACATTTATATGTTGGATTGATCAATTATGCCCAATTCTCCTCTAATATAAAAGAATGCTTCTTTTGCTAGGGGTTTAGTGAAAATATCTGCAATTTGTTTAGATGTTTCAACAAATTCAAGAATGCAATCCCCTTTTTGGACGTGATCTCTGAGAAAATGATGTCTTATCTCTATATACTTTGTTCTAGAATGCAAAATGGGATTCTTAGAGAGATTTATTGCACTAGTGTTGTCACATCTTATCAGGATGTGATCAAGCTGAAGACCATAGTCTAGAAGTTGTTGCTTCATCCATAGGATTTGAGCACAACAACTCTCAGCTGCAACATATTCAGCCTCAGCTGTAAACAAAGCCACACTATTTTGTTTCTTGCTATGCCAAAAAATTAAAGAACAGCACTTAGATGAGATTCCTTAGGGTTAGCCTGATATCTAGCACACATGTATACACTAAACATAATATCTGGCCTACTAGCAATAAGATAAAGGAGAGATCCAATTATACCTCTGTATTTCGTTATTTCTACGGATTTACCTCCTTCATCTTTGTCCAAATAGCAAGAAGTGCCCGTTGGAGTGATCATGTGCTTAGCGTTGTTCATTTCAAACTTTTTGAGCAGATCCTTGCAGTATTTGATTTGACTTATGAAGGTCCCTTCCTTTGTTTGTTTGATTTGAAGTCCGAGGAAGAAATTAAGCTCTCCATCATCGACATTTCAAATTCATTCTGCATTGTCTTAGCAAATTCCTTACAAAGGTATTCATTAGTAGCACCAAAAATAATATCATCCACATATACTTGTACAAAAAGAATATCATACTTTTTATTTTTAATAAAAATGGTAGTATCAACTTTTCCTCTTGAAAAATCATTTTCTAAAAAAAACTTACTCAACCTTTCATACCAAGCTCTAGGAGCTTGTTTTAAGCCATACAATGTCTTTTTGAGTTTAAAAACATGGTTGGGTAGTTCATGATTTTCAAAACCTGGAGGTTATTCAACGTATACATCTTCTTGAATAAAATCATTTAGAAAAGCACTTTTAACATCCATTTGATATAATTTAAAGTTCATGATGCAAGCATATCCAAGTAACATTCTAATAACTTCTAATCTAGCTACAAGTACATAGGTTTCTTCATAATCTATTCCTTCTTCTTGATTATATCCTTTAGCGACCAACCTAGCTTTGTTTCTTGTTATTAATCCATTTTCATCAAGTTTATTTCTAAAAACCCATTTAGTGCCAATTATAGGATGATCGTTAGGCCTAGAAACTAATTCTCAAACTTGATTTCTTTCAAATTGATTTAATTCTTCTTGCATAGCTAAAAACCAATGTTCATCATCAAAAGCTTCAATTATATCTTTAGATTCAATTTGAGAAACAAAGGCTAAGTGATTACATACATTTCTAAGGGAATTACGAGTACTTACACCTTTAGATACATCACCTATAATTTGATCAAGAGAATGATATTTTGAAGTCCGTCATTCTTTGGGAAGGTCGAAGACTTGTAAATCATCTTGTCTTTGTTTATCTTCTTGAGTTTCCTCTTGCTCCTTGACTTCTCTTTCTTTGTTGTCCAAAAGTGTTTCCACCAAGATTTCTGCAACATCATCAATATGGTCCTTTCTCGGCCCATTTGGATTAGTTTCGTCAAAGGCAACATGAATAGACTCTTCAATAGTCATAGTTTTTTTATTATAAATACGAAAAGCCTTACTATGATTGAAATAACCAAGAAATATACCCTCATCAGACTTAGCATCAAACTTTCCCAAGTTATCATTTCCATTATTTAAAATAAAACATTTACATCCAAAAACATGAAAATATGAAATATTTGGCTTTCTTCTCTTGTACAATTCATATGGGATTTTCTTTAAAATTAGCCTTATTAGGGCCCTATTCATTACATAACACGCGGTATTAACCGCATCAGCCCAGAAATACTTAGGAAAATAAGCTTCATTGAGCATAGTTCTTGTCATTTCTTCTACAGATCAATTTTTCTTTTCTACAACTCCATTTTGTTGTGAAGTTCTAGGGGCAGAAAAATTATGCTCAATGCCATGTTCATCACAAAAATTTTCAAAAATATGATTTTCAAACTCACCACCATGGTCACTTCTTATGGATGTAATTGAAAAATCTTTTTTATTTTGGATAACTTTGGCAAGTTTCTTAAAGGCTAGAAATGCGTCATTTTTATGAGAAAGAAATAAAGTCCATGTGAATCTAGAAAAATCGTCCACAATCATCAAAGCATAGTAATTCCCACCAAAACTCATAATTCTAGATGGTCCAAAAAGATCCATGTGCAAAAGTTGTAAGGGTCTAGAAGTTAAAATAACATTTTTAGCTTTAAATGAGACATTCACTTGTTTTCCCTTTTGACATGCATCACATAATTTATCTTTTATAAAATTGAGCTTGAGTAGTCCAATTACTAGCTCTTTAGAGACCAACTTTTTTAGATGATCCATGTGAATGTGTGTAATTCTCCTATGCCATAACCATGATTCATCTTCTTTACTTAAAAAGCATTTTGATCATTTGAGGATATATTATCAAGGCTAATCATATAAATATTATTAACTTTATTACCCACAAATTTAACATGCTTATCACTCTTACCTTTGATAATGCAACAATTAGAATAAAAAATTACTCTATTTCCCTTATCACATAATTGGCTAATACTAAGCAAGTTATGTTTCAAACCTTCAACAAGCAACACATTATCAATAGATGAATTAGGATTCTTACCGACTTTGTCGACTCCAAGAATCTTTCCTTTGTTGTTATCTCCATAAGTTACATACCCATGAGTTTTGGGAATAAGGAATGAGAACTTGGAGTCATCTCCGGTCATGTACTTAGAGCAGCCACTATCGAGATACCAATTTGAACTCTTGACCTTCAAGCACACCTATAACGCAAATTCAAATTTTAACTTTTGGTATCCATATTTTCTTGGGTCCTTGTGTGTCAGTTTTGGGTATAGTACCCTTGGGAACCCAAATCATTTTTGTTCCAATTTTAGTGTTAATGTTTTTTCTAGCATTACACGTTGATGCACTGTGACCTTTCTTTCCACAATAGAAACATTTAATAAAAGGACTACTTGAAGTACTTGAATGCACAAAGAAATTTTTATATAATTTTTGTTGATTTTTAGAGTTATAACCTATTCCAGCCTTTTGAAAAATCACTCTTTGTTTTCCTAATAAAATATTTAAGTTGTCCCTTCCAAATGTGAATTTAGAAAAAGTATTCTTTAAATCTTCAATTTCTTTTTCAAGCATATGACATGAAGAACAAGATGAAGATGTAGAAGCATGTGAAGAATGAGTGGTGCATGCATCAATAATTCCCAACGTTTCATTTTCAATTTTTAATTCTTCAATTTCTTTATTTAAAATAAGAATTTGGTTTTCTAAAGACGAAATCGTTTTCATAGATGAAGAAATTAATTGTGAGCTTTAAAGATTCGTCATGTAATTCTTCAAAGGCATCTTGTAATTCATCGTAAGAAGGCAATAAAGTAGTATTAGAACTTATCTCATTTTCGCTTTCTTCTTCTTCTTCTCCTTTGGCCATAAGACATAGATGAGCTTCCTCGCTATCTGAGCTGTCAGTTGAGTCCATGTCGTTATCGTCCCATGCTATGTAGGTTTTTCTTCCTTTTCTTTCCTTGAAGGGTTTCTTTTCAAATTTCTCCATCTTCTTTTGGTAAATTGGGCACTCCATTTTTATGTGACCCGATTTGCCACATTCATAGCAAGTTGGAGTTGATGATGCTCATTCCCCTTTGTGATGAGTTTTCTTTGGAGGAAAAGGAGGTCTTCTTTGTGTTCCCTTCTTCTTGAGAAATTTTCCAAATTTTTTAAGCAAAAGACTAAGGTTTTCTTCATTTACCTTAATGTTTTCTGATCCTTCTTCATCTTCTTCATCATCAATTGTTGAAGAAGTGGCTTTGAGCGCTATCCCCTTTTTCTTTTTATCGTGCTCTTCACTTTGACTTAACCTGCTTAATTCCAGTTCGTGCTCATGAAGTTTTCCAAAGAGGGTAGCTAGTGTCATTGTCGACAAGTCTCTCGATTTTGATATAGCTATTACCTTGGGTTGCCAAATCCTGCTTAGACATCTTAGAACTTTGTTAATCAAATCTTCATTAGAAAAACTCTTACCTAATGATGCAAGATGATTTACTATGTGGGTGAACCTCTTTTGCATTTCCTGAATGCTTTCTCCTTGGTTCATTCTGAATAATTCATATTCACGAGTTAGAGAATTAATTCTCGACCTCTTTACTTCACTAGTGCCCTCATGGGTAACTTGTAAAGTGTCCTATATTTCTTTAGCAGTTTTGCAGTTTGAAATTCTAAAATACTCATCATATCCCAAAGCAGTAGTAATAATGTTTTTTGTTTTTAAATTATATTGAACTTTTCTTTTATCCTCATCAGACCATTTGCTCCTCGGTGTTTCGGTCCTTACACCATCGACCTCATGCGTAGGTATAAATGTCTCATTTTCGACAGCATCCCACACATCTAGATCAATAGCTTCAATGAAGATTTTCATTCTTTCCTTCCAATATGCATAATCATCCCCATTGAAAAAGAGTGATCGGTTTATGGAAGATCCTTATGAAAAACCATTTGAAGAAGCCATGTTCTCTTGAAGCTGCTAAGCTCTTTATACAAGAGTCTAGCTCTGATACCACTTGTTACCAAGTGGCTTCTAGTACTCAAGAGGGAGTGTGAATTGAGTTGAAAAACTTTTCGCAAATTCTTTTAAAATAAATACAAATATAGAAGCTATTAAATAAAAAGAGAAATTGCGAGATGAAGAAGAAGAATTTTAAGAAAAGCAAATAAATAAATATGCAATAAAATTAAATTTGCGTTAAATAAAGAGATAAAGAGAAGAAGAGCAAACACGATATTTATCCTAGTTCGACCACCAACCACTTGTGGCCTACGTCCAGTCCCCGAAACACAATTTGAGATTTTTCACTATGTATACAAGCTTCAATAGGTGCTTGCTACCGTTACAAAATAGAACACTTTTCACACACAGGAAAACTCTACCCTTGTGCTAAAACCTCAGCCTGCAGGGATACCTCACCCTTATACAAACCTTTGAGGGATACCTCACCCCCTTTACAATAGAGCAGAAAATAGATGAAAAGAAACTCTCTTTAAGAGTAAATAAAATAAATTGAAGTGCAAATAGAGCTCACACAGAGTATCTTAAAGTTTTGATCGAAAAGAAGCGTAGAAAATATAATTTACGAGTTAGTGCAAGTAGAAAAAGGTTCAGAATGTTAGGCAAGTTTCAGAGAAGACCCAAGGTCTTTATTTATAGAGCAACTCAATCAAAATAGCCGTTGGGTGTAATAAATGATCATTATGAAGATGTATATGAGCTTCTGATTCTATTTCAGAAACAGGGGTTATTCGAATAACCTTCGTGTTATTCGAATAACACATTCTCGTGGAAAACACTTTTAAAAGAAGTTATTCGAAAAACATGTGTTATTCGAATAACACAGATAAAAATTGTGTTATGTGAAAACAGGTCTATTCGAATAATAACCTTGCCTTATTCGAATAGCTTTCTTAAAAAAGCTTTTCTGAAAGATGTTATTCGAATAGCTAGTGTGCTATTCGAATAGCACTTTTGAAGAACAGAGGCGCGTAGGGAAGATTTAAAAACTCTATTCAAATAACTCAGTGTTATTCGAATAGTTTTGTTGCACACAAAAAGATCTTAGCCCGCTTTATTCGAATAACGTTGCCTTTATTCAAATAACTATGTTTGAAAAATAATTTTAAGCTTTCTAAAAAACTTTCAGATTTATTTATTAAATCATTAAAACCATTTTTCTCTTTTCTTGCAAAACCAGTGAGATACTAAGAAAGCTCCGTTTACAAAGACTCTAAGTCCTAAAACTCTTCTTAAAAGATCTTGGACTTAGTCTTTCCATCATCTTCATTTTTGTCTTCATGTTTATTATCATCAAAATCATTCTTCAAAGACATATGTTCAATCACAAAAAAAATAAACTTAGACTTTTGAATCAGTTCTAAGGTTCAACGTAATTCAGGAATCCGAAACAGCAACTTCACCAAATTAATTAGCTTATTTAGACTCATTTGTTTTCCATGAAACTTCACAAACATGTTCACCTCTGTCTTAAGTACATAACAAAAATTCCAACATTAAATTCAATCATTTGAACTTCTAAACGGTCTCTAAACCAAGAGGTATTCATCTGTAATTCTGCTGTCATGCAAATCTGTCTATATAACTTTAGAATTTCATTTGGCATAGCCACCCCTAACATTTAGCCACGAAAATTTACACAGATGTCCACAACACCTCAGATTATGACATAGTAAAAATCTAGGATTTTACATGTTCATTTGATAGATCTAATAATTCTTTAACAGTAAACAAAATTCAAGATTAACTACGGCTCACAATAATAATAGCAATGTGATAATTTGTCAATATCCACTTCACCAAATATCTATATTTTTACACATCAAAAAGGAACCACTCGAGAAAATTTCTCATATAAGATTAATTTAAAACCAATTTACAACTTTCATGAACAATGTGACTGTTCTGGTCTAGAACCGGAAGGTGCCTGAGAAGACACGTGTATGGTGGTTTCCTCCTATTTTGCTACTGCTGCTCTGGCCTTTCGATGGAGGGGTTGGGTACCTGCAAAAAGACTCCAACGCTCAAGTCAGGACAGGGTCGAGAGATATTGTTTTTTATATTACCATTAACTCTCTTTTTTCTCTTATGGATAGAACAACTTAGCCTGATACTTATAGAGCATGCACATGGCCCCCTCATGATTAGAGTGAGGTACTGGTACGTTGAGATCGTGGCCTGATGGGGAGACACCTTCGCTCCACGTTTGTTCAGGCGGAGCCCTAGCGGTGGGTGTCTCCCTCCCACGATCGTCCAGACAGATCCCTAAAGTTAAGGGATGTCGCGTTAATGGTCACCTGCTGTGTCAGACAGCAATTGTCCCCACACCTTAGGGGTTATACGTGGCAAGTGTCAAGACCCGCGCAGACTTAAGGAGTGTGGTTATGGTGTACGACCAGATCCTGAGGTTCGAAGGCCTAACCGGGGTGATCACGGTGGAGTCCCGTAGTTCACATGTCGGGTTAGCCTTATCTTACGGGACCTCGGACTACGGTCTAGAACAGTTGCCCCCAGCTTGGCGCTTAGGTGAAAATAAGTGTCAAGGTACCACATTTTGGACGGGGTCCGTGGTTCCTTATTGGTGTACTTTGGAGATACCTCCTAGGTTGGCATCTGTTGCTATCCCGTCATTCGAGGTATGTTTCTTGGCCACGTCTATGGTTTTCATGGGCTTTGCATCGCCGTACGTGTTGCCAGAATGTGCTGACTCACTTTTGGGAAACGGTTGCCTTGACTTTATTGGGAATTAATGATCTTTTTAAAGAAGAAATCAATTGCATGACGTTTCCCTGCTGTACGCTTTTTCTTCATCCAATCAGAGACGAAGGGCATTTAAGGTGCTTGTTTGTTTTGCGTGTTCAATATGCTTTCATCGGATCAATCGGAACACTCCATTTCTTCTATAAATAGGGGATGTCTGTGCTAAGGCTGGCATTCCTTTCCTTCTTCCTTGTGTTTTTGCCAAAGTGTGAGCACTTTTTTGTGTGATGGTTCTCTGTATGTTTCATTCAAGCAGGGTTTCGCCCTCTATGAAGGTCATGATGTTCTTGTTTTTTCCTAAGTGCCTGAAATTGTTCTGCCCCATAGCAGGTGATTTCTCTGACGGGTGGTTTTCTTTCCCAGTGTAATTACGGCAGGTGGTTCTCTTCCCTGGCGTACGCGATGTGGTTGCTTGTTTGATACTTCGCTGGGGGAGAGTTGAGCCATCTGCCGTGTTGGATGGAGGCGTTTAGGGCCTGAGCTTACGCTTTCCTCCTCCTTTCCAAGGCTTGGGGGTGTATCATCCCTCAAGAGCACTTGGAAGGGTCGGAGGGACTATTGAAACGACTCCTGGAGTAGCCTGGGGTGTTCAAAAAGCCGGCCGAAGTTCCGGTGGAATGAACTTCTTCATGAAGGCTTGTGTCCCCTCTATCAAAAGAGAGAGTATCCTGGTCTCTGCCACCATTGAGGAGAAGGCAATGCAGAAGACTTGGCACTGATTCCAGGGTCTTGGTTTGCCAATGTTCTTCAAAGCCAATCCACTTTTTCAAGAAGCCGGGGTTGGTCTTGGTGCAGCCGTGGTGGTGACAGCGACTCTGAGTGATCATGGCGTTCTGGCTGCGTCACATCCACATTTCTGCCGGGGTTGTTAGCCGTTGTTCTTTCGTTATACATTCCATGTCTTAATGTTTTCTTTTTCCCCTTTTTTCGATGTAAGATGATGTTTGGATTGAGGTCGGATTAATAAAAAAATTGATCTTTTGATATCTTGCCTTCTTTCCTTCTCTTTTCTTCTGTCCGTGGTCTTGTTATTTTTGGCCGGGGTAAGTTCAATGCTTACCCCGGGGTGATGATGCCATGCTGCCCCCAGCTTGATGCTTTGGCTTGAAAAGTCAAAGGGGCAAGCTTTTGAGTCTATGATCCGTGGTCTATAATCGTCGTCCGTAGTGAAGTTTTTTAGCAAATCTTCTGGACATGGCTTTTGGAGGTTGCGTGATGTTTTAAGTTGCTGCACGATCGTCCTTTTAACTGCCTCTCCAGTTGTGTGGGCCACGTGGGCTTTCCTGAATGGGCAGACGTGCCTGGAGCTCTGCGCGCTATGATGGGCGTGTTTTTGAATTAATGGGTTATGGGGACGAGGATGCTCCTTAACCGTTTTGTCTTTTATAAAGGGGGTTTGAGGGTGTGGTTTTTCACCTGCTCCAAATATCTTCTTTTGGAGGTTTTCGTGCAATAGAGAGGTGCGATTTGTGAGCGATTTCCACCCTTTTTCAGGCTTTTCCGATCGCTTCTCAGTGTTTTGCTCAAGGTAATTCTTCCCCTTTGGTTCTATTGAGCTTCCTTTTGTGGTTTGTTGTTTCTCTTTTTGCTGACTCTGGGTAATGGCCCTTCGAGTTGGTGTTTCTAGATCTCTCCTAGCCCCTTGAGAGCTCCATCTCTGCCGCGCCAGCGGTGGGGGTGTCTTCCCGAAACTTCGAATTTCAGAGGGAAAGGAGGCCGGTACATGGGTACAAACTTCTTAGTTTGCCCCCTTTCCGTGTCCGAATCTCTTTTTTGAATGATTCCGGCAAATACTCACCATCCTTTTTTGGGTGTTCTCAGGGTTTTAATGGCAAGAGGCAGGAGGACTAGGGCGTCGGTCTCCAAGGTTCATGAACCGGTGGAGGAAGACCTAATCCAGATTCGCCGTGGTCCGGGGTTGGTATACCCGTGGGTGGGAGATGATGTTTGGGATCATCTCTCCAAGTATTCTTCTGAGGACGCCCTACGGCAAGCGCTGGATTACGTGCATCTGACGGATGAGAAGGCACGTGACCATGAGTTCGAGGTCATTTGTCCGCAGTGGAATGAGAGAGTGTGCGCAAGCCGGGAGGAGGGCCCTCATTTCATGTTTCTGTACGAGTCTCTTTTTGTAAAGTTGGGGCTACGGTTGCCTTTCTCGGAGTTCCAGATTGACATTCTTCAGACTCTTCGTGTAGCCCCAACCTAAGTTCATCCAAACGGCTGGGGCTATATTATAGGCTTTGAAAGATTCTGCCGTGTAATGGGGTTGCACTACTCAGTCAACACCTTTTTTTATTTTTACCACCGGGTATGTCCCCAAGGCTCATCGGAGCAGAAAAACTGGCTTACTATCCAGTATAGGGGGGTCGAAAATCCTTTGAAATTTTTCAGGATAGCTTCAAGGAATTTAAGACGGCCTTCTTCAAAGTGAGGGCAGCTAAACGGTTTCGCCCTTTTTATTTGAATGCCAAGGGGAACCCAAAGTTTCCCTTACACTGGACCCCGGATGCGTGGGCCACTCCAACCGTTCCGTTTGAAAAGGAGGAAGAGCACCTGACTCCGGAGGAACTTGCGACAGTTAAGTTCATATGCTGGCATGCCAAAGAACGTGGAAGAATAAGCATTAAGGATGTCCTCAATACCCCTGGTGATGACCTTCTCTTTACCTCACTAGGTGGGGAATGAGATACTGCGGTCCACCTTAGGCTTTCAGAATTTCAGCATGCCTTATGTTTTCATTTTCCTGGTTTCTAACATATTTTTTCTTTCTCTATTGCAGTTAGTGGTATGGCATCCAGGCTCTCAGTTACGGCTTTGCGGAACATAAAGGCTCGGTCGCGTAAAAATGGGTCTTCAAGTGCCCTTTCTGGCTCCGCTCCGGCATTCTCTGACCGGGGTGTTGTGATTGAGGAGACCCCTGCCCACTCGGGGTCTGGTCAGCATGCCCAAAGGAAGAAGAGGAGAGTTGCTGAGGAGTCCTCGGACCGAGGAGTGGAGGTGATCCCAAATGACGGTTCTGAGGAGAGACTGGGCTTCCTACCCATTATCCAAGGACGTGTTGATCCCTGGCCCTTCCTTGATGAGCGGCTTATGAGTCTCGAGGTGACAGAGCATATATCTCAACGAAGTTTGGCTCAAGTTTTGATTGAGCTTCAGGCCTCGTCACTTCGTACTGCTGCGGAAATTCGCTATATTGAGATATCCATCGAGGAGGCCGATAAGAAGGTGGCGGACGAAATTGAGAAAAAGAATGGGGAAATCAAAGAGGTTGCGTTGAAGCTGAACGCCTCCCTCCAGCTGAACGAGGATGTCTGAGCCAAGAACGCGGAGCTGGAGAAAGAGCTAGTCGAGGTCAAGCTGGCCAATAAGAAGTTTGAGGTAGAGAAAGTTCAAGTCGAGAAGGAGGAGGCCTCTGTCCAGGGTCGTTTATCCCAGCTTGAAAGGGATAAGGACGAGCTGATCGCTGTTTCTGAAAGGATTGGAGGGGAGCAGTTTCAGAATGTTGTGGCCCAGATTCAGCACTTCAACCCTGGTGTTGAGCTGGCCTTGGAAAATCTTAACTCCGACAAGGTTTTCCATGATGACCAGCTTATCTTCGTGGATGATCTTCCTTAAGATGAAGCTGCCCCGGAGATTGCTCAGACTTCTGACGTAGAGGATGCCAGAGCATAATATTATTTTTTTTTGCCCTTTGCAAAGGGTTAAGTATTGTACGAACCATTACTCCATTGACCGGGGTAACAATTTATACACTTTGCTTTGCTATCTAATTCTTTTTTTTTTATTTGCTTTCTGCGCGGTTTGCCTTGAGTCCAACGCTCATTACATGGTTGTCCTATCACCTTAGTTTGTGATCCATTGTCCATCATAATAGACGTTTGGAATTTCCAACTTAGGCAATATTTTAATGTCCTAGTTCATAGTCCAGTGCTCATGGTGACGAGTGTCTGGAATTTTGAACTTAGGCAAATTTAACATCCTAGGGCCAAAGCTTATAATAAAGAACATTTGGCGTGTTAGGGTTTAGCAAACATAACCTTGCCTGGGGTGTTTATCGTCCCTCTGGTTTAGGTATAAGCGTGGGTCATGGGTTAGTTGATCCCTATTGTTATTTGTCTGACCTTTAGAGCGGTCGATAAAGGTATTGAGGTTGGGTGTTGACCCTATAACTTACTACCAAAAGTCTTGGTGTGTTATACCTCTTGACCTGAGTTTCTTTATGTATTCCTTATAGAAAGAGGCTTCTGACTGACATTTTCATTGATCAATTTTTAAGGGACCAGGGTCCATAGAGGACATACAATTTTTGCTGGGGCAGATTAAATATTAGTTCACTAAGAGACTAGGCCTTTACGGGCATCTAACTATAGTATTTTCTAAGTTTATCTGCGTTCCAATAGTTCTTGATCGGGCTGCCTGTTAGTGTTTCCAGGGTGTAGGCTCCCTTACCGGTGCTGATGACAATACGATAGGGGCCTTCCCAATTAGAAGCTAACTTTCCCTGGGAGGCATTTCTTCCTCCGATGTCCGCCCTCCTGAGCACTAAGTCTCCTGGATAGAACTTCCTTGGGATCACCTTTCGGTTGTATATGGTCGCGGTCCTTTGTTTAAGGGTTGTGTCACGTATATATGTCACACTCCTTCTTTCTTCTATTAGGTCTAAGTTGTCGCGAATAAGACCGGGATTGTTGTCTAGTGAGAACTGCTGATGTCGCCAGCTCGATTCTCCTATCTCCACCGGGATCATGGCTTCGCACCCATAAGTAAGTCTAAAAGGGGTATCTCCCGTGGTGGAATGGGGGATAGTCCGGTATGCCATGAGTACATGATCCAACTGTTCGGCCCAACTTCCCTTAGCTTCATCCAGTCTTCTTTTGATTCCTCGTACAATAACCCGGTTGGCAGCCTCAGCTTGTCCGTTTGTTCTGGGGTTTTCAACGGCGCTGCAATGGTGTTTGATTTTCAATCCGGTCAGTAACTCCTCGAAGCCTTTGTCTTTGAACTGGTTCCGTTGTCCGTTACTATGGACTCCGGAATTCCAAACCTGGTGATAATATGTCGCCATGTGAACTTTTGAATCCGAGCCGCGGTAATTGTGGCTAGGGGTTCTGCCTCAATCCACTTTGTGAAGTAATCCACTGCTACCACTAAGTATTTCAACTGGCCAGGGGCTTAGGAGAAGGGGCCCAGGATATCCATGCCCCACCTGTAGAATGGCCAGGGAATTGACACCGTGGATAGTTCCTCTAAAGGGGCTTGATAGTGACCAGAGTGACGTTAGCACTTGTCACAGATCCGAACATGTGCATGAGCGTCCGCTTCCATTGTTGGCCAATAGTATCCTGCTCTTAACGCTTTTAAAGCTAAGGCATTGCCTCCCAGGTGGTGTCCGCAGCTTCCTTCGTGTACCTCGGACAGGACGTACTCTGCTTCTTTCGGGGTGAGGCACTTGAGAAGAGGGGAGGAGAAGCCACGCTGGTATAGATGACCGTCGTAGATGGTGTACCTCGCCGCTGTCCTAACCAGTTTAGATGTTTCTTTGGGATCTGGGGGTGTAGCTCCAGTTTGCAGATACTTCATGATGGGGGTGATCCAGGAGTCCTCCCCCTTATTGACTTGATAAACAGCGTGCTCCGTGATAGAGGGTCGGGAGAGCATTTCTTGAATTACCGACCTGTTATTGCCGGGGCTTTTGGTGCTAGCGAGTTTAGAGAGGAGGTCCACTCTGGAATTTCGTTCTCTTGGAATGTGTACGACCTTGGTCTCCTCAAAGTTTTTCAACAGCTCTTGCACTTTTACTAGGTATTTTTGTAGGATGAGTTCCTTGGCTTGATAATCACCTCGGATTTGTGAGGTGGCAAGCTGAGAGTCGCTGCAGATTGTGACCTTGGTTGCTCCCATATCCTTTGCCATTACTAGGCCGACAATGCATGCTTCGTATTCTACTTGGTTGTTCGAGGTTGGGAACTCAAACTTCAAGGAATGGTCCAAGGTTAATCCTTCTGGGCTCTCCAGGATTACCCCGGCCCCGCTCCCCTTAGGGTTTGAGGAACCGTCGACAGAAATGGTCCAAGAAGTTTCTTGTATTTCGTCAGGGTCTGTTGTGAGTTCTGCTATAAAATCGGACAAAGCTTGGGCCTTGATGGCGAGCCGTGGTTCGTACTGAATTCCGAACTCTGAGAGTTCTATTGACCAGGCTATCATCCTCCCAGCTAGGTCCGGCTTATACAACACCTGGCGGATAGATTGATCCATTCTCACTATTACGATGTGGCATTGGAAATATTGTCGTAGTCTCCTTGCCGTGATGATCAGGGCGAAGGCGACCTTTTCAATTTTCTGATAACGGAGTTCGGGTCCTTGCAGGACCTTGCTCACAAAGTAGACCGGACTCTGTCCATTTCCTGTCTCCCGGATTAGCACAGAGCTTACTGCTTCCTTATAGACTGAGAGGTATAGGTAGAGCGTTTCACCAGGGTTCGGTCTTGTCAAGATAGGAGGGGAGGAAAGCAATTTCTTCAAGGATAGGAAGGCATCTTCACACTCCGGGGTCCATTTAAAACTTTTCTCCTTTTTCAAGAGCTTAAAGAGGGGCAGAGACTTGTAGGCTGCTTTAGCGAGGAACCTTATGAGAGCTGCAACGCGGCCTGTGAGCTGTTGGACCTCTTTAACGTTTTGGGGACTGCGCATGTCTAGAACGGCCTAGCACTTATTAGGGTTGGCTTCAATTCTGCGATGGGTTAACATAAAACCCAAAAATTTTCCAACCTGGACCCCAAAGGCACATTTTTCGGGGTTCAGCCTCATGTTGTACTTCTTGACCTAGTCAAAGACTTCCACCAGGTCTGTCACATGTGATCTGCCCTGTGGGGTTTTTACTATCATATCATCTATATATACTTCTAGCATCTTCCCCACCTGGCCTTCGAAGACCTTGTTTATCATCCTCTAGTAGGTGGCTCCCGCGTTCTTCAGGCCAAAAGGCATGACCTTATAATAGTAACTTGCTTTGTCAACGATGAAGGCGGTTTTATCCTCGTCTGCAGGACACATGGGGATTTGGTTGTACCCGGAGTATGCGTCCATGAATGACAACCATTTAAAACCTAAGGAGCTATCCACTAGCTTATCCATGTTGGGGAGTGGGTAAGGGTCCTTAGGACAGGCCTTGTTGAGGTCAGTGTAGTCTACACACATCCTCCACTTCCCATTTGATTTCTTAACCAGGACGACATTGGATAGCCAGGTGGTATAGGAGATTTCTTTGATGAAATTGTCATCCAGTAGCTCTTTAACCTGCTCCTCGATGACTTGCTGTCTTTCTGGTCTGACCTTTCTCCTCTTTTGAGTGACGGGTTTCGCGTCTTTTCGGATGGAGAGGCGATGACAAATGAAGCTTGGGTCGAGCCCTGGTATGTCAGACGTTGTCCAAGCGAAAAGGTCTTTGTTTTTGGACAAAAGCTCTATCAGCTACTGTTTTTCAATTTCTTGCAGATGCGCTCCAATCTTGGTAACCTGCTCCAGCTTGGTTCCAAGTTGCAGAGGCTGTAGCTCGCCTTTTGGCTGAGGTTTGGTTCCATGGAGTTCCTCTCTAACATCCAACTTGGTCATTAGTATGTTGACTTGATCTAGGATCGGGCTTGCAGTGGTGGAATTCTCCCTTCTGGGCGCTCTGCAGACTCTTAAGCTTTTGTTGTAACATTTCCTAGTAGGAACTTGGTCGCCTTTCACGGTGACGACCTCATTGTGCTTGTTTGGAAATTTCATCACGAGGTGGGTAGTGGACACGATGGCACCGAGTGTGTTTAGGGAGGGGCGGCCTAGGATGATGTTGTAGGCCGAAGGGCAGTCTACGACCAAAAATCTCACTTTGACTGTCTTGAACAGTTTTGTGGTGCCCAAGTCAGATGAGTCTCGTAGTATTCTACTGGGGTGATCTTCTCGCTCGTGAAGCCTGTTAACTCCCCGTCATATGGGGTCAGGTCTGAATGTGGGAGTTCCAGTTTTTGGTAGAGATCCAGAAACATGATATCTACCGAGCTCCCTTGATCTATAAAGATTCGGCGGACTTCGGCGTTGGAAATTATTTCGGAGATGACGAGAGGGTCGTCGTGGTCCGGGATTATTCTGACGTAGTCTTCGTCCGAAAAGGTGATGGGCAGAGTCTTTCCTTCCTCTACCCGAGGTTTTTACTTGGGTGAGAGATGCTGAAGACCGCCATCCTTAGTGCCTTTTTCCTTGCTCCATTTAATGGTCCTCCCCCAGCGAATCCCCCTGCTATGGTGTGGATTGTCCTGTTTGGTTCAAGACATCGGTTGTCTTCGCCGTCAGGCGGGGTTTCTCTTTCTCTATTTTCCCTGCCATTGCCATTGCGGCGGGTTAGAGTCCCGAACCTTCTTCTGGGGCTTCGAGACTTCCTTCTCTGGCGAGGAGATGGGCTCCGTCGCTTGTCATCTCTGCTCTTTCCGTGGTGATCGTCACCTCGGGCACGGGCGATGTACTGTTGTAATCGCCCGACCTTCATCAGGAATTCTATGGCGTCCCGTAGCTGGTAGCAGTCTTCAGTGTCATGGCCATAACCTTTGTGTCATGCACAGTGTTTGGAGTGGTCTTTCTGTTTATTCTTCTTGATGGGTGGAGGCCTCCGAATATTTTGGAACTCGGTCTACATTACCTCCCTCAGGATCGTTTCCCGGGGGGTGTTCAGAGGAGTATAGTCAAAATATCACCTCCGTGGTGGACTGCTTTTGGGACGCCGGGACCTTGAGGAATCTTGGTTGGGTTTCTGACGAGGGAGGTCGTCTTTATCCCACCTCCTCAAGTCCTCTGTTGCCTCCTCAAGGTTGACGTACTTTTGGGATCGTCTTTGGAACTCCCCCAGGTTTTCTGGCTTCTTTTTTACTAGGGACGCAAAAAATTCAGAACCCACGCGGAGGCCGCTCTTGGCGTAATAAAGGGCTATTTTATCATCAAAATTTTCCACGTTGGTACACGCTGCCATGAACCTTCTTACGTAATCACGGAGTGGTTCGTCCCGTCCCTGCCGGATTTTGGCAAGAGACTCAATGGACTTGGGTTGTTCCTTGCTAGTGGTGTACTGGAGCAGAAATCGTTGCTTCAGATCTGCCCAGTTTACCACAGACCTCCGTGGTAAGCATGAAAACCACTTAAGAGCCCCTTTTTTGAGAGATAGGGGGAAGGCACGGCATAGCAACTCCATGGATCCTCCATGAAAGCACATGGATTGTTCAAATGCATTCACGTGTTCCTAGGGATCTGTGGTTCCATCATAGATCTCTAGGTTCGCCAGGAACTTGAAATTTTTGGGTACGCGGTACTCCATGAGCTGGTCGGAGAAGGGTTGTTCTTGGATGCCATGGTACAGGTTGTTGTTCCCGACATTGGACACCGTGGCGTCAACGTGAGGCCTCCTCTGATTGCCATCCGTGCTGCGTTCCCCCTCATGGCAGTATGGCTTAGGACGGCTTTCGTGTATAACCCATTGCATGTTTTCCAGCCTTTAGTATTGCTCGTTTAGCATGTCCATATGTTGCTGTAGCATATTTTGGAACTGCTGTTGGGACATGTGAGATTGATTCTCACGCTCGGAGCGAGCTGTTCGGTCACCAAGTTCACCGCGTGGCATTCCCAAGCACTGAGTTGCTGGGATTCTACGCTTTTGGATGTTCTGGTTATCCCCTTCGCCTGGGATTCCCAGTCTGTCTCTTACAGAGACCCTACGTGGTGGGTGGGGACTTTCGTCGAAGATTGAGGCGAAATGCCTTTCATGCTGGTGCTCCGCGTTGAGTGGCTGATTCCTCATAGCAGGGGCTTCCAGATCGAGCAGTAGGATTCTCGGCCATTGGTTGGCAGAGTTTTGTGGAATATCTCTCCTCGAATTTTGTCTTGTGTTCACCATGATGGAGTGGGGCTGGAATTTTACCAAATCCCCACAGTCGGCGCCAATGTTCTGGTCTAGAACCGGAAGGTGCCTGAGAAGACACATGTATGGTGGTTTCCTCCTCTTTTGCTACTGCTGCTCTGGCCTTTCGATGGAGGGGTTGGGTACCTGCAAAAGGACTCCAACGTTCAAGTCAAGACAGGGTCGAGAGATATTGTTTTTTATATTATCATTAACTCTCTTTTTTCTCTTATGGATAAAACAACTTAGCCTGATACTTATAGAGCATGCGCATGGTCCCCTCATGATTAGAGTGAGGTACTGGTACGTTGAGATCGTGACCTGATGGGGAAGCGCCTTCGCTCCACGTTTGTTCAGGCGAAGCCCTAGCGGTGGGTGTCTCCCTCCCACGATCATCCAGACAAATCCCTAAAGTTAAGGGATGTCGCGTTAATGGCCACCTACTGTGTCAGACAACAATGGTCCCCACACCCTAGGGGTCATACGTGGCAGGTGTCAAGACCCGCGCAGACCTAAGGAGTGCGGTTATGGTGTACGACCGGATCCTGAGGTTGGAAGGCCTAACTGGGGTGATCACGACGGAGTCCCGTAGTTCACATGTCGGGTTAGCCTTATCTTACGAGATCTCAGACTACGGTCCAGAACAATGACTGTTACCTTTAGAAAACCCAAACTTGTTAGCACTAGAACTTCAACACTAGCTAGATTTAAGCCCCCAATTGGCATCAATAAAGACAAAGATGTTCCATTCAGCAGTTGTTGAAATCATGGAGAAAGGATCAATAAAAATAAAATTGTATATTAGCATCTATTTAAATTTCGCAATAAGTTTTAGATACAATCATGGTTTTAAATTGCACTTGCGATTGCGGTTGCGGAAACCACTAAAACCGCAAAATTGCAAACAATTGCGAGAAAATACGGCCAATGTGATCGCAGTCACGATGCGGTTGAGGACACTACTAAAACTATAATATTGCGGCCGCAATTGTGGTTGCGGAGTGCAATTTAAAACCATGGATACAATTACTGTGTGTGTGTTCTTCATTCTATCTAAACAGAAGGACTATATGAAATTTACATAATTTGCAGATAATAATGCTTAAAAATACCTTGATCAGCTGAGCTTATAAGAAAACATCAAAGACCTTGTAAATTAAAACTAAGAATCAATCAACAATATGAATTATGACAGGATAACCTTTGTCAAAAGAGAACACAGAAAGAAACTGCAAGACATTCTATTAACATAAACATGAAGTATGAAAGGGAAACCAAAAATAATAAGAGTAAGGAAGGTTTGGAATGTGGAAGAAAGTCAATGATCGATTGAACTTAGAATTGTACAGTGCTTGTTCTAACCCCATACACTCGAGCAGAATGTGAATATGGAAAATTAAAATTCAAAGAAGAATGATCAGTAACAAAATAAATCAGTAATAACTGAGTGTATAGATCCTCTAGTGAAAGCAGCATTTGAGTAAGAACATGATCAAACTTTTTCTTCCGCACAATTCATTACTAGCATTTCAAACAAAAACAAAATAGGTTAAACATACAGGCAGTATTCCGGTATCGACACGCCTCTAACATTGTTGATTGCTCACCATAATTAATAAGCATTTCATGCCAACAAGGTAATTGAAGATAACCATCATACAAAAAAAAAAAAAAAAGAGGTAGAGAAAATATTGGCTTATGCCAAAACAGGACCAGTGTATTGGGAGGAATGAGGAGGTAGCCAGAGTCTTGGAGCTTAGGCCTCGTGGAAACAGAGTGAATCCCCAAAGCATCGTCGTACAAACCACATAGGAATATCAAGGATTCGCTCTGCCTAGGTTTGGAGACAATGGCGCGAATAAAGAGCTGGTGAATGGCACCCTCTTCATCGTCGCCGCTCGCCTCTTAACTTCTTCGTCGCCGTAGCTGCGCTTCAGGACTGGACCGTGGGAATCCAGCGCGCCCTTCACGATCGTGAATGGAGATGGAGGACCTACTTTCTGCAACGCACAACAAAAAATGTGTGAGAATCTAAAACCCTAACTGAGAGAGATGGGGGTGGCGGGGGTAGAAACGACGAAAGGGTGGCGCGGACTGGAGGCGGCAGGTGTGGGGAGCGGCGCAGTTGGGGGAAATTACTGAGGATTCGCGAAAATGAGGGAGAAGGGGTAGGGTTGGGAAATTTCTAATATATCTCTGGGCAAATTCACAGCCGTACTGATTTGATTTAAAAACATTTAAACTCGAGTAAATATATAACAGTTTCAAATTATGAAGTACAGGATATGTACACGAAACATAACATGAATATGAATATAAAAATACATTAAATTTAAAAGATTACAGGATATAGATATGACATATATATATAAATTAATATCAAAATAAATTAAAGAACTTGGTTGGTTTATATATATATATATAAAATTACAAAATTTTTAAAAAAATTATAATTTATTAATATCATTTCTATAAATTTGAAAATTTATAATATTTTAATATATGTCATATGTATTACTATTTACTAACTAATAAGCCCCTCTTAAAAAATATGGAACATAATTTCTATTGACGTTTTTTAAAAAATCTCATCAACCAACTTCTCTTAATAGAACTAATCATGTAAAAGTACATGTGCATCTAAACAAAAATAACTAGAGGAAATATTGATATGAGACAAGTTTCGGTGACGACGAAGTAGACGGCTTGGTATGAGCAGAAGTAGAAAGAGCAAATGAAAATAGTGATGTATTAAAAGATTAAACTTAAAAGTCTAATAGTGACGTGTCCAAGCCGTGTCTTAGACGTGTTCAAGCGTGTCCGAAAGGTGTCAAAGTGTGTCTAAGACGTGTCTAAACTGAAAAAAATAATCTTTTTAATTAGACACATTCGGACGCATAAGACATGTGTGTCGTACGAGTGTCCTCATGTGTCTGACACGAACATGTGTCCGACATGCGGACATGCCACAAAAACGACGTGTCTGTGCTTCATAGGTTTCAAATAAGAATTATTAAAAATTTTAAAAAACTAACATATTTGTCAATTTTATTGTAAAGATTAAAATGTTATCTCACGAAATATTCAAACATTAAAGTATATATTTATTCTAAATTTAACTATATATATAATTGTTACCAAGTGGCCTCAATATTCAAAAGGTGGGTGAATTGAATTTGTAAAATAATTTTGCAAATCTTTCACAAAACATTTGATTATCAATTTTCGTTGAAACTATTAATTGATAGAGATGAATGAATAGATAAGATTGAAAGCTTTTACTCACAAATATAATACTCAAGCAAGAAAGTACTCAAGCAAGCCAATAAAATAGTGCACAAAAGTAAAGGAGTAGAGTTTAGAAGATCAAATGCGAAGTTTATCCTAGTACAACCACCAATCCACTTGTGGCCTATATCTAGTCTTCAAGTAATCACCCAAAATTTTTACTATATCTTCAAACTTCAATAGGTACTTGTAACATTTACAAATTAGAGCACTCAACACACTTTGAGATACCTCACCCTCTGTGCTTGAGTCTCACTAATAAAGGGATATCTCACCCTTACAACTTTGAGGGATACCTCACCCTCTCTTTTACATTTTATATAGAGTATGAATGATAAGAAACTCTCTCAAGAGTGGATAATACAAATTGAAGAACAATGAGTATCAAGGATTCACACATTGAAACTTAAAATAGAGTATTGATTGAAAAGATAGTAAAACTCGTATTTAATGTTCAAGAATGATTTTCATATGGTTCTCCAACTTGATTTTAATGCTCAACCACTTTCATTTATAGCCCAAACAAATTAATAGCCGTTGGAGGTAATTGGGGGCATTAAATGCTCCAATAGAGCTATTGGAAGGTGTTTTCAACTTTTCCACATAACCGGTTATTGATTTCCATTAATTAGTTATTTGGTTTAGCATAACCGGTTATTGGAAAACCATAACTGATTATGAGTCTTTGAAAAAACAGACCCTGCACATCTGACTTATGGAATAACCTGTTCTAGGAATTTCATAATAAGTTATTCCCTTTAAAAAACATTTTGGCGCATTTCTGACTTTGGCAAATAACCAGTTATGAACAGTAATAATCAGTTATAAGAACAGTGATAACCAATTATTGAACAGTGATAACCAATTATTTGATAGTCAAGAAGACAAGATTTCTAAAGGAATTTGTAACCAAGGATTCTCAAATATTTTTCAACTTTTCTAAAAATATTTTGCTCAAACTTAAACCAAATATTCATAAGTATAAATCATGATTTTGTAAAGTCATTTAAGTTAAGACAAAAATCAATAAATGAGCTTAGTGTGATTCGTAGAATACCTTTACATACGATCTAAGTCTTATATGTTAATCTTGAAGAGTCTTGGGACTTGATCTTTGCATTATCATTCTTTTATTGTTTGTTATTATCAAAACCATTACTTTAGTTAATGTCAATCACATTAATTATAAATGATCTCGTGTTACAATTTGATTATAACACTATAATATTCTAAAAAGAATTTGAAGGGATAAAAAGGAATTAGTAACTAATATGCTTTAATATATATATTTTAATATAAATTTGTATAGTGACAGATTAATTGGTAGCTATGCTATAATTTTTTATTTATTTATTGAATTTGAACTGATTTTTTTTGTTGCAATTAGTGATTGATAATTTGGTCACTAAATTTATTTTTTTAAATTGTAAGTTGTTAAATTAGTGATTGATAATTTGGTTTTTACATTTTAATTTGTTTATATTTTATTTCATTAATTTGGTGATTGATATTTTTGGTCACTAATTTTAATTTTTTAATATTTTATTTTTGTTATTTTAACAACCAATTAATTGGTCACTATTAAAAAAGGTCATTAACATTATTTTGTTAATATAGCAACTAAAAAATCAGTTGCTACTATTTTTATTTTTTAAATTTTTTAAGGAAGCTAGATTTTACATTTTTTTAATGATAAAAAATCGGTTGCTATTTTTAAAAAAAAAAAATTAATGTGGCATCTTTTATTTTTTAATATATTTAAAGATTAAATTAGCGACAAAAAAATCAGTCGCTAATATTTTTTAAAAAAAATTGCACTTTTATTATTTTTTTAATTATTAAATTTAATGGCTAAAACATTAGTCACTAATTAGCGATCAAAAAAGTGGTCTCTAGACCGATTTTTCGTTTGCTATTACACAAATTGTTTTAATAAAATTTGAACTATGTTTCTTTTTGTTTAATGTTTTTTTAAAATTTTAATTATCAAAACAGAAATTTTTAGCGACCAAAAATTTAAATTTTTTAATAATTATTTATGACGAAAAATAAATTTTAAGATTAGTCATTTACTGACAGATATTTTGGTCGCTAAAGTAAAAAAAAAATTGTTCTTTTTAATAAAAAAAAATCCATCACTAAATTAGTCGCTAAATAATTCAGCTAAGGGAATTTTTCCCCTCCCTCCACTTTAGTTTCTAAATTAGTCATTATTGTGACCAATTATTTTCAGTCACTGAATCAGTCTCTAAAAACACTTTTTCTAATAGTGAGATATGATTGCCCATCCAAAACCCTAAACCTTAAACCCTAAATCCTAAACCCGAAAAGGAAGAAGCTTGGAAGGAAGTTGAGCATGAAGAACAAGTTGTCACGAGACAATGCAACTCGAGGAAGAAATTAAGAAAGATGATGCTGCAGAGATTGAGAAAAAGTAGAAGAAGAAAGAAAAGAAAAGAAGAAATGAGAAAGAGTGAAACAACAAATAAAAGAGAAAGAGAAACCAACGCCGAAGTCTGACGTATATTTGTTGACCAGGGAAGCTCGGCAGATATTATGTTCCCAGATCTCTTTATTTTGACGAGCGCCAAACTCAATCAAAATTGTGACCGAGTTATGCCTATGGCTTGTAGCATAGGGAACAACATCAGATCGTCTCTCAAGGATTGTAAATGCAATTTGATCTGATCAATCCAAAATTGGGAGAGGGATTTAAGAACTCAGAATATGTAAATAACAAAATTAAAGTGAGAAATTCAATTAAAAGAGCAATCAATTCAGAAACCTATCCGAAATTGGGTTGATTCTATCATAGATCATTCAACAAACATTTGAAGTGCATTTGAATGGTTAATTTGGATTCAACCAAAATCTCTACATCAAATCCAGAATTCATTCTAGACAATCATCTAGAATTCAATTAACAATTGACAAACAAATTTGCAATCACATAATTCATGTTGGAATCTATGTTAATTTGATCTCCGAATTCAGTTAAGCTAGACACAAATCAGTAACCTAACCTCTTTAATTCAGTGATTAATTTAGATCAATCAATCCTAAATTCATCACAATTCCTAATCTTAAATCAAGATCCAATCAGATCAAACATAAACAAAATCGCCATTCAAGCATTCAAGAAGAAGAAGAAAAGGAATCCAAATGCAATTCAAACACAAAGTAGAACCAAGATCTCAAGAATCCAAACCACAATTTCTTCAAGAATCTTTGAATTGATTACAAAATTTTAGCTCTCCATAGCCATCACCATGAAGGAGCTTGAGGAAGAAGGAAAAAGAAGAGAAAAAGACCTAGATCTAGAGAGAGAAGGTGAGAAGTGTAGAATGAAAAACTGATCTCAGTTTTCTACCTCTATCCCTTATAACTACCCCCTAATTTGGCCTCATATCATTAGAACCCTATTAGTGACAAATCTGGGTCTGTTATGAGTAATTGGGCCCAAACCCCATGTCATTTGGAGGTCTACAACTCAAGTTATAGACAAAATATTTTCAAAAGGTCTCTAAACTCGTGTTCTAACTTCCAGACCCAATTAGCTCCACTAGATGTATGCTTCTGCCCTAGCACTCTCATGAAAGTTGTAGAGCTCTCTCTCATCTTTCCTACAAGGTAAAATACATAATTTTTAAACATATAAAACTCAAGATATGACCAAAATATAGAAATAGTGTCAAACGTCAATAATGCTGAAAAATATCAATTAAGCCCAATTTGAGCCCAAACTTACAAAACATAACCAAGCTCAATCAATTAAAAACATGGAGAGTGTAAATGACTAAAAATGAGGGTTTATTAATGTATAAAATATGTGATTATCAAATTCCCTCACACTTAGCTTTTTGCACTCTTGGACAAATCACATAAGACCAAAACTAGGGAACAAAGAAAAACAATACAAACTCAAAAGCTAAAAACTCTAAAAGACTCTAATTCTAATGACATTCAAGAATGCAAAAGTTATAAGTAAGAAGAGCAACCAAAGATTCAAGGGATCAAAACATTCATGAGATAACATTTCTTCACATCTCAAGCAAACAAGCAAGGTATCTTCAATTTGAAAAGCATGAATCAAGAATGATAAATCCTCACAAGATACACTATCAATCCCTCAAGTGTTTACAAGGTAAGTATTTCACTCAATTCAACCCATGAAAATTGCACTACCATAAGCTTGCTTATCTTCTACTTCTCCACTACTCAAGCACATGCACACACAAATTAAGAGGACTTTATTCAAGGTTGTAATGGGGCTAAGGTAAGGGAAGGAAACAATATGGATATGACAAGTTAAATACCCAAGAGAATAAAAGAGCATTGGGAAGGAACTCAATTGACAAACATAAAATTTTATCCCCCCAAATCCATATAATGCACATTCTCATTACATATTCCTTCTCTTATTTATTTATTTTTCTTTTCTTTCACAACCTTTCTTGCATTTATTCTTTTTCTTTCTCTTTTTTTTTTTACATTCTATTTTTTTTCTTTTCATTTGAGTCTCTTTTTTTTCATTCATTTTTTTTCACCAAACACTTTGCATATTGCACATCAAATTACACGGCCCCCACACTTGAACTATTAACACAAGAAAAAGAGCTCCTCCATTGAAAATGAACCGATACTCTCCTATTCCCTAAGGTAAGGTAAAAACATAGTTTTTCACATAAGACATATAATGAGCTAAGATAAAGAATAGGCAAATAGGCTCAAGGGGATTAATCAAAGGAAAATGATGCAAGGTTGGCTATTTAGTCAAAGTAGCTAATTCAACAAAGAATACTTCAATCAAGTCTATGCATGCAAGTAAAAATATAGTATAAAAAAGAATCAAAGCAAGTTCTAGAGTGATCAATTAACATAAGTGAAAATCACACGAGAAAGAGGAGAATGGTATAAATGTTAAATCCATCCATCAATAGGCTCAAAATATCATAAGGTATACATCTATCAAACTCAATCCACTAATCAAACATCCAAAACCAAGCATGTCAAATTCAAGAAGGAAGAAAATTTATTCAATCATGCTATGAACCTTGAATTTCAATTGCTTCAAACTTATAGACTTCACAAATCTCAAAACATCATTGGAAAGCAATTAATAACATACATTTTTTCTTTAAAAACCAAAAATAGAATTAAAAATAAAAAATAGAATTAAAAATAGTGAATAGAAATAGTAGTAGAAAAATAACATAAATAGCATAAACATAAACAACAAATCAAAAACAAAAAAATTAACAAAGAGAAATGAAAATAGAATCAAAAATAGTAAATAGAAACAAAAAATTAAAAAAAAATGAAATTAAGACTGAACATTAAAACAAAAACAAATTTAAATACAGAAAATAGAAAATAGAAATAAAATAGAAACAACAGAATTAGAAAATTAAACAAAGAAAATAACAAAGCATTAATAGAAAAATTGGCAAAACAGAAAACAACAAAAATAGAATGCTAAAATTCCTCCCCCACACTTAAATTTGACATTATCCTCAATGTAAAGCTCAAAAGAAAAACAACATCCATCAAAATAATCAATTAATGAAGGACAAGCAAAATAAAAGAGAGGGAAAGAAAAGAAACATCCTTATCAAGTGAAGAAACTTCCACTAGGGTCCCATTGCTTGAAGTGTAATGACCAAGTTAAGCTTGAAGCAAGACTTGAAGCATGAGAGCTTCCACCGGGGTCCTATTGGCTTTCCTTAATTCCTTGGCTTCACCACTAGAATGCAATATGTGTACTTTATCAACTGCATTTTCCTTGTTTATGTTGGACCATGGCCTAAAAACAAAATCCACCACAGTAGTGACTGTCATCCAGTGCTCTTCTCCTTTCTCTAAAAATTCTTCAATGGCCTTCAACTCAAGGGTAGGTGTTTGCTGCACTGAAGGTATCAATCTGGTTGAAGAAATTAATTCTGATGATTTAACTTCCACATCACCTGTAATCTGTGTACAATCTTCCAAAACAACATGGTCATATCTCATAGAAGAAAGAAATTCAAAAAATACAGCAGCATCTCCCACAATAGCAAAATTTTCAGAACATGCAACACATATACTAGCCTCATCACATCTAGAACATCCAGGAAAATCAACACTATCCAAAAATTCCACAATTTCAGGAAATTTAGCTAGCATATCAACATGCATATCATCAACAAGCAAATCAATGACATCTAACTGAAAAACAGAATGCTCTTCTAAAGGATATTTCATGGCATCAAACATATTGAATTGAACTAAGTTATCCCTAAATTCCATGGAAAGGGTACCAACATACACATCAATCTTAGTTTTTGCAGTTTTTAAGAAGGGTCTACCTAAAATCAATGGTGGCTGACTAGATGCAAATTCATCTTCCATGTTCAAAATATAAAAATTTGCTAGAAATATTAAATTATTTACCCTTACCAAAACATCCTCAAGCACTCCTATAGGATGAGCAATGGTTCTATTTGCTAATTGAATCATCACTCTGGTTGGCTATAACTCTCCAATTTGTAGGGATTCAAAAACTGACTTGGGCATGACATTAATTGAGGCACCCAAATCCAACATTGCATGAGTGAATTGCTGGTTACCTATTATGCAAGGAATGGTGAATGGTCCAGGATCCTTGCATTTAGGAGGCATGCTTTGTTGGATTAAGGCAGACACATTTCTTCCCATGCTCACTTTCTCATTTCCTTTCAACCTTCTCTTATGAGTGCACAACTCCTTCAAGAATTTGGCATACTTTGGTATTTGCTTGATTGCATCTATGAGGAGGATATTGATTTCCACCTTCCTAAATGTCTCTATGACTTCTTTTTCCATTTTTGCTTGCGCTATCTTCTTGGATTGTGTGACCCTATTTGGGAAAGGTAGTGGAATGGCCAGGTCTGAATGCTCTACACATTTCTTCTGTGTCACGGATTTTTGGATTGAGTTATTTAATTTTTGTAAATTGTGCTACACTAGTAGCTCTGGTTGCTGCACTGATAGCTCTGGTTGCTGCATTGGTAGCTCTAGTTGTGGTAAATTAGGACCATCAACTTCTTTGCCACTTCTCAAGGTAATGGCACTCACACTGCCTATTGAGTTATTGACTATTTGTGAAGGCAATTGGCTCGACCTTTGACTTTTCAACTCACTCACAATGGTTGACAACTACCCAATCTGAGTTTGTAGATTTTGAATAGTGGCATTGACATTCTGCTAGAACTGAACATTATTTGTGGCCATTTGTTTCATCAAATCTTCTAATGATGGCTCTGCTGGAGTGGCTTGGATAAACAGCCGCACAAGTTGGCGCTGTCTGAATGCAGGTGGTTGATATCTAAATTGCTGCTGCTGCTGGGGCTGCTGATATTGGGGTTTACCAGGAAAAATGCCTACTGCAGCAACAAGATAGGCTTGGGTGGCAGAATTATCTTCCTGAAGTGTTGGACAAGCATCTGTAGGATGATATGGACAAGAGCAAATTCCACACACCGTGGAAGGCTCTTGTATAGAAACTGGTACATGTTATCCTACTACTAATTGCCGCACCAGTGAGGTTAACTCATCAAACATGTTTTCCATCCTCTTCTAGTCTGCCTGAGCCCTATGAATCTCATTTACACCTCTGCTTGGAGTTACCATTCTTATCCCAAATTGCTGTGAATTGGCAGCCATGTTAGCAGTCTCTGGCAGCAATAGGGTTCTTATCCACCAAAGCTCCTCCACTGGCAACATCAATCATGGATCTGTCCATTGGCATCAATCCCTCATAAAAGTATTGGATCAATAATTGATCACTGATATGGTGGTGTGGACAGCTTGAACACAACTTCTTGAATCTCTCCCAGTACTCATGCAAGGTTTCACCTAAAATCAGTTTAATGCCACATATGGCTTTCTTTATTGCAGTAGCTTTAGAGGCAGGGAAAAACTTCTCTAAAAGTAGTTTCTTCATATCATTCCAGCAACTGACAGAACTTGGTGAAAGATAATAAAGCCAGTCCTTAGTTGCATCAGCAAGGGAGAATGGGAATGCTCTCAGCTTGATGTGTTCTTCATGGATGCCTTGAGGTCACATGGTTGATATAACATGGAACTCCTTCAAATGCTTGTGGGGATCCTCACCTGCAAGTCCATGAAACTTAGGTAGCAAATGGATTAGTCCATACTTTAATTCAAAGTCAGCATCAATATCAGGATACTGAATGCATAATGATTGATAAGTGACATCAGGGGCAGCAAGCTCTTTAAGAGTCCTATTAAGCATGTTATCAGCCATGGTTTCAGTGGAAACACTAGAATCAGAAGAACCACTTACTTGACTATTATCAATAAAACCAAGCCTTCTACGAGTCCTACTAAGCATATGCAAGGTCCTTTCAATCTCAGGATCAAAATCAAACAAGTTATCATAAATTGACCTAGTCATGCACCAATTAGGACTATAGAGGTGTCAGAATGCCAAAAGCACAAAACACACAAATCTAAACTACAGAAATGGTTAGAAAAAAATGAAAAACACTTCAAATGAATTTTAAAAATCATAGGACCACCACAGAATGAAAACTACGCTAATTTAGAAAATTATCATGCAAAGAAAAAACTTCAAAAATTGAAAAAGTAGTCTAAATGATGGAATTTAGGAAAAAGGAGCATAGCCAAAGGTTTTGATTGGCCAAGTTCATTGAATTTTTTTTCTACAAACTGGCAAAAATTCAAGTCATTCTGAGTTACCAAAATAATTACTGAAATTACCATTATGTCCTCAATTTTTTCAAAAATCCTATCAGATAATGGAATTTGGCTAAAATTCGAGGGGATGATTCCCAAAGATCACTTTACTCAAAATGATGATTTAACCTTGGGGACCAAGTGTCAGCTCCAAACTCCATAGTCAGATCAACACTAGTCTCCCCCTACACTAAAAGAAATTAGAAATTAGGCAAAAATGTGTTAGCTGGGTATGAAATAGTGTTAGGCAGTTAGGAACATGTCCAAAATGATTGAACAACACTTATAAGGAGATATTGCAATGCAATTATCAATAAAGGCAGCAAAAAAATGATCAATAGTAACAAAAGCCAATGTAAGAGTAACCAATGTAGCAGAATGCAATGCAACAATTATGTGATTGAATAAGAGTTAATTGTTAGTAAGAACAAAAGTTAGTATGGTCACTTAATATGATAAGATTGCATCTAACAATCCTTGGCAATGGCGCCAAAATTTTGATGAGAGCCGAACTTAATCAAAATTGTAACCGAGTTATGCCTATGGCTTGTAGCATAGGGAACAACACCAGATCGTCTCTCAAGGATTGTAAATGCAATTTGATCTAATCAAGCCAAAATTGGGAAAGGGATTTGAGAACTCAGAATATGTAAATTACAAAATTAAAGTGAGAAATTCAATTAAAAGAGCAATCAATTCAGAAACCTATCTGAAATTGGGTTAATTCTATCATAGATCATTCAACAAACTTTTGAAGTGTATTTGAATGGTCAATTTGGATTCAACCAAAATCTCTGCATCAAATCTAGAATTCATACTAGACAATCATCTAGAATTCAATTAATAATTGACACACAAATTTGTAATCACACAATTCATGTTGGGATCTATGTTAATTTGATCTCTGAATTCAATTAACCTAGGCACTATTTAGTAACCTAACCTCTTTAATTCTATGATTAATTCACATCAATCAATCCTAAATTCATCATAATTCTCAATCTTAAATCAAGATCCAATCAGATCAAACATAAACAGAATCACCATTCATGCATTCAAGAAGAAGAAGATGTTGATGATAATGATGATGAATCCAAATGCAATTCAAACACAAAATAAAACCAAGATCTCAAGAATCCAAACTATAATTTCTTCAAGAATCTCTAAATTGATTACAGAAGTTTAGCTCTCCATAGCCATCACCATGAAGAAGCTTGAGGAAGAAGGAAGAATAAGAGAGAAAGATGTAGATCTAGAGATAGAAGGTGAGAAGTGTAGAATAAAAAATAGATCTTGGTTTTCTGCCTCTATCCCCTATAACTACCCCCTAATTTGGCCTCACATAATTAGAATCTTATCAGTTACAAAGTTGGGTCCATTATGAGTAATTGAGCCTAAACCCCATGTCATTTGGAGGTCTACAACTCAAGTTATGGACAAAATATTCTCAAAGGGTCTTTGAACTCGTGTTCTGACTTCCAAGCCTAATTAGCTCCACTAGAAGTCTGAATTATCCCTGGAGCTCTTTATGAAAGTTGTAGAGCCCTCTCCCATCTTTCCTACAAGGTAAGATACATAATTGTTAGACATCTAGAACTCAAGATATATCCAAAATACAAAAATAGTGTTAAACTTCAATAATGTTGGAAAAGATTAATTAAGCCCAATTTGAGTCCAAACTTACAAAACATGACCAAACTCAATCAATTAAGTACATGGAGAGTGTAAATGACTAAAAATGAGGGTTTATTAATGTATAAAATATGTGATTATCATAAGCTAGGACTATCAAGGAAAGATTTGATCATGTACATTGACGAGTTGATCATATTCATTGGAGATATGATCACCCCAATAGGATACATTAAGACTTATTTGACCATGGGGAAGGACTCTCTCTTTAAGACACTTAAGGTCAAATTTCTTGTGGTCAACTACCTTTCGACTATAATGTCAAACTTGGTCATCCCTCACTCAATGTTTTTGGGGTTGTGATCTCCACACCCCACTTAGCCATGAAGTTTCTCGACCAATATGACAGGGTTGTTAAAGTCAAAAGAGACCAAGCTATGGCATGGAAATGCTATAATGAGAGCTTGAAGATTGCTAAGAAGCCTTGGACAATGAACCAATGCAATAATTAAGCTTCAGTCATTACGGGCCCTGTCAACGTCCACTTGACTGAACTAGATGCTCGTGAAGAAATATGTGGTATGCGCCTTCTGTAACATCCTCCTTAACCTAATAGTTGTAATCAGGGTTATAGAAACTCAGTAACACTGGTATGAGTTATATGTTAATTCGGGTAACTTTCTGGACTAGTTTGAGCATAATATTATAACACTGAATGTGTAACACCCTCCTTAGGGCATCACATTTTCGACTCCTGACTCATAATCTGAAAAGATGTTCGCATAAAGTTTGAGTTATAAAAGATGGGTTTCAAAATTTCTTCTTTACTGAAAAGTAAATTTTACTGAAAATATTAGGTGATATTGAAAATCATATTTTAACTATTCATTATGCAATATTAACACCAATTAATATCACAAATTAAAGAGAAATATAAAATTAATAGACTTTTTTTTTTTACAGTAGCAAACCCCATGACGGGTCCTACTTAATAGCATGATACAACACTAATGAGAAACTTTAACATACTTATTCCTTTTTTTGTCTATCTTGATGCATTAGACATCTGTTCCTTTGTCAACACTGCACACCTTCGAGTCCTGAATGTCCACTCCTTATTGTTGTCACCAATCTCAGAGTATCCATCACCCGTTATGTCTAAGACAACTCGATCCTTCTATTATTTGATTTTAACAGTACAAATACAGCAAAACAATATAACAAAGAGGTGAGATCACCTATACCAATACCAATATGGCAGCACAGAGATAACACAAACAACAATATCATACAGATAGGTCATACCATAATTATGATCATGTCATCAACATTAATCAACTATCATCATCTAATCATTTATCAATTCAATTATCATAAACAATAATTATGATAATGCCCTCAACATTATCATCATCATCATCCAAGTAATCAAAACAATTGTCATAGCCAATATTCCTCAATTAATATATCATACAGATATAAATGCTCAGATTTATGCATATGCACAAAGACTCAGTTTATCAAAAACAACTCCATGGAGGTTTTCACAATTTCGAGAAGAATGCTCTAGTTAATTGTCAGCCTTAGCCCAAAGACAATCTCTCAGTCGTTGAAAAGAATCGTGTTCTTGTCGGGTATCGTCAATGCGTTGCAACAGACTGCATCACCAAGTGGTACAGGGTACTCGCCAACTGTCCACTGGTCAACCGCCGCGCCTCGACGCCCCCAAGATCCATCATAGACCTCACTATCAATTCTCATTCCCTCTTCAACCACAAGGGCCATAATAGCTATTAGCTATATTTTATACAATGCACGAATATATCAGTGCAAGTCCAACCCCAAAGGGCCAAATCTTTTCAATTTCATTTGTTCAATGTAATCATATGCTTCAACGCATATTTTTCCAATGCACGTATAATGCACCAAATCCAATCACAGACATATGTTTCCAATGCATGTATAATGCACCAAATGCCAATCATAGACAAAACATGTCATTTTCTCACACAGCATCCATATACTGATTCTACAGTATTTATACTGTATTTTCAACAGAAAAATCATATTATCACATTTTCATAGTTATAAAACTCTTTTGTCGTGTTTTCACAAAATTGCGCAACATTTCCATTTCATTTTCACAATTCCAAAACGTTTCTATTACGTTTTCACAATACTGCAACTCTTCTGTTGCACATTTAAATCACGTATTAAAATTTTTTAACATTTTTTTCAATCGCATAAAAATATACGTTTCTCAAATTGCATAATGATTTTTCATCATTTTCAAAATCGCGTAACTTAAAAATCATTCTTTTAAGTCGCATAAAACATTTTCCATCATTCTCAAAATATTTAAAACACTTTCCAAATCACATAATGATTTTCCATCATTTTCACAATCACATAAAAATATTCTATCACTTCTAAATCATATAATGATTTTTCAACAGTAGTTCAAATTACATAAAATATTTAAACGTAATTCAAATCACTTAAAATGTTTCAACGCATCTCCAATCGCGTAGTAATATTTTATCATATTTCAAATTGCGTAAAAATATTTTACTATATTTTCAAACACTTAGAAATATTTTACTGTATTTCAAACCATGTACTTTAAAAATTACGTTTTTAAGATACGTAAATAATATTTTTCACCACAATTCCATTACAGAAAATATTTCTCATTTCTTCAAAAATTCCATTTCTATTTTTCTCAAAATAATATGACTTTATACTTTATTTAACACATTTTCTTTACTCAAGAAAATCCTTTTCCACATTTCTTTACTCAAGAAATCCTTTTCCAAAATATAATTCACAAAATCACTTTTCCATTGATATAAATCAACGTTTCAAAACTTTTCATTTTCTAACGTACTTCAAAACTCAAAAATAAGTTATACGTTAGTAAATTTTCATAATACCACTATATTCTTCATTTTTTCCAAATCATTTCCAAACACAACCTTCTTCAAAATAAATTGAAGTTCAAAAACATTTTCGTTTACAAAAACTTAATTTCTCAAGTGATTAAAATGCTCTGATTCCCTTTTCAAAATTTCTTGTATTAAATCAATTATATTTCCACTTGGAAAATTACTTTGTTTCATCAAAATCTAGGCATTATAAGCCTTCAAGAATGTGGACGTGACTATTGAAAATTATCAAAACATTTTTCCTTCTAAATTGATATGGTTTTACACAAACAAAATCATTAAAAATTTTGTTTTCAAAACCGCAAGACTTATGGTTATAAAACCAAACTCATTTGTTCAAATTCATTTTTATTTTCTTTGCAAATCCTTTTTCACTTTCTTTGCAAATTCTTAAAATCATCATTGCTATTTTCATTTAAATCTCATGTTTTGTAAAACACTTAGAAACTTTTTACACAAAATAAATCAATAAAAATTCCTCAAAAACCATGTTCTTGTACTCTTTGAAAAATAAACTCTTTGGTTATTTTTCTTATTTTTCTAAACATCCATTTTCATCATTCATGAAAATATTCATTTATGAACACCTATCTTGAGGTGTCTTAACCGATATTCACCATGTTTCTAGGGATCAAAAATTAATTCTTTTGTTCTTGAAAAATTTTAATATGAACCCTAATCAAGGGCATCAAAACCGTAGTCTTTCCTTGGCCATTGGGACCAAAATTAATTTTCTTTCCATCACCAAATCATGGCATACACATACATACACATCATATATATATATATATCAAAAGCATGCCATATTATCATCATGCATAGTATAAGCATACCATCAAAATCATAAACTCATGCAAAGCATATTAAGCATAGGCAATTAATCAAAGCTCATAAACACATAAATTATTACATGACCATGGATATGAATCCTCACATGGATTCACCATCCATCATATATAAAACCATCTCTCACCACCATGCTTGGTTGGTGAGATGGATCTCCCTCTTACCTCTTGAAGATCCTCAAAAACTTCTTGATTTGCTTCTTTTTCCAAGTCCTTCACCACCAAAGGCTTCTCAAATACAAAACAAAATACATAGAAATTAGTATACTAAGCTTGATAAAGAGGAACCATGGATCAAACATGGTTTAGAACATGAAAAAGAGAAAAGAAATGAAGTTTCCTTACACTTTACCTCAAAAACCCAATAACTTTGATCTTGAAGAAAGTCCATGAAGATGAATGATTTAGAGAAAATCTTCAACATGAAAGTTGCTTAGAATATCATGTAGATTCAAGATCTATGGTTGGATGAAATTAAAAGAGATTAGATGGTGGTTTTGAGTGTCTTGACCGAATGGTTTCTCTTGAAGCACAAAGATAGAATTTTTGATTTTTGATAGAAACTTGAAGCTTGGATTTGAAGCCCAAGATGAATGATTTTTGAAAAAAGTCATAACTTGAGATGTTCTTAGAATGGTGTTTAGGTTTAGAAAATCAAGTTGGATGAAATGATAGAAATTTGGATGATGGTTCTAAGGTGCTTGACCGAAACTTGCTTGGAGAAGAGAAAATAAGAGAATTTCTTGTATTGGTTCTTGGTTCTTTGGATAGAATGATGAGCAATTGAATAAGTGAAATCAATAAATGAGTATTGTCTCCTACTTTTGAGTGTATGACCGTGGGATATCAAGAAGAGAGAAAGTGAGAATTATTTGATAGCTTTAATCGATATTGAGTAGGATGATGACTATAGGGTACATGTGCAAAGTCATTAAAATTGACTAAGCTTTGTATTAAAAGATGATAACTTCCTTTTGTCACAAAGTGAAGACAATGAAATGAAATGTCTTCTTTCTCAAGTGTATGGCCGTGGAGTGTGATGAAAAAATGAAGGTGATAATGCATGAAATAAATTTGACCTCCCTCCAAGAAATTTCCTAAGGATGCAAACAAAGAAATCATAATCAAGGATGATGTAATATTGACCATGACATGTAATAATAGTCATAAAGTTTTTTTTTCTTTGTCTTCTAAACAATCCAAAACCGTCCCATTCCTCCATTTTGCATGCAATAATTTGTCATCTTTTTCAAGCCATTATTTGAAGCCTTTCTAGCCATTGATTAATTCAATGGTTAGGATTTAGGTAAACTTTTGATTTAGAAGACTTAATCTAGGCCATTGGATCTTTCTCCTTTAAATTCTAGCCATTAGATGTGTCTCCAAAATAAAGGGTCAAGATTGTTCCTTCAAACTTTAAATCCAAGGGTCATAATTAGTCTTTGTCACTTTTTAAGACTAAATCTTCACTATTGATTAAATCTTCATCCAATGGTCATAAATGGTCCTTGTTACTTTACAAGACCAAATCTCCACCCTTGATCACTTCTAAATCCAATGGTAAATGGTCATAGCCATTATATAAAACTAAATCTCTACCCTTAATTTAATCTCCATCTAATGGTTATAAATAATCTTATTCACTTTTAAGATCAAATCTTCTCCGTTGATTAAATCAAGATCAAGTCTCCATCGTTAATTAAATCAATGGTGGATATCCAAACCACCAATGTTGACTTAAGCAATTTAATTTCTATTTTTATCTGCTAAAACCCCACGAAAGAATATATTTACTGTATTTTTATCATCCGATAAATTAAATACAGTACAAAACACAGTACAAGAAATTTTCTAAAACTATTTCCAGATTCAGGTTTAGTAAGATCCTCTGTCTCCGTCTAAACAGTACAAATTTTTCTATCCGTAGAAAAAATTTTCACTTTGCGGGACCCACTTGGGCCCACGTATAGCCACCTGGGCCCATATATATCCCCTGAGCCCACAAATAGTAAAAAAATTTATAATCACACATAAAATCACAAAAATTAGAAAACTCACAAATATCAAATCAGATCACGTAAAATAATTAAAGCCTAATGGTAAAAATTAAATTACGTAAAGTTTTTCTCGGCCCAAAAATTTTTATTTTCCTGACATGGAATAAATAACTCAAAATGATCAAATACGCTGATGGAATAATCAAAATAATTTTACAGCATCCAAAAATTACTAAACAGTAAAATTCTATTAACTGTCAAAATTACTATTTACAAGATAGGAAATTTTGGGGTGTTATATTACTCCCCCTCTAAAAAGAAATTTCATCATCGAATTTAATAACCATGATTTCACACCCTCAGAATAATTATGAACATTACTCATTTATCTTATTTTTCAATTCCCATGAAGCTTCCTCTCTTACATCTTACTATACTATTCTAACCAACAAAATCTTTTTGCTGATGTTCAACTTCTTCTAATCAAATAAATATCTCAGACTCCTATAATTACTGAAGATGTTGAATGTTACTCCAGAAAGAAAGAATTTTCATATCGCTGATACCAACTAATGTAATGTATTACTTAAAATTTTCTTATCCCCGTATCACTACATATTCTAGATTTTTGCTTTTAACAGGAAATGTCTCACTAACCGAATTCTCCTTTCCACAGCACGATACCAGATACTTCCGTAAATTTTTTTCTACGATTTTCC
Source organism: Ormosia semicastrata (assembly GCA_029884595.1). Taxonomy (NCBI): domain Eukaryota; kingdom Viridiplantae; phylum Streptophyta; class Magnoliopsida; order Fabales; family Fabaceae; genus Ormosia; species Ormosia semicastrata. Next base: position 1,204,350 of record JAQQTO010000050.1, on the reverse strand, counting down.
ATTACCATCTTAAATTTTTCCATAGAAGAATTGTTCCAATCTTTTGAAGAATTCACCATACTTCTACTGCGTTACTCAGATATGTTAACACGGATACAAATATAGAAATATCTTTTCTTACAAGATATTCCTTCAATTGCAGGAGATGAAAGAAAACATCATGGAAGATAACAAAATGAATCGAACCTGTTATCGAACATATCCAGCAAAGAATTGGATGTAACCCGATTTTCAAATATGAATTTTCTCTGGATTACTCACACTCTGTTGAAATAATCTCATTGGATATGGTTGGAAAATAACCAATCCATTTTCAAAGACCACGTCTGTTTATGAAACAGATCAAACTAACACAAAAATTTTGAACAACAGATCAAACTAACACAAAGATTTGATCCGTAACAACAATTTGAATAACTTGAATAGCTCGATCAGCTAAGAATAGAAACAGAAGTAAACAAATCAGAGGATAACAAATAACTCTAACATATAATTGATCTACTCAATCATATGTCATAAGGAATAGGTTATTCACAGAAATATTCAGTATGGTTTATAGGATTAGCTCCAATGACGCAATCTCCATTGATTAAATCTTCCGCTCAGAACACTCCCATTCCATTCAGAGTAACAACTTCCCTTACTATCTAAAAAAATTTTACTAATAGAAAACTCTATTTTCAAAGAGCATAATCTCTGGGAAAATGTGTCCAACTTTTCCACAATTTGTTTCCTTGACGTACATTCCTTCATTTAAGTACTTTCTTTCATATCCTTTACTGTTTTTGGTTTCCTCAATGGTTGTAAATACATCTTCCGTCGAAATCAATTACTTTCTCAATATCCTAAAAAAATACCAGGTTCCAAAATTATGAAATCTTATATTCCAAGACTGATTCTCTTCCATCAGATCCTAAACTTCAACTTCCAGTTTCCATTAAACAGCAGTCCTTTGTTCGTGCAGTCGTCTTTCCACATTGCTCCCGTTGCTCCCGTAGCTGCAACTGCATTACTAGTAACATGTTTCACTTCCACACAAGTATAACTATCCCGAGCCATTTTTTTTTGAGACGTGCGGATCGAAATACAATTGATCTAATATCCATTATAAACAACATTATTTCCTTTCAGAAAAACAAACACAGAGAACACAACACAAGCAAAATAGACCTAACCACAAACCCCAAAAGACTCAAACCGTGCTCTGATACCAACCAATGTAACACCCTCCTTAGGGCATCACATTTCCGACTCCTGACTCATAATCTGAAAAGAAGTTCGCACAAAGTTTGAGTTATAAAAGATGAGTTTCAAAATTTCTTCTTTACTGAAAAGTAAATTTTACTGAAAATATTAGGTGATATTGAAAATCATTTTTCAACTATTCAATATGTAATATTGACACCAATTAATATCACAAATTAAAGAGAAATATAAAATTAATAGACTTATTTTTTTTTACAGTAGCAAACCCCATGACGGGTCCTACTTAATAGCACGGTACAACACTAACGAGAAACTTTAACATACTTATTCCTTTTTCTGTCTATCTTGATGCATCAAACATCTGTTCCTTTATCAACACTACACACCTTCGAGTCCTGAATGTCCACTCCTTATTGTTGTCACCAATCTCAGAGTATCCATCGCCCGTTATGTCTAAGACAACTCGATCCTTCTATTATTTGATTTTAATAGTACAGACACAGCAAAACAATATAACAAAGAGATGAGATCACCTACACCAATACCAACATGGCAGCACAGAGATAACACAAACAACAATATCATACAGATAGATCATACCACAATTATGATCATGTCATCAACATTAATCAACTATCATCATCCAATCATTTATCAATTCAATTATCATAAACAATAATTATGATAATGCCCTCAACATTATCATCATCATCATCCAAGTAATCAAAATAATTGTCATAGCCAATATTCCTCAATTAATATATCATACAGATATAAATGCTCAGATTTATGCATATGCACAAAGACTCAGTTTGTCAAAAACAACTCCATGGAGGTTTTCACAATTTCGAGAAGAATGCTCTGGTTAATTCTCAGCCTTAGCCCAAAGACAATCTCCCAGTCGTTGAAAAGAATCGTGTTCTTGTCAGGTATCGTCAATGCGTTGCAACGGACTGCATCGCCAAGTGGCACAAGGTACTCACCAACTGTCCACTGGTCGACCGTCGCGCCTCGACGCCCCCAAGATCCATCATAGACCTCACTATCAATTCTTATTCCCTCTTCAACCACAAGGGCCATAATAGCTATTAGTTATATTTTATACAATGCACGAATATATCAGTGCAAGTCCAACCCTAAAGGGCTAAATCTTTTCAATTTCATTTGTTCAATGTAATCATATGCTTCAACGCATATTTTTTCAATGCACGTATAATGCACCAAATCCAATCACAGACATATGTTTCCAATGCATGTATAATGCACCAAATGCCAATCATAGGCAAAACATGTCATTTTCTCACACAGCATCCATATACTGATTCTACAGTATTTATACTGTATTTTCAACAGGAAAATCATATTATCACATTTTCATAGTTATAAAACTCTTTTGTCGTGTTTTCACAAAATTGCGCAATATTTTCATTTCGTTTTCACAATTCCAAAACGTTTCTGTTACGTTTTCACAATACTGCAACTCTTCTGTTGCAACTTTAAATCACATATTAAATTTTTTTAACATTTTTCTCAATCGCATAAAAATATACGATTCTCAAATTGCATAATGATTTTTCATCATTTTCAAAATCGCGTAACTTAAAAATCATTCTTTTAAGTCGCATAAAACATTTTCTATCATTCTCAAAATATTTAAAACACTTTCCAAATCACATAATGATTTTTCGTCATTTTCACAATCACGTAAAAATATTCTATCACTTTTAAATCATATAGTGATTTTTCAACAGTAGTTCAAATTACATAAAATATTTAAACATAATTCAAATCACTTAAAATGTTTCAACGCATCTCCAATCGCGTAGTAATATTTTATCATATTTCAAATCGCACAAAAATATTTTAGTATATTTTCAAACACTTAGAAATATTTTACTGTATTTCAAACCACGTACTTTAAAAATTACATTTTTAAGATACGTAAATAATTTTTTCACCACAATTTCAATACAGAAAATATTTCTCATTTCTTCAAAAATTTCATTTCCATTTTTCTCAAAATAATATGACTTTATACTTTATTTAACACATTTTCTTTACTCAAGAAAATCTTTTTCCACATTTCTTTACTCAAGAAATCCTTTTCCAAAATATAATTCACAAAATCACTTTTCCATTGATATAAATCAACGTTTCTAAACTTTGCATTTTCTAACGTACTTCAAAACTCAAAAATAAGTTATACATTAGTAAATTTTCATAAATCCACTATATTCTTCATTTTTCCAAAATTATTTCCAAACACAACCTTCTTCAAAATAAATTGAAGTTCAAAAATATTTTCGTTTACAAAAACTTAATTTCTCAAGTGATTAAAATGCTCTGATTCCCTTTTCAAAATTTCTTGTATTAAATCAATTATATTTTCACTTGGAAAATTACTTTGTTTCATCAAAATCTAGGCATTATAAGCCTTCAAGAATGTGGACATGACTATTGAATATTATCAAAACATTTTTCCTTCTAAATTGATATGATTTTACACAAACAAAACCATTAAAAATTTTGTTTTCAAAACCGCAAGACTTATGGTTATAAAACCAAACTCATTTGTTCAAATTCATTTTTATTTTCTTTGCAAATCCTTTTTCACTTTCTTTGCAAATCCTTTTTCACTTTCTTTGTAAATTCTTAAAATCATCATTGCTATTTTCATTTAAATCTCATGTTTTGTAAAACACTTAGAAACTTTTTACACAAAATAAATCAATAAAAATTCCTCAAAAACCATGTTCTTGTACTCTTTGAAAAATAAACTCTTTGTTTATTTTCCTTATTTTTCTAAACATCCATTTTCATCATTCATGAAAATATTCATTTATGAACACCTATCTTGAGGTGTCTTAACCGATATTCACCATGTTTCTAGGGATCAAAAATTAATTCTCTTGTTCTTGAAAAATTTTAATATGAACCCTAATCAAGGGCATCAAAACCGTAGTCTTTCCTTGGCCATTGGGACCAAAATTAATTTTCTTTCCATCACCAAATCATGGCATACACATACATACACATCATATATATATATATATATCAAAAGTATGCCATATTATCATCATGCATAGTATAAGCATACCATCAAAATCATAAACTCATGCAAAGCATATTAAGCATAGGCAATTAATCAAAGCTCATAAACACATATAAATTATTACATGACCATGGATATGAATCCTCACATGGATTCACCATCCATCAAATATAAAACCATCTCTTACCACCATGCTTGGTTGGTGAGATGGATCTCCCTCTTACCTCTTGAAGATCCTCAAAAACTTCTTGATTTGCTTCTTTTTCCAAGTCCTTCACCACCAAAGGCTTCTCAAATACAAAACAAAATACATAGAAATTAGTATACTGAGCTTGATTAAGAGGAACCATGGATCAAACATGGTTTAGAACATGAAAAAGAGAAAAGAAATGAAGTTTCCCTACACTTCACCTCAAAAATCCAATAACTTTGATCTTGAAGAAAGTCCATGAAAATGAATGATTTAGAGAAAATCTTCAACATGAAAGTTGCTTAGAATATCATGTAGATTCAAGATCTATGATTGGATGAAATTAAAAGAGATTGGATGGTGGTTTTGAGTGTCTTGACCGAATGGTTTCTCTTGAAGCACAAAGATGGAATTTTTGATTTTTGATAGAAACTTGAAGCTTGGATTTGAAGCCCAAGATGAATGATTTTGGAAAAAATCATCACTAGAGATGTTCTTAGAATGGTGTTTAGGTTTAGAAAATCAAGTTGGATGAAATGATAGAAATTTGGATGATGGTTCTAAGGTGCTTGACTGAAACTTGCTTGGAGAAGAGAAAATAAGAGAATTTCTTGTATTGGTTCTTGGTTCTTTGGATAGAATGATGAGCAATTGAATAAGTGAAATCAATAAATGAGTATTGTCTCCTACTTTTGAGTGTATGACCGTGGGATATCAAGAAGAGAGAAAGTGAGAATTATTTGATAGCTTTAATAGATATTGAGTAGGATGATGACTATAGGGTACATGTGCAAAGTCACTAAAATTGACTAAGCTTTGCATTAAAAGATGATAGCTTCCTTTTGTCACAAAGTGAAGACAATGAAATGAAATGTCTTCTTTCTCAAGTGTATGGCCGTGGAGTGTGATGAAAAAATGAAGGTGATAATGCATGAAATAATTTTGACCTCCCTCCAAGAAATTTCCTAAGGATGCAAACAAAGAAATCATAATCAAGGATGATGTAATATTGACCATGACATGTAATAATGGTCATAAAGTTTTTTTTTTCTTTGTCTTCTAAACAATCCAAAATCATCCCATTCCTCCATTTTGCATGCAATAATTTTTCATCTTTTTCAAGCCATTATTTGAAGCCTTTCTAGCCATTGATTAATTTAATGGTTAGGATTTAGGTAGACTTTTGATTTAGAAGACTTAATCTAGGCCATTGGATCTTTCTCCTTTAAATTCTAGCCATTAGATGTGTCTCCAAAATAAAGGGTCAAGATTGTTCCTTCAAACTTTAAATCCAAGGGTCATAATTAGTCTTTGTCACTTTTTAAGACTAAATCTTCACTATTGATTAAATCTTCATCCAATGGTCATAAATGGTCCTTGTTACTTTACAAGACCAAATCTCCACCCTTGATCACTTCTAAATCCAATGGTAAATGGTCATAACCATGATATAAAACTAAATCTCTACCCTTAATTTAATCTCCATCTAATGGTTATAAATAATCTTATTCACTTTTAAGATCAAATCTCCTCCGTTGATTAAATCAAGATCAAGTCTCCATCGTTAATTAAATCAATGGTGGATATCCAAACCACCAATGTTGACTTAAGTAATTTAATTTCTATTTTTATCTGCTAAAACCCCATGAAAGAATATATTTACTGTATTTTTATCATTCGATAAATTAAATACAGTATAAAACACAGTACAAGAAATTTTCTAAAACTGTTTCCGGATTCAGGTTTAGTAAGATCCTCTGTCTCCGTCTAAACAGTACAAATTTTTCTATCCTTAGAAAATTTTTTCACTTTGCGGGACCCACTTGAGCCCACGTATGGCCACCTGGGCCTACATACACCTCCTGGGCCCACAAATAGTAAAAATTTTCATAATCACACATAAAATTAGAAAAATTAGAAAACTCACAAATATCAAATCAGATCACATAAAATAATTAAAGCCTAACGGTAAAAATTAAATTACGTAAAGTTTTTCCCGGCCCAAAAATTTTTATTTTCCTGACAAGGAGTAAATCACTCAAAATGATCAAATACGCTGATGGAATAATCAAAATAATTTTACAGCATCTAAAAATTACTAAATAGTAAAATTCTATTAACTGTCAAAATTACTGTTTACAAGATAGGAAATTTTGGGGTGTTACAGAATGTGAATAGTAGCTCATACAAACTCAAATTTTTGCTCAAATAGCTGAGAAGATAGAAATAAATATAAAAAATTAATTTCTAAGTCACGGATGATTGGAATGAACTATAGAAAATTTTGGAAGATCAAATAAATTGAGTTGGTATTTTTAATGATACTGAATGAGCGTTTAAAGGCTTAATTGGATAGTTAAGTGGCTCAGAAAATCATCAAATTTTGTGGAGATATCAGGTATACGATGAAGAATATTTTGTTAAGAAATACCAGTTAAAGTGAATATCAGTAAGTTTATTTACTTAACTCTTAGGTTTAACCTAACTTAAGGAAGAATAATGAAGCTTAACTAATAAATAACAAAGTATAAAAACTTGTGGAATTATGGATATAAGGACTAAATACAGTCCAAAAATTTTCTATAACACTTATAGATGTCAAAAAACTCAGCTTTGGAAGAATAAAGTATTCCTAAGAGATACAGAAGTTTTAGCACAAATCTCATCCTTACCTCACCTTTCCACCGCTCTTCTTCTTCTCATCTTTATCCATTCTTTGAACTTTTATTCTTCTCACTTTTCACTCTCACAATTTACAGTTCTAGCAGCTGGAGAGAAAGGAAGAAAAGAAAGAAAAGAAAAAACAATAAGGCTAAGGCAGCCAGCAACAAGGAGAAGGAAGAAAGAAAAAAAGAAAAGGAAGAAAGCATTAATAAGTTAGAGTAAGGTAGGGGTTGTTGTTCTCAACTTCTTCTCTTCATCTTTTTCTTTTGATTTGTAAGAGTTGATGAAAGCACTTGTTAAGTGAAAATGGATGATTGAAATTAGGTTTTGAAATTAGGAAGAAAGCATTAACAAGTTAGGTGATGCTTGTTTGATTATAACAATGGTGTTGGACTTATGGTTGGTCTTAAGATTCCATAATTTTGTGTTAGGTGCTCTTGACTTTATCAATCTTTTATCTTGAAACTTATATGATGACTTGGTTAGAAGTTGAAAGTTTGATATTTTAGAATTGGTATATGCATGGTAATGGATTTTGATCTCATAAATAAGATTGAATCCTCTTGTATTTGTGATTTCAAAAATGGGTTTTGATGATGTTGAGAAGAATACACATCAATTTTATATGCTTTGAAGGAATGTTTTTGTGTGAAAACCACATTGGATTGGAGTAAAGATGATAAGAAAGGGTTAACAATTCAAAGGAATTGATTTTGGGCATTATGCCACTGGGTGATTAATCGCCCAGAATCTGACCGCTTCAACGCCCATAATCTGACCGCTTAATTAGTCAGTAGCAGAATGGAATTCTGTTTGAGCGCCTAAGCGCCCACCTTGTGACTGCTTAATCAGTCAGCTCCAGATTCATCCAGTAATGAGTGATTAAGCACTCAAGTTTTGGGTGCCTAATTGCCTAAAGATAGAGGTTTCCATGATATTTAATTGTAAGAAAATAGAGTTCTTAGCTTAATGTTATCTCTTTCTAATGCAAATTAAAGCTCAAATAGAGATATACAAAGGAGTGAATACATGCAAGTATGTTTGTGAAGGTTGATATCTTTAAACATTTGTTGTGATTGAGAATTGATTACTCCATGCATGAAGTTACTTGAGTAATAAAGTAACCATTGAATGCAAAAGGGATATGATGAATGAATGGTGTTGAACATTTGTTTTGTTTTAGAATACAATAGGATATGCTATAGGAAACGATGGTGATCCTTTAAGGCATGATCCTCATATTCTACTTTCTTATGAAGAGTAGATTATAGAACAGATTTAGGAAATGACGATAATCCTAAATCTAAGACTAGAATGGTCTATGACGGTGGTCCTAGATCAAATATAAGTATCCTTAGGAAATGATAGTGATCCTTAGGATACTAGAGAATTGGCCAGTGATTGATTTAGGAAAAGAAATGGTGAACCTAAATCTAATTATAGGAAATGACGGTGATCCTAGATAGGTATTCTTTGGAAATGACGGTGATCCATTGGATACTTGAGTTGTGGCTAGTAAAGGATTTAGGAAATGACGTTGATCTTAAATCCAAATCTAGGAAATGATGGTGATCCTTTGGATATTTGGTAAAAATACTATGAGAGAGTATAATTAAATGAGTATTGAAATGAGAATTATTTTTGAATGTGATATATGTCACAAAGTTGAAATCAGAATTTTGATATTGAACTAATAATTATATTTGAAAGTATTGAGAATGCAACTTATGATCTTTGATAATAGAAGCTTATGACTTTTGATAATGTAAATAATTAGAATTTTGTTTCAGGAAGAGAAAGCACTTGTTTTGGTCTTTCACCACCTTTCTACCTTGGAATTTAAGTTTTGAAATGAATTTTTCTCTGAAACAACTTGAGGTATTGTGATGACACAATTTTTAATAGCACTACCGAGAATTTCTAGAATTATAAACCCTGTTTTATTGTATTTCCATGATATTTTCAAGAATGAAGTCTGCAGTAAGCAGAGGAGAAGAGCAGGACTAAGAAGAAATAGTTATTTTGGACTTTTGGATAAAGATTTATATATTATTTGTATGGAATTATGCCTTAAAAACATATCTTGTAATTGATGTACTATGAATTATAATCGTGCATAAATTTTCCTTCCTAGTGTTGTGTACATTTTTTTTACCATAATAGGCTCATATTTTCATATATACTATAAATGTTTTTACAAAATTTGCTATTAGTATAGAAGTGACATACCTATTCCTTACTACTAACACATGATTCAGGTCATGCTATTAGTACTAGTATTGAGATGTTACATTTTGGTATCAGAGCAGTTCATCCTATTGAGCCAGAGTATGGACTAGTTATGCTTTTAGCATAAAAGTTTTATGCATTTTCTTATCTTAATGATGAGATATATAGATAGAATTGAATAACAGCCTTGAGTACGAATATTAATGGTTACTATCGCACTATTACATGATACTAAGCCTGATCAACTTAATATATATTATTTTGTGTGTACCAGAGACTATGGCATCATCCAGGCAAACCAATCGTAGTACAATACCTGTCGGTGAAAACACGACAAATATAATGGAAATGTTTAGGGAAATGTCAGCTGTTATGAGAGAACAGAGGGAGATGGTAGCAGGTATGAGAGAATAGACCGTTGTCACAAAAAGATTATTGGAAAGAATAAAGAATAATGCACATCCACAACTAACGGGTAACGCAGCTTTGGTTGGGAACCAAAATTTTCATGACCTTTCTGAGTTTAGAAGTGCAAATGCTCCATTTTTCAAAGGGGAATATAATCTAGCAAAATAGAAGAATGGTTGTAGGAAAACTATCTTGTTTAGAGTCTTTTTGGGTTTGTGGTTAGGTCTATCTTGTTTAAGTTGTGTGATTCTCTGTGTTTCTTTTTTGAAAAAAAATAATATTATTTGAAGATTGACTTTAACTCTTCCTTGTATTGTTCAGCTTGATTAGAGAAAACGTAATGGCTGGATGAGGAAGAAGATGTGCAAATACGAGAGAAGGATTTGGAGATGTTGGTGACGATAACCAAAATCTGGCTGCAGCTGTAGCAGCAATGCAACAGATGGCTGAAGTTGTTGTGCAGCAAAATCAAAGAGCAACTGAAGATGCTCACAGTTTATCAGAATTTCGGAGGAACAATCCACCGAAGTTTCATGGAGAATTTGACCTAGAGAAAGTTGATCTGTGGATCAAAGAATTAGAAAAGATATTTGAAGTTATGAGTTGTACTGAGGAGAGGAAGCTGACTTTTGCAACGTTTTTGTTAGTAGGAGATGGAGAAGCTTGGTGGGCATGAGCCTGGAGATTAATTCAAGCTGAGGGGAGAGTTGTGACATGGCAGCTCTTTAAACAGAAATTTCTGGGAAAGTATTTTCCATCCAGTGTTCGTCATGCTAAGGAGATGGAATTCCTTAGTTTGAGGCAAGGAGCGATGACCGTAAGTGAGTACACTGCAAAATTTGAAAGCTTGTCTAAGTTTTTGAGATATTTTCAGATGCACCCAGATGAAGAATGGAAGTGCAGAAAGTTTGAGGAGGGGTTGAGGCTTGATATTAAGCGAGCTTTAGCAACTGTGGATATCGACCAGTTTCTAGCATTGTTGGACAAGTGTCGTAAGGTTGACGAGATTGATAACCAACGCGAAGCGAGAAATAGGAACTTTGGACCTACACGGTTCCAAAGAGGAAAGAGTAGCGGTGGCAACCGTTATCAACAAAAGTCGTATACCAGACCAACAGGAGGTTAGAACCGACAACAATCTTTTGAAGGAAGTTCTAGTGGCAGCAAGGCGAGTCAAGCTAGGACTTCTACACTGAAATGTTTTAAGTGTGGGAAGAATCATCTCACCAAAGACTGTCAACATAAAGGGGTGATTTGTTATAGATGTGGAAAGCCTGGACATTTTTCCAGAGAATGTAATCAATTGAAGGCGGAACCATTAGTGGGAAGTATTCGTACGGCGAGGCCACAGGCGGGCGGTCGTGTGTATACCATGAGCGAGGAAGAAGTCATGAAATCTGAGGACTTGATTATGGAGGAGTGTGCCATCGAAGGTAATCCTTTAACAGTGTTATATGATTCGGGAGCAACACATTCTTTCATTGCATGTGATTGTGTGGAGCATTTGGGATTGACTGTGACTACATTGCCTTATGATTTGAGTGTTGCTACTCCTACTGATAAGCCTGTGATGACTACAAAAGTATGTTTGAATTGCCCTGTATGTGTTAGGGATAGAATCTTTTATGTGGATTTGATCTGTTTGCCTCTTTCCAAGATTAATGTAATCTTAGGAATGGATTGGTTGTCTTCTAACCATGTCCTGATAGACTGTTTGAGTAAGACATTAGTCTTTCCTGAGGTTAAGGATTTTAGATTCCTAACGGCTACTCAAGTAGAAGCTTGTTTGAAGGAAGGAGATCAAGGGTACTTGTTGATGTTTTCTTTGGAAGTTCAGTGTGAAGACGTTTTGAAGGATATTTTCATAGTTAATGAATTTCCTGAGGTATTTCCTGAAGATATACCTGGACTACTGCCGGAAAGAGAAATCGAATTCTCTATTGATTTGGTATCGGAAGCTGGACCTATATCTATGGCGCCTTACAGGATGTCGCCAATAGAGTTGGCAGAGCTTAAGAAATAACTGGAGGATTTGTTGGAAAAGTAATTTGTGAGACCAAGTGTATCACCATGGGGAGCTCCAGTATTGTTGGTGAAGAAGAAGGATGAGACTTCTCGTCTATGTGTAGACTACCGACAATTGAACAAGATTACGATCAAGAACAAGTATCCACTTCCAAGAATCGATGATTTGATGGATCAATTGTGAGTAGCCGTAATATTTTCCAAGATTGACTTACGTTCTGGTTATCACCAGGTACATGTGAATGCGAAGGATATTCCCAAAACTACGTTTCGAACACGTTATGGGCATTATGAATATCAAGTGATGCCATTTGGTGTGACTAATGCACCTGTGATATTCATGGACTTTATGAATCAGATTTTTCGTTCATACTTGGATAAGTTTATTGTTGTCTTTATTGATGACATTTTGATTTATTCTCAAAGTCAGGAGGAATATGCTGAACATCTCAGAGTGGTTCTCCAGATTTTGAAGGAGAATAAGTTATATGCCAAGTTGTCCAAATGTGAATTTTGGTTAAGCGAAGTTCAATTTTTGGGACACATTATATCAGAAGAAGGAATTGAAGTTGATGCTTCAAAAGTGGAGACAGTTGTTGAATGGGAAAGACTGAAGACTGTATCAGAGATCCGTAGTTTCATCGGATTGGCCGGTTATTATCGACGATTCATTGAGGGATTTTCGAAGATAGCAGGACCTCTTACCCAACTTACACGAAAGAATGAACCGTTTGTATGGACTGATGCATGCGAAGAAAGTTTTCAGGAGTTAAAAAGATGACTAAGTACTTTACCGATTTTGATTCTACCTGATCCGAACGAATCTTTCGAGGTATATTATGATGCTTCGTACCAAGGGTTGGGTTGTGTACTTATGCAGAACCGTAAGGTTGTAGCGTATGCGCCAAGGCAGTTGAAAGTGCATGAGAGGAATTATCCAACTTATGATCTGGAGCTAGCAGCTGTAGTGTTTGCGTTGAAAGTGTGGAGGCATTTTCTCTATGGGGCAACGTTCACTATTTTTAATGATCATAAAAGTTTGAAGTATTTGTTTGATAAAAAAGAGTTGAACATGAGACAAAGGCGTTGGCTAGAATTTCTGAAGGATTATGACTTTCAGTTACAGTATCATCCCGGAAAAGCGAATGTTGTAGTGGATGCTTTAAGTAAGAAAACGCTTAATGCTTCTGTTATGATGATTAAGGAGAAAGAGCTGATAGAAGAATTTCGGGATACGTGTCTATCCGTGAAGTTGACACCGTGGAAGATGTGTTTGAACATGATCATCATTTCAAATGATTTGATGGATCGAATACGAGTAGGACAAAACAGTGATCAGTATTTGTAAGAAGCAAAGGAAGCAAGGAATCAAGGAGCAGAAATGGAATTTAGCGAAGGTGCTTATGGAATTCTGAAGTTTAAAGGGAGAGTTTGTGTACCAAACAATCTGGAACTTAGGAGATTGATTTTGGATGAAGCTCACCGGAGTAAGTTGAGTATGCATCTAGGAGCCACGAAGATGTATCAAGATTTGAAACAGCTATATTGGTGGCAAGGAATGAAGAGGGATGTCGCTGAATATGTATCATCCTGTTTAGTTTGTCAGAAGGCCAAAGTGAAACATCAAAGACCATCGGGAATGTTGCAACCTTTGCCTATTCCTGATTGGAAATAGGATGACATAGCGATGGATTTCGTAACTGGCCTACCACGAACTCGGAAAGGTCACAATTCTATCTGGGTAATTATTGATCGGCTTACAAAGTCAGCGCACTTTTTTTACCAATTAATATTAAGTACTCAATGAAAAAGTTGGCCCAAGTGTACATCAATGAAATTGTTAGACTTCATGGTGTACCATCCAGTATTATTTTTGATCGAGATCTACGATTTACGTCGAGGTTTTGGAATAGTTTGCAAGAAGCGATGGGAACAAAGCTACATCTAAGTTCTGCTTATCATCCACAAACAGATGGCCAGTCAGAAAGGACGATTTAGTCATTGGAGGATTTATTAAGAGCTTGTGTTCTAGAGCAAACTAGTTGTTGGGATGAGTTTTTGCCATTGATAGAGTTTATGTACAACAGTAGTTTTCATTCGAGCATAGGGATGACACCCTATGAGGCATTGTATGGGAGACGATGCAGGACGCCGTTATGTTGGTACCATGAAGGTGAAAGTGCTGTAGTAGGACCAGAATTTGTACAGCAGATAACTGAGAAAGTGAAGATGATTCAAGACAAGATGAGGACAACTCAGACTCGGCAAAAGAGTTATGCTGATAAAAGACGAAGACCGCTTGAATTTGAAGAAGGTGACCATGTGTTTCTACGTGTGACACCTATGACTGGAGTTGGACGAGTGATCAAGTCAAGGAAGCTCACTCCGAAGTTTATTGGGCCGTATCAGATACTCCATCGGGTAGGTCCGGTAGCTTATCAGATTGCATTGCCACCTTTTCTATCAAATCTTCACAATGTATTTCACGTATCACAACTACGAAAATATATTTCTGATCCTACTCATGTCATCGAACCAGACACTGTACAACTGAAGGAAAATTTAACCTATGAAATGTTTCCAGTCAAGATTGAAGATCAAAGGACAAAGCAACTTCGAGGTAAAGAAATTGCATTGGTTAAAGTTGTTTGGAATGATGTAAGCGGTGAAGCTACATGGGAATTAGAAGATAAGATAAAAGACCAGTATCCATATTTGTTTTGAGAATGCGAGATTAAGTTTCGAGGATGAAACTTCTTTTTAGAGGAGGAGAGTTGACACCCCAAATTCTGACTATGTTAACAGTAATAGCAAAATTTCACTGTTTTGTATTTTCTGTGTGTTATAAAATTATAAAATTAATTTGATTATTTTGAGACTATTTTTGATTGTTTTGTGTGATTTGCTCCGGGTCAGGAAAATAATAATTTTTGGGCCGAGAAAAATCTTATTTGATTTATTCGGAGACGGGGGATCTTACTAAACCCGAATCTGAGAAACACAGAAAAGAATCTTTTAATTTTTAGAAATTATCTGTGAAATAAAAATATTTCACAGATAGATATTTGCTGTTTTATTTATAGCAGTTTTTGCTATAAATTATTAAACCCGATATATTTTAATTATTAGAAAATGTACTTAGAATATTTTCTGTAAACTAATTAATTATGAACCAATAGGAATCAATCAAAAACAATGGCTGGACTTTTCTAACCAATAAGGATTGGTCAAATATAGTGGCATAGACTTTATTGTGCACTGTTAGATAAAAAAAAACTTGATTAAGAAGCTTTTGATCATCACCATTGATCTGATCAATGGTATGAGAACAATCTTGATAAAGCAACTTATGATATCCACCTTAGATTTAATCAATGGTTAGGAGATGAAGTTAATTTCAATGGTTAGGATTTAGTCAATAATAATGGCTTGACTAGTTACTAAGTAACTAAATAAAACTAACTTAGTTAACCTAATTGCCTAATTAAGGAACTAAGTGAACTAACCTAGTTATTAATTAGTTATGATCTAGTTACTAACTAAATATCCTAATTCCATCTAGAAGACATGACTATGCATGACATATGCAATGACTTAATTTACTAGTTAGCTATGTAACTAGATAGTTAATCAAGTAATTAGAAAACCTAATCTAGTTTGTAGTTAATTGCTAACAAAGTAACTAGATTAAAATTAAAAGCAAACTTAGTTACCTTTTGGAGAAGGCCACACAGCCAAGGAGGTCAAGGAGGCTTCTCAAGCCTTCTTGAATGGTCTTTTGTGACCATTAGATGACCAAGGGGTGACATAGGCCATGTGCCTTCCTAATGTGAACACAACATAATATTTTACTATCAAGTTTATCTCCTAATCTCTCCTATACACTCTCTCATGCTGCACTCTCTCTAATTCACTCTCAATATTCACTTTTCTCTCACCTAAAAAGCTAAGCATTTCTTTTCTCTCAAAATTCCAAGAACACCAAGAACACTTTTCTTTTCTTTTCTCCTTGGAGGTTTCGACTAGCATCCTAAACCCTAGCTCCCATCTTCTATAATTTTACTTCTATACATTTCCTAAACCTAAACCATATTCTAAACACTTTTCATTTAGAAAGTTTTGTCAAAATCCTACTTCTAGTGCTTCAAAATCCAAGCTTTGGTTTACTTTCCTAAAGGTAAACTTTTGATTCTTTGATTTTAAATTGAGTTTTTGATTTTCTATACCATGATTGTTCCATGGTTCTTTGTTATTAAGCCTTGTTTTTTATTTTGGTAATTGTTTAAGAATTTTTAGGGATTTGATTTGGTTCGCACAAAAATCAAGAGGAGGAGGAACTTGAAGATCTTGTCTTCAAGAGGTAAGAGGGAGATTTAACCTCACCAACTATGTTTTGGTGGTGAAGAGATGGTTTTGTATGGTGATAAATCCATAAGGGTTTATTCACTTATTGTTTGATGCTACTTTGATTGTGATTGCGATGTGTATGATTTTATATTTGTGATTGCATGTGTGATAGCATGATTATAGTTTTGATAATATGTTTATATGTGTAATTTTGGAAGCATGCAAATGTATGTGTAAATTAGGATGTGAACAACGTGATGGAAGGAATTCATGAGAGCTCCAAAGAGCTTAGAGGCACATGGCCTAACTAGAATTAAGAGGACCAAGAGTCCTAAAATGATGATTTCAAATTGAGGATAAAAGGTTCCATGACATTACAATGAATTGAGGTATTTTACAAGGATTTAAAGTGTTAGAAAAAGGAATTACAATGAGTTTTGAAGCAAGAATGAAAATTTGGCCAACATGCCATTTTTCATGAGAAGGAAAGCATTTTGAAAGAGTTTGGATTCTAGTAGTAAACAAAATACTTTTTGGAAAACAAGATGATATAATTAAATAATTAGGTTATGAAATGAAAATAGATGTCAATACTTTAAGTTTTTTAACGTATAGCTCACTCTATGGGTTTGGAAGCGCGTTGGAAAAATTTGAGCTGTAATATTTTAAGCAAAGGAAAGAATTACCATTTTCTGGGAAACCGTAGAAATACTGATTTTTAGAGGGGTTATATTGTAATTTTTACTTTTAGAGGGGATAAATTATAATTATTATTTTAAAAAGGACTATATTATAATTATTATTTAAAAATGGGCTATATTGCAAATATTTCATAAATGAGGGGCTATATTGTAAATATTTTCTAAGAGAGGGACTATAACGTAAATATTATGTTATAGAGGGACTAATATGCAAATATCGAAAATAAAGTCAATTTTTGGTATTAAATGAGAAAAATCATATTTTGATTTAAAATATGTTAGAAATATTTTACACGATTGAGAAGACATTGAAAAATCAATACGCAATTTGAAAATGCGACAGAAAATGTTACACGATTGAGAAAACGCAAAAATATGATTTCGCGATGAAATTACAGTGAAGATACTGTCGAATCAATATGTGAAACTTGATTATGAGACGATGAAATTGAACTGTGAATGGTGCATTGTACATGCATTGGAAAAGTCTGATGGACTGTATGAGACTAGTTGCCTAGGAGAGAATACACCTCTTGAGTGGGTGCGATACGCGTAGTGTAAGTCACTTGTTGACTTTGTGGGCATTAGGGTGCGGGTTGCCTACAATGGGAAGTTGGTAGTTCTTCTGTACCGTAGGTTTGACCGACGCAACACACCGATGATCCTGAACGAGACACTATTCTTAATCAAGATTTGATAAAGACTATCGTGTATATGCTAGATGTGCAAATTTGAGCACGTGGTCTGAGGTATGTTGGTACAGACAGATCTTTTCAATCACTCTCTCTGACCTGAGTTTTAGCTCCATGGAGTAGGAAATTGAGTCTATGTAATATGCATAATTATTGAATACTGATATTGATGAGATATTTGAATTCTTGAATATTTGGAAATATTGAGAGCATGATAGTAATTATTGTTTATTAAATTTGATGCGATAATAAATAATGTTGATGGTATGATTTATTGTATGTGTTTATCTCTATTGCTACTGTTACCAAGTGGCTACAATACTTAAGAGGGGGGTGATTGAGTAAGTAAAACAAGTTCGCAAATCTTTCGCAAATCGTTTGATAACCAATTTTCGTTGAAACTATTGAATGATTAGAGATAATTGGATGGATGAGATAAACCCTCTTACTTATAAATGTGATAGCCAAAGGAGACAATATCCAAGCAATTCAATAAAACAGTGCACAAAATAAAGAGAAGGGTTTAGAGAGAACAAACACAATCGTTTATCCTGGTTCGATCACCAATCCACTTGTGATCTACATCCAGTCCCCAAGCAACAACTTGAGATTTTCCACTATATCTTCAAGCTTCAATGGGTGCTTGACAATCACTACAACCTTGAGCACTCAACACTATGGGATACCTCACCCTAATGCTTGAGCCTCTATTTTCCAAGGGATACCTCACCCTATTACAGTTTGGAGGGATGCCTCACCCTCTCTACAGATTAAACAAAGATTGAATAGATAGAAACTCTCTTCAAAGAGCAGATATTACAACTGGAAATTCAATGGGTATTTGATTCACGATTTACGCTCAGAAACAGAGTATTAACGGAGGAATAGATGAAAACTCGTTTTTAATGCTCAACCAAGGTTTTTCAGATTGATTGTCTAACCCTCATAAATGCCCAACAACTTCTATTTATAAGTCATTGAAGATTAGAGTCGTTGGGAGGTGGTTGGAGCATTAAATGTTACGTAACTATCCGTTAATTTCTATTTTTGGAAATCTCTCTTATTCGAATAAGAGAATTCTTATTCGAATAACGCTTGAAATAGCATAAGCGTGTTTTCCTCTGTAATGTGTTATTCGAATAACACCTTGGTTATTCGAATAACCACTTAATTATATGGCTTCTGGGAAAACATGTTATTCGAATAACATTCATGTTATTCGAATAACTCATTCGAATAATTGAGCTTCTGAGTTCTCGTTATTCGAATAACAACATTGTTATTCGAATAACCAATTAAACATGGTTTTATTAAAAGGCTTGTTATTCGAATAACAACTCTGTTATTCGAATAATCATTTAATAAAATGACTTCCTGGAAATGTGTTATTCGAATAACACTTTGTTATTCGAATAACTTATTCGTGCCAAAACATTTTTTTGAATCATTTATTCGAATAATACATGGCTTATTCGAATAAATCATTTCCTGAATGATTTATTTGGAATCTCTGACTTGTGTTATTCGAATAAGGAACCCCTTATTCGAATAATACATATGAAAAACATGTTTTGAGCCTTTTTAAATGTTGCTCTTGATTCCATATGATCTTGTAGGTTTATGGACATGAAATGGTTGATTCTTTGGAAGTTAAAAACCATATTGAGGCCTTGAAAACTTATGTGCTATTTCGAAACGCAAGATTGAGCTATTTGTGAATCTTTATATACCTTTACAAAATGATTGAAGTCCTAAAAGCTATACTTGATGGTCTTGATACTCTTGGACTTGATCTCGCAACATCTTTAAGTTTGTTATCATCAAAACACATTCTTAATCAGATACATGCTAGTCACATTCTCCCCCTTTTTGATGATGACAAATAACCATTGAGAAAAGAGTTAGTTTATTTGTAAATTGGAAATCATAGAATTAATCACGGAGACTTACTCCCCTTCTAGTTTGTAAAAGGAGCATAAATTATCAGAGACAAGCGCAGCTCCCCCTTTCTTTTGGAGTCTCTTGATCCTTTTCAGATTAATCTTTCTGATCTGTCTTTTCTCAACACAATCTCCAAAACAAAAAAAAAATGTCAGAAGTGATTATCTTTATCTTTTAGTGCGAATTAACAGAGTTAACTTAACTTTTAGCTTGTTCTTGTTCTTCTCCCCCTTTTGTCATGATCAAAAAGATGGGGCAAGACATAGAACTCACAGACATGCTTTGATAGTATTTAATAAAGAATTAAACGAACACTTTGTAAGGCAAGAACAGGCTCAGAGAGTGCGAAGTCAGCAAGGAATCTAAATTATTCTTTATTCAAATATGGCAATCATGGTCAAGATATACAAGTTCAGATATGGATATGCCAGAGATACATCAAAAACATAAAAATAAAACTAAAGTCCTATGATAAAAAATAAGTGTCTGGTGGAGGAGGAGGTGAGTCTGGTGCAGGGGCAGGAGGTGCAACTCGCAGGGCAGCAATCTCACGTTCAACACCTTCTATTCTGTCGAAGAGAATAGAAAAGGTGTGTTCCATGTAAGCACGATTGTCGAGCAGAGTGGTCATAATGCTTTCCAAGGTTACTGGAGCAGGAGCAGGGGCTTCAGTAGGCTGATCAGCAGGAACAGGGTCATCAGTAGGAACAAGGGCATCTGCAATGTCTTCATCTGCTACAGCTTCTTCCAGCTCATCAAGGTATACCTACCCTCCAATATTGTCCAGAACCATCTTCATTTTCTTTAGAGTAAATTCCCCAAAGATGTTGAAGTGGTTCAATTCCATTGACCGTTCAGTCAGTCTGAGCAGGGAGTATTTCTTAAGAAAGGCTGAGATAATGAGAGCATATGGCAGGTCAGAGTTCTTGGTGGTCTTGACCTTTATCATGTATTTTCCAATGAAATTTAGCCAGTTGATCTTCCAATTTTTCTTCAGCACCCAGAGAAAAAAAATGTCATCTTCAGTCAGATAGGCATAGTTGCCTCCACGAGGAGCGAGAATGTGCGCGTATGAGTAGTGAAGCAGCCTTTCTTGGCTTTTCAACATCCCACTCTTCATACCAACCTTGGACCTAACTGTTCCAGGCTTCACCAGTAGGGACACAACTTCTTCTCTTCTATATGCCTTCACGTAGGGTCTGCTATCTGGCTCCACAGCAGCACCCGTGGCGTCTAAGTTGAAGAACATCATCCAATCAGCTGGAGTGATGACAATTTCCTGGTCCTTTACTTCAAAGATGAGATTAGGACCGTCCATCTTCAGGTTGCAGTAGAACATTTTCACCAAGTCTGGGAAAATAGAGTCTTTGTAGCTGCAGAGATTGAGCACGCCCTGATGGGAGAGATCATCGAGGAAATCAAATCCTCCATCGTCCTCAAAGAACTGATGATCCATGTGTTTGGGTTGAATGACGTCTCTGGTCCAGAATTCCTCCCTGAAGCGTTTGAGATCATCATTATTGGATGAAAGTCTTCGAAGATCAATGGGGTTGTTGGTGGGAGCAGTTTTGTTACGTGGGCATTTGGAAGAGGAGGCCATGATGGAATTTTGGTGGGTGATGGAGAAAAGGAAGAGATGGTGGATACGAAGAAGAGAACACAGAGAAAAGGGGGGGAAGAGAAAACGTATGAAATGACAGAGGAGGCTCGTGAACTCCTTTTATAAGTCGCGTGTTATTCGAATAACAGAGTGGTACCTGAAGCGTCTTGGCTCACTGCCAAGCGTTATTCGAATAACAATGTCGTTATTCGAATAACAGCGTAATAGCGCAAATACTTGTGGAATTCTGTCATTTGTTATTCGAATAACATATGTTGTTATTTGAATAACATGAAAATGGCTTTTGCCACTAACATGCTTTATTTGAATAACCAATTGGTTATTCGAATAACCGGTTGAAATTACATTGTGATAACACATTCTGTGAGGTGTTATTCGAATAAGGGAATCCTTATTCGAATAATATAAGCGTGTAAAAAAAAAATAATTGGGCTTTGCTGACAGATTTTATTAGGTTCAAAGACATACGAGTTTAATTCCAAACAACATATAATCAACTTTAAATTATTCAAATTAGTTCCAGAACATCTTAAATCAATTCAAATCATCATACAAGCATATAATCTAATCATATTATGTTTCAAATCACTCAATTTTGCAAGAATACTATTTTTACCAAGAATTTCACCCTTTTTGGTGAAATTGTGAGGTTATTGAGTTACTTGGGAATCTTGAATCATGATGGAGCACCTGCAAAACAACTTAGGGGAAATCTCCGACTCTCAAGTTAGTTTTGGATTCAAATATGATTAATAGCTCAGAAATTATGCAGCAAAATGGCATGATTATGTAGAAAGCAACAAGTTTTGATGTAGTAAAATGTCAATTTATGCATGATTGATCCAAAATACCAAGTTCATTTCTAATATAGAAAAATGCTTCTTTAGCTAGGGGTTTAGTGAAAATGTCAGCTAGTTGCTTAGTTGTTTCAACAAATTCAAGTTTGCAATCACCCTTTTGAACATGGTCTCTAATGAAATGATGTCTTATTTCAATATGTTTAGTCTTAGAATGCAAAATGGGATTTTTGGACAAATTGATTGCACTAGTATTATCACACCTTATGGGGATGTGATCAAGCTCAAGACCATAGTCCAAGAGTTGTTGTTTCATCCAAAGGACTTGAGCACAACAACTCCCAGCTGCAACATATTCAACTTCAGCTAATAGACAATGCCACACTATTTTGTTTCTTGCTATGCCAAGAAACTAGTGAGCTTCTAAGCAAGTGGCATGTCCCACTAGTGCTCTTCCTATCCATTTTGCACCCAGCAAAATCAGAATCGGAATACTCAATAAGGCTACATGAGACACCTTTAAGGTACCATAAACCCATTTGTGATGTGCCTATTAGATATTTCATTATTCTTTTAACAGCACTTAGGTGTGATTCCTTAGGATTAGCTTGATATCTAGCACACATGCATACACTAAACATTATATCAGGCCTACTTGCAGTAAGATAACGGAGTGAGCCAATCATACCTCTATATTTTGTAATTTCTACCGATTTACCTCCTTCATCCTTGAGTAGCCATATGCTTGGCATTGTCCATTCCAAACTTCTTGAGCAGCTCCTTGCAATACTTGGATTGGCTTATGAAAGTTCCTTCTCTTGTTTGCTTGATTTGGAGACCAAGGAAGAAGTTGAGCTCACCCATCATAGACATCTCAAACTCACTTTGCATAATATTTGAAAATTCTTTACAAAGAGAGTTGTTAGTAGCTCCAAATATAATGTCATCAACATAGATTTGAACTAGAAGTACGTCATGCATTTTGTGTTTTATGAAAAGGGTAGTGTCAACCTTGCCTCTAGAAAAACCTTTTTCTAAAAGAAATTTGCTCAACCTTTCATACCAAGCTCTAGGAGCTTGTTTCAAGCCATACAAGGCCTTTTTCAGTTTAAAAACATGGTTGGGCAAATCAAAATCTTCAAAACCAGGAGGTTGTTCTACATACACCTCTTCTTGTATAAAACCATTTAAAAAGGCACTTTTGACATCCATTTGATAGAGTTTGAAATCCATGATGCAAGCATATGCAAGTAACATTCTAATGGCCTCTAACCTAGCTACGGGAGCATAAGTTTCTTCATAGTCTATGCCTTCTTCTTGATTATATCCCTTAGCTACAAGCCTAGCTTTATTTCTTATTATTAAGCCCGTTTCATCAAGTTTGTTCCTAAAGACCCATTTGGTGCCAATTATAGGATAATTATTGGGCCTTGGAACTAATTCCCAAACTTGATTTATCTCAAATTGGTTTAGTTCTTCTTGCATGGCCAAGATCCAATACTCATCATTAATGGCCTCATTTATGTCTTTAGGTTCAACTTGAGAGACAAAGGCTAGGTGATTACATGTATCTCTAAGTGAGTTTCGAGTGATTACCCCTTTTGATACATCACCAATCACCTTGTCGAGAGGGTGATATCTTGAAGTCCTCCATTCCTTAGGTAGGTCCAAGATTTCTGAATCTTTTTGCCATGAGTGATCAAGGAGTCTCTCTTCTTGCTTCTTGGACTCTTTCTCTTGATTTTCCAAGTGTGTTTTTGCCAAGATTTCTGCAACATCATCAACAAAATCCTTTCTCGGCTTATTTGGGTTAGTTTCATCAAATGCAATATGTATGGACTCTTCTATGGTCATAGTTCGTTTATTATATACTCTAAAGGCCTTACTATGTATAGAATAGCCAATGAATATTCCCTTATCAGATTTTGCATCAAACTTCCCCAAGTTATCCTTTCCATTATTCAAAACAAAGCATTTACATCCAAAGACATGAAAATGTGACACATTTGGCTTCCTTCCTTTGTACAACTCATATAGGGTTTTCTTTAAAATTGGCCTTATTAGGGCGCTATTCATAACATAACAAGCGGTGTTAACCACATCCGCCCAAAAGTACTTAGGAAGGTTGGCCTCATTGAGCATAGTTCTTGCCATTTCCTCTAAAGATCGATTTTTCCTTTCTACAATACCATTTTGTTGTGGTGTTCTAGGGGCAGAAAAAATATGCTCAATGCCATGTTCATCACAAAATATTTCAAATTCATGATTTTCAAATTCACCACCATGATCACTTCTTATGGATGCAATACAAAAACCTTTTTCGTTTTGGATAACTTTGGCAAGCTTTTTAAATGATTGAAAAGCATCATTTTTGTGGGCCAAGAATAATGTCCATGTAAACCTAAAAAAATCATCTACAATCACTAATGCATAGTAATTCCCACCAAAGCTCATAGTTCTAGAGGGCCCAAAAAGATCCATGTGCAAAAGTTGTAAAGGTCTAGAAGTTGAAACTATGTTTTTAGCTTTAAAAGAAACATTTACTTGTTTTCCCTTTTGACATGCATCACAAAGTTTGTCTTTTTCAAATTTGAGCTTTGGAAGACCAATCACTAGTTCTTTAGAAACCAATTTGTTTAAGTGATCCATATGAATGTGAGCAATTCTTCTATGCTATAACCATGAATCATTTTCTTTACTCATAAAGCATTTAGCATCATTTGAGGAGATATCATCAAGACTAATCATATATATATTATTGACCCTATGACCAACAAACTTAACTTGCTTATCATCATTTCCCTCAATTATGCAACAAGAGGAATCAAATATAACTCTATTGCCTTTATCACATAGTTGACTAATGTTAAGCAAATTATGTTTAAGTCCTTTAACAAGCAAAACATTATCAATAGATGATGAAGGGATCTTACTAACTTTGTCAATTCCAAGAATCTTCCCTTTGTTATTATCACCATATGTGACATGACCATGTTTCTTGTGGGTAAGGGAGGAGAACTTGGAGCCATCACCGATCATGTGCTTGGAGCAACCACTATCAAGATACCAACTTGAGCTCTTGGTCTTCAAGTACACCTACAACACACATTCAAGTTTTAACCTTTGGTACCCAAATTATTTTGGGTTCTTGTGTGTTAGAATTAGGTATGGTGCCTTTAGGAACCCAAACCCTTTTGATTCCAACCTTGGTGTTTATGTTCTTTCTAACATTGCAAGTGGATGCACTATGCCCTTTCCTACCACAATGAAAACATTTGACAAAGGGACTACTTGAAGTTTTTGAGGAAACAAAGAAGTTCTTATAAGACTTTTGATAGTTGTTTGGATTAAATCCCAAACTGGCTTTTTGAGAAACACATTTTTGTCTCCCTAACAACACATTCAAGTTGTCTCTTCCACAAGTAAATTTTGCAAGAGTGTTGTTCAAGTCTTTAATTTCTTTTTCAAAAGCTTTACATGATAAACAAGGTAATGATATGGATGCATTATCATGTGAGGAACAAGTCATGCATAATGAATTAGCATCTATGAGTCCTAAGGTCTCATTTTCAATTTTAAGTTCATTTATCTCCTTAGTTAAAGTAGAAACTTTGTTTGTCAATAGGAAGATTGTTTTATTGGAAGACAAAATCATTTTTGTGAGCCTCAAAGATTCATCATGCAATTCTTGAAAGGCATCTTGCAATTCATCATAAGAAGGTGGAGGTTCTAGGTTAGAAGAAGTTACCTCGGTATCGCTTTCTCCACTTTCTTCTCCTTGAGCCATGAGGCAAAGATGAGTTTCTTCATTCCCCGAATCATTGGAAGAGCTTAAGTCATTGTCCTCCCAAGCTATATATGCTCTTCTTCCTTTCTTTTCGTGGAGGGTCTTTTCTCAAACTTCTCCGTCTTCTTGAGATATATAGGACACTCCATTTTCATGTGCCCAGTTTTCTGCATTTGTAGCATTTTGGAGGAGTAGAGGATCCTTCTCCTTTGTGATATGCTTTCTTTTGAGGAAATGGTGGTATTCTTTGAAATCCCTTTTTCTTTAGGAATCTTCTGAACTTTCTCACAAGGAGACTAAGATTCTCCTCACTTAGCTCAATATTTTCAGCATCCTCTTCACCATCTTCATCATCATCTTCAAGTATGGAAGAGGTGGCTTTGAGTGCAATTCCCTTCTTCTTTTTATCATGCTCTTCACTTTGATTGAGCCTATTTACTTCCAGCTCATGTTCTTGAAGCTTTCTGAATAGGGTGGCTAGAGACATTGTTGATAAATCTCTTGATTCCGCAATAGCCGTTACTTTGGGTTGTCAATTCCTGCTTAGACATCTCAAGACTTTGTTAATAAGATCCTCATTAGGAAATGTCTTTCCCAATGAGATGAGATGATTAACAATGTGAGTAAATCTCTTTTGCATATCTTGAATACTCTCACCTTGGTTCATTTTAAACAATTCATATTCATGAGTAAGAGTGTTTATTCGAGATTGTTTTACCTCACTAGTACCTTAATGAGTTGCTTGTAGGGTATCCCACATTTCTTTTGCGGTCTTGCAATTTGATACCCTAAAGAATTCATCATACCCCAAGGATGTGGTGATGATGTTCTTGGCTCTCAAATTGTATTGAACCTTCTTTTTATCATCATCGGTCCATTCATTTCTAGGTGTATTAATTTTCACACCATCTTTAGTTTGTGTTGGGACAAAAGCACCATTTTCAACGGTGTCCCACACATTTAAGTCAATAGCTTCAATGAAAATTTTCATCCTTTCTTTCCAATAGACATAACCTTCCCCATTGAAATAAGGAGGTCTATTTATAGAAGAACCTTCATTTGAAAAACCATTTGAAGCCATCACTTCTCTTGAAGCTGCTAAGCTCTTTATACAAGAGTCTAACTCTGATACCACTTGTTACCAAGTGGCCTCAATACTCAAGAGAGGGGTGAATTGAGTAAGTAAAACAAGTTCACAAATCTTTCACAAATCGTTTGATAACCAATTTTCGTTGAAGCTATTGAATGATTAGAGATAATTGGATGGATGAGATAAACCCTCTTACTTATAAATGTGATAGCCAAAGGAAACAATATCCAAGCAATTCAATAAAATAGTGCACAAAATAAAGAGAAGGGTTTAGAAAGAACAAACACAATCGTTTATCCTGGTTCGATCACCAATCCACTTATGATCTACGTCCAGTCCCCAAGCAACAACTTGAAATTTTCCACTATATCTTCAAGCTTCAATGGGTGCTTGACAACCACTACAACCTTGAGCACTCAACACTATGGGATACCTCATCCTAATGCTTGAGCCTCTATTTTCCAAGGGATACCTCACCCTATTACAGTTTGGCGGGTTGCCTCACCCTCTCTACAGATTAAACAAAGATTGAATAGATAGAAACTCTCTTCAAAGAGCAGATATTACAACTGGAAATTCAATGGGTATTTGATTCACGGTTTACGCTCAGAAACAGAGTATTAACGGAGGAATAGATGAAAACTCATTTTTAATGCTCAACCAAGGTTTTTCAGATTGATTGTCTAACTCTCATAAATGCCCAACAACTTCTATTTATAAGTCATTAAAGATTAGAGCCGTTGGGAGGTGGTTGGAGCATTAAATGTTACGTAACTATCCGTTAATTTCTGTTTCTGGAAATCTCTCTTATTCGAATAAGAGAATTCTTATTCGAATAACACTTGAAATAGCATAAGCGTGTTTTCCTCTGTAATGTGTTATTCGAATAACACCTTGGTTATTCGAATAACCACTTAATTGTATGGCTTCTGGGAAAACATGTTATTCGAATAACATTCATGTTATTCGAATAACTCATTCGAATAATTGAGCTTCTGAGTTCTCGTTATTCGAATAACAACATTGTTATTCGTAACGAATTAAACATGGTTTTATTAAAAGGCTTGTTATTCGAATAACAACTCTGTTATTCGAATAATCATTTAATAAAATGACTTCCTGGAAATGTGTTATTCGAATAACACTTTGTTATTCGAATAACTTATTCGTGCCAAAACATTTTTTTGAATCATTTATTCGAATAATACATGGCTTATTCGAATAAATCATTTCCTGAATGATTTATTTGGAATCTCTGACTTGTGTTATTTGAATAAGGAACCCCTTATTCGAATAATACATATGAAAAACATGTTTTGAGCCTTTTTAAATGTTGCTCTTGATTCCATATGATCTTGTAGGTTTATCATGGACATCCTTACTTTAGTGTAAATATTAATGTACACTTAGAGTTCCCATTGTCTATTAGGAAGTACTGGGGAGCTTACTACCGTAGCCCTAGTGTGATTAGTATTGTGTCGTCTGTTCGGACACCTGTCGGTAGGACTTCGCGTCAGTCCGGATTCCTATCTACTGAGGAATCTGAAGAGGACCCGTCAGAGGGTTCTGCTGATTAGTAGGACTTGGGCAGTATGTTAGTTTTAAATAATGTCTAAATATTTTGAGAGTTTAGTTTGTAAATATTAAAATATAACAGTACTAAGACTTAAATATATATGATGTAAATTATTTGAGATAATGTTGTAATGTTTTTATTTTTCGCTAAGTTTACCTGATTGTTATGAAGAAATTTTACAACTCGTATTTACATTACAAAGCACGATTTATAATAGAAGGGGAAATTGGTAATTAAGTAATATAAATGTAATACCTTACGGTGGGTGTTACACCATCACCAAACGCAGGAGATCAAACCAAGTCAAATCTAAGAGAATCAACCTCGTCCCCTCTACAGTCTTTAACCAAGTTTCACAGAACAAGAATAGTACAAACAAGAGGTGAGATATCCAACCTCATTACAAATTATGGTAGTAAGAAACAAAAATGATGTAGGATGCCTACGTAGCATTACAAGAATAATAAACAGTATCAAGAAGCAGATATTAAACAACTTAACAATTCCAGGCAGTTATAACATCAATAAGATAGCAGTTCCAATCATCATATAAATTAAATGTCAAGTAATATATTAACTCACTATGCATATGTACATGATATCAAAATCCTACTTCATGGAGCTAGACACAAACATCGGAGAGAATGATTAGGGAAACATGCCAGTATCTCGTCAGGCTAAAACAAGTGCTTTCTAGAAAATCAATAATTTTGCGCAACAAGGCTTTATACAGTGGCATTCCCACAAGATCACGATATAGGACAGTGTCTCGGTCCGGATCGTCGGTGCGTTTGCATCGGTTTGTCCCACGACCCAGAGGGGCTACCAACTGTCCGCTGTGAGATGCCCGCGCCCCGAAGCCCCCAAGGTCAACATTATGTCCTACAATAGTCTATTCGCACCCGCACTAAGGTGTGATTCAACTCCTAGGCAACATGGCCTTAACAATAGTTCAACGGACTTTCTCAAAGCATGCTCAATGAAATTAACCCCCGTTGTACCATTCCCAATGGTATTAAAGCAACCGTCCATACAATTGTTTCAATACCATTTGTATCAATGATATTATATAACCGTCCATACGACTACATAATACCACTGGTATCTGGGTTTCCTCTGATGGCCAGTCCCATCTAACTCGATCATCTATCTAACGTTTCTTGTTATGAAAGCAAACCACATCTGACTAAATCGTCCATCTGATGTTTCTTAGTCCGGTACTTCGGTTCCAAAAGCACAATGTTGATGCATGCTTATCATGTTAGACTTTCTCAATCATGCCTCAATGTATGTGAATTCAATGCATACATGTATAATCAACAATAATATACCTTTCCATAATATGCCACAATTTGATTAAGATAAGCATCAACACATTCTTGGTCCCACTCATGGACCCACAATAAATATTATCAAGTCCTCAAATAAGACATTACACTTTTAGGGTATATTATGGAATCATGTCTTAATTTCTACATTCTTCTTAATAAGTTTCTATTTAGAGAAATTCTCTCACATTATTCATTTAATCTTTATTATCTTAATTAACCAAGTTCATCAATTAATTTTAGACTTAATTCCCTTAAGATAATTTAAATTGAGTTATTCAATATTCTTACTTACACTCATGGTCTTTCTTTAATTAAGAATTACTCTTAGTTTTAGGATAAGATCTCATTCTTGATTCTTTTCCATTTTTATGAATTCCTAATTAATTGCTAATTATCCAATTAACTAAGTTTCACTTTAATTTAGCATTTCTTATGAAATCCTTCTCTAGAGGAATTCTCTTGATTATTAAGTTCCTCACTTTAAGTTTATTTATACTCACTTAGAAAATTAATCTAAGGTTTTCCAAGTCTCACACACTCTTATTCTTTTCTTAGGTCTAAAGAATCACTTTAAGTTACCAATTAGATTTCTTTCCATCACATTGTTAACTACTTAATCACTTGTTTATTTAAATTCCAAGGTTGCATAAAGTTACATAGTTGAATCCCAAAATGGCCCTAGAGGCCGTGGGCCTCCCAAGGGTAGAAACCCTAAATTTTCCTTTACTCAATTACATGTTATTCATTTGATTGGTTATGTCACCACTTGTTACCAATTTCAATCATGAATACCCTAATTAAGGGTCATGCCATGAGCCACATAAAAGGGGAGCAAGGAACCCTTGCTTCCATTTCATATATCTAATCCACCAAAATCAATCCAAGGTCATCAATATACATATATATTCAATCAAATAAATCATACAAGGTAAAATCAACACATATCCATTAAAATTTTACATCAAAGAGAGTACCCCTAACAAGGGTTTCTCATAACCAACACAAAATAAAGTCCCTCACTACCAATAGAGGTTGAAGTAGACCATCTCCCTCTTACCTAAGAGGAAACAAGAAAAGAAATCTCCTTGTTTGCTCCTTGTGAAATTCGGCCAAGCACCTTCAAAACCCTAGAAATTACAACTTCATTAAATCAACACCAAGGCTTAAGAAAGAGAGGACAAATGGTCATGATGATGACCATTAAAATGAAAATGAAGAAGAGAAGATGAGAGATCAAGAATCTTACCCTAAAGCTTTAAACTTTGAAGCTTGAAGAAGATGATGAAGATGGAAGCATTTCAAGTAGATTCAAACTAGAAAGGTGTTTAGAATGTGATGGAGGTTAGGAAAATATGGTTACTTGAAATTTTTGCAATCTTTGGAGGCTTGGAGGAGGTGTGGCCGTGTGGGGGGTAGAGAGAAGGAGGAGAAAATGTGAAGAGAAGATGAGTGTAGAGAGAGAAAGTGATAGTAGAAATGATGATGACTTTTAGAGTTTTGAAATTAGAATAGAAACTAATTAAGTGAAAACACATTTTTGGCTCCAAGAAGGCCTTATGGCCGTGTAGTGTGGGGAGAAAAGGAAGGGAAAATTGCCATCAAAATTAGGGCAACACTTATTGGATTTATCAAAAGCAAATTTGATTAGACATAAAGTGGATTTCCTTTAGATAAGGTGATAAGATGATAAAGTAATAAAATAATGAGATAATTAGGATTTTCATTTTAAACTATTACCCAATGGACAATTGTTATAATTCACAAAGTCAGTATCTATTATCCAATGGATAATAAAGCATTCTGTAGAATTTTATTTAACAGAACGTACTGCGATTTTATTTATCAGATAAAATCTCAAAAAACATAAATCTCGTAAACTATGTCCGACCTCGGGTTTAGTAAGATCCCCCATCAACGTTTTCCTCGGGGAAAATATTTTATTTTCCCGGCTCCACTCAGCGCCACGCAAAACAAAGAATATATTAAAATATTTAATATTTCTGAAAAAATCCACAAAAATCACAAATATTATAAAATGACTATTTATAATAAAAAAATAATGTTTTGGGTGTTACACTGATTCTGCTCATTGTGCACGTAAAATGAAAAATATATTAAAATATTTAACATTTCTAAAAAAATCCAGAAAAATTCTCAAA
Organism: Ormosia semicastrata; assembly: GCA_029884595.1. Classification (NCBI taxonomy): domain Eukaryota; kingdom Viridiplantae; phylum Streptophyta; class Magnoliopsida; order Fabales; family Fabaceae; genus Ormosia; species Ormosia semicastrata. Next base: position 1,172,534 of record JAQQTO010000050.1, on the reverse strand, counting down.
AATCATAAATATTATAAAATGACTACTTATGATGAAATGAATAATTTTCGGGGTGTTATACCCACCTTGTGACCTCTGAATTGGTTAGCTCCAGATTCATCCAGTAATGAGCGATTAAGCACTCAAGTTTTGGGTGCCTAATTGCCTAAGGATCGAGGTTTCCATGATATTTTATTGTAAGAAAACAAAGTTCTTAGCTTAATGTTATCTCTCTCTAATGTGAATCAAATGTCAAATAGAGATATACAAAAGAGTGAATGCATGCAAGCATGCTTGTGAAGGTTGATATCTTTACGCATTTGTTGTGATTTAGAATTGATTGCTCCATGCATGAAGTTACTTGAGTAATAAAGCAACCATTGAATGCAAAAGGGATATGATGAATGAATGGTGTTGAACACTTGTTTTGGATTAGAATACAATGGGATATGCTAAAGGAAATGATGGTGATCCTTTAAGGCATGATCCTTATATTCTACTTTCTTATGAAGAGTAGATTGTTGAACAGATTTAGGAAATGATGGTAATCCTAAATTTGAGACTAGCATGGTCTAGGGAATGACAGTGATCCTAGATTAGATAGATGTATCCTTAGGAAACGATGGTGATCCTTTGGATACTAGAGAATTGGCCAGTGATTGATTTAGGAAAATTAACGGTGATCCTAAATCTAAATATAGGAAATGACGGTGATCCTAGATTAGTATTCTTTGGAAATGATGGTGATCCATTGGATGCCTGAGTTGTGGCTAGTAAAGGATTTAGGAAAATGTCAGTGATCTTAAATCCAAATCTAGGAAATGATGGTGATCCTTGGATAACTAGCCACAGTACTACAAAATCTATTGGAAAATGGTGGTGATCCTTTTGATATCTAGCTAAAATACTAAGAGAAAGAGAGCATAATTAAATGAGTATTTTTGAATGTGATATATATGATAAAATTAAAATCAGAATTTTGATATTGAATTGATAATTATATTTGAAAGTATTGAGAATGTAACTTATGATATTTGATAATAGATATTTATGACTTTTGATAATGTAAATAATTAGAATTCTTTTTCGGGAAGAGACACAACTTGCTTTGGCCTTTTGCCACCTTTCTACCTTGGAATTTAAGTTTTGAAATGAATTTTCCCCTGAAACAACTGGCGGTATTTTGATGACACAGTTTTTAATAGAACTACTGAGAATTTCCAGAAATATTAACCCTATTTTATTGTATTTCCATGATATTTTCAGGAATGAAGTCTGCAGCTAGCAGAGGAGAAGAGTAAGACTGAGAAGAAAAAGTTATTTTGGACTTTTGGATAAAGATTTGTATGTTATTTGTATGAAATTATGCCTTAAAAGCATATCTTGTAATTGATATACTATGAATTATAACCTTGTATAAAATTTCCTTCTTTGTGTAGTGTACATTTTTTTTATCACAACAGACTCATATTTTCATATACACTATAAATGTTTTTAAAAAATTTGTTATTAGTATAGAAGTGACATACTTATTCCTTATTACTAATACATGATTCAGGTCATGCTATTAGTACAAGTATTACAGAAGATTCAGGTCATGCTATTAGTATTAGTATTGGGATGTTACATTTTGATTTCAGAGCAATTCATCCTGTAACATTTAGAGGCTGGTTCAAAAGATGTAGTAAGGAAGGTAATAAGACCAATGGAGATTAGAGACTTTCTCTCCCTAGTAAATAAATGAAGAATTATAGAATCTAAGGATAAGTCTCAACCGGATCAAAGATCACAAAGCTTCCAAAAGAGGAAGAAAATTAATGATGGAGTTGAAGAGGATGTTTCTCAGCTCAATTTCCCACACGATAAAGGAAAACATATTCAAGTAGTAACGTGGGGACCAAAGTGCACAAAGTGTGGCAGAAATCATGGAAATAAATATTGTATATTGGATCAAACAGTGTGCTATACTTGTGGTGAGAAAGGACATTATGCCATAAATTGTCCACAGGAATTGGGAGAAAGACCTAATCTTAAACCACAAACCAAGGGGAAAGTTTTTATTTTGAATGCAGAAAAGGCAACAAGATCTTCCAATTTGATACAAGGTAAAGACATACTTGAAGGTAACTATTTAACTATATCATATGATTTTTTAGTATTTTATTCCTTTAATCTTTAAGATTGTGTTAATTTGTTAGATATACTTGTGGATGACTTTTGTTTTGGAAGGTATCCTTCTTAAGTACTAATATTTTGAATATAGTTTTTTTAGGAATTGGTGTAAGTTGAATTGCTAGATAGTTTTTATATTTAGTAAGTTACCCTTTCTAGAACTGGACTTTTACGTTTTGTTAGATAGAAACTAGGCATGATAAATTGGATACAATCAAGCAAGGTGATATAGAATGGAAGAAGATATCTAAGAATTGGAGTCCAACATAATACAGGACAATCCAGAATATTTTACACGAGATAATCAAATTTTGAGGACAAAATTTTTTAAAAGGAGGGAAGAATTGTAACATCCTCCCTAACCTAATATTTTAATCAGGGTTATAGAAGCTCAATAACATCGGTATGAGTTATCTATTAATTTGGGTAACCTTTTAGACTAGTTTGGGATAATACTATAACACTAAATGTGAATAATAGCTCATATAAACTTAGATTTTAGCATAAACAGCTGAGAAGATAGAAATAAATATGAAAAATTTATTTCTAAGTCACAGATGATTGGAATGAACTATAGAAAATTTTGAAAGATCAAATTAATTGATTTGGTATTTTTAATGACACTAAATGAGTGTTTAAAGGCCTAATTGGACAGTTAAGTGGCTCAGAAAATCGTCAAATTTATAGATATATTAGGTATAGGATAAAGAATATTTTGTTAAGGAGTACCAATTAAAGTGAATATTAGTAATTCTATTTACTTAACTCTTAGGTTAAACCTAACCTAAGAAAGAGTAATGGAGCTTAACTAATAAATAGCAGTGTAAAGAAAACTATGGAATTATGGATATAAGGACTAAAGTTTTCTATAACACTTATAGAAGTTAAAAAAACTCAGCTTTGGAAGATTAAAGTATTCTTGTGAGATACAGAAGTTTTAACACAAATCTCATCCTTATCTTTTCTCACCTCTCCACCGCCCTTCCTTTTCTCATCTTTATCCATTCTTTGACTTTTTATTCTTCTCACTTTTCACTCTCACAATTAACGATTCTAGCAATTGGAGAGAAAGGAAGAAAAGAAAGAAAAGAAAAAAAAGAAGGCCAAGGTAGCCAACAATAAGGAGAAGAAGGAAAGAAAGAAAAGAAAAGGAAGAAAGCACCAACAAGTTAGAGTATGGTAGGGGTCACTACAACATTTTCGCCCTTTGGCAAGGGCTAAAAAACGTTGCCATAGAAAAAAAAATGTTGCCTAAACTTTGAGGCAATGCTTTTCAATTGTTGCCAGGACATTGCCTAAGCCGGCGTTTCCTAAAGCCTAAGGCAACACTTTTTCAATAAACTATTGCCTATTCTTACACTTTGGCAACGTTTTTCAAAAGTTGCTTATTCATAAGCTTAGGCAACGCTTTTATAGGGTTGCCTGTTCATGAGCTTTAGGCAACGTTTTATGAATGTTGCCTACATTTATATCTTTAGGCAACGTTTTACAAATGTTGCCTATATTTACACGCTTAGGCAACGCTTTTATAGGGTTGTCTGTTCATGAGCTTTAGGCAACGTTTTACGAATGTTGCCTATATTTATAGCTTTAGGCAACTTTTAAAAACCGTTGCCAAAAGTAACAGGCAACATTTTCAAAGCATTGCTTAAAGTTCAAGATAATACAACTTTCAAAAAACGTTGCCAAAAGACTATAAGCAATGCTTTTACATTCAAATGAGCATAATTCATTCATCACAATGTATTTGAAAACTAATTTTCTTACACATGTCTATCTCATTAGTCTACATCACTCCTTACTAACATACACAAGGAAAATATTCATAACCATAGATTTGAAAAAAAAAATACAACTACCATGAGTAATATAATTGTACATATTCAACTTTAAAGTAAATATCATCAAAGGTGAGTATTTGTCTGCACAATCTGCTAAAGAACTTGCATTGACCTTGCAACTACATCATTAGCATTAACAACCTGCAAATCAATAGATAATAATATAAAAATCGATAGATAATACAAAACCTGCACCAAGAGGGCAGATTTATTAAAGGAAATATATATATATATATATGAAAACAAAGTCAGCTTTGTAATATAACGAGAAGCATCATCCAGAATGAGTGGAAGACACAAGACTCTAGATTTAGCTCAACTCTATTTAGAAGACAAAAATTTAAGCCAATAGATGCAAAAAGGTTTACCATTACACAGTCTTCCATTGTTCTCTATTTCTAAAAAGGTTTTCTTTACAACACTTTACTGCATATATGCTGATAACATGCAAAGGCATAAACTTTTAAATGCACAAAGAGGCAATCACAAGATTCCATCAAGCTTTAATACCTGATATTCATAGGCCCCTAGAGCCTCAGTGCCACCAGCTAAGAAGCTTCCCATCATAATAGTAGATGCTCCGAAGGACAAAGCCTTAACAATAAGACCAGAGTTTGAGATGCCACCATCAACAATCACAGGAACACCACTTTTATAAGCAATGGATGAGACCTTGTAAACAGCAGTTGCCTGAAAAGCATAACAACAATATTAAGAATTGAGCACAAGAAATTAGCTATATTGATGTGCTTGAATCCGATGGAGAAAAACTGCTGATATTTCTAGAGAAACACTAGTATAGCTAGCTTCTATATATCAGAGCCCCAAAGCCTAGTACATTCAATCCGCATATTTGGAACTTTTTAAGAGTAGTATATTACACCTGTATATTGTGTTCAATATATTAAATGTGAGAAATTTTTAAATAGTGTAGAACACTTAGTAGCATTTCATTTGCCTAATCATGTTAGGAAATGAACACAATTAATGGCAAATGTTCATTTTCCTAATCATGTTTCTAACAGCTTTTTTCTATTTACCTAAACATGTAGTCAAATGAGATAAATGATTGGTATTATCCCAAATTTTCAAATTATTGGTAAAAATATATATATCAAATTAGTCACTTTATCACACAATGCTTGTACAACATTAGAAAATATCAACACGTCATTCTAACAGATCATCAAGAAAAGCACAAGCTTAACAAGTCATGAAAGAAATAATAGCATATGCTCATCTAGGACTTGTATGTCAAGAAATAATCTGAATGAACTAATTGATTTGGCTATAGATACATAGGCAACAACAAAGTGGTCACAGGCAATCACACAAACATGTTTTATGCCCTCATCACGACTTGTCCTCCTCATATACATACATACATGATATCCATCTAACCCTTGTATTAGGAAAAGATTAATTTTCAATTAAACCATTGCAGGCTGCAAAATCATATACACAATATCTTCCTGTGACAACAACTGTGATAATGCCTCATATACTGTACCTTTTAATGTGACAACATTATTTCTTATCTGTTGTAACGCCAACAACAACATTGCTCACCTATGACAAGTCAAATTCTTATAAATAAATCTCGCTATGCTGAAAAGCAACAGAAGAGTCAAATGCAGTAGATAAACACACTCCAACCCATACCAAATTTGTTTAATCTTTCTATATCCCTTATTTCTCTTTTGGTATGCCTAGTTTTTACACAGTGGAGATAACTAGTTTACAGCATAAGCTACCCAACAACTTCAAGCCCAAAATAAGAGATATCTAATAGCAGATCCTAAATAATTTAATCTCTTATGCTTAAATTCTAAACAAAGTGATCAAGCACCAAATTCGAATGAGAACTCCTAATCCTATGTTTGGATTGAGAGAAATAGGAGTCTTGGAAGGGAAAAGATGGTAAACGTTTCTAACTCTCCCTTATTTATGAGTTTATTTATTTAAAAAATGTAAAAGGTAAGGGTTAACAAGTAACCCTCAAAATCCAACTTGAGTTCAACAAAAAAATGGGAAATTTCATGCTATCCCTCCTTTTATTTTTTAAACATCCAAACAATGGAAAGAAAGTCAAACTTTTATCTCTCTTCCCATCACTTTTGTTTCCTCTTGCTTTCTTTTCCTCTCCCTTCAATCTTTCAAACAAATCCTAAGTAGTTCTGAGTATGAGTAAAAGGCATAGAAGAAAGGAAAGTAGAGAAAAGGTACAGACAGCACCTTGTTTCTATGATTTTAATAGTGAAAGGAAGAGAACTGGGTATGAAAACCCTCGTGAAACTCCTTTTTATCCTCAGGTTGATAAAGACCAAGAGAAAGGAGATAAGGAAGATGTTGATGTCTCTTTATACTTGAAAATCCTGAAAATTTCTTGATATCAAAACACCAGAGGCAAATTCACAACTATGTACCATGTCCTATCTCTTCCTGTAGAAAACTAGTAAACAAAAATTAACTTCTCCCTCTTTCCCAATTAACTCCCACGCAAAGATGATTTTGTAACTTTTCTTCTCAATCCTTACCCATTCAGAGGCACTCCTCTCTTCCCAAAAGTAGGAACACAGTGGAGGATTTGCTCATTCGACCTTGGATGTTACCTTGCTCATTCTCTCCTAAAGGAATTTTGAACAAAGAGAGATAATAAAGAGGGATACTAGACAAGGAACATTGAATCAAGGTCACATGACACCCAAAAAGTGAAATAGGCTCGTTTCTAATTGTTAACCCATTTAGTAATATTCTGAATAACAGGATTCCAAAATGAAGAATGATAAGAGTTTCCCAAAATGGAACACCTAGATAGATAAGGGGCCATTGCAAGACATAAAACACTTGACCATATCAATTTCCCAAACTTTTCTTTAGTAAATGATTAAATTAATTTTCTAAAAAATATAATATTGGTCATATCAGTTCTTGAATGATAAAAATTATTTTTAAAATTTCTAAATCTGTATTTCTTTTTTTTTTCAATTAGTTCCTGTTTATAAAATTATCTCAAGAATAATTTCTCCCATTCAAAAATTAATATGATTAATACTATATCTTTCAATCAACTAATTTGAACATTTACTCTCACTAAACAAATTATAGCACTTGAGTCTTCTCTGGTCAAGTGGGTGGATTACATGGTGGGGAATAAGGACACGTAGAAATAGCTGAAATAAATAATAGATGCAGAGAGATCAATATTTACACAGCTCCTATTCCTACAAAGACATCAATATAAGTACATTTAAAAAGAGAATAATAATGGCACATACGGGTGCAAAATTCCAAAGTACTTAATAAAGATATATTTACACAAATGCTCTCATATCAACCAGATTTGACACAATCAATAACAGGATCATTTATTGATATTGCACTATCAATAGTCTCACAAAGCATAAAGCAAAGTATAAAATAATTAGAAAAAAAAACTAATGCTCACATACCTACTATTGTAATGTCTGCTCCATACTTTTTAGCTAAAGCAGTGGTAGTTTCTATAGCCTAATTAAAAGACATTAACTAAAAGTCAGTTTGGTGAAGGAATAGATATATTAAGTCAACGCCTGTATCAGGAAATAGAATATACCAGTAGCTGGTTTTCAATTTCAAATTCCTAATAGCAACATGCATTACTTTAGCACACTTTGCAAGAGTCTGAACAGGGAAACAGACATTTTTAAGGGCCTAGAGTAAGAAATATGGTCATTCAAATATACATGGGTATTAACTTATAGCCAATAATAATAGCAACTTCTTATGAACATACAATGTGTAGGCACCTAGAAAGTATGCAGCTTACCTCATACTAACAAGTTGTTTGCAACTGACACAAGACAATACTTATAAATAGGTACTAAGAGATCTATCACTTTTTTACTTGCCAATAAGAATTATAAATTTGAGGATAATTCTGGCTAAACAAATGTAGTCACAAGGAAGGTTGCAATTCAAACAAACACTATAAAATGTGTGGCAACCACGGTATTTTCCCAAATAACATGTACCTATGACAACTGTCGAGATTACCAAATTTAAATCAATTTATAACCGATTTACCAAAACTACTTGTAGCATAAGGTAACACCGGGTCGAGCCCGTAGATCACTCTAATTATGAAGTCAGATTAAGAGGTTAATAAACAGGGGGGAAAAGTTTTGCAAGATTAAACAACAAAGAATAATTAAAATGAGTAAACAAGATTGAGAAAACAACCAATCCAAGAGAATTAACAAATCTTGATTTTAATCCATCCTTGATCTTTATAAATCCGTTCAACTATCAACCAAATCTTTGGTCTTAGGTCACATCAAGACGCCTCTCAATGATCCATGGATCTTCTACTAGAAACGCTTCTAAAATTTAATTAATTAAGGTTAGACAAATTAAGCATCCATCAAAACCCAAATTAACTTAAAAACCAAGATCAACCAAGCTAAATATTTCATCAAACACCTTTGATGCATTATTTAGCCTCTGAATTCATCTCTTGGCACATGATAATTACGCAATTAACATATGCAAATCCCAATCAAATTAAGCATTAAATCAGAATTTAAACAAGAGAAGAAGAGAAAGAGAAACTTGATTAATAGATGAACGTATAACAATTAAAACAAGATCTCAAGATTAATCATCAAGCTTGTCAATCTCTTGGATTGATTAAAGAAGTTTAGCTCTCCATATCCATCACCATTGGATAACCTTCAAGAACCATACAAAAATGAAAATAACAAAGAGAGAGGAGGAGAGGAAGAGAAGAAGAGAATTCTCCAAAATGAAACACTAAAACTTTAATTATAACAACACTTCTACATAAAAGCTCTACATATTACAATAATCTGCATAGCCTCCCTTTTATAGAGGTTTAAAGATACAAAATGTCAAAGGAGGCTGAGTCATGGTGGTTGGTGGAATAGGTGGAGTAGTGAAAAATGTTGAATGACTTTTGGTGAGTAGAAAATTCTGGAGATTCTTTGTCTCCGAAATCATGTAGCTCTGAAGTCATTGCATTCGTCATTTTTGATCCAAGTGGTCTTCACGAAGATTGTAGGTCTAGATCTTAGCTTTCAAATGGCTTTGGTTTGAGTCCAATATCATTTCTATAGCTCCAGATATGTTCAAATTACTGCACACTGCTCAGGCCCAGTCGTAGCTCTTCTGTTCTGACTTCCAAGCCCAATATCACCTCCAAGAAGTCTGAATCGGGAAGAGTGTTCAACATGAAAGTTGTAGATTTGAGTCTTAACTATCAACCATCAAAATTCAGCCTATTGTACAACTTTCACTACGAGCAGTGTAATGAACAATACACGAAGGTCATTCTGCCAGGAGCAACACTTTAGTTCTTGATTCAATGCCAATTTGAGCCATCCAAACGTGTGATTGAGTCTTTGATGTCTTCATGAAGATTGTAGAGCTCTCTATTATCTTTAAAATGACATAAGATTCACCTAAAACATCCACCTACAGCCCAAGATATGACCCAAATACAAGATTAGTGTAAGATGTAAATCATGCTGAAAAATTCAATTAAATCCATTTTAAGTTCAAAACATACAAAACACAACCAAACTTAATTTATTAAGTGCATGGAGAGTGTAAATGACTAAAAATGAAGGCTTATTAATGCATCAAATATATGAACATCAAATTCCCCCACACTTAGCTTTTTGCACTCCTGGGCAAAACACACAAAAACAAAATGAAACAGACTCAAAAGTTAAACATTCTAAAAGACTCAATTTCTAATAATATTTAAGAATGAAGAGCAATTAATAATTCAAGTAATCAAAACATTTTTTTTACATACACACATTTTTTTTACACAACTCTACACACGACAAACATAAACACACTTACTAAAATTTTTTTTTTTGGTCTTTTTGGTCACACAACTATCCTTCCCCCCAACCAGATCATAACATTGTCCTCAATGTTAAAAAAAAAAAGAAAGGAAAAAGATAGAGGATAGTACCATTCATCGCAATTACGGAAAAGAGAAACCTTACACAAATATAAACAGAAACAAAGTACGATGAATAAAACTAAAGATAAAGGAAAGTCATAGATGAAGTGTCGGTCACACTATTGTTTCTTCTTGCCTCCCTTGTTGTTGTCTCTCTTGTCATTGTCTCCTCGACCAATCTATCTAGGTCATTCTCGGATCAGTTCATAAACAAAGGCTTCTAATTTATCAATTAACTCATCAACAAGTGGAAGCCGAGATAAGGAGTTGTCTTGCGAAGGTGTGACAAATTTACATTCCACAAAGATGGTCAACAAAAGATAACAAATTATCAAAGAAATTATTAACATTCAACAAATCTATGGGTTTATGGTGGATGTTCAGTTGGGCCCAAGAAACAACTTGAAAGACTTCTTCCAAAGTACCAAAACCACCAGGTAAGGCTATGAAGGCATCAGAGTTTTCAAGCATTGCCTTCATTCGTTCATGCATAGATGATACTTGAATTTCCTGTCCAATTGTCTTTCCAACGAAGTTCCTTCGAGTTAAAGGTTCAGGAATGACACCTAAAACTTGACCACCTCTTAGAAATGCAGACAGTGATATAGCCCCCATTAACCCAAGGCAACCTCCCCTATATACTACACGGATGTTCCTCGCAGTAAGTGTTCTACCAAGAGTGCTTGCTGCGTTGACAAACTCTAAACTCTTCCCATAATTTGTCCCACAAAATACACAGATACTGACAAGTCTACGGACAGAAGAAGAAGAAGCTCCCTCCATTTCTACACTCACACTCTTTTTGAATGATCAAGAGTTGCAGGAAAGTGAAGAAAATGAAGTGTTTAAATAGGGAAGAGAATAGAAAAAGTAATAATAGCTCCTATAAGAGTAGGTTGGCTGTTGTCAGAAAACTTTTGAATTTTTGTTTTGTTTAGTTTTGTTTTTTTTTATGTTTTGTTTTTTTTTAAATAATAAATGCATAAGATAATATATACAGATTGTTGTGATTGTGGCTCACATCTTCCTCTGGTTTTACGTCCAGAAACGGCTTAAACGCCTTCTATGAGTCGGAGATAGGCTTCCCATCCAATTTTCTTATAAATTGGCAAACACGGTCTTTTTGAGTCAGATTCCGAAGACTATAATGCTCTTGCTCGTCCTTGAAGAGATTCCACAAACGAAGAAGTTCACGCTGCACAATTCCACAAGAATGCGTCTCAAGAGTCAATAAGATATTATCTAATGACTCCTTACTCAGTCCATTCTTAATGAAGAATATTTTATCTTCTCTGTTTACAGAAACCATTCCCAAAGAACGACATCGCGTGTTGCAATTCCATCGTGCACACTTGTAACAAACGTGCATTCTTTTTGCTCTTCTCTTTTTCGAAAATGAACTTTTACCGAGACCAGGCATGTATCGGACAAATGAATCGGAAGATTCACCAGCTAAACGAACCTTTGCTTCGATTATCCAGCGTATATCTTCTGGGATGCCCTTGTACATTAACAGTCTCAATCTCTCACACCTAGCTTTGTAAATTTTAGTTAGAACATTTTTATGAACAGAAGGGAAATACTTTTTTAGATTTGAAAGAATGACATCCATTTTGAAAGAGAAGAAATAAGTTATTATGGGAAACTGAAAGACAAACCGACTCGAGAGTCATGGAGTACCGTTATCCGCCGTTTAATCGGGAACTGAAAGAACTGAAAAAAGAAGAAAAAAAAATTAAAATAAATTCTACTCATAACAAGGATTAGAAAGGGAGATGGATTCTACCTCAGCAGCTTGATGTTCCAGAAATGGTTTGAGTCTTTTTGCTTTATAATTATTATTATTATTATTTTTATTATATATATATTTTTTATGCATCATTTATTGATTTCGCAATTCATGCAAGTGTAATTTGCGTAACTTGGAAGCATCATTTTTCTTTCAGAAATGGACCCCAATTTTTGACAATGTTCACAACTTTTGTAAAAAGTATAACTGCCCTTGAATAATATGGCCAATAAAATCCATACTGCAAGATTTTGCAGCTGTTTTCTTTGAAGAAAAATGACCTCCATATGCTTCTGAATGACAAAATTCAATGACACTACTTACCTCATTGTCGGGTACAAATCTCCAAAAGATTTGATCAGACAATAATTGAACAAATATGGGTCACCAGAATAGAAATTTTTTTTTTTACCTCAATCAAAAACTTTTTTTTTTTGTGTCCATTGAGGCGGCATCTTACTTATCAAGTGGGGTAGACGACTTCTTGCAAGTGGACCTCCTCCAAAATATCCTCTTGAGCTCCCTCATAAAATGGTTTGAGGCGATGTCCATTGACTGTGAAAACTTTTGTAGTAGTCTCACTTGTAACCTGCACAGCACCATAAGGAAAAATCTTAGTAACAACAAATGGACCAAGCCACCTAGATCTGAGCTTTCCGGGCATGAGTTTGAGGCGGGAGTTATAAAGGAGAACTTTTTGACCAATCTTAAATGTTTTTCTCATGATCTTCTTATCATGGAAGGCTTTAGTCTTCTCTTTATAAAGTTTGGAACTCTCATAAGCCTCCAGGCGGATCTCCTCCAATTCTTGCAACTGCAGCTTCCGCTCTATGCCTGCTTGATTTAGGTCCAAGTTACACCTTTTTACTGCCCAAAATGCACGATGCTCAATTTCCACTGGCAAGTGGCATGCTTTGCCAAAAACAATCCGATAAGGAGACATCCCAATCGGAGTCTTATAAAGCGGTCCTATAAGCCCATAAAGCATCCTCAAGCCTTTTGCTCCAAATCCTTTCTCGTTAGGTTGAACTGTTTTTGAAGTATCTCGCTTGATCTCTCTTTGGAAACCTCGGCTTGCCCATTAGTCCGGGATGGTAAGGTGTAGAAACTCTATGCAAAACTCCATACTTTTTCATCAAGGCTTCCATGCTTCGATTACGAAATGCGAACCCGATCACTAATGATGGCTTTTGGGACTCCAAACTGTAGAAAATATGTGATCTAACAAAATCCACAACAACCTTGGAATCATCGGTCCGAGTGGCTTTTGCCTCCACCCATTTAGATACATAATCCACAAAGAAGCGAATGTAAACAAAACCAAATGACACAGAAAAGGACCCATAAAATCAATACCCCAAACATCAAATATTTCACAGAACAACAAAGGTTGTTGGGGCATCTCATTCCTACGAGAAATATTCCCTGTTCTCTGGCATTGTTCACAAGATTTACAAAACAAATATGCATCACGAAATAGAGTAGGCCAATATAATCCAGAGTCCAAAACTTTCCTAGCTGTACGAGTAGGTCCAAAATGTCCCCCACAGGCAAGTGCATGACAAAAACTAAGAACAGAATCAAACTCATGATCAGGAATACATCTCCTAATGACTTGGTCACTACAAAATCTCCACAAATAAGGGTCATCCCACACATAACATTTTGACTCACTTTTCAATTTGTCAATCTGTGCCTTAGTGAAATGTGCAGGTAGTGCTCTAGCAACCAAGAAATTAACCAAATCTGCAAACTAAGGGATGTTACCTTGCATCTTGAAAAGTTGCTCATCAGGGAAGGCATCATGGATAGGAGAAGAATCTGCCTCTTTTTCAATCCGACTCAAATGATCTGCCACCAGGTTCTCTACTCCACTCTTATCTCTGATATCAATATCAAACTCCTGTAAGAGCAACATCCATCTAATCAACCTAGGCTTTGCATCGGGCTTTTTCAGGAGAAACTTCAAAGCTGCATGATCTGAAAATACAACCACTCTAGAACCAAACAAATATGATTGAAATTTATCTAAAGCAAAAACAATTGCTAAAAGTTCCTTTTCGGTTGTAGTGTAGTTGGCTTGTGCAGTATCTAAAGTCCTCGAAGTATAGGAAATGACATGAGGTACTTTGCCGATTCTCTGTGCAAGGACAGCTCCCAATGCATAATTAGAGGCATCACACATGAGTTCAAATGGAAGTGTCCAATCTGGTGGCTGGATGATAGGTGCACTGGTCAATGTTTGCTTTAAGTGATTGAAGGCATCCTTGCATCTCTGGTCAAAGTGAAACTCTATATTCTTTTGTAGCAAGTTGGACAGTGGAAGGGCAATTTTGCTAAAATCCTTTATGAACCGACGATAGAAACCTGCATGACCAAGAAAAGAACGAACCTCCTGCACGCATGTGGGGTAAGATAGACATGAAATGACATCTATTTTTGCAGGATCTACCTCAATACCCTTGCTAGATACTACATGCCCTAAAACTATACCTTGTTCTACCATGAAATGACATTTCTCAAAATTCAGGACAAGGTTAGTTTCAATGCACTTATGCAAAACCCGATCCAAACTATCCAAACATGCATCAAAGGAAGAGCCATAGACAGTAAAATCATCCATAAACACATCCATGCAACTCTCTAAAAATTCAGAGAAGATACTAACCATACACCCTTGAAAGGTTCCCGGAGCATTGCACAGACCAAAGGGCATTCTCCTGTATGTAAATGTTCCAAATGGACAGGTGAAAGTGGTCTTCTCTTGGTCTTCTGGGGCTATATGAATCTAGAAATAGCCCGAATATCCATCCAAGAAACAGTAATGCGATTTGCTAGCCAGTCTCTCCAACATCTGATCAATGAAAGGCAATGGAAAATGATCTTTCCTAGTGGCCTGGTTAAGCCGCCTATAATCAATGCACACCCGCCAACTGTTCTGGATTCTTGTGGGAAGGAGCTCATTGTTCTGATTTGTAATTACTGTGACTCCAGATTTCTTTGGAACCACTTGCACTGGGCTCACACATTTACTGTCAGATATAGGATAAATAATGCTAGCTTGCAGCAGCTTGGTCACTTCCTTCTTCACCACATCCAGAATCAGGGGATTTAGTCTCCTTTAGGGTTGCCTCACTGGCTTGGTATCTTCCTCCAATAAAATCCTATGCATACATGTGGAGGGACTAATACCAGGAATGTCTGCAAGTGTCCATCCGATGGCCTGCTTATGCTGCCTCAAAACCTGCAGATAATTTTTCTTCTTGTTCGGTTGTAGATTCTTAGCGACAATCACTTTGGTAGCTTCTCACCATCTTCCAAATATGCATATTTAAGGTGGTCCGCAAAGTCTTTAGCTCTAAGGATGGGGATGCACAATAGAAGGCGAAAGAAGCTATTTGAAACAAGCAACTCAAGACATTAAATTCGACATAATTTTGACTTATATTTTCATATCTTTGCATCACAAATAAGCACTGCATCATCACTCACAACCGCATAAATCTCAAGACATGCGTAGACATGGTTCAATATCACAAATTAACACATGTATCACAAGTGACGAGAATCCGAGAAAGTCAAGAATATCAAGGAATTCAACATTCATATCGATAAGTATCATCAACCAAGATTTTCAATCACATCAACATGAAAAAGCGAATGCTCCTCAAGGGATGTCTCATGGCATCAAAAATGTTAAACCGTACCACATCTTCACCAAATTCCATAGAAAGGGTACCAAAGATGCACATCTATCTTGGTCTTGGCTGTCTTGAGGAATAGTCTTCCTAGAATCAATGGAGCATGATTTGTTGAAGACTCATATTCCATGTCCAGAATGTAGAAGTCTGCTGGGAAAATTAGCTCATTTACTCGCACCAACACATCTTCCAGCACTCCTGCAGGGTGAGCGGTAGTCTTGTTTGCTAGCTGAATCACTATACCAGTGGGGTGTAAGGTGCCAATGTTCAAAGACTTATACACTGACGTAGGCATGACATTAATAGAAGCACCCAAATCTAGCATTGCATGGTCAAATCTGGAATTACCTATAGTGCAAGGGATTGTGAAAGTTCCAGGATCTTTACATTTCTTTGGCATGCTTGGCTGAATCATCGCAGAAACATTTCTGCCCATACTGACTTTCTCAGTACCCTTAAGTCTTCTCTTATGAGTACACAACTCCTTGAGGAATTTGGCATACTTGGGAATTTGCTTGATTGCATCTAGGAGGGGAATATTGATTTCCACCTTCCTAAATATCTCCATGACTTCCTTCTCTGTTTCTGCTTGCGCTATCTGCTTGGACTGTGTCACTCTATTTGGGAAGGGTAGTGGAATGACCAAATCTGAATTCTCAGCACATTTCTTTTGGACTGATTCAGTATCTGGCTGCTGCAATGGGAGCTCTGGTTGTAGCAAATTAGAACCATCAATTTCTCTGCCACTTCTCAAAGTAATGGCACTTACATTGCCTCTTGGGTTACTGACTGTTTGTGAAGGCAATTGGCTCGAACCTTGTCTTTTCAATTCACTCATGGTGGTGGCCAATTGCCCAATCTGAGTTTGCAGGTTCTGAATGGTGGCATTGACATTCTGCTGGAATTGAATATTATTTGTGGCCATTTGTTTCATCAAATCTTCCAATGATGGCTCGGATGGATTGGTTGTAGGACTTGGCAACATGAGGGGTTCTTTGCCTGTGTGGCTGCACGCTTTGTTGTTGTCTCGAATGCGTGGTTGGTATTTATTGCTAGGACCTACCGCTTGGTATCTAAATTCTTCTTGTTGGGGTTGTTCTTCTTGACTAGAATTCCCATATCTCAAGTTAGGATGGTCCCTCCAACCAGGGGTTATAAGTATTAGAAAATGGATCATATCTTGGTCTTGGACTGCGATATTGAGGTCTACTAGGAAAAATGCCACCGCTTTGCAATCGATGTTTCCGAAATGCGGAACCACCATCCTGAAGTGTGGGGCATGCATCAGTAGGATGAGATGAGCAAGAGCAAATGCCACACACCATTGCAGGCTCTTGTATAGAACCTGGTACATGTTGTCCCACTGCTAATTGCCTCACCAAAGAAGTCAATTCATCAAGTCTGTGTTCCATTCTCTGTTGATCGACTTGAGATGATTGAACTTCATTAACTCCTCTGGTTGAGGTAAGGACTCTTGTGCCAAATTGTTGAGCATTGGCTGCCATATTTGCTATCAAATCTCTTACCGCAGTAGGGGTTTTATCCACCAATGCACCTCCAGATGCGGCATCCACCATACTTCTATCCATCGGCAACAAGCCCTCATAGAAATATTGAATCAAGAGCTGATCACTAATTTGATGGTGGGGACAACTCGAACATAACTTTTTGAATCTCTCCCAATACTCATGCAAGGTCTCACCAGTCATTTGCCTTATACCACAAATATCTTTTCTAATGGCAGCACTCTGGATGCGAGGAAGAACCTCTCCAAGAATAATTTCTTCATATCATCCCAACTCGTGACAGAACCTGGTGAAAGGTAGAACAACCAATCCTTGGCTACATCAGCAAGAGAGAAAGGGAATGCCCTTAACTTGATATGCTCCTCAGAGATTCCATGTGGCTTCATGGTTAAACAGACCACATGGAACTCCTTTAAGTGCTTATGGGGATCTTCACCTGTAAGACCATGGAACTTGGGCAACAAGTGTATCAATCCATATTTTAACTCGAAGTCAGCATCAAGATTAGGATATTGAATGCACAAAGACTGGTAAGTTACATCAGGAGCAGCAAGTTCTTTAAGGGTCCTATTTTGCCTGTTATCAGCCATGATTTTAGAATCACTTAAGATCTCAAGTGTACTTTCAGATTCAATGTCACAACTAAATTCAGACTCAATTCTTTCACTTAGTCTACGAGTTCTAATCAACCTATGCAATGTTCTATTAATCTCAGGATCAAATTCAAGCAAGATATCAGGATTAGACCTAGTCATGCATTAATCAAAACACAAAAATAAAATAAAATAAAATAAGTAAACAAGTAAAATACACTAGACAACTCTAAAAATATACCAAAATAAATCTAATTGACTAATGAAATGATTTTTAAAAATTATAGGACTTGTACAGCATGAAAACTACACAAAAATGAAACTAAAAAATGCAATAAAAAATATTAAAAAAATTGAAAAACTGGTCTAAACGATGGATTTTGGAAAAACCAGGGGTGACCTCACAATAATTGTGAGTCTTGTTTATTAGGCTGTTTTCCTTCAACTGACCAAGTTTCAGCTCATTCTGGACACATTTTCTGTCAATACGAAATTCTTGTAAAATGACCCGTAATCACCCGTTTTCGCCTGAAATCCACCAAAACACAGCAACATAAAGGTTAGTGAGAGATTAGTAGTTAAATAAACTCTTAATAAGATTGAACAAAATCAGAATGATCCCCGGCAACGGCGCCAAAAATTTGACAACTGTCGAGATTACCAAATTTAAATCAATTTATAACCGATTTACCAAAACTACTTGTAGCATAAGGTAACATCGGGTCGAGCCCGTAGATCACTCTAATTATGAAGTCAGATTAAGAGGTTAATAAACAGGGGGGAAAGTTTTGCAAGATTAAACAACAAAGAACAATTAAAATGAGTAAACAAGATTGAGAAAACAACCAATCCAAGAGAATTAACAAATCTTGATTTTAATCCATCCTTGATCTTTATAAATCCGTTCAACTATCAACCAAATCTTTGGTCTTAGATCACATCAAGACGCCTCTCAATGATCCATGGATCTTCTACTAGAAACGCTTCTAAAATTTAATTAATTAAGGTTAGACAAATTAAGCATCCATCCAAAACCCAAATTAACTTAAAAACCAAGATCCAACCAAGCTAAATATTTCATCAAACACCTTTGATGCATTATTTAGCCTCTGAATTCATCTCTTGGCACATGATAATTACGCAATTAACATATGCAAATCCCAATCAAATTAAGCATTAAATCGAATTTAAACAAGAGAAGAAGAGAAAGAGAAACTTGATTAATAGATGAACGTATAACAATTAAAACAAGATCTCAAGATTAATCATCAAGCTTGTCAATCTCTTGGATTGATTAAAGAAGTTTAGCTCTCCATAGCCATCACCATTGGATAACCTTCAAGAACCATACAAAAATGAAAATAACAAAGAGAGAGGAGGAGAGGAAGAGAAGAAGAGAATTCTCCAAAATGAAACACTAAAACTTTAATTATAACAACACTTCTACATAAAAGCTCTACATATTACAATGATCTGCATAGCCTCCCTTTTATAGGGGGTTAAAGATACAAAATGTCAAAGGAGGCTGAGTCATAGTGGTTGGTGGAGTAGGTGGAGTAGTGGAAAATGTTGAATGACTTTTGGTGAGTAGAAAATTCTGGAGATTCTTTATCTCCAAAATCATGTAGCTCTGAAGTCATTGCATTCATCATTTTTGAGCCAAGTGGTTTTCACGAAGATTGTAGGTCTAGATCTTAGCTTTCAAATGGCTTTGGTTTGAGTCCAATATCATTTCTATAGCTCTAGATATGTTCAAATTACTGCACACTGCTCAGGCCCAGTCGCAGCTCCTCTGTTCTGACTTCCAAGCCCAATATCACCTCCAAGAAGTCTGAATCGGGAAGAGTGTTCAACATGAAAGTTGTAGATTTGAGTCTTAACTACCAACCATCAAAATTTAGCCTATTGTACAACTTTCACTACGAGCAGTGTAATGAACAGTACACGAAGGTCATTCTGCCAGGAGCAACACTTTAGTTCTTGATTCAATGCCAATTTGAGCCATCCAAACGTGTGATTGAGTCTTTGATGTCTTCATGAAGATTGTAGAGCTCTCTATTATCTTTAAAATGACATAAGATTCACCTTAAACATCCACCTACAGCCCAAGATATGACCCAAATACAAGATTAGTGTAAGATGTAAATCATGCTGAAAAATTCAATTAAATCCATTTTGAGTTCAAAACATACAAAACACAACCAAACTTAATTTATTAAGTGCATGGAGAGTGTAAATGACTAAAAATGAAGGCTTATTAATGCATCAAATATATGAACATCAATCTACCAGTAAAGCACCTGCAGTATTTGTTTTAGTGTAAAACCTTTATCCCAAATAACATGTACATGCATTTTTGAAGGCTGTAAAATCGCTGCTCAACCTGTAACACAACCATACGTCATTTTTGAAGTCATACATATCCAGCATTAATCCTCTCACACCATTCTGCAATAGAAAATGGCTTATAAAATTTACATATAACAAACATAATATGTCTTTCCTTTTAAAGCAACCCAATATTTAACAGGAAACACTTTTATTAATCACAAATCATTTAGCCTTAAACAATTATTCACATTGTAAATAAAATATGATAGTTAAAAATAAGACTTTACATAAATGCCAAGAAACAAGAATCATTGATTTCCACTATAAACAAGAACCAAGTAAAAATAAGGAAACTTAAAATTAATAAGAAAATGTCATATTGCACCATTGGCAATTGGCTGCACCAATTGCGCAATCGAAATCCGATTGGCGGGCAAGAAAACAATGGAAGGGATGCCTGCAGAAGCACAATAAGCAGATAAAGCAGCAGAGGTATCACTAGTAGAAGCAAATGTGAAAATAAGTTTGTCCCAAATGGTTTTATATGTTAAGTTTTGATGATGACAAATACAAGTTAAAAAGAATACTTTGCTTATGATCTTTGTTGCATCCTATATAGAGCATATCCATTAGTAATTGATAAATATCTTATTTGGATGTGTCTATGAAAGTCTTATATGCATGTTTAACTAACTAGAGTTATACTTTTATGAATAATGCATATGAAGATATTGAATTGTGATTCTGGACTAACTATGCTTGTTTAAGTGAGCAATACTTTGTAGGATAGTCCAAGTACCAAGAGTGAGCATTGCAACAAGAAAGTAAAAGATCTCTATTAAGCTCAACACAAGGAGAATGTGAATGCCTATTTCATGAAGGTATTGATAACATCAAAGTCATGTCAAAGACCAAGTCCAAAGGAAGATTAAATGGTATAGCTTTTAGGACTTAGGGTCTTTATGTAAGAAGCCTTATGGATATCTCAAATATGTTTTTCAAAATCTTTACAAATGGTTTTCATATATTAAAATGTCCAACAAATAAGTTTTGAAAAGCTAGTTATGGTAATAGTTCAAATCTATGAAAAATAGCAAAGTTTGAGTTTTGCAAAACTGACCTTTGGTCACTTTTTTAATCATATCTTTTAAAATACTTTGAGTTTTGTTTTGAAACTTCTTTCATTTGAAAATAGACTCAAAGATTTTTCCAATGACTAGTCATTTGCTTTAAACAGATAAGAAATGAAGAAGTTATGATCATTTAAAGTCAGTTTTCAAAATCAGCAAGGTGTATTCGAATACAGCATGTGGTATTCGAATACCACAGCACAAAAAACGTTCTTGAACGAGTTTTTTAAAGGGGTATTCGAATACAAGATGTGGTATTCGAATACCACAGCCTAAAAAACATTCCAGAATGCGTTTAAAATAGAGGTATTCGAATACCTCATTGTGGTATTTGAATAACTGGCTTCTAAATTGTTTTTTATGAGAATTGGAACAGTGGCATTCGAATACTCATATTGGTATTCGAATAACTCATATTAATTTACTTTTCACGATGGTATTATGAACATGGTATTCGAATATTGATTTATGGTATTCGAATAAACATGTCTTTTACGAATACTGATATGGAAACAAACGGTCATATTCTCGTAATAACTATGGTTTTAATTACACCCAATGACTATTTTCTTTCTAACTCTATAAATAGAGACCGTGGGTCTCTTCTACAAGTAGCACATCTATCTGTTGCTTTGAGAAATGTGATTTATCATTTACGTCTATTTTCTGCGCTCTTTTTACTAAAACTTTGAGATATTCTTTAAGAGCCTCTTAGCAGTTCAATTTGTATTATTTGCTCTGAGTGAGAGTTTCTCTTCATCTATATTTCTATTCTTCTATATTGAGGGTGAGGTATCCTTCAAGATTTGTAAAAGGGGTGAGGTATCCTTCTAAGGTTTGTATAAGGGTGAGGTATCCCTGCAGGCTGAGACTTTAGCAAAAGGGTAGAGTTTCCCTGTGTGTGAAAAGTGCTCTTTTATGTAACGGTTGGAAGCACCTATTGAAGCTTGTATACATAGTGAAAAATCTCAGATTATTTTCGAGGACTGGACGTAGACCACAAGTGGGTTAGTGGTCAAACTAGGATAAATATTGTGTCTGCTTTTCTATTCTCAATCTCTTTATTTTACGTAATTTTATATTATTACACATTTATTTATTTGCTGTTCTTAAAGCTTTTATTCTTCATCTCGCAATTCTTTCTCTTTTATTTAATAACTTAAATATTTGTGTTTATTTCAAGAGCTTTTGTGAAAAGTTTTCATTACCCAATTCACCCCCTTCTTGGGTAATGGCTGCCATGACTAACAAGTGGTATCAGAGCTTCGTGCTCTGGTGAAAGCTTAACCGCTTAGAGTTAAAAATCCTTGCTTGTTGGCAACCTTGAAAGTTTTTTTTTTAAAATGGAAGGTTTTGAAATTGATAAATCACCATTCTTTGATGGTGTGCATTTTGTTTATTGGAAAACTAGAATAGAGTTTTATATATAATCTATTGATTTGGATTTGTGGGATATTGTGCTAAATGGATTTACTTACAAATCAAAACAAACTTGGAATAGTTTTGACAAAAAATATTTTTCTTCAAACATTAGAGCTATACAAATTTTGAGAAGTAGTTTGAATAATGATGCTTATGCTACAATTAAAAATTGCTTTAGTGTTAAAGATATATGGGATGTTCTTAATGCTATTTATCTTGCTAACAATGATTTTATGTATAAAGTTGTATATAGAAAGCAAGAAGAGCAAACGCCATTGAAGGAAGCTTGTCATGAAAAATATCTTCAAAGAGATGGTCAAACTATTGAAAGGAGTCAAATGCCTCTTGGTGACGATAGTGCTCAATTTGAAGAAGAGGCAAAGCAAAATAAAATTGATGAGGAAGAAGGTGATTCTCTTAAAGAGCCAAGTGTGCTAGAAATTGAGACCACCTCTTGTATGGCTAAAAAGGACTTTGAGGTAAATAATTCTAAACTATATTATAGTCCTTCCTATGATGAGTTGTAAAGTGCATATAATGAATTGTATGATGGTTTATTAAATTTAGAAAAGAAAAACTTTTTGTGTTTAGAAAATATTTCCTTTATTGAAAATGAAATTGAGACTTTAAAAAATGAATATGCTTTTTTTAATGAGGAAATACCTTTGAAATATGAAACCTCATCCTCTTGTGAAAAGTGCAGTAATTTAAAAAATTAAGTTGAGGACTTATATTCTGAATTTGCTAAAGCTAATGATTGTAATTGCTTAAATTCTATGCTTGTTAATAAAAATAAAATTAATGTTATTACATGTGAAAATTCAAGCAAGGCTTATGGCAAAATTAATTTAGAATATAATAACAATAAAATGCTTAAGTTTTTAAAAAATGATATTCAAATGATTAAGCCATCATTAAATTCAATTATTTGTAATTTTTGTGGTCATCTAGGACATATTTCTCATTTATGCAATTATAGAAGAAATTTTTATATGAGAAATTGTATGGTATGGGTTCCTAAAAATCCTAAAGGCCCTAATACTAACAGTCAAGGACCCAAAATGAAGTGGGTACCAAAGTGTCCTCCTAGTATTTCAATTATGCAGAATATTTCTCAAAATGATGGACAAATTGGTCAAAAGAAAGAGGAATCATCAAGGAGAATGCTTCCAAAGCCTAATGATAGAAACTTTGGTCAAAGAAGGAAGATGGCTTCAACCAAAGCTTCTCAAGTACAAAATGTAAAACTTGCAAAGTTCAAGACTCCAAAAGAGAAGCAATGGATAAGAAAAAGTATTTCCTTGATTACCAAGGCTAAGGTATTAAAAGCTTTTACCTCTTATGCACACTCACATGCAAAGTCAATAAATTTGAGGTATATTCCTTGTAGGCCTTAATTGATTAATAGAATCATGTGTACTTAATAAAATTTGAATATTATGTTTAACACATGATTATATTCATTCTATTATATAGTTCATTAATTTGTTATATATCTTGGTACATAAGGGTCGATAATGCTTATGTATGCTTTATATGCTTTAAAATTGTCTATATATCATGAAAGTAAGCATGCTATCAACTATGTGCTTAATGGTATTTAATTATTTAATTTATTGTGCTCAATTTACATATTATGGAAAAATTAATCTTTATGAGAGCATAATAGATTAATTTTCAAAAACTAACACACAAGGATCCAAGAAAATGTGGGTACCAAAAGTCAAAAATTAAAGTGTGTTGTAGGTGTGCTTGAAGGCCAAGAAGTGACTTTGACATCTTGAAAGTGGCTGCTCCAAGTACAAAGACCAGAAATAATTTCAAGCTCACTTCCTTGTCTCCATGAAACATGGACTTGCAATCATTGGATAAGTGAAACTTGTGTTATGCTTTTCTAACCTTATGTCTTGAACATGTTTCTACACGTTAATATGCTAGATAAAGTATTTCCATCAAAGGTATGCCTTCTTCGCTCAAAATACAAATCCTAGACATACATATATGTGATTTCTTGCTTAAGTTATTCGAATACCTTCATATGGTATTCGAATACCATTGCTGTTATACTTGCTAATTTGTGTTTTTCTGATAGGGCTATTCAAATACCTAAGTAATTATTCGAATAACCTGAGGCTTTGTTTATCAGTGTTTCTAGCTTGTCTCTGTCGTATTCGAATACCATGTAAGTTATTCGAATACTTGCCCTTATCTTGCTTTCTTTTTGCGTGGATATTCGAATACATCAATAAGTATTCGAATACCATTATCTGGCAGCCAAACCAGTTTGGCCATCTATTCGAATACTTGGGAAGGTATTCAAATACCCTCTATCAGAAGGGTGCCCCTGCTGCTACTGCTATTTTTCCTACCCCTGCTTTATTTTAAAAGTTTCTGCTGCATTTGTTATTGTATATGTTGCCTAGCATTAATAATCAATATATGCTAAATTCTTTGTTTGTTTTATTTGAAAATATACACTTAATGATATGTATGAAAAATGCAAATGTAATTGGCTATTCTTTTGATGATTATATGTACTTAGCTAATTTGATTAATGAAATAAAATCTCTTTTGCCCTTGTAAACTCATTTGTTATTTTGTCTTACTGTTTTGAATGCTTATTTGCTTATGAGTTTGGTATAATGACTAACCTCTATGGATCCAAAATTGATGGATACCAAAGAAAGTACTTTGAATTATTTTGTAGGGTATCAACTACCTCAAGCAAGCATTTAAATGGAATAAGCTCATTCAACTTGAGGATAGTAAAGTTTAAAAAGATTGAACCTTTAAAAGGGGTGCAAAGAATTTCTATTCCCTCATTAAAACTTGAAGCTTGGAAGTTGGTGGAAGTTGGAGTTACCTACAAAAACTCAGAGAGTACACTTTTGGTGATATCAATCCTTATTTATGCTTTAAATTTGATATCATATGATATATGAAGAAGTAGAGAGTTGTGTTATACCTTTACATGCCTTGCATGATCATTATTTGCCTAAAAATGCCTAAATAAGTTTTGATGATGATCTTATGTTTCTTGATAAACTTGAATCATGCCTTAAAAATGCTTAAACTAATTTTTTTTTTTTTGGATTCAAGTGCATATGTGCTTCATGCATTCTTGTTAGAGCTAATATTGCATGGTTGATAATGTGATACATGCTTTAAATTATATATCAATCAAAATTATGCTTATAAATGGACTTACATGATATTTGATGCTAACCTATGTTTGAGAGGACTTTTAAAGTTAGCTTTGCAAGTCTCTCTATGTATTTTAAATATAGCCATCAGATTTTGTATATACAAGCATATGTGGATAAATGAGAAAAGTTGAATGGAATTCAAATGAAGAGGAAGATAAATAAGACTTTCTTCTAGTGTAATAGAATAGAGAATTCAAAGGAAGAAAGCTCAAAGTTAAAGGACCAATAAAGAAGGATCATCACTCTTTATCTGACTCAATAAGTATCTCTATCCCTTAGCTTTTATGGTATACGATATGAATTGTATGATATTTGTTAATAAATTGATCTTAAAATGATTAGATGCTTTCCTTACATGAGAAGTATGCTTAGCTTTGACAAAGTGCCTAATTGGATATTAACTTGCTAATTTGTCATTACATTTAGGGTGAATGATATTAGTTCTATACATGCTTTGATCCTTATAGCATATTCCATCAAGGAGATGTACTTATGTTCTTTTAACTTGGATTAATCTATCTCAATGAATTTTTTTTAATATAAAACATCTCTACCCTTCTAAAATGCTTTTGAAAATATAATGTGCTATTGTAAAATTCTTTTTGAAAGGGGGAGAAGCTTTTAAATGGTTTTTGTTTGAGGAATTAAGAAGATGTATATTTGCCTTACTTTTCTTTAAGGTAATATGCTTACATGGTCTTCACGTATATATTTCCTTTATCTATTATCTTGATAATATGCATATTTTGAGGAGGAGCCTAGCTCTTAAGCTGTTTATATCTTTTGACTTACATCCTTGTTTGATTACATAAAGTGTTTTATTGTCATCATATGCTCAATGTTTATATACAAAAATATGACAAACATTGCATGAATAAGCCTCTATATCTTACAAGCATATTTGTTTCATCTCTCTATTCTTGACTCATATGTAGAATCTATAAGAGGGAGAAAATTTTTTCTAAGCCTTTTTGTTGATGGCAAATAAGGGGAGTGAAAATTGGAAAGAAAAATATATGCTTGATATGCTTATTGTTTGATATGCTTACATGAATATCCATTCTTGAATATTGCTCATCAACATATTTTTTCTTTGGTGATTTGTCATCATAAAAAGGGAGAGATTGTGAAAATAAGTTTGCCCCAAATGGTTTTATACGTTAAGTTTTGATGATGACAAATACAAGACAAAAAGAATACTCTACTTATGATCTTTGTTGCATCCTATATAGAGCATATCCATTAGTAATTAATAAATATCTTATTTGGATGTGTCTATGAAAGTCTTATATGCATGTTTAACTAACTAGCGTTATACTTTTATGAATCATGCATATGAAGATATTGAATTGTGATTCTGGACTAACTATGCTTGTTTAAGTGAGCAATACTTTATAGGATAGTCCAAGTACTAAGAGTGAGCATTGCAACAAGAAAGTAAAAGATCTCTATTAAGCTCAACACAAGGAGAATGTGAATGCCTATTTCATGAAGGTATTGATAACATCAAAGTCATGTCAAAGACCAAGTCCAAAGGAAGATTAAATGGTATAGCTTTTAGGACTTAGGGTCTTTATGTAAGAAGCCTTATGGATATCTCAAATATGTTTTTCAAAATCTTTACAAATGGTTTTCATATGTTAAAATGTCCAACAAACAAGTTTTGAAAAGCTAGTTATGGTAATAGTTCAAATCTATGAAAAATAGCAAAGTTTGAGTTTTGCAAAACTGACCTTTGGTCACTCTTTTAATCATATCTTTTAAAATACTCTGAGTTTTGTTTTGAAACTTCTTTCATTTGAAAATAGACTCAAAGATCTTTCCAATGACTGGTCATTTGCTTTAAACGGATAAGAAATGAAGAAGTTATGACCATTTAAAGTTAGTTTTCAAAATTAGAAAGGTGTATTCGAATACAGCATGTGGTATTTGAATACCACAGCACAGAAAACGTTCCTGAACGAGTTTTTTAAAGGGGTATTCGAATACAAGATGTGGCATTCGAATACCACAGCCTAAAAAACATTCCAGAATGCGTTTAAAATAGAGGTATTCGAATACCTCATTGTGGTATTTGAATAACTGGCTTCTGAATTGTCTTTTATGAGAATTGGAACAGTGGCATTTGAATACTCATATTGGTATTCGAATAACTCATATTAATTTGCTTTTCACGATGGTATTATGAACATGGTATTCGAATATTGATTTGTGGTATTCGAATAAACATGTCTTTTACGAATACTGATATGGAAACAAACGGTCATATCTCGTAATAATTATGGTTTTAATTACACCCAATGACTATTTTCTTTCTAACTCTATAAATAGAGACCGTGGGTCTCTTCTGCAAGTAGCCCATCTATCTGTTGCTTTGAGAAATGTGATTTATCATTTACGTCTATTTTCTGCGCTCTTTTTACTAAAACTTTGAGATATTCTTTAAGAGCCTCTTAGCAGTTCAATTTGTATTATTTGCTCTGAGTGAGAGTTTCTCTTCATCTATATTTCTATTCTTCTATATTGAGGGTGAGGTATCCTTCAAGATTTATAAAGGGGGTGAGGTATCCCTTTAAGGTTTGTATAAGGGTGAGGTATCCCTGCAGGCTGAGACTTTAGCACAAGGGTAGAGTTTCTCTATGTGTGAAAAATGCTCTTTTATGTAACGGTTGCAAGCACCTATTGAAGCTTGTATACATAGTGAAAAATCTCGGATTATTTTCGAGGACTGGACGTAGACCACAAGTGGGTTAGTGGTCGAACCAGGATAAATATTGTGCCTGCTTTTCTATTCTCAATCTCTTTATTTTACTTAATTTTATATTATTGCACATTTATTTATTTACTGTTCTTAAAGCTTTTATTCTTCATCTCGTAATTCTTTCTCTTTTATTTAATAGCTTAAATATTTGTGTTTATTTCAAGAGCTTTTGTGAAAAGTTTTCATTACCCAATTCACCCCCCTCTTGGGTAATAATTCACCCCCCTCTTGGGTAATGGCTGCCATGACTAACAGCACAACCAACACCAACAACAGGCCTATTCATTTTCCTCAACTGATTCACTTGACTCACCAAAACAGTCATACCCAGATCCTTGAAACTCCCCATGTGGCTTATTCCACAGTGTTTTACCCACAAATCATTCATGCCCAGAAACTGTTTACCGAAACGCTCAGCCCAGAAAAGGTTCGAGTTTCCCTCAAATGCGCTCACGATACCATCGTCATCAATCTCGGGAAGGACCCATTCCCTTTTACTCCAAACGCTGGAGCCGTATGGCCAGGTGGTTTTCCCCACGGGCGAGTCTAAGAGCGTGCGCCAGTACTCGCCGTCGTAACACTTTAGAGCTTCAATGTCATGGTGGACGTCGAGGAGGCCGCCGGATTGGGAATGGTAGACGATCTCGTCGAAGGAGTAGGAATCGGTGGAGAAAGGGTCGGCGCTGAAAGGGACGTACTTGGTGGAGAAAAAATGGTTGTGGGTGAGGTTATTGAGACATACCTCATCGCGGATGTTCTCGTCGGCGGGGCGGCGGTGTTTTGGAACCACTGGCGGCAATGGTTGAGATGGGGTGGAGGAGTTGGTGTGTGTGAGGGGGGATCTGGGTTCAACATTGGCTTTGATGGTGAAGTTGTTGCATTTTGGAAAGGGTGGTGAGTGGTGAATGCAGGGTTTGGTTTTTAGAGAGAAAAGTGAATACTAAAACAGAGAAGAGGAAGCCATTGAAATAGAGAGAGTGATTTGGATTTTGGAATCAAGTTTGAATAGCCAGAAAATACCTAGAAAGAAGGTTAGGGAGCCAAAGCTTCATACGGTTCTGAATCTGCTATGCTAGGGCATCCACCAAAGCTATCCTTCCAAGCTTACTTTGAGGAGCTCCTATCAATATGGACTTGAGGCTTTCACTCTCTGCTCTCCATGAAGTTTCAAGAGAACTTTCAGAACCAGCAGATCCAGACTGTGTTGTAGCTAGTGAGAATGTCTCTGCAAATGCATTTTCATTTTCTCGTCTTCTTTTTCATTTTCCCTTCAACACTGGTTGCCACCGCCGGCCTTTGCCTCGACTTCAATTTCCCTTCCAATGACCATCGCTAGTCCTCCGTACCCTCCAGAAGCCTCCATTCTTCTTCTGCTGCCGTCTGCGGCATTGTATTAGTCAGGACAACGAGTATTAAGTAATATTTTAAAAAGTCTTGAAAAGCAATACAATTGGGAACAACTTTAAAACGTTGCCTATTATGTTTCTGGCAACGTTTACTAAAGGTTGTCTAAATTTTATTTCCTAAACATGATTAAATTTAGGGAACACTTAAAAAGTGTTGCCTAGACACTCTATGGCAACATTTTCGAAAAGTTGCTTAAAAGATGTTGCCTATACTAAGAATTAATAGCAACTTTCAAAAAGCGTTGCCTATACAACTTTAAACAACATTTTTGAAGCGTTGCTAAAAAAAGCGTTGCCTAAAGTCAAAAATGTTGTAGTGGGTTGTTGTTCTCAACTTCTTCTCTTCATATTTTTCTTTTGATTTCTAAGAGTTGATGGAAGCACTAGCTAAGAGAAAGTGGAGGATTGAAATTAGGTGATGCTTGTTTTATTATAACTATGGTGTTGGACTCATGGTTGGTCTTGAGATTCTAGAATTTTGTGTTAGGTGCTCTTGACTTTATTAATCTTTCATCTTGAAACTTGTATGATGACTTAGTTAAAAGTTGAAAGTTTGATATTATAGAATTGGTATATGCATGGTAATGCATTTTGAACTCATAAATAAGCTTGAATCCTCTTGTATTTGTGATTTCAAAAATGGGTGTTGATGATGTTGAGAAGAATACACATGGATTTTATATGCTTTGGAGGCATGTTTTTGTGTGAAAACCCCATTGGATTAGAGTAAAGATGATAAGAAAGGGTTAACAGTTTAGAGGAACTGATTCTGGGTATTCTGCCACTGGGCGATTAATCGCCTAGAATCTGACCGCTTAATTGGTTAGTGGTATAATGGAATTTTGTTTGAGTGCCTAAGCGCCCACCTTGTGACTGCTTAATCGGTCAGCTTCAGATTCGTCCAGTAATGCGTGATTTTGCACTCAAGTTTTGGGCACCTAATCTCCCAAAGACAGAGGTTTCCATGATATTTTATTGTAAGAAAATAGAGTTCTTAGCTTAATGTTATCTCTCTCTAATGCGAATCAAAGCTCAAATAGAGATATACAAAGGAGTGAAAACATGCAAGTATGCTTGCAAAGGTTAATATCTTTACGCATTTATTGTGATTGAGATTTGATTACTCCATGCATTTAGTTACTTAAGTAATAAAGTAACCATTGAGTGCAAAAAGGGATATGATGAATGAATGGTGTTGAACCCTGTTTTTGAGTTAGAATACAATGGGATATGCTAAAGGAAACAATGGTGATCCTTTAAGGCATGATCCTTATATTCTACTTTCTTATGAAGAGTAAATTGTAGAACAGATTTAGGAAATGAAGTTGATCCTAAATCTGAGACTAGAATGGTCTAGGAAATGATAGTGATCCTAGATAATGTAACATCCTAATTCGAGTTACTACAATATATTCAAAATATACTTAGTAAACAGGATTAGACTCATTACATACTACTTTTAAACATCATAAAATCTCTAAAATAACCATAAATATCAAAAATAAACATTTGAATATAATTAAAAATAGAGCCTTGAAACGAAAATAATTGAACTGAACATTAATATCATACAACTACAAATTTTGATTCTGTACAGTACATAACTTCGATTCCCTATCAAAAATAAAATATACATGATTATTTCAAGTCAAAAACTCTATTTTACTTGAAGGTATTGTCTTCACATCTTCTCCTTGGAATGATTTTGATCTCGATATGTATTATAAGATACAATAAGCAATAGGGTGAGATTCAAAAATTCTCAATAGCATAATTCAATCAATGATAATTCAATACAATTCCATACACAACATTCTCATATGTTGTTATGTGTTAATGCTTATGAAATGAATAATGATGATGTTTATGAAATATGTTATGATGCTATTTATGAAATATCATGACTTTCGACAAAGTGCTCGTACGCCATTTTAGCCTTCGACTAAGTACCCGTATGCAACTTAGCCTTCGACCTACATCAAAAGAATTCCTCATACCTTCTACAACTTTAGCCTTTGACTAAGTGCCCGTACGCAACTTAGCCTTCGACCTATCCTCAAAAAATCGTTCATTGTCTTTTCGACTGTAATCGAAAATATCTCTTCAAATGCTTTCAATATTCTTTAAACTTTCAAAATATACCATTTCGAGTAGCCCTCATAGCTTATTCAGTTAACCTCGACTAATTATCTTAACATATTCAATTATCATTAAGTTCTTATGGATATCATCATACTTATGCATGTTCAAACATATGTATGCTCAAATCTCATCGAATATACACATATATAACTTGATACAATACAATGAACTATGACTTTCTCGAGTTTCATGGAAAACTCCTCGCTGTCCAATCCCTAGCAGTTTTCAATAAGCAGAGAGTGTTACAGCATAGCAAAACACAATAACCCCTACCTCAAATCTCTAAGGATGATTTTCAATTATACTTTTTGGTTCTTCACTTAGTTCTTACTTCGTCCTCCTCTTCTTTCAATTTTTGATTTCTCCTTCCTACTACTCTTTCTTTTTTGCTTCACATTCTCTGTTTCTCTCTTTTCTTATCTTTTCTTCTATTTTTCTTGTTTCATTCCTATCCCTAGCTTTTCCTCTCTTTTATACTACTTAGAGCTGTGTAAAACTAAGAGAAAGTGTGATATTTATCTTAAAGTCAAAGACAATGGAAAATAAAGCTTAAGGGATAACACCAATTGACTTTGGGTTATTTAAACTTCTTTAGACATTTTTGCCCTTTCTGTTAGTTGAAAATGACTAATTAAAACATATTTACATTACTGTAAATCTATATCCTCATACTATAACTAATAGGTTAGGGAGGATGTTACATATGAGATATATTTATGCAAAGGAAACGGTGGTGATCCTTAGGATACTAGAGAATTGGACAGTGATTGATTTAGCAAAATTTACGGTGATCCTAAATCTAAATCTAGTAAATGACGGTGATCCTAGATAGGTATTCTTTGAAAATGACGGTGATCCTTTGGATATTTGAGTTGTGGCTAGTAAAGGATTTAGGAAATGATGGTGATCATAAATCCAAATCTAGGAAATGACGGTGATCCTTGGATAACTAGCCACACTATTACAAAATCCATTGGAAATGACAGTGATCCTTTGGATATCTAGCCAAAATACTGAGAGAGAGTATAATTAAATGAGTATTGAAATGAAAATTGTTTTTGAATATGATATATGTCATAAAGTTGAAATCAAAATTTTGATATTGAATTGATAATTATATTTGAAAGTATTGAGAATGTAACTTATGATCTTTGATAATAGAAGTTTATGACTTTTGATAATGTAAATAATTGGAATTCTGTTTTGAGAAAAGAAAGGACTTGTTTTGGCCTTTAGCCACCTTTCTACCTTGTAAATTAAGTTTTGAAATGAATTTTTCCCCGAAATAGCTAGAGGTATTATGATGACACAGTTTTAATAAAACTACTAAGAATTTCTAGAATTCTCACCCCTATTTTATTGTATTTCCATGATATTTCGAGGAATGAAGTCTGCAGCTAGCAGAGGAGAATAGTAAGACTAAGAAGAAATAATTATTTTGGACTTTCGGATAAAGATTTGTATATTATTTGTATGAAATTATGCCTTAAAGGCTATCTTGTAATTGATGTACAATGAATTATAACCTTCTATAAATTTTCCTTCTTAGTGTCGTGTACATTTTTTTTTTTACTACAATAGGCTTATATTTTTATATATACTATAAATGATTTTACAAAATTTGTTATTAGTATAGAAGTGACATACCTATTCTTTACTACTAATACATAATTCGGGCTATGTTATTTGTACCAGTATTAGGATGTTATACTATGGTATCAGAGCTGTTCATCCTATTAAGTCGGGGCACAGACTAGCTATGCTTTTAGCATAAAATTGTTATGCATTTTCTTATTTTAATCATGAGATATATAGATAGAATTGCATAACAACCTTGAGTATGAATGTTAATGGTTACTATCACACTGTTACATGATATTGAATATGACCAACTCAATATGTATTATTTTGTGTAAACAGGAGACTATGGCATTATCTAGGCGAACCCATAGTAGTACATCACCTGCTGGTGAAAAAAAGGCGGATATGATGTAAGTGTTTAGGGAAATTCCAGCTGCTATGAGAGAACAGAGGGAGATGGTAGCAGGTATAAGAGAACAAACCGTTGTCACAAATAGATTATTGGAAAGAATGGAGAATAATGCACCTCCACAACCAACGGGTAATGCAGCTTTGGTTGGGAACTAAAATTTTTATGACCTTTTTGAGTTTAGAAGTGCAAATCCTTCATCTTTTAAAAGGGAATATAATCTAGCAAAAGCTGAAGAATTGTTACAGGAGTTAGAGAAAATCTTTGCTGTTATGAGATGCACGGAGGATCAAAAATATCTTTTGCTTCCTATATGCTTAAAGGAGAAGGAAAATATTGGTGGAATGATGCAAGGAGATTAATGGAAGCAGTAGGGACCCAAATTACCATGTAAGCATTCAAAATAGCATTTTTGGATAAATATTTTATGAAAAGTGTGCAGGAGGAGAAAGAATTGGAGTTCTTAGGACATAAACAAGGGAACATGACCATGGGACTATATGTGGCGAAAGTTGAAGAACTATCAAAGTTTTCCTCTTACTTCAAGTATAATCTAGACAAAAATTGGAATTGCATAAAGTATGAGGCTAGTTTAAAAGATGAAGTAAGGAAGGTGATAAGACCTATGGAGATTAGAGATTTACACCTTAGTAAATAAATGTAGAATTATAGAATCTGAGGATAAGTCTCAACAGGATCAAAGATCACAAAGCTTCTAAAAGAGGAAGAAAATTGATGATGGAGTTGAAGAGGATGTTTCTTAGCTCAAGTTCCCACAAGATAAAGGTAAACATATTCAAGTAGAAATGTGGGGACCAAAGTGCACAAAGTGTGGCAGAAATCATGGAAATAAAACTTGTATATTAGATTAAATAGTGTGCTATACTTGTGGTGAGAAAGGACATTATGCTCGGAATTGTCCATAGGGATCGGAAGAAATACCTATTCCCAAACCCCAAACCAAGGGGAGAGTTTTATTTTGAATGCAGAAAAGGAAACATGATCTTCCGATTTGATACAATGTAAAGACATAACTGAATGCAACTCTATAATTGTATCATATGATTTAGGAGTATTTCATTCCTTTAATCTTTAAGATTGTGTGAATTTTTTAGATATACTTGTGGATGGATTTTGTTTTGGAAGGTATCATTCTTAAGTACTAATATTTTGAATATTTTTTTTTAGGAATTGGTGCAAGTTGAATTGCTACATAGTTTTTATATTTAGTAAGTTACCCTTAGTAGAATAAGACTTCTAAGTTTTTTTAGATAGAAACTGGGAAAGATAAATTGGAAACAAACAAGAAAGGTGATATGGGATGGAAGAAGATATCTGAGAACTGGAGTCCAGCATAATGCAGGACTATCCAGAACTTTTTACGTGAGATAAGCAAATTTGGAGGACAAAATATTTTAATAAGATGGGGGAATTATAACATTCTCCCTAACCTAATAGTTTTAATTAGGGTTATAGAAGCTCAATAACACCAGTATGAGTTATCAGTTAATTCGGGTAACCTTCTGGACTAGTTTGAGCATGATATTATAACGCTGAATGTGAATAATAACTCATATAAACTTAGATTTTATCATAAACAGCTAAGAAGATAGAAATAAATATGAAAATTTTATTTCTAAGTCACAGATGATTGGAATGAACTACAGAAAATTTTGGAAGATCAAATGAATTGATTTGGTATTTTTAATGACACTGAATGAGTGTTTAAAGGACTAATTGGACAGTTAAGTGGCTCAGAAAAACATCAAATTTTGTGGAGATATCAAGTATAGGATGAAGAATATTTTATTAAGGAATACTAGTTAAAGTGAATATCTATAAGTCTATTTACTTAACTCTTAGGTTTAGCCTAAGCTATGGAAGAGTAATGAAGCTTAACTAATAAATAGCAGTGTATAGAAAATTGTGGAATTATGGATATAAGGACTAAGTACAATTCTAAAATTTTCTATAACACTTATAGAAGTTAAAAAACTTAGCTTTGGAAGATTAAAGTATTCCTAAGAGATACATAAGTTTCAGCACAAATCTCATCCTTATCTTTTCTCACTTCTCCACTGCCCTTCCTCTACTCATCTTTATCCATTCTTTGAGTTTTTATTTTTCTCACTTTTCACTCTCACAATTCACGGTTCCAACAATTGGAGAGTAAGGAAGAAAAGAATGAAAAGAGAAAAAAAAGGCCTAGGAAGCCAGCTACAAGGAGAAGGAGGAAAGAAAGAAAAGAAAAGGAGAAAGCATCAACAAGTTAGAGTAAGGTAGGGGTTGTTGTTCTCAACTTCTTCTCTTCATATTTTTCTTTTGATTTCTAAGAGTTGATGGAAGTGTAACACTCTTAGGAACATGTTAGACTAGTATATGATTACAAAGGTAGCCTAATACTTACTTAACACGTCTGTTTAATTTTGTGGCCTTCTGAGCATGTTTAGTCACTTTGTTGTAGCACTATGTGTAAAAAATAATTGTTATTAGATCCGGAATTGGCTTAAAATGCTTAGTTAGTGAAAATAAATGTGGAGAATTTGTTTCTAAGTCACAAATGTGTGGAAGATGATGTAGTTAAAATTTAAGGTTAACTGGAGTTGATTTTGTATTTTTAAGCATATCGAGTGTGTGTTTTAATGTCGGATTGACTAGTAATAGATATGAAAAATTTTGAAATGGTGACACAAGATTTTTGATGAATCTTAGGATTTATTTTAAACTTGTTAGAAGTTAGGAAACTTCATTTGGTGAAATCTAAATATTCTTAACAGATTAGAAGTTACAGTTTAGGCACTAAAGAGGCCAAGTGCCTCACGACAGCCTCTCTTTCTACCTTGACTTTTGGTGCTTAAAATGATATATTTCTCTCATTTCTCACACTTTTCACACGGCTGAAGTTGGAAAACACAATGGGAAAAGAAAGAAACAAGGCAAAGGAGGAGATTCAACAACCAAAGAGGAAGAAGAAGATAGAGAAGGAGAGGAGCTTCTCAGTTCATTCAAATTCTGAAGATAGAGGTAGGGAAAAAATAATTTTACACTTTCTTTTCATTTTCTCCATCTTGTTAATGAGTTGGCTTGATGTGAGTAATGAGTTTTTAGTGTGATTTTTGGTGTTTTTGGCTTGAATCTTGTTGTAGAACTTGAGGATGACTTGTTTTTGCTTTGTAGTATGCTTGGTGATGCATTTTTCATACCTCAAACACTTTTGGCTTCTCTTGAGCTAAGAGAGGGGTTTTAGGTTTTTAAGATGATGAATAATTCATTGATCCATGTGAGAGTTGTAACACCCCGATTTTTTATTTTTCTTGAAATAAATACGTTTTTATAATATTTATGAGTTTTTATGAATTTTTAGGAATTTTTAATTATTTTAATTATTTTAATATTATTTTGATAAATTAATATTATTTCCCACTGCAATGCTCAAAATTCGTTTTTCTTCTGAATATATGTTTTATAATTTTTGTGAATTTTTGTAGATTGTTTTGAGTTTTTGTTATTATTTTTTTTCTGGACCAGAAAGTTTCGGACAGTCAAGGCGGGATCGGGGGATCTTACTAAACTCGAAACCGAGAGCAGTTGACAAAAATTTTCTTTATCTGAGTTTTCTAGAATTTATTGTGAAATATTATTACCCATTGAGTAATAATAACAGTAGCTATTGTCTATTAGGTAATATTTTCTGAAAAAAAAATCTTGATGGTGATGACTCAAAGTGATGAACCAATGGCAAGTATGAAGAAGGCAAATTGGATACTCAAGTTGAAGAGGACAAATCCAAATTGACTACTCAAGTTAGAAGACAAATTCAATTTAGCTACTTACTCATTCAAGATTATCTTGTCATTCTTTTTCTAGAAAATTCTAAAAATGAGAATTCACCTAGTAAAATATCTAAGGATAAAATATCTCAGTAAAATATCTAAGAAAAATATCTACGAAAAATATCTAAGTAGAAAATATCTAAGATAAATATCTTAAGTGTAATTATGAACCATCATTGCATAGCTTTATGACTAACCAATTAGAATCAAACTTGTTTGTCAAGAAGTCAATATTAGTGGCATGACTTTTCTAAACTAATAGAAAGTAGTCAACAAAAGTGGTTGGACTAGTTACTAAGTAACTAGATAAACTAACTAAGTTACTCTAAAAACCTAATTAGTAACTAAATGGAACTAACTTAGTTACTAATACTTAGAAACCCTAATTACTAAAAGGATCTAGAGTCATCTAGAAGGAATATTTAATGCATGACAAATGCATGATCTAATCAAGTAACTAGATAGTTAGTTATGTAACTAAATAACCTAACTAAGTTAGCTTAAGTGAACTAACTACCTAAACTAAGAGTAACTAGAATCTAATTGAAAATCAAACTTAGTTAGCTAGCCTAATGAGTCACATGGCCACTTGGTGTACTAGAGTGTTCTTGAATGATCTATTATGATCAATTGATGACCATTTGATTACATAGGCCATGTGAACCCATGTGATAATTTTTCTATCTTGCTAAACAAGTTTATTCCTTCTATTCACTCACCACACGGCCATTCACTTGGAAATAGGCTATTCTATTACATTTTCTCACACTTTGTGACAAGAATTCTCTTTCATCTTTTCTCTCACTTCAAGAACACCAAGAACACTCAAGAACTCTATTCTTCTCCTTTCTTTGAAGCTCACGGCTACTACACCTAAACCCTACCTCCAAGCTTCCATAATTCTATCCAGTCCTATTTTCTTAACCTAGATACAATTCTAAACACTTTTCATCTTGTGAGTTTTACCCAAATCATCTTCTAAGTGCTTCAAAATCAAGCTTAGATTTTGTACTCCTAAAGGTAACTTCTTGATTTCTTGATCCTAAGTTGGATTCTTGAATTTCT
This sequence comes from Ormosia semicastrata, assembly GCA_029884595.1. Classification (NCBI taxonomy): domain Eukaryota; kingdom Viridiplantae; phylum Streptophyta; class Magnoliopsida; order Fabales; family Fabaceae; genus Ormosia; species Ormosia semicastrata. Next base: position 1,133,673 of record JAQQTO010000050.1, on the reverse strand, counting down.
AAACCATGATTGATCCATGGTTTCTTGTTTTTAAGCTTGGTTTATGACCTTAAGATTTGTTAAGCTTGTTAGGATTTCTTAAGGAGGCACACAAAATTTAGAGGAGAAGGAACTTGAAGAGTTTTGTCTTTTTTGAGGTAAGAGGGAGATTAACCTCCTCAACCAAGTGTTGGTGGTGAGGGAATGACTTGTTTGTGGTGAAAAATTCATAGGGATTTATTCACTTGATTGTTTAAGCTTTCATTGTTTATGATTAATTGTGATTGGTATGTTTTATGGTTTTGAAATTATACTTGAATAAGTACTTAGTATTCTTTATAGCTTTGAAATTATGCTTGAAAATGTGATTAGTATACTTTATGGCTTTGAAAGTATGCATGAATATGTGATTATGATATCATGCTAATCATTGTTTAAGTAGGATGTGATTCACATGATGAGGAAAATGTATGATGGTTCCAAAGAACCCTAAAGGCTCACGGCCTCAACATCACCAAAGGAACCAACTGTTCTAAATTATTTTCCTAATTAAGAATTAAATGATTTCATGACAATAAATTTAATTAAGTGTTTTTGTAAGGAAGAAAGTGTTAGAAAATAATTATATATGATTTATGAAGCATAATGCGAAATTCAGCCAACATGCTATTTTTGAAGTCTTAAATCCAAATTATTTTACTAAGTGTAGACTTACGTATTTAATTGATAAGAAATTAATTTGATGGGTGTTTAGATCTAAAAAGGAAGTAATCTACTTTTTAGAATTAAAATTAACTTAATTAAGTTATGAAGTAAAATAAAAGTTGAAACTTGAAATTTACTGATGTATAGCTCACCCGTTGGGTTTTGAAGCGCGTTAGAAAATTTTGAGCTGTAATATTCTAATTTAATCAAAGAAATGTAGTTTTATGGGAAGTAGTAGAAATTACTGCTTTTAATGAGAAATTATTGGAAATATTATCTAAAGAGGGTTTATTATGGAAATAAGGGAATTAAAGTCCAATTTTGATATTAAATGAGACAAATCTTATTTCTAGCTTAGAATATGTTAGAAATGTTTTACGCGGTTGAAAATACATAGAAAAACTCTTATGCAATTTAAAAATAGTGATTTTTAACTACGCGGTTGAGAAAATGTTTTAAAATCTTTATGCGATTGAGAAAACATTGAAAAATATTTACGCGATTTGAAAACGTAACAAAAGTGTTATGCGATTGTGAAAATGCAATAATATCGTTATGCGATTGAGAGGAACAACGAGTTTTGCTGTAGGGCTGAGGTACTGGACCTGAGTGGATCATTGGTATTATGTAATTGTATGAGCGGTTATATAATATCATTGATACTTATGGCATTAGACAATTGTATGAGCGGTTGATTTAATACCATTGGGAACGGTTCAACGGTGATTGACCCGGTGATGTTGAATAAGGATACCACCAAGGGACAGCGTGTGAATATGAAATACTGTGTGATTAATGACAGTATATGTATTTGAAGCATACATCATGCATAAAAAAATGTGTCAGCTTATTTGATTAAGGCTATGTGCCTAGGAGATTGATCTACACCTAAGTGCGGATGCGATGGTCGTAGTGTAGGTCAAGTGTAGACCTTGGGGGCATCAGGGCGCGGGTTTTCCACAATGGCCAGTTGTTAGCGCCCCTGTGTCGTGGATCAGACCGATGCAAACACACCGATGATCCGGACTAAGACACTATCGCTAATCACGATTTGGCGTAGAATGTCTTGTACAAATGCCTTGATATGCACGTTGATAAATTGATAAATTATAGCACTTTTGGCCACAGCAGCCAGGGTTACAGACATATCTTCTGGATCATTCTCTCCAAAATTGTGTTTAGCTCCATGGAGTAGGAATGAGTCTGTATGCATATGCATTAGTGGTTAGCATCTTGATAAGATAATTATGTTTATCTGATATTTTATTTATGGTATGATAGTTTGTCTGTGAAATGATAATATGATTCACTGTGAAATGATAATATGGTGCATTACTATATCTGTATGTATGCTGTCATTTTCTATATCGCCATATTGGTATTGATGTAGGGGATCTCACCTCTTTGTTATATTGTCTGTCTATTATGTTTTTATGATTCTAATTGATAAAGATCATAAGAAGGACGAGGTAGGATCGCCTAGGTTTGAGTTGGTTTGACTTTGTTTGATCGGTCTGCAATGGCTACAAGGAGGAATTTGTCTAACTACGTGCAAGCGCAGTTCCATGGAGGTACTGATGCCTGGCGCTATGATATCAATGTTAAATGTGTTGTTTATTTTGGGGAGTTGTCTGTTAGGGATCCTTAAGAGGATCTGGAAGAAGATCGGGTATAGTACCCTACTCTTCAAGTGTTTGACTTGGGCTAGATCAAGTTTTTATATAGTAATTATTTATTAAACTTTGAGTTTTGTAAATCTTTGTAATATATAATATTGGTGAATCATATTGTTTTACGTAATGTGTGTTAATCAGTTAATTATATTTTATAATTTTTAAAGGTTTGGTAAATTTATATTGTTCGCAAAAAAGAAATTTTGAAATTTGTAATATAATAATATTAAATATTTTATAACTTGGGTAAAGAATAAAAAAAGTAGGTTTGAAATATGATACCCTAAGGAGGGTGTTACATTAGTTGGTATCAGAGCCCAAGTTAGAGTCTTTTGGGTTTGTGGGTAGGTTTGTCTTGTTTGTGCTGTGTGTTTCTCTGACACCGAACATAGAGAAATATTGTTCGATTTTCGAAAGGAGACAATGTTGTTCGAAATAGTTACAATTAGTTTTCATTGCATTGTGGTTAGTTTGACGTTGAAGAAAAGGCAATGGCTCGTGGTAGACGTAAGCGTGTGCACGTGAGACGTGATGGTGATCGTATGGTCGCAGCTAGAAGTGTAATGCAGAGGATGGCTGACATAGCAGTACAACAGAGTCAGAAGGTCGCTCAGCAGCAGAAACTGATAACCGAACTTCAGAACTTGTTAGGGTTGAATCAATCTCAGAGTACAAGACCCTGTAACTTTGGACCAACTAGGTTCCAAAAGGGGAGGAAATGTAAGGTCAATAGATCCCAGTGAAAATCGTACTTACGACCCTCAGGAAGTCAACGGCAACAACAACAGCAGTCACGTGGAGGAGGTCCGAGTAACAATCATTTTGGTCAGACTGTGGCACCGCCAACAAAGTGTTTGAAGTGTGGAAAGGACCATATGATAAGGGACTGCACGATCAAGGGTATAATTTGCTTTAGATGTGGAAAGCCTGGTCATGTCTCGAAGGATTAAGATCAACTGAAGACGGAACCTTCCGTTAGTAATGCACGTGTTTCAAGATCTCACGTAGGAGAAAAGAGCCAATACAAAGAGTAGAATAGAAGCATTCAAATATAAAGACTTAAGAAACAAGGAAGCTGTGCCATAGAGAGTAATCCTAAAACTGTACTGTATAACTCGCAAGGTAACCCATTCTTTTATGGTCTGTGACTGTGTGAACTATTCGGGTTATCTGTGTTTTTATTTCCTTTGAATAGTGTTACTTCAACTTCTAAACTTGTTATTACTACTCAAGCCTGTTTAAAACTATCCTATTATTACTTGAAATTGGAACTTTTCTGTTGATTTAGTTTGTTTACTTCTTTCATGAATAGACTGAGTAAATCGATTTGGGTTATTCGTGTCCTTGTTATTTTTTGATTTGAGTATTTCTACTCTTTTTGTTAAACTTGTTGTTTATACTCAAGTTTTCTAACTTGACCCTATATCTATTAAAGATCAAATACCTTCTGTCGATTTGATTTGCTTATCTAAAATCACATCTATTTGAGTTCATGATTTTATGAATGGATTGGTTACTTTCTAACTATATCCTGTTATATTGTTTCAATGAAACTTTAGTGTTTCTTAAGACTGAGATTTTTGGATTTGAATCCAGAAAGTTCATTTCTAAATTTATTGGACCATATCGAATTCTTTGTTGGATAGATATGGTAATCTACCGAATAGCCTTATCACTTTTCTTTCTAACCTTTATACTGTCTTCCACATATCTTAATTGAGAAAATATATTCTTGATTCAAACCATGTCATAGTTCTAGATACAGTACGATTATAAAGAGAACTTGATCTATGAGACATTTTCTGATAAGATTAAGGATAGGCGAGTGAAACAACTTACCTTGGTGAAAGTAATTTGGAACGATGTGATGGGAGATACAACATGGAAACAGAAGACCAAATAAAGGGAGCTGTTGTTTTCTTCAATATCGATTTACGTGCTGGTTATCATCTTATTGGCGTGAAAGTAGAAGATATTTCAAGATAATTTTTCAAATGCGTTATGGACGCTTCGAATATTTAGTAATACCATTTAGGGTAACGAATGCTTTTGTGATATTCATGAATTACATGAATAGGATCTTTCATTCCTATTTAGACAGAATCATCGTTGTTCTTATTGACGATATTCTAATCTATTCTCGAAGTCTGAAGGAGCATGCTGAACATCTCAATGTGGTTCTTTAAATTCTGAAAAAGAAGAAGGAGTTATAAGTGAAGCTGTCCAAGTGCGAATTCTGATTAAAGGAAGCTTAACTTTTGGGTTGAGGTTGTGCGTTGATGTAAAATAGAAAGATTGTGGCGTATATTTCGAGGCAGTTGAAAGTGCATGAGAAAAGTTATTTGATTCATGTTTTGGAATTTGTGATAGTCGTATTTGCATTAAAAATCTGGAGACGTCTCTTCATGGATCAAACTACGATGTTTACAGCAATCACAAGAGCTTGGAGTACCTGTTCGATCAGAAGGAGTTTGATAAGAGGCATAGACGATAATTATAATAAAAAAAAAGACTACGATTTTCAACTTCAGTATCATTTCGGAAAGGCGAATGTCGTGGCGGATACCCTAAGTAGAAATTGTGTTTAGTATATCTGCCATGATGATTAAAGAAGGTGAATTGATAGAGCAATTCAGGAATGCGCGGTTGTTTATGGATTTGACACCGAGGAAAATCTGTATGATTTTGAATACTGTTCGAATAGTCTGATGGAGAAAATTCGAGAAAAGCAGAAAGGTGATCTGGAAACTACGTAACTGGAGATGCTACGAGGGAGCTTGAAGACAAGATGAAGGAGTAATATCCTTATTTGTTATAATGGCAAGAGAAATTTTGAGGATGAAATTCTTTTTAGATGGGGAGAGTTGTAACACCCCAATTTTTCATTTTTCTTGAAATAAATACGTTTTATAATATTTATGAGTTTTTGTGAATTTTTGAGAATTTTTAATTATTTTGATTATTTTAATATTATTTTGATATATTAATATTATTTCACACTGTAATGCTCAAAATTTGTTTTTCTTCTAAATATATAAGTTTTATAATTTTTATGAATTTTGTGAATTTTTGTAGATTTTTTTTGAGTTTTTGATTGTTTTAATATTATTCTAAGTTGTATGTGTGTTTGAGGCGGGTCCGAAAAAATAAAAAAAATTTCTGGATAAGAAAGTTTCAGACTGTCAAGGCAGGACTGGGGGATCTTACTAAACCCAAAACCGGGAATAGTTAACAGAAATTTTCTTTATCTGAGTTTTCTATTATTTATTGTGAAATGTTATTACTCATTGATGGCGATGACTCAAAGTGATGAACCAATGGCAAGCATGAAGAAGGCAAATTGGATACTCAAGTTGAAGAGGACAAATCCAAATTGACTACTCAAGCTAGAAGACAAATTCAATTTGGCTACTTACTCATTCAAGATTATTTTGTCAATTTTTTTCTAGAAAATTCTAGAAATGAGAACTCACCTAGTAAAATATCTAAGGATAAAATATCTAACAAAAAATATCTCAGTAAAATATCTTAGTAAAATATCTATGAAAAATATCTAAGCAGAAAATATCTAAGCTAAATATCTTAAGTGTAATTATGAACCATCATTACATAACTTTATGACTAACCAATTAGAATCAAACTTGTTTGTCAAGAAGTCAATATTAGTGGCATGACTTTTCTAAATGAATACAAAGTAGTCAACAAAAGTGGTTGGACTAGTTACTAAGTAACTAGATAAACTAACTAAAATACTCTAAAAACCTAATTAGTAACTAAATGGAACTAACTTAGTTACTAATACTTAGAAACCCTAATTACTAAAAGGATCCAGAGTCATCTAGAAGGAATGATTAATGCATGACAAATGCATGATCTAATCAAGTAACTAGATAGTTAGTTATGTAACTACATAACCTAACTAAGTTAGCTTAAGTGAACTAACTACCTAAACTAAGAGTGACTAGAATCTAATTGAAAATCAAACTTAGTTAGTTAGCCTAATGAGTCACACGGCCACTTGGTGTACAAGAGTGTTCTTGAATGATCTATTATGATCAATTGATGACCATTTGATTACATAGGCCATGTGAACCCATGTGATAAGTTTTCTATCTTTCTAAACAAGTTTATTCCTTCTATTCACTCACCACATGGCCATTCACTTGGAAATAGGCTATTCTATTACATTTTCTCACACTTTGTGACAAGAATTCTCTTTCATCTTTTCTCTCACTTCAAGAACACCAAGAGCACTCAAGAACTCTATTCTTCTCCTTTCTTTGAAGCTCACGACTACTACACCTAAACCCTACCTCCAAGCTTCCATAATTCTATCCAATCCTATTTTCTAAACCTAGATACAATTCTAAACACTTTTCATCTTGTGAGTTTTACACAAATCATCTTCTAAGTGCTTCAAAATCAAGCTTAGATTTTGTACTCCTAAAGGTAACTTCTTGATTTCTTGATCCTAAGTTGGATTCTTGAATTTCTAAACCATGATTGATCCATGGTTTCTTGTTTTTAAGCTTGGTTTATGACCTTAAGATTTATTAAGCTTGTTAGGATTTCTTAAGGAGGCACACGAAATTTAGAGGAGAAGGAACTTGAAGAGTTTTGTCTTCCTTGAGGTAAGAGGGAGATTAACCTCATCAACCAAGTGTTGGTGGTGAGGGAATGGCTTGTTTGTGGTGAAAAATCCATAGGGATTTATTCACTTGATTGTTTAAGCTTTCATTATTTATGATTGATTGTGATTAGTATGTTTTATGGTTTTGAAATTATACTTGAATAAGTACTTAGTATTCTTTATAGCTTTGAAATTATGCTTGAAAATGTGATTAGTATACTTTATGGCTTTGAAAGTATGCATGAATATGTGATTATGATATCATGCTAATCATTGTTTAAGTAGGATGTGATTCACATGATGAGGAAAATGTATGATAGTTCCAAAGAACCCTAGAGGCTCACGGCCTCAACATTACCAAAGGAATCAAGTGTTCTAAATTATTTTCCTAATTAAGAATTAAATGATTTCATGACAATAAATTTAATTAAATGTTTTTGCAAGGAAGAAAGTGTTAGAAAATAATAATATATGATTTATGAAGCATAATGTGAAATTCAGCCAATGTGCCATTTTTGAAGTCTTAAATCCAAATTATTTTACTAAGTGTAGACCTAGGTATTTAATTGATAAGAAATTAATTTGATGGGTTTTTAGATCTAAAAAGGAAGTAATCTACTTTTTAGAATTAAAATTAGCTTAATTAAGTTATGAAGTAAAATAAAAGTTGAAACAATGATTTTTAACTATGATTGAGAAAACATTGAAAAATATTTATGCGATTTGAAAACGTAACAAAAGTGTTACGCGATTGTGAAAACGCAATAATATCGCTATGTGATTGAGAGGAACAGCGAGTTTTGCTGTAGGGCTGAGGTAATGGACCCAAGTGGATCATTGGTATTATGTAATTGTGTAGGCAGTTATAGAATGTCATTGATACTAATGGCATTAGACAATTGTATGAGCAGTTGATTTAATACCATTGGGAACGGTTCAATGGTGATTGACCCAGTGATGTTGAATAATGATACCACCAAGGGACGGCATGTGAATATGAAATACTGTGTGATTAATGGCAGTATATGTATTTGAAGCATACATCATGCATAAAAAAGCATGTCAGCTTATTTGATTAAGGCTATGTGCCTAGGAGATTGATTTACACCTAAGTATGGGTGCGATGGTCGTAGTGTAGGTCAAGTGTAAACCTTGGGGGCGTCAAGGTGTGGGTTTTCCGCAATGGCCAGTTGTTAGCGCACCTGTGCCGTGGATCAGACTAATGCAAACACACCAACGATCCAAACTGAGACACTATCGCTAATCACGATCTGGCGTAGAATGTCTTGTACAAATGCCTTGATGTGCACGTTGATAAATTGATAAATTATAACACTTTTGGCCACAACAGCCAAGGTTACAGATATATCTTCTGGATCATTCTCTATGAAATTGTGTTTAGCTCCATGGAGTAGGAATAAGTCTGTGTACATATGCATTAGCGGTCAGCATCTTGATAAGATGATTATGTTTATCTGATATTTTATTTATAGTATGATAGTTTATCTGTGAAATGATAATATGATTCCCTGTGAAATGATAATATGGTACATTACTATATCTGTATGTCTGCTGTCATTTTCTATATCGCCATATTAGTATTGATGTAGGGGATCTCACCTCTTTGTTATATTGTCTGTCTGTTATGTTTTTATGATTCTAATTGATAAAGACCATAACAAGTATGAGGTAGGATCACCTAGGTTCGAGTTGGTTTGACTTTGTTTGATCGGTTTGCAATGGCTGCAAGGAGGAATTTCTTTAAATACGTGCAAGCGCAGTTCCACGGAGGTACTGATGCCCGGTGCTATGATATCAATGTTAAACATGTTGTTTATTTTAAGGAGTTGTCTGTTAGGGATCCCGAAGAGGATCTGAAAGAAGATCGGGTACAGTACTCTACTCTTCAAGTGTTTGACTTGGGCCAGGTCAAGTTTTTATATGGTAATTATTTATTAAACTTTGAGTTTTGTAAATCTTTGTAATATATAATATTGGTGAATTATGTTGTTTTACGTAATGTGTGTTAATCAGTTAATTATATTTTATAATTTTTAAAGGTTTGGTAAATTTATATTGTTCGCAAAAAAGAAATTTTGAAACTCATTATATGATAATATTAAATATTTTTTAACTTAGGAAAAGAATAAAAAGAAGTTGGTTTGAAATGTGATACCCTAAGGAGGGTGTTACATGTGTGTCCCGAGGCCGACGAGGGCGGGAAGTGATCACCGGTGCAATGAAGCACGGACAAGGAGTGGCTTCTGGCAGGTTTCTAGGTGAAAGGTCGCATGAATGAACTGAATACGCACTGGAATGAGAGGGATTCAGAGACTGTGCAGGTATGGGACTACATAGTTGAGGATGGCTTAAAGGAATTGATTTGGCGTAGCCATATCAACAAGTTACAACTTCTTTTCGGGAGCCTAGAACATAAGAACTCCATAGTTAAGCGTGCTTGAGCTAGAGCAATTGTGGGATGGGTGACCTCTTGGGAAGTTTCCTAGAATGCGTGTGAGTGAGGACAAAAGCACGTTGAAAAGACCCGTGTTGGTTTGTGGAGACACGCATCAATCCTGCAAGCAGTCCCAGGACGTTACAAATGGTATCAGAGATGGGACCTCTCCTAGTACACTATTGTTTGAGACGAACCAAGTGGAAGTTGGTGGGCATGTGTGTACTAGGGCCGACGTGGGCAGGAAGTGATCACCGGTGCAATGAAGCACAGACAAGGAGCGGCTTCTGGAAGGCTTCTAAGCGAAGGGTCGCATGAATGAATTGAATATGCATCGGAATGAGAGGGATTCAGAGACTGTGCAGGTATGGGATTGTATAGTTGATGATGACTTAAAGGAATTGATTTGGCGTAGCCATATCAACAAGTTACAACTTCTTTTTAGGAGCCTAGAACATAAGAACTCCATGGTTAAGCGTGTTTGACCTGGAGTAATTGTGGGATGGGTGACCTCCTGGGAAGTTTCCTAGGATGCGTGTGAGTGAGGACAAAAGCACGTTGAAAAGACTTGTGTTAGTTTGTGGAGACACTCGTCAATCCTGCAGGTAGTCCCGGGATGTTAAAGGGGTGATTTAAAAATTGTATGAGAGTTAAAATGGGTTAACGAACCTTATGAGGTGTTGGAAATCACTTGAAGTTGAGGTTTGAGTGAATGGAAGGCCATTGTTCCTCAATGAAACAGTGGTTGTTTTGCCACCCTAATGCTTGAGCGTCCAGTACTGAGCACCTGAGCGTCCAGTATTGAGCTCCTAAGCATCCAGTATTGAGCACCTGAGCTCCCAGTCTAGTTTTTTTAGAGGAATTTTATTTGATGAATGTGAAGCTTCTAATTTGCGTAGTTTCTTCTTTTATGCTTCTTAATGAGTGATGAGACTCTAATAGGAGTATTTAATGAAGTGTTTTTGAGATGAATGTAAATCATTTGGTATGTTAATGATTATGATACTTAGCATCATTGTTGTTCATGCTTGAGATGAGATGAATATAAACCAATTGATATGCTAACTATTATATTACTTGACATCATTATATTTCACACTTGCAGTTATGGATGTAAACTAATTAGCATACTAGTTATTATAGTAATTGGCATCATTATTTTTCATAACTATGTTGATGAAGATGAGGTCCTCATTACTGGTGATCAAATATGATTTTGAATGAGAAGATAACCAACCCTTCCTATCATAGTGATCATTGTTGAAGACCGCGTAGTTGATGAGTTCACTACCTGGAGTAAAGACTGCTGGAACTAGGTTCTAATGCTTATTCAAGGTTTATGGAATTAGGTTCCATTACTTTGTTCAAGATTCATGCATTTCATGACATCACCATGGAACTAGGTTCCCGTAAATGGTATCATACATTATTCATTACATCCTTAAGTTATTGCATAGGCATGAACATAAGGCATAATGTAGCATAGCATGGCAATTGTATAGGCAGTTGCTAATCATAACATATTCATGCATTGCAATTGTATGGGTAATTGCATATCCCTGAGATGGAGATTATGATCTTGTGACTGTGATGACTATTTTTGGAAATGAGTTTTCTATACAACTTATAAAATGAGAACCTATTTCGGGAATAGAAAGGACATGGTTTTGACTTTTTCCACCTTTCTAGATTTTATATGTATGTGACTTGAGTTTGGAATTGTGTTTTTTCCCGAAATAGTAGGAATGATTGTGTTGACATGTTTTATGGATCTAACTACTGAGAATATGTGATTCTCAACCCATGTATGTGTTTCCATGATGATTCCAAGGAAGAAGGCTTATGGAAAGTAAAGTGCAGGCAGGAGCTTCGAGTGCTTAGTTTAGTTTAACTTTGTTGTTTCCTTTTGAAAACATGCATATTTCATGCCTTGAGAGGCCTAGTTACCTGTTTAGTACATAGTTTGTATTTATGAGAAATACCAACGTTATGTATATATTCGATAGTTCGTGACTCATATTCTCTTTTATAAAGGCTTTATGTTATATTAGAAATGTTTTAGTAGTTAGTAGCATGCCTAGATCTAATTACTATGGTATAATACATATTATACTGTTGTTATTAAATTTAGGATGTTACATTATGGTATTAGAGTAGTTCATCTTGTTGATTTGGGGTATGGACTGACTATGCTTTGGCATGTTTAGGAGTTCTTTTGCGTGTTATGCATTTCTTTGTCTCTTGTTGAGATGTTTGAATAGAATTGCATGACTTGCCTTAAGTTAGATTATTACTAGCTACTATTACACGACTACATGATATTGAGGCCTGATCAACTCAATATGTATTGTTCTATGTGTATAGGAAACTGTGGCACCACCAAAGAGAACCCATGAAACCAGGAACTCTGCCAGTGAAGGTCCAAATATAGACGAGGCCGTGATGACAATGTCCAATGCAATGCCAGAACAGAGGACCACAACTGTCAATGCATTGAGGGAGCAAGCAGCTGCAAGTGCTAGGATGTTTAAGCAAATAGGGAATACACAACCGATGCAACCTCAGCCAGCACAAGTGGTACATGTGGAAAGGAATTAGGATTTTCATGATTTATTGGAGGAAGGCTAGTCCTCCATCCTTCTGAAGGGAGTATGATTCGGCGAAGGCCAAGGAGTGGATTACAAAGTAGGAGAAGATTTTTACTGTGATGAGATGCACAGAGGACCAGAAGATGTCTTTTGCTGTATATATGTTGAAGGGGGATGCCGAGCATTAATGGAATGGTGCTAGGAAGATGATGGAAGTGGCGGGGACTCAGGTTACATGGGAGGTATTTAAGATTACATTCTTAGAGTAATACTTTCTGCAAAATGTACAAGAGCATAGAGAGATGAAGTTTTTGTAGCTGGAGCAAGGCAACATGACTGTTGGACAGTATGTGGCAAGGTTTGAGGAGTTGTCCAAGTTTTCTTCTTCCCTTAGGTGCAACTCAGATGATAGTTGGAAGTGTGTGAAGTTTCAAACCATCCTGAGAGATAGTATGAAAAGGATAATGAAGCCTTTTGAGATTCAGGATTACCCTACCTTAGTCAACAAGTGTAGAGTGGTAGAACCCCTTAGTTTTAGGCCACACCAGGAGCATCGATCACAAGACTACTACAAACAGAAGAGTTCAGATGATAAGTTCGAGAGGAGTGCTTTACAATCTAGAGATCAAAAAGATAAAGGGAAGCAAGTTCAGGTGGATGATTATGAGAAATTGTGTGCCAAGTTTGGTAGACACCACAGAGACAAAGCTTGTATAGCTGACTAGATGACATGTTATAAGTGTGGTAAGTTAGGACACTATGCTAGAAGTTGTCCACAAAAGAAGGAGGCAAAGATAGATTCAAGACCTGTAGCTCTAGGGAGAGTCTATTGGTTGCAAGGCAAGGAGACAACATAGTCTCCTGATTCAGAGAAAGGTTAGTGTGTTGGTGAAATTTTGTTTCTTTAGTGTTTGGTTGCACTTGTTTTTACATGTGAGTTGTTTAGGACTTCTTACATTAGATAAACCAAATTTTAGGGACAAAATTTTAAAAAGGAGGGGAGAAATGTAACACCCTCGGGAACATGTTAAACTAGTATATGGTTACAAAGGTAGCCTAATACTTGCTTAACATGTTTGTTTAATTTTGTGGCCATTTGAGCATGTTTAGTCACTTTGTTGTAGCACTATGTGTGAAAAATAGTTGTTATTAGCCCTAGAATTGGCTTAAATTTCTTAGTTAGTGAAAATAAATGTGAAGAATTTGTTTCTTAGTCACAAATGTGTGGAATATATTGTAGTTAAAATTTAAGGTTAATCAAAGTTGATTTTGTATTTTTAAGCATACTAAGTGTGTGTTTTAATGTCGGATTGACTAGTAGCAGATATGAAAAAATATGAAAATGGTGAAACAAGATTTTTTATGAATATTATGATTTATTTTAAACTTGTTGGAAGTTAGGAAACTTGATTTAGTGAAATCTAAGTGTTCTTAACGAATCAAAAGTTACAGTTTAGGTAATAAAGAGACCAAGTGCCTCACTGCTACTTCTCTTTTTGCCTTGACTTTTTGTGGTTAAAATGAGACATTTCTCTCATTTCCCACTCTTTTCACATGGTTGAAGCAGGAAAACACAAGGGGAAAGGAAAGAAACAAGGGAAATGAGGAGATTCAGCAACCAAAGAAGAAGAAGAAGATAGAGAACGGGAGGAGCTTCTCAGTTCATTAAAATTCTGAAGATAGAGGTAGGGAAAAACTATTTTACACTTTCCTTTCATTTTCTCCATCTTGTTCATGAGTTGACTTGATGTGAGTAATAGTTTTTAGTGTGATTTTTGGTGTTCTTGACTTGAATCTTGTTGTAGAACTTGAGGATGACTTATTTTTGCTTTGTGGTATGCTTGGTGATGCATTTTTCATCCCTTAAACACTTATGACTTCTCTTGAGCTAAGAGAGGGGTTTTAGGTTTTTAAGATGATGAATGATTCATTGATCCATGTGGGAGTGATTTAAAAATTGTATGAAAGTTGCAATGTGTTAATGAACATTGTGAGGTGTTGGAAATCACTTGAAATTGAGGTTTGAGTGATTGGAAGGTCATTGTTCCTCAATGGAACAGTGGCTGTTTTGTAGAATTCTCTAAAATTTAGCTTCTAGAAACTAGTGCTTGGGCGCTGAAGAGCTCGATGCTAGATAGAGAGTAGCTTCAAGTTGCACGAAGAGCGCTTGAGCACCCATGTTGGAGTGCCCAAGCGCGTGGCAAGCTCTTGAGCACCAGGCTTGAGCACCTGAGTGCCCATCGCAGGGGAAAACAAGGGAGAGCCTTTGCCACCCTAGTGCTTGAGCACCCCAGTGCTTGAGCACCCAGTGCTGAGCGCCTGAGTGCCCAACCCAGTTCTTTTAAAGGACTTTTATTTGATGAATGTGAAGCTTCTAACTTGTGTAGTTTCTTCTTTTATACTTCTTAATAAGTGATGAGACTCTAATATGAGTATTTAATGAAGCGTTTTTGTGGTGAATGAAAATAATTTGGTATGTTAATGATTGTGATACTTAGCATCATTGTTGTTCATGCTTGAGATGAGATGAATGTAAACTAATTGATATGCTAACTATTGTGGTACTTGACATCATTATATTTCACACTTGTAGTTATGGATGTAAACCAATTGGCATGCTAGTTATTATAGCAATTAACATCATTGTTTTTCATAACTATATTAATAAGAATGAGGTCCTCATTATTGGTGATCAAATATGATTTTGAATGAGAAGGTAACCAACCCTTCCTATCATAGTGATCATTGTTGAAGACCGCATAGTTGATGAGTTCACTACTCGGAGAGAAGACTGCTAGAACTAGGTTTCAGTGCTTATTCAAGGTTTATAAAATCAGGTTCCATTGCTTTGTTCAGGATTCATGCATTTCATGACATCACCATGGAACTGGGTTCCCGTAAATGGTACCATACATTATTCATTACATCCTTAGGTTATTGCATAAGCATGAACATAAGGCTTAATTTGGCATAGCATGACAATTGTATGGGCAATTGCTAATCATAACATATTCATGCATTGTAATTGTATGGGCAATTGCATATCTCTGAGATGGAGATGATGATTTTGTGAGTGTGATGACTACTTGTTGACTGTTTGTGGAAATGAGTTTTATGTGCAACTTATAAAATGAGAACCTATTTTGGGATGAGAAAGGACATGATTTTGGCTTTTTCCACCTTTCTAGCTTTTATATGTATGAGACTTGAGTTTGGAATTGTGTTTTTCCTCGAAATAGCTGGAATGATTGTGATGACATATTTTATGGATTTAACTACCGAGAATATATGATTCTCACCCTAGGGAAGAAGACTTATGGAAAGTAAATTGCAGGCAGGAGCTTGGAGTTCTTCGTTTAGTTTACATTTGTTGTTTCATTTTGAAAAGTTCATGTCTTGAGAGGCCTAGTTACCTATTTAGTACATAGTTTGTATTTATGAGAAATACCAATGTTATATATATATTCGATAGTTCATGGCTCATATTCTGTTTTATAATGTTGTTATGTTATATTAGAAATTTTTTAATAGTTAGAAGCATGCTTAGATCTAATTACTGTGGTATAATACAAATTATACTATTGTTATTAAATTTGAGATGTTACAAGAAGCACTTGTTAAGAGAAAATGGATGATTGAAATTAGGTAATACTTGTTTGATTATAACTATGGTGTTGGACTCATGATTGGTCTTGAGATTCCAGAATTTTATGTTAGGTGCTCTTGACTTTATCAATCTTATATCTTGAAACTTGTATGGCGACTTGGTTAGAATTTGAAAGTTTGATATTTTAGAATTGGTATATGCTTGGTAATGTGTAACATCCTCTAAAACATGTTAGACTTGTAAATAGTTATAGAGGTAGCGTAATACTTGCTTAACACGTCTGCTTGATTTTGTGATAATCTGAGTTAGTTTAAGCACTTTGCTGTAACCCGAAAAGTGAAAACTAGCTTAAATGGCCCAGATATTAGTATAAATGGTTCAACTAATGGAAATAGATGTGGATAATTCATTTCTAAGTCATAAATGTGTATTCTGTGACACATGGTTAAAGTTTAAGAATAATTGAAGTCAGTTATGTATTTTTAAGCATACTGGTTCTGTGTTTTAATGCCGAAATGACTAGTCACGGATATGGAAAATGATGGTTTTGGTGCAACAAGATTTTTGATGAATCCTATGATTTATTTTAAACTTATTGGAAGTAAGAAAACTTGATTTGGAGAAATCTAAGTGTTCTTAGTAGATCGGGAGTACCACTTGGTCACTTAAGTGACCAAGCCTCTCACGTTTTTGTGGCTTATATTAGTTTTCCCTTATTTTTCTTCATTTCTTACTTGTTTCTCATTTCTCTCTAAGCTAAAAACAGAAGCAACAAAGAAAGAAGAGCAAGGAGCAAAGGAGGAAGGAAAGAAGAGGAAATAAAAAAGGAAAGGCAAGCTTGTGATCCACTAACCATCATCTCCATCTTTGCTTCATATGGTAGAGGTTTTTGTGTTCTTGTGACTTCTTTTCTCCCATTTTCACCATTTATGCATAGGTGATGCATAATAGGTCATTTTGGAATTTAGAGTTGTTTGGTGTGTTTTTCTTGCTTGAATGAGTTTCTTTGGTTGTTTATGACTTGGTCATGGAATGAGTTTGAGCTAGAAACTTAGAATTTGTCATTTGAACCTTTGATGCTAAAAGTGAGAAACTTAGGTCATGGATGAATAATTTTGTGCCTTGGATCCAATTTAGAGGTTTTTGTTGGTGAATAATGATTCCTATGTGTAAGTGAACTAGTTAGGAACCTTAAATCACTTAGAAACTAGATTGGAGTGGCTAAAATCCGTGACTTGTTCCAATGGAACAGTATATTGTTTCTGTAGAATTTTACAGAAACTATTTTTTGATATGCGCATCGTGGCGTGAGTGTGGTCACGCCGAGGCATGAGGCTGATTTTGCTACATGTGTCATGGCGTGAGGTGTATCATGCAAAAACCTGAGAGCAAGGCACTGCGGTGTGCCCAGGGTTGTGCGCAACATGGGCTCCAAGATATTCCAACATTGTGTTTTTGATGTTTTGGAATTTTCTAAGTGATGGTGTCACTCTTATATGCTTTCCTAAGTGTGTTGAGGCACTAATGAGGGTATTTCTTGGAGAAAGTAACCATTTAGCATATATGAAGAGTTGTGAAACCTTAGGCATTTTTTAGGTTGAGAATGGCATAGGAGGTATCTAGGACTTTGCACAACATGAGGTTGTCTTGAAAATCACTTGTGAAGTGATGGTGTGAGGTTCAAGGTATGAAAATGCTAGTGACATAGTTCTTGCTACTTTATTGGATAAGTAAGGCTAAGAATTTTCATGTACTAGTATTGCTTTGTCACTATGTTATGAGGATCTTGTGATTGTTTCAATTGTGAATTGAACTTGCTCTTGGATATTTGGTTTTCAAACTTAATACTTGCATGTTTCCTATGTATTATAACTTTAGATGGTGTGCACAACCATATGACCTGAGAATGAGGTGTTGGATCTAAATTCTCCTAGCATTTATGTTGTGATGGTCAGGGTTACCGGTATGGGGGTGGAAGTAGTACTCTTACATTGGTGAGGGGAAGGCATCTACCTATTACCAAGTGGGGTTTAAGCTTTTAGGCTATCATGCTTTGTATATATAAGGAACGTAGGTTCTTGGGAAATAAGTAAGTAACTTGTGTTTTCAAAAACTAAAATATGCATTAGCATTGTATAATCATATTGTTGGGTCTTTGTGTGAGCATATCACATATCATAACATAAGACATTGCATGGTTGACAATTGTATGGGCAATTGTCTAGGTTGATTGCTTGGTTGCTTGTTCGATGGTATCTTAGGGTTATATGGGTGATTCTTTGATATTATTGATTTTTGGATATTCTGTTACATAGAGTGTATGTATGTTTTCAGTTTGCTTATTTGTTGCTAAATAAATAATTACTGGTATAGGTATGCTAATACTGAGAATTTTGTGAGTTCTCACCCCTATGTGTTCCTTGTAAATCTAGGTGAAGATCCTCCAAAAGAGAAAAAGGGCAAGAAAAAGAAGAAGCAGAAGGCTTAGTTTAGTTATTTTGTTTCCATTTTGCATCAGCTCGTATTTATATACTTTACTGAATAATTGTATAAAAGTTTATGTATTACAGTGTGGCTTTCTAGCTAGTGATATATATATCTATGATCTTTTTCATCTTCGTGCCTCTCTATAATGACTGTACAGGTTATTATGGATTCTTTTATTATGCATATTAGAAAGTGACATGCTTGATATACTTTATCTTGAAATATTCTGTTTATTTTATGTTAATTGTATTAGGGTGTTACATAATGTGTTTTGAGCTCATAAATGAGCTTGAATCCTCTTGTATTTGTGATTTCAAAAATGGGTTTTGATGATGTTGAGAAGAATACACATGAATTTTATATGCTTTGGAGGCATGTTTTTGTGTGAAAACCCCATTGGACTAGAGTAAAGATGATAAGAAAGGGTTAACAATTTAGAGGAATTGATTCTGGGCATTCTACCACTGGGCGATTAATCACCCAAAATCTGACCACTTAATCAGCTGGTGGTAGAATGGAATTCTGTTTGAGTCCTAAGCGCCCACCTTGTGACTAGTTAATCGGTTAACTCTAGATTCGTCTAGTAATGAGCGATTAAGTGCTCAAGTTTTGGGTGCCTAATTGCCCAAAGATAGAGGTTTCCATGATATTTTATTATAAGAAAACAGAGTTCTTAGCTTAATGTTATCTCTCTCTAATGCGAATCAAAACTCAAATAGAGATATACAATGGAGTGAATACATGCAAGTATGCTTGTGAAGGCTGATATCTTTACGCATTTGTTGTGATTAAGAATTGATTACTCCATGCATGTAGTTACTTGAGTAATAAAGTAACCATTGAATGCAAAAGGGATATGATGAATGAATGGTGTTGAACACTTATTTTGAATTAGAATACAATGAGATATGTTAAAGGAAATGATGGTGATCTTTTAAGACATGATCCTTATATTCTATTTTCTTATGAAGATTAGATTGTAGAACAGATTTAGGAAATGATGTTGATCCAAAATTTGAGACTAGAATGGTCTAGGAAATTACGGTGATCCTAGATATGATGTATGTATTCTTAGGAAACGACAATGATCCTTAGGATACTAGAGAATTGGCCAGTGATTGATTTAGGAAAATTGACGGTGATCCTAAATCTAAATCTAGGAAATGATGGTGATCCTAGATAGGTATTCTTTGGAAATGACGGTGATCCTTTGGATACTGAGTTGTGGCTAGTAAAGGATTTAGGAAATGATGGCGATCTTAAATCCAAATCTAGGAAATGATGGTGATCCTCAGATAATTAGCCACAGTACTACAAAATCTATTAGAAATTATGATGATCCTTTGGATATCTGGCCAAAATACTGAGAGAAAGTATAATTAAAAGAGTATTGAAATGAGAATTATTTTTGAATATGATATATATCATAAAGTTGAAATCAGAATTTTGATATTAAATTGATAATTATATTTGAAAGTATTGAGAATGTAACTTATGATCTTTGATAATAGAAGTTTATGACTTTTGATAATGTAAATAATTGGAATTCTGTTTTGGGAAGAAAAAGGACTTGTTTTGGCCTTTTGCCACCTTTCTTCCTTGGAATTTAAGTTTTGAAATGAATTTTCCCTAAAACAGTTGGAGGTATTGTGATGACACAGTTTTTAATAAAACTAATGAGAATTTCTAAAATTTTCAGCCCTATTTTATTGTATTTCTATGATATTTCGAGGAATGAAGTCTGTAGCTAGTAGAGGAGAAGATTAGGACTAAGAAAAATTAGTTATTTTGGACTTTTGGATAAAGATTTGTAATGAAATTATACCTTAAAGGCTATCTTGTAATTGATGTACTATGAATTATAACCTTGTATAAATTTTCCTTCTTAGTGTTGTGTATATTTTTTTTTTACCACAACAGACTCATATTTTCATATATACTATAAATGTTTTTACAAAATTTGTTATTAGTATAAAAGTGACATACCTAATCCTTACTACTAATACATAATTCAAGTCATGCTATTTATACTAGTATTGGGATGTTACACCCTTAACTTGATGGGGAGCTTCAGTCCTTTTAACTTGGTGCCAAGCCAGACCTGGTAATCAAAATTGGAGGACATCTGAGCCAGGAGGAAAGATCCTAGCTAGTCGAGTTTCTTATGAAAAACAAGGATCCTTTCACTTGGACATCTATTGATATACTGGGATTAGATCCTGAATTCATTTGCCACCGACTCTCTATCAAGAAGGATGCGAAGTCGGTGGCCCAATAAAAAAGGAAAGTCGAACCTGAGAGACAAGTTAAACAAAAGCAAGTGAAAGAACTTCTAGATGCTAGATTCAATACAAATGTCTCTTACACCACTTGACTTTCTAAGATGGTCCTAGTGAAAAAGGCTAACAGGAAGTGACGTATGTGTGTCGACTGCACTGACTTGAGTAAGGCATGCCCAAAAGAACCTTATCCACTTCCCAACATTGATAAACTAGTGGACAGTTTATCCGGGTTCTGGCTTCTCATTCATGGATGCCTATTTCGGGTATAACCAAATTCCCATGAACCTAGAAGACGAAGATAAAACTACGTTTATAACTGAGATAGAAGGTTATTTTTACCGTGTTATGCCATTTAGATTATAGAATGTAGGCGCAACTTATCAGCGGATAATGAATAAGGTCTTCGAAAAACAAATTGGCAATATGCTGGAAGTCTATATTAATGACATGATAGCCAAGACAACGAAGACCAGGAACCACGTAAAAGACTTAGAAGAAGTGTTTACCTAAATACGAAAGTATAATATGAGATTGAATATGGAAAAATGCCCTTTCAGGGTACAGACTGGTGAATTTCTGGGATTTTTATTGATATATCGAGGCACTGAAGCTAACCCAGAGAAATGATAGGTCGTTCTTGATATGCATAGTTTGCAATCCGTTAAAGAGGTGCAATAACTGACAAGTTAGTAGCGGCCCTCATTCGCTTCCTAGCAAAGGCCGCTCAAGAATCCCTTCCCTTTTTCAAAATCCTTAAAAAGGGGAAAGATTTTGAATGGACCTTAGAGTGCTAGGCCATATTTCAAGAATTGAAGAAGATACAAGCAAAACCACCAATCCTGATAAGATCAGATCCTGGTGAAACTTTATAGCTCTTAGTCAGTAACGAAGCAATCAATCCAGTCTTGATAAGAGAAACCAACGGAGGTTAGAGGCCGATTTATTTTGTCAAAAAATTCCTACAAGGCCTTGAGCTCTGCTATTAGAAGATTGAAAAACTGGCCTTAACATTGCTAATTATTGCTATAAGGTTATGGTAATACTTTCATTACCACCCCATGATAGTGAAAACAGATTAACCAATTCGACAAGTGTTACACAAGCTAGACTTCACTAGAAGAATGATTGCTTGGTCGATAAAACTCTCCAAATTTGGTATCACTTATGAGCCAAGATAAGCTATAAAGGTTCAAGTTTTATCCGACTTTTTGGTAGAGCTTGCACCAGATTCCGGCCATCCTAGAGCAAATTATTGGACCATCTATGTTAATGGATCCTCAAATACCAAAGGGAGTAGCATCAGGGTCATATTGGAAAATGAAGTTAGACTCATGTTGGAACATTCTTTAAGATTCGAATTTCTAACTTCAAATAACCAAGCTAAATATAAAGCATGCATCGCGAGCATTACCATGGCAAAAGAAATGCAAGCCATAGAAATATTTCTATGCAGTGATTCACAATTGGTGATCCCAGATCTGGGGTGAGTATTAGGCTAAGGAGCCCCTGTTGCAGAAATACCTAGCTAAAGTGAAGAAATTAATGGAGCGTTTTGACAGTGTTAAGGTGGAACATTTCTAAGAGAACAAAACTCCAGAGCCGATATCTTGTCAAAGCTTGCTAGCACTAAGAGCCCAATCAATAATAGGTCTGTAATCCAGGATATTCTACTCAATCTAGTATTATAGACACGGTAGTCCTCTTACTGGAAGATAGTGAAACCTGGATAACACCCATAGTTGCTTATCTCCGTAATCGCACATTACCTAAAAACTAGAAGGAAGCCCAAAAGATAGTACAAATAGCGACCTAGTATACCATCATCAATAATCAGTTGTATCGTTGCAAATTTTCTTCTTCTTTCCTCAAGTACCTCGATCCAAAAGAAGCAGAATATGTCTTGCTCGAAATCCATAAAGAAAGTTGTGGTCAACACCTCAGAGGAAAGTCCCTAGCATGAAAAGCACCGAGGAATGGGTACTACTGGCCTAGTATAGAAGCAGACAACATGGGATATGTCCAAAGATATGACAAATGTTAACGATTCTCATACATTTATACAACCCCACCAGAAGAGCTATCTATGACGTCCGTTCCCTAACCTTTCTACTAGTGAGGAATGGATATCCTAGGTCCCTTCTCTTAGGTACTGTAACACCCCAATTTTTTTTCTTGATATTTATAAGTTTTATAATATTTGGGATTTTTCGTGAATTTTTGAGAATTTTTAATTTATTTTGATTATTTTAATATTATTTTTGTTTATGCGGGGCCGAAAAAACTTACTAAACCTGAAACCGGGAACAGTTGATGAAAATTTTCTATATCTGAGTTTTTTATTATCCATTGGATAATGTTACTATCCATTGGGTAATGCTTTTATTTATTATGTAATGTTATTATCCATTGGACAATAACTAGCAGTAGCTATTATCTAATGGGTAATAGTTTCTGAAAATATTTGAAAAATATCTTAGTTTTTGAAAAATATCTAAAGCTAGTCAAGGAAGGTAGGCTATGACAACTTTATGATCAACTTATTAGAAACAAGCTTAGTAAAGAAGCTTTGCATATCCACCCTTGATTTAATCAATGGTTGTGAGGGCAAGCTTAATGAAGAAGCTTAGGATGTCTACCTTTGATTGAATCAATGGTTATGATAGCTTGTAGTAAATCAAATATCTCTTCTCTCTCTTTATGAAGACTCACAACCATTTAGCTCTAAAGTGACTAAAGTCATTTTTCTATCACATTCTCTCAAAGCTAAACACCATTTTCTCTCACTTTCTCTCATTTTCCCTTCCCTACCTCATGGCCTCACTACCTAGAATCACTATCCAACCACTCATAATTCAAACCAACTACACCACTTGGTCCTAAACTTCATTCTAAGCAACTTTCATGTTGTGATCAAGACCTAATTCCATCATCTTCAAGCTTGATTCTTGGATTCAAGTTCTAGGATTTTAAGGTAAAGATCTTGAAACTTGATTTCTCATTTGATTATTGAAATTCTAAGACTATATTTGATCTATGGTTACCTTAATCAAGCTTTAAATGTTAATTTTTATGTGTTTGTTTGGATCTCAAGAGACTACTTGGTGGTGGAAGTTGATACAAAGGATCATACAAGGAGCTTAGGAGGCTACATCTAAGGTAAGAGGGAGATTAACCTCATCAACCAATTATGGTGGTAAAGAACGAAATTTGTATGAAGGTGATGAATCCATGTGAGGATTTTTCACCTTGTTTGTATGATTTTGTGATTTGTGTTTAATTGTTTTATGTGATTTTATTGCTTTGATATTATGCATGAATTTGATATAGTAGAATTATGATGTTTTATGTATGTTGTATGATATAAATTGTGATTGAGAAGAAAAGAATTTTTGGTTCCAAAGACCATGAGGCTCACAGCCTCTATGCCCACAAATGGGTAATCCATTACAAAAATGATTTATTAAATGATAACCTAGACGATTAGTAGTAAGAAATGTAATTAAGGAATTACAAAATGAAAATGGAAATGAATATATTTTTATTATTAAATGAAAAGTAAATTTTGGCTATGATATTGAAAATAGGATGGAGAAATGATTTGGAAACTTAAAGTATTTTATTTAAATGGATTTTAAAGAGGAAGATGGAAAATGTTTTATTTAATTAAAATAAACGTAAGTTTTGGAAAGGATATTAAGGAATATTATTTAGAGAAGTTTTATCAAGGAAATAATTTCTAAGAATAGTTTGGGGTTTAAAATATTTTATTTAATAAAAGTTTTATTAAGAGTAAAGAACAAAGATTTTGAGATATCTTGAATTAATTTAGATGATATAAGTTTTTGTGGAAAACGTTAAGAAATATTATTTAGAGGAGGTTTAGTATAAAAATGTTAGAAATATTATTTAAAGGTGATTTATTAAGGAAAGATTGGAATTAAAGTCCAATTTTGATATTAAATGAGAAAAGTTTTAATTTGAGCTTAGAATATTAAGAAAATGTTTTACGCAATTGAAAATATGTAGAAAAACTCTTACGCGATTTAAAAAAAGATGATTTTTAGCTACGCGATTGAGAAAATGTTTTAAAATCTTTACGCAATCTGAAAACGTAACAAAAATGTTACGCGATTGTGAAAATGCGATAAAAATGTTACGCGATTGAGAAATACAGTAATTTGCTATCGAGCTAATGTATTGAGCCTAGATATATCAACGTATGGTTATAGCCGATAAAGGCTTGTAATATGCATAGAGTCATTGATCATGCATTATTTGTCAGACAATGTCTGTTAAGGCTATTGTTGCCTAGGAGTTGAATTACACCTTAGTGCGAGTGCAAATTGCGTAGTGAAGGTCTATAATGGATCTTGGAGGCGTCGAGACGCGGAATTCTACATATGGCCAGTTAGAAAGCGCTATTGTGCTGTGGCAATTGATGCAAATGTATCGACGATCTAGATGAAACACTATTCCTATTCCCGATCTAGCGTAGAATATCTTGTATAATGCCTGATGTACACATTGATAAATTATAGCACTTGGTTTGAGGTGGCTAATAGACAAACATATCTTCTGAATCATTCTCTCTGAAATTGTGTTTAGCTCCATGGAGTAGGAAATGTGTGCATTGTGCATAAGGATGGTTATTATACACATTGTGTATGTGCATAGTAAGTGTACATATTGTTGTGGCATAGTCAGTATATTTATTTTGTGGTATGGTTAGTATTCATATATTGTGAAATATATATTGATAAAATATTTATTAGTTGATAACATGATTATACCTGTTATTCTATGATATTATTGTATATGAATGGCATTATTATCATTATTGTTCTTTGCTGCCATGATGGTATTGATGTAGGGGATCTCACCTCTTCATTGTATTGTTCTGTTTGTTTCTGTTTTATGCTTACGTCTATGAAGACTGTAATGGCGACAAGGAGGGATCTGCTAGGTTTGTTTAGAATACAGTTTCTTGAAGGCGCTAATGCTTGGTGTGTCCATTGGGACACAAAGCATATAGAGTATTGAGGTGACATTACTCTATCTGTAAGTAGGACCCAACATGGAGTCACTACTTCTTCTTTTACTGTTGCATACGTAGAATTTATTTTACCTATCAGGAAGTTGTGGAATGATCTTCACTATACTCCTAGGGAGGACTTTGAGATATCTTTTGCTCGGATTTCTATCCGTCGAGACATTCCCGGCTAGGGAATTTATCTTCTGAGGAGGACTATTTTCTTTAAATGTTGTGAATTTCGGCCAATCTAGGTTGGTTATGTTAGACGTTTTATGTTTTTGGGTATGTAAGTATAATGTACGTATGGTTGTAGTAAACTATGTTTGTATGTAAAATATATTATTCAGTTTTATGTCTTGAGTTTCTATAATTCGGTAAGTTTATGTTATCTGCGAAAAATGAATTTTGAAATCTGTATTAAAATAACTTGGATAAAGATTTAAAAGGAGTTGGTCTGAAATGTAAAGTCCTTCGGGGGGTGTTACATTAGTTGGTACCAGAGCCCAAGTTCGAGTCTTTTGCGTTTGTGGGTAGGTTTATCTTGTTTGTGCTGTGTGTTTCTCTGACACCGAACACAGAGATGTATTGTTTGGTTTCTGAAAGGAGACAACCTTGTTTGAAATGGTTATATTTAGTTTTCGTTATATTATGGTTAGTTTGACATTGAAGAAAGAAAATGGTTCGTGGTAGACATATGCAAGTGGCTCGTGGTAAACGAACAAAGGTGGATGCGAGATGTGACAGTGATGATATGGCTGCAACTGCGATAGCAATGCAAAACATGGATGATGTGATTGTACAACAAAATCAAAGGGCTGCTCAGCAACAGGAAGTGATAGCCAAGGCTCAAAATCTGTTAGAGTTGAATCAATCTCAGAGTACAAGACTCCATAACTTTGGACCAACTAGGTTCCAAAAGGGGAGGAAATGTAAAGTCAATCGATCCCAGCGAAAATCGTACTTATGATTATCGGGGAATCAATGGCAACAACGAACAAATGGAGGAAGTACTAGTGGCAACAGATTTAGTCAGACTGTAGCATCGACATCAAAATGTTGGAAGTGGGTCACTTGACAAAGGAGTGTACGATCAAAGGATTTATCTGTTTCTGATGCGGGAAGCCAGGACACTTTTCTAGAGACTGTACACAACCGAAGACGGAACCTTCCGTGAGTAACGTACGTGCGACAAGATCTCAAGTAGGAGGAAGAGTCTATACGTTAAGTGGAGCAGAAGCCTACCAATCTGAAGATCTTATTAAGGGAGATTGTGCAATAGCAAGAAATCCTTTAAATATACTGTATAACTTGCGAGGCAACCCATTCTTTTATTGCCTGTGACTGTGTGAACCATTTGGGTTTATCTATGTTTTCATTTCCTTTTGACTTGAATATTGTTTCTTCTATTGCTAAACTTGCTATTACTACTCAAGCCTGTTTAAAACTATCTTATTATTATTCAAGATCGGAACTTTTCTGTTGATTTGATTTGTCTACTTCCTCCAGAAATAGACAAAGTCTTAGGGATGGATTGGTTACTTTCTAACCATATCCTGTTATATTGTTTCAATAAAACTTTAGTGTTCCCTGAGATTGAGATTTTTGGATTTGAATCTAGAAAGTTCACTCCTAAATTTATTAGACTATATCAAATTCTTTGTTGGATAGGTCCGGTAATGTACTAAATAGTCTTTTCTAACCTTCATAGTGTCTTCCATATATTTCAATTGAGAAAATATATTCCTGATTCAACCCAGGTCATAGCACCAGTTGTCCTTGGGCTTAGTCAATGCTACTCTCTTAGGGGGCCCTAACCATGTCACTTTTATTATATGCTTTATATGTATGAGATGCATCAATAATGTTTATGGTATGATAAACAGTTTAATAAATGGTGAGATCTAATAATAATAATAAAAAAATTCCCTTAAAGCAAATATTAAGTCATTATGTGATGCCTTCCAATATGTGGCACTCGTCAAGACTAGTATCGATCAAGTACAGGTCTGCCAAAGCAGGATGCCTTTATCTATATTAGTAAGACGCGATGGGATAAGAGTAATATCCAACTACCAACCATTGGGTCTGACTTAATTAGGCCATTTCAATAGGATTGAAGGCTTAGAGGCATGGAGTTGGGCTTTAGTTCGTTAGATGGATTGGAATAAGTTTCACTCAACTATCCAAGAGTTACATGTGATGTAATTGGAAAGTGTTTCCTATCTAAATAACTAAATTTTGAGTGATCAGCCAAAGCTGACTCAAAACTAGGTGAAATATGGATCTTGGCCAACTAGGAAATCTTACGATGGGATTTTCCGAGTCAATGTTGAGGGTCATTGACTTGAATAAAATAGTGGGAGACATATTTAATTAAAAGACCTCATTAAATATGTTTATGGCATGATACTTATATTTTGCATATTTCTATTGATAAATTACCATGGCAACAAACATATCAAGTAACTTATCACTGTGATCCTTCTTTGAGAAGGACAAGTTGTCTGGAACGAATTTTCTAGACTGTTACAGGAATTTGAGGATTGTCCTTAAGCAAGAGAAAAAGTTGTATGTATTAGAACAACCTATTCCTGAGCCACCTGCTACTAATGCCCCTAGAATTGAAAAGGATGCTTATAAGAAGCATCAAGATGATGCCTTGGACATCGGATGTCTAATGCTGGCCACCATGAACTTTGAGCTCCAAAAGCAACACGAGAACATGGATGACTACGATATGATCGTACACCTTAAGAAGCTCTATCAAGAGCAAGTTAGGCATGAGAGATACGAGGTCTCTAAAGCACTGTTTTAGTGCAAGCTGGTAGAAGGAAGCCCTGTTGGTGCTTATGTACTCAAGATGATTGGCTACATTGAAAACCTAGAGAGACTTGGTTTTCCTTTGGGCCAAGAGTTGGCCACTGACTTAGTCCTACAATCATTGCCAGAAAGTTTTAGTCAATTTGTCATGAACTACAACATGAATGAGATTGACAAATCACTACCAGAGCTGCTAGGCATGTTGAGAACTGCTGAGTAGAACATTAACAAAGGCAAAGAAAAGGCCATGATGATGGTCCAAAAGAATAAGGGCAAGAAACAGCAAAAAAAGCCTAAGGACAACTGGAAGGGCAAGGGCAAGGATAAGTCCAAGCCCAGCACTTCTGGCTTGAAACTAGTGGGTGGAGTGGCTAAAGAAGGTACATGCTTCCACTGTGGTCAGACCGGACATTGGAAGAGGAACTGTGCCAAGTTCCTGGAGGAGCTCAAGAAGAAGAAGGGAAGTGAGACTTCCACTTCAAGTATTTTTATTATTGAAGTCAATTTATCTACTTCTGCAACATGGGTATTAGATACTAGATGTAGATCTCACATTTGTGTAAATGTGTAGGATCTAAAGAGCAGTTGACCATTGACGAAGGTCGAAGTCGACCTATGAGTAGGAAATAGAGCAAAGGTTGCTGCATTAGCTGTAGGGACTTACTTATTATCTTTGCCCACTGGACTTGTAATAGAGTTAGAGAACTGCTATTTTGTGCCTGCTATTAACAAGAATATCATTTCTGTATCTTGTTTGGACAAGAAAGGTTTTTCTTTTATTATAAAGGACAAATGTTGTTCCATTTATATGAATGATATTTTTTATAGTAGTGCACAATTGAGTAATGGACTTTATGTCCTTGATCTCGAAATGCCCGTCTATAACATAAATACAAAGAGGTTTAAATCAAATGATATAAACCCAACTTTTCTCTAGCATTGTCGTTTAGGCCACATAAATGGGAAACACATCTCCAAACTCCATAAAGATGGATTCTTGGATTCGTTTGATTTTGAATCATATGAGATATATGAATCTTGTTTAATGGGGAAGATGACTAAGGCCCCATTCACTGGACAAGGTGAAAGGGCTAGTGATCTTTTAGGCCTTATACATAGTGATGTATGTGGGCCACTAAACACACTCGCCAGAGGCAGTTTTCAATACTTCATTACATTTACTGATGATTTCAGTAGATATGGATCTGTATATCTTATGAAGCATAAATCAGAATCCTTTGAAAAGTTCAAAGAGTTCAAGAATGAAGTACAAAACCAACTTGGCAAGAGTATTAAAATCCTTCGATCAGATCTAGGAGGTGAATACTTAAGCCAACAGTTTGATGATCATCTGAAAGAGTGTGGGATAATATCTCAACTCACTCCACCAGGAACACCACAATGGAATGGTGTCTCTGAAAGGAGGAACCGGACCTTGTTGGACATGGTCTGATCCATTATGAGTTATGCAGACATTCCAGGCTCCTTCTGGGGACATGCTTTGTTAATAGTAGCTTTTACACTTAACCGTGTTCCATCTAAGATGGTTCAAAAGACACCATATGAGATATGGACTGGGAGACGGCCTAGTATGTCTTTCATGAAGATTTGGTGCTGCGAAGCTTATGTGAAACGTCAAGTTTCCGATAAGCTTAGACCCAAATCAGATAAATGCTTCTTTGTGGGTTATCCCAAGGAAACCAAGGGATACTATTTCTATAATCCTACTGAGGGCAAAGTGTTTGTTGCACGGATAATTGTATTTCTATATAGGGAGTTTATCTCCAAAAGAACCAGTAGGAGAAAAGTAGAACTTGAAGAAGTTCAAGGTTCACAAAGTAGCAACGAACCGATGATGGAAATAGAGCAGCCTCCACAAAATGTCGTGGAACAGCAACCTGCTCTAGTAGCACAAGACCTGCGTAGGTCTAATAGGATACGTCATCAACTAGAAAGATATAGATTTCTCATGACCCAACAAGGTGATGTATTGCTTATGGATCAAGATAAGCTTGTGACTTACTAGGAAGCCATTATTGGCCCAGAATTTAAGAAATGGCTTGAGGCCATGAGATCTAAAATGGATTCCATGTATGCCAACCAAGTATGGACCTTGGTTAACCCACCTGAAGGGGTAAAGCCCATTGGGTACAAGTGGGTTTTCAAGAAGAAAACCGATATGGATGGTAATATACATACCTTTAAGGCGCGATTGGTGGCTAAAGGTTTCAAACAAATTCATGGTGTAGACTATGATGAGACTTTTTCCCCAGTTGCGATGCTTAAATCCGTTCGGATTTTGCTTGCTATTACAGCATAGCATAATTATGAAATCTGGAAAATGGATGTCAAAACTACTTTCCTTAATGGAAATCTTCTCGAGGATGTGTACATGACACAACCTGAGGGTTTTGCCACTCTAGAGGATGCTGGAAAGGTGTGCAAGTTACAACGATCTATTTATGGATTGAAGCAAGCTTCCAGAAGCTAGAATCTTCATTTTGATGATACAATAAAATAATTTGGTTTCATCAAGAATAAAGAAGAATCTTGTGTCTACAAGAAGATTAGTGGGAGCACTATTGTCTTTCTAGTATTGTATGTAGATGACATACTACTTATCAGAAATGACATCCCTACCCTACAGTCCGTAAAGACTTAATTAGGGAGCTACTTCTCTATAAAGGATTTAGGCAAAGCCACCTATGTGTTAGGTATCAGGATCTATAGAGATAGATCACTGAGACTGCTTGGCCTAAGTCAGAGTACATACATAGACAAAGTCATAAGATGATTTAACATGCATGAATCCAAGAAAGGACTCTTGCCTATGTCACATAGTGTAAGCCTATCTAAGGCTCAATCCTCTTCCATCCAAGACGAGAGGGATCGCATGAGCAAGATTCCATATGCATCTGCAATTGGATCTATCATGTATGCCATATTATGTACTCGACTAGACATTTCATATACTTTGAGCATGACGAGCAGGTACCAGTCTGATCCCAGTGAGAGTCATTGGACTACTGTCAAGAACATCCTTAAGTACTTGAGAAGGACTAAGGATTCGTTCTTGGTATATGGAGCCGAGGAAAAGCTAGTTGTAAAGGGTTACACTGATGCTAGCTTCCAAACTGATAAGGACAACTCCAGATCGTAATTGGGTTATGTTTTTGCCTAAATGGTGGTGCTATGAGCTGGAAAAGTTCAAAGCAGGAGATAGTCATCGATTCTACTGCAGAGGCTGAGTATATTGCTACCTCCAATGCAGCAAAGGAGGCCGTTTGGATCAGGAAGTTTATTGCTGAACTTGGCACTATTCCTAGCATTGTGGACTTAGTGGACCTCTATTATGATAATAATGGAGCCATTGCACAAACTAAGGAGCCTAGATCTCACCTACGATCCAAACATATACTTAGGTGTTCCATCTCATTCGAGAGATCATCGATAAAGGAGATGTAAAGATATGCAGAGACTAACAAATGATAACATTGCTGATCCACTAACGAAGCCTCTTGCACAGCAGAAGCATGAGGGTCACACTAGGTCTTTAGGCATTAGACATATGCATGATTGGCTCTAGTGCAAGTGGGAGATTGTTGTGTATGCCCTAGAGACTGATACATTTATCTGGATTTACATATATTCTATTATGCTAATTTTAATATATAAGGGAATTCATTTATTGTGTTCTTTTTAATAAACATAATAAAGTCCTTAGAATAGTAAGTTTGATGCCATAGGACATCAAGTGGTTGACTTGATCGTGAGATCCTATTAGATAAAATTAGAACACTATTCTTAAATATTCCTAGTCAAGTATTATTGTTAACTAGGACAATAATAATGCATTGAGACTAATAAGTACATAGACTGATGACCACATCTCACGAGTCATGGATATGAGATATCAAGTCTTCACATGGGTATATATTAAAGTAATGATGTACTGGACTAACCTGCCATGAGAACGCTACATAGATCGTTACGTGAGTGTCATAAGCGATTCTTATAGTGACAATGGTGTCTGTGGTCCTTTGACCTGAAATCACTACTATTCCTACATGAGGAGTTGTGTGTTTTAATACCATCAAACGTCATTTGTAACAAGGTAATTATAACGTTAGTTATTAGACATACCGCGAATCATGCAGAGGGATATGAGTGACCTAGATGGGATTTGTCACTCCTACATAACAGGAGCGATATCTTCGGGCCCCCTAATTGAGTGAGACTGCGAAATGCATGGCCATGCTGAGTCAATATGAGATATTGATTTCATTTATTGTTACAAAATCTACTCGAGTATCAGGAAATGAATGATTGGACTATACAAGGGTGACACATTCCATGCCTTGTGTTCAATCTAGATATCTTAACAAAGGGACTAAACGACACGAAAACATTGGTCACGGAAAGGTTATGTCAAATCACTGACATTCTTATTACTTAGGTAGCAGCGATGTGTTGCTAGATACTGCTCACTGCTTGTAATATTAAAATGGGATTTTAATATTACTGCTAACGTAATGAGAACCTGCAGGGTCTCACACATAGAGCAGACTAAAATTGGAGCAATAAATCCAAGTTGGACTTGGATTCAATTATGGGCCAGACTCATAACAAATGAGTCTAGGATTGCAAAGCTTACCTTGCTGCTGCTCACACTCACTTAAGGCAGTTACTATTATAAATAGTACTGCTAAGGGGCTGCTAAGATACATACAGAACCCTAGCCGCACCTACAGAAAAAGTGAGTGAGAAAGTGACAGGTTTCTTCTTTTCTCTTCGTAGCTAGCACTGTGTGAGAGACGTGAGCTTCTTTTTGTGGACGTTAGATGTTCGTGAGTCTGTTTGTGTAGATACCGCAGAGACATCATTGCTATTACGGTGTTGGTGATTCACGTCACTTCCTTTTGATCACGCTTCAAGAGGTAAATATTTTAAACTCGGATTATTACCTATTGCTTGAGCATTGGCTATGTAGAGACATGCTCCGTTCTTGCTCTGCGACTGGCGCCTAAGCTCTCAGCATTGAGCGCCTGAGTGCTCAATGCTTTGTTGCGCACAAATTCTCTCTGGTCTATGGGCACCTGAGCGCCCAACTCCTAGCGCTTGAACACTGGTCACAAAGCCCAGAATTTGCAAAATTCTGAAGATTCTAGTTACTATTCCATTGGAACATAACCAAGAATTTGGCCATTCTAAAATGGTTTCAAGTGATTTCTAACATCACTAACACCCTTTAAAAATGTTGTAACACTTATACAACCTAATGCTTCTCTTAAACTTGGACTAATAATAAAAATCACATACTTAGTTACTCATTTCTTAAATTCCCACTCCAGGGGCTACTTGGTGTTTTTGTCCAAAGACAAACTCATCTATCTTGAATCCATTATACTGAAAATAACTCATTTCAATCAATGAAGACAATAACTAATTAAGAAAACAGATCTTTGCATCTTAAACCTATTTTCCTATCTATATAACCTAACTTCAAATAATGAAATAGATGGAGGAAAAGATCAGGTTGAAGGTTAGAAACCCTCTACCTCTTGAAGACAAGATGATATTTAATCCTTGAAGTCCACTTGGATCTTCCTCTTCTCTTTCTCTTCTTCATTTCCCTTTTTCTCTCTTTTCTCAGTTTCTCTCATCTGTTTTGGGCTCTCAGCTGTGGGAAAGGAAGATAAATAGGAAGAAAAGTCATATTTTGCCACTCATAAGCCACTTAAGCTATACTGGAACTTTATATCTACTGAGGACACTTGAATTATGTTAAATCAAGTTTCCTAACTTCCAACAAATTTAGAATAAATAATAAGATTCATCTAAATTATTATTTCACCATTATCATATTTTTTCATATCTACTGCTAGCCAATCGGGCATTAAATGCACAACCAGTATGCCTAAAAATATTAAACTAACTTTGATTACTCTTAAATTTTAACTACATCCTCTTCCACATATTTGTGATTTAGAAATAAATTCTCTAGGTTTATCACCATGTTGTGGACATTTTTTTGGCAAAATGCCATTGCTTCCCACACTTATAGCATACGGACTGTCCTACCAGGCAACGTCTATCACCATGCTGCCTTCCACACTTAGGGCACTGACCCTTTTTGGAATCTTCTTGATCTAGTTTGCCCTTTTCACTTTTTGTGAACTTCTACTCACCATATTTCCTTTTCTAGGATCCTTGGGATTCTTGATCCACTATTGGTGGCTTCCTGGCATGCCTTTCTATTATTCTACGCTTATTGACTAAAGAAGAAAATTATCTGATCTCAAAGGGCTCTACAGCATTTCTGATAATAGTCCTCAAACCCAACTCAAATTTCATACACCTCCAGTTCTCATTAGGGTCATTTCTGAAGTGATATGAAAACTTTGATAGTTCCTCAAACTTGGCCACATACTGGCCCACTGATATGCTTCCTTGTTTTAACTCCTTAAATTCCACCTCTTTTGCATTACGCAAAGTTTATGGAAAATACTTCTCCAAGAAAGCTGTCCTAAACACCTCCCATGTCATCTGGGCTCCAGCTACTACCATCACTCTTGTGGTTCCTTTCCGCCAATGTTTTTCTTCTCTCTTCAACATAAAGGATGAAAAAGAAACTTTCTGTTCATTTGCGCAGACCATAACCTCAAAAATCTTTTCTATCTCATTCAGTCATCCTTCTGCTTTCACGAGATCATACTCATCATCAAAAGGTGGGTTTCATCTGCCTAAAAACTGCCAAGTCTTTGAAGTTTTGGTTCTTTCCAACTTGCTGTACATCTTACACTAGATGCTCAAGTGGTGGAGGCTACTGAGGTGGATTTGTGTCCAACCTCTCAAGTACCCTTGTCATAACATTGGCCATAGCCATAAAGGCTTCAGCTATGTCTAGACCCTCTAGAACTGAACTCCCTATTCCTCTGGTTTGCCTCTTTGGTGCCATAACTTCCTGCACACACAGAAACAAAACATATTAAGTTGCAGTCTCAATATTATGTAACCGTGCAACAGAAACTAATAACAAACCAAATTAAGGCAACTCATGCAATTCTAGCATCACATCTAACATATGAGACAAGAAATGCATAGCACTAGCGGAAAAACACTAAACGTGTCTAAGCTTAGTCAGCTATACCCTGGCTCAATAGGATGAACTGCTCTGATATCATAATGTAACACCTTAATACCGATAACCTATTATATCAAGCATACTCTAGGATCAACAATATTAGTTATGCTACTTCTAACTTAAACATCATACTAATCTATATCATTGCAAATAATAATGGAGAACCTTGCTGAAACTAAGAGTCATGTACATAAATATTACCATAAAAGGCTCATTGTGTACATAAAATTTATACAACTAAAAGCAAAGTAAATAAATACAAAGCTTTAAACTACTAAATATAAAAACTATCCTAGTCTTCATATTTTTTCTTCTTGCCCTTGGATGAACTTCCACCTGGATTTACATGGCAACAAACGGGGTGAGAAACTAAATTTATCAGTAAAAGTAACCAAAACCAACAGTCTAAACATTCGAGAATGAATAAACCCAACTTAAACTGATAAACATACTAAAACTCATTGCATAAGAACCATTACAAAACTTCATCTCTCTAGGTAATGTTCCTAAGCCATTCTATACTTCTAATCTGATATCCAAAATCGCGATGATAACAAATAATTGCCCATACAATCATTTAGAAATCATCAACCAGACAACTGCCCATACAGCTGTCACCAAAGGCATCATGCAATAACAAAACACCCACAAACCATACACAAAATCCAATCTAAGCAAATAAAGAATAATGAAATGGTGAGATGATGTATGCTCAAACAAAACTTTATGTAGTGTAGGTGTAGTGTTGTGATACTTAACTATTCCCCTTGCTCAAGGAGATACTCTGCCATAATAACGTATAACCTCTTATAGTCTACCTAGTAGGAGCAAAGTCTGTTACCATAACAAGTATTCTCCTTCTACTACTAAGTAGCCTACCAAGTAGCCTACTGTAAACTAGGTGGATATCGCCACCAAACTGAGTGGATGCCTCCACTCACTACTCTCTAGGGATAGCAAGTATATGTGAAGTGAAGTGCGTGACAATGTGGAGTTATGTCCTAACTCTAACATAACTACCACATAACTCTATACTAAGTCCATCTTGCACTACTAAGATTACCTCTTCTTTGTAAGAGCAGTTCATGCACTACGACACTTATCCAAATGCCAACTAGACTTAGTACACTTTCTAACTTTGCATTACTAATTCTATTTCACTCTTTAAGAGTTTTCACGCACTATGGCATTCACCCTTGCTAACTAGGGTCTATAGAACTCAACTCTTGCCAACTTGGCACTTTGGCCTTAAACTCTTGCTGTAACACCCTCCTTAAGGTACCATATTTGCACATTAAAACATCAAAAACTTAACAAAATGCGGTAAATGTTTAATCTTGAAAAAAAAACACAAATTTCAAATTTTTTTTCTCAAAGGCATAAACTTAAACAAAGCATAAACAGCACATGATGTAATTACTGAATAATACACATAAAAAAGAATATATATACATAAGTGGCATGGATCATAGTCCACCCAAAATACACGAGGTGTGTACTCAAAAGACATATACAACTATTTGACAAAACATAAACTAGCCTAAGTCTAGATGCCTAGGGAGTATGGTCCTCCCCTGGATCCTCCTCTGGATCCTCCAGCGGGTCCTCTTCCTCGAACTCCTCACTAGACAGATCCCTCAACCGGGGCAAGATCTCACCAACAAGTGTCCTAGTAGATGACCCCAGAGTCCTAATCCTCCTTCGGGTTATACTGCAAATCACCCCACAACTCCCTGATCGACATAACGAACTCCAGACGTACCGAGACGTCAAGAGAAAAGAAAGGATCCCCATCGCAGGTTCTATGAACAGACAGGGTCACATCTCCTATATATCTAACTCGTTCAGTATCCCAATCGATATGCCAAGCATCCGTACCTTTATGGAACTGAACTCTAACAAAACCAATAAACTCTTTTCTAGTTGCCATCACAGAAAACAAAACAACAGGAAAGCTGCAATCTTCTTCGTCTTCCTTTTAGTCTTTATTAACGTGTACACATAAAACAGAATAACATAACAGAGAGGTGATATTCCCTACATTAATACCAACATGGAAGCATAGAAACAATAAAGAATAGTAATTACAGTTATGGCATCAAGTATCAAATAAATTAGTAGATATAAAATATCATGATGATATGAAGACAAACTATGTATATGTACAATGGATCAATTCCTACTCCATGGAGATAAACATAATTTCGGAGAGAATGATCTAGAAGACATGTCTGTATCTCATCAACCTCAAGTCAAGTGCTATAGTTTCTTAATTTGTGCATCATGGCTTATACAAGACAGTCTACACCAGATCGTGAAAAGAATAGTGCCTGGTCGAGATCGTCAGTGCGTTGCTCAGTCACCACAGACCAGTGGAGCTACCAACTAGTCACTTGTGGGATACCCGCGCCTTGACGCCTCCAAGTTCAACAAGTGAACCACACTATGCAATTCGCACCCGCACTAAGGTGTAATTCAACACTTAGGCAAAAAGCCTCAACCGACACCGTCGGTATAATGCATGATCAATGACTCAATGCATGCGCACATATTAAATATCATGATTTTCCATAAACATGAGCTACTCATGAGCCAAGCCAGTCATTAACATCTCTGGGTCCCGTTCGAGAGCCTGACAGCACAATGTTGTTATTTTCAAATGCAAGCATCTTAATCGCATAATTCAGAAGTCATCGTTCTCAAATTACATAAAACATTATCACAAATTTTTTCTAACATGTAAAACTTTTATTTCACTTTTAAGCTTAATTTTTGAAACTTCCAAGGATTAATGTAGAAGTTAACTTTAGTTCTAATACTCTTCTAGCTAGACTCCTCTAGGTAATACCTCCTAATATTTTTCACAAAGAACTTAAAAAGGAAACCACATTGTCTTAATCTCATAAATTCTTTTCTGTGAATACTTATGTCTTGAAGCATATCAAATGGGTTTTTGATGATAACAAAGCCAAAGATAAAGATCAAGATCAAAAGAGAAGATCAAGATCAAAAGAGGTATATTAGATATAGGTCTTAGAATATCAATGTAAAATGCCTTTTAAGTATCTCAATGATTCTCAAATGTTTTTCCAAATATCATTTTCAAAATCAGCTTGTAAATTCAAAGTTAAACATATTTTTCAAGAAATGTTGTTTTTAATCTTGGATTCAATTTTCATGAAGGCATTTATGTTTAATCAAATGTCTTGAAGTGTTAGAAATGGCTTACATACTTAATTGGACTTGATAAATGTGTTCAAAGGTCAATGTAATCAATTACATGATGTTTGTAATTGGTTACACAGCAAACAAAGGCCTTGTAATCGATTACACCAAGTTGGTAATCGATTACGTTGAACCCAGAAAGGCAAGAACACGTTCAAGAAGGTATGTAATTGATTACATGGATATTGTAATCGACTACAAAGCAAGTCAGAAGCCATGTAATCGATTACATTAAGAATGTAATCGATTACACAGAGCCCAAAAAGCCAAGAACACGTTCAAACAACCATGTAATCGATTACAGAGATTGTGTAATCGATTACCAGTGGTCTGACAACAGCCAACAACTATTTTCTTGGCTTTTAATGTTGCCATAAATGCTATCCAACGGCTCCTTTCTTCCAACAACTTATAAATACTTGCCTTAGGGCTTCATTAAGGGTTGAACTTCAATTTAGAATATCAATCTAACACTCATATATGAGAATCAAATCCAGAAAATATTTTTGCCCTATTTTTGTGAGAAAACTTGAGATATTCAAAATGGGTATTGTTAGAGCTTCAATTGGTATCAATCTACTC
Source organism: Ormosia semicastrata (assembly GCA_029884595.1). Lineage (NCBI taxonomy): Eukaryota > Viridiplantae > Streptophyta > Magnoliopsida > Fabales > Fabaceae > Ormosia > Ormosia semicastrata. The sequence goes on along the minus strand of JAQQTO010000050.1, from coordinate 1,094,464 downwards.
TTTGAGAGAGTTTCTATCATTCAAACACTTTGTTTATTGTGTAAAGAGGGCGAGGTATCCCTTTAGTGAAAAAGGGTGAGATATCCCTTGTTGAGAAGAAGGTGAGGTATCCTTCAAAAGTGTAAAGTGGGTGAGGTATCCCTCAAAGGTTATATAGGGTGTGGCATCCCTGTTTTGAGGCTCAAAGCACAAGGGTGAGGTATCCCAAGGTGTTGTTGAGTGCTCCAATCTGTAAAGGTTTTCAAGCACCCATTCAAGCTTAAAGTTTAGTGAAAAATCTTGAGTGGTTTGCTTGAGGACTGGACGTAGGTCACAAGGGGGGGCTGAACTAGGATAAATCCTTGTGTTTGATTGTCTCAACTCTATCTCTTTACATTTGTGTATTTACTTTATATGCTTGCTTGAATATTATTCATCTTGACTTATTTAATTTGTGAGTGAAGTATTCAATCTCATTTATCTATTCACTTCAGTTATCCAATAGCTTCAACGAAAATTGATAAACAAACGTTTTATGAAAGATTTGCGAAAATATTTCATAAACTCAATTCACCCCCCTCTTGAGTTTGAGGCCACTTGGTAACATTTTCCTTTCCCTAAACCCTAAAAGTACCTTAAGTTTTTATTATTTCTCTCTCAAGCTTATTTTTCCACTCCAAGGCTGAAATCCCTCTCTTACTAAATGGCCAAATTTTGTTTTATCACTCATTCATTATTATAAATCCTTAATCCAATTCCTTTTTCATCTAAGCATCTAAGTTCTAAATTAATACAAAAGTTTGTCTTGGATACCCTTTTTAAAGCCACTTGGCTAAGAGCCCTAAGGTCTTTGGACCTCTAAATTTTCATCCTCATCAATAAGATTCTAAGTATACAACATATTTCAATCACCAAAATTTTTACTCAACCTAGGTTATGCATAACATTAAGCTATAAAATCATACACGACAAATAATTACTAAGCCACTAAAACCCATACAACCAAGTGAACAACCCTCACATGGGTTCTTCATTTTTAATGCATTAATTCATTTCTCATCACCATGAAAAGTTGATGAGAGTAATTTCCCTCTTACCTTAGATGATGACCAACCACTTCTTAGGTGCCTTCTTGAATCAAACTTTCTCTTCTAAGAGACTCTTGAAAGCTTTCCAACCCTAACTTGAAAAAGCACTTGAAAATGGATGAACAAGGTCAAGATCACAATACCAAAGTATCTTAGAATGAGGTTTGGATTCAAGAAATGTGGATGGTTGAAATTAAAGAAGAGTGGAGGGTGGTTTTAGTGGTGTGGCCGTGAGCTTGGTGGAAAGAAAATGAGAGGAAAAGGAAAGTGTGTAGCTTTTTGGTTGTTGAAAGATGATGGAAAATGGTAAAAATGAGTCAAATGAAAGCTTACTCTAGAAGCCTTTTAGCTCCCCCTTAGCCGTGGACTTCTCTCCTTGGGAGGGTGTCCAAAGCTTCTCCAACAAGCTTCCTCAAAGCTTCCTTAGGAAGCTTCCTTCCAATTAGTCTAAAAGAGAAAAGTCAAATGTTGATATCATAAAGGTGTGGTCACATGGGCGATGTCATTAAGAGAAACCTCTAGAAAAAGGTGACTAGGCTTATATCTAGAACTATCTACTGGATCTTTACTAAAAGCTATTATCTAACGGACAAAAGTTATAGTTAATAAAAGTAGTATTTATCGTCTAATGGATTATAGAACGTACCTAGATTTTATTTGCCAAATAAAATCTTAGACAAATAATTCGGGTTTAGTAAAATCCTCCGGCCCCATTTTAACAATCCAAGATTTTCTGAAAATAAAACTAAAATAATCAAAATAAGTCAAATAATTCACAAAATCACAAAAATCACAGATAATCCAAAAACAAAAGAAAATCGGGGCATTACAACTCTCCTCTTCTAAAAAGAATTTCATCCTCGAAATTCATCATACCTTAGAACAAATGCGGATATTACTCTTTCATTTTGTCTTCTAGCTCCCATGTTGCATCTCCAGTCACATCATTCCAAACCACTTTTACTAATGTAATTTCCTTGCCTCTAAGTTGCTTCACTCTCCTATCCTTAATCTTAATAGTAAGTGTTTCATAGGTCAAGTTCTTTTTAGTTGTACTATATCTGGTTCTATGACATGGGCTGGATCAGGAATATACTTTCACAATTGTGACACATGGAAGACATTATGAAAGTTGGAAAGAAAATGTGGTAAAGCTATTTCGTAGGCTATTGGACCTATCCGATGAAGAATTTGATACGGTCCGATGAATTTAAGAATGAGTTTTCTGGATTTAATAACCCTTCTGACACCAGTCATAGGTGTAACTCTAAAAAACACATACTCACCTTCCTCAAATTCAAGAGGTCACCGTCTCTTGTTGGCATAGCTTTTCTGTCGGCTCTGAGTTGCCCTCATTCTTTCCTGAATCATCTTAACTTTTTTAGTTGTTTGTTGTACAAGTTCAGGTCCTACCACGAAACTTTCGCCATCTTGGTACCAATATAAGGGTGTTCTACACCGTCGCCCATACAACACCTTATAGGGTGCCATCCCAATGCTTACGCGGAAACTATTATTATAGGTAAACTCTATCAAAGGCAAGAATTGATCCCAACTCCCAGTCTGTTCCAATATACAAGCTCTTAACTGATATTCCAATGATTGGATTGTCCTTTCTGAATGACCATCTATTTGCGGGTGATATGCAGAACTTAGATGAAGCTTTGTTCCCACGGCTCTTTACAAACTCTGCCAAAATCTTAATGTAAACCTTGGGTCTCTATCAGAAACAATACTCAAGGGCACACCATGTAGTCTAACAATCTCACCGATATACACTTGAGTCAATCTCTCCATCGAATACATTATGTTAATTGGCAAGAAGTGCGCTGACTTCGTAAGTCAATTAACAATTACCCATATTGAATCATACCCATTTCTAGTCTTTAGCAGTCCACCCACAAAATCCATTGCAATGCTATCCCATTTCCATTCTGGAATAGTCAAAGGTTGCAGCATTCTGGAAGGCCTTTGGTGTTCCACTTTGGCTTTTTGGCAAACTAAACAAGATGACACATACTTGGCAACACCCCTCTTCATTCCTCGCCACCAATATAATCATTTCAGATCCTAGTACATCTTAGTAGTTCCTGGGTGCATACTCAACTTGCTTTTATAGGCTTCACCAAGAATCATCTTCCTAAGCTCAGAATCACTAGGTACACTAACTCTATCTCTGAATCTTAGGATCCCATCTGGTCCTTCCGTGAATTCAGATACCGCACCTTGCTTCACCAGCTCCTTCTCATTTTGTAAGTATGAGTCACTTCCTTGCTTCTCTTGGATTCCTTCCATTAATCCACTCAAAATAATGATCATACTTAAGCACATTCTCCTTGGTGTCAACTCTACAGACAACCGCATATCCCTAAACTATTCTATTAACTCACTTTCTTTAAGCATCATAATAGAAACACTAAGCATCTTCCTACTCAAAGGATTTGCTACGATGTTTGCCTTTTCGGGATGATATTGAAGTTGGAAATCATAGTCTTTCAAAAACTCTAACCACCGCCTTTGCCTCATATTCAACTCCTTCTGATTAAACAGGTATTTCAGACTCTTGTGATCACTGTAGATGTTAAATGTTGCCCTATAAAGAAAATGCCTCCAGATCTTCAACGCAAACACAACAACAGCTAACTCCAAGTCATGCGTATGATAGTTCTTCTTATGTACTCTCAATTGCCTTGAAGCATACGTTATCACCCTTCTATTCTGCATAAGAACACATCCTAAACCCTGATATGAAGCATCACAATACACTTCAAAAGGTTCATTGGGATCAGCTAGGATCAATACTGGCGAAGTAGTCAACCGTCTCTTCAACTCTTGAAAACTCTTTTCACATGCATCTGTCCATGCGAAAGCTTGATTCTTTCTTATAAACTGGGTGAGAGGTCCTGCTATCTTGGAGAATCCTTCGATAAATCTTCAATAATAGCTAGTTAATCCCACAAAGTTACAAATTTCTGTTATAGTCTTTGGTCTTTCCTATTGAAGAACTACCTCCACTTTTAATGGATCTACTGTAATTCTTTCCTTTGAAATCACATGACCTAGAAACTGAACCTCTTCTAACCAGAACTCACATTTAGAAAACTTAGCATATAACTTTTTCTCCTTCAGAATCTGAAGAACCACACTGAGATGTTCGGCATGGTCCTCCTAACTTCGAGAATAGATTAAAATATCATCAATAAAGACAACAACAAATCTATCCAGATAAGAATGAAAGATCTGATTCATATAATCCATGAATATAGTAGAAGCATTTGTTACTCCGAATTGCATCACAAAATACTCATAATGCCTATAATGTGTCTGAAATGCTATCTTAGGAACATCCTCTACTTTCACATGAATCTGATGATAACCAGAACGTAGATCAATCTTGGAGAAAACAACGGCTCCCTTTAGCTGATCCATCAAATCATCTATCCTCGGAAGTGGATACTTGTTCTTAATTGTAATCTTGTTTAACTGACGATAGTCCACACATAACCGAGAAGTTCCATCTTTCTTCTTAACTAATAGCACTGGAGGCCCCCACGATGAAACACTAGGTCTCACAAACTTCTTCTCCAACAGTTCCTCCAACTGCTTCTTGAGTTTGGCTAACTTTGATGGCGACATCCGATATGGTGCTATGGATATAGGACTAGATCCTAGCACAAGATCGATAAAAAATTCTATCTCTCTTTCCAGTGGTAATCCAGGTATATCATCATAAAAGACTTCAGAAAACTCATTGACCACAGGAATAGCATTCACATTGGTCTCACCCTTGACCTCCAAGGAATACAAAAGCATGTATCCTTGAGTTCCTTCCCTCAAGAAAATTTTGATTTGGTTGGCAGTTATAAATCCAGAAATCTCAGAATCAGGAAATACTAAGGCTTTATTGGAACAGTCTAATAGGATATGGTTAGAAGATAACCAATCCATTCCAAGAATAACGTCTATTTGAGAAAGAGGCAAACAAATCAAATCGATTGAAAAGATTCGACTTTCCACAGAAATGGGATAGTTCAAACAAACTTGAGTAGTAACAACGGGTCTAGCAGTAGAAGTAGAAATATTCAAATCAAAAGGTAAGGAAGACACAAATAATCCTAATCGGTGAACACAATCATAGGTAATAAAAAAATAGGTCACCCCTGAGTCATACAATACAGTTAAAAGATTACCTTCTATGGCACAATCTCCCTTAATCAGATCTTCGGATTAGGAGACTTCCGCTCCACTCATAGTGTAAACCCTTCCTCCCGCTTGAGGTCTTGCAGCACATACATTGCTAACAGAGGACTCCGCCTTGGGTTAATTGTAATCCCTTGAGATGTGTTCGGGCTTCCCGCATCTGAAATAAATGATCCCCTTGATTGTATACTCCTTCGTTAAGTGGTCCTTTCCATACTTGAAGCATTTTGGCGACGATGCCACGGTCTGACCAAACTTGTGGCTACTAGAACCTTCTCCATGTGATTGTTGCTGAGATTGATTCCCCGGTGGCCTCGAATACTGCTTTTACTGAAAACAATTGCCACCGCCATTCCTCCCCCTTTGGAACCGAGAGGGTCCAAAGTTACAGTTTCTTGTTTCTCGTGATTGATCCAACTCCTCAATCTTGCGACACTTGTCCAAAAGAGCTGGGAACTAATCAATTCCCAAAGGCAATACCGCTCTCTTCAAGTCATGCCTCAATCCTTCTTCGAACTTGCGGCACTTCCACTCCTCATCAAGCTATAGCTGGAAATACCTTGAGAACATTAACAAGCTTTCAAACCTAACAACATACTTATTGACTGACATGCTTCCTTGTTTTAGGCCTAGAAACTCCATTTCTTTCGCGTGCCTCACATTGGCTGGAAAGTACTTCTCCAGGAATTTGTTCTTGAAGACTTCCCAGGTAAGCACTATTCTTTCAACTTCCATCAATCGTTAGGCTCCTACCCACCAATATTTAGCATCTCTAACAAGCATAAAGGTAGCATAGGTTACCTTCTGAGCATCAATACTTCCCATTCCTCTGAATATCTTCTCTAACTCTTTGATCCAAAGGTTTTCTTTCTCCGGATTGAATTCTCCTTTGAATTGTGGTGGATTGTTGTGGCGAAACTCCGACAGATTCTGAGTTTCAGCTATAGGTTCTTGTTGTTGGGCAGCTCTTTAGTTCTATTGCACTATAACCTCCACCATCCTCTGCATTGCCTCAGCTGCTGCAACCATACTCTCGCTGTCTCGTCCAGGGTTCATATGTACACCTCCACCATGAGCCATCATGTTCCTTTGAAGTTAGACTAAACAATACACAATGAAAGTTAGGTGAACTCATTTCAAACAATTTTGTCTTTTCTCGAAAACCAAACACAGAGAATCACACAACACAAGCAAGACAGACCTAACCACAAACCCCAAAAGACTCAAACTTAGGCTCTGATACCAACTAATGTAACACCCTCCTTAGGGTACCACATTTACACACTAAAACATAAAAATTTAACAAAATGCGATAAAGGTTTAATCTTGAAAAAAAAAACACGGATTTCAAATTTTCTTTTTCAAAGGCATAAACTTAAACAAACCATAAATAATGCAACACCCCCTCTGAAGGGCATTACATTTCAGACTAAATCCTTTTTCAAATAGAATCAAAACTTTACTCAAACTATGAAATAATTGACATTATAAAATATGAGTTTCAAAATCTCTTTTAAATGAATAACATAAACTTACCGAAATAGAGAAACTCAAGTTATAAGAACTGAATAAAAGACTTTTCACAAAACAAAGTTTACTACATCCACGAGTACATCATACTTATGTTCCAAAAGCATAAAACTTACGTACTCCAAAAATATATATAACTACTATATAAAGACTGAGCCTAGTCCAAGTCCAAACACTTGAAGAGTAGGGTCCTGCACCCGATCTTCCTTTAGATCCCCTTTGGGATCCTTAGCAAACAAAACCCTCAGTCGGGGCATGTCACTATGGACAGGAGTCTGAGCAGTTGACTCCACAGAGTCTTCCCTAGAGGTAGCTCTATGATCATCCCAAAACTCCCCAAGAGGCATACAAAACTCTAAGTGAACAGTTGCATCCACGGTAAATGTAGCAACGTCATGCCGGGTCCTACTCCAAAACAAGGTGACATCTCTGACATACTGAATGTGCCCCGTGTCCCAACTGACATTCCACGCTTCGATGCCCCCATGAAATTGTAGCCTAGTGAAACCTCGCGGATCTTGCCTTACCGCCATCGCGGTTTTTACAAACATGAGCATAAAATAGAGACAGATGAAATAATACAATAAAAGAGGTAGGATCCCTTACATCAAATACCACTATGGCAGCAGAGAAACAATATGAACAACGAAGTTATTCCATACATATAGACATCGCAAGTACATTCACGTTATTAATTCATAAATATCTGCAGTAAATATGTCTCATAATGGTATAAGCATTAGCAGTACTATAACAACATATATCCATAATGTATGCACAATGGCTATGCCACCACAACATGTACCTTGACCATGCTGCGACAACATGTGCCTTGACCATGCCACACAAAAATATGTGTACTAACCATGTGTATACCAAATGAACTAATTCCTACTCCATGGAGCTAAACTCAAGTTCAGATATGAACGTTCCAGAAGACCTGCCCCCCTTCAATGACAGTCTACGCTGGACCACGAAAAGAATAGTGTTTGTCAGGTCCTCGTCAGTGCGTTGCAATGGTTCTTCACGGTCAGGGATATATAATATGATAACAGATCACTAAGTGAATAACCTCGCCCTGACGCCCCTTGAGATCCATCAGAGATCATACTATCCAAATTCTCGTTCACTCCTAGGCAACAAAAACCATAACAGCCACCGGCTATACAATGCTCAAATGCATGATCAATGAAATTAAACCACCGTTGGACTGTTCCCAATGATATTAAAGCAACTGCCCATACAGTTGTCTAATACCATTAGTATCAACGATATTATATAACCGCCCATACAATTACATAATACCACTGATCCACTCGGGTCCAGTACCTCGGTCTCATAGCAACCTTCTTATTATTTTTAGTCACAAGGTATCTTTATCGCATAATTCAGAAAATCATCATTCATCATCTTGATTTTGTAAATTCTTTTCCTTTCACTAAACCTTAAAATATCTCAAGTTTTTATTATTAAATTCCTCAAAATATCATTTGCTAATATTCTTTCCAAAACTTACCACTATAAGAAAAATCGCGATTTGTGAAGGATAAATCTGCTGCAAATCACATAAAATCCACCACAAATTAAAATTTTGCGGCGGATTCGTGACTACCGCAAAAACTGTTGTTGCAATTTTGTTTATGGTGAATTTTAATTTTCACCGCAAATCTGCCGCAAATCGCTCCGGCAACAAGCCGGAATCGTTACTGGAATGTCGCCAAATTGTGGCGGATTTATTCGCCGCTAACTTGCTGCAAATTTGTCCGCCGCTAATTTGTGGTGTATTTGTCCACCGCAAATTAGCGGCGAATTTGTCTTCCTTCCTACGTGATTTTGCGGTGAATTTTTTTGTCGCAAAATTTTTGAATTTTTTAAATATTTAAAAGAATTGTTCAAAATCCATAATTATATTATTATTAATACGTACAGCACTCAGACATTAATTTCAACCTGTCAATGCATTTAAAACAACACTCAAACATCAATTTCAACTTATTAATGCATTTAAGCAATCCATAAAACAAACATAATCCATACAAAGTTTCTTAAACAAAGTTTCTTCAAATACAAAGTTTAGCAAGAACTATCAGAATCCTCAAACATCAATTTCAATCCATATGATCATTATCATTGTCATATTCATGATCATCTTCAGTATCCTCATTGTCTTCTTTTGTTGGTGGTTATTGCTGGCTTGACTGAGTGCTAGCGGCTTGTAAATATGATTTCATCATATTACCAATCATTTGTTGTTGTTGATGTTGGTATTGTTCAAATGGCATTTTCCCCTCTGCTTCACGTTGTTGGCTTCGCTGCTCCATTTGTTGTTGAATCTCCTGAACCCGATCCAACATCTCCTGCTGCAACTGCTCCTTAACCTGATTAACATATGTAAATACAAATTCATTAATCATTCCACAAATAAATTATTTAACCTAAAATACAAAAAGTGGAATGATTGAGTACATCCATCAATATTCTAAAAACCAATTAATAAAAAAATGTTGCAACTATTACTTAACTTGATTAATAACGTGTTTAGGAACTTTACTCGATCCAGGCCTTGAGGAGGATGATTCTTCATGGTCATAGATAGATGCTTGAGAACCAAGACCATAAACACGACCCTTCTTTATCCCGCCAATAGTCTGAATCCAAAGCTCGCGACTGGTCAGTTGTGTATCAGATGCCCCTTCTTCATTTGAGCATTAAGAAGATTGTTCAGATTCCTTTGCTTTGAATTCCTCCTAAAGATAGAAATAAAAAAACTGTTATGGCTATTGTTATAAGATGAGTTAATATTAAAATAAAAAATTTCAAGTTAAGAAATACTAACATATACATCCTTAGCTTTTGTAGAAACCCATGCAGTACGGTCTTCTTTCCTTAAATGTACGTGACGAAAGGTCTCATCAACTGTAGGCTCTCTACCCCAAGCCTTAGCCTGTAATAATGAGAAAATAAGTTAATAACAAAATAATAAAATATATTACTAAACAACTGACGATAATAGTTACCAACTTTTGCGCATGGGTGTCGGTAGAAATGCAACCACTAGTGTCAGAAGCACGATTCATCTTTGCTTGCTGACATTTCTCCTTATACACGCTACTAGCCCAGTGCCTGCATAAGTCTTCCCATATGCCTTCTCCAATCCAAAAAGGCCTTTCATTTAAGTTGCGTGCCTGCCCTAGCAAACCTGATAGTCTCTTCGAACTACAACTATTATATGTCTTTCGCATATGGTTATGATGCTGAGGCATCCACCAAACATAACCCTTCAAAAATATGTTGTAAATATCATGAAAGTTAAAAAAATTACACTACTACAAGACAAACAAACATAATTAAATAGATAAAAAATAATACATACTTGAAACTCTCAAAACCATATTTCTCTAGTATCCTTGGGTATTTCTCCCCAAGATGTCCAAGGTTGATTATACCTAGATCGTATAATCTTTGTTATGGCATCAGCAGCAGGTTTAGATGGCAGAAACCTACGGTATAATTTAAAAAAGGAAATGTAAATATTCTCAATAAAAAAATTGAATGCGCATAACTATAAATGAATAACAAGTAGTTGTACACATACCCAAAATCACCATTGGGCTCAACAAATGTCTTGTTGCTTTGATTTGTTGCAGAAATAAGAAAATTAGAATCACGGGTAGCCAACGACTCATGGGTACCCGGTGACTCATGGGTACTTGGTGACGGGCCAATAGTAGGTGACCCAGAATCATACGATGTATCATGTAATGAATGTGAAGTATGTGATGGACGCTGTGATCTAGGTGCGGGTATCATAATGTACTCAGAAGATGGTGGCTGAAGCAAACCTGTAGTGGGTAATATTGTAACTAGGGGTGGAGATAATCCTGATGTTTGCCCACTAGGTGGCCTCCCTATATTGATCCTAAGACGTCGAGGTTGTTCCTTCTCCTTCTCCTTCCCTTTCCCCTTATCACATTGTGATGATGACATCTACACAAATAATAAAAATATAATGTAAATAAATTCTAAACACAACACAATAATGTATAACTAGTAACTAGAACATATTAATATAATTCTATACTCACAGTTATGAGGAAACATTGTCCTCATCACTATTTGTTTCATATTCATGATTGGAAGATGTTTCATCGTTGTCATTAAAACTTTGCTCATCTTCATCATTTTCATCCTATCTACTAGAACCAACATCTTGAACTACATCAAAAACCACATTAGTGTCTTGCAAATGATCAATGAGATCTACATCAACAATTGGATCCACAAGAGTCATAGTATCATCTTGAAATACAATTTCTTAGGCATTTTCAATTTCAACTCGACCTCTTGCCTTGGTCTTTATTACCACCCACCATTGGACCTTATCATTTTTCTTTCCAGGGAAAGGAACGTAATACACTTATCTCGCAGAGGAAGCAAGGATAAAAGGATCAAACCTCTCATATTGTCTAGTGTGTCAAACCTCGACAATCTTATAATCTTTGTGAACTCTTGTACCTCTATTAATCATAGGATCAAACCATTCACATTTAAAAAGAATAACTTTTTTTTGGTTCCTCAGGATATTCTAACTCAACCACATCTTTTAGTATTCCATAATAATCATTTTCATTTTCACCATTAGTTTAAGCCTTTAACACACACGCCACTATTGATTGTTTTCTTCTCATCTAACCAAGCATCTGTGTGAAATTTATATCCATTGATAAAATACATTGGCAAAGATGTCACACATCTACTAGACCTCTATACCAAATTATGCAAGTAAGAATTATTCACCATATTTTGTAGATTGTGAACCTAGAAAAAAATATAGTTAATGTTAATGATCTAAATCATATATAATAATTGGGATCAACAATTTAGTATTGTTTCAATACTTACATAACTTATGAACCACTCTATAAAATATGCATTTCATTTGAATGTTCCTCAGGAATGTTGAAATGTTGTAAAAAAAACACTAAAAAATTAAAAGTTTATGATTTGATTGTTAGTGAGCAATACATTTAAAATTTAAATTAAATTATTAGTACCACTTACTTGAGGTATGGTTCAACTTCTTCACAATTTAGCAAGATGTGCAATGTCGCAGATTTCATCTCAGCATCATTTAGCCACTGTATTTTTGATGTTCCATAACCTCGGCCGGGTTGATTAAAAATTGACAAAGTCGATTCTATTGACATATTTTCATCTGTATCATCATTTCGTCCAACTCTAGTTCTCATTGACTTAACATGAGGCTCAAAGTAAAATGAACAGAAATGAGATATCTCTTGAATCAAATAAGCTTCACAAATAGAACCTTCAACCCGAGCTTTGTTTTTAACTATTTTCTTTATCTTGTTTAAGTACCTCTCGAATGGATACATCCATCTGTATTGAACTGGCCCCCTACTCTTGCTTCATAAGGTAAATGGACTGGTAAATATTCCATGGAATCAAAGAAACTCAGTGGAAATATCCTTTCCAATTTACACAAAATCACCAGAATGTTCTGTTCCATTTGGAGCATGTCTTTTTTCGTCAAAGTCGTTGAGCACAAGTCTCTAAAAAATTAACTCAATTCAGTCAATGGCTTCCAAATTTGATCTGGCAACAAAGAAAAAGTAATTGGAAGCAAACTCTCCATAAACACATGACAATCATGACTCTTCATCCCAGACAATCGTAATTGATTTATGTCCACAGATCTGGCTAAGTTCGAAGCATAACCATCTAGCATTTTTAAATGTTGCACCCATTCACAAACAATTTTCTTTTGCTCTTTTGTAAAAGTATAATTAGCCTTTGGTTTCATGATCTTACCATTTGGAAAATCAATAAGCTCCAATTCTGGTCATTGACAATATTCTTTTAAGTCCATTCTTGCCTTGGCATTATCCTTTGTTTTGCCCTTAACATCCATAACAGTGTTGAATATGTTATCAAAGACATTTTTCTCAATATGCATGACATCTAAATTATGCCTAATTAAATTATCCTTCCAATATGGTAACTCCCAAAATATGCTCTGCTTAGTCCAATTATGATAAACACTATACCTATGGTGCCCATGGTGTTTGCACGACTGCATTTCAGTTATTTTACTAAAGGCACTAACAATCTCACTTAATTCATGTCCAGATAATCTTGGTGGAGGCAAATCAGTCACCACAGTTTTCTTCTTAAATGCATTTTTGTTTCTTCTAAACATGTGATCAACATGCAAGAATTGACGATGGCAGTCAAACCATGAATTTTTCCCCCATGCTTCAAAGTGAATGCCTTTGTTTGATCTATGCAATATGGACATGCTAATTTACTAGCAGTCATCCATCTAGACAACATTTCATATGCTGGAAAGTCATTTATTGTCCACATCAATGCCGCCCTCATCATAAAATTTTGTTTGCTTGACACGTCATAAGTTAAAACACCCACCTATAAAATTTTTAGTTCATTGATTAATGGTTGTAAATAAACATCAATCTTGATCTTGGGATTGTTAAGGCCAGGAATAATGCATGTTAGAAACATGTATGGGGCAGTCATACACATTTCTGGAGGCAAATTATATAGAGTGACTATCACAGGCCAACAAGAATAAGGAGAAGCAGATTGATTGTATGGAGTGAAACCATCGGCACACAAACCAAGCCTAACATTTCTAGGATCAATTGTAAATTCAGGATATGTCCTATTAAAATGCTTCCATGCTTCACCATCGAATGGGTGAGACATCTCCCCTAACTTCCTATTATTTTCAGCATGCCATCCTATGTGTGCAGATGAGCTCATAGAGGAATACAACCTCTTGAGCCTAGGAATAAGTGGTAAATAATGCATTCTTTTCACCGGTATTTCATTGTTATTTCCATTACTGGTTTTACGAAGTTTGTATCTTTCAGCACCATAAAACCTACATTGTCTGGCATTGTCATAGTATAACATACAACCATTTACACAACAATCTATTTTTCTTGAAGCAAGCCCGAGTTTAGAAACCAATTTTTTTGTTCTATAGTAATTTAGAGGAATTTGTGATCCTAGAGGAGCAACTTCTCTTAATATCTCCATAAATGAATCAAAGCACGCATGCGTTACATTATAATCAGATTTGAGGCTTAACATTCGAACTGCCAAGGATAACTCTTAATGAGTTTCGCAGCCAGGCCATAATGGCTGAATTGAAGCATTTAATAGATCATAAAACTCTTCGGCCTCTAGATGTGGAGGCTCCTCAATACTCCATTGAAAACGACTCCTAAAATCCCCAAATTCTATTCCAGCCGCATCACAAACCATATTTTGATATCTATCAACCACGTCTTCCTCCTCTAATATAGGACTAGTAGCAGTGTTCACATCAAAGTTTATATCTACACTAATTGGATCAGGCTCTTCCTCTTCATGATCTGTCCAATACCAATACCTAGGTTTGAATCCTTTTTTATACAAATGAACTTTCACAATCTCAAGTTTCAACAATTTCCCACTATAACACATCAAACATGGACACCTAATTGTTCCTTCACTTAAGTAATGAGAAGATCGACATGCATAATTCACAAACTCCTCAACTCCACATACAAATTTTTGTGTAAGTCCTCTACGACCTGAATGAGTCCTATTATACATCCATCTACGATTTTCTGGAACTACCATTTTCTGTAATTATAATTTTACACTTAAATCAAAATACAAAAATGTAAAATGCACACCATATGTTGCATAATTAATATATTTTAAAATTATACTTGTATAAATATTTCAATCCAAACAACTATTATTTACAAAATCTTAAAATCTCTTAACATGGTATGGCCCTATCCCATTCAAGAAGAAACCTTTTCAGCACTTGATTGATAGTACTCTTAAAAATCACACATCATATACTTGATGAAATTTCGGCAGCATTTCCCATTGGTCTCCAAGTGCACGACTAGAAAGTGGTGACATCTACCACGATCAAGTGTGCACCCAAAGAACAAAAGGAAATGTTGCACAACAAAATTTCATCAAGTATATGGTATGAGATTTAATGAGTAACTATAATCAAGCGAAGTAAAAGTTTCTTCCTAAACTGTCCAAATTGGACAATTCAGATTCAATACAATGAGCAGTTCCTTCAAAAAGTACGTGTGCTCACTAATATTGAATCTCAAACGGGAAACTAAGGCTTTGCTCGATAATACGATTTACCACATGCATCAAATATATTACAAAGATAACAATACTAGGCAGAGTTACATTACATTGCAATAATCAAATTCAAATTGATCATAGACAGATAAATTTTTGAAACTCGGTCGTGAGCATGTGATCAAATTCTAAATCTACAACTCACAATCTACAAATCACTCATCTTCTCAACAAACAAATCATTGGTTCAAACACTAAACTAATAAACAGAGCAAGCAATGAACAGTGGGGTACCTAGTTGGTAGGTGGGCAGACTGATGGAGGCGTGGAGCAGTGGTGGCCAGTCGGGTCGGTGGTGCAGTAGGGTCGGGGGGTTGCAGATGGTGGTGCCGCGCGGTTGGTGGGTCGCGGGTGGTGGTGCCGCGGGCCGGTGGGTCGCTGTAGGGGGTCGGTGGGTCGCGGGAGCCGGTGCCGCAGGTCGTGGGGTTGCTCTCGATGGGAGGGGGAGCCGGTATTGATCGTCGCGGGTCACGGGGTCGCTGGCGCAGGTCGCGATCTCTGGCGCAGGTCGCGATCGGCCGGGCGCGGGTCGCAGTTTGCGGGGTCGGTGGATCACATGCGGCGGTCGGTGGCGGGGGGGTTGAGGGAGAAGATGAGGTTAAGGGAAGAAAAATGGATTTAGAAAAATAAGAATGAAAGAAGAATACAGGAGTTAGATCTAGTTTTTGCGGCAGATTTTTTGCGGTGAATTTTTTCGCCGCAAATTATTTTTTATGATTTTTTATTAGTTTTATATATTTTGCGGAGGAAAAATCAGTCGCAAATATTTTTTATTATTTTTTTATGAATTTTTTATTACATCATATATTTTACGACGGATTTTTTCGCCATAAATTTTTTTTAAAATTGCATTGACTTTTTTGTGGCAGAGTTTTTCGCTGCAAAAAATTTTAAAATTACGAATTTTTTTATTAGTTTATCAATTTTGCGATGAAATTTGTCCGCCGCAATTTATTATTTTATAAATTGTGGTGAATTTTTGCGGCGAATTTATCTGCAGGAAATTGTTAACTTTTTTTTTAAAATTTTCCTCACAATTTTTTTTATATTTTATTAAGTTACCAACTGCAACAACATTTCACGATGGAAAATGTTGCCGAAAAAATTTTCAGGGGACAATCCATCGCAAAAATCTACTGCAAAAATTATCCGCCATAAAATCCACCACAAATTAAGACGGATCATAATCTGCCGCAACGCCTTTCACAATTTCACCGCAAAAAATTCACCGCAAATGTGCTATTTTCTTGTAGTGTACATTATTTTTAATTTAATGAAATCCTTTTCCATCATCCATATTAACATCCTCTTGAATGAATTACTTTAAGTTTCAACTAAATCCTCAATCCTATCCCTCAATACCACAACCGGAAATCACTCTTTTTGCTTAATAGTAAAAATTTATTCCTTTCCATTCTTATCGTATAAATCTTTAATTAAATTTCTTTATCATTAAACTAACTAGACTCACCAGTAATAAATCATTTTCCTTATTCTAACTATCCCTAAAACTATTTCCATTGATATAGCTAAAAGTCATTATTCCTCAAATCAAAACATTGTGATTATCTCCTCTTGTTACTTATAAATCCTTTGATCCTAGTCCCCCAAATCATCTAAGTAATATTTTCTAATATTCTTTCTAAAACTTTCATTATTTAAATTCTAAATAAAATCCTTTCCATCCTAATTACTCTTCCATCCTATTATCAAATATTTTAGGTCTCCAATTCACTCTTTCATTCAATTATCAAATATCATGACCAAAAATCAATTCTTTTCAATGGTAAAACTTTGTTTACTTCCTTTTTCAACTTATAAAGTCATAAATCATACTCTTACCACCTAACTATCTAAGTTCTTAATCCATAAAATATTTTAGCCTTGAACACCCTATTCTCCACATCATGGCCGTGAGCTACAATGGTTATTGGGACCAAAATACTTTTCCTTTCTAGCACAATTTAAAACATACAACATGATTTTTTAGCATCACAATCATACTATAATAAGTTCACGCATACAATCAAAGTAGTAAAATCATATAAAGTATATAACCACAAATCACAAAGTCATACAATCATGGTGAATAAATCCTCACATGGATTCATCACCCTCAAATGAATTCGTTCCTTACCACCATAAGTGGCTGATGAGGTTAATCTCCCTCTTACCTAAGATGTAGCTTCCTAGCTCCTTATAGGTCCTCTTGAAAAAGCTTCTCCTTTTAAGAAGATCCTTAAAACAAAACAACACACAAGCATCAACATCTAGGGCTTGGAAACAAGATGTTTTAGAAGAAACCCACAACAACAAAGTGTCTTAGGATGAGGTTTTGATTTAAGAAATGTGGATAGATAAAATTAAAGAAGATTAAAAGAGTGGGTTGAGGGATGTGGTCGTGAGGCTTTCCAAGAAAAAGAAGAGAGTTTTGTTTTTTGGCTTCTTGATTCTTGATAGAAAGATAGAAATAAACTAAGTGATAGCAAAAAAATCAAATCTTTGGTCCCCCAAGTATCTACTGTGGAGTGTGGAGGCACGCTCACACGAATTTCTAGGCAATGTGTGTCTGACCTTCCTTGGAGGGCCGGACTGCTGGCACATCAACCTAAATTCCGATCGCTGTGTCTACCTGTGAGACATGTCGATCTCTTTGGCCTGTAGGTGTCACGAGCCGTCGATCTTTACCTACTGCATCAGCCTGCGTTTGGAGTTTTATCTGCCCATCCGGGAGATGTGGGGTGACCGCTACTACACCCTGCAGGAGGACTCTTTTGATTCCACTGCTTGGGCTCCGACCCGTGGCTCTGTGGCTCCTATGTGGGTTTCCTCGGATGAGGAAGACCCCGAGGAGGACCTCGCGGAGGATCCTGAAAAGGATCCTGATACGATTCCTCCTCATCTGAGGGACTGATGTTGCTGGTAGCTACTGAGGGCTACTCGTGTTTTATTTTGGGGCTTGATGTCTTAATTGTAGTGGGCTGTATATTTCTGATATCTTGGGGATGTATATGTATGATCCTTTAGGCAGGTATAGTTTTACTTTTTGGTATATCAGGCTTTGTAATTAAACAAATTTGATATAAATATATATATATATATATATATATATATATATATATGAATATGCAATGTTGACTAAATGTATGCTTTACTTTTGTCTTGCTCTTTATGCCATTTACGTTCCGTCGCTATATTTTATTAATTATTATTATAACAAAAAAAAATAGTCACCATTTTATTTATACAGCTTTAACTAGATAAATTTAATTTAAATAATAAAAAGAACCAGGTCTTAACTTATAAATTTTATTTTCCGCATTGCAATTGACAATGTGACGTTCCCTCCCAAAAAGGGGCGTTACATTAAGTTAGTATCAGAGCCCCAGTTTATGTTTCTTTGGGTCTTATGATTGAGTCTGTCTTATTTGTGCGTGTGTTTCTCTGAAAACTGAACATAGAGATGTATTGTTTGGTATTCCTAGTGGATGCAACTGACTTTCCTTGTGTCTTTCAGTTACTCTGACTTGAGACAGTAAGATGGCACGACGCAAAGAAATGGCAGCTGCTATTGAGGTGATGCAAAGAATGGCTGAGGCCATCGCACAACAAACTGAATGAGCTACTCAGCAACAAGAAAGAGTCGCTCAATAACAATAAAGGGCTGCTCAACAGCTCGAAGCTATGGCAGATGCTCAGAACTTAGCGGAGTTTCATCGCCATAACCCTCCCCATTTCAAAGGAGAGTTCGATCCGGACAAAGCTAGTCTATGGATCAAGGAGTTAGAAAAAGTCTTTCGAGGCATGAACTGCGCTGAGAACAAGAAGGCGACTTATGCTACCGTTATACTGGTGGGTAATGCTGAAAACTAGTGGAATAGAGTGCAGAGAATGCTAGAAGCTGTAAACCGCGAAATCACTTAGGATTTATTCAAGGATAAATTGATGGATAAGTATTTTTCTGTGAGCGCAAGGCACGCGAAGGAATCAGAGTTTCTCAACTTACGACAAGGGAATATGACCGTTAGTGAGTATGCAGCGAGGTTTGAAAACTTGTCACAGTTTTCAATGTACTTTCAGCACCAACAGAATGAAGCCTAGAAGTGTCAGAGATTCACCGAAGGATTGAGGTATAAGGTGAAGAAGGCTGTGATCACCCTGAAGATCAATGAGTTCTCGGAGCTACTAGATACATGTTGTGAAGTAGAAGCTCTGGAGCAATCTAGAGATACGAGGAACAGGAACTTTAGGCCTACAAGGTTCCAAAGAGGCGGCGATAATAGTCCTAACCGCTTCCAAAAGAAGCCCTATTCCCGACTAATGGGAAATCAGCAACAGACCATGGGTGGAAGTTCTGGTAGAGGCTCTACTGGGAACTGGACTAGCCAGAACGTGACGTATCCTTCAAGATGCTTTAAGTGTGGGAAAGACCATCTCACAAAGGACTGCACTATAAAGGGGATCATCTGCTTCAGATGTGGCAAACTTGGCCACGTATCCTGAGACTACAATCAAGCGAAGGCTGAACCGTCAATCAATGCTGTAAGAGCCAAGAAACCACAAGCTGGAGGGCGAGTTTATACCATGAGTGGAGCTGAAGCCTCCGAGTCCGAAGACTTGATTCAAGGGGAAGGCACCATAGAAGGTAACCTTTTAACTGTACTGTATAACTCTAGGGCAACCCATTCTTTCATGTCATATGACTGTGTGCAAAGACTTGGTCTACCAGTGTCTACCTTACCTTTTGACTTAACTGTTTCTACCCCCACTGATAAACTTGTAGTTACTACTAAAGTCTGTTTAAATTGTCCTTTGATTGTTAAAGGTCGAACCTTTTCTGTTGATCTGATCTGTTTACCCCTTTCCTAACTAGATATAATTTTAGGGATGGACTGGTTGTCTTCCAACCATGTTCTATTAGATTGTTCAAGAAAAACCATAGTTTTTCCCATAGATGAGGATTCTAGATTTCTGACGGCCAACCGAGTTCAAGCTCTCTTGAAAGAAGGAGCTCACGGATACATGCTACTGTCTTCTTTGAAAGTCAAAAGCGAGGTTGATGTGAACACAATTCCAGTGGTGAATGAGTTTCCTGAAGTCTTTCCTGAGGATGTACCTGGTTTACCACCGGTGCAAGAAATAGAATTTGCTATTGACCTGGTACCGAGAGCTGGTCCTGTGTCTATAGCACCATATCGGATAGCACCAACAGAATTAGCTGAGCTCAAGAAGCTGCTAGAGGAGCTTTTAGAAAAGCAATTCGTCAGACCGAGTGTGTCACCGTGGGGAGCACCAGTACTATTAGTTCGCAAGAAGGATGGTTCATCAAGATTATGTGTAGACTACCGGCAGCTGAACAAAGTGACGATCAAGAATAAATATCCACTCCTGAGAATTGATGACTTAATGGACTAACTGAAGGGAGCAGCAGTATTTTTGAAGATCGATTTGCAATCTGGGTATCATCAGATACGAGTGAAAACAGAGGATATACCCAAGACTGCTTTTCGTACCCGATACGATCATTACAAATACCTCGTGATGCCATTTGGAGTGACAAATGCACCAGCTATCTTTATGGACTACATGAACTGAATCTTTCATCCTTACTTGGACAGATTCGTTGTGGTCTTCATTGATGACATTCTAGTATACTCTCAAAATCAGGAGGACCATGCTGAACACCTCAGCATAGTTCTTCAGATTCTGAAGGAGAAGGAATTGTATGCCGAACTGTCAAAATGTGAATTTTGGCTGGAAGAAGTTAAGTTTTTGGGACACGTAATCTCGAAGGAAGGGATTGCGGTGGATCCATCAAAAGTGGAGGCAGTGCTGCAATAGGAAAGGCCAAAGTCAGTGATGGAGATTTGTAGCTTCGTGGGATTGGCAGGATATTACTAGAGGTTCATTGAGGGATTCTCCAAGATTGCTGGACCTCTCACTCAACTCACGAGAAAGAACTAAGCTTTTGAGTGGACCGACAGCTGTGAGCAGAGTTTCTAAGAGCTGAAGAATCGGCTGACTACCTCGCCAGTCTTAGTGTTACCTGATCCGAATGAGCCCTTTGAGGTGTACTGTGACGCTTCATACTAAGGACTAGGATCTGTACTTATACAGCATGGAAGAGTAATGGCTTATGCTTCGAGGCAATTACAAGTGCACGAGAAGAACTACCCGACGCACGACTTGGAGTTGGTGGCTGTGGTTTTTGCTCTGAAGATATGGAGGCATTTTCTCTGTGGAGTGACGTTCAATATCTTTAGTGATCACAAAAGCTTGAAGTATTTGTATGATTAAAAGGAGTTAAACATGAGGTAGCGAAGGTAGCTGGAGTTCCTGAAGGACTATGATTTCCAACTTCTGTATCACCCTGGCAAGGCAAACGTCATGGCAAACACCCTGAGTAGGAAAATGATTAGTGTCTCTACCCTGATGATTAAGGAGAAAGATCTGATTGAGCAGTTCAGAGATGTATGGTCTTTTGTGGAGTTAGAACCAGGAAAGATCTGCATGAATATGGTTACCATCTCAAATGAGCTAATGGATGATATATGGGAAAAGCAGAAGGTTGACAAGTTCTTACAAGAAGTGAGAGAGCAAATGAAGCAAGGTAACGAAATAGTATTTGTGGAAGGAACAGACGGAATTCTGAGATTCCGAGGTAGAGTTTGTATTCCTCGTGACTAAGAGCTTAGGGAGTATATCATCAACCATGCTCACACATGCCAGCTGAATATGCATCTGGGTATAACAAAAATGTATCAAGACTTGAAGAAGTTATTTTGGTGGCATGGAATGAAGAGTGACGTCACTAGACGGGTATCGACTTGTCTGGTTTTTCAGAAAGCTAAAGTGGAACATCAAAGACCGGCAAGATTGCTGCAACCATTGTCTATTCCTGAATGGAAGTGGGACAACATTGCAATGGATTTTGTAGTGGGTTTGCCAAGGACAAAAAAAGGTCATGACTCGATTTGGGTAATCATGGACCGACTCATGAAATCAGCACATTTTCTCCCAATCAACATAAGATACAAACTGGAGAGACTGACCCAGATCTATATTGGAGAGATTGTTAGACTGCACGGTGTGCCAACAAGTATTGTTTCGGATAGGGATCTGAGATTTACTTCAAATTTCTGGCAAAGTCTACAAGAAGCATTAGGGGCAAAGTTACGTCTAAGTTCTACTTATCACCCACAGACCGATGGTCAATCAGAGAGGACGATCCAATCATTGGAAGATTTGCTTAGAGCTTGCACCATAGAATAGACTGGAAGTTGGGATGACATTCTACCATTGATAGAATTCACCTACAACAACAGTTACCATTCAAGCATAGAGATGGCACCCTATGAGGCTCTGTATGGATGACGGTGTCGAACACCTTTATGCTGGTACCAAGATGGCAAGCGCCTTACTATTGGACCAGATATTATACAGTAGACAACTGAGAAGATTAAGATGATTCAGGAGAAGATGAGGACTGCTCATAGCCGGCAAAAGAGTTACGCAAACCAAAGGAGAAAGCCTCTTGAGTTTGAGGAAGGCGAGCATGTATTTCTGAAAGTCACACCTATGACTGGGGTAGGTCGGGCCTTGAAATCTAGAAAACTCACTCCAAAATTTCTTGGACCATACCAAATTATTCACTGAGTAGGTCCTGTAGCCTATCAAATAGCCTTACCCCCTTTCCTCTCAAACATTCACAATGTCTTCCATGTGTCACAACTGCGAAAATACCTTCCTAACCCAAGTCATGTCATAGCACCAGATACAGTACAATTAAAAGAGAACTTAACCTATAAGGCACCTCCTATAAGAATTGAGGACAGAAGGATAAAGCAACTAAGAGGCAAGGAGATCTCATTGGTAAAGGTAATTTGGAACGAAATAACTAGAGATGCAATGTGGGAGCTGGAAGACAAAATGAAGGAGCAACACCCACAATTATTCTAAGGTATGCAAATTTAGAGGATGAAATTTCCTTTTAGAAGGGGAGAGTTGTAACACCTCGAAAAATTATTTATTTTATCATTAATCATCATCTTATAATATTCATAATTTTTGGAAATTTTTGTGGATTTTTTCAGAAATGTTGAATATTTTAATATATTTTTCGTTTTACGTGTACACTGAGCAGAGTCAGTGTAACTCCTCGGAAACGATTTGTTTCATCATGAATAGTCATTTCCCAATATTTGTGATTTTTGGAGATTTTTTTGGAATTTTCTAAAAATGTTAAATATTTTAATATATTCTTTATTTTACGTGCACACTAAGCAGAGTCAATCAAACGCCCCGAAAAATTATTTGTTTCATGACAAATATCCATTTTCTAATATTTGTGATTTTTAGAAATTTTTGTGAATTTTTCTAAAAATGTCAAATATTTTAGTATATTCTTCGTTTTACGTGCGCACTGAGGGAGCCGGGATAACAAAATGTTTTCCCTGAGGTTGGTAAACCTTGAACTATCAACGTGTCAACGGGAGATCTTACTAAACCCGAGGCTGGGCACAGTTTGCGAGGTTTGTATTTTTTGAAGTTTATCTGATAAATAAAATCACTGTATCATAAAATTTTCTGATGAATAATAAAATATTATTTTCATCAACTGTAACTTTTATTCACTGGAAAAATAATTCTAACAGTGTAATTAATCATCTGTTCAAGAGTATTTAATTTAGGAGACAAGCTTACTTTGCACTTTATTTAGAAATGTGCAAAGCTTCTCAAGGAAGCTTCTAGGAAATTTCCTCCAAGCTTCCCAAGGAAGCTACTCACCCTCTCTCCTCTCTCCACACACTCATGGCTGCAGCACCTGGGAGCACAAAAAATTGTGCTTCAATTCATTTAATCAAATTTATTCAAGTTTTCAAAATTCAAAAGCTATCACCTTTAATTTTTCTATTCACTTCTCTCTTTACCTTCATCTTTTTTAAGCTTTTTCTCCTCCTTCTCTCTAGAAGCCACATGGCCAGCCCTCCATCCTTGCCTCATCCATCACAAAAATTTCATTCAACCCCATTTTCTTAATCCTCTCCATCTTCTAAACACTTTTCTAGTTGGTGGTTTCTTGAAAAGCTTTCATTTTCACCATTTTCTTCAAGTTTCAAGCTTAGGGTTTTTGGGTAAGCTTCTTGATTCTTCATTTCCTTTTACTCATTTTCGTTTCTATGGTCTCCTTTGTGACCATCCATGCTTTATTTTTCAAGCATTGGTGTTGTTTTGATGAGATTGAAATTTTAGGGTTCTTAGTGGTGTCTAATCCAAAAATTGCAAGGAGATTCTAGGGGGCTTCTCTTGCTTTCTTCTCTTAGGTGAGAGGAAGACACTCCTCCTCAACCTCTATTAGCACTAAGAAACCTTGTTTGTGATTGATTGTGAGAAAATCCTATTGAGGGTTATTCTTTGTTTGCATGATTAGTATGTTTACATGTTGTTTGCAATTTGTTTATGCTATTAGATTGATTGTTTGTGTATATTGATATATTGGAATGGATTGGAAGGCATGAAATGGAAGAAAATGATGTTGGATTCTCTCTTGGATGGCCACAGTTTTCGGGGCCCAAAATTGGGATTCTTTGTGAACAATTGTAACAAGTGGAAACCATAATTAATCAAGTGTACAATATGAAATTAATGGAATGAAAAATTAGGGAACTTAATTCCCTAGGGAGGCCACGGCCTCTAGGGCCTTTTGGGGCTTGATTATGCAACTTTGGTAACGTTGGAACATAAATAAATCAAGTGATTAAATTATTGGTAATGGGATTGAAAATTTAATAAATTGGAAGATTTGGATATACCTTAAGATTCATAAATTTTAAAGAACCAAGAATGAAATTTTTCATAAGACTTAGGGTAATTTTAATTAGGGCAAGAACAAAAGAGTATGAGACTTTGAGACCTTTAGAATAACTTTCTAAGTGTATGAGAATAAATTACCTTAGAGAATTTAATTAATTAAGAGAATTCCTCTAGAGAAGAACTATGTAAGAAAGGCTAAATCTAAGTAAGAATTCGTAATAAACCTTAAAAATGTATTAATTTATTTAATTCTAATATTATGATATTGTGGGTCTATGTGAGTGACCAATGATGTGTTGATACTTAGTTTGGCCAATTGTGGCATGTTGTGGAAAAGTATGCAATGATGAACATACATGTTTATGCATAGAGTTGTCTTGCATTGTGAATGTCTGTTGGACTGTTGTTAAGGCCAAGTTGCCTAGGAGATTGAACACACTTTAGTGCGGGTGCGAGTAGACTAGTGTAGGTCATATTGTTGACCATGGGGGCATTGGGGTGTGGGTACCCCACAATGGACAGTTGGTAGCTCTTCTGTCCGTGGGGCAAACCGATGTAAATGCACCGACGATCCTGACCTGGCACTGTCCTATGTCATGATCTAGCGTAGACTGTCTATACAATGCCTTGATGTGCACGTGGATAAACTGATGAGTTATAGCACTTTGGCTGCGGCAACCAAGTTGCAGACGTGTCTCCTGATCTTTCTCTCTGACCATTTGTGTCTAGCTCCATGCAGTAGATTTTGACTTTGTATGCATGTGCATAGTGAGTCCATGTATTATCTGGCATTTATTCATTATTATAATTGGAACCGTTGTGCTACTGATATAAATAACTGCCTGGAACTTCTTGGTTGTTTGTTACTGCTACTTATTGTTTATTATTATTATTGCTGTTAAAATGCTATGTGGGCGCTTTGCGCTATTTTGTTTCTTGCTGCTATAACTGGTAATGATGGTAGGATGTCTTACCTCTTTCCTGTATTTCTGTTATTTTCTATTTGTATATTGTGTCCCATTGAAGACGACGACAATGAGGTTGAAGCTCCCGATTTCCTCGGCTTCTGGCCTGATCACGATTAGCATCTACTGTGGAGCATGGAGGCACGCTCACGCGGATTTCTAGGTGATGTGCATCTGACCTTCCTTGGAGGGCCGGACTGCTGGCACATCAACCAGAATTCTGACTACTGTGTCTACCTGGGAGACGTGTCAATCTCTTTGGCCTGGAGGCGTCACGAGCCGCCGATCTTTACCTGCTGCATCAGCCTGCGTTTGGAGTTTTATCTGCCCATCTGGAAGATGTGGGGTGACCGCTACTATACCCCGCAGGAGGACTCTTTTGATTCCACTACTCGGGCTCCAGCCCGTGGCTCCTATGTGGGTTTCCTCGGATGAGGAAGACCCCGAGGAGGACCTCGCGGAGGATCCTGAAGAGGATCCTGATACGATTCCTCCTCATCTGAGGGACAGATATTGCTGGTAGTTACTGAAGGCTACCAGTGTTTTATTTTGGGGGCCTGATGTCTTAATTGTAGTGTGCTGTATATTTTTGATATCTTGGGGATGTATATGTATGATCCTTTGGGCAGGTATAGTTTTACTTTTTGGTATATCGGGCTTTGTAATTGAATAGATTTGATATATATATATATATATATATATATGAATATACAATGTTGACCAAATGTATGCTTTACTTCTGTCTTGCTCTTTATGCCATTTAATTTCCATCGCTATATTTTATTAATTATTATTATAACAAAAAAAAATAGTCACCATTTTATTTATACAGCTTTAACCAGATAAATTTAATTGAAATAATAAAAAGAACCGGGTCTTAACTTATAAATTGTATTTTTCGCATTGTAATTGACAATGTGACATTCCCTCCCAAAAAGGGGCGTTACAAAGAGTTTGATTCAGAATTTGAGGATGTTACCTCTATGTCATCATCATCTCCTCTTCTCTTCTAGCCATGAAACGTAGATTGGCTTTCTCATTGTCCAAGTTATCGGTTGAATCCATGTCATTTTCATCCCAAGTTATGTAGGCTCTTCTTTCTCTTTTCTCCTTTGAGGACCTTTACTCATACTTTTCCACTTTTCTTTGATAAATTGGGCATTCCATCTTCATGTGTCCAAATTCTCCATATTCATAGCATTTAGGGCTGGATGAGGTTCCTTCCCCTTTGTGATAGGCATTCTTTTGGGGAAAGAGAGGTCTCCTTTGAGCTTCATTATTCTTGAAGAATCTTCTAAATTTCTTTACTAGTAGAGCAAGATTCTCCTCATTTATTTTCAAGTCATCTCCATCATCTTCATCATCATTATCATTATTAATCATGGAGGAAGTAGCCTTGAGAGCTATTCCTTTCTTTTTCTTGTTCGGCTCCTTATTTTGATTGAGTCTATTCAATTCATGTTCTTGGAGCTTGCCAAAAAGTGTGGCTAAGGTCATGGTTGAGAGATTTCTTAACTCCGCAATAGCCGTCACTTTAGGTTGCCAATGCCTGCTCAAACATCTCAATACTTTGTTAATAAGATCTTCATTAGGAAAAGTCTTTCCCAATGAAGCAAGATGATTAGTAATATGTGTGAACCATTTTTGCATTTCTTGAATGCTTTCACCTTGGTTCATTCTAAAAAGCTCATACTCATGAGTGAGAGTATTTATCCTTAATCTTTTCACTTCACTAGTACACTCATGGGTTACTTGTAGTGTGTCCCATATTTCTTGGGCAGATTTACAAGTTGAGACTCTAAAGAACTCATCATACCCCAAGGCTATAGCAATGATGTTTTTTGCTCTCAAATTGTATTGGACCTTTTTCTTATCATCATCAATCCATTCACTTCTTGGTGTGTTAACTCTTACACCATTAATAATTTGTGTGAGGACAAAAGGACCATTTTCAACAGCATCCCACACATAAGTCAATAGCTTTAATAAAAATTTTCATTCTTTCTCTCAAATAAGCATATTCATCCCCATTGAAAAAATGAGGTCTATAGAGAAAAGAACTTTCTGAAAAACTATTTGAAGAGGCCATCACTTTCTCTTGAAGCTGCTAAGCTCTTTACATAAGAGCCTAGCTCTGATACCACTTGTTACCAAGTAGCCTCAAACTCAAGAGGGGGAGTGAATTGAGTTTATAAAATATTTTCGCAAATCTTTCACAAAACACTTGTAAACCAATTTTCGTTGAAGCTATTGTTTGATTAAAGTGAATAGATAAATGAGATCGAGTAAGTCACTCACAAATAAATAAGCCAAGATAGAAATTATTCAAGCAAGCATATAAATTTGAAGTACAAAGTAAAAAGATAGAGTTGAGAAGATCAAATACAAGATTTATCCTAGTTCAGCCACCAATCCACTTGTGGCTTACGTCCAATCCTCAAGCAATCACCTAAGATTTTCCTCTATATCTTCAACCTTCAACAAGTGCTTAACAACCTTTACAACTGAGAGCACTAAATACACCTTGGGATACTTCACCCTTATGCTTGAGCCTCAAATAGGGATACCTCACCCTTTACAACCTTTTGAGGGATACCTCAACCTCTTTACAACCATTGAGGGATACCTCACTGTTTTCTCTAGAGGGATACTGCACCCTCTTTACAACAAAGAGATACCTCACCCTGTTTTCTAGAGGGATACCTCACCCTCTTTACATATTTAAACAAAGTGTAGATAAAATGAAACTCTCTCAAGAGTGGATAATACAAATTGAAGCTCTATGAGTATCAAGGATTCACACTTTAAAGCTCAAAACAGGGGTTTGGAGAGTGAAAAATAAATTTAATGCTCAATAGTGATTTTCTGATTATTCTCCAACTTTTCTTTGAAGTCCAAACGCTTTTATTTATAGCCCAAACATTTTTAGAGCCGTTGGTGGTAGTCAGAAACATTAAATGTTCTTAATAGAGCCATTGGATGCATTTTCTAGTTGCCCAAATAACCTATTAGGAGATTGTCCTAATCGGTCAGGAGCCTTAAAAATTGGCTCCTGATTTATCAACTAACGAATTAGGGGAATGCCCTAATCAATTAGGAGCTTTAAAATAGGCTTCTAACTTATCAAATAACCGATTAGGGGAATGACCTAATCGGTTAGGAGCTTTAAAATTTGGCTCCTGACTTACACAATAACTGACTAGAGGAAGGGCCTAATTAGTTAGGAGCTTTTAAGATTGACTCCTGACTTGCCCAATAACCAATTAGAGGAAGGGCCTAATCAGTTAGGAGCTTTTAAGATTAGCTCCTGACTTGCCCAATAACCGATTAGAGGAAGGGCCTAATCGGTTAGGAGCTTTTAAGATTGGCTCCCGACTTGCCTAATAACCAATTAGGAGAATGGCCTGATCGGTTAGGAGCTTTAGAAATTGGCTCCTAACTTAGTGAATAACCGGTTATGGGAATTCCATAATTGGTTATTTGCCCTATTTTTTACCAAACTGACTTTGAAAAATCATAACTTCTTTGTTACTTATATGTTTAAAACAAATGACTACTCATTGGAAAGATATGATCAAATAAGTAACCAAAGGTCAGCTTTTCAAAACATGTTTGTTGGACATTTTAGCATATGAAAATCATTTGTAAAGATTTGAAAACATATTTGAGTTTAGTGTGATTCCTATTTACCTTTACATAAGATCTAAGTCTTATAAACTAAACTTGAAGAGTCTTGGGACTTAATCTTTGCACAACCGTAATATGTCTTGTTTGTTATCATCAAAACCATTGCTTATTGCCAATGCCAATTATAACCTTAATTTATGCTATGAACAAGTCATAAATGACTAAAGAAACACATTCATGCAAGCCAAACTCATCAAATATCTCTAGAACTTATTTTGACCTCTGAAGCACCAAAGGTGCATCTATGGTGAAAATAGAGAAAAGAGATGAATATGGACATAAACCCCTACCTCTGATCTTGGATAAAGATCTTTAAGCTTGGCCTTTGTCCTTGAGTTTCTCCTCTTCCTCTTTCTTTCCTACGGTTGTTGCCTTTTCTTTCTCCCTTCCTTTCTTCTTTTTTTTCTGCTCTTTGCCGTGAAGAGAGAAAACAATATAAGAAGCAAATCCTAATTTTGCTTCTTATAGGATAACCACTAATGTGGTACTAGAAAACCCGATATACTATGAACACTTAGATTCCCCCGAATCCAAGTTCCAAACCTCCAATAGATTCCAAATAAATCCTAAGATTCATTAAAATTCATGTTACACTTTTTTCTCTATTTTTTCATATCTGCTGGGGGTCAATCCGGCATTAAAAGTACAACTACTGTCTAAAAATACTAAATTAACTCTGATTGTCTTGAAACTTTAACCACACCTTACTTAACTCGTTTGTGATCTAGAAACAAGTTATCCACACATGTTTCCCTCCAAATAGTAGTTTATGCTATTTTCTGAGTCATTTTAGGCTATTTACCACATTCTGTGTTGTAGTAAAGTGCCTAAACTAACTCAATTTGTCACGAAACTTAACTAACATGCTAAACAAGTATCAGACTACCCATGTAACTTTATACAAGCCTAACATGATTCTCTGGGATATTACATTTCTCCACTTCTTTTTAAAAATTTTATCCTCAAAATTTGGTCTACCTCATGCAAGAAGTCACAAGCAACTCACACTTAAAACAAACTCAACCAAACTTTAAAGAAACAAAATCAAACACTAAACTTTCTGTGAACCTGTAGGTTGCCCAGTCTCCTTGTCCTGCAAGATGTAAACCCTTCCCTGAGCTGTGGGTCTACTATCTGGCTGGGCTTCTTCCTTCTGTGGACATTCTTTGGCGAAATGCTCTTGCTTCCCGCACTTGTAGCATACGGACTATCCTGCCAGGCAAGGTCTATCACTATGCTGCCTTCCACACTTAGGGCACTGACCATTTTTGGAATCTTCTTGATATGGTTTGCCCTTTTCACTTTTTGTGAACTTTTGCTCACTATATTTCTTTTTCTGGGATCCTTGGGATTCTTGATCCACTGTTGGTGGCTTCCTTGCACGCGTCTCTATTATTCTGTACTTGTTGACCAAAGAAGAAAATTCTCTAATCTCAAAGGGCTTCACAGCATCTATGATATCAATCCTCAGACCCGACTTGAATTTCACACACCTCCAGTTCTCATGTGGGTCATGTCTGAAGTGATATAAAAACTTTGATAGTTCCTCAAACATAGCCATATACTGGCCCACTAACATGCTCCTTGTTTTAACTCCATAAATTCCACTTCTTTTGCATCACGTAAATTCTACCAAAAATACTTCTCCAAGAAAGCTGTCCTAAACACCTTCCATGCCATCTGGGCTCTAGCTACTGCCATCACTCCTGTGGTTCCTTTCCACCAATGTTCTGCTTCTCCGTTCAGCATATAGGAAGCAAAAAAAACTTTTTGGTCATCTGCGCAGACCATAGCCTCAAAAATCTTTTCTATCTCTTTCAATCATCCTTCTGCTTTCACGGGATCATACTCACCATCAAAAGTTGAGGTTTCATCTTCCTGAAAGCTTCCAAGTCTTAGAAGTTCTGGTTCCTTCCAACTTGTTATACGTCTTGCATTGGATGCTCGGGTGGTGGAGGCTATTGAGGTGGATTTACGTCCAACCTCTCAAGTGTAACACCCCAACTTTTGGGATAATTACAATATAGTCCTGAAATGTACTGTTTTGTAATTTCTGTGGGTAGTTAATTGAAATTGACTGTTTCGTCAGTGTATTTGACTGTTGTATGTGATTTGCTCCGAGTCAAGAAAATAATAATTTTCAGACCAGAAAAATCTCATTTTAATTAATTGGAGCTGGGGGATCTTACTAAACCCAATTCTGATTGATATATATATATATTAATCTTTTAATTTTTAAGATTTAACTGTGCAATAAAATAATTTTATATTATTATAATATTATTTTATTTGACAGTACCTACTATCTCGAAAACAATAGAAATTTGCTTCAAAATGACCATGGACCCTTAAAAGTCTGTGGGACCTGCGTTTAGAAAAGCAGTCAATGATTCTGAATGGACAAATTTCTAAGCCAATAGGAGCAAGTCAACAAAGGTGGCTTGAAAAATTCTAACCAAAAGAAATAGGTCAAAGAAAGAAGCATGGACTTTAATATGGACCGTTGGATGAAAACTTAGTTAGGAAGCTTTTGATCTTAACCGTTGATCAAATCAAAGGTGAGATAAGAATTCAAGTTTTATCACTAAGCAATATCTACCTTAGATTACATCAAGGGCTAGGAATTAAAGTTAAAATCAAAGGTTAAGATTAAGTCAAACATAGTGGCTTGACTTTGCTTAGTAGCTAATTAAGCCTAATTTGGTTAATCTAATTACCCAATCAACAAACTAAGTAAGCTAACCTAGTTATTGATTAGTTATAATCTAATTATTAATTAGATATCCTAATATTGTTTAGAGGCTATGATATATGCTAATATATATTAAACTAATTAGTTATATAATTAGAATGTTAATTAAATATTATTAGGAGACTTAACCTAATTGATTATCTATTTAATTAGCTTGTAATTAGTCATTACTTAAAATCAAATTAAGTCCCCTAAACCCAAGGAGTCCCATGGCCATGGAGGATAAATGGCCAAGTTCTCACAAGTTTTACATGGTTCTTGAACCATCCAAATGACATAAGCCATGTGCTTACTTAGTGTGAACACAAATGGATATTTACTATCCAAATTAAACACTCAACCTCACCCACAATAACCACACGGCAGCCCCCCTCATTTTTACACTCAATATTCATTTTACACTTATCCAAATCTAAGATTTCATATTCTCTCAAATTTCCAAGAAACTCAATAACACATTTCTCTTCCCTTTTCTTTCCAATTTTCGGCCCAACACCCAAACACCACCATTAACCTTCTATAATTTTACCTCTTCACATTTTCTAAACCAAAACTCTATCCTAAACACTTTTCCTTCACAAGGTTTTGTCAAAAACCTACTCTATCTAGTTCAAAATCAAAGCTTTTGTTTACTTCCCTAAGGGTAAGTTTTGATTTTATGGTTTAAAATTTGATTTGTGATTTTCTAAACCATGATTGTTCCATGGTTTTTCAATCTTGATCCTTGTATGTGTTTTTACTAATTATTTAAGAATTATTAGGATTTTGTGTTGGTTTTCAAGAAAGCAAGGAGAAGGAGGAGACTAAGAGACCTTTGTCTTCAAGAGGTAAGAGGGAGATTTAATCTCATTAACCCTAAGTGGTGATGGAAAAATGGATTGTTTGTGTGTAAAGAATCCCTAAGGATTCGTTTATGTGTTTGTTTAAGTGCTTTCCTAATTGTGATTGATTTTAATTACTATGCATGTTTATAGTTTTTATTATTGCTTTTAATTGCTATGTATGTTTATAGTCTTAATATATATTGTATGAATATTGTATGTGTTTATGGTAGTATAATTATTAATGTAGGATGTGAATAACATGTAACAACTGTATAAGTGTTCCAAAGAATACAAAGAGGCTCACGGCCTTACCATGAAAATAGAGAACCAAAATGTTCTCAACCATTTTCTAAAACACTGATTAATAAATTAGGGTAAAATAACAAGAATTGGCCAACATGCCATGTAAGGCATATTTGATTTTCAAATTATTTTCTAACGTAGGTTAAATAGCTAAGTTACACAAGAATTCAATTTAAATGAGTCTTTAGGAAATAAAATAAAAAGAACCTAGTTTTAGAATTTAATTTTTAGAAGGATTTGTAATAAGAAAGAACTAAGAGAAACGCTTGAAAAATACTAACGTAGAGCTCACTCTCTGAGTTTTGAAACGTGTTAGCAAGTTTCAAGGTGTAACTGTTAGGTAAGGTTAAAATGAACAGTAATTAGAGGAAAACGTTAAAAATACCATATACTGATTTTATAGGCAAAATGCTACCGAAATTTACTAAAATTAGATGAATAAAATAAAAAGATTCCATAATATATGTATAACGTAAGGAAAATACTTTACGTAGTTTAAAAGTACTAGATATAGTTTACATATATTTAAAATGATGATTTTAAGCTATTCGGTTAAGAAAATGAATTAAAATTCTTACGCGATTGAGAAAATGATTTAAAAACATTATGCGACGTTCAAAAATGTCAAAATATACTTACGTGATTTAAAAACGTTTGTGAAAATGACTTGATTGTGAAAATGCGATAAAATTTCTACGTGACTAAATGGAACAACGAGTTTACTGTCGGGCCAAAGTGGTGGACCCGGACATGTTGTGAGATAGTACTGTCAAGTAGAGACATGTTATATTTTGGAATAATGTGACTAAGGGCATTTTCGTAAATATGGTAAAATATTGATATTAAAGGTATTTTTGTAAATTTTAGATCATGCTTTGAGAGTTATGTCAATTTGGTTGATAATTGGCGATTGATTGACGAGATGAATTACACCGTGTTGTGGGTGTGATAAGCGTAGTGTGGTTCATTTATTGAACTTGGAGGCATTAGTGTGCGAATGAATCCATATGTGGACAGTGGGTAGCTCCTCTGGGCTATAGTAACGGGCAACACACCAATGTTCTCGATAAGCACTATTCTTAATCAAGGACTTGTAGAGACTATTATGTACAATGCCTGTAGTACATGATGTTTTGGACTGTGTACTGCTACACGATGTTTTGGACTGTGGACTATAGACATAACGTTTGACAGTATAATAGTTTGGTTGGGCAGCCTGAGGTACTGATAGTTCTTTGCAGATCATTCTCTCTAATATCCGTATTTAGCTCCATGGAGTAGGAACGAGTCGGCGTGTGTTCATTCATTATTTGCATTTTAATGTTTATTATAATCTGTGATAAAATGTATGATGTATTGTTTTACTATACTGTATGTGACATGATGGTATATGTTATTGTGATATCTATTATATTATTATTTTCTTTATTGCCATGCAGGTAATGATGTAGATTGTCTCACCTCTCTATATGCTTTTCTCTATATTATTATTATATTTCCATAGAGAATTTGTGGAAAAGGAAGAGGAACAGCCTCTTGAAATACAGTATCCAGACAATCGACAGCCGAGTGAACCGTACGAGGAAAACGAGCCAATAGATCATTCTCACCATCAGGACTGATCTTGAGATTATGGCGTTGCCAAGATTCTTCGGTTTTGTGAGACTTGAGTTTCACGGAGGTTCGGAGGCCTGGCGTATGCGAGAGGATAGAGGATCTATAGTCTACGTGGGACGTTTGACTGTGTCCCTATGTAGAGAGTTTGATGGAGATGTTATATTTACTACTACTTTATATCTACATCTAGAGTTTCCTCTGACTCTTAGGCGTTACTGGGAAGGAATCTTCCATGCGCCTAGCGAGCTCAGTAGTGAGTCAACAGCCCGGATTCGTGTCCGTAGAGCTGTAGGACCTCTAGGATGTCTGTCCTTCGATGATCTCTCTGAAGATGATCCATCGGAGGGTTAGAAATCTTTGAGGTGCACTTGGGCAATGTTATGTCTTAGTACTATGTTATCTTTTTACTGCTTTGTTAAATATTTGTAGTTGTAAATTATTTGTGTATTTAAGACAAACTCATATGTATATTATGGTGTGTTTATGTCTGTTTTATTTTATGTTCCGTGTTTTTCTATTTAATGTTATAAGTATAAAAGGAAAAAATTTTACCACTAATATTATTTACGTATCAAATGTTTTATAACTTGGGTAAGAATTTTATTTTATTTTATTTTATTGCATCATAAATGTGACATCCCTACAAGTGTGTTACATTAGTTAGTATCAAAGCCCAAGTTAGAGTCTTTTGAGGTTGTGGTTATGTCTATTTTTGCTTGTGTTGTGTGATTCTTTGTGATTTGTTTCCGAATGGTTATATCTGACATTGTTTTGCCTTGTTGAAGAAAAAGGATATCTGGAGGAAGAAGAACGCGTACGAATGTGGAACGTGATGTGGATCCAATGATTGTAGCTGCTGAGGCTATGCAGCGAATGGCGGAAGTGATTACCCTGCAAAATCAATGAGCACCTCAACAGCAAGATGCAACTGTTGATGCTCTGAATTTGTCTGAGTTTAGGCACAATAACCCGCCACAGTTTGAAGGCGAGTTTGACCCTGAGAAGGCGAGTCTTTAGATTCAAGACTTGGAAAGAGCATTTGAAGGTATGGGGTGCGCAGAAAATAGAAAGGTAACATATACTGCTTTTATGTTGAGGGGAGATGCTGAAAATTGGTAGAGAGGAACCCGTTGATTACTACAAGCTGAAGGAATGAAAATTACGTGGGAGGTGTTTTGCGAAGTATTTCTGGAGAAGTACTTTCCTGGTAGTGCCCGACATGCCAAGGAAATGGAATTTCTTGGTCTATGTCAGGGGAATATGACTACTGGAGAATATGCTGCTAAATTTGAGAGCTTATCACAGTTCTCAAGGTATTTCCAAATTCAACCAGATGAGGTATGGAAGTGCCAAAAGTTTGAAGATGGATTAAGGGTAGAACTGAGACGAGCAGTGATACTAATGAGGATGAGGGAATTTCCCGCTTTGATGGATACTTGTCGACGACTCGAGGAGTTGGAGCCGTCCCGAGATCCCAGAAATTGTAACTTTGGACCGACTAGGTTCCAAAGGGGAGGTAATAGCAGTAATAACCAGTTTCAGCGCAAGTCTTATGCGAGACCATCAAGAAGTCAGCCTTAACATCTGTCTGTTGGGGGAAGTTCTAACGGAAACCGAGCTGGTCAGAATGTGGCGTTTACGCCAAGGTGTTTTAAATGTGGTAAGAGTGGCCATATCTCTACAGATTGTTCAATCAGAGGAACGATCTGCTTTAACTGCAGAAAACCTGGATGTGTTTCTAGGGATTGCACTCAGCTAGAGAGGAAGCCTGCTGTAAGTAATGTTAGTGCTACTCCACCGCGATCTGGAGGGCGAGTATATACAATGACTGGAACTGAAGCTTCTCAATCTGAAGATCTTATTCAAGGAGAAGGTGTCATCGAAGGTAATCACCTGACTTTGCTATATGATTCAGGTGCAACACACTCATTTATTGCATATGATTGTGTAGAACGATTGAAACTGCCTGTTTCTTCTCTGAGTTTTCAATTGATTGTTTCTACACCAACTGCCAAGCCTGTTGTTACATCTAAGATATGTATGAACTGTCCTATTGTTATAAAGGATCATATGTTTTCGGTCAATTTGATTTGTTTACCTCTTGTTGAGATAGACATAATATTAGGAATGGATTGGTTATCTTCTAACCATATCCTGATAGACTGTGCAATCAAAACCATAGTTTTTCCTAAGGAAGAAAGTTCTGGATTCTTGACTGCTGTTAAAGTCAAGTCATTATTGAGGGATGGAGCTCAGGGATTTATGTTGCTATCTTCTTTAGAAGTCAAGTGTGAGAAGGATGTGAGCGCTATTCCTGTTGTCAATGAGTTTCTAGAGATTTTTCCTGATGATGTACTCGATTTGCCACCAGAAATGGAGATCAAGTTCTCTATCGATTTGGTGCCAGGAGCAGGTCCTCTTTCGATTGCACCATATCGAATGTCACCTATAGAATTGGTAGAATTGAAGAAGCAATTGGAGGAACTGCTGGAGAAATAGTTTGTGCGACCTAGTGTTTCGCCATGGGGAGCACCAGTGCTGCTAGTCAAGAAGAAGGATGGAACCTCTTGACTTTGTGTTGATTATCGTCAGCTGAACAAGGTTACTATAAAGAATAAGTATCCACTACCAAGAATTGATGATTTGATGGATCAGTTGAAGGGAGCCGCTGTATTCTCTAAGATAGATCTACGATCAGGTTATCATCAGATTCATGTCAAGGTTGATGATGTACCTAAGACAGCTTTCCGAACTCGTTATGGACATTATGAGTATCAAGTGATGCCGTTCGGAGTGACGAATGCTCCTGCAATATTCATGGATTATATGAATAGGATTTCTCATCTGTACCTAGACAGATTTGTCATTGTCTTTATCGATGACATTCTGATATACTCTCAAAGTCAAGAAGAGCATGCTGAACATCTCAGTATGGTTCTTCAGATTTTGAAAGAGAAGAAGTTGTATGCGAAATTGGCAAAATGTGAGTTTTGGTTGGAAAAGGTTCAATTTCTACGTCATGTGATTTCCAAGGAAGGTATTGTGGTAGACCCATCAAAGGTGGAGACCGTTTTGCAGTGGGAAAGGCCTAAGACAGTGACTAAGGTCCAGAGTTTTGTTGGACTAACCGGATATTATCGAAGGTTTATTGAAGGTTTTTCCAAGATAGTTGGACCACTTACACAACTCACGAGGAAGAGCCAAGCTTTTGATTAGAAGGAGGAGCGTGAAGTAAGTTTCCAAGAGCTGAAGAAGAGATTGACGACTGCACCAGTGCTAATTTTACCGGATCCTGACAAATCTTTTGAGGTGTATTGTGACGCTTTTTACTAAGGGTTAGGATGTGTGTTGATGCAGAATCGGAATGTAGTAGCTTATGCTTCAAGACAGTTGAAGGTTCATGAGAGGAACTACCCAACGCACGATTTGGAACTAGCCGCAGTAGTCTTTGCGTTGAAAGTGTGGAGACATTTTCTGTACGGAGCTATGTTCAATGTCTTTAGCGATCACAAGAGCTTAAAATACTTGTTTGATAAAAAAGAATTAAATATGAGACAGAGGCAATGGTTGGAATTTTTGAAGAACTATGATTTTCAGCTTCAATACCATCCGGGAAAAGCGAATGTGGTGGCAGATGCCTTGAGCAGAAAGGTGGTTAGTGTTTCTACCATGATGATAAAGGAGGAGGAGCTGATTAATCAATTTAGAGATCTATGGTTGTCAATGGAAATGGTACCCGAAAAGATTCACCTAAGTAAGGTTGTGGTTTTGAATGACTTGCTGGAAGTAATCCGAGAAAAACAAGATGAGGATTTGTTTTTACAAAATGAAAAGGAATTGTTGAAGCAAGGTCATAAGGCAACGGTGGAGGAAGGATCTAATGGAATCTTAAGATTTGAAGGGCAAGTTTGTGTACCTGATGATCCTGATCTTAAGAAAGTAATTTTGGATGAAGCTCATACTAGTAATTTGAGTATGCATCCAGGGATGACTAAAATGTATTAAGACTTGAAGCGGATGTTTTGGTGGCCAAGGATGAAGAGAGATGTAGTGGAACGTGTGACGTCTTGTCTTGTCTGTCAGAAGGCAAAAGTGGAACATCAACAACCTGCCGGTATGTTACAACCTTTAACTATTCCAGAGTGGAAATGGGATAGTATCTCGATGGATTTTGTTACCGAATTGCCAAGGACGAGGAAGGGTCATGATTCTATATGGGTTATAGTTGATAGGCTTACGAAGTCAGCGCACTTCTTGCTGATCAATATTAAGTATTCGTTGGAGCGATTAACCCAGATATACATCAGCAAAGTGGTTAGACTTCATGGTGTACCTGTAAGTATAGTGTCTGATAGAGATCCGAGATTTACATTGAGGTTCTGGCAAAGTTTGCAAGAAGCAATGGGAACTAAACTGCGATTGAGTTCTGCATATCATTCGCAGACTGATGGTCAGACAGAGAGAACAATTCAGTCGTTGGAGGATTTGTTGCGTGCTTCTGTGTTGGAATAACAAGGGAGTTGGGATGAATTCCTGTCTTTGATAGAATTCACCTACAACAATAGTTTTCATTTAAGCATAGGGATGGCCCCCTATGAAGCCCTTTATGGACGATGATGCCGAACACCTTTGTGTTGGTATCAGGATGGAGAAAGTATGACTATTGGGCCTGATCTTGTGCAGCAGACTACAGAAAAGGTGAAGATGATACAGGAGAAGATGCGAACGACTCAGAGCTGATAGAAGAGCTATGCTGATAAGCGAAGGCGACCTCTGGAATTTGAAGAAGGTGAGCATGTATTCTTGAGAGTAACGCCTACGACTGGTGTCGGAAGAGTTATCAAATCTAGGAAGCTTACTCCTAAATTCATAGGGCCTTATCAAATTATTCGTCGGATTGGTCCTGTAGCCTACCAAATAGCTT
Source organism: Ormosia semicastrata (assembly GCA_029884595.1). Taxonomy (NCBI): domain Eukaryota; kingdom Viridiplantae; phylum Streptophyta; class Magnoliopsida; order Fabales; family Fabaceae; genus Ormosia; species Ormosia semicastrata. The sequence goes on along the minus strand of JAQQTO010000050.1, from coordinate 1,054,577 downwards.
TACCACCTTTTCTATCCAATCTACATAATGTATTCCATGTGTCTCAGCTAAGGAAATACATTCTAGATCCAACTCATGTTATACAGCTAGATGAAGTGCAGCTAAAGGATAATTTGACGTATGAAACACTTCCTGTTAAGATCGAGGACAGGAGAGTGAAGCAACTTCGAGGGAAGGTGATTGAGCTAGTAAAGGTGATATGGAATGATGTAATGGGAGATGCTACATAGGAGCTAGAAGATAGGATGAGGGAGTAATACCCTCAATTGTTTTGATGTATGATGAATTTCGGGGACGAAATTCTTATTAGTAGGGGAGAGTTGTAACACCCCAACTTTTAGGATAATTACAATATAGTCCTGAAATGTATTGTTTTGTAATTTCTGTGAGTAGTAAATTGAAACTGACTGTTTCGTGACTGTATTTGACTGTTGTATGTGATTTGCTCCGAGTCAAGGAAATAATAATTTTTTAACCAAAAAAATCTTATTTTAATTAATTGGAGCTGGGGGATCTTACTAAACCCAATTCTGATTGATATATATATTAATCTTTTAATTTTTAGGATTTAACTGTGCAATAAAATAATTTTATATTATTATAATATTATTTTATTTGACAGTACCTACTGTCTCGAGAACAGTAGAAATCTACTTCAAAATGACCATGGACCCTTAAAAGTCTGTGGGACCCGCGTTTAGAAAAGCAGTCAACGATTCTGACTGGACAAATTTCTAAGCCAATAGGAGCAAGTCAACAAAGGTGGCTTGAAAAATTCTAACCAATAGGAATAGGTCAAAGAAAGAAGCATGGACTTTAATATGGACCGTTGGATGAAAACTTAGTTAGGAAGCCTTTGATCTTAACCGTTGATCAAATCAATGGTGAGATAAGAATTCAAGTTTTATCACTAAGCAATATCCACCTTAGATTACATCAAGGGCTAGGAATTAAAGTTAAAATCAAAGGTTAAGATTAAGTCAAACATAGTGGCTTGACTTTGCTTAGTAGCTAATTAAGCCTAATTTGGTTAATTTTAATCTAATTACCTAATTAGCAAACTAAGTAAGCTAACCTAGTTATTGATTAGTTATAATCTAATTATTAATTAGATATCCTAATATTGTTTAGAGGCTATGATATATGCTAATATATATTAAACTAATTAGTTATATAATTAGAATGTTAATTAAATATTATTAGGAGACTTAACCTAATTAATTATCTATTTAATTAGCTTATAATTAGTCATTAATTAAAATCAAATTAAGTCCCCTAAACCCAAGGAGTCCCACGGCCATGGAGGATAAATGGCCAAGTTCTCACAAGTTCTACATGGTTCTTGAACCATCCAAATGACATAAGCCATGTGCTTACTTAGTGTGAGCATAAATGGATATTTACTATCCAAATTAAACACTCAACCTTACCCATAATAACCACACGGCAGCTCCCCTCATTTTTACACTCAATATTCATTTTACACTTATCCAAATCTAAGCTTTCATATTCTCTCAAATTTCCAAGAAACTCAAGAACACATTTCTCTTCCCTTTTCTTTCCAATTTTCGGCCCAACACCCAAACACCACCATTAACCTTCTATAATTTTACCTCTTCACATTTCCTAAACCAAAACTCTATCCTAAACACTTTTCCTTCACAAGGTTTTGTCAAAAACCTACTCTATCTAGTTCAAAATCAAAGCTTTTGTTCACTTCCCTAATGGTAAGTTTTGATTTTATGGTTTAAAATTTGATTTTTGATTTTCTAAACCATGATTATTCCATGGTTTTTCAATCTTGATCCTTGTATGTGTTTTTACTAATTATTTAAGAATTATTAGGATTTTGTGTTGGTTTTCAAGAAAGCAAGGAGAAGGAGGAGACTAAGAGACCTTTGTCTTCAAGAGGTAAGAGGGAGATTTAATCTCATCAACCCTAAGTGGTGATGGAAAAATGGATTGTTTGTGTGTAAAGAATCCCTAAGGATTCGTTTATGTGGTTGTTTAAGTGCTTTCCTAATTGTGATTGATTTTAATTGCTATGCATGTTTATAGTTTTTATTATTGCTTTTAATTGCTATGTATGTTTATAGTCTTAATATATATTGTATGAATATTGTATGTGTTTATGGTAGTATAATTATTAATGTAGGATGTGAATAACATGTAACGATTGTATGAGTGTTCCAAAGAATACAAAGAGGCTCATGGCCTTACCATGAAAACAGAGAACCAAAATGTTCTCAACCATTTTCTAAGTCACTGATTAATAAATTAGGGTAAAATAACAAGAATTGGCCAACATGCTATGTAAGGCATATTTGATTTTCAAATTATTTTCTAAGGTAGGTTAAATAGCTAAGTTACACAAGAATTCAATTTAAATGAGTCTTTGGGAAATAAAATAAAAAGAACCTAGTTTTAGAATTTAATTTTTAGAAGGATTTGTAATAAGTAAGAACTAAGAGAAACGCTTGAAAAATACTAACATAAAGCTCACTCTCTGAGTTTTGAAGCGGGTTAGCAAGTTTCAAGGTGTAACTGTTGGGTAAGGTTAAAATGAACAGTAATTACAGGAAAACATTAAAAATACCATATACTGATTTTATAGGTAAAATGCTGCCAAAATTTACTAAAATTTGACGAATAAAATAAAAAGATTCCACAATATATGTATAACGTAAGGAAAATACTTTACGTAGTTTAAAAGTACTAGATATAGTTTACACATATTTAAAATGATGATTTTAAGCTATTCGGTTAAGAAAATGAATTAAAATTCCTACGCGATTGAGAAAATGATTTAAAAACATTATGCGACGTTCAAAAATGTCAAAATATACTTACGCGATTTAAAAACATTTGTGAAAACGATGTGATTATGAAAATGCGATAAAGTTTCTACGCGACTAAATGGAACAGCAAGTTTTATTGTCAGGCCAAAGTGGCGGACCCGGACATGTTGTGAGATAGTACTGTCAAGTAGAGACATGCTATATTTTGGAATAATGTGACTAAGAACGTTTTTGTAAATATGGTAAAATATTGATATTAAAGGTATTTTTGTAAATTTTAGATCATTCTTTGAGAGTTATGTCAATTTGGTTGATAATTGGCGATTGATTGACGAGATGAATTACACCATGTTGTGGGTGTGATAAGCGTAGTGTGGTTCATTTATTGAACTTGGAGGCATTAGTGTGCGAATGAATCCATATGTGGACAGTGGGTAGCTCCTCTGGGCTGTGGTAACGGGCAACACACTAATGATCTCGACAAGCACTATTCTTAATCGAGGTCTTGTAGAGACTATTATGTACAATGCCTATAGTACACGATACTGCTACACGATGTTTTGGACTGTAGACTATAGACACAACGTTTGACAGTGTAATAGTTTGGTTGGGCAGCCTGAGGTACTGATGGTTCTTTGCGGATCATTCTCTCTAATATCCGTGTTTAGCTCCATGGAGTAAGAACGAGTCGGTGTGTGTTCATTTATTATTTGCATTTTAATATTTATTATAATCTGTGATAAAATGTATGATGTGTTGTTTTACTATACTATATGTGATATGATGGTATGTGTTGTTGTGATATCTATTGTATTATCGTTTTCTTTATTGCCATATGGGTAATGATGTAGATTGTCTCACCTCACTATATGCTTTTCTCTATATTATTATTATATTTCCGTAAAGAGTTTGGGGAAGAGAAGGAGGAATAGCCTCTTGAGATACAGTATCCAGACGATCGACAGCCGAGTGAACCGTACGAGGAAGACGAGCCGATAGATCATTCTCACCATCAGGACTGATCTTGAGATTATGGCGTTGCTGGGATTCTTCAGTTTTGTGAGACTTTAGTTTCACAGAGGTTCGGAGGCCTGACGTATGCGAGAGGATAGAGGATCTGTAGTCTATGTGGGACGTTTGATTGTGTCCCTATGTAGAGAGTTTGATGGAGATGTTATATTTACTACTACTTTATATCTACATCTAGAGTTGCCTTTGACTCTTAGGCGTTACTGAGAAGGAATCTTCCATGCGCCTAACGAGCTCAGTAGTAAGTCAACAGCCCGGACTCGTGTCCGTAGAGCTGTAGGACCTCTAGGATGTCTGTCCTTCGATGATCTCTCTGAAGATAATCCATTGGAGGGTTAGAAATCTTTTGAGGTGCACTTGGGCAATGTTATGTCTTAGTACTATGTTGTCTTTTTACTGCTTTGTTAAATATTTGTAGTTGTAAATTATTTGTGTATTTAAGACAAACTTATATGTATATTATAGTGTGTTTATGTTTGTTTTATTTTGTGTTCCGTGTTATTTTATTTAATGTTATAAGTATAAAAGGAAAAAATTTTACCACTAATATTATTTACGTATCAAATGTTTTATAACTTGGGTAAGAATTTTATTTTATTTTATTTTATTGCATCATAAATGTGACATCCCCACAAGGGTGTTACGTCAAGTACCCTTGTCATAACATTGGCCATAGCCATAAAGGCTTTAGCCATATCTGGACCCTCTGGAATTGAACTCCCTGTTCCTCTAGTTTGCCTCTTTGGTGCCATAACTTCTTGCACATACAGAAACAATATATATTGAGCTGCAGTCTCAATATCATGTAACCGTGCAACAGAAACTAATAACAAACCAATTTAAGGCAACTCATGCAATTCTAACATCACATCTAACATATGAGACAAGAAATGCATAGCACTAGCGGAAAAACACTAAACGTGTCTAAGCTTAGTCAGTCCATACCTTGGCTCAACAGGATGAACTGCTCTGATACCATAATGTAATACACTAATACTGATAACCTAGTATATCAAGCATACTCTAGGATCAACAGTATTAGTTATGTTACTTGTAACTAAACATCATACTAATTCATATCATTGCAAATAATAATGGAGAGCCTTGCGGAAACTAAAAGTCATATATAAATATTGCCAAAACAGGCTCATTCTATACATAAACTTTATACAACTAAAAGCAAAGTAAGTAAATACAAAGCTTTAAACTACTAAGCATAAAAACTATCCTAGTCTTCATATTTTTTCTTTTTGCCCTTGGATGAACTTCCACCTAGATTTACAATGAAACAAACAAGGTGAGAAACTATATTTCTCAGTAAAAGTAACCAAAACTAGTAGTCTGAACATTCGAGAATGAATAAACCCAACTTAAACTGATAAATATATTGAAACTCATTGCATAAGAACCATTACAAAACTTCCTCTCTCTATGTAACATTCCTAGGCAATTCTATACTTCTGATCTAATATCCAAAACGACGATGATAACAAATAACTGCACATACAATCATTTAGAAATCATCGACCAGACAACCGCCCATATAACTATCATCGAAGGCACTATGCAATAACAAAACACCGACAAACCATACACAAAATTCAATCTAAGCAAATAAAGAATAATGAAATGGTGAGATGATGTATGCTCAAAGAAAAGTGTATGTAATGTTGGTGAAGTGTTGTAATACTTAACTATTCCCCCTGCTCAAGGAGGTACTCGACCATAATAACGTGTGACCTCTTATAGCCTACCTAGTGGGGGCAAAGTCTGTTACCATAACAAGTATTTTCCTTCTACTACTAAGTAGCCTACCAAGTAGTCTACCATAAACTAGGTGGATATCGCCACCAAACTGAGTGGATGCCTCTACTCATTGCTCTCTAGGGATAGCAAGTATATATGAATTGAAGTGTGTGACAATGCGGAGTTATGTCCTAACTCTAACATAACTACCATTTAACTCTATACTAAGTCCATATTGCACTACTAAGATTACCTCTTCTCTGTAAGAGCAGTTCATGCACTATGGCACTTATCCAAATGTCAACTAGACTTAGTACACTTTCTAACTTTGCATTACTAACTTTATTTCACTCTTTAAGAGTTTTCATGTACTATGGCATTCACCCTTGCCAACTAGGGTCTATGGCACTCAACTATTCCCAACTTGGCACTTTGGCCGTAAACTCTTGCCAACTAGGCACTTGTTTCTCACTTTCTTATCACCTCCTAAGTGATATCTAAGAAACACTTTGTCACTCATGAGGTAAACTTTAATCTACACGAACTCATCACTCATTACTCTTAAGTGACATACTTTACCACAAAAGTGGCCTAAGGTGCTAAATACTTACATAAGGCAAACTATAACTCTTGAATGCTTAAAGGTTTATACTTCCTCATACATACTATGTGATAATTTCCTTTTTGAAAATATCCTCATTTGTGCCTTAACATACTTTAGAAAACATATACTAATGATCTAATTTAGCTAAGAACTTGAAAACATAAAAAATGACATTTTTAGAGATTCTGGCCTCAAACACGAGCCATGTCTGATTACACGCCCCCCCCTCGTGTCTTGCTCTATGAACACTGTTTCACAAATTCAACTGACAAAGAGGGACATGACCCCCTCATGTCTTTGGACATGGGCTGTGTCTCTAAACTAAAGAACTTCTGCAGAACCGTGGTACTGTTCCATTAGTTCTTTTCTTGAATTTTGACCATTCCAATCCAATTTCTAGGTAATCTGAGGTCCCTAACTAGTTCTCAAACACTTAGGAATCATCAATCACTAACTTAAACCTCTTAATTTGGATTATGGATCAAAATCCCTCTTAGCTTGACCTAGCATCTCTTTTTGGGCATTAATGGCCTAAATGAGATGTTCTAAGCTTCTAGACTTAACTTATGCTATGAACAAGTCATAATTGACTAAAGAAAGATATTCATGCAAGCCAAACTTATCAAACACCTCTAGAACTCATTTTGACCTCTTAAGCACCAAAGGTGCATCTATGGTGAAAATAGAGAAAAGAGATTAATATGGACATAAACCCCTACCTCTAATCTTGGATAAAGATCTTCAAGCTTGGCCTTTGTCCTTGAGCTTCTCCTCTTCCTCTTTCTCTCCTATGGCTGCTGCCTCTTCTTTCTCTTTTCATCTCTTCTCTTTTTTCTGCTCTTTGCCGTGAAGAGAAAAAACAATATAAGAAGCAAATCCTAATTTTGCTTCTTATAAGATAACTACTAATGTGGTACTAGAAAACTCGATCTGCTATGAACACTTAGATTCCTCTGAATCCACATTCCAAACCTCCAACAGATTCAAAATAAATCCTAAGATTCATTAAAAGTCATGTTGCACTTTTTCTCTATTTTTCCATATCTGTTGGGGGTCAATCTGACATTAAAAGCACAACCAGTATGCCTAAAAATACTAAATTAACTTCAATTGTATTGAAACTTTAACAACACCTTTCTTAACTCGTTTATGACCTAGAAACAAGTTATCCATACATGTTTCCCTCCAAATAGCAGTTTATGCTATTTTCTGAGTCATTTTAGGCTATTTACCACATTCTGTGTTGCAGCAAAGTGCCTAAACTAACTCAGTTTGTCACAAAACTTAACTGACATGGTAAACAAGTATCATACTACTTATGTAACCTTATACAAGCCTAATATGATTCTTTGAGATATTACACAAACCAAGAAGAAGATGATGACAAGACCTCCATTACAAATCGTATGGCTCTGATACCATGAAAGTTATCCAACCAGAGTGAAAGATATGGAGTGAAAAAGAAGGAGAGAGAAAGTGAGAGAAATAATTTAGAGAAAATGTTGAATCTGAGTAAATGAATTGATTGATAATGGTCTGATACTTAAACATAACGAACGTTACTACACTATTACTATAACTAAATTATGGATAACTGAATATTGAACTTGAACAAAATTGATCTAACTTATAGTTGTACAACTAACACAATAACTTATTCATTCCTTTACAATGTGTCATTGTTTATTTAACCTTAACTTTTCCTATAGAAACCATAACAATCACCCTCAACCGCTTTTATGGGATTCACAAGAATCAATTTCTCACTCATCTAGTTGCTCTATGTCATTCGTAACATAGTTTGTAGAGAAAGCTCTTTGTGACATTTAGCATTTTTCTACCAAATAACAAGGCATACGTTGGGCTAGTTAACTGGAACATATTTTAATTAGACATTTACCTCTCTAAATGCTCTAGCAAAATACTGATATGGATACTGATGCGAAATTAATATGTGTTGCAAACCCAAGTGTAGGTGGTCTCAAGTAATAAATTCTTGGGAACCTGAGGTCGATACACAGGGAATTAATGAAGAAAAATTCTTTGAGGTAAGGAAAAGAATTGTCACAATGATAAAGGTGATAAAACTTATCCACAATTAAAAAGTATTTGTTAGGGCTAAGAGATCCACTCTTGGTAAGTAAATTAAGGACAAGATTAATTTTTTTTATAACTCAATCAGAATTCACGTATAATGGAGCTTTCAATTGGAAAATACAATATTCAAAGTTTTTTTAAAGTTATATATGTAGTTATATTATGATTCCTTTAATTATCCACTAACGCCAAAACTTGTAAATAGGTTCAAGCATTTATTGTGTCAATCTCTCGTCTACAACAAATCAATATCTCCATTTTACAAGGAGGGTTAATAACACTAACACTTGTAAATGGGTTCAAGCATTCATTGTGTCAATCTTTTATCTACAACAAATCAAGATCTCCACCTTACAAGGAGAGTTTCTAAATTGATTGGAAACAAAATATAATACATATAATGATCACTTGATAATATATCATTCAAGCACAAGAAAGAGATTAATCTAACCATATTTCATTACCAAATGTTTCACCCTTTCACCCAAGCAAAATGAAATTAGTTACAAATAAACAAGAAGAAAGAAAAAGAGAAGAAGAATAAGAAGAACATAACTTCTATTTAGAACAAAAGAAAACTACAACAAGAGAAACAAATTATACAAGAACATGATCTTGATCTCTAAACTAAGATGATTCTAATGAGCAACCAATGGTGCCCTTTTATAGAGCGTGAAGGGCACACAATGACAAGGGAGTTGTTTAATGAGTGGGTGGATGAGTGGAACATGACAATAGAGTTGTTAATGAATGGGTGGATGAGTGGAAAATTATTGTTATGCTTATCTCCCCGCTCAACCAATTCATCTGTCTTCACATGACTATAACTCTATCATAACGTCACCTATTGCATAAGTGGTCATCATAAAAGTTGAAGGGTTTTGTCTCAGCTTTCCAATTTCACTGGTTTCATCATAATTTGACCCCTACAGCCCAAGATATGGCCCAATCTTTGCATAGTATTTGGGTTCCAGCAATAACATCTCTATTCTGACTTCTAGGGCCAATATGACCTACTAGACATCCGAATATGCTCTTATGTTCTCATAAAAGTTGTAGATTTAGGTCTTATATTTCATTTGGACTTAGTTTGGTGTCAATTGAACTCCTATAGATCAATAAATGGGCTGATGAGTGCGCAGAGGTCAAGCTGTCAAGATCAGAATTCTGACTCTTGCTTTCACTTCAATTTAAATTATCCAAACGTGTGATTCCTCTCTTGAGGCCTCATGAAACTTGTAGATAATTGTCTTAGTTTTCGTACAAGATCAGAATCACATCAATCAAATATTTGCAACTCAGATTATAGCAAATTTACTGAGTGCTGCCAAATAAACAAATTAAGGTCAATTCATGCAATAATTCCTTCAATGATCCAATTAGGCTCAATATCATAAAATGTGACAAAACTAACTTAATTAAGCCTAATTGAACTTTAAGAAGCCTAGTGAGAGGATTATTAAATTAATAAAATATATTACTATCAAATTCCCCTACACTTAGTTTTTGCACTCTCGAGCAAAACACATAAGACTAAAGCTTGGGAACAAGGAAAAACAGCACAAACTCAAAAGCTAAAACCTCTAAAAGACTCAATTTCCAATGATATTCAAGAATGAAAAAGTTTTTAAGAAAGAAGAGCAACCAAAGATTCAAGGGATCAAAACATTTATAAGGTGACATTTCTTCACATCTCAAACCAACACGCAAGAAAACTTCAATTGAAAAGCATGAGTCAAGAATGATAGATCCTCACAAGATTCACTCTCAATCCCTCAAGTGTTTAAAAGGTAGGTATTTCACTCAATTCAACCTATGAAAAATTGCACTACCATAAGCTTGCTTATCTTCTACTTCTCCACTACTTGAAACACATGCATACACAAATCAAGAGGACTTTATTCAAGGTTGTAATGGGATCAAGGTAAATGAGGTGGGTAACATGAATATGACAGGTTAAATACTAAAGAGAATAAAATAGTATTAGGGTTGAGTTCAAATAACAAGTATGAAAGTTCATCCCAACTCTACCTAATGCAAATTCCCTTTTACATATTCTTTTCGCTTCCCTTTTTTACTTTGTTAACCTTTCTTTACACTTTGTTTTTGTTATTTCTATTTTTGTTTTTTTAAGATGGCTACTCTTTCCTTTTTCATCAATCGTTTTGCACACACACACCCATACTTGTTCAAGAACTCATCCAATGTCAATGCTCTCTTATTCCCTGAGGATGGGTAAGAACATAATTTTTTTTTTTTTGGTAAGCCATGTAATAAGCTAAAAACAAGGGTCAAATAAGCTCAAAGGGGTTAAGTAAGAGAAAATATGTAAGGTTGGCTATTTGGTTAAAGTAGTTATTTCAAGAAAAATGCCTCAACCATATTTATGTATGCATGTGAAAATGTAGTCTCAAATAGAGTTAGAGCAAGTTCTAAAGTAACAATTTCATGAGTGAAAATCACACAAAAAAGAAGAGAATGGTACAAATGTTTAATCTATTCATCAATAAGCTCAAAATCTCACAAGGCATATTTCTATCATTCTTAATCCACCAATTCAACATCTATAACCAAACATATGAAATTTAAGAAAGAAGACAATTTATTCAATCATGCTATGATCCCTGAATTTCAATTACTTCAAAGGATGTGACAGTGCATTCACTTGAATCTTTCAAAGGAAATCAAATGATAAAACTTTGTTACTTCCACAAATCAATACAAAATAGTTATCTACCTAATTACTCCTTACTCTGCCACCAATTTAGATGCGTCTTAAGGGTAAATTTACCTCAAGGGCATAATTTACTCCTTACTCTGTCATCCTTAATCAGTTTTGTTATTAGAAAGTTGCTGACAATCATATCAATAAACATATTTCCCTTTTTTTTTGGTTTTTTTGTGTCAACTATCCTTCCCCCCAACCAGATCACAACATTGTCCTCAATGTTAAAATATAGATAGGTAAAGGATAGAAGATATTACCTATTATGACAATTACTGAAAAGAAAAACTTGACACAAATTTAAATAGAAACAAAGTATGATAACAAAAACCAAAGGTAAAGGAAAGTTATAAATGGAGTGTCAGATCAAACCCTTGTTCCTTGCTGCTTCCTTCTGACCAGTCTATCTGAGCTATTATTGGATCAGGTTCATAAACAAAAGCTTGTAATTTATCAATTAACTCATCAACAATGGAAGCAGAAATAAAGAGTCGTTTTGCCAAAGGTGTGATAAAGTTCTATTCCACAGCATGGTCAAGAAAAGATAATAAACCATCAAAGAAATTATTAACATTCAACAAACCTATGGGTTTAAGATGGATGTTCAGTTGGGCCCAAGAGACAAGTTGAAAAACTTCTTCCAAAGTACCATGGCCACCTGGTAAGGCAATGAATGCATCAGAGTTGTCAAGCATTTTTTCTATTCATTCATGCATAGTTGATACTCGTAGTTCCTCCCCAATTGTCTTGCCAATGATGTTCCTTTCAGTTAAAGCTTTAGGAATGATACTTAAAACTTGACTACCTCCTAGATGTGCAGTGATTGATACGACCCCCATTAACCCAAAGTTACCTTTCCCATATACTACATGAATTTTTCTTGCAGCTTGCGCTTTTTCAATAGTACTTGCTACCCTTATAAACTCTCTATCCTTCCTAAACCTTGATCCACAAAAGACACAAATATTTCTAAGTCGACAAATAAAAGCTCCCTCTATTTCTACACTCACCTTCCCTTTGAATGATTATGTGTTGGATGAAAATGAATAAAATGAAGTGTTTAAATAGGGAAAAGAATGGAAAATGTAATGATAGCACCTATATGGATAGGTTGGCTGTTGTTAGAAAAGTTTGAAATTAAGAAGCAGAGATTTTTTATTTTTTTATTTTTTTGAAAGAAAACGAGAGCTAGAACCAGCCCAAAACTAGAGGCTAGGCTTTCACGCCCGTTTATTCGACAAAGATGACATATCTTTATACTGTGTGTCACTAGTATAGTTGTTATGGCGTATCTTTATACTGCGCGTCATGAGTACAGTCCATCCTCATAAGGCATGGCTTCAGATCTCTGCCTAGGCTAGAGTTCCACCCTAGGAAGCTGTGTACTCGTTAGAGCACATAATCTTGTGAGTGCTCGACACCCTCAACATGACCTAGTGCATCATAGCTCATATAGTTAAGTACAAGATAATGCTCAATAGCTGTTTACATTCACAGCAAAGACGGGACTCCTCTTTCAGTCCAACAGCGCTACAGAGCCTAGGTCCCAAGAACTAGGAATGTAGCACGTGGCTCTCTACAGACACAACCCTTATTTACTAACCGGCATGCGAAGGTCTCCTCCTAAGTCTATGACAAGACGGGCATCCGCCTGGGGCTCATGATCTAATTAAAGACTAGGTACAACCGAAGTTTTGCCCTCCCCTTTTTTTTTTAGATGAACAAGATAATAATATACATGTTGTTGTGATTGTGACTCACATCTTCCTCTGGTTTTATGTCCAGTAACGACATAAATGCCTTTTATGAGTTAATGATAAGTTTCCCATCCAATTTTCTTATAAATTGGCAAATATAGTCCTTTAGAGTCATATTCCCAATACTGTAATGCTTATGTTCGTCCCTAAAGACATTCCACAAATTAAAAAAGTTCACGACGCACAACTCCACAAGAATGCATCTCAAAAGTCAATAAGATATCATCTAATGACTCCTTACTCAGTCCATTCTTAATAAAGTATATTTTATTTTCTCGATTTGCGAAAACCATCCCCAAATAACGACATCGCTTGTTACAATTTCATTGCACATATTTATGACAAACTTTCATTCTTTTCACTTTTCTCCTTTTAGAATACAAACCTTTACCGAGACCTGGCATGTATGAGGCAAATGAATTTGAAGACTCACCTGCTAAATAGACCTTTGCCTCGATTATCCAGCGTATATCTTTCGGGATGCCCTTGTGCATTAACATTCTCAATCTTTCACACCTAGCTTTGTAGATTTTTGTTAGATCTTTTTGAGGAAGAGAAGGAAAATGCTTTCTTAAATTCGAGAGAATGACATCCATTTAAAAGGAGAAGGAATCGATTATTATAGGAAACTGAAAAATAAACCGACTTGAGAGTCATGGAGTACCGTTATCCGTCACTTAACTAGGGTCACAAAGAACTACAAAAAGAAAGTAACAAAATTAAAATAAATTATTCTCATAACATGGATTAGAAAGGGAGATGGATTTTACCTCAATAACTTGGGTTTCCAGAAATGATTTGAGTCTTTGTCTATTGACCTTAAATACATTATCATTCCTAGGGTTCTCAATGTCTATGGCCCCATAAGGATACACATGTTTGACAACAAAAGGGCCACTCCACCTAGATCTCAATTTTCCAAGGAATATATGGAGACGAGAATTATAAAGCATAACTTTTTCACTAATTTCAAAAGATTTTCTCAAAATTGATTTGTCATGAAAAGCTTTTGCTCTAACTTTATAAATCTTAGTTTTCATATGCATAATTTCTCAATTCCTCAAGTTCATTTAATTTCAATTTGTGTATCTTGCAAGCATCATTAAGGTTTAGGTTGAAAGCTTTAATGGCTCAAAATGCTTTATGCTCAAGTTCTATAGGCAAGTGACAAGGTTTTTCATAGACTAATCGATAGGGTGACATGCCTAAAGATGTTTTGAAAGCAGTACGGTAAGCCCAAAATGCATTATTTAGTCTTAAAGACCAATCTTTATGATTTGGGTTAATCATTTTTTCTAAAATTTGTTTAATCTCCCTATTTGCCAATTCTACCTGTCCACTTGTTTGAGGGTGATAAGGGGTGGTAATTTTGTGTGTAATGTCATATTTCTTCATTAAGGATTCAAATGGTTTATTACAAAAGTGTGTTTCCCCATCACTGATGATAGCTCGAGGGATTCCAAATCGACTCAAGACACTTTCTTTTAAAAATTTTAGAACAATTTTATGATCATTGTGTCGGCATAGAATCACCTCAATCCATTTTGAGACATATTCAACTGCAAAAAAAAAATATACACAAATCTAAATGATGATGGAAATGGGCCCATGAAATTAATTCCCCAACAATAAAAAATTTCAATGACAAGGATAGGGTTCAGAAGCACCATGTTTCGTTTAGAAATGGAACCCAATTTTTGACAGTTTTCACAACTTTTACAAAATGTATTGCTGTCATTAAATAAAGTGGGCCAATAAAATCCACACTACAAGATTTTCGCAGTAATTTTCTTTGAAGAGAAGTGACCTGCACATGCTTCTGAGTGACAAAATTTAATGACACTGCCTATCTCACTGTCGAACACACATCTTCGAATGATTTGATCAGGATAATATTTAAACAAATATGGGTTATCCCAATAAATTTTTTTTCACCTCAGCTAAAAATTTCCTTCTATCTTGGTGCGTCCACTGAGGCAGCATCTTTCTTGTTGCAAGAAAATTGGCTATGTTAGCAAACCAATGCATGGAATTGAAAAGGTCTATGTAGTGTTCAGGTAAATCCACATAGAAGAAATCATCAATGGGGCCCCGACCCTGTAAGGAAAGTAAGTGTCAGTGTTCCTTCTCAATATAAGAAAAAAATGCTATATAGACTCCAACCACTAAGAAAATGAAATTTCAATGATCTGGCTCCACTTAAAGTAGTTTCTGATTCAAAGGTAAAAGAATTGCTTTTAGATACAACCCACAAGTAATTTAATAACCCAGACTCATCTGTTGAGCAAACATGTTCTTGATTCCTTACTAAATTTCATTTGCTTTCAGAAAATAAATATGAACATTTTACAGATGAATTGATTGAGCCTTTTTTATGATCATTATCTTCTAAGGGTTTGAAAAGCTACTCTAGTACCAGATTCTTTTAACACTGCCATTTTGCTGAGACCATGGCCTTTCAATCTGGTGGAAACTTACTCATCAACAGGACATTCCATGCTTATTGCTAAATGATGGGATCTTTACCATCCAGGATATGGAATATATTCCAAATTTGCCTGATTCACTCCAGACAATCTCATCATAATTCGAATGACTGAATATTTCTACAATTAGAGGTTGAAGTACAAATTTGAAGCATAGAAAAATTTTCTAGAACAGTTACAAAGACATATTTAAAGATACTGATCCAAAGATCCATTCACTCATTTTTTTTAATTAAATCCTTTTATTTAAGCTGATAAAAGGTGATCTAGGAATGCTAATCATTATTATAGCAATATATCCACATATAATAATTGTTTACTTCTATTTATTTATCCATCTTTTGTCCCCATGTTATTTTAAAGTAAGGCAAATCACAATGTATACCTTGACGGAAAATCAATATGATAAGCCCTTTTATCTGGGTACTGTGGTTAAGTGAAAATCAGAAAATGTATCCAATTAAACAAGAGGACCATATGTGCTGACTAAAACATGAAAAAATATCCAGCAGCTTGTTTATTAACTGTTTAAAATAATGAATTCAGTATACTAAAATCATTATCAAGGTAGAGATTGAACCTGGTGAGCAATATTATGAATCACAAGAACTGATCTTGTATACTTCATCAAACCTTGGTCACGATAATATGCCATCAGATACACTGGCAGCAATGCTGTATGCCAATCATTTGCTATGAAGGCCAAATTTCCATCTCCATAGCAAACACCACCACATGGAACGTGCCAAGGAACCTGCAAATTGTTAAATTCATTTATTCATATTGAAAGTATACAGAAATAAGGATTTGAAAAAGAACATATGCCAGAATGACTTTTGACCATTGATAAAAATGATTCGGATAAACCATGTTAACCACTCTATTCTTTCAGAATAATCCCATATGTTAGAATATTAGGATTATTATTATTGTGTTTGGAGTCTTGTCATGTGAAAAGTGTTAGAGTTACAGTTGTACAACACTTGTCCTTCCAAATACATTAGTATAAATAGGTGTATTAAGTTAGTGTTTATCATATTACATCTGTCAATGACAAACTCTCCTAAAAGCTTAAGCTATTGGGTGAAAGCTCATTAATAACATAACCCATTGGTCTTGAAGCATAGATAAATGCACAAGCACACTCTACCTTGTACTGAAATTCTGTTACCAAGTGACCTCAAAACTCAAGAAGGGGGATGAATTGAGTTTTAAAGATATTTTCACAATTCTTTCGCAAAAGCCTTGATTATCAGTTTTCATTGAAGTTATTGTTTGTTATAGATGAATGGATAAAGGAGATAGAGACTTTTCACTCTTAAATGAATTAACTAAGAGAGATAGAATTCAATTAATTCAATAAAACAGTGCACAAAATAAAGAGTAGAGTTTAGAGAAAACAAACACAAAGTTTTATCCTGGTTCAGCTACCAATCCACTTGTGGCTTACGTCCAGTCCTCAAGTAAACACCTGAGATTTCCATTATAACTTCAAGCTTCAAACAAGTGCTTGACAACCTTTACAAACTTGAACACTCAACACCTTGGGATACCTCACCCTTTGTGCTTGAGCCTCTACTTTTAAGGGATGTCTCACCCTTTACAATTCTTTGAGAGATACCTCACCCTCTTTACAGATTAAACAAGATATAGAAGAATTGAAACTCTCTCTCCAGAGTGGATAATACAAATTGAAGCTTATGGGTATCGAAGATTCACACTTTTAAAGCAAAAAAACAAAGTATGATTGAAGGGATATTAAAATCAAGTATTTAATGCTTAGGAATGATTTTCATATTGTTTCTTTAACTTTTCATAAATGCCCAACAACTTAAATTTCTAGCCAAATGCAATTAAGAGTCGTTGGGGGTAGTTGGAGACATTAAATGCTCTTAATAGAGCCGTTGTGCGTATGTTCTGGTTGCCCATATAACCAGTTAGGAAGTTTTTCCTAATCGGTTAGGAGTCAAAAATTGACTCCAGATTCATTCCCTAACCGATTAGAGGGAGTTCCTAATCGGTTAGGAGTCTAAACATTTTGCTTCTGACTTTCATAATAACCGGTTAGAGGATATGTCTAATCGGTTAAGAGCTTTTATAACTTACCCAGTAACCAGTTAGAAGAAGTGTTTAATCGGTTAGGAGTTTTAATTTTTGGCTCCTGACATTCACAATAATTGATTAGAGGGAGTTTCTAATCAGTTAGGAGCTTAGAAAAATAACTTTGATACGCTCCTGTTTTGGCAATTTTAACCTGTTATTAGTTTGTCAAGAAAGCAAGATTATTAAAGGTTTTTCAAAAACATTTTGCTTAAACTTAAATACCATTTTAACAAATATAAATCCTGATTTTGCAAACATATTTAAGTTGAGTAAGAAATCAATTTATAAGCTTAGTGTGAATCCTTCAAATACCTTTACATAAGATCTAAAACTTATATTCTAGGCTTGATGCTCTTTGGGATTTGTCCTTTGCATTTTCCTTCCTTTCATTATTTGTTATCATCAAAATCATTGCTTGAGTCAATTCCAATCACATTCTCCCTCTTTCTGATGATGACAAACAATTATTGAGAAAAAGTTAGTTCAAATAATTATTGGAATTCATAAAAAGATTTAGAGACTTACTCCCCCTCTATTATTCAAGAGGTGATTGAATCAGAGATGCACAGCTCCCCCTTATTTTGGAATCCCAAGATCATTGAAAATATACCTTCTGTTATTTTACCTCTTTTCTCAAATCCAAAAACCTTCTTCCCTTTTGTCATGATCAAAAACAAAAATGGAGAGGGTGCTCATAATCATTGCTATGTAACAAATAACCAATAATAATTCATCAACAATGTAAGCATATTTCAGCAATCCATTCATAAAAGGAAAACATCCAAGTCATACTAAGCATAGTTAGGCATGTCATGATTCTAAGATATGTTGGTTGTGGCTTCTGATTACTCAAGAAGGGGGGGTTGAATTGAGTATGATAAGTTTTTGAAACTTTTCCTCTTCTTGCAAAAACTGATTCTTTTCTTTAATCAAGAAAGAGATTTTGTTAACCAACAAACCAAAATGTGTTTTTGCAAGATGTATTGCAATCAAGAATTGAAACTTATAAAGAAATATTAACAGTAAGATTGATTTCAGATAAGAATAAGATCATTAACAAATCAGATCATACAAGCATCCCTAACAGATTGCTTAATTCATACATTCAACAATAAAGCAAATAAAGAGTTAAGGGATAAAGAAAATTGTAAACCGAGATTTATCCTGGTTCAGCTACCTCCACTGGTAACCTACATCCAGTCCCCACAGCACTGTGAGATTTATCCACTATAGAAAATCAATATACAAGATTCTTTACAAAAGTTCCACTTCTTGGTTCCTTCTACCCAAATGACAGCTTTTCAGTCAAAGCAATCTTGCAATTCCCACAAGAGTTCCTTCTACTCTTGCACAGCACCAAGAGTCCCTTCTACTCTTGACCTAACCAGTGAGAGAACCTTCTCTCTTATCTTTCTTTTACAAAATTTGAAAAGATTGAATCAAATTCCAAGAAATCAGAAATTACAAATTGAAGCTCTAGAGAAAAATACTCAATTTTTTTTTCAATGAAAAGCTCTCTCAATATTTGTGTGTGTGTTCTCAAATTTTGAATGAATTTCCTTTTTTAAAAGGTGTTTCCCAATGTCCTTATATAGGTTTATCTTAAAATAGATTCGTTGGATACACTTTACAAGTCAGTTGAGATCATAACAGACTTATCAAAAAAATTCTGTTAATAGTCAATCGATGTGTACATAGATGTATTAAATAAGATTTCACTTTTATAACATGTGTACATCGATTGCCTAATCGATTGTTTTCTTGGATGTTCTTGATCTTGAATGATACATATATGAATACATCGATGTTGTTCTTGAACAACACTTATATTTTCAGCCCAGAAGATTATACATCGATTAACTAATCGATTGTATAGTTATTTCAAAACATTTTTACTTCTGTTTTGGCTTATACATCGATGTATCAATAGATGTATATATGTCAAAAATGCATTCTTACTTCTGTTTGATTTATACATAGATGTACAAATTGATGTATCTATGTCAAATGCATATTGATCAAGTAAGTCTAGAATCAATCAATGTATACATAGATGTATAATATGTATACATAGATGTACACATAGGTTTTCATTAAAAGTTAGTTAATTAACTAAAAGTACATAGATGTACACATAGATGTACAAACTTATTAATTAACCTTTTTCATTCTTAGTCCATTTTTACTTTTGAAAACCATTTTTACTTATTTTAGAGAACTTAATCAAAGAATTATACTAAGTCTTTTCTTTACAAAAAGTTTCTAATGATCTTCCTTGAATTCCTTCTTCATAATGCTCCTTCTTCAAGTTTTCCTTCATGATCCTTGCATTGAAATGCTTTGCTCCATGATTCTTTGCATCCACTATTCTTGCTCCATTAAATCTCATTGAAAAAATTAAGCTTGGCAAGTAGTTAGTGAATTAAAGAAATAATAATCATGTTCAGTTTAATCATTAATCAAAACACACTAGGGTCATTTATCCACAAACTCCCCCTTTTTGATTGATGACAAACTTACCATATATAACATGTTTAACATTCAATATATCAGAGTAATACAATGCAGCATTTGTTTACCATTTACTCCCCCTGTCTAATTGACAGTTCTTATCATTTGAACATGTATAGGATCATTGCATCATTATTTTAGATCATTAGTTCAAGTTGATTTAGTATGGTATTCATTGTTTAGGTTGTTATTTTATTTAGATGTGTATGGTACCTATTCTCCCCATTTGTCATTATAAAAAAGAATATGTACGGGAGAATCAAAGTACAAAAGCATGTAAAACAAGGTACATACTAGAAATTCAACCATTCATTGATTCATTCATTTATATCAGCATGATCAAAACAAGTTATACAGTCATTTATCATCATCATTGTTCAAAGAAAAATTAAAATTGAAAACAGTTGAACAAATATCAAAAGCAACATATTAACATCATTACAGACATACTTAAGACACCCTAAGATCTAAGCATCTTCATTGGTCCTTAGTTTTTCAGCGTGCTGTGAAGCTTGGCCTGCTTGCCCTTCAAGATTGTCTTCCTCTTCAGGTGTAGCAGTAGTAGCAGCAGCTTCTCTAGCTATGTTCACAACATCTTCAAAAGTAGGATGAACTTCTGGAGGTGCAGTGACAGAAATGCCTAGATGTTGATGTAGAGTGGCCATTTGGCCTTCCAAAGTGTTGAGTCTAATACTTAAGTAGTCAATAGATTATTTTAGCATAATATGATGTTTTGTTTGCCTAGCCTCAAAGCTTTCAAACATTTGAATCAGTTTGTCCATTTTGCTATTCAGCTTTGAGTTGTTCTCTGCAGCTCTTTGCTCTTCACCAGCTATCCTAACCCACTCTTCATTTACTTTAGCAAGCTTCATCTTGCTAATGGTTCCTTCACAAAACTTGTGAGTTACCTTTGTAGCTTTAAATGTCTTTTCATTATCTAGAGAGACTTCAAAGTGTTCCAGCAAACTCACCATTAATCCAGGATAGGGTAGGGTAGCCCCACTGATTTTACAGTCCAGCATGTGCCTGGCAATTATGAAGCTTCAACTCAGCTGCTTCTTTTGTAGCATAGTCCAAAGCATCAAAATATCATTGTTCTGCACCACAACATGATTTCCTGATCTTAGTAGAAGTATCCTGTTCAGCATATTACAGGAGCCTATGCTGAATGTGCATAGAGCTGATGTTTATCAGTCTTCCTTCTAGTGCATTTTCAATTAGAAGCATCTTTTTTGCTTCTTCCCTGTCAAAATTCTTAATCCAAGCATTGTCTGGTCCAGTACCAGCAAATTTACTTCCTTTGTAATCTAGTCCAGTAAATTGAGCAAACTCAGCAAAAATCATCTCAATTCTAGTGTTCTTTACTTTAGTAGAGAATCCCTCATTGTCCATTTCATATGTACAATAAAATGCTTTGATCAATGTAGGGTAAATATCACTCTTAATCTGCAGAAATTGACTCAGATTATACTCCTCTAAAATCTTATGAAAAGTGAACTCGTTGGTCTCAAAATAATTGAAATCAATAGTCCTAGCCTCATGAGTATCTCTATGTTTAAAATTGTTCTTATAAAGCATAATGTACTCCTCATTAGAGAAATACCTTCTGAGAAGTTCAATCTTAGTAACTCATTCATCATTTTCTTCTTCTTCCTCTGTCCTTTTTCTCTTGTTTTGAACAGTCTTCTTCTTGGGTGTGTCCTTCACCACTTTCTTCTTCTTTTCTTGTTTCTTAGGTGCTAGTTTTGAAGATTCAGCAACTTTCTTGCCTTTGTCTTGTGTTTTCTTCTTCAAGCTTTTGATTGAAAGCTTGTCAATCCTTTGAGAAACCTGAGTTTTCTTAGTTCTTTTTCTTTTGGGGCGAACAGGGGTTGCTGTGGGTGAAACACGTTGAGGTGTGGAAGATTGAGTTGAGGAGGAAAATGTGGAGTTAAAGGGAACAGGTGTAGAGGGCTCAGGATGCTTCACATGAGCCATTGGAGAAGATTTCAAGCTCTGCTAGGGTTTAGGTTCTCTGAAATTTGGTTTAGACGAGTGAAGAATTTAGAGGGAAGTTGAAATTAATAAACCCAGAACAGTCAATCGATTTCCCAATCGATGTGTTAAAGGGTTTTTACCTCCAATACACACATGCTAATTGATGTACTTAGCATCAGGATTTTAGTTTAAATCAGGTACATCGATGTATTAATCGATGTATAAGCTAAGTCAGAGAGTACCAAGTTTCAAAACTTGAAATCAATCAATGTGTGAATCTATGTATAAGCAATGTCAAAGAGTCCAACAATTTGCAGCATGCATCCAATCGATGTATAGAGTAAGTCAGTGAGTTCTAAATTTTGGAATTATTACTCAATTAATGTTACAATCGATGTATAGTCACTTACAGTGAGTAGTGCATTTGAGATTCATGATTCAATCGATGTGTAAATCGATTTATATCAGATTAAATTGGAATTGCTAAAATTTCATATCAGGTCAATCGATGTGCCAATCGATGCCTATCATATACTGTACCTATTTAAGCAAATAAATCGATTATCCAATCGATGCATAATGATTTTCAGAGAGTCATGTTTTCTGATTTTTGACTTCAATCGATGTACAAATTGGTGTTCTAATTATTTTATGTATATAATGCTTATATCAATCGATTATGCAATCGGTGTATAACATCAAACATCAAATATCACGCATTCAACATTCAAAACATCAAGTATAGGTAGGATCAATTATTCCTAAGTCTCTTCTTATGTAGAAAAAGCTATCTTTAGCCAATGATTTAGTAAAAATATCAGCTAATTGTTTAGATGTATCAACATATTCAATGATTATATCTCCACTTTGAATGTGATCCCTTATGAAATGATGTCTTATCTCAATATGTTTGGTTCTTGAATGCATTATAGGATTTTTAATGAGATTTATAGCACTAGTATTATCACATCTGATTGGTACTTTCTCTAAGAAAACACCATAGTCAATAAGTTGTTTCATCTAAAGAATTTGTGCACAATAACTTCCTGCTGCAACATATTCTGCTTCAGTAGTTGATAAAGCCACACTTGTTTATTTCTTACTAAACCAAGAAACTAATGAGTTTCCTAGTAGGTGGCAGGTTCCACTAGTACTTTTCCTATCTAACTTGCATCCAACAAAATCAGAATTAGAATATCCTACTAAGTTATATGTTGATCCTTTAGGATACTATAATCCTATTTCTTTAGTTCCTAATAAGTATTTCATAATTCTTTTTTAAGTAGTTAACTGTGATTCCTTAGGATTGGATTGATATCTAGCACATATACAAACACTAAACATTATATCAGGTCTACTTACAGCTAAATAGAGTAAGGAACTAATCATACCTCTGTACTTGGAAACATCTACTAATTTACCTTTCTCATCTTTATCCAAGTAGCATGATGGACTCATTGGAGTAGCCATTTCCTTTCCATTCTCCATTCCAAACTTCTTCAATAATTCTTTGCAGTACTTAGTTTGGCTTATGAAAGTCCCATCATCACATTGTTTGATTTGTAGTCCGAGGAAGTATGTAAGCTCTCCCATCATAGACATTTCAAACTCGTTTTGCATTAATTTGGCAAATTCCTTACACAAAGATTCATTAGTAGCACCAAATATAATATCATCAACATAAATTTGAACAAGTAGTATGTTTTGTGCTTTTCTTTTTGTGAATAGTATTGTGTCAACTTTTTCTCTTATGAATCCCTTTTGAAGTAAGAAATTACTTAGCCTTTCATACCAAGCTCTCAGAGCTTGTTTAAGTCCATACAAGGCTTTAGTGAGTTTATACACATGATTAGGAAATTTATTTATTTCAAATCCAGGGGGTTGACCAACATACACTTCTTCTTGTATATATCCATTTAGGAATGCACTCTTAACATCTATTTGATACAATTTAAAATCCAGGATACATGCATATGCTAACAACATTCTAATTGCTTCTAATCTAGCCACAGGTGCATATGTTTCATCATAGTCAATTCCTTTTTCTTGATTATAACCTTTGGCTTCTAATCTTGCTTTATTTCTTATTATGATACCATTTTCATCAAGCTTATTCCTAAACACCCATTTTGTACCAATTATTTGTTTGTCCTTGGGTTTAGGAACAAGTTTCCAAACTTTATTTCTTTTAAACTGATTAAGTTCTTCTTGCATTGCCATAATCCAGTTTTCATCAATAATTGCTTCATCTATAGTTTTAGGTTCAACTTGTGATACAAAAGTCATATTATTGTATGCATTTCTTAAGGAATGTCTAGTGGTTACCCCTTTGGATATTTCACCAATTATGTTGTCTAGAAGGTGATTCCTTACAGTTTTCCATTCTTTAGGTAGATCTTCATGTTGAGCATCTTCTGGAATTTTCACTGCTTCATCCACTTTGGCATTGTCCTGATTTTCCTCAAGTTGAAGCTCTTCTAAAGTTTCTGCAATATCATCAACAAATTCATTTCCCAATCTTTTGGGGTTAGTTTTATCAAATGTAACATGTACAGATTCTTCAATTGTTTGTGTTCTTTTATTGAAAATTCTAAAAGCTTTACTAGATGATGAATAGCCTAGAAAGATTCTTTCATTAGCTTTAGGGTCAAACTTTCCTAGATTGTCCTTTCCATTATTTAGTACAAAACATTTACAACCAAAAACATAGAAATGTGAAACATTTGGTTTTCTACCTTTATAGAGTTCATATGGAGTCTTTCTCAAAATTGGTCTAATCAAGACTTTATTCATTAAATAGCAAGCTGTGTTTACAGCATCTGCCCAAAAATATTTTGGCATGTTTGAGTCATTCAACATAGTTCTTGCTATTTCTTCTAAGGATCTGTTTTTCCTTTCCACAACTTCATTTTGTTGTGGAGTTCTTGGAGCAGATAAATTATGTTGAATTCCCAACTCTTCACAAAAATTATCAAATTCTTCATTTTGAAATTCTCCACCATGATCACTCCTTATAGTAGTTATTTTCATGTCTTTTTCATTTTGTACTAACTTAGCCATTTTCTTAAAGGCTATAAAAGCTTCATTTTTATGTACTAAGAAGAAGGTCCATGTAAATCTAGAGTAATCATAAACTATAACTAATGCATACAAATTTCCTCCAAAACTTTTGGTCCTAGAGGGTCCAAATAAATCCATGTGCAGTAGTTGTAAAGGTCTTTCAGTTGAAAGTATATTCTTAGCCTTAAAAAATACTTTAGTTTGTTTGCCCTTTTGGCATGCATCACATAACCATCTTTCGAGAATTTGGTTTTAGGAAGTCCAATTACCAATTCTTTAGAAATAAGTTTGTTTAGATGATCCATGTGAATATGTCCTATTCTTCTATGTCATAGCCAATTTTCCTCTTCCTTAGATATCAAACAACATACATCACTAGCAGAAATACTTTCTAAATCTATCATGTATATGTTATTCAATCTATTACCTATCAGCTTTGTGTAACACCCTTGTGGGGATGCCACATTTATGAATGTAATGAAATAAAATAAAATAAAACTCTTACCCAAGTTATAAAACATTTGATACTTATATAAAATTTGCGGAATATTTTTTTTTTTATAATTATAACATTAAATAAAGTAACACGAAACACAAGATATAACAAACATAAACTCACCATAATATACATATGATTCTCTTTTAGTACAAACATAATTTACCACTACATGTATTTAATAAAACAAGAAAAGATTTGACACAAAGCTAAAACATAATACACGCCCAAGTGCATCCCAAGAGATAACAAACCCTCCGATGAATCACCATCCGTCACCTCCGAATAACCATCGAAAAGTGTGCATCTATGAGATCTCCCGGCAAGACTTCGGACACGAGTCCGAGCTTTGTCGACTCGCTACTCAACTCACTAGGCGCGTGAAAAACTCCCCGCCAATAGCGCCTAATGGTTAAAGGTAACTCTAAATGAAGATAAAGCATAGTAGTGAATATGACCTCCCGTCATACTCCCTACATAGGGACACAATCAATCGTCCCACATACGCTACTGTCCTCGGTCAGCATGCATACGCCATGCCTCGGAACCTCCATGGAACTCCAGTCGCACGAACCCGAAGAATCCTGGCAGTGCCATGACCTCAAGATCAGTCTTGACGATCGGTATGATCTACTGGTTCCTCCTCCTCGTATAAATCGCCTGACTGTTGCTCGTCAGGGTACTGTACCTCAAGAGGCTGATCCTCCTCTACCTCAAACTCTTTACGGAAGTAACACAGTAATATCGAGAAAACATATAGAGAGGTGAGACAATCTACACCATTACCCGCATGGCAATAAAGAAAACGACAGTACAAACAATTATCACAACAGTACATATATTAAGCAATATACAACAATAATACATAACACAATATCATGCATAATATATTAAAGCAATAAACCATATAATTTATCACAGATTATAATAAACAGTAATATGCAGATAATGCATGAACATTAAAATGCGAGATGATGAATGATACACACACTGACTCGTTCCTACTCCATGGAGCTAAACACGGATATCTGAGAGAATGATCCGAATAGAAACTAATAATACTTTATGGCTGCCCAACCAAGCTATTGCACTGTCAACACGTCGTGTCTATAGCCCACAGTCCAAAACATCGTGTAGCGATACACAGTCAAACATCGTGTACCACAGGCATAGTACTTAATAGTCCCCTCAAGATCTTGACTAAGAATAGTGCTTGTCAAGATCATTAGTGTGTTGCCCGTTACCACGGCCCAGAGGAGCAACCCACTGTCCGCATGTGGAATTCTCCGCACACTAATGCCTCCAAGTTCATAAATGAACCACACTACGCTTATCACACCAAATACGGTGTAATTCGCCTCGTCAATCAATCACCAATTATAACCTAAATTGGCACAACACCCTAAACATGAGCTAAAATTACAGAAATACCCCTATTATCCAAATTTTACCATATTTTACGAGAAATTACCAAAATACCCCTAATCACCAAAAAACAAAGTATAGTACGTCCCACCTGACAGTACTACACTATAACATGTCTGGGTCCACCACTTTGGCCCGACAGCAAAACTTACAGTATTGTTCAATCGCGTAGGATTTTTATCGCATTTTCACAATCTCGACGTTTTCACAAACGTTTTTAAATCGCATAAAGATATTTTGACGTTTTTAAACATCGTAAAATTGTTTTTGAATCATTTTCTCAATCGCGTAGGATTTTTAATTCATTTTCTTAACCGAATAGCTTAAAATTGTTATTTTTAATATGTGTAAAACTATATCTAGTACTTTTAAAATACGTAATGTATTTTCCTTGTGTTCTAAATATAGTATGGAATCTTTTCATTTTATGCGTTTGATTTTAATAAATTTCGGCAGCATTTTGCCTATAAAATCAGTATAAGGTATTTTTAACGTTTTCCTCTAAATATAGTTTATTTTATTTTTACCCTATAATTTCACTTTAAAATTTACTAACGCGCTTCAAAATTTATAGTATGAGCTCTACGTTAGTACTTTTCAAGTGTATGATTAATTTCTTACTTAAACTAAATTATGCTAAGTTAAAACTCTAGAACAGAATTAATTCCTTTGATTTTCTCAATGATTCTTTGGAATTGATTTATGTTATAAAATAATTATCTAACCTATCTTAGTAAATAAAATGGCATGTTGGCCAAATCAAAGTAAAATGGCATTTGATTATACACTAAATGGCATTTTGGCCACAATTAACCTAAACCATTTTTAACTTTGATTATTTTACTTAAATTCCTTGAATCAGTTATTTAGAAAATTGCTGAGAACATTTTGGTTCTCTTTTTGGATGTAAGGCCGTGAGCCTCATAGTGTGTTCTTTGGAACACTCATGCATTTCGTACATGTTATTCACATCCTACTTAAATAAATACACAATTATAATTACATACAATTATGTAATCACATATAAAACACATACAATATATTTTAAGCCATAATCATGCATAGCAAAAATAATAAAAACTATAATCATGCATAGCAAATTAAAATCACAATTATTAAAGCATTTTAAACAATCAAAAACAATAAAATCACAAATAAACCATACAACCGAATCCTTATGGATTCTACACACAAACACAATCCATTTTCTCATCACCACTTAGGGTTGATGAGATTAAATCTCCCTCTTACCTCTTGTAGACAAAACAATTGGTAAGATTCCTTCCTTTCCTCCAAATTTCGTGTGACCACCAATAAAATTCCTAAAATTCTCAAATAATTAGCAAATACACATACAAGGTACAAAATAGGAAAACCATGGAACAAACATGGTTAGAAAAATCAAATTTAAATTTTGAACCATAGAAATCAAACTTACCCTTAAGGAAGTAAGCAAGAAGTGAGATTTTGAGCAAGTTAGAGTAGGAATTTGGGAAAAGTTTGTGAATGAAAGATGCTTAGAATGGTATTTGGGTTCAAGAAATGTGATGATCTAAAATTATGAAGGCCTTGGTGTGGTTGGATGAGGGCTGGCCGAAATAGAGAGAGAAAATGGAAGAGAAATGTTTGCTTGAGCTTTTGATATTTTAGAGAGAGAAGTGAATAGCCAAAATGTGATAAAGATGAAAAACTAAAGTGAAGAGTAAATGAAGAGTGCAGCAGCCGTGAGTGGCCTTTAGGTGAGCTTGAGTGAGTGAATTTGCTTGGTAAAAATATCACAAATGTGTTCACACTAGCTAGCACATGGCCTAGTCATGTTGGATCCTTCTTGAACCTTGTAGAACCAAGCCCACTAAGCCTCCTTGCTGCCCAAAAACCGTGCTCACTCTCCCCTCCATAATGTCTTAATTGTCCTCCAATTACACCTAATTATATGTTAGTTAATTAGGCAATTAGTTAGGTTAATTATCCTAACCATTCTTAATTAACATACTACTAATATAACTAATTAATTTAGTATATATTAACATATATTATAACCTTTAATTAATATTAATATATCTAATTAGTAGTTAGATTATAATTAATTCATAACTAAGCTAGTTCACTTAGTATGCTAATTAAGTAATTAGATTAGTTTAATTAAGCTTAATTAGGTTACTAACCATTTTCAAGCCTACAATTGTTGACTAAATCCTAACCCTTGGTTCATCTTTAATTCTAACCATTGATTAGATCTAGGGTAGATATCACTTGATCAAAAACCTATCATTCTAATCTCACCATTGATTAGATCAATGGCTTAGATTAAAGGCTTCATCATTAAGTCTTCATCCAACGGTCCAAATGAAAACACATGCTCCCTTAGGTGTCCAATTCCTATTGGTTTAGAAAGTCAAGCCTACCTTTGTTGACTTGCTCTCATTGGTTAGAAATTGTACATCAAGACAGCTTGACTGTTTTTCCTACACGCGGTCCCACAAAGACTTTTAAAGATCTGTGGTCAAACCAAAGCGATTTTTACTGCTTGTTTTTGAGACAAGAGGGTATGTAATATAAAATAATATTATAAAAATATAAAATTATTTTATTACACATTAAATCCGAAAAATTACGCTATTAATTTATATATCAATCAATTGGGTTTAGTAAGATCCCCCCGACTCCAATTAATTAAAATAAGATTTATCCCACCGGAAAATTTTTATTTTCTTAGGTCGAACAGCAAATCACATACAACATTCAAGTACACTCACGGAATAGTCAAATTAAATTTACTGTTCACAGAATTCACAAAAACAAGTACAAATCGGGACTATATTGTAATTATCCCAAAAGTTAGGGTGTTACAACTCTCCCCTACTAATAAGAATTTCGTCCCCGAAATTCATCATACATCAAACAATTGAGGGTATTGCTCCTTCATCCTATCCTCTAATTCCCATGTAGCATCTCCTGTTACATCATTCCACACTACTTTCACCAATTCAATCATCTTCCCTCGAAGCTGTTTCACTCTCCTGTCCTCAATTCTAACAGGAAGTGTCTCGTACGTCAAATTATCTTTTAGCTGTACCTCATCAGGTTGTATCACGTGAGTTGGATCGGGAATGTATTTCCTCAATTGAGACACATGAAATACATTATGGAGATTGGATAGAAAAGTCGGTAAAGCTATTTGATATGCTACAGGACCAATCCGACGAATAATCTGATAAGGTCCTATAAACTTAGGTGTAAGCTTTCTTGATTTAAGAACTCTTCCGACACCCGTCGTAGGCGTAACTCGCAAGAATACGTGATCGCCTTCCTCAAATTCCAAGGGTCGTCTACGTTTATCAGCATAGCTCTTCTGTCGGCTCTGAGTCATTCGCATCTTTTCTTGTATCATTTTCACCTTTTCTGTAGTCTGCTGCACAAGATCAGGACCAATAGTCATACTCTCTCCATCCTGATACCAACACAAAGGTGTTCGGCATCGTCGTCCATAAAGTGCTTCATAGGGCGCCATTCCTATGCTCGAATGAAAACTGTTGTTGTAGGTGAATTCTATCAAAGAGAAATTCATCCCAACTTCCTTCTTTGTTCTAACACACAAGCACGCAATGATCTTCCAACGACCGAATCGTTCTCTCTCTCCGACCATCGATGCCGGATGGTATGCGTAACTCAATCGCAATTTAGTCCCCATAGCTTCTTGCAAACTTTGCCGAGTCTTGATGTAAACCTCGGATCTCTATCGGATACTATACTTGCAGAGCACACCATGAAGTCTAACAATTTCGTCGATATATATCGGGTTAAGCGTTCAATGGATACTTAATATTGATTGGCAAGAAATGCGCCGATTTCGTAAGCCTATCAACTATAACCCATATCGAATCATAACCTTTCCTCGTCTTCGGAAATCCAAGAACGAAATCCATCGAGATACTATCCCACTTCCACTCTGGAATAGTTAAAGGTTGTAACATACCAACAGGTCTTTGGTGTTCCACCTTTGCCTTCGACGAGACAAGACAAGACTCCACACGTTCAGCTACATCTCTCTTCATTCTTGGCCACCAAAACAGTCGCTTCAAGTCTTGATACATCTTCGTCATCCCCGGATGCATACTCAAATTACTTGTATGAGCTTCATCCAAAATCGCTCTCTTGAGTTCGGGATCATCAGGTATACAAACTCTTCCTTGGAACCTCATGATTCCATCAGATCCTTCCTCCACCGTTGCTTTATGACCTTGCTTCAACAATTCTTTCTCGTTCTGTAAAAATGCATCTACATCTTGTTTCTCCTTTATTATCTCCAACAAGTCATTCAAGACCACAACTCTACTTAAACGAATCTTTCCAGGTACCAATTCTATTGATAACCATAGATCTCTGAATTGCTTCATCAACTCCTCCTCTTTAATCATCATAGTAGAAACACTTACTACCTTTCTGCTTAAGGCATCAGCCACCACATTCGCTTTTCCTGGATGGTATTGAAGCTGAAAATCATAGTCCTTCAAAAATTCCAACCATCGCCTCTGTCTCATATTCAATTCTCTCTGATCAAACAAGTATTTTAAGCTCTTGTGATCACTAAAGACATTGAATATAGCTCCATACAGAAAATGCCTCCACACTTTCAACGCAAAAACTACTGCAGCTAGCTCCAAATCATGCGTTGGGTAGTTCCTCTCATGAACCTTTAATTGTCTTGAAGCATAAGCTACCACATTCCGATTTTGCATCAACACACATCCTAACCCCTGATAAGATGCATCACAATACACCTCAAAAGATTTGTTAGGATCCGGCAAAATTAACACTGGTGCAGTCGTTAATCTTTTCTTCAGTTCTTGAAAACTCGCTTCACGTTCCTCCGTCCAATCGAAAGCTTGACTCTTCCTCGTGAGTTGTGTAAGTGGTCCAGCTATCTTGGAAAAACCTTCAATAAATCTTCTGTAATATCCGGCTAATCCAACAAAACTTCGAACCTCAGTCACAGTCTTAGGCCTTTCCCACTGTAAAACAGTCTCCACCTTCGATGGGTCTACCGCAATACCTTCCTTGGAAATTACGTGACCTAAAAATTGAACTTCTTCCAACCAAAACTCGCACTTTGACAACTTCGCAAATAGCTTCTTCTCCTTCAAAATCTGGAGAACTATACTGAGATGTTCAGCATGCTCTTCTCGACTTTGAGAATAGATCAGAATGTCATCGATGAAGACAACGACAAATCTGTCTAAGTATGGACGAAAAATCCTATTCATATAGTCCATGAATATCGCAGGAGCATTCGTCACTCCGAACGGCATTACTTGATACTCATAATGTCCATAACGAGTTCGGAAAGCTTTGTTTTGGGTACATCATCGGCCTTGACACGAATCGATGATAACTCGATCGCAGATCTATCTTAGAGAATACAAATGGCTCCCTTCAATTGATCCATCAAGTCATCAATCCTTGGTAGTGGATACTTATTCTTTATAGTCACCTTGTTCAGCTGTCGATAATCTACACAAAGACGCGAAGTTCCATCCTTCTTTTTGACTAGTAACACTGGTGCTCCCCATGGTGAAACACTAGGTCGCACAAACTGCTTCTCCAACAGTTCCTCCAATTGCTTCTTCAACTCTGCCAACTCTACAGGTGACATTCGGTAAGGTGCAATCGAAATAGGACCGGCTCCAGGTACTAAGTCGATAGAGAATTCGATCTCCCTTTCCGGTGGCAAACCAGGTACATCGTCAGGAAAAATCTCTGGAAACTCATTGACGACAGGAATAGTGCTCACATCCTTCTCAAACTTGACTTCCAAAGAAGACAGCAACATAAACCCTTGAGCTCCATCCCTCAACAATGACTTGACCTTTACAAGTCAAGAATCCAGAACTTTCTTCCTTAGGAAAAACTATGGCCTTACTCGCACAGTCTATAAGGATATGGTTAGAAGATAACCAATCCATTCCTAATATTATGTCTATCTCAACAAGAGGTAAACAAATCAAGTTGACCGAAAACTTACGATCCTTTATGACAATAGGACAATTCATGCATATCTTGGATGTAACAACAGGCTTGGCAGTCGGTGTAGAAACAACCAATTGAAAACTCGAGAGAAGACAAGGGCGTTTTCAAACGTTCCACACAATCATATGCAAAAATGAGTGTGTTGCACCCGAATCATATAGCAAAGTCAGGTGATTACCTTCAATGACACCTTCTCCTTGTATAAGATCCTCAGACTGAGAAGCTTCAGTTCCGGTCATTGTATAAACTCGCCCTCCAGATCTTGGCTGAGTAGCACGGACATTCCTCACTGCAGGCTTCCTCTCGCAGCTGCGTACAATCCCTTGAAATATGTCCAGGCTTTTTGCATTTAAAACATATCGTTCCTCTTATCGGACAATCAGTAGATAGATGGCCTTTCTTGCCACATTTGAAACAGTCGGCGTAAATGCCACATTCGATTAGCTTGATTTCCACCAAAACTTCCCCCAACGGATGGACGTTGAGGTTGACTCCCGACGGTCTCGCATAAGGCTTCCTCCGAAACCTACCACCACTGCTACTACTTCCTCTTTGGAACCTAGTCGGCCCAAAATTACGATTCCTTTGATCTCGGGACGGCTCCAATGCCTCGAGTCTTCGACAAGTGTCTATCAACACGAGAAACTCCTTCATTCTCATCGGTAGCACTGCACGTCTCAACTCCATTCTTAACCCATCCTCAAACTTCGGCACCTCCATACCTCATCCGTTTGGTTCGGAAATACCTCGAGAATTGTGACAAACTCTCGAATTTTGCAAAGCATACTCTCCAACAGTCATACTCCTTGACGCGCACCAAGAAATTCCATTTCCTTGGCATGTCGAGCAGGACCTGGAAA
Source organism: Ormosia semicastrata (assembly GCA_029884595.1). NCBI lineage: Eukaryota > Viridiplantae > Streptophyta > Magnoliopsida > Fabales > Fabaceae > Ormosia > Ormosia semicastrata. The sequence continues at coordinate 1,020,876 of JAQQTO010000050.1, read as the reverse complement.
GTACTTCTCCATAAATACTTCACAAAACACCTCCCAGGTGATCTCAGCTCCTTCAGCTCGCAACACTTGGCGCGTATTTCTCCACCAATGCTCAGCATCTCCTCTCAACATATATACAGCATATGTTACCTTCTTATTTTCTGCGCACCCCATTCCTTCGAATATTCGTTCCAAGTCTTGAATCCAAAGACTTGCCTTTTCAGGGTCGAACTCGCCTCTAAACTGTGGCGGATTGTTGCGTCTGAACTCAGACAAATTCAAAGCATCAGCAGTCATATCTTGATGTTGAGCTGCTCTTTGATTTTGCTGATTTTGTTGAGCAATCACTGCTGCCATTTGCTGAATAGCCTCAGCAACAGCAACCATTGGATCCACATTAGGTGCCACGTTTGCACGCCTTCCTCTTCCTCCAGACATCTTCTTTCTTCAACAAGACAAAACAATGTCAGATGTAACCTTTCGGAAACAAATCACAGAGATTCACACAACACAAGCAAAAACAGACCTAACCACAACCCCAAAAGACTCTAACTTGGGCTCTGATACCAACTAATGTAACACCCTTGTGGGGATGCCACATTTATGAATGTAATGAAATAAAATAAAATAAAACTCTTACCCAAGTTATAAAACATTTGATACTTATATAAAATTTGCGGAATATTTTTTTTTTATAATTATAACATTAAATAAAGTAACACGAAACACAAGATATAACAAACATAAACTCACCATAATATACATATGATTCTCTTTTAGTACAAACATAATTTACCACTACATGTATTTAATAAAACAGTAAAGATTTGACACAAAGCTAAAACATAATACTGCCCAAGTGCATCCCAGTAGATAACAAACCCTCCGATGAATCACCATCCGTCACCTCCAGAATAACCATCGAAAAGTGTGCATCTATGAGATCTCCCAGCACTTCGGACACGAGTCCGAGCTGTCGACTCGCTACTCAACTCACTAGGCGCGTGAAAAACTCCCTGCCAATAGCGCCTAATGGTTAAAGGTAACTCTAAATGAAGATAAAGCATAGTAGTGAATATGACCTCCCCGTCATACTCCCTACATAGGGACACAGTCAATCGTCCCACATACGCTACTGTCCCTCGGTCAGCATGCATACGCCATGCCTCGGAACCTCCATGGAACTCCAGTCGCACGAACCCGAAGAATCCTGGCAGTGCCATGACCTCAAGATCAGTCTTGACGATCGGTATGATCTACTGGTTCCTCCTCCTCGTATAAATCGCCCGACTGTTGCTCGTCAGGGTACTGTACCTCAAGAGGCTGATCCTCCTCTACCTCAAACTCTTTACGGAAGTAACACAGTAATATCGAGAAAACATATAGAGAGGTGAGACAATCTACACCATTACCCGCATGGCAATAAAGAAAACGACAGTACAAACAATTATCACAACAAGACATATATTAAGCAATATACAACAATAATACATAACACAATATCATGCATAATATATTAAAGCAATAAACCATATAATTTATCACAGATTATAATAAACAAGTAATATGCGAGATAATGCATGAACATTAAAATGCAGATGATGAATGATACACACACTGACTCGTTCCTACTCCATGGAGCTAAACACGGATATCTGAGAGAATGATCCGAATAGAAACTAATAATACTTTATGGCTGCCCAACCAAGCTATTGCACTGTCAACACGTCGTGTCTATAGCCCACAGTCCAAAACATCGTGTAGCAGTACACAGTCCAAACATCGTGTACCACAGGCATAGTACTTAATAGTCCCCTCAAGATCTTGACTAAGAATAGTGCTTGTCAAGATCATTAGTGTGTTGCCCGTTACCACGGCCCAGAGGAGCAACCCACTGTCCGTACGTGTGGAATTCTCCGCACACTAATGCCTCCAAGTTCATAAATGAACCACACTACGCTTATCACACCAAATACGGTGTAATTAAGCTCGTCAATCAATCACCAATTATAACCTAAATTGGCACAACACCCTAAACATGAGCTAAAATTATAGAAATACCCCTATTATCCAAATTTTACCATATTTTACGAGAAATTACCAAAATACCCCTAATCACCAAAAAACAAAGTATAGTACGTCCCACCTGACAGTACTACACTATAACATGTCTGGGTCCACCACTTTGGCCCGACAGCAAAACTTACAGTATTGTTCAATCGCGTAGGATTTTTATCGCATTTTCACAATCTCGACGTTTTCACAAACGTTTTTAAATCGCATAAAGATATTTTGACGTTTTTAAACATCGTAAAATTGTTTTTGAATCATTTTCTCAATCGCGTAGGATTTTTAATTCATTTTCTTAACCGAATAGCTTAAAATTGTTATTTTTAATATGTGTAAAACTATATCTAGTACTTTTAAAATACGTAATGTATTTTCCTTGTGTTCTAAATATAGTATGGAATCTTTTCATTTTATGCGTTTGATTTTAATAAATTTCGGCAAAGATTTTGCCTATAAAATCAAGATAAGGTATTTTTAACGTTTTCCTCTAAATATAGTTTATTTTATTTTTACCCTATAATTTCACTTTAAAATTTACTAACGCGCTTCAAAATTTATAGTATGAGCTCTACGTTAGTACTTTTCAAGTGTATGATTAATTTCTTACTTAAACTAAATTACTCGCTAAGTTAAAATTCTAGAACAAAATTAATTCCTTTGATTTTCTCAATGATTCTTTGGAATTGATTTATGTTATAAAATAATTATCTAACCTATCTTAGTAAATAAAATGGCATGTTGGCCAAATCAAAGTAAAATGGCATTTGATTATACACTAAATGGCATTTTGGCCACAATTAACCTAAACCATTTTTAACTTTGATTATTTTACTTAAATTCCTTGAATCAGTTATTTAGAAAATTGCTGAGAACATTTTGGTTCTCTTTTTGGATGTAAGGTCGTGAGCCTCATAGTGTGTTCTTTGGAACACTCATGCATTTCGTACATGTTATTCACATCCTACTTAAATAAATACACAATTATAATTACATACAATTATGTAATCACATATAAAACACATACAATATATTTTAAGCCATAATCATGCATAGCAAAAATAATAAAAACTATAATCATGCATAGCAAATTAAAATCACAATTATTAAAGCATTTTAAACAATCAAAAACAATAAAATCACAAATAAACCATACAACCGAATCCTTATGGATTCTACACACAAACACAATCCATTTTCTCATCACCACTTAGGGTTGATGAGATTAAATCTCCCTCTTACCTCTTGTAGACAAAACAATTGGTAAGATTCCTTCCTTTCCTCCAAATTTCGTGTGACCACCAATAAAATTCCTAAAATTCTCAAATAATTAGCAAATACACATACAAGGTACAAAATAGGAAAACCATGGAACAAACATGGTTAGAAAAATCAGAATTTAAATTTTGAACCATAGAAATCAAACTTACCCTTAAGGAAGTAAGCAAGAAGTGAGATTTTGAGCAAGTTAGAGTAGGAATTTGGGAAAAGTTTGTGAATGAAAGATGCTTAGAATGGTATTTGGGTTCAAGAAATGTGATGATCTAAAATTATGAAGGCCTTGGTGTGGTTGGATGAGGGCTGGCCGAAATAGAGAGAGAAAATGGAAGAGAAATGTTTGCTTGAGCTTTTGATATTTTAGAGAGAGAAGTGAATAGCCAAAATGTGATAAAGATGAAAAACTAAAGTGAAGAGTAAATGAAGAGTGCAGCAGCCGTGAGTGGCCTTTAGGTGAGCTTGAGTGAGTGAATTTGCTTGGTAAAAATATCACAAATGTGTTCACACTAGCTAGCACATGGCCTAGTCATGTTGGATCCTTCTTGAACCTTGTAGAACCAAGCCCACTAAGCCTCCTTGCTGCCCAAAAACCGTGCTCACTCTCCCCTCCATAATGTCTTAATTGTCCTCCAATTACACCTAATTATATGTTAGTTAATTAGGCAATTAGTTAGGTTAATTATCCTAACCATTCTTAATTAACATACTACTAATATAACTAATTAATTTAGTATATATTAACATATATTATAACCTTTAATTAATATTAATATATCTAATTAGTAGTTAGATTATAATTAATTCATAACTAAGCTAGTTCACTTAGTATGCTAATTAAGTAATTAGATTAGTTTAATTAAGCTTAATTAGGTTACTAACCATTTTCAAGCCTACAATTGTTGACTAAATCCTAACCCTTGGTTCATCTTTAATTCCTAACCATTGATTAGATCTAGGGTAGATATCACTTGATCAAAAACCTATCATTCTAATCTCACCATTGATTAGATCAATGGCTTAGATTAAAGGCTTCATCATTAAGTCTTCATCCAACGGTCCAAATGAAAACACATGCTCCCTTAGGTGTCCAATTCCTATTGGTTTAGAAAGTCAAGCCTACCTTTGTTGACTTGCTCTCATTGGTTAGAAATTGTACAATCAAGACACGGTTGACTGCTTTTTCCTACACGCGGGTCCCACAAAGACTTTTAAAGATCGTGGTCAAACCAAAGCGATTTTTACTTGTTTTTGAGACAAGAGGTATCTTGTAATATAAATAATATTATAAAAATATAAAATTATTTTATTACACGTTAAATCCGAAAAATTACGCTATTAATTTATATATCAATCAATTGGGTTTAGTAAGATCCCCACTCCAATTAATTAAAATAAGATTTATCCCAGAGCCAGAAATTTTTATTTTCTTAGGTCGGAGCAAATCACATACAACATTCAAGTACACTCACTAATAGTCAAATTAAATTTACTGTTCACAGAATTCACAAAACAGTACAAATCGGGACTATATTGTAATTATCCCAAAAGTTAGGGTGTTACACTTTGTATTTCTATTATGCTTATTTTTTATAATGCAACTACTAGAGTTAAAGAATACATTATAACCTTTATCACATAGTTGGCTAATGCTTAGTAGATTATGCTTGAGCCCTTCAACATATAATACACCTTCTATCTTGGTAGTTGTGCTTCTTCAAATTGTTCCAACTCCTAGGATCCTTCCTTTATTGTTATCACCATAGGTGACACTTCCACTTTGTTTAGGAGTGAAGGATGAGAACATAGTGATATCTCCAGTCATATGTTTAGAGCAGTCACTATCAAGATACCAATTTAAACTTTTGGCTCTCAAACACACCTACAAAATAGATTTTAAGCATTTTTCTTAGGTACCCAAACTTTGTTAGGTCCTTTAGTGTTAGTCATAACATATGTTCCCTTGGGAACCCAAATTTGTTTAACACAAATCCTTGAAGGATTTCTAAAATAGCATGTAGAAGCTGTATGTCCTTTTCTTGCACAATAGAAATATTTAACAAAAGGACTAGTAGAGGATTTAGGTGCAACAAAAAGTTTCTTAAGAGCCATTTCATGCAATGCTGGTTTATAGCCTATTCCAACTTTGTCATATACTCCTTTTTGCTGTCCTAACATGACATTTAGATTATCTCTTCCCATTGTAAATTTAGATAGAGTGGTTTTCAATTTTTCCACTTCTTTTTCCAGAATGTTGCAATTAGAACATGTAAAACTAGATGTACTTAGCTTAATGTTTTTAGCTTCTAATTTTTTAATCTTAATTTGAAGAGATGCATATTCACTACATTGTTTAGCAATGACTTTCCTAGATGACATTAATTGCTTAGCAATTTTCAGATATTCACTATGCAATTCATCAAAAGCATCTTGTAGTTCATCATAGGTAGGGGGGATTTCATTTATCTCATCTTCATTGTCACTTTGATGATTAGTCATGAGACAAAGAGTGGCCTCTTCTTCCTCAAAATGTTCAGAGAAATCCATATCATTCTCTTCCTAGGTTATGTATGCTCTTCTTGGCTTTCTATTCTTCTTGTCCTTAGACTCATGATTGTCATGCTTGTCCTTCTTTTGAAGTTTAGGACACTCATTCTTGTAATGTCCAGGTTTGCCATTTCATAGCACTTCACATTTGATGTTGAACTTTCAGCTTCTGAAGAGTTCTTCTTGGAAAAGAAGTTTAAGGGCTTTTTGTTGTAGGTTTTCTTCTTTTTGAGGAATCTTTTGAAATTTCTAACTTGCAGTCCCATATGCTCTTCATCTTCATCTTCATCTTCAACTTCTTCGTCTTCATCACTGTCAAGACTTTCTTTGGAGACATGTGCTTTGAGTGATAAGCCTCTTTTCTTTTTCTCCTTCTCTTTATGGTCATTCAATCTATGCAACTCCATCTCATGTTCTTTGAGTTTTCCAAATAGTGTAGAAATATTCATGGTTTCCAAGTCCTTTGATTCAGCTATAGCAGTAATCTTTGGTTGCCATTCTCTTGTCAAACATCTCATGATCTTGTTGATTTGTTGTTCATCTGAAATGCTCTTTCCTAGTCCTTTCAGCTGATTCACTATGTGAGTGAACCTTCTTTGTATATCATTGATGTCTTCACCATTCTTCATGTGAAAGAGTTCATACTCGTGCATGAGTGAGTTCATTCTTACTCTCTTTACATCACTGGTTCCTTCATGAGTAATTTGCAGCGTATCCCACATTTGCTTGGTTGTCTTACAATTTGAAACCCTGAAAAATTCATCATAACTCAATGCAGTAGTTATAATATTCTTAACTTTAGCATTATAACTTACTTTCTTTTTGTCTTCATCATCCCAATCACTTTTAAGTTTTTCTTTCTTCTTGCCATTAGCATCAAGAGAGTAAGGAATGTATGGACCATTCTCAACAGCATCTAAAACATCAATGCCACTTGCCTCAAGAAATATTAACATCCTTTCTTTCCAATACATATAGGCAATGCCATTGAAAGCAGGGGGTCTTGCCAACGAAGCCCTTTCTCCCAAGATGTCATTTGAAGCCATCCTCTTAAGCTGTTAAGATTTACACAAGAGTGAAAGCTTTGGTACCACTTGTTGGTTGTGGCTTCTGATTACTCAAGAAGAGGGGTTGAATTGAGTATGATAAGTTTTTGAAACTTTTCCCCTTCTTGCAAAAACTGATTCTTTTCTTTAATCAAGAAAGAGATTTTGTCAACCAACAAACCAAAATGTGTTTTTGCAAGATGTATTGCAATCAAGAATTGAAACTTATAAAGAAATATTAACAGTAAGATTGATTTCAAATAAGAATAAGATCATTAACAAATCAGATCATACAAGCATCCCTAACAGATTGCTTAATTCATACATTCAACAATAAAGCAAATAAAGAGTTAAGGGATAGAGAAAATTACAAACTGAGATTTATCCTGGTTCAGCTACCTCCACTGGTAACCTACATCCAGTCGCCACACCATTGTGAGATTTATCCACTATAGAAAATCAATATACAAGATTCTTTACAAAAGCTCCACTTCTTGGTTCCTTCTACCTAAATGACAATTTTTCAGTCAAAGCAATCTTGCAATTCCCACAAGAGTTCTTTCTACTCTTGCACAGTACCAAGAGTCCCTTCTACTCTTGATCTAACCAGCGAGAGAACCTTCTCTCTTATCTCTCTTTTACAAAATTTTAAAAAATTGAATCAGATTCTAAGAAATCAAAAATTACAAATTAAAGCTCTAGAGAAAAATACTCAGTTTTTTTTTCAATGAAAAGCTCTCTCAATATTTGTGTGTGTGTTCTCAAATTTTGAATGAATTTTCTTTTTTAAAAGGTGTTTCCCAATGTCCTTATATAGGTTTATCTCAAAATAGATTCATTGTATACACTTTACAAGTCAGTTGAGATCATAACAGACTTATCAGAAAAATTCTGTTAATAGTCAATCGATGTGTACACAAATGTATTAAACAAGATTTCACTTTTATAACATGTATACATTGATTGCCTAATCGATTGTTTTCTTGGATGTTCTTGATCTTGAATGATACACATATAAATACATCGATGTTGTTCTTGAACAACACTGATATTTTCAGCCCAGAAGATTATACATCGATTAACTAATCGATTGTATAGTTATTTCAAAACGTTTTTGCTTCTGTTTTGGCTTATACATCGATGTATCAATAGATGTATATATGTCAAAAATGTATTCTTACTTCTTTTTTGATTTATACATAGATGTACAAATCGATGTATATATGTCAAATGCATATTGATCAAGTTAGTCCAGAATCAATCGATGTATACATAGATGTATAATATGTATACATAGATGTACACATAGGTTTTCATTAAAAGTTAATTAATTAACTGAAAGTACATAGATGTACACATAGATGTACAAACTTATTAATTAACCTTTTTCATTCTTAGTCCATTTTTACTTTTGAAAACCATTTTTACTTATTTTAGAGAACTTAATCAAAGAATTATACTAAGTCTTTTCTTTACAAAAAGTTTCTAATGATCTTCCTTGAATTCCTTCTTCATGATGCTCCTTCTTCAAGTTTTCCTTCATGATCCTTACATTGAAATGCTTTGCTCCATGATTCTTTGCATCCACTATTCTTGCTCCATTAAATCTCATTGAAAAAATCAAGCTTGGCAAGTAGTTAGTGAATTAAAGAAATAATAATCATGTTCAGTTTAGTCATTAATCAAAACACACTAAGGTCATTTATTCACAAGATAATGAACATCATATCCAAAAGATAGTTGTAAACAAAATAAAGTTCATAATCATTGCTAGAACTAAAATAAGTACTCCATGCCTATGCCCCATGATCCTCTGGTGCTGGATAGTGACGCTCAAGCCTATCTAAGCGATCTTCCATAGCGCTCAAACAATCATAGATGATTGTGTTGTTGTGTTCTTGATAAGTTTTAATATCTGTAATGCAGGCTTCGATACTAATTTGCATATTTGCAATAGCTTCTAAGATGCTATCATCATTGGAGGCAAGGGCAGCGAGAATTTTTCCTTGTTATACTGCTGCCTCACGTCCACAACCATAGGTCCATTCACCATTCACTTTTTTCACTTGCATACGGTTTAGAGAGGTAACTCCAAACTTATGGGGACCGATAGTGGGAATGACTCCATCATCCTCTAAGTTGAACTTATACTGATCTAAAATTTTAGCAACTAATAAGGCGTAAGGAAGATCCATCATTGCTTTTTCCTTAGCTTTTATCATGTGATGCATGATGTAATAAGGCTAATTGATCTTCACGCGTCTTTTAAGTGCCCATATCAAGAAAATGTCTTCTTCTTCAACCAAGGCATAGTTGCTTGCCCTTGGTACAAAGATATGTGTGACTACGAAGTGAAAAAGATGATCTTGTAAATTTAGAAGGCCAGTAGTAAAAGAACCTTTTGACACTTGAATTCCTGGTTGAAGCATACTTGTTACTGCTTAGTCTCAATCAAATCCCTCCCATGAGTTATGATTTTCCATAGGGAGTTTGTCTCCAAAATAAGTGAGACCAAATAGGGGAGTCCACTGACTCGGTGACACAATGATTTTGTGCCTCTTAAATTCAGAAACTAGATTTCCACCAACAATGTTTAAATTGCATAAATAAACTTTTGTGGGTTCAAGATAGAAGTACCCGGGGTTGGTGCTGACAAGAGTTTTCAGCCCATGGAATTCTAAGAGCTCTATGAGGAATGTGAATCCTTCTTTGACGAAGAAGTCCCAGTCCATGTACTTGGGCTGAATGAGGCGTCATGCGTGAAAATACAGTGTGTATGTCTTCATTTGATTTTTGTGGGAGAAGTACCTTCCAATGTTGAGGCTAATGGAGAAATCTTGGTCAGTGGGTGAAGTGGGTGTTGGCAGGGGTACATTAGGATTTTTGGAGCGAGAACGCTTGGGGTGAGATGAACTACTTACTATGGTTGAAAATGGAGTCTAGGGCTCGGTTGAGGAGAGAGAAAGTGTGAGGGAAGGCAAAAATTTTGAAGAGGATGGAAGTTTTGATCAGTGGAAAGTGATGGAAAATGAGTTTTAGTGGTGGATTTTGGTTGGATTTGGAGTGGGAGAGGTGTTTGAGTGAGTGGGTGTGAGTGGGTGCTTGAGGAAGAAGATGACAATGGAGGAAAGGGGGTTGATACGTGAAGGAAGGTCACAGCTGGGAGTGTTTTTAAGGTCCAATAATCGGTTAAAGGGGTTTGTGTAACCGGTTACCAAGTGGCCTCGAACCCGTTAAAGAATGTCTCTAATCAGTTAGTATCTAATTGCAAGGAGTTCCAAGAAACTCCAATTCTCCAATAATTGATTAGTGAAGCGTCCTAATTGATTATTTTGCTAGACAGAGAGCCCTTTTTCTTGACAAAATACTTCCAAAACCTAAATAACAGATTGTTTTCTTCTTCTAACTGATTATTGCACTTCCAAAATTAGAAATTCTTTAAGAAATTAGTCCTTAAAACATCAATTTGTTCCATATTAACTTGGTTTCCTTTTCATCAACACTAACTACTTCAAGAGCATCTTAAACACAGAATTTTTCTTCTTCAAGAGAACCAGAAAACATTTTTCTTCATCAGGAACTTGATTTATGGAAATTGCGGAACTTAAGCATGAATCAAGTACCTACAAAAAAAATTTGGGGGACACTCCGACGCTCAAGTCAGTATTGGATTTAAGATAAGATGCAAGAAAATTATGCAAAGAACTCAATTTTGACATATTATGCAGTAAGATTGTTCATTATGTGAAAAAAATTGTGCAGCAAGAGTTTAGATGCATGATTGGTCTAATATGCCAAATTCACTTCTTATATAAAAGAATGCTTCTTCTTTTAATGGTTTAGTGAAAATGTCAGCTAGTTGTTTAGTGATTTCAACAAATTTAAGCATGCAATCCCCTTTTTGAGCATGATCCCTTATGAAATGGTGCCTTATCTCTATGTGTTTTGTTCTAGAGTACAAAATGAGATTTTTAGACAAATTAAGTGCACTAGTGTTGTGACACCTTATAGGGATGTGATCAAGTTCAATACATAGTCTAGAAGTTATTGCTTCATCTAAAGGATTTGAGTACAACAACTCCTAACTACAATATATTCAACTTCAGCTGTAGACATTGTCACACTATTTTGTTTCTTACTATGCCAAGAAATTAGTGAGCTTCCAAGCAAGTGGCATGTCCCACTAGTGCTCTTCCTATCCATTTTGCATCCAGCAAAATCAAAATTTGAAATAACCAATTAGACTACATGAGACACCTTTAGGGTACCACAAACCCATTTGTGAAGTGCCTATTAGATATTTCATAATCCTTTTTACAGCACTTAGGTGTGATTCTTTAGGATTTTCTTGAAATCTAGCACACATGCACACACTAAATATAATATCAGGCCTACTAACAGTAAGATAAATGAGTGAGTCAATCATACCTCTATATTTTGTGATTTTTACAAATTTACCTCCTTCATCCTTGTCCAAATAACAAGAATTGCTCATTGGTGTAGCCATATGCTTCGTGTTGTCCATTGCAAATTTCTTGAGCAGCTCTTTGCAATACTTGAATTGACTTATGAAGGTCTCATCCCTTATTTGCTTGATTTGGAAACTAAGGAAGAAGTTGAGCTCACCCATCATTGACATTTCAAATTCATTTTGCATAATATTGGCAAATTCCTTACAAAGAGAGTTGTTAGTAGCACCAAATATTATATCATCAACATAAATTTGAATAAAAAGAATGTCATGCTTTTTATGCTTGATGAAAAGAGTAAATGTCAACATTTTCTCTAGAAAAGCCTTTTTCTAAAACGAACTTGCTCAACCTTTCATACCAAGCTCTAGGGGCTTGTTTTAAGTCATACAAGACCTTTTTCAATTTAAAGACATGGTTGGGCAGTTCAAAGTTTCCAAAACTAGGAGGTTGTTCCACATTCACTTCTTCTTGTATAAAACTATTTAAGAAAGCATTTTTAATATCCATTTGAAAAAGTTTGAAATTCATGATGCAAGCATATGCAAGTAGCATTCTTATGGCCTCTAATCTAGCTACTATGGAAATAAGTTTGTCCCAAATAGTTTAATATGTTAAGTTTTGATGATGACAAATATAAGACAAAAAGAACACTTTGCACATGTTCTTTGTTGCATCCTATATAGAGATATCCATTAGTAATTGATAAATATCTTATTTGGATGTGTATATGAAAGTCTTATATGCTTGTTAAACTAACTAGAGTTATACATTTATGAATGATGCATATGAAGATATTGAGTTATAAATTTAGACTAACTATATTTGTTTTAAGTGAGTAGTACTTTGTACAATAGTCCAAGTACTAAGAGTGAGCATTGTAATAAGAAAGCAAAAGATCACAACTATGCTCAACTCAAGAAGAATGAAAATGATAAAGATGTTCTAAGCATTTACAAGTTTTGAAGAGAAGAAATTTTTGGAAGTTTGGATTACATCAAGAATTGATGATGGCAAAAGATCAAGTCCCAAGGTTCTTCAAGAATAGCTTATAGGACTTAGATCTTATGTAAAGGTAAATAGAAATCACACTGAGCTTAAATATGTTCTCAAAAATTTACAAATGGTTTTTCACATGCTAAAATGCCTAACAAATAAGTTTTGAAAAGCTAGTTATGGTGGTAGCTTATATCTTGTCTTTCAACTTAAATCTCTTTGCAAAATCATGTTTTATGTTGATCAAGTTTGAGTAAAATGTTTTTAGAAAGGATGAAAAGAAAAACCATGTTTTATACTTATGAAAATACTTATCAAGTTTGTGGAAAACAATTTTAGAAAGGTTGAAAATGATTTGGGAAAGTTTGGTTTTGAAATCCTTTAGAAATCTTATGTTTTTCTAAAGCTCCTAACCAATTAGGACAATATCTTAATTGGTTATTTGATGCTCCTAACCAATTAGGACTATTCCCTAATTGGTTATTTGATAAGTCAGAAGCATTCCCTCTTTATTCTAAGAGGGCCAAACCGATTAGGTGTTTTGCCTAAATGGTTAGTGTGTTTTTAAATAGTCATGTTAAATGCATTTTGAGAGGGCATAACCGCTTAGGTGTTTTGCTTAATTAGTTAGTGTGTTTTTAAAGAGTCACATGAAATGAATTTTGAAAGGGCCTAACCAATTAGGTGTTTTGCCTAATTGGTTAGTGAGTTATATATATATGTAGGATTCATGTTTATAAAGCTCATAATCGATTACATGATTTTCCTAACTGATTATAGTGAAAATCAGAGGACAAAATATGAGGCTGCTAACTGATTAGGAAAACATCCTAACCGATTATTTGGGCAACTAGAAAACACTCTCCAACAGCTCTATTTTGGCATTTAATACCCCTAACCACCACCAACGGCTCTAAAATTCTTTGGGCTATAAATGAAAATGTTTGGGCATCAAAGAAAGGTTGGAGAACAATCTGAAAATGTCTCTTGAGTATTAAATTCGTGTTTCATCATCTTTTTCTCCAAATCTATGTTTTTGAGCTAAGAGTGTGATTCTTTGATACCATAAGTTTCAAGTTATATTATCTACTCTTTGATAGAGTTTCTATTCATCTACATCTTTGTATAAACTGTAAAGAGAGGGTGAGGTATCCCTCTAGAGTAAAGGGTGAGGTATCCCTTAGAGAGTGAGGTATCTCTCAAAGATTGTAAAGGGTGAGGTATCCCTTAGAGAGTGAGCTATCTCTCAAAAGTTTTAAAGGGCAAGGTATGTAACACCCCCTTTTTGAGGAGGGAAAGGTCACACCATAACCACAAAACGGAAACAAAGTGTATAAACTAAGACCCGGTTCATTATAATATAGATAAGTCTATTTAGTTGTAATCGTTTAAATGATTTGGAGAACTCTTTTTTTTTGTAATAAAATAATAATAAGATGCTACATGGTTACAACAGAAAGTAACATGAGAAGTAAACCATACATTCATACATCATACTTGTATATATACTTATATCATACTTGTTTAGATACATCACTAGATATACAAAAAGTAGAAGTTTTATATGCCCCAAAATGATTACACATATACAGCCTACCAAAAAGACAAAACATCAGGCCCCCAAAAGATTTACAGATAGCCATCAGCAACCACCAACAACATCAACCCCTAAAGCGAATGAGAAGGAACCATAGATGGATCCTCCTTAGGGTCTTCCTCGTCAGAGGAAAACCCCATCGAAGCAACCGAGTTACGAGCCGGGGCTCGTGCAGAGGATAAGAAAGAATCCTCTTGTGGGGAGTAATAGCGCTCACCCCACATATCACGTATAGGCAAATAAAACTCCAAATACAAGTGAGCATTAAAAGTAAAAATAGGCAGATCATAACGTCCCCAAGCAAGAGACACAGTCACGTCTCCGAGGTAGACACAATGATCCGTACTCAGGTTAATGTACCAGCAGTCCGGACCTCCATGAAAAGTCAATCTCGTATAACCCAAGAAGCCACGCGGACGAGACGCCATGTCCAAACAGGAAACAAATCAAAATCAAGCCAGAAACCAAGGAATTCGTGTACTTCCCCTTCTTCACCGATGTCAACACATAAGTAAACAGAATAGCAGAAATACAGAAAAGAGGTAAGACATCCTACATTCATTACCAATTATGACAGTAAAGAAACAGAACGGCGCAAAACGCCCACATAACATATCAGAAATAAAAATCGGCATCAAGAAGCAAATAGTAATCAACTTAACAATTTCAGGCAGTTATAACATCAATAAGATAACAGTTCCAATCATCGTATAAATAAAGTTCACGTAATATGTTGACTCACTATGCACATGCACATGATATCGAAATCCTACTCTATGGAGGTAGACACAAACATCAGAGAGAATGATCAGGAGACATGTCTATAACTCGACTGCCGCGACCAACAAATGCTATAATTTCTCAATTTATCAACGTGCATATCATGTCATTGTACAAGACATTCTACACTAGATCGCGATATAGGACAGTGTCTCGGTCCGGATCGTCGGTGCATTTGCATCGGTCTATCCCACGGCCCAAAAGAGTTACCAACTGACCATGTGAGACACCCGCACCCCGATGCCTCCAAGGTCAACATTATGACCTACACTAGTCTATTCGCACCCGCACTAAGGTGTGATTCAATTTTCTAGGCAACATGGCCTTAACAATAGTCCATCGGACTTTCACAATGCATGATGACTCAATGCATATTCATGTATATTCAACAATGATATACTCTTCCATAGCATGCCACAATTTGGCCAAGTTAATCATCAACAAAATTTTGGTCCTACTCATGGACCCATAATAACATATTATCAAATTCTCAAATGAGACAATACACTTTTTATGGTTTATTATGAAGTTTTACTTTAATTTAACATTTCTTATGAAATCTTTCTCTAGAGGAATTCTCTTGTAATTCTCATTAAATCTTTATTTCTCTTAATTAGCTAAGTTATTTACTTAAATTAAATCATATTCACTTAAAACATTATTCTAAGGTTCTCAAGTCTCACACTTACTCTTGTTCTTCCCTTAAGTTCAAAAATCACTCTAGGTCATCAAATAAATTTCTTTCCATCACATTGTTAATTACTTAACACTTAATTACTTAATTTCCAAAGTTACCCAAAAGTTACATACTTGGACCCAAAAAGGCCCTAGAAGTCGTGAACCTCCCAAAGGGTTAAGAACCCAAATTTTTCATTGCTCCATTAATTGTTATTCACTTGATTAGTTATCTCTCCAACTTGTTACAAAATTTTAACCATGAACACCCTATTGAATGGGTATGGCCATGAGCCTCATTAAGGAGAGCAAGGAACCCTTGCTTCCATTTCA
This sequence comes from Ormosia semicastrata, assembly GCA_029884595.1. Lineage (NCBI taxonomy): Eukaryota > Viridiplantae > Streptophyta > Magnoliopsida > Fabales > Fabaceae > Ormosia > Ormosia semicastrata. The sequence continues at coordinate 1,005,112 of JAQQTO010000050.1, read as the reverse complement.
TATTTCTAATCCATCAAAATCAATCTAAGATCATCAACATATACAAATACAACTAATAAACCACATAGAGCAAATTAATACAAAGATCATTAGAAAAATACATAGGCAAGAGAGTAACCCTAACATGGGTTTCTCATAACCAATACACAAACAAATTTTCTATTACCAATAGAGGTTGAAGTGGATAATCTTCTTCTTACCAAGAGAGAAAATAAGAAAAATAGTATTTAGGAAGTTTTGGAACACTTTTCCAAAAGTCAAATGATGATGTCACTTGTGTGATGTCATCAAGGTGATGTCACATAAAGTGAACACTCTAGAAAAGATGATTAATACTCTATTAGAGTTATTATCCAGTGGACAAAAGTTACAGTTAATAAAAATAGTATTTATTGTTTATCGGATAATTTCACGGTACAATAATTTTATTTATCAGATAAAATCTCAAAAAATATAAATTTCGTAAACTGTGCCCGGCCTCGAGTTTAATAAGATCTCCCGTCAACGTTTCTACAATTCAAGGTCTACCAACCTCGGGAAAAATATTTCATTTTCTCGACTTCGCTCAGCGCGCACGTAAATTGAGAAATATATTAAAATAATCAATAATTTTGAAAAAATTCACAAAAATCACAAATATTATAAAATGGCTATTTATCATAAAACAAATAATTTTCGGGGTGTTACAACTCTCCCCTTCTAAAAAGAAATTTCGTCCTCGAAATTTTCATACCTTAGAATAGTTGTGGATGTTGCTCCTTCATCTTGTCTTCTAACTCCTATATTGCATCTCTGATCGTTTCATTCCAGATCACTTTTACTAACGGGATTTCCTTTCGTCTGAGTTACTTTACTCTCCTATCTTCAATCCTTATAAGAGGTGCCTCATAGGTTAAGTTCTCTTTCAATTGTATTGTGTCCAGTGCTATAACATGGCTCGAGTCAGGAATATATTTTCGCAATTGAAATACATGGAAAACATTATGAAGGTTAGAAAGAAAATGTGGTAGGGCTATTTGGTAAGCTACTGGACCTATCCGGCGAAGAATTTGGTAAGGTCTAAGGAATTTAGGAGTAAGTTTTCTAGATTTCAGAACTCGGCCGACCCTAGTTATAGGCGTGACTTTCAAAAACACATGCTCTCCTTCCTCAAACTCAAGAGGCTTTCTCATTTTGTTCGCATAGCTCTTCTATCAACTCTAAGCCATCCTCATCTTTTCCTGAATCATCTTGACTTTCTCATTCGTTTGTTGTATAAGATCAGGTCCAATAGTAAGACGCTCTCCGTCTTGGTACCAACACCATGGTGTTCTGCACTGTCGTTCATATAAAGCTTCATAAGGTGTCATCCCTATGCTCGAATGAAAACTGTTGTTGTAGGTGAACTCTACCAATAGTAAAACTTCATCCCAACTTCCAAATTTGTTCCAAAGCACAAGCTCTGAGCAAATCTTCCAACGATTAAATTGTCCTTTCTGATTGACCATCGGTTTGAGGATGATAAGCAAAACTCAAACGTAGCTTCATTCTGAACGCTCCTTGTAAACTTTGCCAAAACTTCGATGTGAACCTTGGATCTCTATCAGAAATAATACTGGTAGGCACACCATACAGCCTAACGATCTCACCAATATACAACTGAGTCAACTTCTCTATATTGTACCTTATGTTGATTTGTAAAAAATGTGTTGACTTTGTGAGTCAATCAACGATTACCCATATTGAATCGTAACCTTTTCTGGTCTTTGGTAATCCAACCACAAAGTCCATCACAATACTATCCTACTTCCATTCGGGAATAGCTAAAGGTTGCAACATTCCTGACAGTCTCTGGTGTTCAACCTTTGCTTTCTGACAAACTAGACAAGACCACACACATCTGGCAATATCACTCTTCGTTCCCTGCCACCAAAATAATTGTTTCAGGTTTTGATACATCTTGGTTATTCCCGGGTGCATCTCAACTTGCTCGTGTGAGCGTGTTCAAGAATATACTTTCTAAGTTCTTGATCCCTGGGTATACAAACTCTACCTCTGAATCTTAGGATTCCATCAGTTCCTTCCTCAAATGTTATCACACAGCCTTGCTTCATTAGCTCCCTTACTTCTTGTAAAAACTTATTAACTTTCTGTTTCTCTCGGATGTCTTCCATTAACTCACTTGAAATAATAACCATTTTCATACAAATCTTTCCCGGTGCCAATTCCACAAAGGACCATACATCCCTGAATTACTCTATCAAATCCTTTTCCTTGATCATCATAGCAGAGATACTGAGCATCTTCCTACTCAAAGCGTCTGCCACAATGTTTGTCTTTCCGGGGTGATACAGAAGTTGAAAATCATAATCTTTCAGAAATTCCAACCACCTTCGCTGTCTCATATTCAACTCCTTTTGGTCATACAGGTACTTCAAGCTCTTGTGATCGCTAAAGACGTTGAATGTCACCCCATAAAGGAAATGCCTTCATATCTTCAAAGCGAATACCATAGCTGCTAACTCCAGGTCATGCGTTGGGTAATTCTTCTCATGCACTCACAACTGTCTCGAAGCGTAATCCACCACTTTTCTATTTTGCATAAGCACACATCCTAATCCTTAGTATGAAACATCATAATACACTTCGAAGGGTTCACTTGGATCAGGTAAAACTAACACTAGTGAAGTAGTTAGTCATCTCTTCAATTCTTGGAAACTTTCTTCACAAGCATTAGTCCACTCAAAGGCTTGATTCTTTCTCGTGAGCTGAGTATGAGACTCTGCTATCTTAGAGAATCCCTCAATGAATCTCTGATAGTATCCAGCTAATCCCACAAAGCTCTGAACTTCTATCACTGTCTTCGGCCTTTCCCATTGCAGAATCGCTTCCACTTTTGATGGATCCACTGCAATCCCTTCCTTCGAGATTACATGACCCAAAAACTTAACTTCTTCTAGCCAGAATTCATACTTCAACAATTTGGCGCACAGCTTCTTCTCCTTCAGAATCTGGAGAACTATGCTGAGGTGTTCAGTATGATCCTTCTGATTTTGAGAATAGATTAGAATATCGTCAATGAAGACAACAACAAAGCTATCCAAGTAAGGACGAAAGATTCTGTTCATGTAGTCCATGAATATAGTAGGTGCATTCATTACACCAAACGGCACCACAAGATATTCGTAATGACTGTAACGGGTACGAAAATATGTTTTAGGAATATCCTCAACCTTCACTCGGATCTGATGATAGCCCGATCGCAGATCGATCTTAGAGAATACTGCTGCTCATTTCAGTTGATTCATCAAGTCATCTATCCTCGGAAGTGGATACTTATTCTTAATTTTGACCTTATTCAGCTGGCGATAGTCCACACATAATCGCGAAGTCCCATCCTTCTTCCTGACTGGTAGCATTGGTGCTCCCCATGGTGACACACTAGGTCAAACAAACTGCTTTTCCAAGAGTTCTTCTAACTGCTTCTTAAGCTTAACTAACTCTGATGGTGACATCCTGTAGGGCGCTATAGACACAGGACCAGATCCAAGCACAAGATCAATGGTGAACTTTATCTCTCGCTCCAGTAGTAAACTAGGTACATCATCAGGAAAGACTTCAAGAAATTCATTAGCTACCGGAATAGCATCCAAATCTATCTTGCTCTCGACTTCTAAGGAAGACAATAGCATGTATCCCTGAGCTCCTTCTTTCAAGAAAGCTCGAACTTGGTTGATCGTCAAAAATTTAGAAACTTCATCCATAGGAAAAATTATAGTTTTACTAGAACAGTCTAACAGGATATGGTTGGAAGACAACCAATTCATTCCTAAAATTACGTCTAATTGGGAAAGAGGTAAACAGATCAAATCAACAGAAAAGACTCACCTTCAACAATTAAAGGATAATTTAAACAAACTTTGGTGGTAACAATAGGTTTAGCAGTAGGAGTAGAAACAGTCAAGTCAAAAAGTAAGGAAGACACAAGTAAACTAAGTCGTCACAAATAGTCATAAGAAATGAAAGAGTGGGTTGCCCCAGAGTCATACAGTACAGTCAAAAGATTACCTCCTATGGTACCCTCTCATTGTATCAGATTTTCAGATTCGGAGGCTTCCGCTCCACTCATAGTGTAGACTCTGCCTCCTGCCTGCAGTTTTGCAGCTCGTGCAGTGTTGACTGAAGGCTCTGCCTTAGCTTGATTGCAGTCCTTAGAGATGTGTCCAGGTTTCCCACATCGAAAATAGATTATTCCTTTGATGGTGCAATCCCTCGTTAGGTGGTCTTTCCTGCACTTCAAACACTTTGGCGAAAATGCCACACTCTGACCAGTTTGATTTCCATCGGAACCTCCACTAGAACCTCCACTAGATGACTGTTACTAACTTCCCAGTGGTCAGGAATAGGGTTTCTTCTAAAAGTGATTTGCATTGTTGCCACCTCCTCTTTGGAACCTAGTAGGTCCAAAGTTATGATTCCTCGTATCTCACGCCTGATCCAGATCTTCTACTCGGTGACATATGTCCAATAGCTTTGAAAACTGGTTGATCCTCAAGGTTATGACCGCCCTTTTTATGTCATGCCTCAATCCTTCCTCAAATTTCTGACACTTCCATACCTTATCTGGCTGGTGTTGGAAATACGTTGAAAATTTGGACAAGCTCTCGAACCTCGCAGCATACTCACTGACAGTCAAGTTCCCTTGCCTCAAACTAAGGAACTCCATCTCTTTAACATGCCTTGCGCTTGCTGGGAAATACTTCTCAAGAATTTATTTTTGAATACCTCCCAGGTAATTACTCAGCCTTCAGCTTCTAGTAATCTCTGCGCTCTGTTCCACCAATCTTTCGCGTCTCTGATCAATATAAAAGCAGCATAAGTTACCTTCTTGTCATTGGTACAGTTCATACCTTTGAAAATTTTCTCTAACTCCTTGATCTAAAGACTAGCCTTTTTTAGATCAAATTCTCCCCTAAACTGAGGAAGGTTGTTACGACGGAACTCCAATAGATTTTGAGCATCGGCTGAAGCTTCTTGCTGTTGTGCAACCCTTTCCTACTGTTGAGCAGCTCTCTCAGTTTGTTGTGCAATGAAGTCCGCCATTCGTTGCATTGCTTCGATTGCTGTGGCCATGCCTCCACCGCGTGCTATTTCGCTCTTTCAGAGTAGACTGAATGAGAAACACAAGGAAGAATTAGATGTATCCTTTCGGAATACCAAACACAGAGAATCACACAGCACAAACAATACAGACCTAACCGCAAAGATCCAGAAGAAAACTTAAACCGAGGCTCTGATACCAAAACTAGTGTAACGCCCCTTTTTGAGGAGGGAAACGTCACACCATAACCACGAAACTGAAACAAAATGTATAAACTAAGACTCGGTTCATTATAATATAGATAAGTCTATTTAGTTGTAATCGTGCAAATCATTTGACGAATTCTTTTTTTTTTTGTAATAAAATGATAATAAGATGATACATGGTTACAACAGAAAGTAACGTGAGAAGTAAACCATACATCTATACATCATACTTGTATATATACTCATATCATACTTGTTTAGATACATCACCAGATATACAAAAGATAGAAGTTTTATATGCCCCAAAATGATTACACATATACAGCCTACCAAAAAGACAAAACATCAGGCCCCCAAAAAATTTATAGATTACCATCAGCGGCTACCAACAGCATCAGCCCCTAAAGCAAATGAGAAGGAACCGTAGATGGATCCTCCTTAGGGTCTTCCTCGTCAAAAGAAATCCTCATCGGAGCAACCAAGTTACGAGCGGGGGCTCGTACAGAGGATAAGAAAGAATCCTCTTGTGGGGAGTAATAGCGCTCACCCCACATATCACGTATGGGCAAATAAAACTCCAAATACAAGCAAGCATTAAAAGTAAAAATAGGCAAATCATAACGTCCCCAAGCAAGTGACACAGTCACGTGTCTGAGTTAGACGCAGCAGTCCGTACTCAGGTTGATATGCCAGCAGTCCGGACCTCTATGAAAAGTCAATCTCGTATAACCCAAGAAGCCATGCGGATGGGACGCCATGTCCAAACAGGAAGCTAAACAAAATCAAGCCAGAAATTAGGGAATTCATGTACTTCCCCTTCTTCACCGATGTCTTTGGAGAAACACATAAGTAAATAGAATAGCAGAAATACAAAAAAGAGGTAAGACATCCTACATTCATTACCAATTATTGCAGTAAAGAAACAGAATGACGTAAAACACCCACATAACATATCAGAAATAAAAATCAGCATCAAGAAGCAAATAATAATCAACTTAACAATTTCAGGCAGTTATAACATCAATAAGACAACAGTTCTGATCATCGTATAAATAAATGCCAAGTGATATGTTAACTCACTATGTACGTACACATGATATCGAAATCTTACTCCATGGAGCTAGACACAAACATTGGAGAGAATGATCAGGAGACATGTCTATAACTCGACTGCCGCGGCCAACAAGTGCTATAATTTCTCAATTTATCAACGTGCACATCATGGCATTATACAAGACATTCTACACTAGATCGCGATATAGGACAGTGTCTCGGTCCGGATTGTCAGTGCGTTTGCATCGGTCTATCCCACGGCCCTGAAGAGCTACCAACTGACTATTGTGAGACACCCGCACCCTGACGCCCCCAAGGTCAACATTATGACCTACACTAGTCTATTCACACCCGCACTAAGGTATGATTCAATCTCCTAGGCAACATGGCCTTAACAATAGTCCATCAGACTTTCACAATACATGATGACTCAATGCATATTCATGTATATTCAACAATGATATACTTTTCTGTAGTATGCCACAATTTGGCCAAGTTAATCATCAACAAATTTTTGGTCCCACTCATGGACCCAGACAATACACTTTTTAAGGTTTATTATGAAGTTTTACTTTAATTTAACATTTCTTATGAAATCTTTCTCTAGAGGAATTCTCTTGTAATTCTCATTAAATCTTTATTTCTCTTAATTAGCTAAGTTCTTTACTTAAATTAAATCATATTCACTTAGAACATTATTCTAAGGTTCTCAAGTCTCACACTCACTATTGTTCTTCCTTTAAGTTCAAAAATCTCTCTAGGTCATCAAATAAATTTTTTTCCATCACATTGTTAATTACTTAACACTTAATTACTTAATTTCCAAGGTCACCCAAAAGTTACATGCTTGGACCCAAAAAGGCCCTAGAGGCCATGAGCCTCCCAAAGGGGTAAGAACCCAAATTTTTCATTACTCCATTAATTGTTATTCACTTGATTAGTTATCTCTCCAACTTGTTACAAAACTTTAACCATGAACACCCTATTGAAGGAGTATAGCCGTGAGCCTCATTAAGGAGAGCAAGGAACCCTTACTTCCATTTCATATTTCCAATCTATCAAAATCAATCCAAGATCATCAACATATACAAATACAACCAATAAACCACATAGAGCAAATTAATACAAAGATCATTAGAAAAATACATAGCCAAGAGAGTAACCCCAACATGGGTTTCTCACAACCAATACATAAACAAGTTTGCCACTACCAATAGAGGTTGAAGTGGATAATCTTCCTCTTACCAAGAAAGAAAACAAGGAAAGAACTTCCTTGAAGCTTCTTATAGATTTTGGCCTCCACCACCACCAAAACCCTAGGACATCAAACTTTCACAATAAATAAATCAAACCATAAAAGAGGAGTTCTTGGTCACAAAGATGACCAAGAAGCACAAAAATGAGAAGAGAAAATGGAAAAGTCATAAACTTTACCTCAAAGTTTCAAACTTTACAGCTTGTGGAAGAAGATGAAAATGGTGGATTTAAGAGATGGTCACAAAAGAGAAAGTGTTCTAGATGATGAGAAGATGTAGGAAACAAGGTTGGTTAAGCAAGAAAATATGAGTGGCCAAAAATGGTGTCTTGGCCGTGGAAGAGAAGAGAAAATGGAGAGAATGGGTGAGCTCCTTGAAGGTGATTCTAACAAGAAAGAAAGTCTTCCAATCAAGATGTAAATTCAAGCAAGATGGTTGCTTGAAATCAAGCAACAATGGAGGAGAAAGGATGTGGTGCTGCCGTGGGAAGAAGAAGAGAGAATGAGGGGAAAAGCTTGAGAGAAAATGAGAGAAGAGAAGTGTAGAGAGAGAAAGTGATAGTAAAGTAATTTTAAAATTAGAAATGAAAAATGATAAAGTGAAAAGCTAATTTTTGGCTCCAAAATGGGCCTCATTGCCGTGGAGTGTGGGAGGGAGGAGAGAGGAAACAAAGCTTCCTTTGGAAGCTTTGTACAAAGCTTCTTTAGAAAGTTTTGGAACACTTTTCCAAAAGTCAAATGATGATGTCACTTGTGTGATGTCATTAAGGTGATGTCGCATAAATTGAACACTCTAGAAAAGATGATTAACACTCTACTAGAGCTATTATCTAGTGGACAAAAGTTACAGTTAACAAAAATAGTATTTATTGTTCATCAGATAATTTCACGGTACAGTGATTTTATTTATCAGATAAAATCTCAAAGAATGTAAACCTCGTAAACTGTGTCCGACATCGGGTTTAGTAAAATCCCCCATTGATGTTTCCACAGTTCAAGGTCTACTAGCCTCGGGAAAAATATTTCATTTTCCCGGCTCTACTCAGCGCGCATGCAAATCGAGAAATATATTAAAATAATCAATAGTTCCGGAAAAAATCCAAAAAAATTCACAAAAATCATAAATATTATAAAATGGTTATTTATCATAAAATAAATAATTTTTGAGGTATTACAAGGTATCCCTCAAAGGTTGTAAAGGGTGAGGTATCCATGTTTTGAGGCTCAAGCACAAGGGTGAAGTATCCCAAGATGTGAGGAGTGCTCTTGTTTGTATAAAGGTTTTCCTAGCATCCGTGAAGTCTAGGAGATAGTGAAGAAAATCTCAAGTTTAGATTGGGGACTGGATGTAGGGCACAAGTGGTTGGTAGCTGAACCAGGATAAATCATTGTGTTTATTTTTCTCAACTCTATCTCTTTTACATTTGTGCTTTAATTATATATGCTATGTATGTTCCGCTGCATTTATTAATTGAACGCTTCAAAATACCTAATTTCTTAATGTTGCTTTAAAAAATTGTCATCACTCAATTCATCTCCCTCTTGGGTAATGGTTGCCATGGCTAACAAGTGGTATCAGAGCTTCGTACTATGTTGAAAGTTTAACCACTTAGAGTTAAATATCCTTGTTTGTTGGCAATCATTGAAAGCTTCTCAAAATGGAAGGTTTTGAAATTGATAAACCACCATTCTTTGATGGTGTGAATTTTATTTATTGGAAAGCTAGAATAAAATTTTATATGCAATCTATTGATATTGATTTGTGGGATTTTATGCTTGATGGATTTACATGTAAATCAAAACAAACTTGTAGTGCTTATGACAAGAAATGTTTTTTCTTGAACATTAGAGCTATGCAAATTTTGAGAAGTGGTTTAAATGATGATACTTATGCTAAAATTAAGAGATGCTCTAGTGCTAAAGATATATGGGATGCTCTTGATGATATCTATCTTGCTAACAAAGATTTTGTGTATAAAGTTATATATAGAAAGTAAGAAGAGCAAAAACCATTGAAAGAAGCTTTCCATGAAAAATGTCCTCAAGAAGATATTCGAAGTAAGAAAATGAGTTCACAGCCTCTTGGTGATGATGGTGCTCAATTTGAAGAAGAGGCAAAGCAAAACAAAATTGATGAGGAAGATGGTGATTCCCGTAAAGAGCTAAGTATGCTAGAAATTGAGACCACTTCATATATGGCTAAAAAGGACTTTAAGGTAAATGATGCTTATCTTTTTTATGTCCTTCCTATGATGAGTTACAATATGCATATGATGAATTATATGATGACTTATTATTTTTAGAAAAGAAAAACTTATCTTGTTTGGAAAACATTTCCTCTATTGAAAATGAAATTGAGACTTAGAAAAATGAATATGCTTTTCTTAATAAGGAAATGCCTTTGAAATATGAAACCTCATCTTCTTGTGAAAAGTGCATTAATTTAGAAATTCTAGTTGAGGACTTATCTTTCAAATTTTCTAAAGCTAATGATTATAATTGCTTACATTCTATGCTTGTTAATGAAAATAAAATTGATGTTATTCCACATGAAAATTCAAGTAAAGCTTGTGGCAAAAATAACTTAGAATGTAATAACAAGAAAATGGTTAAGTTTTTCAAAGATGAACTTTAAAAGACCAAGCCATCATTAAATTTAATTTTTTGTAATTTTTGTGGTCATCTAGGACATATTTCTCATTTATGCAATTATAGAAGAAATTATTATATGATAAATAATATGGTATGGGTTTTTAAAGATCTTAAATGTCCTAGCACTAACATTCAAGGACCCAAGATAAAGTGGGTACCAAAAGGTACTCCTAGTGTTTCAATTATGCAGAAAATTTCTCAAAAGGATGGACAAATTGGTCAAGTGAAAAAGGAATCATCAAGGGGAATGCTTCCAAAGCCCAATGGTATAAGTTTGGTTAAAGAAGGAAGATGGCTTCAACCAAAGCTTCTCAAGTATAAAATGTGGAACTTACAATGTTCAAAACACCAAAAAAGAAGCAATGGGTAAGGAAAAGAGTTTCCTTGATTACCAAGGCCAAGGTATCAAAAGTCTTTACCCCTTATGAGCATTCACTTAAAAAGATAATGAATATGAGGTATATTCCTTGTAGGCCTTAGGTAAAGGATAGAATCATGTGCACTCGGTAAAATCTGAATATTTTGTTTAGTACATGATTATATTCATTCTTATTGTACCATAGCTAATTAGTTTGCTATATATCTTGGTACATAAGGTTCTAGAATGCCTAGATATGCTTGCTATGATTTGAATTGTCTATATATCATGAAAGTAAGCTTGCTATTGGCTATGTGCTTAATGGTAATTGATTATTTAATTTGTTTTGCTTAATTTACATACTATGAAAAAATTGATATTTATGAGAGCATAATGGATTAATAATCATTGACTAACCACTATGGATCCAAAATTGATGGATACCAAAGAAAGTACTTTGAATTGTATTGTAAGGTGCCTATTAGCTCAAGCATGCATTGAAGTGAAATACAACCATGCTACTTGAGGTTGGGAAAACTTAAAATGGTCCAAGTTCTCCAAAAATGATGAAAACATAAAAAGAATGACATGGAGAACCACAATATTCTCAAGAAGCCTTGAGGCATGGAAGTTGGAGTCATCTACAAAAACTCAAAGAGTACATTTTTGGTGACATCAATCTCTTATCCTTATTTATGCTTTAAATTGAATATCATGTAATATTTGAATAAGTTGAGATTTGTTTTTATGCCTTAACATGCCTGAAATTGTGTTTTTTTAGCATTATGTTTTAAAAGTGTCTTAACATATGCTAACATGCTAGATATGCACACATCTTGCTTAGAATGACATGTTATGGTAATATCTTTATTCTTGAGCTTGTGAGCAATTCTCTTTGTTTAAATATAGAAATTCACATGCTATGAGCAGTTTTAATTCTCTCTTTGATGCTTAATTGTCTTATATATTTCTTGGAGATTGGAAAGTTAGAAGGTATATGTCTTAGAAGATATATGTCTTCTTGTTTGAAATTGCTTGATATGTTCATATCTTGAAAACAAGATGTAAATGATTCTTTTTTGTGTCTTAAAATGTTTTCTAGTTCTTCTGAAGAAGAAAATTTCTGAATTTGAGATGTTCTTGAAGTGGTTAGTATTGATGAAAAGGAAACTAAGCTAAGATGAACCAAACTGATGCTTTAAGGACTGATTTCTCGAAGATTTTCTAATCTTGGAAGTGCAATAATTAGTTAGAAGAACAAAACAATATGTTATGTGAATTTTGGAACTAATTTGTCAAGGAAAAGAGCTCTCTGCTAAGCAAAATAATTGATTAGAAGGCTCCACTAATCGATTATGGGTGTTTTGGGATTTCCTGGAAGCATTTGGAATTAAATGTTAACCGATTAGAGATACTCTCTAACCGGTTAGAGACAACCTAGTAACCAGTTACCAAGTTCTTCTTAACCAGTTATTGGTCATCAAAAAGGACTCCCAATCGTGACCTCCTTCACGTACCAAGCACCCACTCACACCCACTCATTCAACACCTTGAAATGAATCATAAATGGTTTTAAAATTTACAATTCCATGATTTTTCAATTCTCTCATTACAATAAGGGAATTCTTTTTGTTCTTGATTTGCATATGTGCATAGAATTTTCTACTTGATATTACATGCCTTACATGATCATTATTTGCCCCAAATTGTTAATTTATGTTTTGATGATGATCAAGGTTTTCTTGATAAACTTGAATCTTGCTTTGAAAAATGCTTAAATTATGCTTTGGATTCAAGTGCATATGTTCTTCCTTTATTCTTGTTAAAGCTAACATTGCATGATTGATAATGTGATATATGTTTTACATTATATATCAACCTAAATTATGCTTGTAAATGAGTTTAAATGATATTTGATGCTAACCTATGTTTTAGAGAACTTTTAAAGTTAGCTTTGCAAGTGTCTCTATGTGGTTCAAGTATAGCCATCAAATATTAAAGTGTCAAGCATATGTGGATAAATGAGAAGAGTTGAATGAAGAGGGACATGAGGAGACTTTCTTCAAGTGCAATGGAATAGAATACTCAATGGAAGAAAGCACAAACTCAAAGGACCTATAAATGAAGAACATTCTAAAGGAGCATCACTCAAGAATGTGCTTACATGGTCTTGGCATGCATATTTTGTAACACCCTCCTTAGGGCGTCACACTTCTTGTTACTCAATTACCAAATTACCCCTTCATTGGAAAATTGTGCTTTATGATGTAAATACGAGTTATAAAATTTCTTGATGATAGTAAGATAAACTTAGCGGAAAATAAAAACATTACAACAACATCATAAATTAATATACATCATATATACACAAATCATAGTATTGTCATATTTTAATATTTACAAACTAGACTCTCAAAATATTTAAAACTAACATACTTTTGCCCAGTATTACTACACAAGAACCCTCGACGGGTCCTCCTCAGACTCTTCAGAAGATAGAAGTCTGACTTGACGCGAAGTCCTACGGACAGGTGTCCATGCAAACAACACTATACTAATCGCACTCAGAGTACGATAGTATACTTCCCAATACTGTCTAATTAACAATGGGAACTCTAAGTATTAATATTCACACTAATGTCCAAGATGTAGTCTACTCAATCTCATATACACAAGGAAACGAGACTCCTCCATCACTTCAAAACTCAGCGTCCTCTACCAGAATCTGCTCTTCCTCAGCTTCTTGCTCAAGTTCTCGCTCAATGTCTTTAAAATTATAAAGACAATATAGAATAGACATACAAAGAGGTGAGATCACCTACGCCAATACCAGTATAGTAGCAATGAAGATAAACACATACAAATTCTCATGCCAACACATCATACATAATTACAATTATGCCAACAATATTCCTTATCATCATAATTCATACAATAAGTCATAATTACGATCATGTCCTTATCAATATTCAATTATTCAATAATTCAATTATCATAAATAATAATTATGATAATACTCTCAGTGCCTCTGCATATGCACCTAGACTCAATTTTCCTACTCCATGGAGCTACAACTCAGATCGGAAAGAGTGATCGTAAAGATCTGTCTGCACTATATGCCTAGGACCACGTGCTCAATTTTTGCACATCTAGCATATGCACCAGTCTTTATCAAATCTTGATTACAGATAGTGTCTTGGTCCGGATCATTGGTGTGTTATATCGGTCTAACCCACGTACAGAAGAGCTACCAACTGCACATTGTAGGCAACCCGCACCCCAATGCCCCCAAGGTCAACAAAAGACCTACACTACGCATATCGCACCCACTCAGGAGGTGTATTCTCTCCTTCCTAGGCAAATAGTCTTATCCAGTCCATCGGACCTTTTCAATGCATATACAAATGCACCATTCTCAGTTCAATTCATTCTATCATATTCTCAATCAAATTTTCTTTATCTCAAGTTTGGGGTCCTCATATTGGCCCAACAGTGTCATTACTGTAATTTCATCGTGAAACCATATTTTTCGCATTTTCTCAATCACGTATCAATTTTTTCATCGTTTCTCAATCGCGTAAAATACTTTTCACACGTTTTAAATCAAAAATACTATTTTCCTCATTTAATACCAAAATTCAACTTCGTTTTTCATATTTGCATAATAACCCCTCAAAACATAATATTTGCTTTATAATCCTCATTTAAATAATATTTTCACAACAGTCCCTCATAAAATTCACATTTACAAAATAGTCCCTCGTAAAGTTCATATTTACGAAATAGTCCCTCGTAAAATTCATATTTACGAAATAGTCCCTCCAAAATATAATATTTACGTTTTAGGCCCTCAAAAATTATTATTTACAATATGGCCCTATTAAAAACAAAAATTATTATTTTGCCCCTCTAAAAATCATAATTACAATATTGCCCCTTTAAAAATCATAATTATAGTATGGCCCCTTTTAAAAACAAAAATTATAATATTGCCCCTCTAAAAATCATATTTATAATAATTCATTTTCCCAAAAATCATTTTACTTTGCTATACTCAAATTCGTCCCAAATTCATTTAAATCTCTCAGTTCTCATTTTAATTCATCACTTTAATTATATCTCGATTCTTTTCCCACAACCTTCAATCTTGTTCAAATTCATTTCTTTTTCATTTAAATCCTTCATTTTCAATTGAATCTCTCATTTTCAGGACTTTGGTCCTTCCTAGACTAGTATGGCCGTAAGCCTCAAGCTCTTTGGAGCTCTCATAAAATCGGTTCATCATATTATTCACATCTTACTTTACTCATACATTTTCATGCACACAATTTCATACATACAAACATATATCAAAGCAATAGACATAATATCACACATGCAAGCACAAAAACACAATCATACACAACACAAACACAATCAAATAGCATCAAACAATCGGTGAAGAACCCTTATGAATTTTTCCACCGTACAAAACCATCTCCACACCACCAAAACTTGGTTGGTGAGGTTAAATCTCCCTCTTACCTATTGAAGACAAGCTTTTTAAGCTCCCCTCCTTCTCCTTGATTTCGTACAAGACACAATCAATTCCTAACAATTCTAAAATAATTAGTAAAATCACAAACAAGGTTTAATAATAACAAACCATGGAACAATCATGGCTTAGAAAATCACAAACATGAATTTAAACCATAAAAACTAAGGTTTACCTCTAGGGAAGTAAGATAGAAGTGAGATTTTGAAGCACTTAGAGTGGGATTTTGGGAAAACTTTCTAAATGAAAAGTGTTTAGACTGATGTTAAGCTTTAGGAAATGATGTGAACAAAAATTATAGGAGATTAGTAGTGAACTTGGGCGTTTGGCCGAATTCTAGAGAGGAAAATGGAAGAAAAAGTGTGTATGGCTTCTTGGTATTTTTGGAGAGAAAATGAATAGCTTAGATTTAGGATAAGTATGAAACAAATATTGAGAGGGAAATGGAAGGGCTGCTGGCGTAGTGAGCTTGTGTGTGTGAGGTTGAGTGTTTGATTTGGCTAGATAAATATCCAATTGAATGCACATGGTTTATGACAATTTGCAGGGTTCAAGAAGCTAGTAGAACCAAGCCATCCAAGCCTCCAAGCTGCTGCCCAAAAACCGTGTGGCTCCTTTGCATTTTATGGGTTTAATTATTTTTCATTTTCTCCTAATTACATGCTAATTAATTAGGTAATTAGTTAGATTAAATATCCTAACCAATCTTAATTGACATTCTAATCATATAACTAATTAGTTTAATATATATTAACATATATTATAACCTTTAATGAATATTAGTATATCTAATTAGTATTTAGATTATAATTAATTAAGAACTAAACTAGTTCACTTAGTTTGCTAATTAGGTAATTAGATTAGTCAAATTAAGCTTAATTAGTACTAACCAAATTCAAGCCTACTATTTTTGACTTAATTCTAACCATTGATTCATCTTTAATTCCTAACCATAGATCACATCTAAGGTGGATATCAATTAGTCATAAAACTAGCATTCTAATCTCACCATTGATTAAATCAACGGCTAAGGTTAAAGGCTTCCTAACTAAGTCTTCATCCAACGGTTCATACTAAAGTCCAAGCCACTAAGTTTGACTTAATCTTAACCCTTGATTTTAACTTTAATTCCTAGCCCTTGATGTAATCTAAGGTGGATATTGCTTAGTGATTTTATCTAGATTCATTTTACACCATTGATCGGATCAACGGTTAAGATTAAAAGCATCTAAATTATGCTTTTTATCCAACAGTCCTAAATAAAGTCTATGCTTCTTTTGTTGACTCATTCTAATTGGTTTAAAAAGTCAAGCCACCTATTTTGACTAATTCCTATTGGTTTAGATTTCTGTCCAGTCAGAATCGTTGATTGCTACACTAAACGTGGGGCCCACGAACTTTTTCGGGTCCACAAATAATTTTTCTACTGTTTTTGAGACAAGAGAGGTATCGTTGAATAAAATAATATTATAATAATATAAAATTATTTTATTGCACAGTTAAATCCTAAAAATTATAAGATTAATATATATATCAATCAGAATTGGGTTTAGTAAGATCCCCCAACTCTAATTAATTAAAATAAGAATTTCCCCAACCCGAAAATTATTATTTTCCTGACCCGGAGCAAATCACACAAAATAATCAAAAATAGTATCGGAACAATCAAATTATTTTTATATTGCACAGAAAACACAAAACAGTGTAATTCTGTCAATTCTGTAACATAGTCTAAAATTTGGGGTGTTACATATTTCGCTTTATCTATCTTGTGCTTCAATAAGGGGGAGCTTATCTTACTTATCTTATATATCTTTCTTTCATATCCTTGTTGACTAAAAATATATGCATGACTATGTTAAACTATTATATTTTGATAATATGCATATTTTGAGGGAGAGTCTAGCTCTTAAATTGTTGCTTATATCTCTTGGCTTACATTCTTGTTTGACATGAAGTGTTTTATTATTAATACTCTCAACATGAGCTTAAACATTCTTAAACTTCATATTCTTTGATTCTTTCATTGAGAAGATCCTACTCCGTTTGACAACATGAGTTTTATCTATAGGGAGAGAAAATATTATATTTCCTTCCTAAGCCTTTCTGTTGATGTCAAATAGGGGGTGATAATTGAAAAGAAAAATATGCTCTTGTACTTATTGTTTGATATGCTTACATGAATATCTATTCTTATATATTGCTCAACATATTTTTTTTTGGTGATTTGTCATTATAAAAAAGGGGGAGATTGTGGAAATAAGTTTGTCCCAAATGGTTTAATATGTTAAGTTTTGAAGATGACAAATACAAGACAAAAAGAATACTTTGCATATGTTCTTTGTTGCACCCTATATAGAGATATCCATTAGTAATTGATAAATATCTTATTTGGATATGTATATGAAAGTCTTATATGCATGTTAGACTAACTAGAGTTGTAACATCCCGAAAATCCTTCATTTCATTATAAATAATCATTTTATAATATTTATGATTTTAGGAATTTTTGTGGATTTTTCTGGAAATGATGAATATTTTAATATATTCCTCATTTTACGTGTGCATTGAGCGGAGCCGAGAAAATAGAATATTTTCCCTGAGGCTAGTAAACTTCGAACTGTGGAGACGTCGACAGGGGATCTTACTAAACCCGAGGCCAAGCATAGTTTACGAGGTTTACGTTTTACGAGATTTTATCTGATGAATAAAATCACTGTATCATAAAATCATCTGATGAATAATAAAATATTATTTTCATCAATTGTAAATTTTATTCACTGAGAAAATAATTCTAACAGTGTAATTAATCATCTATCGGATGTATTTAATTAAGGAGACAAGCTTACTATGCACTTTATCGAGAAGCGCACGAAGCTTCTCAAGGAAGCTTTAAGGGAAGCTTCTAGGAAGCTTCCTTCCCAACCACTTTTCTCTCTCCTCCTTTTTGGTGCTGCACGGTTGACTAAGGGGACATATTACATTTCCACTTCTCTCATTTTCCCTCCCTCACGTCTGCTCTCTTTCTTCTTTCTCTCTTCTTCACATGGCTGCACACACCCACAACTACCATTGTTGATTTCAAGCTTCCCTTGCTCAAGCCAAACTTAAACCATTGTTTCCCCTCACCATCTTGAAGTTTTCTTCTTGGGGGAGCTCTTCTTTATTCCTCCATTTTCGTGGTTGTCAGCCCAACATCAAAGCTTGGAGCTTTAAGGTAAAGCTCTCAACTTTCTTCTCCTTTCTCCCCATTTTCGTATTCCATGGTCACATTGGTGACTATGGATTCCATTTCCACTCTTTGATTTTGATTTTTCGGATTTGAACACCAAGGTTTTTGGTGGTGGTGTAGAACCAGATTTCAAGGACAAAAGGAGCTTGCTTTCCTTGCTCTTCTCTAAGGTAAGAGGAAGACACTCCTCCTCAACCTCTATTAGCATTTAGAAACGTTGTCTGTGATTGATTGTGAGGAAACCCTATTGAGGGTCATCCTTTGTTTGCATGTTGTTTCTAATGTGTCTGTGCTATTAGATTTTTTTTGTGTATATTGATGTATCCGAATGTATAACATGGAAGGAAATGACGTCGGATTGGTTCTTGGATGGCCACAGTTTTGAGCCCAAAATTTTGGGGATTCTTTGTGAACAATTGTAACAATTGGAATTTCAAAATAAAATCAATTGTACATTATGTAATAAACGAAGAGAAACTTCTCCAAATCCGTCGAGTAGAGTTTCTAACCATTTAGTAGATAAACTTCTCCATATCCGTCGAATTTGATCTTCTGACCATATCCGTCGAATTTGATCCTTTGACCATTTAGTACAATGTCAATACCTGTCGAATTTGATCTTCTGATCATGTCCGTCGAATTTGACCTTCTGACCATATCCGTCGAATTTGATCCTTTGACCATTTAGTACAATGTCAATACCCATCGAATTTGATCTTCTGATCATGTCCGTCGAATTTGACCTTCTGACCATATCCGTCGAATTTGATCCTTTGACCATTTAGCACAATGTCAATATCCGTCAAGTTTGGACTTCTGACCATTTAGTACAATGTCAATATTCGTCGAGTTTGGACTTCTGACCATTTAGTACAGGAGTCACCTACAAAAACTCAAAGAGTACACTTTTGCTGATATCAATCTTTTATCCTTACTTATACTTTAAATTAAATATCATATGATATTTGGATAAGTAGAGATTTGTTTTTATGCCTTATCATGCCTTAAGTTGTGCTTTTCTAGCACTATGTTTTAAAAATATTTTTATATATGCTAACATGTTAGATATGCACACATTTTGCTTAGAATGATATGTTATGGACATATCTTTATTCTTGAGCTTGTGACCAATTCTCTTTGCTCAAATATGTAAATTCACTTGCTCATAACTAGTTCTAATCCTTTCACTTTGATGCTTAATTTGCTTATATGCTTACTTGGAGATTGGATAGTTAAAAGTTATTTGTCTTCTTGTTTGAAATTGCTTGATATGTTCATATCTTGAAAAAAAGAAGTAAATGATTCTTTTTTTTTTGTTCCTTGAACTTATCTTTGAACTTCAATATATTTTTTACAATGAAGTATATCTTGAAATGAATCATGAATGGTTTCAAAAGTTATAGTTCCACGATTTTCCAATTCTTTCATTACAATAAGAGACTTCTTATTCTTGATTGGCATGGTGCATACTAGAATTCCTTACTTAATATTATATGCCTTACATGATCATTGTTTGCCCCAAAATGCTTATATAAGTTTTGATGTTGATCATGTGTTTCTTGATAAACTTGAATCTTGCCTTGAAAATGCTCAAACTATGCTTTTGGATTCAAGTGCATATATCATTCTTTTGTTCTCTTTAGAGCTAACAATTCATGGTTGATAATGTGGTACATGTTTTACATTATATATCAACCTAAATTATGCTTGTAAATGAGTTTAAATGATATTTGATGCTAACCTATATTTTAGAGCACTTTTAGAGTTAGCTTTGCAAGTGTCTCTATGTGCTTCAAAGATAGTCATCAAATATTGAAATGTCAAGCATATGTGGACAAAGAGAAGAGTTGGATGAAAAGAGACAAGCGGAGACTTTCTTCCAGAA
The DNA here is from genome assembly GCA_029884595.1 of Ormosia semicastrata. NCBI lineage: Eukaryota > Viridiplantae > Streptophyta > Magnoliopsida > Fabales > Fabaceae > Ormosia > Ormosia semicastrata. Next base: position 984,857 of record JAQQTO010000050.1, on the reverse strand, counting down.
CAATTGAATGGAATACTCAATGGAAGAAAGCCCAAACTTAAAGATCCAATAAACGAAGAACATTCTAACGAAGCATCACTCTCTCAATAAGTATCTCTATCCCTAAGTTATTATGGTATGTGTTGTATGATACTTGTTGATAATTTGATCTTAAATTATTAGATGCTTTCCTTACATGAGAAGTATGTTTAGCATTGACAAAGTGCTTAATTGGATATTAACTTGCTATTTTTGTCATTGCATATAGGGTGAATGATATTAGTTCTATACATGTTTTGATCCCTATAGCATATTCCATCATGGTGAATGTTTGATATCTATGATTATCTTGATATATGGTTTCTTAGTAGTATAACACATATGAGAATCATGCACTTGTTTTGAAAAAAGTTTATGATTTGACTAAAAAGGTTCCTTTTTTTTAAACAAAATCTCTTAGAAGCTTTTCTAGTTCCATATCCTTGAGAATCTTTTAAACTTGTCTTAAGAACTTGAAAGAATTTTCACCTCCTAATTGTCTTAAAATTTTGGAAATTACTTGATTTGTGTTATAAATGTGGTATTCTCTTCATTTGCTTTGAAATGTTTTATTAAATCTTGAGAGAATGCTTAAGAAAGTTTCCAAATAGATCTTTTGAAATGTTTTATAGAGCTCTTCTTGATACTTCAAAAGATAAGCCTTGTTCTTTAAAGTGTTTTATTTTCTCAAGACTCTTGTTTAATAAGAAAGAGAGAAGATGTGCTTTCAAATATTCTTTTGATCTGGATTTGATCATTCTCAAGGAATATGTGGTTTCAATATAAAATCCTTCTACCTTTCTAAAATACTTTTGGAAATGTAATATGTTATTATAAAATTCTTTTTGAAAGGGGGAGAAGTTTTAGAATAGTTTTTTTTTTTGGATTAAGAATATATATCTTTGCCTTGCTTTTCTTTACGGTAATGTGCTTACACGATCTTGACATGCATATTTTCCTTTATCTATCTTGTGCTTCAATAAGGAGGAGTTTATCTTACTTATCTTACATATTTTTCTTCCATGTTCTTGTTGACTATAAATATATGCATGACTATGTTGAACTATTATGTTTTATATCTTGATAATATGCATATTGTGAGGGGGAGCCTAGCTCTTAGATTATTGCTTACATCGTTACTTGACATGAAGTGTTTTATTGTTAATACTATCAACATGTCAATAAAGATCATATCTTATTCTCTTTCCCTCTATCAATGAAAGAATGTAAACATTCTTAAATTTTACATCTTTTGATTCTTTCATTGAGAAATGCTTGATATGTGACAAGTTGTATGATCTTTCATTTGAAAACCTTAATTTCATGATCTTACATGAATATTTTGTATCTCCTATCAAGTGATATCAAGTGGTACTTATTTATGATGTGGTATGCAAGATATTATATGTTAGACATAATTTCTTAAGCTTATTGCTATCATATGCTACATGTTGAAGTACCAAAATATGACAAGTATTGCATGAATAATCTTTTATATCTTGAAAGCATGCTTGTTTCATCTCTCTCTTCTTGAATCATGTGTAGAATTAAATAAGAGGAGATAATTATGTTTTGAATAATTTAAAGAAGTTTTTGGTTTTGATGATCCTACTCTTTGTTTGACAACATGAGTTTTACCTATAGGGGGAGAAAATATTATATTTTCTTCCTAAGCCTTTTTGTTGATGTCAAATAGGGGGAGAGAAAATTGGAAAGAAAAATATGTTCTTGTGCTTAACTGTTTGATATGCTTACATGAATCTATTATTTTACATTGTTCAACATATTTTTCTTTAGTGATTTGTCATCATAAAAAAAGGGGAGATTGTGGAAATAGGTTTGCCCCAATGGTTTAATATGTTAAGTTTTGATGATGACAAATACAAAACAAAAAGAATGATGCTTATGCTTTATAGTTGTGCTTAATAAATGACAAATGCATCACAAAAGAATGTTGATCATGTTACATAAATTTGTTTAATGAGATATATTGTATCATGCATGATTATGTACTTTATCTAGTTATATTTCACTTAATAATCATGCAATGAGATATATGTAATATTCATCATATAATATATCCAATAATATTTTATATGAGTTATAAATGAATTAATATTGGATATGTCTATAAAAGTCTTGTATGCATGTTAAACTAACTAGAGTTATACATTTATGAATCATGCATATAAAGATATTGAGTTATAAATTTGGACTAACTATGCTTGGTTAAGTGAGCAATACTTTGTAGGATAGTCAAAGTACTAAGAGTGAGCGTTACAACAAGAAAGTAAAAAGATCACAACTATGCTCAACTCAAGAAGGATGAAAATAATAAAGATGTTCCAAGCTTGTGCAAGACATGAAGATAAGAAAATTTTGGAAGCTTGGATTACATCAAGAAGCCAAAGGATTGAAAGTGCAAAGATTAAGTCCCAAGGTTTTTCAAGAATAGCTTATAGGACTTAGATCTTGTGTAAAGGTAAAAAGGAATCACACTAAGCTCAAACAAGTTTTAAACATCTTTATAAGTGTTTCTAAAATGTTTAAATGCCCAACAAAATATTTTGGAAAGCTAGCCTTGGTGGTATTTCAAATCTGTAAAAATTAGTCAAGTTTGTATTTTGTAAAACTGATATTTAGTTACTCTTTTGATCATAACTTTTAAATTACTTTGAATTTTGTTTTTAAACTTATTTCATATGAAAATAGACTCAAATATCTTTCCAATGAGTGGTCATTTACTTTAAATGGATAGGAAACGAAAAAGTTATGACTAATTAAAGTTTGAGTTTTAAAAATCTGACCTTTGGTTACTATTTTGATCATATCTTTCAAAATACTTTGAGTTTTGTTCTGAAACTTCTTTCATATAAAAATAGACTCAAATATCATTCCAATGAGTGTCATTCGCTTTAATTGGATAAGAAATGAAGAAGTTATAACCTTTTAAAGTTAGTTTTTAAAACTAGAAAATGTTGTAATCGATTATACAGGCCATGTAATCGATTACAACGTTGACAGAAGCCGTGTAATCGATTACAGGAAGTGTGTAATTGATTACAAAGTGCCCAGAAAGCTTGTAATCGATTACATGAAGCTTGTAATCGATTACCAAGTGCCCAGGAATGTTTCTAACGGCTATAAACGGCTAGTTTTCATAGAAAATCATTATTAAACACTACCAACAGCTATTTTATCATTTGGGCTCTATATATAAGTGATATTTGAAGCATTTACACTTGGAGAAACTCTTGAACACTTGGTTTGATCCTTGAATTATCAAAATCATATTTTGAGCTTTAAAGTGTGAATCCTTTATACCCATTGAGTTTCAACTTGTATTATCCACTCTTGAGAGAGTTCTCTTATTATCCATTCTTTATTCTTCAAGTTGTATATCTACTCTTGTGAGAGTTTCTATTCTTTCTATTCACCTTGAAATCATTGTAAGAGGGTGAGGTATTTCTCAAGAGAGAAAAGGGTGAGGTATCCCTTGTAGTGAGACTCAAACACAAAGGGTGAGGTATCCCAAAGGTGTTGTGAGTGCTCTTGATTGTAAAGGTCATCAAGCACCTGTGAAGCTTGAAGAATTGGAGGCTCTAGCACAAGGGTGAGGTATCCCAAGGTGTGAGGAGTGCTCTTGTATGTACAAAGGTTTTCCTAGCACCCGTGAAGTCTAGGAGATAGTGAAGAAAATCTCAAGTTAAGCTTGGGGACTGGATGTAGGCCACAAGTGGTTGGTGGCTGAACCAGGATAAATTCTTGAGTTTGATTCTCTCTTCCCTACACTCTTTAAATTCAGTATTTGGTGAAATATATTTATCTATTGCATATCTTGATGTTTTGATTGTTACAACTTGATATCTAGCTTATTCACTTAGTTCATCATATATCTCAAGTTGTATTTGAGTAATCCTTAATAGTTATACATTTATTAGACTTATTTCGCTGCATTTATTAATTGAGTTATTCAAAATGCATAATTTGTCAAAGTTGTATTAAAATTTGTAATTACTCAATTCACCCCCTCTTGGGTAATGGTTGTCATGGCTAACAAGCTAGCCACTTACACAACTCACAAGGAAGAGTCAAGCTTTTGATTGGACGGAGGACCGTGAAGCAAGTTTCTAAGAGTTGAAGAAGAGATTGACGACTGCACCAGTGCTAATTTAACCAGACCCTAACAAATCTTTTAAGGTGTATTGTGACGCTTCTTACCAAGGGTTAGGATGTGTGTTAATGCAGAACAGGAATGTGGTAGCTTATGCTTCGAGACAACTAAAGGTCCATGAGAGGAACTACCCAACGCACGATTTGGAACTAGCCGCAGTGGTCTTCACGTTGAAAGTGTGGAGGCATTTTCTGTATGGAGCTATGTTCAATGTCTTTAGTGATCACAAGAGTTTGAAATACTTGTTTGATCAAAAGGAATTGAACATGAGGCAGAGGCGATGGTTAGAATTCTTGAAAGACTACGATTTTCAACTTCAATATCACCCAGGAAAGGTGAACGTGGTGGCAGATGCCTTGAGTAGAAAGGTGGTTAGTGTTTCTACAATGATGATAAAAGAGGAAGAATTGATCAACCAATTCAGAGATCTATGGTTGTCAGTAGAATTAGTACCAGGAAAAATTCGTCAAAGTAAGGTTGTGATTTTGAATGACTTGCTAGAAGTAATCCGAGAAAAACAGGATGAGGATTCGTTCTTACAGAATGAAAAAGAATTTTTGAAGCAAGGTCATAAGGTGACGGTGGAGGAAGGATCTGATGGAATCTTAAGATTTGAAGGAAGAATTTGTATACATGATGATCCCGATCTTAAGAAAGCAATTTTGGATGAGGCTCATACTAGTAATTTGAGTATGTATTCGGGGATGACTAAGATGTATCAAGATTTAAAGCGGATGTTTTGGTGGCCAAGAATGAAGAGAGATGTAGCGGAACGTGTAGCGTCTTGTCTCGTTTGTCAGAAGGCAAAAGTGGAACATCAAAGACCTGCCGGTATGTTACAACCTTTAACTATTCCCAAGTGGAAATAGGATAGTATCTCGATGGATTTTGTTACCGGATTGCCAAGGACGAGGAAGGGTCATGATTCTATATGGGTTATAGTTGATAGGCTTACAAAGTCAGCGCACTTTTTGCCGATCAATATTAAGTATTCGTTGGAACGATTAACCCAGATGTACATCAGCAAAATTGTTAGACTTCATGGTATACCTACAAGTATAGTTTCTGATAGAGATCTGAGGTTTACGTCAAGGTTCTGGCGAAGTTTGCAAGAAGCCATGGGAACTAAACTGCGATTGAGTTCTGCTTATCATCCGCAGACTGATGGTCAAACGGAGAGAACGATTCAGTCGTTAGAGGACTTGTTGCATGCTTGTGTGTTGGAACAACAAGGGAGTTGGGATGAATTCCTGTCTTTGATAGAATTCACCTACAACAATAGTTTTCACTCAAGTATAGGGATGGCACCCTATGAAGCCCTATATGGACGACGATGCCGAACACCTTTGTGTTGGTATCAGGATGGGGAAAGTATAACCATTGGGCCTGATCTTGTGCAACAAACTACGAAAAAAGTGAAAATGATTCAAGAGAAAATGCGAACGACTCAGAGCCGACAGAAGAGCTATGCTGATAAGCGAAGGCGACCGCTTGAATTTGAGGAAAGTGAACATGTATTCTTAAGAGTAACACCTACGACTGGTGTCGGAAGGGTTATCAAATCCAGAAAACTCACTCCTAAATTTATAGGACCTTATCAAATTATTCGTCGGATAGGTCCTGTAGCCTACCATATAGCTTTACCACCTTTCCTATCCAATCTACATAATATGTTTCATGTGTCTCAACTGAGGAAATATATTCCCAATCCAACGCATGTTATACAGGCAGATGAAGTGCAACTGAAGGATAATTTAATGTATGAAACACTTCCTGTTAAGATTGAGGACAGGAGAGTGAAGTAGCTTCGAGGGAAGATGATTGAGCTGGTAAAGGTAAAATGGAATGATGTAACGGGAGATGCTACCTAGGAGCTAGAAGATAAGATGAGGGAGCAATACCCTCAACTATTCTGAGGTACGATGAATTTCGGGGACGAAATTCTTATTAGTAGGGGAGAGTTGTAACACCCCAACTTTTGGGTTAAGTACAATATTGTCCTAAATATACTATTTTATATTTTCTTTGAGTTATAAATAGAATTTGACTGTTTCGTGAGTATATTTGACTGTTGTGTGTGATTTGCTCCGAGCCAAGAAAATAATAATTTTCTGGACGAAAAAATCTTATTTTAATTATTCGGAGCTGGGAGATCTTACTAAATCCAATTCCGAGTGGTATGTAAATAATCTTTTAATTTTTAGGATTTAACTGTGTAATAAAATAATTTTATATTATTATAATATTATTTTAATTGACAGTACCTACTGTCTCAAAAACAGTAGAAATTTGCTCCAAAATGACCATGGACCTGGAAAAGTCTGTGGGACCCACGTTTAGAAAAGCAATCAACGTTTCTGACTAGACTAAATTCTAAACTAATAAGAGTTGGTCAAATAAAGTGGCATGGACTTTATTGTGGACCATTGGATGAACAACTTGATTTAGAAGCCTTGATCATAACCATTGATCAGATCAATGGTGTGAGAGTAATCCTGATAAAATCACTAAGTGATATCCACCTTAGATTAGATCAATGGATAGGAAGTGAAGTTAAATTCAAGGGCTAGGATTTAGTCAATAAAAGTGGCTTGACTAATTACTAAGTGGCTAATTAAACCTAACTTAGTTAACCTAATTGCCTAATTAAGGAACTAAGTGAACTAACCTAGTTATTAATTAGTTATAATCTAATTACTAATTAGATATCCTAATTTCATCTAGAAGCCATGACAATGCATGACATATGCAATGACCTCTTAGATTAATTAGATATGTAATTAGGTAATTAAGTAAGTGTAATTAAGGAACCTAATCTAATTAACTACCTATCTAATTAGCATTTAATGGAAGTTAAATCTTGTCCCTAATCCTCTAAGTGTTCCACGGCCAAGGAGCCTTGGGAGGCTTCTCCAAGCTTCTTGAACCATCTTGCATGACCAAATGGTGACCAAGTCATGTGTTATCAATATGAACACAAAAATAGGATATTTTGGTTCAAGTAAATCTCCTAATTTCCCTACACAATACTCACACGGTTGCACACTCAAATTCACTCTCAATATTTACTTTTTCTCTCACCTAAAGCTTAGCCTTATTTTCTCTCAAAAATTCCAAGAACACAAAGAACCTTTCCCCTTCCTTTTTCTCTCTAAGTTTCGGCCCCTTCACTCACAATCACTACCCATCTTCTATAATTTTTCCTCTTCACATTTCCTAAACCTAAACCACCTCCTAAACACTTTTCATTTAGAAGGTTTTGTCAAAATCCTACTCCTTCTACTTCAAAATCCAAACTTTTGTTTACTTCCTTAAGGGTAAACTCTTGATTCTTTGATTTTAATTTAAGTTTTTGATTTTTTATACCATGATTGTTCCATGGTTCTTCAATATTAAGCCTTGTTTGTGATTTTGCTAATTGTTTAAGAATTTTAGGGATTTGTTTTGAATCCACACGAAAATCAAGAGAAGGAGGAAAGAGCTTGAAGATCTTGTCTTCAAGAGGTAAGAGGGAGATTTAATCTCATCAACCCTATGTGGTGATGAGAAAATGGATTATATGTTTGAAGAATCCATAAGGATTCATTTATGTGGTTGTTTAATGTTTTCCTATTTGTGATTGATTTTATTTGTGAGCATGTCTATAGCTTTAAAAATATATTGCATGTGTTTATAGATGTATGAGTATTATTGTAGGATGTGAATAACATGCAAGGTTTGCATGAGTGTTCCAAAGAACACAAAAGAGGCTCACAGCTTCTCCAAGAAAAAGAGAACCAAAATGTTCTCAACCATTTTCTAAAACAATGATTATGAATCTAGGTAAGACAATGAGTTTGGAAATGATTTAGAAGTTAGAAAAATGATTTAATGATTAGTTGTGAAGGATATGTTGATTTTGGCCAACATGCCATTCAATGTATATTTGATTTCCAAAAATTATTTTCTAAGGTAGGTTAAGTAGCTAATCTACAAAAGAATTTAATTTCAATGAGTCTTTAGGAAGTAAAATGAATGAACTTAGTTTTAGAATTTTAAATTAGAGGAATTAGTTATAAGTAAGAAATAAAGAAAATACTTGAAAAATACTAACATAGAGCTCACTCTTTGAGTTTTGAAGCGCGTTAGCAAGTTTCAAGGTGTAAGTAATGGTTAAGGTTAAAATGAACAGTATTTAAGAAAAAACGTAGAAAATACCATTTAATAGATTTTTTAGGCAAAATGCTACCAAAATTTACTAAAATCGGATAAATAAAAGAAAAGGTTCCATAATATGTTTATAACGTATGGAAAATATTCTACGTAGTTTAAAAGTACTAGAAATAGCTTACACATATTTGAAATAATGATTTTTAAGCTATACGGTTAAGAAAACGATTTAAAAATCTTACGCGATTGAGAAAATGATTTAAAAACATTACGCGATGTTCAAAAATGTCAAAATATATTTATGCGACTTAAGAACGTTTGCAAAAGTGACGCAATTGTGAAAATGTGATAAAATTTCTACGCGACTAAATGGAACAGTGAGTTTTATTATCGGGCCAAAGTAGTGGACCCGGACATGTTGAGAGATAGTACTGTCAAGTGGAGAGATACTATATTTTGGAATATTGAGACTGAGGGTATTTTCATAAATATGGTAATATATTGAGACTAAGGGTATTTTTATAATTATAATTCTTAATCATGCATTGAGAGTTGTGTCAATTTAGTTGAAAATTGGCGATTGATTGACGAAATGCATTACACCGTGTTGTGGGTGTGATAGGCATAGTGTGGTTCATCAATTGAACTTGGAGGCGTTAGTGTGCTGAGAATTCCACATGCGGACAGTTGGTAACTCCTCTGGCTGTGGTAACGGGCAACGCACTAATGATCTCGACAAGCACTATTCTTAATCAAGATCTTGTGGAGACTATTTGGTACAATGCCTGTAGTGCACGATGTATTTGGACTGTGTACTACTACACGATGTTTTGGACTATGGGCTATAGACACGACGTCGGACAGTGTAATAGTTTGGTTGGGCAGCCTGAGGTACTGAGAGTTCTTTTCGGATCACTCTCTCTAATGTCTGTGTTTAGCTCCATGGAGTAGGAACGAGTCGGTATGCATTAGCATCTATGAATTGCATTTTAAATGTTTACTATAACCTGTGATAGCATGTATGATGTGTAAATTTAAGATACTATATATGATGTAATGGTATGCATTATTGTGATATTTGCTTGTATCGTCGTTTTCTTTATTGCCATACGGGTAATGATGTAGATTGTCTCACCTCGTTATATGTATTTCTCTGCATTATTATTATATTTTATAAAGAGTTTGAGGAAGAGGAAGAGGAATAGCCTCTTGATATTTAGTATCTGGAGGAGCGCCAGCCGAGTGAGCAGTGCAAGGACGACGAGTCGTTAGATCACCCCTACCATCTGGATTGACTATGTGATCATAACGTTGCTTGGATTCTTTGTTTTGTGAGACTTGATTTTCACGGAGGCTCAGAGGCCTGGCAACTGCATGAGGATAGAGGATCGGTAGTCTACGTGGGACATTTGACTGTGTCTCTGCTAGAGAGTTTGATGGGGAACTTATTTTACTACTACTCTGTATTTACATCTTGAGTTGCCTTTGACTCTTAGGCATTATTAGGGAGGGATTTTCTATGCGCCTAGTGAGCTTAGTAGTGAGTCGACAGCACGGACTCACGTCCGTTGAGCGGGATTTCTGCTATCTGATGATCTATCTGAGAATGATCCTTTGGAGGGTTAGAAATCTTTGATGTGCATTTGGGCATGTTATGTTTTAGTATTATGCTGACTTTTTACTGTTTTGTTAAATAATTGTAGTTGTAAATTATTTGTATACTTAAGACAAAATCATATGTATATTATGGAGTGTGATTATGTTCTGTCTTATTCTGTGTTCCGTGTTATTTTATTTAATGTTATTATGTATAAAAGGAAAAAATTTACAACTCATATTATTTATGCATCAAACGTTTTATAACTTGGGTAAGATTTTATTTTCTTGCATTAAAAATGTGACATCCCTATAAGGGTGTTACATAGGACACCTTGAGTCCTTGTGAAAGCTAGTATCCCTAGGATCCTAAGCAATTGTGAATATTAATGAATTGAACAGTATTGGAATGACATGAAGTTCTTCAAAAATATAGAAGATCTAAAGAAAATCTAGAAATGAATTGAATTTTGCTCCTTAAAGAAGAAGAAAGAGAAGAACATATCCAAGTGTCCTTTCCAGAAAAAAGCCACTAAGAAGGTTGACGATGAACCTTTTCAACCTGCTGAGAATGTTACAACACCTTAACTTTCTCAACATGAAAATGTTGATATAGCTTGTATTGAACTCGCTCGTCCTAAGAAGCCTAATGAAGCAAATGCAAAGCCTTCACTTGATTCAGAGATAACTTTCTCTAAAAGAAAAAAATAAGAAGAAGAGAATCACCCCCTATTCAGCTTGAATCTCCACACTTCCCTTCACCAATCTATGATGCAACCACATCAAGGGAAGAGAAACAACCTAGTCCTTGCATACTTGTTCTTCCAGAAATATAGGTAGAGCACCTTGAATCCTTAGGAGAGCTAGTGTCCCTAGGATCCTAAGCAATTGTGAATATTAATGAATTGAATGTTATTGGAATGGCATGATATAGAAGATCTAAAGAAAAATCTAAAAATAAAATATTTTTGAAGTACAAAGTTTTGTTTAGGTCTATAGATCGAGTATTTGGTAATTGGGATTTTTGTGCATCAATTCAATCATATGGAAAATATTGTTAAGCAATTTTATATGAGTAAATCGCATCCATTGAATACATCAATGATTGTTAGGTCATTAAATATGACAGAAGAATCCTTTTTGACATCAAGAAGATAATAAAGAAGTCGTTGCTCCCAAAGTATCATAAATTATTGTTATAGAAGCACTTATGCACATTACTGATAATACATGGCCCAATATAGCTTTTTAGTATGTTTATTAGCAAGATACAGTTCATTTCCAACTAGAAGATATTGGAATGAAAATGCGTATATCCTTTGATATCTCTGAGGAATAGTAGATATGCAGTTATTTTAAATGAATCTATATGACAACCAAATTGGTTATGAAGATGGATAATATTTATTTGATCCACATAACGCAATGTCTTAGACAGGTTATTTATTTACACGTGGAGATACAATTATATTGTAATGATATACCAAACAAACTATAGCCACTACTTCTTCAAATTATGCAAAAACAATTGCAATTCATGAGGCAAGTCATGAATATGTATGGTTAAAAGCAATGATTTAGTATGTTCGAGACTCGTGTGCATTGTCTTATGAAGATGAAACTCCAAAAGTTTTATATGATGACAATACTTGCATAACAACATTGAAGAAAGGATATATTAAAGGAGATAGTCTTCTTCACACATGATCTTAAAAGAAAGAAGAAATTATTGTTCAACAAATTTGTTCAAGTAATGCTTCCAATAGGAGGAGAATGTGTTAATTTAGAGACCTTAAGTGATGCCATTAAGATTGGAGAAATATTGTACTCTTTTTTCCTTAATCAATATTTTGTCCTGCATGGTTTTCCTTGATAAAGTTTTTAATGAGACAGTTCCCATACAAAGGATATTGTTCTCTTTTTCTCTTATTATATATTTTTCCCATTGGGTTTTCTCCTGGTAAGATTTTAATGAATCATATCCTTAATGGACATCCAAGGGTAGTGTTATGAAAATGGATGTTCAACTTAATCTTATTTTATATTTGAACTTATCATTTGGATTATGATTAGATGATAGGGAGGCTTGTATATGATAAGTGTTAGAATTTTTTATATGGACTAGCATAAATTATATTATAATTTTATAAAATTCTGATTAATTAGATGTCAAAATTATTAAAGCAATTTGTTTAACCCAAATTGTGATCAGTATTGTTATTGGGCTTGTTGTTGTTAAGCTCTGCTCATATGTGAGTTTTTTGTTTATGGATCCTGTATATAAGTTTATCATAGTGGTTAGGCTTAGCTTATTTCAATTATTTTATATATACAGGGAGAGACCCCAATTACCTACCACTATAGTGCGTACAATTGCCACATTGATATTGACGCATGAGCGATTACTTTGGTATAAGAATAGTAGCTCTCACTCATTGAGATCATTTTCAAGGTTTCAATTATGACAACCTCATCGACATCTTTTCAAGATAACCATATAACTTATTATATATTTTGAGTATGTCATAAATTTGAGATTAATTGATCTGAGAGTTTTAGCAATAAGGACTTATTTTAGATTAGAATACCTCACTCTTGGATTATAAATATCTTTTTGTGGTACCTATTGTTACACTATTTTGATATTAATCAATTACCTCATTTGCTCTATCTATTTTCTTCTCTCGTTCTTTTATATCTCTTGAACTCTTTACATTGACGGGGTGTATGGGAATTTTAAAAAAACTAGATATTTAAGTGTAGTGGAATCCATTTTTAAATATAAAGAATTTAATAACTATCGAAACTTTAAAATTGGTTCCTATAAAAATCATATCGAAATTAGTTTTTTTTTAATCCAATTTTTTTTTTATGTTCTCTTTCATCTTTTTATTTTATTTTTTCCTTTCTCATGTTTTGTTTCTATTTCAATATCTAAATTTTATAACTCGTTTAAGACATATCTTAATCAAACCAAGACTAAATTGAATAAAAAATAATATAAATTTATATGACTAATTTATCTTAAATAGTTCAAATCCACTTTTGCCAACTTGCCCCTTATTTTATAACAAAAAGTATTGGAGTTAAACGATTCTTCTTAGTTGTACAAATCGGATCAGACCGCCTAGTCTACCCACGACTTAGGCTCCAAGTTGGTCTAGTCAACTTATTGGGTCAGTTTTCTCAATGACTTGGTCAAAGTCGAGTTGACCCAAACCTAGATCCAGTGACTTGCCAGATCGAGTTGACTCAGGTTGACCTTTTTTTTTCTCTCTAAAACTTAACAAAAATATAATTTTAAGATTTAAACACTATATTTAAAAGTTTTTATTATAAAATACATTCTACAAGTAGTTAATATGCTTTAGTCGAATATTATTTTTAATTTCTTAACTTATATTATTATTTAACTAATAAATTATTATAAATGTTTGTTTAGAAATATTTTTTAATATAATATTTTCTATTTAATATTTCTTAATATAATATTTTTTAAAAATATTTTTTTTGCCTAAATTTTTTTAATTCAACCATTTAATTTACGATTAAACCATTAATCTAATAATCTATTTTTTTTACCAAATCGACCTCTATTCAGGATTATTAACTACTTGAATTTTTTAGTAAAATCTAAATAATTCTTATATTTTTATCATAAATAGTATATACACTTTTTTTTTTTATATTTTATCTAATATCATTAATTATATTTATTTTTTTATTATTTTTTATAATTACACATCTTTAAAAAATATGTGTATAATACTTACATTTCTTTTAGAGGTGTAATATTATCATTTTTCAAATCTAAAAGAATTAGGTATGGATATTCCAAAGGGATCGAATCCCTCTCACTGTTACCGTGTTCCTTCTTTCCCCCCTTGGAAACCGTAGACTCGCAGTCCACCACCATGGCAGATCACCGTCACCTCCACCATCACCAACATCGACCGCACCGCCTCTCCGTGCCACCGCGCGCCACCACGCCCACCACCTTGGCAGCCACCCCGAGACCCTACCTTACGTTCCCATGCTCATCATCAACCCCTACTCCAACCCCATCCAAACAGCGTCTTTCGGCTTTATCCTTCAATTCCAAATCCTCAGGGAAATCCAAGTCCTCCCTCTCCTTCCTCTTCGTCCTTCTCTTCTCCCTTCGCTCCCTCTATTCCCTCCTCCCTTTTCTTCGCTCTTCCCCTTCTTTTTCTCTCTTCCCTTTTTCTTTTCTTGTTTCCCTTCTCTCCTTCTTCCTTACCCTCTCTTTTTCCCTCTTTTCCTCGTATTCTTCCTCTTCCTCTTCTTCTTCCAAAGACCCTTTTCACCAACACAAGCCAAACCAGCCCCTTTTCGCATTTTCCTCAATCACACACTCTCAGCAGAGGATTCTGGTCGCCAAATCAGTTCTTCTGGCACTGGTCTTTCTTCTTCGGTTTCAAGCCCTCCGTTACTGCGGCACCGCGGCCATGATCCTTGCCGAATTGATGGGAAGTATAGCTGGCCGGCTAGTCGCTGAACGGAGAAACCAGATTCGGAATCGGAATCCGTCGCTTAAGGTTCGTGGATTTGTGCCATTGTTTCTGGGATTGTTCTTGTTGTCTTTTGGCTGGGATCAAGTTGAATGTTTTCCTTTGTCTAATTCGTCTGCTGGTAAATGGGGAAGACCTGTTTTCCCCAGCGAGAATTGTGTGAAGATTTGGTCCATGTTACTTCCTTTTGTGTCTGGGTTTCTGGGTTGTTATGAACGTGTTTCGATTGATTGGGGAACGATTAAGCAGCTTGGTCATAAACGGGTTCGGCTAATTACCCTGTTTTTCACTACAGTTGTCCTCTTTGTTCCTGCTGTGACTAGTTTTCTCTTGTTTGAATCTGAAGAAGATAGTATTGCCTTTGGGAATTTGGCTTGGCCTTTGGTCAATACTGTTGTTTTTGGTGTGCTTTTAAGTGAGAATTACAGTGATGAGAAGTTGGTCAGTTCCAAAGACTCTCAGAGGGAGTTTTTGGTCACTTTTGTCTGTACTCTGGTATTGGAACTTTTCTATTTTCCTGAGCTTTCCCTTTGGGGTTTGTTGCTTTGCGGTTTATTTCTCTATGTTGCTGTTAGAGACTTAGATCCTTTTCATTCCAATGATCTTGGGTCAGGAGAGGAGTCCTCAGAGTTATTAAGTGACATGGTTATGAAGCCTATCCAACATATTTTGAGTGAGAGGAAGTCCAGGAAAATCGCACTTTTTCTTTTGATCAACACTGGGTATATGGTTGTGGAATTTGTTGCAGGATTTATGAGCAATAGTCTTGGGCTGATATCAGATGCATGTCACATGTTGTTTGATTGTGGTGCTTTGGCAATTGGGCTGTATGCTTCATATATATCTCGTTTACCTGCAAATAACCACTATAACTATGGCCGGGGAAGATTTGAAGTTCTGTCAGGATATACTAATGCCGTTTTTCTTGTTCTCGTGGGAGCACTGATTGTGGTGGAGTCCTTTGAGAGGATATTGGATCCTCAAGAGATATCAACTAATAGTTTGTTAGTTGTCTCTATAGGAGGGCTCGTAGTCAATGTCATCGGCTTAATATTCTTTCATGAGGAGCATCATCATGCCCATGGAGGGTCTGGATCATGCTCACATTCACACTCACACTCACACTCACAGTTTGATAGTCAATACCCCGACCATTATCATGATCTGCATTGCCATGGTAAACATCATCATGAAGGACATGGAAGCAATCAAGAATTTATTTCTGTTTGCAGTGATTGCCAAGACAATTCATGCTCTAGTGATCCTGGCCATCACCAACACTGCAGTCATCAGATGAAGGCTGAGCATCATGCAGACAATCACTGCAATCAGAGCGCAGAGCATCATGCTCATGGCTGGCAGCATGACCACCATGACCACACTCACCACCATGACCATGGTGATTATCATGATCAGAAAGATCGTCAGCACCATCATGATGCTGACCACCATTGTCATGAAGCTTCACTTGTTCACCACTTGGAGGTTCATAATGTGGCCAGATCCCATTGTGAAGGAGTTTGTTCTTCTACGGTAAATTGTGATTCACAGCAGAAGAAAACATTATCTAATGCAAAAGAGCCCCAAGAGCACAGCCATCGCCATATCGATCACAATATGGAAGGGATATTCTTGCATGTTCTTGCAGACACGATGGGGAGTGTTGGCGTTGTTATATCTACCCTATTAATTAAGTACAAGGGGTGGCTTGTTGCTGATCCTGCCTGCTCAATTTTTATTTCCATTTTAATTATATCCTCCGTAATACCTTTACTCAGAAATTCAGCCGAGATTTTGCTCCAAAGAGTTCCAAGGGTGCATGCTCATGAGCTGAAAAATGCATTAACTGATGTTTTGAAGATAAGGGGCGTTTATGACATTCAAAAGTTTCATGTATGGAGCTTCACAAACACAGATGTTGTTGGGACACTGCATCTACATGTGTCCACAGATTCTGACATGACATCCGCAAAGTCTCAGATTTCACATCTATTACATAATGCTGGAATCAAGGATTTAACTTTGCAGGTGGAATGTGTTGGATAATATTTTTTGAAATTGATCTCATCAGTATGTGTCCATGACTATGATTGCCTTTTAAGGCAGTGGATGGATTGCTGCCATACACTGTTTGGAATAGTGATAAAAATTTACTGATCAATTTCATATGGAATGCTGGATGATATTACCACATGAATCTCTGTTTATTTTCATCTGTAAGGGATGATGTTTTTTGTTATGGATCTGTTTGTCGGGATCCAACAAATAGCAAAGAAGTTGTGACATATTTAGTGCAGTGTAAAGAAACAAGCATTGGCAGTAAAAAAGCATTTGAACATTTGAACATAACTTTTGATGGTATAGCGAATTTTCTGCGTTTATTAGTCTATTATGATTGAATTGTTATTCTATTATTCTATTCTTATAATTATGTCACATGTAATTGAACGATTATTATAGTTTGAGATTACAAGCTTCTGAGATCAGGAATGCTAATAAATACTATTTTATTGAACTGTTCTATGTAAAGGTTTTCTACTTAAATAGTTTTGAATTTTCTGTAATTAGACGTCAAAGTATCTTACTTTATAGTCATACAGTCTAATGCAGAGAAACAATAACGAATTTGAAGTTAAACATACAATATACGGTATACATATTTCTTAATCAATGCAGTGATTATGCTGTATGTTATGTTAATGCTTGTAGCTTATGATGCTGATAGCCAACCCTCCCTAGCACATCAAATTGTTATTGACTCATTATCTGCTGAGCAAAATGGAAAGCTAAAGAGACCAAGAAGCAAATTTTTCCTTTTTGAATAAGGGAAAAAAAAACTGAATAAAAATAATTTATATGGATGGATTAGGGAAAAGCTTAAAGAAAACTTGGATAACTAATTGCTAATACATAACCAAACTAGCTATGTAAATAACAGAAAAAGAATGGCTAAAGAAAAAAGAAAACATATATAAAAGAGGGACTCGAAATAGTGTAAAACGGGACTGAATCCAACTTTTAAAGTAAAAATATGGATACCAAGAAATGCATTTTCTTATATGTATTAATAAGAAAAAAGAATTAGGAGAATTAGTTTATTTTTTATTAAGAAAACTTTATAATCAAAATATTGTAGCAAAAATATGACAATAATTTTGTAAAAATTAAACAAACACAAACATGTATTTATTTTGCTCAAATGCTTGAGTTGTTCAGGAGCTACAATTTATTTTTCGTAAACCCGTTAAGCAAACAAAAAATTACAGAATAATCACTAATATTCTCCAGAAACATGATAACATAGTTTTTGTCTTAAAAAAATCGTGGTACCATAACTTCTATGAACTTTTTTAGAAATATTTATAACTAATTTTCGTTATCTCTTTCTTTGTCACTTTTTTTTTTCATTGTACAGTCTTTAACAAAACTATATAAATAAAGATTCACAAAATCAAACATGCACATTACAAAAACAATCTCTCACTCCCTACGTACCTTCCCTATATTTGACAGAAGGGTCCAAATAAAAAAAACAAAAAAAAAACATGGAACACCACTTCCTTCAAGATCTCAATACAGAGCGTACATGATGACTAATTTCTTAGAGTTCGCATGGTTCGGTTGTGGAATGTCTTGACTCCACAACGAGGAACAGCAAATTTTCTTACAAATAATACTTATTGACGAATAGGTAATCACTCCTTACAATCTCTCACCTCTCCTTTCTCCTTTCTCATATTCATGCACTCCTGCTATGTGTTATGTATGGCCGTATATAGAGTATAAATAAGTGTCTCTGTACTTCTTAATTCTTTAGGAAAAAAACTTCAATATTGTTTAGTGCCTGACACGCACCTGGATAGGTAAGAACTAGTATTTTTCTCCTTGCACAGCAGCAGTAGAGCATGTTGAAACCGAGGGAGGGGTTAGTACTTGTAAAGGCACTTCAACGCTCAAGTCAGGTTATGTACAATTAGCATTTATAGATGTTAGATTGGGAGATATGTTTCTTTAATAGTTGCAAATGATCCCTATAAGATCGGAATGTTGATACTGCAGTTATGAGTAGTCAAAGGCGGTTATAGGCCCTATTATTACGCAATATCATGATTGGCAATTACGGATACTCGTAGGATTTATCCACTGATCAAACCTCACGATAAAGTTGCTGCTACCCAATGCTGTGGTCCGATATCCGCTGTGGTTGGATCTCAGCAGTGTACCATGAATTCCTGATAGGGTGTCAACGACGAACTTTGGCCGGATGAGTGTCGAGCTCACCTATGGGACATGAGTTAACCCATGAAATAGGATCTCCGATCATGGTCCAGAACAGTTGCTCCTAGCTTGGCGCTTAGATGAGACAACTAAGTGTCAAGGTATCTAAATTTGATAAGAGCACACGACACGCAGTGGAGAAAAGGATCCAAGTCAGAGCTAATGCCATATCTCACGATGTTTTTTCCTAAGGACCGAGGTTTGTGATACATCATAATATGCCCTCGAGGTTAATGAGTAAGGTCGGGATCTGAATTGGATCGCTCTGCTCATGTCACCAATTCCTTTATCCAAGGTATGTCATAGGTTGCCCCTATGTGTAGTTCATGGGGTCTTTGTTGTCCTTTGTTCGAGCTTTTATTCTGCAGTTTATAACAGTTTGAACTTGCTTGGGAACCGTCGCTTTGACTTTATTCGGAATTAAAAATCCTTTAAAAAAGGATAGCAGTTTCAAGTTGTTTCCCAACTACCTGCTACTCTCGTGGCCAATCACAGAGAAGGAGCATTAAAATGCAGCCTCAAACTTGCAACCAGCTTGCCTTCTCAGGAGCCAATTAGAATGCTTCATTTCCTCTATAAATGGGAAATATTTGCATTGAGGCTGACATTCCTTTTGTTCTCTAATCATTTTTTAGAGTGATCTTTTTCCAGAGGATGATCTGTCTCCCATTTCTTGTAAAAATGTGGAGGGTTGTGCTCCCTTTTCAAACCATTTTCCTGTTCTTCCTAAAATTCTTAAAGGTGTTTTCTTTTCCCTAACATCCTCCTCTAGGAGGCCTTTCTTACCAGGCGTAATGGTTCTGTGAGGACCAAGTAGCTACCTTACGTGGGTTGGTCAACATGCATCTAGGCAATAGAAGTTTTTCTTTCCAGGCGTACATAGGGGTGTGTAACCTTTCTGCACATGTTGGGAGGATTCTTCATTTCTACTGTAGTTCCTGTGATGCATGGAGATGCTCCGCACTCCATCCTCTTCCTTTCTCAATAGTTCTGGATGCACTAGCTAAGTGCCTTGCTTTTACTCCTAAGTGTAGTTGGATATGTAGGAGGGTGGAGCAATCTCTTGGAGTAACTTGGAGTGAAGCATTCTCCTCATGTTGGCCAACTGGGAAGAAATGAGTGCTGGTTTCTGGAAGAACCTTGGGGGTGGCCATGGTCAATGGTCATCATCATCATCATCACTATCTTTGTCTGGCTTCCTTCTTGGCTCTCTCCAATGGGCATTCTTAACTTAGAGTAGTTTATGTACTCTTTTTTGTAAAGCTGACGATGTATGCAATGAGAATCATAAAATTCTTTTTTTGAGTCTCGTATCTTCTATTTTCCATTGTCTGTTTCCTTCACCGGGATAAGTCCAACGCTCATTGTTTAACCTCATCATGTTACCCCCAGCTTGATGCTTTGCTAATATAGCGAAGTATCAAGGTAAATCTCAATGCCCCCAGGTGACGGAATCCGCGCTTATGTTGAAGTCGTAGTTCGTGTTGCCTCCAAAGGGTTAAGAGCTTTAATTTGGAGGCATTAATTGTAACACCCACCTTAGGATGCCACATTTATGTTACATAATTACCAAATTAACCTTATATAGATAGCATACATTGTAGGAAAAATACGAAATTCAAAATTTCTTAATAACAAGAAAATAAACTTAGCAGAAAATAAAAACATCACAGCATCATTACAAATAATTTACAACATTTATACATATTCAAGTCTCTTATTATACATATACAAACCTTTAACACACTCATACTATAAATATTACAAACTAGACACTCCAAAAAGTTTAAACACTATTTACATTGACATCTTTGCCCAAGTACAACTAGGCAGCTGAGCCCTCAGAAGTAGCCGGACCCTCAGATGGATCCTCCTCAGATTCCCCGGGTGGGGGAATTCCAACCCGACGTAAAGTCCGTGGAGCAAATGTCCGAGCGGACGATACGACACTACTCTCTCGAGGGGTGCGATAGTACGCTCCCCAATGCTGCCTGATAGATATAGGAAACTCTAACTGTACATAAATAGTGACAGAAAAGTAAGGGTTCCCTGACTGTAACCTACTCAGTCTAATATTTACATCTCCTAAATAATATACACACTCTCTCTCAAGATCTTCAGTCCATGCCTCGTCCCCTCCGATAAATGTCAGTCTCATGTAACCCAAGAAGCTAGGAATCTCCACTGCCATCAGAACTCAAAGTTCTCAACAGAATCTGGACCTTTCTCTACTTCTCGCTCTACGTCCGGCTCAGTATCTTAACAACATATAAACATGATACAACATACACATACAAGAGGTGAGATCACCTATGCCAATACCAGTATGGTAGCAATGAAGATAAACACATCCAAAATATCATACAGATGTCATACTATAATTACAGTTATGCCATTAATCTTATATATCATCATTACACAAGAAATAAAAGAAGAATTACAATTATGCTATTTTCAATACTCAAGTATTCAATATATTAATTACCACAAGCAAGAATTATACAAGAGCAAGAATTACAAGGATATATCATTTATGAATGCAAATGTAAATGCAATGTACACTGACTCAATATCCTACTCCATGGAGCTACAACTCAAATCGGAGAGAATGACTGAAAAGATCTGTCGGCACCAACATGCTTCAGACCACGTGCTCATTTTCTGCACATCTAGCATATGCACGACAGTCTTTATCAAATCATGATTAGGGATAGTGTCTCGGTTCGAATCATTGGTGTGTTGCATCGGTCTAACCCACGCATGTAAGAGCTACCAACTGTCCATTGTAGGCAACCCGCACCCCAATGCCCCCAAGGTCAATCAGTGACCTACACTACGCTTATCGCACCCACTCAGGAGGTGTAATCTCTCCTAGGCAACTTGCCTTACACAGTCCTTTGGACCTTTTCAATGCATGTACTATGCACTATTCACAATTTCCATTGATATCCCATGTGCAGGGTTTATATAATAATTTAACAGCAATGTTACTGTAATTTAATCGCGTAATCATATTTTCGTATTTTCTCACTCGCGACTCAATTGTCGCTCTTTCAAATCACGTAGTGATTTTTCAGTGTTTTCCAATCGCGTAACTATTTTTCATATGTTTTAAATCAGAATTACTGTTTTACTCATTTTAATATTAAAATTTACTGTATTTTTCTCATATTTGCAAAATAGTCCTTTAAAATACATAATTACATATTCGTCCCTCAAAACACAGTATTTTCACTATAACCCCTCAAAATTTTATATTTACATAATGACCCCATATTTCCATGGCATTTCCAATTGAGCCCCTTCCTCATAAAATTTGCCGTGTAAATTTCACATACATACAGTATAAGTTTCGCTACAGTATATATTTCACATACACACATATTATCAGTTCCTTAAGCATTATAGCATACAGGCAAGAATCGAAATAAAATCAGATCTCACAGATACTACACGTACGTACATAGAAACACAAGCAGTCACATACGAAATACAATCCAAACATAGAAACACAATCAAGCACATCTCAATACAGTCCAATCAATACAGTCCAAGAACCTCAAACAATAGGTGAATAAATCCTTAAGAATTTTTCACCGAATAAACCATCCTCATACTACCAGAACATGGGTGGTAAGGTTGAGTCTCCCTCTTACCTCTTGAAGACAAGCTTTGTAAGCTTTCCTCCCTTGCCTTGAAACTTTGTTAATCTCCTAACAAGCCCTAAAATTTTCAAGAAAAATTAGTGAAGGACCATACAAGAATCAAGGTTGAAAACCATGGAAAAATCATGGTTAATAAAATTAAAATCAAACTTGGAATCATTAACTTAAAGCTTACCTCTTTAGGAAGAAGATTGAAGAAGCTTAGGACCTTGTGAAGAAGAAATGATTAGAGTAAGCTTTGAGTCAAAACAAACCAAAAGATGAGTGTTTAAAAGGATGGATGGTGTGAGTTCAAGGTGATGACCGGTTAGTAGAAGAAAGGAAAATGGAAGATGCGCGAGTTTCCCTTGGTGTTTGAGAGAAGTAGATTTATATCTTGATAAATAGAAAAGTGAAGAATGAAGACGATTTGGGAAAGCTGCTGGCCGTGTATATTTGGGAGACAATTGGAAGAATTACTTGAGAAGTAAAAAGTGAATAATGAGGAAGTGAGTAAGTCTGCTGCCGTGTGATCTCACGTGAAATGTGGATGATTTTACTTGGAAAATTATCTAATTTTGAGTGCATAAGACAGCTGCCAACCGTGGATGAATTTGTGATATTTGGAGAGATTATTTGCATGGTTATCCACTCCTTCCAGCTGCCCCATGAGCTGCTTTGCCGTGTTGTGTTCTTTGTGAATGACGTGAGTGACATTTTGCTTGAGCAAATAGCCATGCATTAATTGCACAAGGACACTCTCTTCTCATTGGTTGCTCACTTGACTTTGCATGACATTTGGACATTCAAATATTACATAAAGCTTCACAACTTCGGCTGACGATCGCCGTCTTCTTTGGACGTTTATTTTCTCGCCACCGCTTTGGGTCCGTGTGTTGTCTTTGCTCAATTAATTCTTGGACCGTCCAAAATTTGCTGTTGTTGGGCCTCCAATTTTGCTGCTGGTCCATGGTGATTTAGGTGAGTTTAAGTCCTTAATTCATCATTAGTTCAAGCCTAATTACTAGTTAGTTGATTAGCTATTTGATTGGATTTAATCTCCTAACCATCCTTACTTAATTCTTCAAGTACATAACTAATTTTAGTTTAACGTATTTAGATTGTATCTAATACATATTAATCATGCATCATCACCTCTAATTAGAATTAGGACATTAAAGTAAGGATTAAGTTATAACTAATCCTTAGTTAAGTTAGTTTACTTAATTGCTTAATTAGATAATTAGGACAACTAAATTAAGGTTAATTAGTTTCCTAAGTAAAAGTCAAGCAATTATTGTTGACTCAATCTTATCCATTAATCTTATCTATGATGAATATTACTTGATAGTTTTGGTAAGCTTTGTTTTACACCATTGATTGAATCAATGGTGAAGATCAAAACTTCTAAGTCAAGCTTCAAATCTAATGGTCCACAAGGAAGTCTAAACTTCTTTCCTTGACCAATTCTCATTAGTTAGAAAAGTCTAGCCAATTGTTTTGACTATATCCTATTGGTTCACTTTAATTTTACTTACAAGAAATGTTCTAAACACTTTTTCTTATTAATTAAAACTTATCGGGTCTAACATTCATAGCAACGACTGCTATAAACGCAATCACGGATATTTATCAATACAATATTATTATTTTTACAGATAGATTCTAAAAATTTAAAAGATTCTTTTCTGAGTCACTCAGATTCGGGTTTAGTAAGATCCCCCGTTTCCAAATGAGGCAGATCAGAATTTTCCCGACCTGAAAAATTATTATTTTTCCTAGCCAAGAGCAAATCACACAAAATGATCAAGTATGATCTCAGAACAGTCAAATTATTTTTATACCACAAAGAAAATACCAAAACAGTGTAATTCTGCTATTATCATTCATATAGTCAGAATTTGGGGTGTTACAACTCTCCCCCTCTAAAATAAAGTTTCGTCCTCGAAACTTGACATACACTTAACACAAAAACGGATACTGCTCTCTAATCTTTTCTTCCAACTCCCATGTGGCTTCACCACTTACGTCGTTCCAAACTACTTTAACTAATGCAATGTCCTTTCCTCAAAGCTGCTTTATCCTTCGGTCTTCAATCTTGACTGGAACTGTTTCATAGGTCAAGTTCTCCTTTAGTTGTACAGTGTCTGGTTCGATAATGTGAGTCGGATCTGGAATATATTTCCGTAGTTGTGATACGTGAAATACATTATGAAGATTTGATAAAAATGGCGGTAGAACGACTTGATAAGCTACTGGACCTATCCGACGAAGTATCTGATACGGTCCGATAAACTTGGGTGTAAGCTTCCTCGACTTGATGACTCGTCCAACTCCAGTCATAGGCGTCACACGTAAAAATACATGGTCACCTTCTTCGAATTCCAGTGGTCTTCGCCTTTTATCTGCATAGTTCTTTTGCCGCGTCTGAGCTGTCCTCATCTTGTCTTGGATCATCTTTACCTTTTCAGTTGTCTGCTGCACAATTTCAGGTCCTATTACAGTGCTTTCACCATCCTGGTACCAACACAATGGTGTCCTACATCTTCTCCCATATAAGGCTTCATAGGGTGCCATCCCTATACTCGAATGGAAACTATTGTTGTAGGTGAACTCTATCAATGGCAGAAATTCATCCCAACAACCAGTTTGCTCTAGAACGCAAGCCCTCAACAAGTCCTCCAACGACTGAATTGTTCTTTCTGACTGACCATCAGTTTGTGGATGGTAAGCAGAACTCAAATGTAGATTGGTTCCCATCGCTTCTTGTAGACTAGTCCAAAATCTTGATGTGAATCGTGGATCTCGATCAGAAATTATACTGGATGGTACACCATGAAGTCTAACAATTTCATTGATGTATATCTGAGCCAACTTCTCCATTGAGTACTTAATATTAATCGGTAGAAAATGCGCCGACTTTGTAAGCCGATCAATAATTACCCATATAGAGTCGTGACCCTTCCGAGTTCTTGGTAGCCCCGTGACGAGATCCATTGCTATGTCATCCCATTTCCATTCAGGAATAGGCAAAGGTTGCAACATTCCTGATGGTCTCTGGTGTTCTACTTTGGCCTTCTGACAAGTCAAACAGGATGATACGTATTCAGCTACATCTCGCTTCATTCCTTGCCACCAATACAGCTGCTTCAAATCTTGGTACATCTTTGTGGCTCCTGGATGCATACTCAACTTGCTTCTATGAGCTTCATTCAAAATCAATCTCCTAAGTTCTGGATCGTTTGGCACGCAAACTCTCCCTTTGAACTTCAAAATTCCATCAACACCTTCGCTGAATTCTAATTCTGCTCCTTGACTTCTTGCTTCCTTTGCTTTTTGCAGATATTGATCACTATTTTGCCCTTCTCGTATTTTATCCATCAGATCATTCGAAATGGTGATCATATTCAAACACATCTTCCCTGGTGTCAACTTCACAGATAATCGCATATCCCAAAATTCTTCTATCAACTCCTTCTCCTTCATCATCATAATAGAAGCATTAAGCGATTTTCTACTCAAAGCATCCGCTACGACGTTCGCCTTTCCAAGATGATATTGTAACTGAAAGTCATAATCTTTCAGAAACTTGAGCCAACGCCTTTGTCTCATGTTCAACTCTTTCTGGTCGAACAGATACTTCAAACTTTTGTGGTCACTAAATACAGTAAATGTTGCCCCATAGAGAAAATGTCTCCATACTTTCAACGCAAACACCACTGCTGCTAGCTCCAAGTCATGAGTCGGATAATTCCTCTCATGCACTTTCAACTGCCTCGATGCATATGCCATAACCTTACGGTTCTGCATAAGTACACAACCCAATCCTTGATAAGAAGCATCACAGTACACATCGAAAGGTTCATTCGGATCAAGTAGAATCAAAACTGGTGAAGTAGTCAGTCGTCGTTTTAACTCCTGAAAACTTTCTTCACAGGCTTCAGTCCACACAAATGGTTGATTCTTTCGTGTAAGTTGGGTAAGAGATCCTACAATCTTTGAAAACCCTTCTATGAATCGTCGATAGTAACCGGCTAATCCGATGAAACTATGGATCTCCGATACAGTCTTCGGTCTTTCCCACTCAACAACTGTCTCTACCTTCGAAGCATCAACTTCAATTCCATCTATCGATATGACATGCCCCAAGAATTGTACTTCACTCAACCAAAATTCACACTTGGACAACTTGGCATATAGTTTATTTTCTTTCAAAATCTGGAGAACCACTCTGAGGTGTTCAGCATGTTCCTCCTGACTTCGAGAATAAATCAAGATGTCATCAATAAAGACAACAATAAACTTATCCAAGTATGAACGAAAAAGTCTGTTCATGAAGTCCATAAATATTGCAGGTGCATTAGTCACACCAAAAGGCATCACTTGGTACTCATAATGCCCGTATCGAGTCCGAACGCAGTCTTCTAATATCCTCCACCTTTACACGTATCTGGTGATAACCAAACGTAAATCAATCTTAGAAAATATGGTGGCTCCTCGCAATTGATCCAGCAGATCATCAATCCTCGGTAGGGGATACTTATTCTTGATTGTAATCTTGTTCAAATTGCCGATAATCCACACATAGCCGAGAAGTCCCATCCTTCTTCTTTACCAACAACACTGGAGCTCCCCAAGGTGATACACTTGGTCTCACAAATTGCTTTTCCAATAAATCTTCCAACTGCTTCTTCAGTTCGGCCAACTCTACTGGTGACATTCTGTAAGGTGCCATAGATATAGGTCCAGCTCCAGGTACCAAATCAATAGAGAATTCAATCTCCCTTTCTGGTGGTAATCCCGGTATATCTTCAGGAAACACTTCGGGAAATTCATTCACTACAAAGATATCCTTCAAAACATCTTCACAGTGAACCTCCAAGGAAGATATCAACAAGTATCCTAAGTCTCCTTCCTTTAAACAAGCTTCCACTTGAGTAGCCGTTAAGAATTTAGAATCCTTAACCTCAGGAAAAACTAACGTCTTACTCGAACAGTCAATTAGGATATGGTTAGAAGATAACCAATCTATTCCTAAGATTACATTAATCTTAGAAAGAGGCAAACAAATCAAATCCACATGAAAGATTCTATCTCTAACACAAAAGGGCAATTCAAGCATACTTTTGTAGTTATCATAAGTTTATCAGTAGGAGTAACCACAGTCAAATCATATGGCAATGTAGTCACAGTCAATCCCAAACGCTCCACACAATCACATGCAATGAAAGAATGTGTTGCTCCAGAATCATATAACACTGTTAAAGGGTTACCTTTAATGGCACACTCCTCCATTATCAAGTCCTCAGATTTAGCGGCTTCCTCCCCGCTCATAGTATATACTCGACCACCCGCCTGTGGCCTTGCAGTACGAACATTGCTCACTGATGGCTCTGCCTTCAACTGATCACAGTCTCTGGAAAAATGTCCAAGCTTCCCACATCTATAACAGATCACCCCTTTATGCTGACAATCCCTAGTAAGATGTCCTTTTCCACACTTAAAACATTTAAGTGCAGAAGTTCCAGTTGAAGCTGCCTTACTACCACTTGAACTTCCCCCAACTGATTGCTGTCGATTCTGACTTGCTGCTGGTTTAGTGTAGGGCTTTTGTTGATAACGGTTGCTACCGCTACCTCCGCTACCTCTTCCCCTTTGGAACCGTGTTGGTCCAAAGTTTTTAGTCCTTGCTGCCCGCTGGTTGTCGATCTCCTCAATCTTACGGCACTTGTCCAACAACACTGGAAACTGATCAATATCCACCGTTGCTAAAGCTTTCTTGATGTCAAGTCTCAACCCCTCTTCGAATTTCCTACACTTCCATTCCTCATCTGGATGCATCTGAAAATACCTCGAAAACTTAGACAAGCTTTCGAATCTTGCTGCGTACTCGCTCACAGTCATTGCTCCTTGTCTCAGACTAAGGAATTCCATCTCCTTAGCATGTTGTGCGCTCGCTGGAAAATATTTTGCCAAAAACTTCTGTCTAAAGAGCTGCCATGTTACAACTCTTCCTTCAGCTTCAATTAATCTTCGGGCTCCTGCCCACCAGCTCTCCATCACCAACTAGCACAAACGTCGCAAAAGTAAGTTTTTGCTCATCGATCACATCCCATACCATTAAATATCTTCTCTAATTCCTTAATCCACAGATCGTTCTCTCTGATCAAACTCTCCATGAAATTTAGGCGGATTATTCCTTCGAAATTCGACAAGCTATGAGCATCGTCGATTGCTCTCTGATTCTCATTGTACAACAACTTCACGATCCTTTGTATTGTTGCTATAGTTACAGCCATATTCTGATTGTCATTGCCTGGCGTTCTCATATTCTGCTCTAGTATTAACACGCCCTCTTCCTCGTCCAGCCATTTCGTCTTTCTCAAGTCAACTGGACAACACAATTAAGAGTTGAAATCAATCTTCTAGTAATATGGTTTCCTTTCCGACAAACAAACACAGAGAAACATGCAACTTAACAAGACAGACCAAACCACAACCCAAAAGACTCTAACTTGGGCTCTGATACCAACTAATGTAACACCCACCTTAGGATGCCACATTTATGTTACATAATTACCAAATTAACTTTATATAGATAGCATACATTGTAGGAAAAATACGAAATTCAAAATTTCTTAATAACAAGAAAATAAACTTAGCAGAAAATAAAAACATCATAGCATCATTACAAATAATTTACAACATTTATACATATTCAAGTCTCTTATTATACATATACAAACCTTTAACACACTCATACTATAAATATTACAAACTAGACACTCCAAAAAGTTTAAACACTATTTACATTGACATCTTTGCCCAAGTACAACTAGGCAGCTGAGCCCTTAGAAGTAGCCGGACCCTCAGATGGATCCTCCTCAGATTCCCCGGGTGGGGGAATTCCAACCCGACGTAAAGTCCATGGAGCAAATGTCCGAGCGGACGATACGACACTACTCTCTCGAGGGGTGCGATAGTACGCTCCCCAATGCTGCCTGATAGATATAGGAAACTCTAACTGTACATAAATAGTGATAGAAAAGTAAGGGTTCCCTGACTGTAACCTACTCAGTCTAATATTTACATCTCCTAAATAATATACACTCTCTCTCTCAAGATCTTCAGTCCATGCCTCGTCCCCTCCGATAAATGTCAGTCTCATGTAACCCAAGAAGCTAGGAATCTCCACTGCCATCAGAACTCAAAGTTCTCAACAGAATCTGGACCTTTCTCTACTTCTCGCTCTACATCCGGCTCAGTATCTTAACAACATATAAACATGATACAACATACACATACAAGAGGTGAGATCACCTATGCCAATACCAGTATGGTAGCAATGAAGATAAACACATTCAAAATATCATACAGATGTCATACTATAATTACAGTTATGCCATAATCTTATATATCATCATTACACAAGAAATAAAAGAAGAATTACAATTATGCTATTTTCAATACTCAAGTATTCAATATATTAATTACCACAAGCAAGAATTATACAAGAGCAAGAATTACAAGGATATATCATTTATGAATGCAAATGTAAATGCAATGTACACTGACTCAATATCCTACTCCATGGAGCTACAACTCAAATCGGAGAGAATGACTGAAAAGATCTGTCGGCACCAACATGCTTCAGACCACGTGCTCATTTTCTGCACATCTAGCATATGCACGACAGTCTTTATCAAATCATGATTAGGGATAGTGTCTCGGTCCGGATCATTGGTGTGTTGCATCGGTCTAACTAACGGTACAGAAGAGCTACAAACTGTCCATTGTAGGCAACCCGCACCCCAATGCCCCCAAGGTCAATCAGTGACCTACACTACGCTTATCGCACCCACTCAGGAGGTGTAATCTCTCCTAGGCAACTTGCCTTACACAGTCCTTTGGACCTTTTCAATGCATGTACTATGCACTATTCACAATTTCCATTGATATCCCATGTGCAGGGTTCATATAATAATTTAACAGCAATATTACTGTAATTTAATCGCGTAATCATATTTTCGTATTTTCTCACTCGCGACTCAATTCTGTCGCCCTTTTCAAATCACGTAGTGATTTTTCAGTGTTTTCCAATCGCGTAACTATTTTTCATATGTTTTAAATCAGAATTACTGTTTTACTCATTTTAATATTAAAATTTACTGTATTTTTCTCATATTTGCAAAATAGTCCTTTAAAATACATAATTACATATTCGTCCCTCAAAACACAGTATTTTCACTATAACCCCTCAAAATTTTATATTTACATAATGACCCCATATTTCCATGGCATTTCCAATTGAGCCCCTTCCTCATAAAATTTACCGTGTAAATTTCACATACATACAATATAAGTTTCACTAGTATATATTTCACATACACACATATTATCAGTTCCTTAAGCATTATAGCATACAGCAAGAATCGAAATAAAATCGATCTCACAGATACTACACGTACGATGCACATAGAAACACAAGCAAATCACATCCCAAATACAATCCAAACATAGAAACACAATCAAGCACATCTCAATACAGTCCAATCAATACAGGTCCAAGAACCTCAAACAATAGGTGAATAAATCCTTAAGGATTTTTCACCGAATAAACCATCCTCATACTACCAGAACATGGGTGGTAAGGTTGAGTCTCCCTCTTACCTCTTGAAGACAAGCTTTGTAAGCTTTCCTCCCTTGCCTTGAAACTTTGTTAATCTCCTAACAAGCCCTAAAATTTTCAAGAAAAATTAGTGAAGGACCATACAAGAATCAAGGTTGAAAACCATGGAAAAATCATGGCTAATAAAATTAAAATCAAACTTGGAATCATTAACTTAAAGCTTACCTCTTTAGGAAGAAGATTGAAGAAGCTTAGGACCTTGTGAAGAAGAAATGATTAGAGTAAGCTTTGAGTCAAAACAAACCAAAAGATGAGTGTTTAAAAGGATGGATGGTGTGAGTTCAAGGTGATGACCGGTTGGTAGAAGAAAGGAAAATGGAAGATGCGTGAGTTTCCCTTGGCGTTTGAGAGAAGTAGATTTATATCTTGATAAATAGAAAAGTGAAGAATGAAGACGATTTGGGAAAGCTGCTGGCCGTGTATATTTGGGAGACAATTGGAAGAATTACTTGAGAAGTAAAAAGTGAATAATGAGGAAGTGAGTAAGTTGCTGCCGTGTGATCTCACGTGAAATGTGGATGATTTTACTTGGAAAATTATCTAATTTTGAGTGCATAAGACAGCTGCCAACCGTGGATGAATTTGTGATATTTGGAGAGATTATTTGCATGGTTATCCACTCCTTCCACCGCCCAATGAGTCATCGCCGTGCCGTCTTTGTTTCTTTGTGAATGACGTGAGTGACATTTTGCTTGAGCAAATAGTCATGCATTAATTGCACAAGGACACTCTCTTCTCATTGGTTGCTCACTTGACTTTGCATGGCATTTGGACATTCAAATATTACATAAAGCTTCACAACTTCGGGCCGACGGTCTTTCTTCTTTGACGTTTATTTTCTCGCCACCATCTTTGGTAGTGGTGTTCTTGCTCCAATTCAATTGCTTTGGACCGTCCAAAATTTGCTGTTTGTTGGGCCTCCAATTTTGCTGGTCCATGGTGATTTAGGTGAGTTTAAGTCCTTAATTCATCATTAGTTCAAGCCTAATTACTAGTTAGTTGATTAGCTATTTGATTGGATTTAATCTCCTAACCATCCTTACTTAATTCTTCAAGTACATAACTAATTTTAGTTTAACGTATTTAGCTTGTATCTAATACATATTAATCATGCATCATCACCTCTAATTAGAATTAGGACATTAAAGTAAGGATTAAGTTATAACTAATCCTTAGTTAAGTTAGTTTACTTAATTGCTTAATTAGATAATTAGGACAACTAAATTAAGGTTAATTAGTTTCCTAAGTAAAAGTCAAGCAATTATTGTTGACTCAATCTTATCCATTAATCTTATCTATGATGAATATTACTTGATAGTTTTGGTAAGCTTTGTTTTACACCATTGATTGAATCAATGGTGAAGATCAAAACTTCTAAGTCAAGCTTCAAATCTAATGGTCCACAAGGAAGTCTAAACTTCTTTCCTTGACCAATTCTCATTGGTTAGAAAAGTCTAGCCAATTGTTTTGACTATATCCTATTGGTTCACTTTAATTTTACTTACAAGAAATGTTCTAAACACTTTTTCTTATTAATTAAAACTTATCGGTCTAACATTCATAGCAACGATTTATATAAACGCAATCACGGATATTTATCAAGACAATATTATTATTTTTACAAATAGATTCTAAAAATTTAAAAGATTCTTTTCTCGAGTCACTCAGATTCGGGTTTAGTAAGATCCCCGTTTCCAAATGAGGCAGATCAGAATTTTCCGGCCGAAAAATTATTATTTTTCCTAGCCAAGAGCAAATCACACAAAATGATCAAGTATGATCTCAGAACAGTCAAATTATTTTTATACCACAAAGAAAATACCAAAACAGTGTAATTCTGCTATTATCATTCATATAGTCAGAATTTGGGGTGTTACATTAATGACAAAATCATTTGACATTCATGGATGCACCGTAGTCCAGCCAAAGTCCACGCATCAAATGACTACAGGTGGACATTCTGGGGCATAGCCGGGGTCCGTTGAAAAAATTCGTGCTCAACAGCAAGGCTTGTATGATGTTTGATTTTTTGAGCTACCGTCGTTTCAACTGCTATGATAGCTGTGAAGTCCATGTGGCACGCTCTGACTGGATAGACGTGGTTAGGATTTTGCACGCCATGATGAGGGGCTTTTGAAATCTAAAGTGTTAGGACAAAATTGCCCCTAATCGTCTTGCCTCTATAAATAGGGGCTAAGGACGCCTCTTCCGCACTTTACTGTTCCTCTCCAAACTTTGGTGACTTGAAGCAATTTCTGACAACTTTTCTAGGTGGAGAAGTGTAGTTTTGAGCAGTTGACAGTGGTTCTCAATGTTGGTGTATGCCCTAGAGGCCAATACATTTTCTGTATCTACATATATTCTATTATGCTATTTTATATATGAGGCATTTCATTTATTGTGTTATTTTTTGATAAACATAATAAAGTCCTTAGAATAGTAAGTTTGATGCCATAGGACATCAAGTGGATGACTTGATTGTGAGATCCTTTTGGTTACAACACTATTCTTAAATGTCCCTAGTCAAGTATTATTGTTAATTAGGACAACAATAATACATTGAGACTAGTATGTGCATAGACTGATGACCACATCTCACAGGTCATGGATATGAGATATCAAGTCCTCACATGGGTACACATTAGAGTAATGATGTACTGGACTGACCTACCATGAGAACGCTACATAGATCGTTACGTGAGTGTCATAAGCGATTCTTATAGTGGCAATGGTGTCTGTGGTCCTTTGACCTGAAATCACCACGATTCCTACATGAGGAGTTGTGTGTTTTAATACCAACAAACGTCATTTGTAACAAGGTAATTATAAACTTGGTTATTGGACATACCGCAAATCATGCAGAGGGATGTGAGTGACCTAGATGGGATTTGTCACTCTTACATAACAGGAGCGATATCTTCGAGCCCCCTGATTGAGTGAGACTGCAAAATGCATGACCATGCTCAAATGAGTCAATATGAGATATTGATTTCATTTGTTGTTACAAAGTCTACTCGAGTATCAGGAAATGAATGATTTAACTATACAAGGGTGACGCATTCCATGCCTTGTGTTCATTCTAGATATCTTGACAAAGGGACTAAACGACACGGAAACATTGGTCACGGAAAGGTTATGTCAAATCATTGACATTCATATTACTTGGGTAGCAGCGATGTGTTGCTAGATACCGTTCACTGCTTGTAATATTAAAATAAGTATTTTAATATTACTGCCAATGTAATAAGAACCTGTAGGGTCACACACATAGAGCAGACTAAAATTGGAGCAATGGATCCAAGTTGGACTCGGATTCAAATATGGGTCAGACTCATAACAGGTGGTTCTAGGGTTGCACAGCTTACCTTGCTGCTGCTCACACTCACTTAAGGCAATCACTATTATAAATAGTACTGCTAAGGGGCTGCTAAGATAATAAAATTTCAGAACCCTAGCCGCACCTACAGAAAAAAAGTGAGTGAGAGAGCGACAAGTTTCTTCTCTTCTCTTCGCAGCTAGCACTATGTGAGAGACGTGAGGCTCCTCTTTGCGGACGTTAGACGTTCGTGAGTCTATTCGTGTGGATACCGCAGAGACATCGTTTCTATTACGGTGTTGGTGATTCACGCCCTTCCTTTTGATCACGCTTCAAGAGGCAAATCATTTAAAAACTCAGATTATGGCTTTTTTCACATGGATCCTCGGTGGGAATCCCTGTTTTTCGCTGCGTGATGTATCCACAATTCCCAATAGTGGTATCAGAGCGTCTTGTGAAACCATGATTCGATTTTCTGTTTTCGTTTACATGAGATAACATATTTTCTATTCTTGTTTTTGACAAAAGATATGATCTTTAATATGTTATTTCCGAAAATCGTATGAAACCCTTTGCGAAAACATATTCTGTTTCTTATGTTGTATGCAAAACCGTGATGTTGTTTTCAAAAACCCATGAAGATGTTCATATGTTTTGTGAAAACCATTTTGTTTTAAGATGTATGTTTTTGCGAAGCTTTCTGGTATGTATGTGATACGTACAACGTTATTGGAATCCTTATTCTCAATGCGCAGTGCAAGGATTTGGGAAACCTTGTTCTTGGTTTGCGGCAGCAGGGGTTATGGAATCCTTGTTTCTGCACAAGAGGCACGGCGCAAGGGGTTTTGGAAACCCTATTTTTGTTTTGCGGCAGCAGCATCAAGTGTTGATGTCAAGCCGTCAAGGAGGCGCCAGAGGTTCAAGTGTTGAACGATGGCACAAGGGTTCCCCGTGGCACATGAAATGTTCATGTTGTTCGGGCTTTGGGTTCCACGCCGAACAAGGGTTTAAGGGAGGTGCAAGAGATTCAGCTCTTGTTTATGGTTCAAATTTTCGGTAGCGCCCCGCACCCCGCAAAGGGGCGGCCTCCCCTTGACCCCCGCCCGCTAATCGGGCAGCGGGAACCCTGTGCTACCTCTGCATAGTGTGTTTTTTGAAAGTGCGATATTTTATATCCAATTTTATGACTCATGAAAATAATAATGTATTATTGTTATGAGTTTATATGTTTTTGTGATGCATGGTGCATGGTTATAGCCTTAGTCCTCTTTTTATGCCTTTTGGTTTTAATAAATAGGACCTGCGTGTCGTGCCTTTCTCTCTACATTCTGATTATACATTCTCTTCTCACCTAACTCCCTCGAATGTAAAAGAGGTTTCTATATAATATAATTATGATGTGGAGGCAAGAAAACGACATCAAGTGAGGACGTTGATGGGAGACGCTTGGTGAAGCTGGCTTAGTTAATGTTACTCTCTTAAGGGGCCATAACCATGTCACTTTTATTATATGTTTTTTATGTATGAGATGCATGGATAATGTTTATGGTATGATAAACAGTTTAATAAATGGTGAGATCTAGTAATAATAATAATAAAAATTCCCTCAAAGCAAATTTTAAATCATTATGTGATGCCTTCCAATGTGTGGCACTCGTCAAGACTAGTATCGATCAAGTGCAGGTCTGCCAAAGCAGGATGCCTTTATCTATATTAGTAAGACACGATGGGATAAAGGTAATATCCAACTGCCAACCATTGGGTCTGACTTAACTAGGCCATTTCAATAGGATTGAAGGCTTAGAGGCATGAAGTTGAGCTTTGGTCCATTAGATGGACTTGAATAAGTGTTATTCACCCAACTATCCAAGAGTTACATGCGATGTAATTAGAAAGTGTTTCCTACCTAAATAACTGAATTTTGGGTGATCAGCCAAAGTCGATTCAAAAATAGGTGTAATATGGATCTTGGCCCATTAGGAAATCTTATGATGGGATTTTCTGAGTCAATGCTGAGGGTCATTGACTTAAATAAAATAATGGGAGGCATATTTAATTAAAAGACCTCATTAAATATGTTTATGACATGATACTTATATTTTGCATATTTCTGTTAATAGATTACCATGGCAACAAACACATCGGGTACTTTATCATTGCAATCTATCCTTAAGAAGGACAAGTTGTCTGGAACGAATTTTCTAGACTGGTACAGGAATTTGAGGATTGTCCTCAAGCAAGAGAAAAAGTTATATGTATTGGAACAGCCTATTCCTGAGCCACCTGCTGCTAATGCCCCTAGAACTGAAAGAGATGCTTATAAGAAGCATCAAGATGATGCCTTGGACATCAGATGTCTAATGCTGGCCACCATGAACTTCGAGCTCCAAAAGCAACATGAGAACATGGATGCATACGATATGATCGTACACCTTAAGAAGCTCTATCAAGAGTAGGCCAGGCATGAGAGATTCGAGGTCTCTAAAGCACTATTTCAGTGCAAGCTGGTAGAAGAAAGCCCTGTTGGTGCTCATGTACTCAAGATGATTAGGTACATTGAAAACCTAGAGAGACTCGATTTTCCTTTAGGCCGAGAGTTGGACACTGACTTAGTCCTGCAATTGTTGCCGGAAAGTTTTAGTCAATTTGTCATGAACTACAATATGAATGAGATTGACAAATCACTACCAGAGTTGCTAGGCATATTGAGAACTGCTGAGCAGAACATTAACAAAGGCAAGGGGAAGGCCATAATGATGGTCCAAAAGAATAAGGGCAAGAAACAGCAGAAAAAGCCCAAGGACAACTGGAAGGGCAAGGGCAAGGATACGTCCAAGTCCAGCACTTCTGGCTTGAAACCAGTAAGTGGAGTGGCTAAGGAAGGTACATGCTTCCATTGTGGTCAGACCAGACATTGGAAGAGGAACTGTGCCAAGTTCTTGGAGGAGCTCAAAAAGAAAAAGGGAAGTGAGACTTCTACTTGTGGTATTTTTGTTATTGAAGTCAATTTATCTACTTCTGCATCATGGGTATTAGATACTGGATGTGGATCTTACATTTTTGTAAATGTGCAGGATCTAAAGAGCAGTAGACCATTGACGAAGGGCGAAGTCGACCTACGAGTGGGAAATGGAGCAAAGGTTGCTGCATTAGCTGTAGGGACTTATTTATTATCTTTGCCCACTGGGCTTGTAATAGAGTTAGAGAACTGCTATTTTGTGCTTGCTATTAGCAGGAATATCATTTCTGTGTCTTGTTTGGACAAGAAAGGTTTTTATTTTATTATAAAGGACAAGTGTTGTTCCATTTATATGAATGATATTTTTTATGGTAGTGCACAATTGAGTAATGGACTTTATGTACTTGATCTCGAAATGCTCGTCTATAACATAAATACAAAGAGGTTTAAATCAAACGATCTAAACCCAACTTTTCTCTGGCATTGTCGTTTGGGCCACATAAATAAGAAACGCATCTCCAAACTCCATAAAGATGGATTCTTGAATTCATTTGATTTCGAATCATATGAGATATGTGAATCTTGTTTATTGGGGAAGATGACAAAGGCCCCATTCACCGGACAAGGTGAAAGGGCTAGTGATCTTTTAGGCCTTATACATAGTGATGTATGTGGGCCACTAAACATACTCGCTAGAAGAGGTTTTCAATACTTCATTACATTTACTGATGATTTCAGTAGATATGGATTTGTATATCTTATGAAGTACAAATTAGAATCCTTTGAAAAGTTCAAAAGAGTTCAAGAATGAAGTACAAAACCAACTTGGCAAAAGTATTAAAATCCTTTGATCAGATCGAGAAGGAGAATACTTAAGTCAACAGTTTGATGATCATCTGAAAGAGTGTGGGATAATATCTCAACTCACTCCACCAGGAACACCACAATGGAATGGTGTCTCTGAAAGGAGGAACCGAACCTTGTTGGACATGGTCCGATCCATGATGAGTCATGCAAACCTTCCAGGCTCCTTTTAGGGACATGCTCTGTTAACAGCAGCTTTCACACTTAACCGTATTCTATCTAAGACTGTTCACAAGACACCATATGAGATATGGACTGGGAGACAACCCAATATGTCTTTCTTGAAGATTTGGGGCTGCGAAGCTTATGTGAAATGTTAAGTTTCTGATAAGCTTGGACCTAAATTAGATAAATGCTTCTTTGTGGGGTATCCAAAGGAAACCAAGGGATACTTTTTCTATAATCCTACCAAGGGCAAAATGTTTGTCGCACAGACGACTGTGTTTCTAGAAAAAGAGTTTATCTCCAAAGGAACCAGTGGGAGAAAAGTAGAACTTGAAGAAGTTTAAGTTTCACAAAGCAGCAATGAACCAATGATGGAAATAGAGCAGCCTCCACAAAATGTTGTGGAACAGCAACCTGCTCTAGTAGCACAAGACCTGCGTAGGTCTAACAGGATACGTCATCAACCAGAGAGATATGGATTTCTCATGACCCAACAAGGTGACGTATTGCTCATGGATCAAGATGAGCCTGTGACTTACCAGGAAGCCATTATTGGCCCAGAATCTAAGAAATGGCTTGAGACCATGAGATCTGAAATGGATTCCATGTACGCCAACCAGGTCAACCAGGTATAGACCTTGGTTGACCCACCTGAAGGGGTAAAACCCATTGGGTGCAAGTGAGTTTTCAAGAAGAAAACCGACATGGATGGTAATGTGCATACCTTTAATGCACGATTTGTGGCTAAAGGTTTCAAACAAATTCATGGTGTAGACTATGATGAGACTTTTTCCCCAGTTGCGATCCTTAAATCCGTTTGGATCTTGCTTGCTATTGCAGCATACCATGATTATGAAATCTGGAAAATAGATGTCAAAACTGCTTTCCTTAATGGAAATCTTCTCGAAGATGTGTACATGACACAACCTGAGGGTTTTGCCACTCCAGAGGATGCTAGAAAAGTATGCAAGTTACAACGATTTATTTATGGATTGAAGCAAGCTTCCAGAAGCTGGAATCTTCGTTTTGATGATACAATAAAATAGTTTAGTTTCATCAAGAATGAAAAAGAATCTTGTGTCTACAAGAAGGTTAGTGGGAGCACTATTGTCTTTCTGATATTGTATGTAGATGACATACTACTTATTGGAAATGACATCCCTATCCTACAGTCCGTAAAGACTTGGTTAGGGAACTGCTTCTCTATGAAGGACTTGGGCGAAGCCACCTATGTATTAGGTATCAGGATCTATAGAGATAGATCACTGAGACTGCTTGGCCTAAGTCAGAGTACATACATAGACAAAGTGTTAAGACTATTTAACATGCATGAATCCAAGAAAGGACTCTTGCCTATGTCACATGGTGTAAGCCTATCTAAGGCTCAATCCCCTTCCACCTAAGATGAGAGGGATCGCATGAGCAAGATTCCATATGCATCTACAATTAGATCTATCATATATGCCATGTTATGTACTCGACCAGACATCTCGTGTGCTTTGAGCATGACGAGTAGGTACCAGTCTGATCCCGGTGAGAGTCACTGGATTGCTATCAAGAACATCCTTAAGTACTTAAGAAGGACTAAGGATTCGTTCTTGGTATATGGAGGCGAGGAAGAGCTAGTTGTAAAAGGTTACACTGATGCTAGCTTCCAAACTGATAAGGATGACTCCAGATCTTAATCGGGTTATGTTTTTTGCCTAAATGGTGGGACTGTGAGCTGGAAGAGCTCAAAGCAGGAGACAATCACCGATTCTACCACAGAGGCTGAGTATATTACTGCCTCCAATGCAGCAAAGGAGGTCGTTTGGATCAGGAAGTTCATTACTGAACTTGGCACCATTCCTAGTATTGTGGACCCAGTGGACCTCTATTATGATAATAATGGAGCCATTGCACAAGCTAAGGAGCCTAGATCTCACCAGCGATCCAAACATATACTTAGGCGCTTCCATCTCATTCGAGAGATCATTGATAGAGGAGATGTGAAGATATGCAGAGTACCAACAGATGATAACATTGCTGATCCACTGACGAAGCCTCTTGCACAGCAGAAGTATGAGGGTCACACTAGGTCTTTAGGTATTAGATATATGCCTGATTGGCTCTAGTGCAAGTGGTAGATTGTTGGTGTATGCCCTAGAGGCCAATACATTTTCAGTATTTACATACATTCTATTATGCTATTTTATATGTGAGGCATTTCATTTATTATGTTCTTTTTTGATAAATATAATAAAGTCCTTAGAATAGTAAGTTTGATGCCATAGGACAATAAATGGATGACTTGATTGTGAGATGCTTTTGGTTACAACACTATTCTTAAATGTCCCTAGTCAAGTATTATTGTTAATTAGGACAACAATAATACATTGAGACTAGTATGTGCATAGACCGATGACCACATCTCACAGGTCATAGATATGAGATATTAAGTTTTCATATGGGTACACATTAGAGTAATGATGTACTAGACTGACCCACAATGAGAACGCTACATGGATCGTTACGTGAGTGTCATAAGCGATTCTCATAGTGATAATAGTGTCTGTGGTCCTTTGACCTGAAATCACTATGATTCCTACATGAGAAGTTGTGTGTTTTAATACCATCAAACGTCATCTGTAATAAGGTGATTATAAAGTTGGTTATTGGACATACCGCTGTTGGTGTATGCCCTAGAGGCTAATACATTTTCTGTATTTACATATATTCTATTATGCTATTTTATATATGAGGCATTTCATTTATTGTGTTCTTTTTTGATAAACATAATAAAGTCCTTAGAATAGTAAGTTTGATGCCATAGGACATCAAGTGGATGACTTGATCGTGAGATCCTTTTG
Organism: Ormosia semicastrata; assembly: GCA_029884595.1. Classification (NCBI taxonomy): domain Eukaryota; kingdom Viridiplantae; phylum Streptophyta; class Magnoliopsida; order Fabales; family Fabaceae; genus Ormosia; species Ormosia semicastrata. Next base: position 943,627 of record JAQQTO010000050.1, on the reverse strand, counting down.
GTTACAACACTATTCTTAAATGTCCCTAGTCAAGTATTATTGTTAATTAGGACAACATTAATACATTGAGACTAGTATGTGTAGAGACTGATGACCGCATCTCACGGGTCATGGATATGAGATATCAAGTCTTCACATAGGTACATATTAGAGTAATGATGTACTGGATTGACCCACCATGAGAACGCTACATGGATCGTTACGTGAGTGTCATAAGCGATTCTCATAGTAACAATGGTGTTTGTGATCCTTTGACCTGAAATCACTACGATTCCTACATGAGGAGTTGTGTGTTTTAATGCCATCAAACGTCATCTGTAACAAGGTGATTATAAAGTTGGTTATTGGACATACCGCAAATCATGCAAAGGGATGTGAGTGACCTAGATGGAATTTGTCACTCCTACATAATAGGAGCGATATCTTCGGGCCCCCTGATTGAGTGAGACTGCGAAATGCATGGCCATGCTCAAATGAGTCAATATGAGATATTGATCTCATTTGTTGTTACAAAGTCTACTCGAGTATCAGGAAACGAATGATTGAATTATACAAGGGTGACGCATTCCATGCCTTGTGTTCAATCTAGATATCTTGACAAAGGGACTAAACGACACGGAAACATTGGTCACGAAAAGGTTATGTCAAATCACTGACATTCTTATTACTTGGGTAGCAGCGATGTGTTGCTAGATACCGCTCACTGCTTGTAATATTAAAATGGGATTTTAATATTACTGCCAACGTAATAAGAACCTGCAGGGTCACACATATAGAGCAGACTAAAATTGGAGCAATAGATCCAAGTTGGACTCAGATTCAAATATGGGCCAGACTCATAACATATGGGTCTAGGGTTGCACAATGCTTACCTTGCTTTCTTTGCTCACACTCACTTAAGGCGATCACTATTATAAATAGTACTCGCTAAGGGGGCTGCTAACAGAGATAATTCTGAACCCTAGCCGCACCTACAGAATAGTGAGTGAGAGAGCGACAGGTTTCTTCTCTTCTCTTCGCAGCTAGCACTGTGTGAGAGATGTGAGGCTCCTCTTTGCGAACGTTGGACGTTCGTGAGTCTGTTCGTGTGGATACCGCAGAGACATCGTTTCTATTACGGTGTTAGTGATTCACGCTTCAAGAGGTAAATCATTAAAAAAAATTGGATTATGGCTTTTTCACATGGATCCTCGATGGGAATCCCTGTTTTCCGCTGCGCGTTATATCCGCAAAATTCCCAACAGTGGTATCAGAGCGTCTTGCAAAACCATGATTCGGTTTTCTGTTTTCATTTACATGAGATAACATGTTTTCTGTTCTTATTTTTGACAATAGATATGATCTTTAATATGTTATTTCTAAAAATCGTATGAAACCCTTTTGCGAAAACATATTCTGTTTCTTACGTTGTATGCAAAACCGTGATGTTGTTTTCAAAACTTCATGAAGATGTTCATATGTTCTGTGAAAACCGTTTTGTATTAAGGTATATGTTTTTGCGAAGCTTTCTGGTATGTATGTGATACAAACAGCATTATGGAATCCTTATTCTCAATGCACGGCGCAAGGGTTTAGGAAACCTTGTTCTTGGCTTGCGGCGGCAGGGGTTATGGAATCCTTGTTTCTGCACAAGAGGCGCAGCGCAAGGGGTTTGGAAACCCTATTCTTATTTTGCGGCAAAGAAAGATCAAGTGTTGATGTCAAGCCGCCAACGAGGCGCCCGAAGTTCAAGTGTTGAACGACAAATAAGCAAGGGTTCCTCGCGGCACATGAAGTGTTCATGTTGTTCAGGCTTAGGGTTTCGCGCGGCACATGCTGCACCAAGGGAGGCGCAAGAGATTCACGGAACCCCGTGCTTTCCTCGCGTAGTGTGTTATTCGAAAGCGCAATATTTTCTATCTTTTTATAACTCACGAAAAATAATTATGTATTATTGTTATGAGTTTATATGTTCTTTGTGATGCATGGTGCATGGTTATGGCCTTAGTCCTCTCTTTTATGCCTTTTGGTTTTAATAAATACGACCTGCGTGTCGTGCCTTTCTCTCTACATTCTGATTGTACATTCTCTTCTCACCTAACTCCCCTCGAATGTAAAAGAGGTTTCTATATAATGTAATTATGATGTGGAGACAAGAAGGCAGCATCAAGTGAGGACGTTGGTGGGAGATGCTTGATGAAGCTGGCTTAGTTAATGCTACTCTCTTAGGGGCCATAACCATGTCACTTTTATTATATGCTTTTTATGTATGAGATGCATGGATGTTGTTTATGGTATGATAAACAATTTAATAAATGGTGAGATCTAATAATAATAATAATAATTCCCTCAAATTAAATATTAAGTCATTATGTGATGCCTTCTAATGTGTGGCACTCGTCAAGACTAGTATCGATCAAGTGCAGGTCTGCCAAAGCAGGATGCCTTTATCTATATTAGTAAGACGCGATAGGATAAAGGTAATATCCAACTGCCAACCATTGGGTCTGACTTAACTAGGCCATTTCAATAGGATTGAAGGCTTAGAGGCATGAAGTTGGGCTTTAGTCCATTAGATGGACTTGAATAAGTGTTATTCACCCAACTATCCAAGAATTACATGTGATGTAATTGGAAAGTGTTTCCTACCTAAATAACTGAATTTTGGGTGATCAGCCAAAGCTGACTCAAAATTAGGTGAAATATGGGTCTTGGCCTACTAGGAAATCTTACGATGGGATTTTCTGAGTCAATGCTGAGGGTCATTGACTTGAATAAAATAGTGGGAGGCATATTTAATTAAAAGACCTCATTAAATATGTTTATGGCATGATACTTATATTTTGCATGTTTCTGTTAATAGATAACCATGGCAACAAACACATCGGGTACTTTATCATTGCGATCCGTCCTTGAGAAGGACAAGTTGATTGGAACAAATTTTCTAGACTGGTACAGGAATTTGAGGATTGTCCTCAAGCAAGAGAAAAAGCTGTATGTTTTGGAACAACCTATTCCTGAGCCACCTGCTGCTAATGCCCCTAGAACTGAAAGAGATGCTTATAAGAAGCATCAAGATGATGCCTTGGACATTGGATGTCTAATGCTGGCCACCATGAACTCTGAGCTCCAAAAGCAACATGAGAACATGGATGCATACGATATGATCGTACACCTTAAGAAGCTCTATCAAGAGCAGGCTAGGCATGAGAGATTTGAGGTCTCTAAAGCAACTGTTTTCAAGGTGCAAGCCGGTAGAAGGAAGCCCCGTTGGTGCTCATGTACTCAAGATGATTGGGTACATTGAAAACCTAGAGAGACTGGGTTTTCCTTTGGGCCAAGAGTTGGCCATGACTTAGTCCCGCAATCGTTGCTTGGAAAGTTTCATCAATTTGTCATGAAATACAACATGAATGAGATTGACAAATCACTACCGAGTTGCTAGGCATGTTGAGAACTCACTGAGCGTAACATCAACAAAGGTAAAGGGAAGGCCATAATGATGGTCCAAAAGAATAAGGGCAAGAAACAAAGAGAAAAAGCCCAAGGACAACTGGAAGGGCAAGGGCAAGGACAAGTCCAAGCCTAGCACTTCTAGTTTGAAACCAGATGGGTGGAGTGGCTAAGGAAGGTACATGCTTCCATTGCGGTCGACCAGGACATTGGAAGAGGAACTATGCCAAGTTCCCGGAGGAGCTCAAAAAGAAGAAGGAAGTGAGACTTCCACTTCGGTATTTTTGTTATTGAAGTCAATTTATCTACTTCGCATCATGGATATTAGATCTTGGATGTGGATCTCACATTTGTGTAAATGTGCGGGATCTAAAGAGCGAAGAGACCATTGACGAAGGGCGAAGTCGACCTACGAGTTGGAAATGGAGCAAAAGTTGCTTTGCATTAGGCAGTAGGGACTTATTTATTATCTCGCCCACCGGGCTTGTAATAGAGTTAGAGAACTGCTATTTTTTTGTGCCTGCTATTAGTAGGAATATCATTTCTGTTTCTTGTTTGGACAAGAAAGGTTTTTCTTTTATAATAAAGGACAAGTGTTGTTCTATTTATATGAATGATATTTTTTATGGTAGTGCACAATTGAGTAATGGACTTTATGTACTTGATCTCGAAATGCCCATTTATAACATAAATACAAAGAGGTTTAAATCAAACGATCTGAACCCAACTTTTCTCTGGCATTGTCGTTTGGGCCACATAAATGAGAAACGCATCTCCAAACTCCATAAAGATGGATTCTTGGACTCATTTGATTTCGAATCATATGAGATATGTGAATCTTGTTTATTAGGGAAGATGACAAAGGCCCCATTCACTGGACAAGGTGAAAGGGCTAGTGATCTTTTAGGCCTTATACATAGTGATGTATGTGGGCCATTAAACACAGTCGCTAGAGGTGGTTTTCAATACTTCATTACATTTACTGATGATTTCAGTAGATATGGATTTGTATATCTTATGAAGCACAAATCAGAATCCTTTGAAAAGTTCAAAGAGTTCAAGAATGAAGTACAAAATCAACTTGGCAAGAGTATTAAAATCCTTCGATCAGATCGAGGAGGAGAATACTTAAGCCAACAGTTTGATGATCATCTGAAAGAGTGTGGGATAATATCTCAACTCATTCCACCAAGAACACCACAATGGAATGGTGTCTCTGAAAGGAGGAACCGGACCTTGTTGGACATGGTCCGATCCATGATGAGTCATGCAAACCTTCCAGGCTCCTTCTGGGGACATGCTTTGTTAACAGCAACTTTCACACTTAACCGTGTTCCATCTAAGACGGTTCAAAAGACACCATATGAGATATGGACTGGGAGACGGCCCACTATGTCTTTCTTGAAGATTTGGGGCTGCGAAGCTTACGTGAAACGTCAAGTTTCTGATAAGCTTGGACCTAAATCAGATAAATGCTTCTTTGTGGGGTATCCAAAGGAAACCAAGGGATACTTTTTCTATAATCCTACCGAGGGCAAAGTGTTTGTCGCACGGACGGTTTGTGTTTCTAGAAAGGGAGTTTATCTCCAAAGGAACCAAGTGGGAGAAAAGTAGAACTTGAAGAAGTTCAAGTTTCACAAAGCGAAGATGAACCAATGGTGGAAATAGAGCGACCTCCACAAAATGTTGTGGAACAAAGAACTGCTCTAGTAGCACAAGACCTGCGTAGGTCTAACAGATACGTCATCAACCGAGAGAGATATGGATTTCTTATGACCCAACAAGGTGATGTATTGTTCATGGATCAAGATGAGCTCGTGACTTACCAGGAAGCCATTATTGGCCCGAGAATCGAGAAATGGCTTGAGGCCATGAGATCTCGAAATGGATTCCATGTATGCCAACCAGGTATGGACCTTGGTTGACCCACCGAAGGGTAAAACCCATTGGGTGCAAGTGGGTTTTCAAGAAGAAAACCGACATGGATGGTAATGTGCATACCTTTAAGGCGCGATTGGTGGCTAAAGGTTTCAAACAAATTCATGGTGTAGACTATGATGAGACTTTTTCCCAAGTTGCGATGCTTAAATCCGTTCGGATCTTGCTTGCTGTTGCAGCATACCATGATTATGAAATCTGGCAAATGGATGTCAAAACTGCTTTCCTTAATGGAAATCTTCTCGAAGATGTGTACATGACACAACCTGAGGGTTTTGCCACTCCAGAGGATGCTAGAAAAGTATGCAAGTTGCAACGATCTATTTATGGATTAAAGCAAGCTTCCAGAAGCTGGAATCTTCGTTTTGATGATACAATAAAACAGTTTGGTTTCATCAAGAATGAAGAAGAATCTTGTGTCTACAAGAAAGTTAGTGGGAGCACTATTGTCTTTCTGGTATTATATGTTGATGACATACTACTTATTAGAAATGACATCCCTACCCTACAGTCCGTAAAGACTTGGTTAGGGAACTGCTTCTCTATGAAGGACTTGGGCGAAGCCACCTATGTATTAGGTATCAGGATCTATAGAGATAGATCACCGAGACTGCTTGGCCTAAGTCAGAGTACATACATAGACAAAGTGTTAAGATGATTTAACATGCATGAATCCAAGAAAGGACTCTTGCCTATGTCACATGGTGTAAGCCTATCTAAGGCTCATTCCCCTTCCACCCAAGATGAGAGGGATCGCATGAGCAAGATTCCATATGCATCTGCAATTGGATCTATCATGTATGCCATGTTATGTACTCGACCAGACATCTCGTATGCTTTGAGCATGACGAGTGGTACCATCGATCCCTGTGAAAGTCAATGGACTACTATCAAGAACATCCTTAAGTACTTAAGAAGGACTAAGGATTCGTTCTTGGTATATGGAGGTGAGGAAGAGCTAGTTGTAAAAGGTTACACTGATGCTAGCTTCCAAACAGATAAGGACGACTCCAGATCGCAATCAGGTTATGTTTTTTGCCTAAATGGTGGGGCTGTGAGTGGAAGAGTTCAAAGCAGGAGACAGGTCGCCGATTCTACCACAGAGGCTGAGTATATTGCTGCCTCCAATGCAGTAAAGGAGGCCGTTTGGATCAGGAAGTTCATTACTAAACTTGGCACTATTCCTAGCATTGTGGACCCAGTGGACCTCTATTGTGATAACAATGGAGCCATTGCACAAGCTAAGGAGCCTAGATCTCACCAGCAATCCAAACATATACTTAGGCGCTTCCATCTCATTCGAGAGATCATCGATAGAGGACATGTGAAGATATGCAGAGTAACAATAGATGATAACATTGCTGATCCACTGACGAAGCCTCTTGCACAGCAGAAGCATGAGGGTCACACTAGGTCTTTAGGCATTAGATATATGCCTGATTGGCTCTAGTGCAAGTGGGAGATTGTTGGTGTATGCCCTAGAGGCTAATACATTTTCGGTATTTACATATATTCTATTATGCTATTTTATATATGAGGCATTTCATTTATTGTGTTCTTTTTTGATAAACATAATAAAGTCCTTAGAATAGTAAGTTTGATGCCATAGGACATCAAGTGGATGACTTGATCGTGAGATCCTTTTGGTTACAACACTATTCTTAAATGTCCGTAGTCAAGTATTATTGTTAATTAGGACAACATTAATACATTGAGACTAGTATGTGTAGAGACTGATGACCGCGTCTCACGGGTCATGGATATGAGATATCAAGTCTTCACATAGGTACATATTAGAGTAATGATGTACTGGACTGACCCACCATGAGAACGCTACATGGATCGTTACGTGAGTGTCATAAGCGATTCTCATAGTGACAATGGTGTTTGTGGTCCTTTGACCTGAAATCACTACGATTCCTATATGAGGAGTTGTGTGTTTTAATGCCATCAAACGTCATCTGTAACAAGGTGATTATAAAGTTAGTTATTGGACATACCGCAAATTATGCAGAGGGATGTGAGTGACCTAGATGGAATTTGTCACTCCTACATAACAGGAGCGATATCTTCGGGCCCCCTGATTGAGTGAGACTGCGAAATGCATGGCCATGCTCAAATGAGTCAATATGAGATATTGATCTCATTTGTTGTTACAAAGTCTACTCGAGTATCAGGAAACGAATGATTGGACTATACAAGGGTGACGCATTCCATGCCTTGTGTTCAATCTAGATATCTTGACAAAGGGACTAAACGACACGGAAACATTGGTCACGAAAAGGTTATGTCAAATCACTGACATTCTTATTACTTGGGTAGCAATGATGTGTTGCTAGATACCGCCCTCGCTTGTAATATTAAAATGGGATTTTAATATTACGCCAACGTAATAAGAACCTGCAGGGTCACACATATAGAGCAGACTAAAATTGGAGCAATGGATCCAAGTTGGACTCGGATTCAAATATGGGCCAGACTCATAACAGATGGGTCTAGGGTTGCACAGCTTACCTTGCTGCTACTCACACTCACTTAAGGCAGTCACTATTATAAATAGTACTGCTAAGGGGGCTGCTAACAGAGATAATTCTGAACCCTAGCCGCACCTACAGAATAGTGAGTGAGAGAGCGACAGGTTTCTTCTCTTCTCTTCGCAGCTAGCACTGTGTGAGAGACGTGAGGCTCCTCTTTGCGGACGTTGGACGTTCGTGAGTCTGTTCGTGTGGATACCGCAGAGACATCGTTTCTAGTACAGTGTTAGTGATTCACGCTTCAAGAGGTAAATCATTAAAAAAAATTGGATTATGGCTTTTTCGCATGGATCCTCGATGGGAATCCCTGTTTTCCGCTGCGCGTTATATCCACAAAATTCCTAACAACCGCAAATCATGCAGAGGGATGTGAGTGACCTAGATAGGATTTGTCACTCCTACATAACAGCAGCGATATCTTCGGGCCCCTTGATTGAGTGAGACTGCGAAATGCATGGGCATGCTCAAATGAGTCAATATGAGATATTGATTTCATTTATTGTTACAAAGTCTACTCGAGTATCAAGAAACGAATGTGATGATCACATATTTGATACATTAATAAGCTTTCATTCTTAGTCATTTACACTCTCTATGTACTTAATTGATTAAGTTTTATTATGTTTTGTAAGTTTGGGTTCAAATTGGATTTAATTGAATTTTTCAGCATGATTCATATCTTACACTGTTTCTGTATTTGAGCCATATCTTGGGCTGTAAGTGGTATTTGGAGGTGATTCTAGTGGCATTTGAAATACAAGAGAGATCTCTATAACTTTCATGAAGACCTCAAAGGTCCAATCACACGAGTAGATAACTCAAATTGGGATTGAAGCAAGAACTAGAGTGCTGTTCCTGACAACTTGACCTATGTATACTATTCATGCCATTGTTCGGGTTAGAAGTTGTAAAATGACCTGAAATTTGGATGTTGAATAGCTAAGACCCATATATACAACTTTCATGTTGAACACTTTTCCAGAATCGGACTCCTTGAAGGTGATATTGGGCTTGGAAGTCAGAACAGAGGAGCTGTGACTGGGCCTGGGCAGTGTGCAGTAATGTGAACGTATCTGGAGTTATAGAAATGATATTGGACTTAAACCAAAGCCATTTGAAAGCTAAGATCCAGGCCTAAAACTTTCATGAAGACCACTTGGTTCAAAAATGACGAATGCAATGACTTCAGAGCTGCATGATTTCGGAGACAAGGAATCTCCATAATTTCCCACTCACCTAAAGTCATTTGGCATTTTCCACTCATCCAACCATTAATGACTCAGCCCTCTTGTCATTTTGTATCTCTAATCCTCTATAAAAGGAGGCCTTGGCAGATCATTGAGGGTGTTAGGTGTTAGTTACCAAAATAATGCCATTTTGTTACTAGGTTTTCTTGTAGTAATTTTCCTTTGTTCTAAATTAAAGTCATATTCTTCTTCTTCTTCTTCTTCTCTCTTTCTTTCTTCTTATCTATGAGTAACTAAGTTTCATTTTACTTGGGTGAAAGGGTGAAGCTCTTGGTAATAAAGTAAGGTTAGATTTATTTTTCTCTTGTGCTTAAATGATTTATATTTTCTAGTAACCATTATACGTATTATAATTTGTTTCTTATAATTTAGAAACCATCTTTGTAAATTGGAGTTCTTGATTTGTTGTAGACAAAATATTGGCACAATGAATGCTTTAACCCATTTATAAGTGGTGGTAATATTTTTAGGAAACATAATATAATTACGTATATTATTTTAAATGGACTTTTAATGTTGTATTTTCCGATTAGAACTTCCATGTTGCGAGGATTCTAATTGAGTTATAAAAGAAATTAATCTTACCTTTACTTTATTTACCAAGAGTGGATCTTTAACCCAAGTAAATAATTTTTACCATAGTAACAAAATATTTACTTCACCTTAATTAATCTTCAACAATTCCCTGTGGATCGACCTCGGACTCCCGAGAAATTTATTACTTGAGACAACCTGCACTTGGGTTTGCAAAGCAACAATTAATCCCGCATCAAGTTTGTAGACTTGTTTGAAATTAAAAATTGTGCATCAAGTTTTTGGCGCCGTTGCCGGGGACTTGATTTGAAGACTGAATTTCTGGTGTAAAAAAAAAAAATTTGTATATATACTAACATACTAACTAGTGGGGGAACCTCTCCCTTTTTAGTTTCTGTGCATACTAACTTAGTGGGGGAACCTCTCCCTTTTATTTTACGCACTAACTTAGTGGGGGAATCTATCCTTTTTACCTATTTTATTTTTTTGTAATTTACTTTCTGCACTTTATTTTCTGCATTTTAATTTCTATACAGTGGGGGTAATTCTCCATTTTATTTTCTTGTACATTTTAACTTAGTGGGAGTAACTCTCCCTTTTATTATTTTTTTTTTTTGTACTTTATTTTTTGTATTTATTTTCTGTCATTTTTTTTTTTGTTATTTATTTTCTCATTTTTTTTTTGTTTACTAACTTACTTATTCTCTTACTAACTATCTAACTTTTTACTTTATCAGCTATCTAACTTTTTACTTTTTCTGCTTCTAACATTTTAATTTATCTGTATGCTAACTTTTTAATTTTTATGCTTATTAACTTATTTGGTGGTTGGTTTATACTACACCTTTGTTAATATTTAATGGACAGTTTATATTGCTATCTTGTACATTTTATTTTATACTATAAGTTACTTGTTTATGCTTAATTGGTATCGTGATTTAAATTCTGGTCGTTTGGTTAGAGTTAATCTAGGTACTTTACATATTGATTTGTTTGAATCACAATCACACACATTAAGCACAATGGCTGAAAATGAAAGTGTGCATGATGAACATGAAAATCAACCGTTGCGAACCATGCGTGAGTATTTGCAACCATCCCGAAATTCTAGTCCATCATGTTTTATCTTTCCAGTCAATGCCAACAATTTTAGATTCAAGCCAGGTATGATTTCTTTACTTCCTAATTTTCATGGTTTAGAATCTGAAAGCCCATATTTACATTTAAAAGAATTTGAGGAAGTATGTACTGCTTTTCATTATCAAACTTGCACTGAAGAGATTGTTAAGCTTAAATTGTTTCCTTTTTCTTTGAAAGATAAAGCAAAAACTTGGCTTAACACTTTGAAACCAAGATCAATTGGCACATGGCAAGAAATGCAATGTGAGTTTTTGAAGAAATTTTTTCCAACACATAAAACCAATGCTTTGAAAAGACAAATCCAAAATTTTTCCCAAAATTCAAATGAAGCATATTTTCAAAGTTGGGAATGTTTTAAAGATTTGTTGAATTCTTGCCCACATCATGATTTTGAAAAATGGCGCACTTTAAGCTTCTTTTATGAAGGGTTAACACCTGAAACCAAGCAATTTGTGGAAACAATGTGCAATGGTGAATTTCTTGATAAAGAACCTGATGAAGCTTTAGACTATTTAGACCATTTGGCTGAAAATTCTCAATCTTGGCATGGTACTAATCCTTCTGAAAATTCAATTAGATTAAATCTTGCAAACGCTAGTAAAGGAAAATATCATCTTAGTCAAGAAGAAGATCTGAATGCTAGGTTTGCTAGTTTGGCTAGAAAGGTTGAAGCCATGGAATCTGGGAAAGTAAAAGAAATCAAATCTGTGCAAAATGAAGAAATTTGTAGCATTTGTGATGAATTAGGACACTCAACAAATGGATGTCCAAAAATTTCTGTTTTTAAAGAAGTTGTGCATGAGCAAGTAAATGCAATGAATAATTTTAAAAAGCCATTTACTTCTTCTTTTTCAGATACATACAATCCGGGATGGAGAAATCACCCGAATTTCAGTTGGAGGAATAGCAACCAGCCACAATTCATGCAACCACCACCTCCTCGAGCACAAAGAAGATTCTCAAAATCCTCAAGGATATACACCCTATGTCCCACCATATAGGAAAAACCTTGAAGGAACATTGCATGCATTCATGGAAAAACAAGAGGCCATCAATAGTCAAAATACTCAAGCCATGATTGACATAAAAGACACTCTTGCTAAACTTTCTTCTGCACTTGCCATTCATGAGAAAGCAACCTCAACCAAATCCTAAGGGTCAGTTTAGCCTAAATGAGGGTAGTTCAGAAAGTCAAAAAATAGATCAAGTCAACTCAATGATAACTATTAGGAGTGGAAAGGTTGTTGAAAAACAAATTCCTGAACTTTTTGAGAAAGATGATAAGTCAATTCCCAAAGATGAGGAAGGAGTTGATAAGCCACCTAGCCAAAAGGAGATCAAACCCTCGTCTTCACCCCCATTTCCTCAAGCATTAAACAATTCAAGTAAAGTGAATCATAACAGTGACATTTTTGAAATCTTTAAATAAGTGAAGGTCAATATTCCTCTGTTAGATGCTATCAAACAGATTCCTTCTTATGCCAAATATCTGAAAGACTTGTGCCTTTGTTAAAAGAAAACATAATGTGAAAAAGAATGCCTTTTTGATCGAGCAGTAAGCTCTATTATTCAAAACAATAATGAGTTGAAATATAAAGACCCTGGTTGTCCTACGCTTTATGCATTATTGGTGAACATAAAATTGAACGAGCTTTACTTGATCTTGGTGCTAGTGTTAATTTGCTTCCATATTCAGTTTATCAAGAACTCAACCTTGGTGAGTTAAAACCAACTTCTGTAACTCTTCTACTTGCTGATAGATCAATTAAAATTCCAAAAAGAATAGTAGAAGATGTGTTGGTACAAGTTGATAAATTCATATATCCTGTGGATTTTATTGTCTTGGAAACTGAACCTATGGTTGATAGTTCTAAGTCAGTTCCTATTATTTTGGGTCGCCCATTTTTAGCAACATCTAATGCTTTGATAAATTACAGAAATGGAGTGGTGAAACTAACTTTTGGAAATATGACACTGGAGCTTAATGTTTTTAACATGTGCAAGCAACCATATGAAGTTTATGATGACAATGAAGAGATTGAAGGGATTGAGGCCATTATAGATGATCATCTTCAAATCAGGAGTTCTTTTGACCCATTAGAAATCTGTTTAATTAATTCATTTAATTCAGCTACACAATTAGATGATGATATTTCTGAAATATGCTCTTTGCTTGACTGTACACAGGAAATTGAATACAAAGGATGGAAGCCAAGATTCGAAGAGCTAAAATCCATGAATGATGATGCCCGTGAAGAAGTACCCACACTGGAACTGAAGCCATTACCTGATGGGTTGAAGTACACATTTTTGGGAGAAGAACAAAGCTCTCCAGTGGTAATTTGCTCATCCTTGACCAAAGAACAAGAAGGTAAGTTGATAGAAGTACTTAAAAGGCATAAAAGTGCAATTGGATGGACATTAAAGGATATAAAAGGCATTAATCCATTAATCTGTACACATATAATACATTTAGAGGATAATGCTAAAATATCTCAACAACCTCAAAGAAGATTAAATCTGCACATGAAAGAGGTAGTTAAAGCTGAAGTTCTTAAATTACTTGATGTTGGAATTATCTATCCTATCTCTGATAGTCAGTGGGTAAGCCCTACACAAGTTGTGCGTAAGAAATCTGAAATAACAGTGGTTGAAAATGAAAAAAGAGAATTAATACCTACCCGAGTCTCATCTAGTTGGCGTATGTGTATTAAGTTCAGAAAATTGAATGCAGCCACTAGGAAAGACCATTTTCCATTGCCATTTCTTGATCAGATTCTAGAAAGAGTAGCAGGACATCCCTACTATTGTTTTCTTGATGGTTATTCAGGGTATAATCAAATACCAATTGCATTAGAGGACCAAGAAAAGACCACTTTTACTTGTCCCTTTGACACTTTTGCATATAGAAGAATGCCTTTTGGTCTTTGTAATGCTCCGGCAACTTTTCAAAGATGCATGCTAAGTATTTTCAGTGACATGATTGAGCATTATTTAGAGGTTTTCATGGATGATCTGACAGTTTTTGAAAATTCTTTTGAAAATTATCTTGATAATTTGGAAAAAGTTCTTAAAAGATGCGAAGAAAAAGGATTTGTGTTAAATTGGGAAAAATGTCATTACATAGTTACCTCAAGAATAGTGTTAGGTCATGTGATATCTTCTAAGGGAATTGAAGTTGATAAGGCCAAAGTTGAATAAATTGCTCATTTGCCTTTCCCAAAAACAGTCAGAGAAGTTCGTTCCTTTTTAGGACATGCAGGATTTTACAGAAGATTTGTAAAGGACTTTAGTGCTATATCTAGACCTTTATGTAATCTTCTAACAAAAGATACACCATTTGATTGGACTCAAGATTGTCAAAAATCTTTTGAAAAATTAATCAGTCTTTTGACTTCTGCTCCTATCATGCAATCTCCTAACTGGTCTTTGCCTTTTGAGTTGATGTGTGATGCTAGTGATTTTGCTGTTGGCGCTGTTTTAGGCCAAAGAAAGTAAGGTAAGCCTCATGTAATTTATTACGCAAGTCGAACTTTGAATAGTGCACAAATGAGTTACACCACTACTGAAAAAGAACTACTTGCTGTAATTTTTGCATTGGACAAATTTCGAGCTTATTTAATTGGTTCATCCACTGTTGTTTTCACTAATCATGCTGCTGTTAGATATTTAATGTCTAAACAGGATGCCAAACCTAGATTGATACAGTGGATCTTGTTGCTTCAAGAATTTAACATCACAATAAAAGACAAGAAAGGAGTCGAAAATGTTGTTGCAGATCATTTGTCAAGACTGACAACAGGCTCATCTTTTGATAGCACACCTATCAATGATTCTTTTCCTGATGAATTTTTATTTTCTATCAATTCTATGCCTTGGTTTGCTAACATTGTCAATTTTCTTGTAACAGGTAAGATGCCGCCTCAGTGGACACACCAAGACAGAAAAAAGTTTTTGATTGAGGTGAAAATTTTCTTTTGGGATGACCCATATTTGTTCAAATATTGTCCTGATCAAATCTTTCGGAGATGTGTACCCGACAATGAGGTAAGTAGTGTCATTAAATTTTGTCATTCAGAAGCATGTGGAGGTCATTTTTCTTCAAAGAAAACAGCTGCGAAAATCTTGCAGTGTGGATTTTATTGGCCCACTTTATTCAAGGACAGTTATACTTTTTGTAAAAGTTGTGAAAGTTGTCAAAAATTAGGGTCCATTTCTAAAAGAAATATGATGCCTTTGAACCCTATCCTTGTCATTGAAATTTTTGATTGTTGGGGAATTGATTTCATGGGTCCATTTCCATCATCTTTTGGATTTGTGTACATTTTGGTTGCAGTTGATTATGTCTCAAAATGGATTGAGGCAATTCCATGTCGGCACAATGATCATAAAACTGTTCTAAAATTTTTAAAAGAAAATGTTTTGAGTCGATTTAGAATTCCTCAAGCTATCATCAGTGATGGGGGAACACATTTTTGCAATAAACCATTTGAATCTTTAATGAAAAAATATTGCATTACCCACAAAATTGCAACCCCTTATCATCCTCAGACAAGTGGACAAGTTGAATTAGCAAATAGGGAGATTAAACAAATTTTGGAAAAAACGGTTAACCCAAATCGTAAAGATTGGTCTTTAAGACTAAACGATGCACTTTGGGCTTACCGTCTTCGCTTTTAAAACATCTTTGGGCATGTCTCCCTATCGGTTAGTTTATGGAAAACCTTGTCATTTGCCTGTAGAATTGGAGCATAAAGCATTTTGGGCCATTAAAGCTTTCAACTTAAGTCTTGATGATGCTTCCAAGTTACGTAAATTGCAATTGAATGAACTTGAGGAATTAAGAAATGATGCATATGAAAACTCAAAGATTTATAAAGCTAGAACAAAAGCTTTTCATGACAAATCAATTTTCAGAAAAACTTTTGAAATTGGTCAAAAAGTTCTGCTTTATAATTCTCGCCTTCACTTATTCCCTGGAAAATTGAGATCTAGGTGGATTGGTCCTTATATTGTTAAACATGTGTATTCTTATGAGGCCATAGACATTGAGAATCCTAGGAATGGTATTGTATTTAAGGTTAATGGACAAAGACTCAAACCATTTCTGGAACATCAAGTTGTTGAGGTAGAATTTATTTCTCTTTCTAATCCTTGTTATGAGTAGAATTTATTTTAATGTTGTTTCTTTCTTTTTGCAATTCTTTGTGTTCCCGGTTAAATGGCGGATAACGGTACTCCGTGACTCTCAAGTCGGTTTGTTTTTCAGTTTCCCATAATAACTGAATTCTTCTCCTTTTAAAATGGATGTCATTCTCTTAAATCTAAGAAAACATTTTCCTTCTCTCCCTCTAAATGCTCTAACAAAAGTCTATGAAGCTAGGTGTGAAAGACTGAGATTGTTAATGTATAAGGGCATCCCGTAAGATATACTGTTGGATAATCGAAGCAAAGGTTCGTTTAGGCAGTGAATCTTCAGATTCATTTGACCCATATATGCCTGGTCTCGGTAAAAGTTCATTTTCAAAAAGGAGAAGAGCAAAAAGAATGAAAGTTTGTTACAAGTGTGCACGATGGAATTGCAATACGCGATGTCACTCTTTGGGGATGGTTTCTGTAAATAGAGAAGATAAAATATTCTTCATTAAGAATGGACTGAGTAAGGAGTCATTAGATAATATCCTATTGACTCTTGAGACGCATTCTTATGGAGTTGTGCAGCGTGAACTTCTTAGTTTGTGGAATCTCTTCAAGGACGAACAAGAGCGTTATAGTCTTGGAAATCTGACTCAAAAAGACCCTGTTTGCCAATTTATAAGAAAATTGGATGGGAAGCTTATCCTCGACTCATAGAAGGCGTTTAAGCCATTTCTGGACGTGAAACCAGAGGAAGATGTGAGCCACAATCACAACAACATGTATATATTATCTTGTACATTTTCAAAAAACAAAAACAAAAAAAAATTATTTTTAAATTTTAAACTTTTCTGACACCAGTCAACCTTCCTGTATAGGAGCTATTATTACTTTTTCTATTATCTTCCCTATTTAAACACTCCATTTTCTTCAATTTCCTACAACTCATAATCATTCAAAGAGAGTGTGAGTGTAGAAATGGAGGGAGCTCCTTCTTCTGTTCGTAGATTTGTCAGTATCTGTGTATTTTGTGGGACAAGTTATGGGAAGGGCTTAGAGTTTGTAAACGCAGCAAGCATTGTTGGTAGAACACTTGCTGCGAGGAACATTCGTGTTGTATATGGGGGAGGTAGCATTGGGTTAATGGGGGCTGTATCACTTTCTGCATTTGTAAGAGGTGGTCAAGTTTTAGGTGTCATTCCTGAACCTTTCACTCGAAGGAACATCGTTGGAAAAACAATTGGACTGGAAATTCAGGTATCATCTATGCATGGATGAATGAAGGCGATGCTTGAAAACTCTGATGCATTCATTGTCTTACCTGGTGGTTTTGGTACTTTGGAAGAAGTCTTTCAAGTTGTCTCTTGGGCCCAATTGAACATCCACCATAAACCCATAGGTTTGTTGAATGTTAATAATTTCTTTGATAATTTGTTATCTTTTGTTGACCATGCTGTGGAACAAAAATTTGTCACACCTTCAGCAAGACAACTCCTTATCTCTGCTTCTACTGTTGATGAATTGATTGATAAATTAAAAACATTTGTTTATGAACCTGATCCAGTAACAGCTCAGATAGATTGGTCCGAAGGAAGCGGTGAAGGAAGTGGTGAAGGAAGCAAAATGAAAAGAAAGCCAGCCAAGACACTCCAACTATTTAAATAATTACAACCTTTAGTTTTATTTATCATACTTTGTTTCTGATTTGTGTGAGGTTTTTCTTTTCAGTAATTGCAGCAACAGGTAATATATTCTATCCTTTTTCCTATCTATGTTTTGACATTGAGGACAATGTTGTGATCTGGTTGGGAGGAAGGATGATTGTAAAAAAAAAAAACCCAAAATAAAAAATAATAATTAGGAAGTATATTTGTTAATATGTTTATTGTGTTTATATTAAAAAAAACCCAAAAAAAAAAATTCAAAAGTGTGTTTGTTAATATGTTTGTTGTGTTTGTCATCAATTTATTAACAACAAAAGTAATTAGGGATGGCAGAGTAAAGAGTAAATTATTTACTCTTGAGACGCATCAAAAAAAAAAAAATTGGTGGCAGAGTAAGGAGTAATTAGGGTAGTAACTAATTTATGTGGAAGTAGCAATTCAAATTCAGGAAAATTTGCATGATTGAGTAAATTGTATTCTTTCTTAAAATTCACATGCTTGGTTATGGATGTTGAATTGGTAGATTGAGAATGATAGAATTATGCCTTATGAGATTTTGAGCTTATTGATGAATGGATTGAACATTTGTACCATTCTTTTCTTTCTTGTGTGAATTTCACTCATGGAATTATTGCTCTAGAAGTTGCTTTGATTCTTTTTGAGACTACATTTTCATATGCATACATGAATATGATTGAGGCATTTTTCTTGAAATAACTACTTTAATCAAATAGCCAGCCTTGTTTAGCAGTATGTTGTTTCAATATGATATCAAGCACTCTTATGACTTCTTGGAAATTCTCTGATTCCTGTCAACATAAAGCATTAGAAATGACTTATTTTCCTTTGCTTAACCCCTTTGAGCTTATTTGACTATTCTTTGTTTCGAACTCATTATGTGCCTTAAATGAAAAATCATATTCTTACTTGACCTTAGGGAATAAGAGAACATTAGTTTTGTCATTCGATGAGTTCTTGAACAAGTGTGGGGGTGTATGTGCAAAATGGTTACAAAAAAATGTATATATGATGTTCTTCTTAAAAAGAAAAAATCAAATAAAAAATCAAATAAAAAAATAAAAAAAATCAATCAAAAAAAATGTAAAAAGAAGAGGGTCAACAAGGTAATAAAGGAAAGGGAAAGAATAGGTAAAGGAAATTTGTGGAGTTGGGATGAACTTTCATACTTGTTAATTGAACTCAGCTCTCATGCTCTTTTATTCTCTGGTATTTAACTTGTCATATCCATATTAACTCCTCCTTTACCTTGACATCATTACAACCTTGAATAAAGTCCTCATGATTTGTGTGTGCATATGTTTTGAGTAGTGGAGAAGTAGAAGAGAAGCAAGCTTATGGTAGTGCAATTTTCATGGGTTGAATTGAGCGAAATACCTACCTTTTAAACACTTGAGGGATTGAGAGTGAATCTTGTGAAAATCTATCATTCTTGACTCATGCTTTTCAATTGAAATATCCTTATTTGTTAATTTGAGATGTGAAGATATATTACCTCATGAATGTTTTGATTACTTGAATGATTGCTCTTCATTTTTAAATATGATTAGAAATTGAGTCTTTTAGAGTGTTTAGCTTTTGAGTCTGTTTCGTTTTTTTTTTTGTGAGTGATCTTGTGTGTTTTGCTCAAGAGTGCAAAAAGCTAAGTGTGGGGGAATTTGATGATCACATATTTGATACATTAATAAGCTTTCATTCTTAGTCATTTACACTCTCTATGTACTTAATTGATTAAGTTTTATTATGTTTTGTAAGTTTGGGCTCAAATTGGATTTAATTGAATTTTTCAGCATGATTCATATCTTACACTGTTTCTGTATTTGGGCCATATCTTGGGCTGTAGGTGGTATTTGGAGGTGATTCTAATGGCATTTGAAAGACAAGAGAGATCTCTATAACTTTCATGAAGACTTCAAAGGTCCAATCACACGAGTAGATAACTCAAATTGGGATTGAAGCAAGAACTAGAGTGCTGTTCCTGACAACTTGACCTATGTATACTGTTCATGCCATTGTTCGGGCTAGAAGTTGTAAAATAAGCTGAAATTTGGATGTTGAATAGCTAAGACCCATATCTACAACTTTCATGTTGAACACTTTTCCAGAATCGGACTCCTTGAAGGTGATATTGGGCTTGGAAGTCAGAACAGAGGAGCTGTGACTGGGCCTGGGCAGTGTGCAGTAATTTGAACGTATCTGGAGTTATTGAAATGATATTGGACTCAAACCAAATCCATTTGAAAGCTAAGATCCAGGCCTAAAACTTTCATGAAGACCACTTGGTTCAAAAATGACGAATGCAATGACTTCAGAGCTGCATGATTTCGAAGACAAGGAATCTCCATAATTTCCCACTCACCTAAAGTCATTTGGCATTTTCCACTCATCCAACCACTAATGACTCAACCCTCTTGTCATTTTGTATCTCTAATCCTCTATAAAAGGAGGCCTTGGTAGATCATTGAGGGTGTTAGGTGTTAGTTACCAAAATGATGCCATTTTGTTACTAGGTTTTCTTGTAGTAATTTTCCTTTGTTCTAAATTAAAGTCATGTTCTTCTTCTTCTTCTTCTCTCTTTCTTTCTTCTTATCTATGAGTAACTAAGTTTCATTTTACTTGGGTGAAAGGGTGAAGCTCTTAGTAATAAAGTAAGGTTAGATTTATTCTTCTCTTGTGCTTAAATGATTTATATTTTCTAGTAACCATTATACGTATTATAATTTGTTTCTTATAATTTAAAAACCATCTTTGTAAATAGGAGTTCTTGATTTGTTGTAGACAAAATATTGGCACAATGAATGCTTTAACCCATTTATAAGTGGTGGTAATATTTTTAGGAAACATAATATAATTACGTATATTATTTTAAATGGACTTTTAATGTTGTATTTTCTTATTGGAACCTCCATGTTGCGAGGATTCTAATTGAGTTATAAAAGAAATTAATCTTACCTTTACTTTATTTACCAAGAGTGGATCTTTTAACCCAAGTAAATAATTTTTACCATAGTAATAAAATATTTACTTCACTTTAATTAATCTTTAACAATTCCCTGTGGATCGACCTCGGACTCCTGAGAAATTTATTACTTGAGACAACCTGCACTTGGGTTCCCAAAGCAACAATTAATCCCGCATCAAGTTTGTAGACTTGTTTGAAATTAAAAATTGTGCATCAGAAAGATTGAACTATACAAGGGTGACGCATTCCATGCCTTGTGTTCAATCTAGATATCTTGACAAAGGGACTAAACGACACGGAAACATTGGTCACGGAAAGGTTATGTCAAATCACTGACATTCTTATTACTTGGGTAGCAGCAATGTGTTGCTAGATACCGCTCACTGCTTGTAATATTAAAATAAGTATTTTAATATTACTGTTAACGTAATAAGAACCTGCAGGGTCACACACATAGAGCAGACTAAAATTAGAGCAATGGATCCAAGTTGGACTCAGATTCAAATATGGGCTAGACTCATAACAGATGGGTCTAGGGTTGCACAGCTTACTTTGCTGCTGCTCACACTCACTTAAGGCAGTCACTATTATAAATAGTACTACTAAAAGGCTACTAAGATAACGAAATTTCAGAACCCTAGCCGCACCTATAGAAAAAAAGTGAGTGAGAGAGCGACAGGTTTCTTCTCTTCTCTTCGCAGCTAGCACTGTGTGAGAGACGTGAGGCTCCTCTTTGCAGACGTTGGACGTTCGTGAGTCTGTTCGTGTGGATACCGCAAAGACATCATTTCTATTACGGTGTTGGTGATTCACGCTTTTCCTTTTGATCACGCTTCAAGAGGTAAATCATTTAAAAACTCAGAATATAACTTTTTTCGCATGGATCCTCGGTGGAAATCCTTGTTTTCCGCTGCGTGATGTATCCGCAATTCCCAACACTCAATAGTTTTCAATGGTTCCTCTTTTTCATTTATCAATTTTTCTCCATTTCTTCAAGGTATATCCCTTTTCACCTTCTATTTTTTACTATTTTTAGCATTACCCCTGAGGTAGAAGGTTCCTATCTTCTGTATTTTGGGCATTTTCCTTTCTTCTTTGTCTAAAATGAGTTAGGATACTAGTGATTTTGGCCCCAACTCTATGGAGTTTCTCTCTGGAGCACCTTCTCTGTCGCGCCATGAGTGGCAGAGGCACCCTTACTGGCTCGTGGACCTTTTAGGCCATGAGGGCTGGTACCTGCAATAGGTGTACCTGACTGGGTACGAAGGGTGGCGTCTTCCTTGCCCCATGTCAATTTAAGGTATTCTTGATTTTGATAGCACTTTACTAGCCTCTGTAGGCATTTTCAGAGATTCAATGGCCAGGAGACGAGTGGCTGGGCCCCGGAGACCGGTTGCGAAAAACCTAATGGTGATTGTCCATGGAAGGCGGGTGTATCCTTGGGTTGGAGATGACGTCTGGAACCAAGAGTCCGATATTCGGACTAAGGAAAAGATTGAAGAACTTGCGAGCTACTTGGAGCTAACAACGAACGGCAGGCGGGACCATGTATATCAGATCCTGTCTCTAAGGGATGATGAGAAAGTGTGTTTGTCCTGAGAGGTAGGTGCACATTACATGTTCATGTACGAAGATCGGTCATGTTTATTGGGACTCTGGTTGGGACTCTGGATCCTGTTTATTGGGTTCCAAACTGCAGTACTCCACACTCTCAATATGGCCTCGTCATAATCACATATTTTATACATTAATAAACCCTCATTTTTAGTCATTTACACTCTCCATGTACTTAATTGATTGAGCTTGATCATGTTTTGTAAGTTTGGGCTTAAATTGTGCTTAATTGATCTTTTTCCAATATTATTGGGGTTAATAATATTTTTGTATTTTAGCCATATTTTGAGTTCTAAATGTCTAAAAATTATGTATCTTACCTTGTAGGAAAGATGAGAGAGAACTCTACAATTTTCATGAAGAGCTCCAGGGCAGAATCAGACATCTAGTGAAGCTAATTGGGCTTGGAATTCAGACAAGGGTTTTGTTACTAGAGGCCAAGCAGTGTGCACTAATCAGGACATAACTTGGGCTGTAGATGTCATATGGGCTTGAAACTGGTGGCATTTAAAAGCTAAGAGATATATTTTCAATTCATATGAAGAGCACATTTCCAAACTATGACATTTTGACAGAATTTTCATCCCTTGAAGTCAGCCAATGAGTTCAGAGACCCTTTGATAATGTTTTGTCCATAACTTGAGTTATATACCTCCAAATGACATGGGGTTTGGGCTTAGTTACTCATAATGGACCCAACTTTGTAACTAATGGGGTTCTAATGATGTGAGGCCAATTTAAGAGGTAGTTATAGGGATAGAGATAGAAAACTAAGATTAATTTTTCATTCTACACTTCTCACCTTCTCTCTCTAGATCTAGATCTTTCTCTCTTCTTCTTCCCTATCATCAAGCTCTTTCATGGTGATGGCTATGGAGAGCTAAACTTCTGTAATTAATTCAAAGATTCTTGATGAAATTATGGTTTGGATTCTTGAGATCTTGGCTCTGTTTTGTATTTGAATTGCATTTGGATTCTTCTTCTTGAATGCATGAATGGTGATTCTGTTTATGTTTGATCTGATTAGGTCTTGATTTAAAGTTGAGAATTGTGATGATTTTAAGATCGATTGATATGAATTAATCACAGAATTAAAGAGGTTAGGTTACTGATTTGTGCCTAGGTTAATTAAATTCAGAGATCAAATTAACGTAGATCTAACATGAATTGTGCGATTGTGAATTTGTGTGTCAATTGTTAATTAAATTTTGGATTTGATGCAGAGATTTCGGTTGAATCCAAATTAACCATTCAAATGCACTTCAAATGTTTGTTAAAAGATCTATGATAGAATCAACTCAATTTCGGATAGGTTTCTAAATTAATTTCTCATTTAATTGAATTTCTCACTTTAATTCTGTTATTTACATATTCTGAATTCTCAAATCCCTTTCCCCAATTTTGGCTTGATCCGATCAAATTGCATTTACAATTCTTGAGAGATGATCTGGTGTTGTTTCCTATGCTACAAGTCATAGGCATAACTCGGTTACAATTTTGATTGAGTTTGGCGCTCGTCAAAATTTTGGTGCCGTTGCCAGGGATTGTTAGTTGCAATCTGATCGTATTAAATGACCATACTAACTCTTGTTCAATCCATAACTGTTGCATTGCATTTTGCTACATTGGTTACTGTTACAGTAGCTTTTGTTACTGTTAATCATTCTTTTGCTGCCTTTATTAATTATTGCATTGCAAGATCTCCTTATAAGTGTTATTCAATCATTTTGGACGTGTTCCTAACTGCCTCACACTGTTTCATACCCAGCTAACACTTCTTCTCCCTGTTTCTGATTTCTTTTGGTGTAGAGGGAGACTAGTGTTGATCTGACTGTGGAGTTTGGAGCTGAAACTTGGTCCCCAAAGTTAAATCATCATTTTGAGCTAAGTGATCTCTTAGGGAACATCCCCTCGGATTTTAGCCAAATTCCATCATCTGATAGGGTTTTTGAGAAAATTGGGGACATAATGGTAATTTTAGTAATTGTTTTGATAATTCAGAATAACCTGAATTTTTGCCAATTGCTAGAAAAAAATTCAATGAACTTGGCCAATCAAAGCGCTTTCATTGGCTATGCTCCTTTTTCCCAAATTCCATCGTTCTTTTTCAATTTTTGAAGTATTTTCTTTACATGATAATTTTCTAAATCAATGTAGTTTTCATTCTATGGTGGTCTCATGATTTTTAAAATTCATTTGATGTGTTTTTCATTTTTTATAGTCATTTATATAGTTTAGATTTGTGTGTTTTTGTGTTTTTTGGTATTCTGACACCTCTACAGCCCTAAGTGGTGCATGACTAAGTCTAAGACTTTTTCCTAGATTGATAAGACTTTGCATGCATTGATTAGAGCTCATAAGCTTAGCCAAAGAATTGCTTTTGAATTTGATTTTGACATTGAATCTGTCATTGCATCCGAGAGCTTAAGTGATTTTGAAACCATGGCTGATAAATGCATAATAGGACACTTAAAGAGCTTGCTGCCCTTAATGTCACTTATCAACCATTATGCCTTCGGTATCTTGATATTGATGCTAACTTTGAATTGAAGTCTAGACTAATCCATTTGCTACCTAGGTTTCATGGACTTGCAGGTGAGGATCCCCACAAGCATTTGAAGGAGTTCCATGTTGTGTGCTCAACCATGAGACCTTAAGGCATCCATGAAGAACACATCAAGCTGAGAGCATTCCCCTTCTCCTTTATTGATGTAGCTAAAGACTGGCTTTATTATCTTTCACCAAGTTCTGTAACTTGCTGGAACGATATGAAGAAATTGTTTTTAGAGAAGTTTTTCCCTGCCTCCAAAGCTGCTGCAATAAGGAAAGATATATGTGGCATCAGACAGATTTCATGTGAAACATTGCATGAGTATTGGGAGAGATTCAAGAAGTTGTGTTTAAGTTGTCCACACCACCAAATCAGTGATCAGTTATTGATCCAATACTTTTATGAGGGACTGATGCTAATGGACAGAAGCATGATTGATGCTGCCAGTGGAGGAGCTTTGGTGGATAAGACCCCTATTGCTACCAGAGACTTGATAGCTAACATGGCTGCTAATTCACAGCAATTTGGGACAAGAATGGTAACTCCAAGCAGAGGTGTAAATGAGATCTATATGGCTCAGGAAGACCAGAAGAGGATGGAAAATAGGCTTGATGAGTTAACCTCACTGGTGCGACAATTAGTAATGGGACAACATGTACCAGTTTCTGAGCCTACAAGGGTGTGTGAAATTTGCTCCTGTTTATCTCATCCTACAGATGCCTATCCAACACTTCAGGAAGATAATTCTGCCATCCAAGCCTATCCTGTTGCTGCAACAGGCATTTTTCCTTGTAGACCCCAATATCAGCAGTCACACTAGTAACCCAAATATGATCCTTTTTCTAGTACTTATAACCCTGGCTGGAGGGACCATCCCCCAACTTGAGATATGGGAATTCTGGTCAGCAACCCCAGCAGCAACAACAACAATAATTGAGATACTAAGTTATAGGTCCTAGCAACAAATACCAACCACCTGTATTCAGACAGCATCAACCGGTGCAGCTGTCTATCCAAGCCACTCCAGCCGAGCCATCTTTGGAAGATTTGATGAAACAGATGGCCACAACCAACATTCAGTTCCAGCAGAATGTCAATGCCACTATTCAGAATTTACAGGCTCAGATTGGGCAGTTGGCAACCACTGTGAATAAGCTGAAAAGTCAAGGCTCAAGCCAATTGCCTTCACAAACAGTCAATAACCCAAGCGACAATGTGAGTGCTATTATCTTGAGAAGTGGCAGAGAAGTTGATGGTCTTAGTCTACCACAACCAGAGCTATTAGTGCAGCAACTAGAGATTTACCAGAAACAACAAAATTTATAGGAAATAAATAGCTCAGTCCATAAATCTGTGACATAGAAGCAATGTGCAAAGAATTCAGACCTGGTCATTCCACTACCTTTCCCCAAATAGGGTCACACAGTCCAAGCAGATAATATAACACCCCTAGATTTAATAACCACAGCACAATCGTCATTATACCGCGGTCACTAAATTTTTGGTGTGCTACAACTTCTTCATGATACTTTTCCAAATTTGAATATATTTTTTCCATATATAAAGGAAATATGAGCCATGAATGGAATAATACATAAGTCGTCGTTAACAGATATGATTCAATAGGATATATACAAAATACAGTACTTAGAACTAAATAATTGAGTTGAAGCATACAGAGCGCGGCGCATTACTTATACTGCTCACAATGAAATACATCAAGGTTTACTTCAAAATACGAATATATTAAAAATACACCATAACATAATTAATGCAAAAGAAGACATAAACTACCCATAAGACATCCGCTTCTACGGAGTTGGGTACTCCATCGGATCCACCTCGGGATCCTCCACCGAGTCATCTGAAGATATAAGGACAGGATCGAGTGCGGTCCCACGGGCGGGTGCCCTAGTAGCTGATGCCATGGAATCCTCGTCCTCTCTAGGGGTACGAATCGGATCACCCCATAGCTCCTGGATAGGCAAGGCGAACTCCAGATGTACTGAAGTAGTAAGTGTCAGGACAGGATCTCCATCGCGAGTCCTCCTTACGGTCAAGATCAAGTCTCCAATATATCGTATACGCTGTCCAACCCAGTCGACTCGCCACACATTGGCGCCACCAGTAAACACGATCCTAACGAAACCGATAGAACCCCTTCTTGACGACATCCTCTAAAGCAGGTGATCAATACCCAGAAAAGTCTAGGAGAAACAATCTCGTCCCCTCTACAGTCTTTGACCAAATATCACATAGAACAATAACAGTGCAAGCAAGAGGTGAGATATCCTACTTCATTACCAATTATGGCAGTAAGAAACATACACGGCGTAGGATGCCCACATAGCATAACAAAAATAATAACAGTATCAAGAAGCAGATATTAAGCAATTTAATAGTTTTAGGCAGTATATCATCAATAAGATAGCAGATCCAATTATCATATAAATTAAATGCCGAGCAATGTATTGGCTCACTATGCACATGTACATGATATCAAAATCCTACTCCATGGAACTAGACACAAACATCAGAGTGAATGATCAGAGAGACATGCCAGTATCTCGTCCGCCTAGGACCAAGTGCTTTCCAGAAATAGTCAATCAATAATGTTGCGCATAAGGCCCTATACAGCGGCGTTCTCACAAGATCGCGATATAGGACAGTGCCCAGTCAGGATCGTCGGGGCGTTTACATCAGTTTGTCCCACGGTCCAGCGGGGCTACCAACTGCCCGCTGTGAGATGCCTGCGCCCCAACGCCCCAAAGGTCAACTACAGGACCTACACTAGTCTATTCGTACCTACACTAAGGTGTGATTCAACTCCTAGGCAACATAGCCTTGACAAATAGTCCATCGGATTTCCACAATGCATGATGACTCAATGCATATATCATGTATGTTTATCATTACATACTTTTTCACAATATGCCTCAATTGGCCAAAGCAGCATCAACACATCATTGGTCCCTCACATGGACCCACAAGATCATATTATCGATATTTAAATGAAATAATACACTTTCAAGGTTTATTATGAATTCTCACTTACACTCTTAATTCTTGTTTCTCTAATTCAATTAGTCCTCAATTAATGCATTATACTTTTAGGCACATTATGAAATTACGTTTAACTTTCTATACCCTTCTTAATAAGTTCCCCTCACATTATTCTTCTTATCTTTATTATTTTAATTATACAAGTTCACCATTAAATTATAGAAAAAGTTGCATTAGAGTAATTTAAATTGAGATATTCAAGGTTCTTACTTATAACCATGATCTTCCTTTGAATAGAAATTATTCTAAGTTTCATGACATAATTCTATTTTTGGATCATTTTCATTTTATGAATTCCTAATAAATTCTAATTGTTCAATTTATTTGAGTTTCACTTCGATTTAGTATTCCTTGCGAAATTCTTCTCTAGGAGAATTCTTTTAATTATTTAGTTCCATATTTTGAGTTTGGTTATATCCATTTAGAAAATTATTCCAAGTCTCACACATCCTTATTCACTTTCTTAAGTTCAAAAATTCCCTTTAGATTATCAAATTGATTTCCTCTCATCTCATTGTCAATCACTTAATCACTTGATTAATTAAATCTCAAAATTGTGAAAAGTCACATGATTGAGCCCTAAATAACTCTTGAGGCCGTGGCCTCTCCCAAGTTAGGGACCCTAAATTTTCATTCACTTTATTACACATCATACTCTTAATGAATCATGTCCTCAACCCTATTTGGGGCTTGAGGCCGTGAGCCTCTTAGGAGGGAATAAGGATTATTTTGCTTCCATTTAGGTTTCCAATCCATACCAATCAAACCAAGAATACCAATGTGCATATAAAATCAACCAAATAACTTAAACAAATTAAAAATAACATGTAATCATACAAATCATACAAACAAAGAGAGTAACCCTAACAAGGGTTTCTCACAACTAATCACAAAATAAAGTTTCCTAATACCAAGAGAGGTTGAAGAGGATTATCTCCCTCTTACCTGGAGGAGACACCAAACAATGAATCTCCCTTGAATGATCCAAGTGAAATTCGGATTCCACTAACACCAAAACCCTAGGACATCAAACTTTCACAAGAATCATAATCAAAGCTTGAAAAAGGCATCCATGATCACCATAGTGACCATGGATCACGAAAATGGAATGGAAAGATGATAAAGTTATGAACTTTTACCTCAAAGTCTCCAACTATAAAACTTGATGGAGAAAAACGAAAATGGTGAAAATGGATGAACCAAGTGATGCTTTCCAAAGAGAAAAGGTTAATGGTGATGAGAAATGGTAGGAAATGGGGTTGGTTGGATGAAAAATCTTGGATGTCCAAAAATGGTGGGTTTGACTGTGGAAGAGGAGAGAAAATGGAGGAGAAAGGTTGAGTTTTTGAAGATGTTCACCAAATAGAAAAGCTTTAGGATGATGAGGAGAAACAAGAAACATGTGAGCTTGAGATCAAGCATCCATGGAGGATGGAAGGATGTGGGACTGCCATGGGGAAGAGAAGAGAGAAGGAGGAGAGAAAATGAGAAAGATGAAGGTAGAGAGAGAAGTAGATAGAAAAGTGAGTGGACTTTTTGTGATTTTGAAATTAGAATAGAATGACTTAATTAAATGAAGCACAATATTGGGCTCCAAATTGTGCATGCAACTGTGGGAAGGTGTGAGGGAGGAGAGAGAAGATGAAGCTTCTTTGAGAAGCTTGTAGCATTTTTCAATAAAGAGGATTTGATTAGACATAAAGGAAACCTTTGGATAAGATAATATGATTTAGTGATTAAATAATAAGGTGGTTAGGATTTTACTACAAGCTATTACCCAATGAATAATTGTTGTAGTACACAAGCCAGTAATAATTATCCATCGGATAATAGAGCGTACTGCAAAATTTTATTTAACAATGCGTACAAAGATTTTATTTATCAGATAAAATCTTGAAAAACGTAAACTTTGTAAACTGTGCCCGACCTCGGGTTTAGTAAGATTCCCCATCGACGCTTCCATAGTTCAAGGCTTACCAGCCTCAGGGAAAACATTTCATTTTCTCGGCTTCGCTCAGCGCGCACGTAAAATGAGAAATATACTAAAATATTTGACGTTTCCAAAAATATTCACAAAAATTCTCAAAAATCACAAATATTAGAAAATGACTAATTGTCATGAAACAAATAATTTCTAGAGTGTTACACTGACTCTGCGCAGTGTGTACGTAAAATGAGGAATATATTAAGATATTCGACATTTTCGAAAAAATACAGAAAATTTTCTAAAAATCAAAAATATTATAAAATGACTATTTGTGATGTAACAAATAATTTTTAAAGTGTTACACTAACTCTGCGCAATATGCACGTAAAACGAGAAATATATTAAAGTATTCGACATTTCAGGAAAAATCCTTAAAAATTCCTAAAAATTCCAAATATTATAAAACGACTATTTATGATGATAAGATGATTTTCGGGATGTTGCAGATAATGCAAGCAGAAATGAAAAGAGAAGTCATGGAGACATTCAGGAAGGTGGAAATCAATATTCCCCTCTTGGATGTAATCAAGCAGATTCCCAAGTATATCAAATTCCTCAAGTAGTTGTATACTCACAAGAGAAGACTTAAGGGTACTGAAAGATTAGTATGGGCAGAAATGTTTCTGCAGTGATTCAGCCAAACATGCCACAGAAATGCAAAAATCCTAGAACTTTCGCAATCCCTTGCACGATAAGCAATTCTAGATTTGAACATGCAATGCTAGATTTGGGTGCTTCGATTAATGTCATGCCTATGTCAGTTTATGAATCTTTGAACATTAGCACTTTGCAACCCACTGGTATAGTGATTCAGTTGGCAAATAGGACCACTACTCATCCTACAAGAGTGTTGGAAGATGTGTTAGTTTGGGTGAATAAGTTGATTTTCTCAACGGATTTCTACATTCTGGACATGGCAGATGAGTCTTCAATAAACCATGCTCCATTGATTCTAAGTAAACCATTTCTCAAGACAGCCAAGACTAAGATAGATGTGCATGCTGACACCCTTTCTATGGAATTTGGTGATGATGTTGTACAGTTTAATATTTTTGATGCCATGAGACATCCCCTAGAGGAGCATTCAGTTTTCCATGTTGACGTGATTGAGATACTGGTTGATGATGCTTATGCTAATATGTATGTTGAATTCCCTGATATTGCTGACTTTCTGGATTTTGTTACCTATGATACATGTGCTGGTTGTGATATTGAACCATGTGCTGCATGTGCTGAGATTTATGCGGTTATGAGTGATGATGCAGCATGTGAAAATGAGAGTTAGAATTATGCTGAATTTAATGCTACTGAGTTAGTTCTTTCAAATAGCCTGCTACCTTCCATTGTGCACCCCCCATCCTTAGAGTTGAAGACTTTATCAGACCACCTCAAATATGCATACTTGGGAGATAGTAAGAAACTGCCGGTGATTGTCGCTAAGAATCTGTAACCTGAATAAGAAGAAAAATTGCTGCAAGTTTTGAGGCAAAATAAGCAGGCTATCGGATGGACACTTGCAAACATTCCTGGTATTGGTCCCTCCACATGCATCCATAGGATTTTATTGGAGGAAGGTACCAAACTAGTGAGGTAGCCCCAAAGGATACTAAACCCCCTGATTCTGGATGTGGTGAAGAAGGAAATGACCAAGCTGCCGCAAGCTAGCATTATTTATCCCACATCCGACCGTAAATGGGTGAGCCCCGTGCAGGTTATCCCAAAGAAATCTGGGGTCATAGTAGTTGCAAATCAGAACAATGAGCTTCTACCCATAAGAATCTAAAACAATTGGTGAGTTTACATTGATTATAGGTGGCTTAACCAGGCCACCAGGAAAGATCATTTCCTTTTGCCTTTCATTGATCAAATGTTAGAGAGGCTAGCTGGCAAGTCGCATTACTGTTTCTTAGATAGATATTCGGGCTATTTTCATATTCATATATCCCTAGAAGACCAAGAGAAGACCACTTTCACCAGCCCATTTGACACATTTGCATACAGGAGGATGCCCTTCAGTCTGTGCAATGCTCCAGGCACCTTTCAAATGTGTATGGTAAGTATCTTTTCTAAATTTTTAGAGAGTTGCATGGATATGTTTATGGATTATTTTAATGTCTATAACTTTTCCTTTGATGCATTTCTGGATAGTTTGGCTCAGGTTTTGCATAGATGCATTGAGACTAACCTTGTTTTGAATTTTGAACAAGGTCATTTCATGGTAGAGCATGGTATAGTTTTAGGGCATGTAGTAACTAGCAAGGGTATTGAGGTAGATCCTGCAAAAATAGATGTCATTTCATATCGATCTTACCCCACGTGCGTGTGGGAGGTTCGTTCTTTCCTTGGTCATGTAGGTTTCTATCAGCGGTTCATAAAGGATTTTAGCAAAATTTCCTTTCCACTGTCCAACTTGCTACAAAAAGATGTGGAGTTCCACTTTGACCAGAGGTGCAAGGATGCCTTCAATCACTTGAAGTGAGCATTGACCAGTACGCCTATCATCCAGCCCTCAGATTGGACACTCCCATTTGAGCTCATGTATGATGCCTCTAATTATGCATTGGGAGCTATCCTTGCACAAAGGATCAGCAAAGTACCTCATGTCATCTCCTATGCTTTGAGGACTTTAGATGTTGCACAAGCCAACTACATCACAACTAAAAAGGAAGCTTTAGCAATTATTTTTGCTTTAGATAAATTTTGATCATATCTGCTTAGTTCTAGAGTGGTTGTATTTTCAGATCATGCAACTTTGAAGTTTCTCCTGAAGAAGCCCGATGTAAAGCCCCGATTGATTAGGTGAATATTGCTATTCCAAGAGTTTGATATTGAGATTCATGATAAGGATGGAGCGGAGAACCTGGTGGCTGATCACCTGAGTCGGATTGATAGAGGGGCAGATTCTTCTCCCATCCATGATGTCTTCCCTGATGAGCAGCTTAAAAAGCTGTAAAGTAATATCTCTTAGTTTGCAGATTTGGTTAATTTCTTAGTTGCTAGAGCACTACCTACACATTTCACTAAAGCACATATTGATAAACTGAAAAGTGAGTCAAAATATTATGTGTGGGATGACCCTTATTTGTGGAGATTTTGTAGTGACCAAGTCATTAGGAGATGTGCACCTGATAAGGAGTTCCATTTTATTCTTAGCTTTTGTCATACACTTGCATGTGCTGGCCATTTTGGATCCCAACGTATTGCTAGGAAACTTTTGGACTTTAGATTATATTGGCCCACTCTGTTTCATGATGCATATGTGTTTTGTAAATCTTGTGAATAATGCCAGAGAACAGGGAATATTTCTCATAGGAATGAGATGCCCAGCAACCCTTGTTGTTTTGTGAGATATTTGATGTATAGGGTATTGATTTTATGGGACATTTTCCTATATCATTTGGTTTTGTTTACATTCAGCTTACTGTGGATTATGTATCTAAAAGGGTGGAGCCTAAGGCCACTTGGACTAACGATTCTCGAGTAGTTGTGGATTTTGTTAGGTCTTACATCCTATGCAGGTTTGGCATTCTGAGGGTTATAATCAATGATCAGGGTTCATATTTCTACAATCAAAGCATAAAGGCTTTGATGAAAAAGTATGGAGTTGTGCACAAAGTTTCTACACCTTACTACCCCTAGACTAATGGGCAAGCCGAGGTCTCTAATAGAGAGATCAAGTAGATACTTCAGAAGACAGTCCAACCTACCAGAAAGGACTGGAGCAAGAGGCTTGCTGATGTTTTATGGGCTTACTGGATTGCCTATAAGACACCGATTGGGATGTCTCCTTACCGGATTGTTTTTGGCAAAGCACGCCACCTACCGGTGGAAATTAAGCATTATACATTTTAGGCGATGAAGAGATACAACCTGAACCTAGACCAAGCGGGCATGGAGAGGAAGCTACAGTTGCAGGAATTAGAGGAGATTCGCTTGGAGGCTAATGAGAGTTCCAAAATCTATAAAGAGAAAACCAAAGCCTTCCATGATAAAATGATTGCTAGAAAAGAATTCAAAAGTGGTCAAAAAGTTCTCTTTTATAATTTCTGTCTTAGGTTAATGCCCGACAAATTAAGGTCTAGATGGGATGACCCATTTGTTGTTACTAATATTTTTCCTTATAGTGCAGTTGAGCTCCAAGATGTGACAACAAAGAGAACGTTCAAGGTCAATGGGCATAGACTTAAGCATTTTCATGAAGATTGTCAAGAACACAATGTGGAAGTGATAGCTTTACTCAATACCATTTCCATGAATAGATAATGAGGGAAGCTCTTACCATACTTTTATTTTACTTGCTATGCATATTTTGGTGATTTGCATTCTGGATTTTTCTATGTTTTACATTAAGGGCAATGTAGAATCTAAGTGTGGGGGAGGAATTTTAATTTTGTTTTCTGTTTTAATTTCAGCTATTTAATTTTTTGTTTCCAAATTCTATTTTTGTTGTTTTGATGTTTATGATATTTTTGTCTCTCATTGTTACTATTTTGTTGTTGATGTTTTTATTTCATTTGTTTATGTTTTTTATTTCTATTGTTAAATTTTGTTTTTATTTTTTATTTTTTGTTTCTATTTTTTACTTGTTTCTAAATTCTGCTATTTCTAATTAATTTTGTTTTAGCATTCTGTTTTACGTATTCATTTGTTTACTATTTCGATTCTATTTTTTTATTTTCTGTTTTTAATTCTATTTTCTATTTTTAAAGAAAAAAATTGTGTTTTTAATTGCTCTCCAATTATGTTTTGAGATTTGTGAAGTTTATGAGTTTGAAGCAATCGAAATTCAAGATACTTGGTATGATTGAATAAATTTCCTTCCTTCTTAAATTTGACATGCTTAGTTTTGGATGTTTGATTAATGGATTGAGTTTAATAGATGCATACCTTGTGAGATTTTGAGCCTTTTGATGGATGAATTTAGCATTTATATCATTCTCCTCTTTCTTGTGTGATTTTCACTCATGTCAATTGATCACTCTAAAACTTGCTTTGATTCTTTTTTAGGCTACATTTTCACTTGCATGCATGAACATAATTGAGGCATTCTTTCTTGAATTAGCTACTTTGGCTAAATAGCCAACTTTGCATTATTTTCCTTTGATTAACCTCTTTGAGCCTATTTGCCTATTCTTTATCTTTGCTCATTATATGTCTTATGTGAAAAATCATGTTTTTACCTTACCTTAGGGAATGGGAAAGCATTGGTTCATTTTCATTGGAGGAGCTCTTTGGCTTGTGGGTAATTAAAAGTTCAAGTGTGGGGGTTGTGCAAATTAGTGTGCAATATGCAGATTGTTGTTGAAAAAAAAAGAGCTAAATGAAAAGAAAAAAAATAAATATAAAAAAAATAGAATGTAAAAAAAGAGAGAGAGAGAGAAAGAAAAAGAATAAATGCAAGAAAGGTTGTGAAAGAAAAAAAAAATAAGAGAAGGAATGTGTAAAGAGAATGTGCATTATATGGATTTGGGGGTAAAATTTCATGCTTGTTACTTATCATTTGAGTTCTTCCCCAATGCTCATTTATTCTCTTGGGTGTTTAACTTGTCATATCCATATTGTTTCCTTCCCTTACCTTGGCCCCATTACAACCTTGAATAAAGTCCTCTTGATTTGTGTGAACATATGCTTAAGTAGTGAAAAAGTAGAAGATAAGAAAGCTTATGATAGTGTAATTTTCATGGGTTGAATTAAGTGAAATACTTACTTTTTAAACATTTGAGGGATTGAGAGTGTATCTTGTGAGGATCTATTATTCTTGATTCATGCTTTTTAAATTGAAGATACATTGCTTGTTTGTTTGAGATATGAAGAAATTGTACCTCGTGAATACTTTGTTCCCTTAAATCTTTGGTTGCTCTTCTTGCATATAACTTTTACATTATTGAGTGTCATTGGAATTTGAGTCTTTTAGAGTTTTTAACTTTTGAGTTTGTATTGTTTTTCTTTGTTCCCTAGTTTTGGTCTTATGTGATTTGCCCAGGAGTGTAAAAAGTTAAGTGTAGGAGAATTTGATAATCACATATTTAATACATTAATAAACCCTCATTTTTAGTCATTTACACTCTCCATGTATTTAATTGATTGAGCTTAGTCATGTTTTATAAGTTTGGGCTCAAATTGGGCTTAATTGATCCTTTTCAACATTATTGAGGTCTGACACTATTTCTGTATTTCAGTCATATCTTGAGTTCTAGATGTCTAAAAATTATGTATCTTGCCTTGTAGGAAATATGAGAGAGAGCTCTACAACTTTCATGAGAGCTTTAGGGTAGAATCGAACATCTAGTAGAGTTAATTGGGCCTGGAAGTCAGACAAGGGTTCTATTATTGGAGGCCGAACAATGTGCACTAATCAGGACATAACTTGGGTTGTAGATGTCATATGGGCCTGAAACTAGTGGCATTTGAAAGCTAAGAGATATATCTTCAATTCATATGAAGACCATATTTCCGAAATACGAAGTTTTGATAGATTTTCATCCCTTGAAGTCAACCAATGAGTTCAGAGACCCTTTGAGAATGTTTTGTCCATAACTTGAGTTGTAGACCTCCAAATGACATGGGGTTTAGGACCAATTACTCATAATGGACCCAACTTTGTAACTAATGAGGTGCTAATGATGTGAGGACAAATTATGAAGTAGTTATAAGGGATAGAGACAGAAAAATGAGATCAATTTTTTATTCTACACTTCTCACCTTCTCTCTCTAGATCTAAATCTTTCTCTCTTCTTCTTCCCTCTTCATTAAGCTCTTTCATGGTGATGGCTATGTAGAGCTAAACTTTTGTAATCAATTTAGAGAATCTTGAAGAAATTGGGGTTTGGATTCTTGAGATCTTGGCTTTGTTTTGTATTTGAATTGCATTTAGATTCCTCTTCTTCTTCTTCTTCTTCTTCTTCTTGATCTTAAATGCATGAATGGTGATTCTGTTTATGTTTGATTTAATTGAGTCTTGATTTAAGATTGAGAGTTATGATGAATTTAGGATTGACTGATCTGAATTAATTGTGGAATTAAAGAGGTTAGGTTACTGATTTGTGCCTAGGTTAATTGAATTCAGAGATCAAATTAACATAGATCTAACATGAATTGTGCAATTATGAATTTGTGTGTCAATTGTTCATTAAATTCTAGATGACTGTCTAGTAAGAATTCTGGATTTGATGCATAGATTTCGATTGAATCTAAATTAACCATTCAGATGCACTTCAAATGTTTGTTGAAAGATCTATGATAGAATTAACCTAATTTTAGATAGGTTTCTGAATTGATTGCTCTTTTAATTGAATTTCTCACTTTAATTCTGTTATTTACATATTCTAAGTTCTCAAATCCCTTTCCCCAATTTAGGCTTGATCTGATTAAATTAAATTTACAATCCTTGAGAGACGATCTGGTGTTGTTTCCTATGTTACAAGTCATAGGCATAACTCGGTTACAATTTTAATTGAGTTTGGCACTCGTCAGCCCCATCCCAACTTCACCCCGGCAGCTAAGGAAATATTCTTAACTTTGAAAGATTTTTTGGAATAGTCAGACTACGGTACTCATAGAAGGCATTCTTCTATCTCTTCACATGATGACGCCCCCAAGGGGTGGGGGCAATGCAAAAGAACTGGCTCATGGTCCGATCAAGGCCTGTCGAAAGGTCTTCGAAGTCTTCCAAGATAGCTTCAAGAACTTCAAGACAAAGTTCTTTAAGTTGATGGCAGTGCCAAGGACTCATCCATTCTTCCTGGATGTCAATGGGGAGTCGGTGTTTGACCTGTACTAGACCATAAGGGCGTGGAACACTCCCCTTGAAATGATTGAAAAAGAGAAGCCTAATCTTGATTGAGATGACACCAAGTGTGTTGATTTCTTAACTATGTGGGCTCAAGATGTCAGTTTCATTTCTTGTAAGGATATTTTGGATGCCATTGACGATGAAACTCTCGAGGCCATTCTAGGTGAAGTTCAGGTCGTTGTCCATCTTTAACCCTTTGTTTATGATACTTCATGCAATTTTCTGACTTCTATCGTATGTTTTGTAGAAAGCATAACATCTAGATAAGCTCTTCTTAACCTCCAGACCATGAAGGAGATGGCAGCGAATGCCGATCTATCTAATACTTTGGTCCACCTTACTCTGGCCCCTGTTGTCCAACTCCCAATGATCGAGGTGGCTCTGGCCCAACGAGAATAGTCTCTCGCTCAGCCCCTTCAAAGGAGGAAGAGGAAAGCTGAAAGTAGTAGGGTGGAGGATCACGGGAAGAGGCTGGCCATGGAACCAATTGAGGTCTAGGGTTTGGTATCCTTGTATAAAAAGGATATGTCACTTAGACTGTTTGTGGACTTCCAACTTTTGGATGACGGCATCATTGCTCTTAATTCCAAGAAAAGTATCTCAGAGATCTTGACAAGATTTCAAGTAAATGAACTTTGCCTTGCCGCTGAAGTCTATTTCCTTGGAAGGTGCTTAGACTAACTTAAAGAGGAAATGACTGAGAAGACAAGGGCGATTGAAAGGGAAGGGAGCCCGGAGGCTTGACTTGGCTCTCAAGGCTAAGCAGGAGACCTAGAAGGCCTTGAAGGACTCCTAGAAGGCCTTGGAGGATGCCAAAGTGAAAAACGATGACTTGAAGAAGAAATTGGTGGACTCTAAGGACAAGCTCAAAAAGAAAAGGGCTAGTTCTAACAAGGCTTTAAATGCCAATGCTGACCTTCATATTGAAAATAAAAAAATTCAGACCAGAATGGCACTATTAGAAAAGGATACCAGACAGCTAATAAAGATCTGCACGAACATAAGCGATGAGTAATTTCAGAATGCAGTTGACCAAGTCCAGTTCCTTAATCCCGGGGTCGTTGTAACCTTGGATGGATTGGACTCTCAGAAGTTGATTGTCGACGACCTCTTGGTTTTAGCAAAGGAAGTTCTATAGGCCAAACAAATCGTGGTCGAGGTTATTGCTACCGGATCTTTAGATGGTATCCTTGATCTAACTATCGGAGGGGATGGTGGCGTAGTGGGTACGAACCACGGAGGTTCAGAAGGCGGCGATGCCGACACTTAGTTTGCTTCCTCCTTTTCTTTTATTGCATTCTCTTGTCCCCTGCGTTGGGTATTTAACTTTTGTAAAGACAATTGCCCCGACTATCGGGGTACATTAAATGCATTTCCTTTGCCCTTATAACTTAGTGTTGTATGCTTGTTTCTTTTCCATGGTCCAAACTGGGTCCAATGCCCATTATAAATGTGCACTTGGTAACTGTTTAAGGACTTAGGAGAATTTTAATCGAGTAGAACCTTGGTCTGGGGTCCAACGCCCAAAACATTTGGGCTCTCAGAATTCCACTTAGGACTTAGACAAAATTTAAGGTGATTCATAACCGGGGTCTTTAGTGTTTATGGTCTAGTTCAGAAAATTTCCTAATACTTAGGAATTTTCAACTTCAGAATCAATTTAACATAAGACATTCATGGTAGGTACCTAATGGTAGACCACGAATGTCATAACCCGTATTGCCAATTAATTTCACAATGACAAAATGATTATGGCCAAGTGTTGAGGATTTGGGTATGTGTCCATAACGCATGACCAAAACACACAAATGGATTTTGTGGGTTATTCCTCTTAACCTGGGATCTAAGAGACCTCAGATCCCATAAGGAACAGGTTCTAGACAATCTAAAGGCATTTTTCAACTTGAGGGTCATAAAATCTTTAAAATGAAACTCAGATCCCATAAGGAACGAGCTCAATAGACATTCTCAAGATGAATTATGGCTTGAGGGGCTTTTGAGACTTATATAAGTAAATGTATAAAAATAACTTCATTTTATTGATTAAGCAAAGGACCGAAGCTCATACAATGTATACCCACAAAAACTAGAGTAGATCAAACGTAAAGTAAATAAAGAGATTAAGCCTTAAAGGGCACTTAGCTATAGTACTTTCTAAGTTTATCCGCATTCCAATAGTTTTTTATTGGCTTTCCTGTTAATGTCTCCAAAGTGTAAGCTCCCTTACTAGTGCTAATCACAATGCAGTAGGGGCCTTCCCAATTAGGGGCTAACTTCCCTTGAGAGGTATTCCTACCACCAATGTCTACGCTTCAGAGTACTAAGTCTCCTAGTTAGAATTTCCTTGCGATAACCTTCAAGTTATATCGAGTCGTTGTCTTCTGTTTGATTGTGGCATCGTGTATATGAGCGACACACCCTCTTTCTTCCAGAAGATCCAGGTCTTCCCTGATCAATTTGGGGTTTCTCAGGCGAAAGTTGTTGGTGGCGCTAACTTGGTTCCCCTATCTCTACCGGAATCATAGCTTCGCACCCATAAGTGAGTTTAACGGGGCTTTCACCTGTGGTGGAGTGAGGCATAGTCTGGTAGACCCAAAGGACATGGTCAAGTTCTTCATCCTAGTTTCCTTTAGCTTCATCCAACCTTCTTTTAATTCCTCAGATAATGACCTAGTTGGCACCTTCAGCTTGTCCATTTGTCTTGGGATTCTCCACAGAACTGCAATGATGCTTGATTTTTAGCTCAGAAATCAGCTTTTCAAAACCCTTATCTTTGAACTGGGTTCCGTTGTCCATCACAATGGACTCCAGAACCCCAAACCTAGTGATGATGTGATGCAAAGTAAACTTTTGGATTCGGGCAGA
Source organism: Ormosia semicastrata (assembly GCA_029884595.1). Lineage (NCBI taxonomy): Eukaryota > Viridiplantae > Streptophyta > Magnoliopsida > Fabales > Fabaceae > Ormosia > Ormosia semicastrata. The sequence goes on along the minus strand of JAQQTO010000050.1, from coordinate 903,150 downwards.
GGTGATCGTGTAACATCCTAATACTGTTACCCTAGTATAACTAACAAATACCTTAATAAACAGTAATAGCTATGCTACTTCTTACTTAAAAATCAACTAATTCATAGCATTTATAAATAATTATGGAAAGCCACAACTAAAAAGTCATACACATATACAGCAATGGCCCAAAAGGCAAAGTGTTATATACACAACTTTACATCCTCAAGTAATTGTAAATAATTACATCAACTTTGTCTATAAACGAAACAAATAAAACTACCGTACATTAGTTCTTCTGTTACTTTATTTTCTTACCCTCTGAAAGGTCTTAACTTGCTTTTACTATGGAAACACAGAAATGGGTGAGAACATAAAAAGTCTCAATAATATTCATATATTTCATGACGTTAAACAATGTAAACTACATGCATGTCTAAATTGTCTCAAAATTACTTAACATTATAATACTTGAACTTAATAGCAATAGATTATGGTTGCTATAAGATATTAAATCTCTATTCAATATCACTAGAACATTCACATGTCGCTATATGTAAAGGTTCACTAAACACAACACATAATCTATAAACATAAGTCCTTACTCATATGATAAGAACAACTATCTACACAGTTATAACATATCACAACCAGTTCATTCATAAACTTGTTATAGGTACTACATGTATAACATTTTTCTATGAATAAACTCACTAACTCTGAAATGTAGGATTAGCAACAAGCAGTGAAGTCTTTACTCAATGCCACTCGAACATTTGCATTCTCTTACTCTATGTAAACGTTCACTAAGCCAATCCTTAACCTTAAACTTATAAATATACAATCATTGATATTGAACAACTGCCCATACAATTGTAAAATATCATCTACACTAGGCAACTGCCCATACAATTGCCAAGGAACAAGAAATGAATATGGATGCCATATGCTCATGTGTATGCAATGTCTGGGAATGATAATTATGAAATGCAATGTGATTGTGTAAGTGTAGAATTGTGTGTGTGTCACTTGCATATTCCATGTTCTCTTTAAACTTATAGTTAAGAAGACTGACTCTTCAAACTATCGGATAATGAGTAGACTGGTTCCTATTCACACTAGCGAGAGTACTATTTTCACTACATAAAAATTAGTAATCCTGACATTAACGAGCAGATAGGGCTAAATCCTTACTTAAAGAGACTTTTGGACTTTTCCATCTATCTTCTTTGGCCATAAGATTGTACATTATTAAAGATTACTCTACTTTGGAATTAGAAAGTAACAAGAAACTATGCAGCGTTATGTATAACTCATACAAAATCACCATATTAACTCTTCACATGGTTCTCTCTAACCAAAAGAAGAACTAAACTCTAGCAAACATGTACTCTCAGCTCACTTCTAACTCATAATGGAGCATATTCCATGTTCTAGTTAAGAAATCATACTTATGGTACTTGTATCTAGCTCGCCTTACTATCACACCACAAGTGGTTACTTATGTCACACTAGTGTGCTTAAGGTCCTAGATACCTACTTTAGGTAATCCACTACTCTTGGTTACCTTATGGCTCATAACTCTCACTTACATACTAGATAGTCATCCTCTTAATAAAAAACCCTAGTAACATCTTAAAACACACTAAAAAGCATGTATAAGAGATCCTAACAAGTAGGAAACTTCATTTCAACCAGAAACATATCTTAACATTTTTCGGTTTGGTCGCCTAGAAAGGTTGATTTTCATGAATGCACCAAAAGTACATCCTAACTTCTAAAATTCTGAAATTTTATAGGCAAATAACCTTATCTTATATCTTTTAGATGAAACAGACCTCACTTTATTTGACTTAGTGTAGCTAAAGTTATGAACCAAAATGTATAAGTTGAATCAAGGCAACTACCCGTTTTCCCAGAATTTGACTATACTTTAAAATGAAATTGGGAAAGCATAAAGAGTGTAAAATTCTTGAAATTTTTACCACTCATAATATGTTAGCATCAAAATGCCACTGGTCTCATGCATTTAACACTTTGGAACAAGAAGTTATGCAATCTGGTTTACTAGGCGCCAGACTACTTGTTTATACAGAATCTGACTTAAATTCAAACTGAAAATGGTGCTACTTGGATTGACCTAAAAGTATGAAATTTTTATTATATGAAACCTTGTATCTTAGCTTTCAAATGCAAGAAGAATTAAGTCATTTTGATGACTGCAACTCAAGTTATGCTACAAATACTACAAGCTGTTAGGATGCTGCCCTGTCTCACGCTTAGGCATAAACCTCTCAGGCCTAGGCATCAAACTCTCTGTCTAGTCTGGACTAAAATTTTTTCAATCCACGCCTAGGCGTGGAAACCCTACACCTAGGTGCAACTCTACTGTAGAAAATTAGCCACTGTTTCTCTCCAAGATTGTGAAGTAGTCCATGACCACCACCAAGTACTTCAGCTGTCCAGGTGCTTGGAGGAAAGGACCCAGAATGTCCATACCCCATTTGTAGAATGGCTAGGGTACGAATGTCATAGACAATTCTTCAGGTGGAGCTTAATAATGATCCAAGTGTCGCTAGCATTTATCACAAATCTAGATATGTGTAAAGGAGTCAGATTCCATTATTGGCTAACAGTATCCGGCCCTGAGTACTTTCAAAGCTAAGGCTTTGCCCCCTAAGTGGTGTTCGCAACTCCCCTCATGAAATTCGGCCAAAACATATTATGTTTCCTTTGGTGTGAGGCACTTGAGGAGAGGTGAGGAGAACCCACATCAATATAACTGCTCATTATAGATGGTGTACTTGATTGCGGTTCTAACTGGCTTGTAGGCTTCCTTCAGATCATTGGGTTGGGTGCTGGATTACAAATACTCCATTATCGGGGTAAGCCAAGTATGCTCCTCTCCTTCCACTTGGACAATGGCTACATCCGTGATGGAAGGTTGAGAGAGGGTCTCTTGGACCACAGAGCAGTTATTGCTTGGGGTCTTAGTGCTGACCAGTTTGGACAAGAGGTCCACCCTGGAGTTCTGCTCCCTAGGTATGTGCAACATCCTAATACCGGTAACCTAGTATATTTGACATATACCTGGATAAGCAGTATTAGTTATGCTACTTCTAACTTAATCATCAAACTTACCCATAACATTTATACAATTATTATGGAGAGCCATAACTAAAACTCATACACAAATACATTAATAGCCCTAAGGGCAAAGTCTTATACATACAACTTTTACATCCTCAAAGTAAATATAAATAATTACATAAGCTATGTCTATAAAAGAAACAAATAAAACTATACTACACTAGTTCTTCTGTTTCTTTATCTTCTTACCCTCTAAAGGGTCTTGACCTGAATTTACATAGAAACACATCAGGGTGAGAAATCATACATTCTCAGTATAAGCATTTCAAAACTAGCATTGACAATATTCATAAAGAATAAACAAACTAATCTTACATAACATTATAAAACACAAACTTAATAATAACATATTATGGTAGCAATAAGACATTAAATCTCTAATCATTAGAACATTCATATATTACTATTATGTAAAGGTTTACTAAGCATAACACATAATCTATAAACATAAGTCCACCACTCATATGATAAGAACAACTATCTATACAATTGTAACATATCACAACTAGTTCATTCATAAACTTGCTATAAGTACTACACATATAACCTTCTTCTATGAATAAACTTATTAACTTTGGATTTAAGATTTGCAACAAGCAATGGAGTCTTTACTCGATATCACTAAAATATTTACATTTCCTTACTCTATGTAAACATTCACTAAGCCAATCCATAACCCTTAAACTCATATATATAACTATCAATGATATCAAACAACTGCCTATGCCATTGTAAAATATCATCAGCACTAGGCAACTGCCCATACAATTGCCAAGGAATGATGATGCTCAGGAATGATGATTATGTAATGCAAAGGAAATGTGCAAGTGAAGAATTATGTGTGTGTGTCACTTGCATATTCCATGTTGCCTTTAAACTTGTAGTTGAAGACTAACCCTTCAAACTACCAGGTAGTAAGTGGACTGGTTCTTACTCACACCTATGATAGTACTATTTCCACTACATAAAAACTAATAATCCTGGCACTAATAAGAATCTAGGGCTAAATCCTCACTCAAAGAGACTTTTGGAATTTTTCATTTATCTCCTTTGGTCAAATGATTGTACATCATTAAAGATTACTATACTTGGGAAATAGTAAGTACAGGAAACTATGCAGCATTATGTTTAACTCAAACAAATTTACCACATTAACTCATCACATGATTCTCTCTAACCAAGTGAAGAACTAAACTCTAGCAAACATGTACTCTCAGCTGACTTCTAACTCATAAAGGAGCATATTCTATGTTTCTAGTTAAGTAAAACATACTTAAGATACTTGTGCATAGCTTGCCTTATAATCACACCACAAGTGGTAACCTGTGCCACATTACTGTGCTTAAGCTCCTAGATACCTACTTTAGGCAATTCTTAACTTATGGAATGCTTAAAGACTAGAAATTTCACATTAACTCTATACTAAGTTCATTCATACATTTTTAGCTCAACTTTCAACTTAAAAGAGCACTTCATGCACTATGACATCCAACTATTGCCAAAGACCTCAACTTACTTGTATCTAGTACTCTACCCCATCACCTCATATGCGATATCAAATGCAACACTATGTTGCCTAAGGGATTAGATACATATCTATAGCAATTCACAACTTTTAGAATGATTTAAGACTTAAACTTATACATACTTTCTATGTTAGCTTAAACTTTTGAAGTAAAAGGGTAACTCTTTATGTACACACTTCCTTTCAACCATAATGATGAAACTAAAGTTTCTAGAGCTCCTATTATCTTTAACCTATCTTGATTAGATCACTAATCACCAATACATAGCTTTACTAGGGTTACTTTTAACCCTAAGAGTGCAAAAACTTTGTTTTTCCCAAAACAGGGGACTGGTAATTGATTACCATCTTGTTGTAATCGATTACCACAACTAAAAATCTCAAAACAGAAGCTTAGTAATTGATTACCATGCTGTGGTAATCAATTACCACTTAGATTTCTGCATTTCCAGAAGCTTGGTAATCGATTACCTTGTCGTGGTAATTGATTACCACCTGCATCTCTCATTTTCCAAGAGCTTCGTAATCGATTACCTTGTTGTGGTAATCGATTACCATATGCAGAAAACCAAAAAAAAACTAGGTTTCTCATACAGCAAACCCATTTCCAAACTCTAATCTAATTCTCAAATCATGGATTCTAAGTGATTTTCAATCTTAAACATGATCTCTAATCATATTAGAATCATCAAACACTAATTTTAACTCATTAAATCATGGATTTAAGCATCAACCATCAACCTAACAACCCATTTCTCAATTCATAACTCAAGTGAATATCATGGATTTTAAGGGAGGAAATCTAATTACCATGCATCAAACAAGCTACTATCAAACTCATTTCAACTATAGAAGCAAGAATCAAGCCTCAACATTCATTAACATCACTAAAACCCATTTTTCCTTCATCAAGAAAAACTAAGAATGAGATGAAGATGGGAATGAGATGATGAAGTAAAACCCCCTCCTCTTGCAGACAATGTGATCTTCAAGCCATTGAGTCCTCTTTGATCTTCCTTGTTCCCTTTTCTTCTTCCTTTATTTATCCCATTTTTCCTTTCTTTCCTTTGTTTCTTCTTGTCTTTGTTTTCAGTCTCCATCCATGAGAAAATGACTTCATACAATGACTTCTTATAAGATAACTACTAAGGTTTACTGAAACTTCTTGATCTGTTAAGAATACTTAGATTTTGCTAGATCAAGTTTCTTTACTTCCAATAACTTTAGAATAAATCCTGTGATTCATCTAAATTCTTGTTTCACCATTATCCTATTTTTTCATATCTGCGACTAGTCAATCTGGCATTAAAATACATAATCAATATGCTTAAAAATACTAAACTAACTCTGACTTTCCTCAAATTTTAACTACATCCTCTTCCACCTATTTGTGACCTAGAAACAAATTCTCTAGATTTATTTCCTTTAACTTATCAATTTATGCTACTATCTGAGTCATTTTAAGCTACTTTTCACCTTCTATGTTGCAACAAAGTGCCTAAACTAACTCAGTTTGTCACAAAACTACACAGGCATGTCAAGCAAGTATCAGGCTACCTCTATCACCATATACAAGCCTAATATAATATTGAGGGTGTTACAGTATATTCTCTATCTTCGCATCTTGGAAGTTCTTAAGGAGCTCTTAGACTTTGGTCAAATATCTCTGAAGGATAGTTTCTTGGTTTGATAATCACCTCGGACCTAGGAGGTCACAAGTTAGGAGTGACTGCAAAGTGTGATCTTAACCGCTCTTATGTCCTTGGCCATTACCAATTCAAAAATTCATGCTTCATACTCCGCCTGATTGTTTGAAGTGTTACCCAAGTGGCTTCTATATTCAAGAGGGGGGTGAATTGAGTAATTTAAAAATTCTTTAAAAAAACCTTTTTCACAAACACCTTAAAAAAATTTCCATTGAAGCTATTTATGGAGTGAAAAGATTGAACAAGGAAGAAGAAGAGGTTCCATTAATTTAATAAGCCAAACAATGATTTAAACAAATATTTATGAAATTAAAGCACAATAAAAGAGAGAAGAGTTCAGAAAAAGTAAACACTAGGATATATCTTGGTTTAGCTACCAACCACTTGTGACCTACGTCCAGTCCTCGAGCATCCACCCGAGATTTTCTTCACTATTAATGCAACCTTTCAATAGGTGCTTGCTACCGTTACAAACCTGCACACTCCTCGTACCTTGGGATACCTCACCCTTGTGCTTGAGCCTTGACAGCAGGGATGCCTCACCCTTACAAATATTCTGAGGGATACCTCACCCTCGTTACAATTGAAACAAGGAATATCAAAGAAAGAGACTCTCTTAAAGAGTGTGTATTACAACTTAAAGCACTAATGAAGCTCTCTCAAAAATATATCAAGAATTTCAAGAACAGAGCAAAATATGAGAAAAAAGTGAAACTCGGATTAAGAGCAATTAAAAGATGTTTTTTAGTTATTGTTCTCTATTAAGAAAGACCTAAAAACGTCCATTTATAGTGTTCCCAAGAAAAATACCCGTTAGGGCAATTTAAGGCTATAATAAAAGCCCAAAAACTGACCGTTGCGCACTTTCAGCCACGATGTAATCGATTACAAGAATGGTGTAATCGATTACATTGTTCTTGAACTCAGTTCTGGGTTTTCTAGGCTGATTGTAATTGATTACATAACTCATATAATCGATTATCAAGTCTCTGGAATCAATGTAATCGATTACATACATATTGTAATCGATTACCAAGCTCCTGAAAGTATTGTAATCGATTACAAACCTCTTATAATCAATTACAAAGCTTCTGACTATTAAGAAATAGTTTCCCGCATGTTTGAAATCGATTACCAGGCACTTGTAATCGATTACAAGCTTCCAAAGAAGTTGTAAATTGATTACTAAACCTAAGATAAACTTACAAACATCCTTGAACCCATTCCTAAGCCCAATTAAGCTTTACAAACATTGAGATTTCAGAAAAACTTGGTTTGTTAAAGAAAAGGTTCTATTTTTCATAAAAATAAGATTTTTAGAAAAACCAATTAAAACAAACTCTATTTAAAAAGTCGTTGAGATAATTTGGAGAGCTTCTTACATTTACATTCTAAGTTCTAAAGACTATACCAACTTTACTGCAATTAGACTTGGTCTTTGACTTGGCTTTGTTGTCATCAAACTTCGACTTGGCTTTGTTATCATCAAAAGATTGTACTGTCTTCACGACATAAGCATTCACATTCACCCCTTTTTTGATAATGACAAACCAAAGAAAAGGTACGAAAACATGAAAGCAAAATATGTATATGTAAAACAGAGAGACAAAAGAAATATCACTCGCCCCCTGAGTTTATGCAGAATGATCAAAGAGGTGTTAAAAGAAAAAACAAAAGAAACATTATTATGTACTCCCCCTTTCTCAAACAATTATGCAATAGTTGCTCATATAAATATGCACAAAATTCTCCCCCTGTTGGCATTATCAAAAAGCTAGAAAAATAATAAACGACATAAGCATAAAAGAAAAATGGGCAAAGTTTTAGCAACAGTACAAAGTGTCCAGGATCACCAGTCAGAAAAAAATAGACCAACAGAATAGCTGATAATATATCAGCAACAAACTAAGGAATCATATCCAAGGAGAGAGAGACAAAATAATACTAGTTATCAGTGCAGACTATATAGAAATCAAAGGATCTGAGTGTGTGAACAACATAGTTATATAGACAAAACATGATAAAAGTACTAATGATCAGAGCAAAATGAAAAGTAAACATCATGACTAAGTCACCCCGTCATCACTGGGTAGCCTCACTATCATTAATATCCTCAGCATCAAGATTCTCAGCTAGAAGTGCCGCTTCATCAGTACCAGTAACAACACTAGCTGGAGATGAAGGAGGTGGAGCATAGGAGGTGGTAGCGTGCTCAGCCTGATGACTCGGATTACCCTCGAGCATAGAGCGTATGTAAGCGATGTTCTAATCTAAGTGAATGACACGCTCCTCAAGGCGATGAACAGAGGTGCGCAATTCTCCAAATTGATCATCGACATGTGTGCGAAGGCTGCGAATTTCCTGAAGCAAGAGCTGCATGAAAGGCTCAACTGAACTATCCTAAGGAGGTGCATCTCCATCATCCTCGTTATCTCCCCGGGGTATGTTCCCAGCAGCCCCGTGATGCAGATAATACCATGTGTCATCATACTTTTTCAGCTGGAGCTTCTTCAAAGTGTAAAGGCTGATGGATTCTGGTCCATCAGAGCTTTCATCCTTAACTTCTCCAGACAGGGGAATATGGAAATGTTCCAAGATCACAGTGATGAGCATTGCATAGGGTAAAGGATGAGGATCCTTCCGAGCGCTCAGCATACGTTGAATAACATAAAAGGCCTAGTTAATGGAGTGGTCTGTGTTCATGGCCCATAGAGTGAGAACATCATCCTGTAGTACCTATGAATAATTGCCTCCTCTGGTAATCTGGGCCCTAACTAGAATATAGTGCAGGACTCTCTTTTCTATGGTAAGCCCTGTAGCCTTAACCCGCTGATCGGGTGTGTAGTTTATCCGTACCAAAGAGTTCAAGGCAGATTTATAATCATACTCATCTCCCCATTTATTAGTGCCAGTTAATTGATACCACAACCCAAGATTAATGATAATTTTTTTCTTCTTCACTTCAGAAACCAGATAGTTATTCTCATACTTTAAATTTGCATAAAATACTCTAACCATATCAAGGTAAATGTCTTTCTTAATGCTCAGAAAAGGAATCAAATCTAGGCACTCAATCAATCGAAAACACTATAAAGGTTCATTAGCACAGAATTCAGCAGTGATATACCTGGGCTAGATAATTTTTTGCAAATAAAACTCCCTGCGAAAGGTTTCTGCTTGTTTGGAGGTCCTCAAGTGTACAACAAGATCAAGTCCAGGAATGACGAGAGGAGTGTTGGGAATTGCGCTTACATCATGCAGCGGAAAAATAGGGATTCCCACCGAGGATCCATGCAAAAAAGTCATAATCCGAGTTTCTAAATTATTTACCTCTTGAAGTGTGATCAAAAGGAAGGATGTGAATCACCAACACCGTAATAGAAATGATGTCTCTGCGATATCCACATGAACAGACTCACGAACTTCCAATGTCCGCAAAGAAGAGCCTGCACTATATTCTAGTTAGCTGCGAAGAGAAGAGAAGAAACATGTCGCTCTCACACTCACTTTTCTGTAGGTGCGGCTAGGGTTCTGTAATTATATGTTTTAGCAGCCCCTTAGTAGTACTATTTATAATAGTGACTGCCTTAAGTGAGTGTGAGTAGCAGCAAAGTAAGCTGTACAACCCTAGACCCATCTGTTATGAGTCTGGCCCATATTTGAATCCGAGTCCAACTTGGATCCATTGCTCCAATTTTAGTCTGCTTTATGTGTGTGACCCTGCAGGTTCTTATTACATTGGCAGTAATATTAAAATCTCATTTTAATATTACAAGCAGTGAGCGGTATCTAGCAACATATCGCTGCTACCCAAGTAATGAGAATGTCAGTGATTTGACATAACCTTTCCGTGACCAATGTTTCCATGTTGTTTAGTCCCTTTGTCAAGATATCTAGATTGAACACAAGGCATGGAATGCATCACCCTTGTATAGTCCAATCATTCGTTTCCTGATACTCGAGTAGACTTTGTAACAACAAATGAAATTAATATCTCATATTGACTCATTTGAGCATGGCCATGCATTTCGCAATCTCACTCAAACAGGGGGCCCGAAGATATCGCTCCTGTTATATAGGAGTTACAAATCCTATCTAGGGCACTCACATCCCTCTGCATGATTCGTGGTATATCCAATAACTAACTTTATAATCACCTTGTTACAGATGACGTTTGATGGCATTAAAACACACAACTCCTCATGTAGGAATCGTAGTGATTTTAGGTCAAAGGACCACAAACACCATTGTCACTATGAGAATCACTTATGACACTCACGTAACAATCCATGTAGCGTTCTCATGGTGGGTCAGTCCAATACATCATTACTCTAATATGTACCCATGTGAAGACTTGATATCTTATATCCATGACCCGTGAGATGTGGTCATCAGTCTATGCACATACTAGTCTCAATGCATTATTGTTGTCCTAGTTAATAATAATACTTGACTAGGGACATTTAAGAATAGTGTTGTAACCAAAAGGAATCTCACGATCAAGTCATCTACTTGATGTCCTATGGCATCAAACTTACTATTTTAAGGACTTTATTATGTTTATAAAAAAAGAACACAATAAATGAAATGCCTCATATATTAAAATAAGCATAATAGAATGTATGTAAATACAAAAAAAGTATCAACCTCTAGGGCATACACCAACAAGGAGGAGCCTGTGAAGACAAAGCATTGGCCACCCCTGTTCATGGCTTTTTCATTTTCTGGGAGGATTCTGCCATTGGGTGGAAAAGGGGTGAAAAGGATGGAAGGAAGGTGAGGAAAAAGGTGTTCAGGAGTGTTTGGGTGAAGAAAATGGTGGAAAAGGTGAAGAAAAAGGAGTTTGCTGGAGAGTGGGTTCGTGGGTCTTGGAGGTGAAAAAATGAACGGTGATGAGTGATGTTTTGGGGAGAAATGGGTTTTGTGGTGGGTGATGGGTTTTGTGGTGAAGAGGTTTTTGAGTGATTTGGTGGTTGAAAATGGTGATTTGGTGGAGAAAAAGTGAAGAAATAGAGGAAAATGGGAGCTAGTGGAGAAGAGGCTATTTGGCTATGGCTGCTCGCGCATTGAGAGACCCTTTAAATCCTCCTTGTAATCGATTACAAGGGATATGTAATCGATTACAATATGTATGTAATCGATTACGTCCATTCTGTTTCTTCATTCTGTGCCTTCCAAGACCTTTGTAATCGATTACTTAGTGTAAATAATCGATTACGTGCCTTCTGACTTTGCATTTTTGGCTTAGCAGAACCTTCGTAATTGATTACAGAGAGTCTGTAATCGATTACAAGCCTTCTAAACTTGCATTTTCACATCAAACAATAGAGAGCTTGTCTATTTTTACTTCAAAGTATTTCCAAAGTCCCTTGAAAGGATTCCAAACCTCTTGCAACCCAGAAATCTATCCAACTTCTGTTCATTACTTGTTTTTGCCAATAGAATCAATACCAATAATCAAACCATAAGAAAAGAGTTTCTCCGAACTTCAAGAAAAGGAACTTCATCATAGATCAGAGAATATCTTGAGCAGGTGGAGGACTTAGTCATGATGGGGTACCTGCAAAACAAACTTAGGGGAGCCTTCGACGCTCAAGTCAGTATTTTTAGAGAAGAAAAAATAAAGCGATGAAGTTGTGCAGAGACAAATTGTGCAACAGATATTAAAGACAAGATTGATCTAGGATGCCAAGTTCTCTTCTTATATGAAAGAAAGTATCTTTAGGTAGAGGTTTTTTGAAAATGTCAATAAGTTGATTATGTGTTTCTACAAATTCTAAAACACAGTCACCCTTTTGTACATGATCCCTTATAAAATAATGTCTCATCTCAATGTGTTTAGTTCTAGAGTACCGAATAGGGTTCTTAGTCAGATTGATTATGCTAGTATTGTCACATCTGATAGGGATGTGATCAAGCTGAAGACCAAAGTCTAGAAGTTGGTGCTTCATCCATAAGATTTGAGCACAACAACTTCCGACTGCAACATATTCAGCTTCAGACGAATACAATGGCACACTATTTTGTTTCTTGCTGTGCCAAGAAACTAAAGAGCTTCCAAGCAAATGGCATGTCCCATTAGTGCTTTTCTTGTCCAATTTGCATCCAGCAAAATCGGAATCGGAATAACCGATAAGACTACAAGTGGCACCTTTGGGGTAGCACAAGCCCACTTGTGAAGTGCCAACAAGATATTTCATGATGCGTTTTACTACACTTAATTGCGACTCTTTAGGATTTGCTTGGTATCTAGCACATATGCAGACACTAAACATAATATCCGGTCTACTAGCAGTGAGATAAAGAAGGGATCTGATCATACCTCTGTACTTAGTGATTTCTACTGAATTACCTGCCTCATCATTGTCCAAGTAACAAGAGGTGCTCATAGGTGTGTCCATATGCTTTAAGTTATCCATTCCAAATTTTTTTGAGGAGCTCCTTGCAATACTTAAATTGGCTAATGAAGGTTCCATTTCTTGTTTGCTTGATTTGAAGCCCGAGAAAGAAATTGAGCTCTCCCATCATGGAAATCTCAAATTCACTTTGCATAAGATTTGAAAACTCTTTACAAAGAGATTCGTTAGTAGCACTAAAAATTATATCATCTACATAAATTTGTATAAGAAGTAAATCATGTTTTTTTGTTCTTTGTAAAAAGGGTTGTGTCAACCTTTCCTCTTATAAAACCTTTTTCCAAAAGAAATTTGCTCAACCGTTCATACTATGCTTTGGGTGCTTATTTCAAGTCATACAACACCTTTTTCAATTTAAAAACATAGTTGGGCAAATCATAGTTTTCAAAATTGGGAGGTTGTTCAACATACACTTCTTCTTGAATAAAGCTATTTAAAAAAGTACTTTTGACATCCATTTGATATAATTTGAAATCTATGATGCATACATATGCAAGTAACATTCTAATGGCCTCTAATCTAGCGACAGGTGCATATGTTTTCTTCATAGTATATGCCTTCTTCTTGATTATACCCTTTAGCTACAATTGTAGCTTTATTTCTAGTTATTAAACCCGCTTCATCAAGCTTATTGCTAAAGACCTATTTGGTGCCTATAATTGGATGATCATTGGGCCTTGGAACCAGTTCCCAAACTTGATTTCTTTCAAATTGGTTTAGCTCCTCTTGCATGGCCAAGATCCAATGTTCATCATTAATGGCCTCATTTATGTCCTTAGGCTCAATTTGTGAAACAATGGTCATGTGGTTACATGTATTTCTAATTGAATTTTGAGTACTTACACCTTTAGATACATCACCTATCACTTGGTCAAGCGGATGGTATCTTGACGTTCGCCACTCCTTGGGTAGGTCCATGACTTGTGAATTTACTTGTTTTGAGGGGTCCTCTTGGCCTTCCTCTTGCTTCCTCTCTTCTTTCTCCTTGTTATCTAAGTGTGTTTTTGCCAAAATCTCTGCAATATCATCAACAACCAAATCCTTTCTCGATCCATTTAGATTAGTCTCATCAAAAGCAACATGAATAGACTCTTCAATAGTCATAGTTCTTTTATTGTAAATTCTAAAAGTCTTACTATGATTTGAATAGCCGAGAAATATACCTTCATCAGACTTAGCATCAAACTTTCCTAAGTTATCCTTTCCATTATTTAAAACAAAACATTTACATTCAAAGACATGAAAATGAGAAATATTTGGCTTTCTTCCTTTGTACAGTTCATAAGGGATTTTTTTAAAATTAGCCTAATTAGGGCCCTGTTCATTACGTAATAAGCGGTACTTACCGCATCCGCCCAAAAATACTTAGGAATAGTAGCCTTATTGAGCATAGTTCTCACCATTTCTTCCAAAGATCAGTTTTTCCTTTCTACAACTCCATTTTGTTGTGGAGTTCTAGGGGCAGAAAAACTATGCTCAATGCCATGTTCATCACAAAAAGTTTCAAAATCATGATTTTCAAACTCACCACCATGGTCACTTCTTATGGATGTAATATTAAAACTTTTTTCATTTTGGATAACTTTGGACAGTTTCTTAAAGGCTAGAAATGCGTCATTTTTATGAGCTAGAAATAGGGTCTATGTAAACCTTGAAAATCATCCACAATCACTAAAGCATAGTAATTTTCACCAAAGCTCATTGTTCTAGAAGGACCAAAAAGATCCATGTGCAAAAGTTGTAAAGGTCTAAAAGTTGAAATAACATTTTTAGCTTTCAAAGAAATATTTACTTGTGTTCTCTTTTGACATGCATCACATAATTTATCTTTTTCAAATTTAAGCTTTGGTAGTCCAATTACTAACTCTTTAAAGACCACATTATTTAATTGATCCATATGAATGTGTGCGATTCTTCTATGCCATAACCATGAATCATCTTCTTTACTCATAAAGCATTTCGCATCATTTGAGGATATATTGTCTAGGCTAATCATATAAATATTATTTACTCTATGACCAACAAATTTTACTTGTTTATCATCTTTTCCTTCAATTATGTAACAATGAGAATAAAAAATAACTCTATTACCTTTATCATATAATTGACTAATACTAAGCAAGTTATGTTTAAGTCCTTCAACTAGTAATACATTATCAATAGAGGAAGTGGGAATTTTACCAACTTTGTCGATTCCAAGAATCTTCCCTTTGTTATTATCTCCATAGGTTACGTGTCCATGTGTCTTGGGAACAAGGAAAGAGAAGTTGGATTCATCTCCGGCCATGTGCTTGGAGCAGTCATTATCAAGATACCAATTTGAGCTCTTGGCCTTCAAGTACACCTACAACACAAATTCAATTTTTAACTTTTGGTATCCAAATTTTCTTAGGTCCTTGTGTGTTAGCTTGTGACATTGTGCCTTTGGGAACCCAAACCATTTTTGTTCCCACTTTAGTATTAATATTATTTCTCACATTGCATGTTGATGCACTATGTCCTTTCTTTCCACAGTGAAAACATTTAATGAAAGGGCTACTTGAAGTGCTTACTGGAACAAAGAAATTTTTAAAAAATTTCTGTTTATTTTTGGGATTATATCCTAAACCCGCTTTTTGAAAGACGCACCTTTGTTTTTCAAGAAAAACATTTAAATTGTCTTTACCAAAAGTAAATCTTCCAAGAGTACTTTTCAAGTTTTCAATTTCTTTTTCAAGTGTTTGACATGATAAGCAGGAAATAGATGTTGATGTATGTGAGGAGCATGTTATGCAAGAAGAGTTAGCATCTATTAATCCTAATGTTTCATTCTCAATTTTTAGTTCTTTAATTTCTTTGTTTAAAATTTAATTTTATTTTTCCAAAGAAGAGATTGTTTTCTTAGATGAAGAAACTAACTTTGTGAGCCTTAGGGATTCATCATGCAATTCTTTGAAAGTTTCTTACAGTTCATTATAAGAAGAAGATAAATCAAGGTTGGAAGTTACCTCTATGTCACTTTCATCATCTTCTTCTCCTCTAGCCGTGAGACATATGTTAGCTTTTTCATTATCCAAGCTATCCGTGGAATCTATGTCGTTGTCGTCCCATGCTATGTAGGCTCTCCTTCTTTTCTTCTCCTTAGAAGGTCTCTTTTCAAATTTCTCAACTTTCTTTTGATACACAGGACATTCCATTTTCATGTGTCTTGGTTTTTCACATTCGTAGCATATGAGTGTGGACGAGATGCCTTCTCCTTTGTGATGAGTCTTCTTTGGTGGAAAAAGTTGTCTTCTTTGATTTTCCTTCTTTCTGAGAAATTTTTTGAGTTTTCTTACTAGGAGACTAAGGTTTTCTTCATTCAACTCAAAGTTTTCTGTGTCATCTCCTTCATCTTCATTATCATCAATGATTAAGGAAGTTGCTTTAAGTGCAATCCCCTTCTTTTTTGTATCATGTTCCTCACTTTGGTTATGCCTGTTGAGTTCCAATTCGTGCTCTTGAAGTTTCCCAAAGAGAGTGGCAAGAGTCATGGTTGCCAGGTTTCTTGATTCTGAAATAGTTGTGACCTTGGGCTGCCAAATCCTGCTTAAACATCTTAAAACTTTATTAATAAGATCTTCATTAGAAAAAGTCTTACCTAAAGATACAAGATGATTTACAATGTGGGTGAAACACTTTTGTATTTCTTGGATACTTTCTCCCTGATTCATTCTGAATAGTTCATATTCACGAGTTAGAGAATTGATTCTCGACCTCTTAACTTCACTAGTACCCTCATGGGTGACTTGCAAAGTGTCCTACATTTCTTTTGCAGTTTTACAGTTTGAAATTCTAAAAAATTCATCATACCTCAAAGCAGTGGTGATGATGTTTTTAGCTCTTAAATTATATTGAACCTTTTTCTTGTCCTCATCAGTCCAATCACTTCTTGGTCTCACAATCTTTACACCATTGACCTCACTTGAAGGCACAAAAGCACCATTTTCGACAGCATCCCACACATCTAGATCAATAGCTTCAATGAAAATTCTCATTCTTTCCTTCCAATAGGCATAACCATCCCCATTGAAAAAGGGTGGTCGATTTATGGAAGACCCTTTTGAAAAAGCATTTGAAGAAGCCATGTTCTCTTGAAGCTTCTAAGCTCTTTACACAAAAGCCTAGCTCTGATACCACTTGTTACCCAAGTGGCTTCTATACTCAAGAGGGGTAGGTGAATTGAGTAATTAAAAATTCTTTAAAAAAACCTTTTTCACAAACACCTTAAAAAAAAATTTTGTTGAAGCTATTTATGGAGTGAAAAGATTGAATAAGGAAGAAGAAGAGGTTCCACTAATTTAATAAGCCAAACAATGACTTAAACAAATATTTATGAAATTAAAGCGCAATAAAAGAGAGAAGAGTTCAGAAAAAGTAAACACTGGGATTTATCATGGTTCAACCACCAACCACTTGTGACCTACGTCCAGTCCTCGAGCATCCACTCGAGATTTTCTTCACTATTAATGCAAGCTTTCAATAGATGCTTGCTACCGTTACAAACCTGAGCACTCCTCGCACCTTGGGATACCTCACCCTTGTGCTTGAGCCTCGACAGCAGGGATGCCTCACCCTTACAAATATTTTGAGGGATACCTCACCCTCGTTACAATCAAAACAAGGAATATCAAAGAAAGAGACTCTCTCAAAGAGTTTGTATTACAACTTGAATCACTAATGAAGCTCTCTCAAAAATATATCAAGAATTTCAAGAACAGAGCAAAATATGAGAAAGAAATGAAACTCGGATTAAGAGCAATTAAAAGATGTTTTTCAGTTGTTGTTCTCTATTAAGAAAGACCTAAAAACATCCATTTATAGAGTTCCCAAGAAAAATACCCATTAGGGCAATTTAAGGCTATAATAAAAGCCCAAAAACTGATTGTTGCACACTTTCAGCCCCGATGTAATCTATTAAAAGAATGGTGTAATCGATTACATTTTTCTTGAACTCAGTTTTGAGTTTTCTGGGCTGATTGTAATCAATTACATAACTCATGTAATCGATTACCAAGTCTCTGGAATCAATATAATCGATTATATACATATTGTAATCGATTACCAAGCTCCTGGAAGTATTATAATTGATTGAAAACCTCTTGTAATCGATTACAAAGCTTCTGACTCTTAAGAAATGGTTTCCCGCATGTTTGTAATTAATTACCAGGCACTTGTAATCGATTACAAGCTTCCAAAGAAGCTGTAAATTGATTACTAAACCTAAGATAAACTTACAAACATCCTTGAACCCATTCCTAAGCCCAATTAAGCTTTGAAACATTGAGATTTTAAAAAAACTTAGTTTGTTAAAGAAAAGGTTCTGTTTTTCATAAAAATAAGATTTTTAGAAAAACTAATTAAAACAAACTCTATTTAGAAAGTCGTTGAGATAATTTGGAGAGCTTCTTACATTTACATTCTAAGTTCTAAAGACTATACCAACTTTGCTGCAATTAGACTTGGTCTTCGACTGGGCTTTGTTGTCATCAAACTTCGACTTGGCTTTGTTATCATCAAACTTCGACTTAGTTTTGTTATCATCAAAAGATCGTACTGTATTCACAACATAAGCATTCACATAAAGTGGGAAACTCAAACTTCAGGGAGTTTTCCACTGTTACTCCTTCAAAATTTTCTAAAATTACCCCGGCAGTATTTTCCTTGGGGTTCAAGGATCCATCAATAAATATGGTCCAAGAAATTCCCTCGGGGTCGCTGGGGTACAATGTGAGTTCTGCCAAAAATGTGAAAATAAGTTTGCCCCAAATGGTTTTATACATTAAGTTTTGATGATGACAAATACAAGACAAAAAGAATACTCTGCTTATGATCTTTGTTGCATCCTATATAGAGCATATCCATTAGTAATTGATAAATATCTTATTTGAATGTGTCTATGAAAGTCTTATATACATGTTTAACTAACTAGAGTTATACTTTTATGAATCATGCATATGAAGATATTGAATTGTGATTCTGAACTAACTATGCTTGTTTAAGTGAGCAATACTTTGTAGGATAGTCCAAGTACCAAGAATGAGCATTGCAACAAGAAAGTAAAAGATCTTAATTAAGCTCAACACAAGGAGAATGTGAATGCCTACTTCATGAAGGTATTTATAACATCAAAGTCATGTCAAAGACCAAGTCCAAAGGAAGATTAAATGGTATAGCTTTTAGGACTTAGGGTCTTTATGTAAGAAGCCTTATAGATATTTCAAATATGTTTGTCAAATATGTTTTTACAAATGATTTTCCTATGTTAAAATGTCCAACAAACAAGTTTTGAAAACCTAGTTTTGGTAATAGTTCAAATCTATGAAAAATAGCAAAGTTTGAGTTTTACAAAACTAACCTTTGGTCACTCTTTTAATCATATCTTTTAAATACTTTGAGTTTTATTTTGAAACCTCTTTCATTTGAAAATAGACTCAAAGATCTTTCCAATGACTAGTCATTTGCTTTAAACGGATAAGAAATGAAGAAGTTATGACCATTTAAAATCAGTTTTCAAAATCAGAAATGTGTATTCGAATACAGCATGTGGTATTCGAATACCACAGCATAGAAAACCTTCCTGAACGAGTTTTTTAAAGGGGCATTCGAATACAAGATGTGGTATTCGAATACCACAGCCTAAAAAACATTCCAGAATGCGTTTAAAATAGAGGTATTCGAATACCTCATTGTGGTATTCGAATAATTGGCTTCTGAATTATTTTTTATGAGAATTGGAACAGTGGCATTCGAATACTCATGTTGGTATTCGAATAACTCATATTAATTTGCTTTTCACGATGGTATTATGAACATGGTATTCGAATAATGATTCATGGTATTCGAATAAACACGGTAAGCATAGTTCCGAAGATGGAAACTAACGGACATATTCTCGTAATAATCACGGATTTAATTACACCCAATGGCTATTTTCTATTTGACTCTATAAATAGAGACCATGGGTCTCATCTGCAAGTAGCCCAGCTATCTGTTTAATTTGCGCTTACTCTGAAAAATGTGATTTATATTTTACGCCTTTTTCTATGCTCTTTTTGCTGAAACTTTGAGATATCCTTTGAGAGCCTCTTAGCACTTCAATTTGTATTATTTACTCTGAGTGAGAGTTTCTCTTCATCTATATTTCTATTCTTCTATATTGAGGGTGAGGTATCCTTCAAGGTTTGTAAAGAGGGTGAGGTATCCCTCTAAGGTTTGTGTAAGGGTGAGGTATCCCTGCAGGCTGAGACTTTAGCACAAGGGTAGAGTTTCCCTGTGTGTGAAAAGTGTTCTTTTATGTAACGGTTGCAAGCACCTATTGAAGCTTGTATACATAGTGAAAAATCTCAAACTGTGTTTCGGGGACTGGACGTAGACCACAAGTGGTTGGTGGTCGAATCAGGATAAATATCGTGCCTGCTGTTCTTCTCTTTATCTCTTTATTTTATGCA
Source organism: Ormosia semicastrata (assembly GCA_029884595.1). Lineage (NCBI taxonomy): Eukaryota > Viridiplantae > Streptophyta > Magnoliopsida > Fabales > Fabaceae > Ormosia > Ormosia semicastrata. Next base: position 882,905 of record JAQQTO010000050.1, on the reverse strand, counting down.
ATCTTTATTTTATGTAATTTTATATTATTGCACACTTATTCATTTGTTGTTCTTAAAGCTTTTATTCTTCATCTCGTAATTTCTTTTCTTCTATTTAATAGCTTAAATATTTGTGTTTATTTTAAGAGCTTTTTTGTGAAAAGTTTTTATACCCAATTCACCCCCCCTCTTGGGTAATGGTTGCCATGACTAACAAGTGGTATCAGAGCTTCGTGTTCTGGTGAAAGCTTAACCGCTTAGAGTTAAAGATCCTTGCTTGTTGGCAACCTTGAAAGTTTTTTTAAAATGGAAGGTTTTGAAATTGATAAACCACCATTCTTTGATGGTGTGCATTTTGTTTATTGTAAAACTAGAATAGAGTTTTATGTACAATCTATTGATTTGGATTTATGGGATATTGTGCTAAATGGATTTACTTACAAATCAAAACAAACTTGGAATAGTTTTGACAAAAAATGTTTTTCTTCAAACATTATGCTATGCAAATTTTGAGAAGTAGTTTGAATGATGATGCTTATGCTAAAATTAAAAATTGCTCTAGTGCTAAAGATATTTGGGATGCTCTTGATGCTATTTATCTTGCTAACAATGATTTTGTGTATAAAGTTATGTATAGAAAGTAAGAAGAGCAAATGTCATTGAAGGAAGCTTGTCATGAAAAATATCTTCAAAGAGATGGTCAAACTATTGAAAGGAGCCAAATGCCTCTTGGTGACGATAGTGCTCAATTTGAAGAAGAGGCAAAGCAAAATAAAATTGATGAGGAAGAAGGTGATTCTCTTAAAGAGCCAAGTGTGCTAGAAATTGAGACCACTTCTTGTATGGCTAAAAAGGACTTTGAGGTAAATAATTCTAAACTATATTATAGTCCTTTCTATGATGAGTTGCAAAGTGCATATAATGAATTGTATGATGGCTTGTTAAATTTAGAAAAGAAAAACTTATTGTGTTTAGAAAATATTTCCTTTATTGAAAATGAAATTGAGACCTTAAAAAATGAATATGCTTTTCTTAATGAGGAAATACTTTTGAAATATGAAACCTCATCTTCTTGTGAAAAGTGCAGTAATTTAAAAAATCAAGTTGAGGACTTATATTCTGAATTTGTTAAAGCTAATGATTGTAATTGCTTAAATTCTATGCTTGTTAATAAAAATAAAATTAATGTTATTACATGTGAAAATTCAAGCAATGCTTATGGAAAAATTAATTTAGAATATAATAACAATAAAATGCTTAAGTTTTTTTAAAAAATGATATTCAAATGATTAAGCCATCATTAAATTCAATTGTTTGTAATTTTTGTGGTCATCTAGGACATATTTCTCATTTATGCAATTATAAAAGAAATCCTTATATGAGAAATTATATGGTATGGGTTCCTAAAAATCCTAAAGGCCCTAATACTAACATTCAAGGATCCAAAATGAAGTGGGTACCAAAGTGTCCTCCTAGTGTTTTAATTATGCAGAATATTTCTCAAAAGGATGGACAATTGGTCAAAATAAAGAGGAATCATCAAGGATAATGCTTCCAAAGCCTAATGGTAGAAACTTTAGTCAAAGAAGGAAGATGGCTTCAACCAAAACTTCTCAAGTACAAAATGTAGAACTTGCAAAGTTCAAGACTCCAAAAGAGAAGCAATGGATAAGAAAAAGTATTTCCTTGATTACCAAGGCCAAGGTATCAAAAGCTTTTACCTCTTATGCACACTCACATGCAAAGTCAATAAATTTGAGGTATATTCCTTGTAAGTCTTAAGTGATTAATAGAGTCATGTGTACTTGATAAAATTTGAATATTATGTTTAACACATGATTATGTTCATTCTTATTATATCATAATTCATTTTGTTATATATCTTAGTACATAAGGTTCTATAATGCTTATGTATACTTTATATGCTTTAAAATTGTCTATATATCATGAAAATAAGCATGCTATCAACTATGTGTTAAATGGTATTTAATTATTTAATTTATTGTGCTCAATTTATATATTATGAAAAATTGATCTTTATGAAAGCATAATAGACTAATATTCAAAAACTAACACACAAGGACCCAAGAAAATTTGGATATCAAAAGTCAAAAATTGAAGTGGGTTGTAGGTATACTTGAAAGCCAAGAAGTGACTTTGGCATCTTGAAAGTGGCTGCGCCAAATACAAATATCATAAATAACTTCAAGCTCTTTTCCTTGTCTTCATGAAGCTTGGACTTGCAATCCTTGGATAAGTGAAACTTGTGTTATACTTTTCTAGCTTTATGTCTTAAACATGTTTCTACACGTTAATATGCTAGATAAAGTATGTTCTATGCTTGAAATGACATGTCTAATGAGAATATCCTTGAGCTTGAGTTTTTGATCAATCATACATATAATTAAATATTTGAATTTATTGCTTAATTATGATTTCATCCTTCTTGAATTATTACTGACTTGAGCATCGGAGTTATCCCGAAATCATTTTTGCAGGTACTCCATCAAAAGGTATACTTTCGTCTCTCAAAAATGCTTTTTCTGGATATATATATGTGATTTCTTGTTCAAGTTATTCGAATACCTAAGCAGTCATTCGAATACCCTGAGACTGATCTTTTTCAGTTTTCGTTCAGCTTCTCTAGAGTATTCGAATACCAGTATGAGATATTCGAATACTTGCTCCTCTGGCCTTCTCTTCTCTTCTGTGAGTATTCGAATACTGCAACAAGCATTCGAATACCATCGTCTGGCAGCCAAACCAGTTTGGCCATCTATTCGAATACTTGGGAAGGTATTCAAATACCCTCTATCAGAAGGGTGCCCCTGCTGCCTCTGCTGCTGCTACTATTGTTTTTCCTACCCCTGCTTTATTTTAAAAGTTTCTGCTGCATTTGTTATTGTATATGTTGCCTAGCATTAATAATCAATATATGCTAAATTCTTTGTTTGTTTTATTTGAAAATATACACTTAATGATATGTATGAAAAATACAAATGCTTAACCAAATGTAATTGGCTATTCTTTTGATGATTATATGTACTTAGCTAATTTGATTAATGAAATGAAATCTCTTTTGCCCTTGTAAACTCATTTGTTATTTTGACTTACTGTTTTGAATGCTTATTTGCTTATGAGTTTGGTATAATGATTAACCTCTATGGATCCAAAATTGATGGATACCAAAGAAAGTACTTTGAATTATTTTGTAGGGTGTCAACTACCTTAAGCAAGCATTTAAATGGAATAAGTTCATTTAACTTGAGGATAGTAAAGTTTAAAAGGATTCAACTTTTAAAGGGAGTGCAAAGAATTTCTATTCCCTCATGAAAACTTGAAGCTTGAAAGTTAGTGGAAGTTGGAGTCATCTACAAAAACTCAAAGAGTACACTTTTTGTGATATCAATCTATTATCCTTATTTATGCTTTAAATTTGATATCATATGATATATGGAGAAGTAGAGAGTTGTGTTATACCTTTACATGCCTTACATGAAAATTATTTGCCTAAAAATGTCTAAATAAGTTTTGATGATGATCATATGTTTCTTGATAAACTTGAATCATGCCTTAAAAATGCTTAAACTATTTTTTTTGGATTCAAGTGCATATGTGCTTCATGCATTTTTGTTAGAGCTAACATTACATGGTTGATAATGTGATACATGCTTTAAAAATTATATATCAACCTGAATTATGCTTATAAATGAGCTTACATGATATTTGATGCTAACCTATGTTTTAGAGGACTTTTAAAGTTAACTTTGCAAGTCTCTCTATGTATTTCAAATATAGCCATCAGATTTTTTACATACAAGCATATGTTGATAAATGAGAAAAGTTGAATGGAATTCAAATGAAGAGGAAGATAAAGAAGTATTTCTTCAAGTGCAATGGAATGGAATATTCAAAGGAATAAAGCTCAAAGTTAAAGGACCAATAAAGAAGGATTATCACTCTTTATCTATCTCAATAAGTATCTATATCCCTAAGCTTTTGTGGTACTTTATATGATATGGATTGTATGATATTTGTTAATAAATTGATCTTAAAATGATTAGATGCTTTCCTTACATGAGAAGTATGCTTAGCTTTGACAAAGTGCCTAATTGGATATTAACTTGCTAATTTGTCATTACATTTAGGGTGAATGATATTAGTTCTATACATGCTTTGATCCCTATAGCATATTCCATCAAGGAGATGTACTTATGTTCTTTTAACTTAGATTAATCTGTCTCAATGAATTTTTTTTTAATATAAAACATCTCTACCCTTCTAAAATGCTTTTGAAAATATAATGTGCTCTTGTAAAATTCTTTTTGAAAGGGGAGAAGTTTTAAAATGACTTTTCTTTAAGGTGATGTGCTTACATGGTCTTCGCATACATATTTTCTTTATCTATTATTTTGATAATATGCATATTTTGAGGGGGAGCCTAGCTCTTGAGTTGTTTATATCTCTTGCCTTATATCTTTGTTTGATTATATAAAGTGTTTCATTGCTATCATATGCTAAATGTTGACATACAAAAATATGACAAGCATTGCATGAATAATCCTCTATATCTTACAAGTATATTTGTTTCATCTCTCTATTATTGAATCATATGTAGAATCTATAAGAGAGAGAAAATATTTTTTTTAAGCCTTTTTGTTGATGTCAAATAGGGGGAGTGAAAAATGGAAAGAAAAATGGAAAGAAAAATATGTTCTTGCTCTTATTGTTTGATATGCTTACATGAATATCCATTCTTGTATTTTATTCAACATATTTTTTCTTTGGTGATTTGTCATCATCAAAAAGGGGGAGATTGTGAAAATAAGTTTGCCCCAAATGGTTTTATACGTTAAGTTTTGATGATGACAAATACAAGACAAAAAGAATACTCTGCTTATGATCTTTGTTGCATCCTATATAGAGCATATCCATTAGTAATTGATAAATATCTTATTTGGATGTGTCTATGAAAGTCTTATATGCATGTTTAACTAACTAGAGTTATACTTTTATGAATCATGCATATGAAGATATTGAATTGTGATTCTGGACTAACTATGCTTGTTTAAGTGAGCAATACTTTATAGGATAGTTCAAGTACCAAGAGTGAGCATTGCAACAAGAAAGTAAAAGATCTTAATTAAGCTCAACACAAGGAGAATGTGAATGCCTACTTCATGAAGGTATTTATAACATCAAAGTCATGTCAAAGACCAAGTCCAAAGGAAGATTAAATGGTATAGCTTTTAGGACTTAGGGTCTTTATGTAAGAAGCCTTATGGATATCTCAAATATGTTTTTCAAATATGTTTTTACAAATGATTTTCCTATGTTAAAATGTCCAACAAACAAGTTTTGAAAACCTAGTTTTGGTAATAGTTCAAATCTATGAAAAATAGCAAAGTTTGAGTTTTACAAAACTAACCTTTGGTCACTCTTTTAATCATATCTTTTAAAATACTTTGAGTTTTGTTTTGAAACTTCTTTCATTTGAAAATAGACTCAAAGATCTTTCCAATGACTGGTCATTTGCTTTAAACAGATAAGAAATGAAGAAGTTATGACCATTTAAAGTCAGTTTTCAAAATCAGAAAGGTGTATTCGAATACAGCATGTGGTATTCGAATACCATAGCACAGAAAACGTTCCTGGACGAGTTTTTTAAAGGGGCATTCGAATACAAGATGTGATACCACAACCTAAAAAACATTCCAGAATGCGTTTAAAATAGAGGTATTCGAATACCTCATTGTGGTATTCGAATAACTGGCTTCTGAATTGTTTTTTATGAGAATTGGAACAGTGGCATTCGAATACTCATGTTGGTATTCGAATAACTCATATTAATTTACTTTTCACGATGGTATTATGAACATGGTATTCGAATAATGATTCATGGTATTCGAATAAACACGGTAAGCATAGTTCCGAAGATGGAAACTAATGGACATATTCTCGTAATAATCACGGATTTAATTACACCCAACGACTATTTTCTATCTGACTCTATAAATAGAGACCGTGGGTCTCATCTTCAAGTAGCCCAACTATCTGTTTAATTTGCGCTTGCTCTGAAAAATGTGATTTATATTTTACATCTTTTTCTATGCTCTTTTTACTGAAACTTTGAGATATCATTTGAGAGCCTCTTAGCACTTCAATTTGTATTATTTACTCTGAGTGAGAGTTTCTCTTCATCTATATTTCTATTCTTCTATATTGAGGGTGAGGTATCCTTCAAGGTTTGTAAAGGGGGTGAGGTATCCCTCTAAGGTTTGTGTAAGGGTGAGGTATCCCTGTAGGCTGAGACTTTAACACAAGGGTAGAGTTTTCCTGTGTGTGAAAAGTGCTCTTTTATGTAATGGTTGCAAGCACCTATTGAAACTTGTATACATAGTGAAAAATCTCGAACTGTGTTTCGGGGACTGGACGTAGACAACAAGTGGTTGGTGGTCGAACCAGGATAAATATCGTGCCTGCTCTTCTTCTCTTTATCTCTTTATTTTATGCAATCTTTATTTTACGTAATTTTATATTATTGCACACTTATTCATTTGTTGTTCTTAAAGCTTTTATTTTTCATCTCAAAATTTCTTTTCTTCTATATAATAGCTTAAATATTTGTGTTTATTTTAAGAGCTTTTGTGAAAAGTTTTTATACCAAATTCACCCCCCTCTTGGGTAATGGTTGCCATGACTAACAAAAAAGTCAAAGAACGCCTGAGCCTTTATTGCTAGTAGTGGCTCATACATAATTCCAAACTCAAAAAGTTTGATGGACTAGGCAAATATTCTACCTACTAGGTCTGGCTTATGCATTATCTAGCAGATAGGTTGGTCCATCTTCACCACCACAGGATGGCTCTGAAAGTGCTATCTTAGTCTTTTGGTCTTGGTGATGAGTGCGAAAGTAACCTTCTCTATTTTCTGATAGTGGAGCTCTGGGCCTTGCAACACCTTGCTCACAAAGTAGACCAAATTTTGTCTCTCCGTTGACTCCCGGATTAGTACTGAGCTTATAGCCTCTTCTTGAAATGAAATGTATAAGTACAATGTCTCACTAGGTTCCGGTCTTGTCAGTATAGGGGGAGAGGACAAAAGATTCTTCAAAGAGGAAAAGGCATCCTCACACTCCTGACTCCACTCAAAATCCTTCCCATTTTTTGAGCAGTCTGAAGAAGGGAAGGGATTTATGAGTAGCTTTAGCAAGGAAACATGTGAGGGCTGCAATCCGTCCAGTTAGCTACTGCACTTCCTTAATACTCTATGGGCTACGTATGTTGAGCACCGCTTGACACTTATCTGGATTTTCCTCAATCCTGTAGTGAGTCAGCATAAAGCCCAAAAACTTTCCTGCTTGGACCCCAAAGACGCACTTTTTTGGGTTAAGCCTCATGTTATGCTTTTAGAGTTGTGCAAATAGTCCACAATTTATGATCCAGCCTACGTGGTCTTCACTATCATATCATCAATATAAACCTCCAACATTTTTCCCACTTGGTCTGCAAAGACCTTATTCATCATTCTCTGATAGATGGCTCTAGTAATTTTCAGACCAAATGGCATAATCCTGTAGTAGTAGCTCGCCCTGTCAGTTGTAACCCCTAATACAAATATCTCAATATATCCGGTATATAAAGATAAATAATAATAGTCATGCTACAACTAATTTAAACAACATTCTAAACACATAACAATCATACAAATAATTATGGAGATCCATGAGAAAAAGAAAAGTCATACACACACATACACATACAAGTGAAAACACAAGTGAAGTTCAAAGAAAACAAAAGAAACAATCTATTCTAGGTGCTTCTTCTTCTTTTTTTTGAAAGGGTCTTGACCTGTATTTACCATGGAAACATAAAACGGGGTGAGAATATAAAACTCTCAGTAATCAACATATATTTGAAACCATGGCATTAACATTAAAGGTACTCAAAAGTCAAATTATAACCCATATATAAATTTAAATTATGGTCGATATTAAACAACTGCCTATACAATTATAACATATCATCATTCCTTGGCGAAGTTCTTGTCTCACTGCTTTACCTAGCCAAGAACTTAACTCATTCTTTTGCTCTAAGTAGAAAGTTTTTCTTACTTTACTGCCCCTTTACATGAGTACTTTTCTCACTCCTCATGTTCTTTGACAAATAGCTTAGCTCACTACTTTGTCCTAGGTAGAGTGCTTATCTCACTCCTCGACCACACTTGGTAAAGTGTTTTACTCACATCTTTACCATGACAAGGTGCTTTTCTCACTCCCTTGTCTCACAACTCCATCATTTGCAAAGTGTTTTTCTCACTCCTTTGCAAGGTCAAGGGGCTTATTTCACTCCCTTGGTTAGGATAATTGTTCTATGGCTCAACTTTATCAAGTAAAGGAACCTCTCTTTGCTAACATTCCACTTTAACCCAACTTAATGAGATAAAGGAGCATGTCCTTAAAGCTTGCATATTTAACTTAACTTTAACCATAAGAGAGCAAATCATGCATTAAGATAAGTAACACATTGTTACACACTCTTATCATACTTGTATCTAGAACACCATAACATCACATCACAAGTGCTATCAAGTGCAACATCATTACTCTTAAATGATTAGCAACTTAGCTATGTCAATCCATAACTATAGGATGCACAAAGTTTTACTCTTTTACACTTATGATAGGTGGTTATTTCCTTCATAAAATATCCCTAATAGTATCTTAACACATACCAAAAAGCATGTATAAAAGATTCTAATAGATAAAGAACTCAATTTTCTCAAAAAGAAACACATCGATCAATCTGTTCTTGGGTGCTTAGGCACCTAATGATAACAAACCTCCCCTGTTTTATCTATCATTGGGTGCTTAAGCACCCATGATCTGAGTGATCAAGTACTTAGCACTAAAGCTTTCTGGCCTTGTGCGCTCAGGCGCTCACTCAAGCGCCCAATGTGTTTTGCCCTCGGGTCTTGGGCAATTAGGCGCCCACTTTTGGGCGATTAAGCACCTAGCCCAGATTCCTTATATTCAACTCCTTTGAGTTCCAACCAAACTTTAACCCCCCAAACACAAGTCTTAGCTAGTTTTCAACCTCATACATGGTCTCCAAACATGTTGGAACTCATACACAACTCAAATCAATACAACACCATTTTTAAGAACAAAGAATCAAATCACAAAAAAAAAAACTCATTTTTCATCTTCAACCATAAAGAGTCATATGAACTTCTCTAAGTTCAAAACTCACCATCCGTAGTGATTAAGCCACAACCACACCATATCTAACCATTGGAGGCAAAAACCCAAACAAGAAAACCACACAAAATTCTCAAACCCATTTTTCACTCATCAAGCATGCACCAAGCATCAGAGATGGAAATAAGGGAAAAGAGTTAAGGAAAACCAAAAGCCCCTACCTCAAGAGATGTAGTTGATCCTCAAACCTTGGATTTTCCTTTGGTCATCCTCTTTCTTTCCTCTTCTTCCTCTTTCTTTTCTACTTTTTTCTTTTCCTTTTCTATGTTTTCTACTCCTGCTTCTCGTTGGAAAACATGAGAAAGTGAGTGAAATGAAAGAAAGATAGCAAAAAAGTCAAAGGAAAAGGACAAGAGCGTGGTACTTAAGGCATGTTGGGATATTTGGTTGCAACTTTAAATCTCTTAAGAATACTTTCATCTTACAAAATCAAGTTTTCTTACTTCCATAAGCATTATAGAAAATCCTACGATTCATCTCAATCCTAGTTTCACCATTTCTATAAATTTCCATATATCTGACTCATCATGCTGGTATTTAAACACTCACTTAGTGCACTTAAAAATACCAAACTAACTCAAGTTACCCTCAAACTTTATCTACATCACAAATCACATATTTGTGCCCTAGAAATAAATCCTCCATATTTTTTTCCTTTAATAAGCATTTTATGCCATTATCTGAGTTAGTTTAAGCTACTTTTGTCATTCAGTGTTGCAACAAAGTGTCTAAACTAACTCAAAAAGTCACAAAATTTAGAAGACAAGTCATGCAAGTATTATGATACCTTTGTAATCATAAACAAGGCTAACACAATAAAGAGGATGTTACATCAGTGATGAAGGTGATTTTGTCTTCATCTCCGGGATACAATGGGATCTGATTGTACCCGAAGTACACATCCATGAAAGACAACAAGCAGAATTCAGAGGAGCTGTCAACCAATTTATCCACATTGGGTAGTGGATACGGATCTTTAGGGAAGACCTTGTTTGGATCTATAGAGTCCACACACATCCTCCATTTCTCATTAGATTTCTTCACCAGGACCACGTTAGATAGCCATGTAGTGTAAGATATTTCCCTGATGAAGTCGGCATTGAGTAGCTCCTTAACCTGTTCTTCAATAACTTGTCTTTCTAGGCCAACTTTTCTATTCTTTTGGGAGACTGGCCCTGCATCCTCCCTAATAGAAAAGGTGATAGATAAAGTCAAAGTCAAGCCTAGGTATGTTAGAGGACATCCAGGCGAAGCGGTCTTTATTTTTATGCAAGAGCTCAACTAATTGACTCTCTTCTTCTTCCAAGTTAGCCCCAATCTTGGTGACTTTATTTGGCTTGACACCAAGTTGGAGTGGTAGTAGTTCATCCTCTGGATGGGGTTTGGTACCCCAAGTTTGCTCTCACATATCTAACTCAGTTGTAAGAATGTTAACTTGGTCCAAAACCGAGCTAGATGTGCTGAATTTTGCTTTCTTGGGCATCTGTCTAATCTTGAGGCTCTCATTGTAGCATTTACACTCCATGATCTAGTCCTCGTTGACCATGATGACCTTGTTATTCTTGTTGAGGAATTTATGGCCAAGTGGGTAGTAGATACCACGACGCCAAGGGTATTCAGAGCAAGATGACCCATGATGATGTTGTATGTTGAAGGGCAGTCCAAACTAGAAACTTGACCTTGACGGTCCTAAAGGGTTTAGTGCTACCTAGGGTCAGATGAGTCTCAAAATATCCTGCCAAAGTGATCTTTTCTCCTATAAACTCGTTAAGCTCGCTGTCATAGGGAGTCGGCTTTGAGTGTGGAACTTCTAACTTTTTGGTATAGGTCCATAAACATAATATTCATTGAACTCCCTTGGTCAATGAAGATGCACTGGTTCGGCATTGGAAATTATTCCCAAGATAACTAGCGGGTCATCATGATCTGGGATAATTTTGCTGCAGTCCTCTTCTGAAAAGATGATGTGCGGCACCTTCCGATCTTCGACTCGTGACTTAGGTGCGTAGTAAGATACGGTCAAAACCTCCATCTTAAGCACTTTCATTTGGGTACCATTGGATTACCTTCCTCCGGCAAACCCACTAGCAATAGTATTAATGGTTCGGTTGAGCTTGGCACAGCAGTGGTCATTGTCATCAGATGGAGCATCCTGGTTCTGGTCTTGCCGATTGTCAGTCTCACGGCGAGATATGATACGGATTATATGTTGCAAACTTAAGCGTAGGTTGTTTCAAGTAATAAATTCTCGGGAGTCTGAGGTCGATCGATAGGGAATTGATGAAGAAAAATTTATTTGACGTAAGGAAAATATTTTTTTACAACAATAAAGTAATAAAACTTAGTCACAAATAAAAAAAAGTTACTTGGGTTAGGAGATCCACCCTTGGTAAATAAATTAAGGACAAGATTAATTCTTTCTATAACTCAATTAGAATCTATGCATAATGGAAGTTCCAATCAAAAAATAAAACATTCAAAGTTCATTAAAAATTATATACGTAATAATATTATGATTCTTTTAATTATCTATTAATACCACAACTTATAAATGGGCTCAAGTATTCATTGTGCCAATATCTTGTCTATAGCAAATCAAGATCTCCACTTTACAAGGAGGGCTTCTAAATTGATTGGAAATAAAATACAACACGTATAATGACCACTTGAAAATATATCATTTAAGCACAAGAAAGAAATAAATCTAACCTTATTTTATTACCAAGAGCTTCACCCTTTCACCCAAGTAAAATGAAACTTAGTTACTCATAGACAAGAAGAAAGGAAGAGAGAAGAAGAAGAAGAAGAAGAAGAACATGACTTCAATTTAGAATAAAAGAAAACCTACTACAAGAAAAACAAGTAACAAAATAGCATGATCTTGGCCTCTAGGACCAAGACTCTTAAATGAGCAGCCAATGGTGCCTTTTATAGAGGATTAGGGATACAAAATGACAAGGGGGGTGATTAATGAGTGAGTGGATGAGTGGGTGAATGAGTGGAAAATGTCAAATGACTTTTGATGAGTGAAAAATTATGGAGATTCTTTGTCTTCGAAATCATTTAGTGCTGAACTCATTGTATTCGTCATTTTCTCACTAAGTGGTCTTCATGAAATTGTAGGCCTGGATCTTAGCTTTCAAATGCCGTTAGTTTTAGCCCAAAAGCATTCTTATAACTCAAGATATGATCTGATTACTGCACACTGCTCAAGCCTAGTTTCAGTTCCTCTGTTCTGACTTCAAAGCCCAATATGACCCAGTAGACCTTAGAATCTCGAAAAGTGTTCACATGAAAGTTGTATATTTGGGTCTTAATTATCAACCGTCAAAATTTCAGGCCATCTGACGTCCTATAGCCCGAGTTATGTCATGAACAGTACACATAGGTCAAGCTATCAGGATCAACACTTTAGTTCTTGCTTCAACTCCAATTTGAGTTATCCAATCGTGTGATTAGACCTTTGAGGTCTTCATGAAAGTGGTAGGGAATTGTCTTAGCTTTCCTACAAGTCAGAATCACATCAACCAGATCTTTACAACTCAAGTTATAGCTAGTTTATTGAACACTGCCAAAAAGATAAATTAAGGCTAATTCATGCAATAATTCTTTCAATGATCTAATAAGGTCCAATATCATAAAATGTGTCAAAACCAACTTAATTAAACCTAATTGAACCTTAAGAAGCCCAGTGAGATGATTATCCAATGTATAAAATATATTGTTATCAAATTCTCTCACACTTAGCTTTTGCACTCTTGGGAAAAACACATAAGACAAAAACTAGGGAACCAAGAAAAAATGACACAGACTTAAAAGCTAAAAATTCTAAAGGATTCAATGAATCAAGAAAAAAAGCCAGATATTCAAGGGATCAAAACATTCATGAGGTAACATTTCTTCGCATCTCAAACCAACAAGCAAGGAAACTTCAGTTGAAAAGAATGAATCAAGAAAGATAGATCCTCATAGAATTCATTCTCAATCTCTCAAGTGTTTAAAAGGTAAGTATTTCACTATATTCAACTCATGAATAATTACACTACCATAAGTTTGCTTATTTTCTACTTCTTGGCTACTCAAAAACACATGCACACAAAAATCAAGATGACTTTATTCATGGTTGTAATGGGGCTATAGTAAAGGAGAGGGGTAATATGGATATGATAAGTTAAATACCAAAGAGAATAGAAGAGCATTGGGGTACAGTTAGAGTGGAGAAGATGTTTGAGAACATTCAGTTTAAATTTCCCAAGGTTTTCTTAGTTCCTTCTCTGTTTGCTTCCTTCTCATAAAGGACAATGACCAATATTTGACTAATGTTTTGTTGAAGATCAATGCCAAATTGGTAGGTTGAATTCATTGTTAGGCCTGAACATTCTCCTTCTTTTCTTGTTGTTTCCAAGCATCCACTCTCTTCTAAGTATGAATATGTCACAAGGTGCATTCTTTGATTGCAGCGGTGGTCAACTCTCTCTTTTTTCTTTTTTTTCTTTCTTTCTTTTTCTTTTTTTTAAGAACATTTTGCACACACACCCCCACACTTATTAAAAAACTCAACTAATAACAAAGCCAATGCTCTCTTATTCCCTAAGGTTAGGTAAGAATATTTTTTTTAAAGGCACGTTATGAGCTAGAAACAAGGGAATGATCAAATAAGCTCAAACGGGGTACACAAGGAAAAATATGCAAGGTTGGCTATTTAGTCAAAGTAGCTATTTCAAGAAAAATGCCTCAATCATGTTTATGTATGCATGTGAAAATGAGCCTCAAAAAGAATCAAAGCAAGTTCTAGAGTAACAATTTCATGAGTGAAAAAAATCATACAAGAAAGAAGAGAATAGTACAGATGTTCAATTCATTCATCGATAAGCTCAAAATCTCATAAGGCATATATCCATTATTCTTAATCTATCAATTCAATATTCATAACCAACCATGTGAAATTTAAGAAAGAAGACAATTTATTCAACCATGCCATGATCCCTGAATCTATTTGCTACTTCTACACAAAATAGTTATTACCCCAATTTAGATGCATCTTAAGAGTAAAATTACTCCTTACTCTGCCATCCCTAATTGGTTATGCTGTAGGTTTCTAACAATCATATCAATAAATATAATTTCCAATTTAGATGCGTCTCAAGAGTAAAATCACTCCTTATTGCCATCCCTAATTGGTTTTGCTGTAGGTTTCTAAAAATCATATCAATTAACATACTTCCCAATTTTTTTTTGAGACTTCAAGAAAATCATTAGGGTAAAAAAGTCTAGAAACCCCTGAAGGACCTCACCAAAGAGATCATTCACTCAAAAGCTATATACAAGGTGGCATATCTTTATACTGCGTGTCGCCAGTACAGTCCATCCTTACAAGGCATGGTTTCAGATCTCTACTGTGGCTAGAATTCACACAACTTGTCCGAACACCTACTTAAAGGCATTTAATCTGAATACAGGTGCATACTCGACACCACTGGTATAACCTGGCGCATCAGAGCTCATACAGTTAAGTACAAGAAAATGCTCAGTAGTTATTTACATTTCACAGCAAAGACAGAACTCCTCTTTCGGTCCAACAACGCTACAAAGCCTAGGTATCAAGAATTGGGAATGTAGCACGTGGCTCTCTACAAAGCATGGCACACGAACCTTATTTACAGACCGGCGTGCGAAGGTCTCCTCTTGAGTCTATGACAGGATGGGCATATGCCTGGGGCTCCTAATCTAATTAAAGACTAAGTACAACCGAAGTTTTGCCCTTCTTCCTTTTTTTTTGGGTCAACTATCCTCCCCCCAATCAGATCACAACATTGTCCTTAATGTTAAAATATAGATGAGTAAAAGATAGAAGATATTATGTGGCTATTATAGAGAAAAGACACCTAACACAAATTTAAACAAAAACAAAGTATGATAAATAAAATCAAAGGTAAAGGAAGATTATAAATGGAGTGTCAGATCAAACTCGCGTTTCTTGCTGCTTCCCTCACCACTTTTCTTGCTGCTTCCTTCTGACCAGTCTATCTGAGATATTACTGGATCAGGTTCATAAATAAAAGCTTGTAATTTATCAATTAATTCATCAACAGTAGAAGCAAAGATAAGGAGTCGTCTTGCCAAAGGTGTGATAAAGTTTTATTCCACAGCATGGTCAAGAAAAGATAACAAACCAGAAAAAAAAAATTATTAACATTCAACAAACTTATGGGTTTCTAGTGGATGTTCAGTTGGGCTTAAGAGACAATTTGAAAAATTTCTTCCAAAGTACCAAAACCACTCGGTAAGGCAATGAATGCATCAGAACTGTCAAGCATTTTAGTCATTCGTTCATGCAAAAATGATACTTGTAGTTCCTTTCCAAGTGTCTTTCCAATGATATTTTTTTGAGTTAAAGCTCTAGGAATGATACTTAAAACCTGAGTGCCTCTTATATATGCAGAGAGTGATATAGCCCCCATTAACCCACGACAACGTCCCCCATATACAATATGAATATTCCTTGCAACGAGTGTTCGACTAAGAGTGCTTGCTGCTTTTACAAACTCTAAACTCTTCCCATACCTAGACCCACAAAATACACAGATATTTTTAAGTTGACAAACAGAAACTCCCTCCATTCTTATACTCACCCTCTCTTTGAATGATTATGAGTTAGAGGAAAGTGGATGAAATAGAGTGTTTAAATAAGGAAAAGAATGGAAAATGTAATGATAGCACCTATAAGGGTAGGTTGGCTGTTGTTAGAAAATTTTAAAAATATGAAACACATATTTTTTTATTTTTTTTGTTTTTTTTAGACAGATCAATATGTAAAGTACTAGGATTAATTTTAACCAAACAACCAGAATTTGAATCACGATACCAATTAAGCATAAATAAGTGACTTAAAATAGAAATAATAATGTACAAGTAGGCGGCATAAACCGGAATATTAATAAAGATGGGGTATAAACTAACTACCAAATAAATATTAACAAAGGTATGGTATAAATCAGCCACAAAATAAGTTAATAAGCAGATAAATTAAAATGTTAATATGCTGATAAAGTAAAAAGTTAGAAAGTTAGATAGTTAGTAATTAAGTTAGTAAGTTAGTAAGTTAGTAAACAAAAATAAATGACAGAAAATAAATAACAAAAAATAAATGACAGAAAATAAATAACAAAAAATAAATGACAAAGATAAATACGAGAAAATAAAGTGTAAAAAATAAAATATAGAAAATAAAATACAAAAAATAAAGTACAGAAAGTAAATTTAAAACATGAAAATCGGAGAGAGGCAAAGCCCCACCAGAGTCCGAAAAGAGGAAGAAGAGAAATCAAGATTATTTCATTAATAATGATTAAAGATTACGAGAGGAGAACGGGAGAATTTCCCCACTAAGTTAGTACGTTAGTAAGCATAAAGAAAAAATTAAAAGAATAGAAAAATATATATATACATATATATGTATAAGATCCACGAAAAAAATATAAATATACATATATAAAATATTTATACCATAAATTTGTTCTTCAAATCAAGTCTCTGGCAACAGTGCCAAAAACTTGATGTGGATTATATGTTGCAAACCCAAGTACAAGTTGTTTCAAGTAATAAATTCTCGGGAGTCCGAGGTCGATCCACAGGGAATTGATGAAGAAAAATTTATTTGACGTAAGGAAAATATTTGTTACAACAATAAAGTAATAAAACTTAGTCACAAATAAAAAAAAAACTTACTTGAGTTAGAAGATCCACTCTTAGTAAATAAATTAAGGATAAAATTAATTCTTTTTATAACTCAATTAGAATCCACGCATAATGGAGGTTCCAATCGGAAAATAAAACATTCAAAGTTCATTAAAAATTATAAACGTAATTATATTATGATTCCTTTAATTATCTATTAATACCACAACTTATAAATGAGCGCAAACATTCATTGTGCCAATATCTTGTCTATAACAAATCAAGATCTCCACTTTACAAGGAGAGTTTCTAAATTGATTGGAAACAAAATACAACACGTATAATGACCACTTGAAAATATATCATTTAAGCACAAGAAAGAAACGAATCTAATTTTATTTTATTACCAAGAGCTTCAGCCTTTCACCTAAGTAAAATGAAATTCAGTTACTCATAAACAAGAAGAAAGGAAGAGAAAAGAAGAAGAAGAAGAACATGACTTCAATTTAGAATAAAAGAAAACTTACTACAAGAAAAACAAGTAACAAAATAGCATGATCTTGGCCTCTAGGACCAAGACTTTTAAATGAGCAGCCAATGATGCCTTTTATAGAGGATTAGGGATACAAAATGATAAGGAGGCTGATTAATGAGTGAGTGGATGAGTGGGTGAATGAGTAAAAAATATCAAATGACTTTTGATGAGTAAAAAATTATGGAAATTCTTTGTCTCTGAAATCATTTAGTGTTGAACTCATTGCATTCGTCATTTTCTCACCAAGTGGTCTTCATGAAAGTTGTAGGCCTAGATCTTATCTTTCAAATGCCATTAGTTTCAGCCCAAAAGCATTCCTACAACTTAATATATGGTCTAATTACTACACACTGCTCAGGCCAGTTTCAGTTCCTCTGTTCTGACTTCAAAGCCCAATATGACCTAGTAGACCTCAGAATCTCAAAAAGTATTCAACATGAAAGTTGTATATTTAGGTCTTAACTATCAACCATAATAATTTCAGCCATTTGACATCCTCTAGCCCAAGCTATGTCATGAACAGTATGCATAGGTCAAGCTATCAGGATCAACACTCTAGTTCTTGCTTCAACTCAAATTTGAGTTATACAATCGTGTGATTAGGCCTTTGAGGTCTCATGAAAGTGGTTAGAAAATTGTCTTAGCTTTCTTACAAGACTATAATCACATCAACTAGATATTTACAACTCAAGTTATAGCCAGTTTACTAAACACTGCCAAAATGATAAATTAAGGTTAATTCATGCAATAATTCTTTCAATGATCTAATAAAGTCCAATATCATAAAATGTGTTAAAACCAACTTAATTAAACCTAATTGAACCTTAAGAATCCCAGTGAAATGATTATAAAATGTATAAAATATATTATTATCAAGGTGGACTCAGGGATCTTCTCCTAGAACTCCGTGTCCTTCTTCTTTGGCGCAGAGATGGGCTCCGCTAAGGGCTGCGTCTTCTTTCTCTTTGACCTCTGTGGTATCCATCATTTTGGACATGGTTGATGTACTGATCTAGCTATCCCGCCTTAATTAGGGATTCAATAGCATCACGAAGTTGGAAATAATCTTCAGTGTCATGGTCGTAGCTTTTGTGCCATGAACAATGTTTGGTATGATCCTTCTGCACATGTTTCTTCAGAAGGGGTGGCCTCTTGACACCCTGGAACTCTGTCTATAATAATAGTTATATGTGGAGTGTTCAAAGAAATGTAGTTAGAGTACTTGGCCTGGGGTGGATCGTCCTTAGAAGAGTTCTGGGGCCGTGAGGAGTTTTGATTATTATTTTTTTGTGAAAGAGCTCTCCCTTCTCTAGGCTCTCCTTGGCCTTAGCAACCTCCTCAAGGTATATATACTTCAGGGACCATTATCGAAATTCTTCCATATTCTCTGACTTTTTCTTTGCCAAAGATACGAAAAATTAGGAATCTATCCAGAGGCCACTTTTGGCGTAGTGGAGAGCAATCTTGTCATCTAAGTTCTCCATATTGATACAAGCTGTATTGAACCTCTTAAGGTACTCACGAAGGGGCTCGTTGCACCCTTGGCGAATCTCAGAAAGAGATTCAATGGACTTAGGTTGCTCCTTGCTGGTGGTATAGTCTGAGGTCCAGCCAGTTGGTGATAAATCCCCGTGGCAAGGTCATGAACCATCTGAGGGCCCCCTTCTTCAAGAAAAGGGGAAAGGCACGATATAATAATTATGAGGATCCCCTATGGAAGTGCATAGATTGGACATAAATGTGTATGTGCTCCTGAGGGTTCGCAGTCTTGTCATAGAGCTCTACATTGGCGGGAAACTTAAAGCTTCTTGGAACCCTAAACTCCATAAGTTGAGTAGAGAAGGGTTATTCCTAATTGTTGAGGTCTGGGTTGTTGTTAACAACATTGGACATTTCGACAGCAAAGTGCGGCATTCCCCTCTGATCATTAGCCGGGTTCCGCCTTCCGTCATCACGACGTGGTCCGTACTGGCCTTCATGAATGGATTGCTCTAGATTTTCCAATCTATGACATTGTTTTTCTAGCATCGCCGTTTGACTTTGCATCAAGTCGAGGATAGGATTTCTGGATACATTGGACTGAATTGTGTCCTCTAGACAGGATAAGCGATCACCTGCATTGTCATTCCTGGTCCCAAGCACTAGTGCACTGGGATTTTGGACCCATGAACACCAAAGTTGGCTCCTTGCATGTGGGTACCATGTCTTTCCCTCATAAGGACCCTGCGCGATGGGTGTGGGCTTTTGTTGGAAAGCAAATTTTTATGCCTATCGCATAGAGGTTCAGAGTTGTTTGCCTAGTTTCTCGTGGTGGAGGTTTCAGCAACTGGTGATGGAACAGGGTGGGGACGATGGTGCACCGTTGGTCCTTGCCTTTGGTCTGTGGAGGTTTGCGCAGTCTCTCCTCTCCTTAAGTTTTGTCTCGTATTCACCATGGTTGGTTGAGAATAGAAGTTTATGGATTCCCATAGACGGTGCCAATGTTCAATAATGGATACTAACATGTACTTGGATAGGCACAAATCGGTGTTTTCCTCTTTGTACAGTAACAACAGAGTTGAAACCGGGGGGGTTGGTAACTACAAAGGCATTCCAACATTCAAGTCAAGCTGTGCACAATTAGTGTTTATGCTAAAGAGCAATAGTTACCTGTAGAAGGTGGTTAATCCTGGTATTTATAGAGGTTGGATTGGGAGATACATTTCCTTAATAGTTGCAGATAATCCCTATAAGATCATAATGCTGATACTACAATTATGAGTAATCAAAGGCGGTTGTGAGCACTATTATTACGCAAGATCATGATTGGCAATTACAGATACTCGTAGGATTTATCCACTATGCAAATCTTGCGGTAAAGTTGCTGCTACCCAATATCGTGGTCCAATATCCACTGTGGTGGGATCTCAACAGTGTACCATGAATTCCTAATGGGGTGTCAACGACGAACTCCAGCCGGATGCGTGCCAGGTTGACCCATGGGACAAGATCCAGGATCATGGTCCAGAATAGATATTAAACAATTTTTTGATCCGTCATTACTTCAAAGCATATCATAGTTCATTTGATTATCATTGTAAGAAAGACATGTGTCAAATAATAAGGTTATGTATAAAATATTTTACTCTCCTAATTATGCACAAGTACAGCCAAACACACATAACTAAATTGTCGTTGGGTTTATGGTGTTGTGATAACTAAAATATATTAGTTAAATGTCTTATATGATGAGTTTGTAACTTATTTTATTAGTTTAATAACTAATTATATTAAGTTAATAGACTACACTCTTATTGGGTAAAAGGAAAAGAGTAGTTTTGCAATTATATTAACTGTCAACTTAATTGAAGTTAGTAGTATTTAAGAAATTGTTTCTACACAAAACTCAAGGTCTATTCCTAGCCGTCAAGGTTTCTTCTTCTTGCACCATCACTAAAGTAGAAAAAGTATAAAGAAAAAAGGCAAAGGAATAGAAAGTGAGTTTTGAGATTTCTCTAACGCTCTCGAAATACAGTCTACCAATTATTCATGGATAAATGTTAGTGTTTTCTTACACTCTTATTTGTGAGAATCATGAATTCGAAAATCCTTATGTTTTAATGGTAGTTTTCTATATTAAGATTCTTAGAAAACTTATAAACTAACATGTGGTATCAGAGCATGGTTATGGAATTTATGATTCGCCATTAATGATGACTGTTTTTCCCAATTTGTATGAATCCTAATTGTAAAAATTAGAAATTTTTATTATGTTATTTTACTGCACTATGTGAGTTAATTTTATGATTTATTATTAACTCTAATTATGAATTATTGAGCATAATCGTATAATAATTAGATAAATTTTTGTGGATAAAGTTGTAAATCCATACAATGGAAATTGTTCTGAAGTAGATTCAGACGTGTGCCTGAGATAGGCACGTTACGATGGTTTCCTCCTTACACAGCAGTAGCATAGCATATTGAGATAGGGGGTTGGTATTTGCAAAGGGACTCTAACGCTCAAATCAGGCTGTGCACAAGTAAGATTATGCTAAGAATGATAGTTTATTGATACCTATTTAAGGTTACTTAGCTTGGTATTTGTAGAGGTTGGACGAATATGTTCTCATAATGGAGAGATACGTTCCTGTAATAATAGCAGGAAGATATATGTCCCTTATTTAGTTGTAGAGTATCCCTATATTATTAGAATACTGGTATAGTAGTTATAATGTTATTATTCTGTAATATCATGATTGGCAATAAGAGATATCACAATGATTTATCCATTGCCCAGATCTCACGGTAAAGCCGTTAACATCTAGTACCAGGGTTTGACATATATTACTGGGTCTTATGGTAAGCGTATTCCTACTGAAAGCATTGATGTCGGATTCTAGCAGGCATGTGTTCCTGGTCGACCTTCAGGTTATGAACTAGGATTATAGTCTAGAACAGTTGTCCCTAGCTTGGCATTTAAGTGGAACAATTAAGTGTCAAGATACCGAGTTTAAAGAGAACACATGGTGCACAGTAGACGTAAAACTCCAAAAGGGTCGAGGTCTGTTATTGTAGGATACCTTCGGGGTTGGTATGTAAAGTCAAAATCCTTGATGGATTACTACTTTCTTTACCATCCCACCATCCGAGGTGTATTCTTTGTTGCCCTCGTGAGTGGTTTCACAGGGTTGTCTTTTCTCGCAGCTTTATTCTACAGCTCGTATTAGTCTGAGCTTTCTTAGGAAACTACTACTTTGACTTTATTAGGAATTAAAGATCCTTTAAGAGGATATCAATTTCGTACTATTTCCTAACTATCCTCTACTCCCGTGACCAATCAGAAATAGGGAGCACAAAAACGTGGCTTCCATCATGTGATCAGTTCACCTTTTTCATGGCCAATCAGAGTGCTTCATTCTCTCTATAAATAGGGAATGTTTGCATTGAGCTGATATTCTCTTCATTGCATTCCTTTTGTTCTATGATAGTGATTCCCCCTTTCATTTTTTGCATATATATGGAGGGTTTTGTCCTCGGCGAATATCATCTTTTTATTCTTTCTGAAGTCTTTGAAAGCATTTGTAACACCCCAAAAATTATTTGTTTCATCATAAATAATCATTTTCTAATATTTGTGATTTTTGAGAATTTTTTTGGATTTTTTCGGAAACGTCAAATATTTTAATATATTTCTCATTTTACGTGCACACTGAGCAAAGTCAGTGTAACACCCCGAAAATTATTTGTTTCATGATAAATAATCATTTTCTAATATTGGTATTTTTTAGAATTTTTGTAGATTTTTTCAAAAATATTGAATATTTTAATATATTTCTCATTTTACGTGCGCGTCGAGCGGAGCAAGGAAAATAAAATATTTTTTCCAAGGCTGGTAAACTTTGAAGTGTAAAAATTTCGACGGGGGATCTTACTAAACCCGAGGTTGGGCACAGTTTGCGAGGTTTATATTTTTTGAGATTTTATCTAATAAATAAAATCGTTGTACCGTAAAATTATCCAATGAACAATAAATATTGTTTCTATTAACTGTAACTTTTGTTCACTGGATAATAGCTCTAGTAGAGTGTTAATCATCTTTTCTAGAGTGTTCACTTTAGGAGACAACATTACTTTTCACTTTATCGAGAAGCGCGCGAAACTTCTCAAGGAAGCTTCTTACCAAGCTTTTCAAGGAAGCTACACACACTCTCTCTCTTCTCCCCACACTACATGGCCACAAGGCCATTTTGGAGCCAAAAATGTGCATTCACTTAATTAAGTTTCCTATTCTAATTTCAAAAATCAAAAGTCATCATCATTTTCTACTCTCTACTACTCTCTCTACACTCATCTTTCTCTCATTTTCTCCTTATTCTCTCTACCACCCCCACGGCCTCACTCCCTCTCTATGCCTCCTTGATCACAAAAATTTCAAGCAATTATATTTCCTTAATCACCATCACATTCTAAACACCTTTCTACCTTGCATCTACTTGAAAAGCCTCCATCTTCATCATCTTCTTCAAGCTTCAAGTTTGAGGCTTTTAGGTAATATTCTTGATTTCTTATCTTTCCCTCTTCATTTTCGTTTTGATGGTCATCTTTATGATCATTTGTTTGCTCTTTTTCAAGTATTGGTGTTGATTGGTTGAAGTTAAAATTTCTAGGATTTTGAAGGAGTGTGACCGAAATTGTCAAGGAGCAAACAAGGAGACTTCTTTTCTTGATTTCTTTTGGGTAAGAGGGAGATGATCCTCTTCAACCTCTCTTGGTAGTGAGAGACTTGATTTTGTGTTGATTGTGAGAAACTCTTGTTAGGGTTACTTTCTTTGATGTTTGATCTTTATGCTTATGTGTTGATTTTATCTTGTTTGATATATTTAGTTGATCATATATGTATATTAATGACCTTGGTTTGATTTGGATGGATTGGAAAAATGAAATAAAAATAAAAGTCCTGTGCTTTCCTCATGGAGGCTTATGGCCATGACCCTCAAATGGAGTGATCATGGTTGAAATTTTGTAACCAAGATGAAAACATAATTAATCAAGTGAATAAAATGTAATGGAGTTAAGAAAAATTTTAGGGTTACTACCCTTGGGAAGCCATGGCCTCTAGGCCATTTTGGGTCCAAAAGATGTAATTTTTAGGTAACTTTGGGAATTCAATAATCAAGGAATAAGTAGTTAATAAGGTGATGGAGAGAAATTTAATTGATAACCTAAAAGTGAATCCTTTGACCTAACTAAAGAACAAGAGTGTGAGACTTGGAAAACCTTAGAATAATTCTCTAAGTGAGTTTGAATAAACTTAAAGTAAGGAACTTAACAATCAAGAGAATCCCTCTAGAGAAGAATTTCATAATAAATATTAAATTGAAGTGAAACTTAATTAATTGAATAATTAAGAATTAATTAGGGATTCATAAAATGGAAAGAATCAAGAATGAAGTTTGATCCAAAAACTTAGAATAATTTTAATTAAAGTGAGACCATGAGTGTAAGTAAGAATATTGAATAACTCAATTTAAATCATTCTAAGGGAATTAGGCTTAAAATTTAGTGATAGACTTATTTAATTAAAATAATAATGGTTAAACGAATAATGTGAGAGAATTTCTCTAAAAGAGAAACTTATTAAGAAGAATGTAGAAATTCAGGTATAATTCCATAATGTACCCTAAAAGTGTAATGTATTATTTAAGGACTTAATAATATTTTTTGTGGGTCCATGAGTGAGACCAAGAATGTGTTAATGCTTATTTTAGCCGAATTGTGGCATGACACGGAAAGTATATTATTGTTGAATATACATTATATATGCATTGAGTCATCATGCATTGTGAAAGTTTGATAGACTGTTGTTAAGGCCATGTTGCCTAGGAGATTGAACACACCTTAGTGCGGGTGCGAGTAGACTAGTGTAGGTCATAATGTTGACCTTGGGGTCGTCGGGGTGCGGATACCTCACAATGGACAGTTGGTAGCTCTTTTGTCCGAGACACTGTCCTATATCGCGATCTAGTGAAGAATGTCTTGTACAATGCCTTGATGTGCACGTGGATAAATTGATGACTTTAGCACTTTGGTCGCGATAGCTGAGTTACAGACATATCTCCTGATCTTTCTCTCTGAATGTTTATGTCTAGCTCCATGGAGTAGGATTTTGATATCGTATGCATGTGCATAGTGAGTCAATATCTTGTCTGGCATTTAATTCTTATGATAATTGGAACTGTTACCTTACTGATGTATAACTGCCTAGAATTGTTAAGTTTTTTAATATTTGCCTCTTGATTACTGTTTATTACTCTTGTAATGCTATGTGGGCGTCCTACGCCGTTTTATTTTTTTACTGCCATAATTGGTAATGAACGTAGGATGTCTCACCTCTTTTCTTTATTTCTACTATCTCTGTGTATATATATATGTTTCTCTGAAGACGGTGGTGAAGAAGGGGAAGTACACGAGTTCCCCAGCTTTTGGCCTGACTTTGACTAGAACCTGTCTTGATCATGACAACCCGTCCACAAGGCTTTTTGGGTTATGTGCGACTGACTTTCCTCGGAGGTCCAGACTGCTGGCATATCAACTTGGCTTCGGATCGCTGTGTTTATCTAGGAGACGTGACGGTGTCGCTAGCTTGGGGGCAATACGATCCGCCTATTTTTACCTGTAGTTTTCGTCTACATTTAGAATTTTGCCTGCCCATTAGGGATATGTGGGGTGAACGTTATTACACCCCACAGGAGGATTTATTCCTCTCTACTGCCTGAGCCCTGGCCCACAACTCGGTGGCTCCAATGAGGGTCACCTCTGACAAGGAAGACCCTGAGGAGGATCCTGACACGGTTCCTTCTCTTTCTTCTTAGGGGCTGATACTGTCGATAGTCACTGATGGCTATCTGTGTTCTTTTTGGGGCCTGATGATTTATCTTTTTGGTGGGCTGTACACGTATAATCTTTTGGGGCATGCATAGTTTTGCTTTTTGTATATCAGGTGTTGTAACTAAACAAGTTCAATATAATGAAATATATATATATATATATATATATATATATATATATATATATATATATATATATATATATATATATATATCCATGTTGTTCGAATGTATGGTTTGTTTTATTTTACCCTTTGCTGTAACTACATCTCATCACTATATTTTAATATTATTTTATAACAAAAAAATATTCGCTAATTTAATCATACAATTTCAATCAAGCAAGTTTATATTTATATAATGAACCGGGTCTAAGTTTATACTTTTGTTTTTCGCACTGTAGTTTATATTATTTATTTTTGCATCGTAAATAAATAATGTGACGTCCTCTCCTGAAAAGGGGCATTACATCATTTGCTTTTTTGCAAATAATTTCTCTTATTGAGGCCTTTCTTTCTCAGTGTAATGGTTCAATAAGGACTAAGTAACTGCTCTACCATTCTGGGTTGCCATGCATTTAGGTAGCAGAAGCCTTTCTCTCCCGATGTACGTGGGAGTGTTTGATCTACTCGCTTTTACCAGGAAGGAGTGAGGTTTTTGCCATGATGCATGGAGACACTCGGAGATGCTCCGTCCTTGCCCCTCCTCCTTCCTGAGTGATTTGGAGGCACCAGGACAGTCTTTTGATAGGTCCTCTAAGGGCGGTTGGATGTGCAGGAGGGTGGCTCCTTTGGAAGGGAAAACCCTCTTAGAGCAACTTGGGGTGATGTGTTCTCCTGGGGCTACTTAACAGGGAAAAGGCGGATGCTGGCCTTTATTATCACTAGAGGAGGCAATGAAGAAGAATTTAGATGGTAGTGACTCTGGAGGCCATCATCACCGTCAATGAGTGTACCATTTCGATTACCTCTACCAAGTTCCTCAATGGGCATTCTATTCAATAGGGAAGAGATTGGTGCTGGTTTTAGAGGGACCATGGAGGTGGCAGTGAGCCGGGGCACCGTGATGATGATTTTGGTTTCCTTCCTCGGGTTCTCCAATGGACACTCTTTTCTGAACACTTTTGATGTATTTTTCCTTCTCTTTTTGTGAAAGCTGATGATGTATGGAATGAGAACAAGCAATAAAAATTCTTCTTTTTTTAATTCTATCTTGTATCTTCTCTTTCCTCTCTCTGTTTTCCGTTATCCGTACTTTCTTTTTCTACCAGGGTGATTCCAACGCTCGCCCAGTAATAATGCTAAGTTGCCCCAGCTTGGTACTTGGTTGATATAGAGAATTGGTAAGCTTGAGTTCCTACCCCCGGGGTCCGTGTTCCGCGCGGGGTGAAGAATTTTAACTTGGCTGTTCAAAATCAACCACTTGACCTTTTTGGGCGTGCCATGATCCATATTAATCTTCCATCATTTTATCATACATGGACATTCTGATGTGTAACCGGGGTCCGTAGTAAAAATCCGTGGTCCGTAGAAAAATTCCAGACTCAACTTGGTGAGGTTACATGTCTTCTAGTCTGATATGCAACCATCCCTTCAACTGCCACAATAGCTGTGAGGGCCACGTGGCACACCTTGGTTGGTTAGTCATGCTTAGTTCTTTGCACGCCATGATAAGTATCTTTTAAAAATTATACTATCAAGACTGAAATGCCCCCTAGCCATCTGGCCTCTATAAATAGGGACTAAAGCTTCCTATCTTCATTTTTACTTTTTTTTTAAAATCTGGTGGCCTAAGACAATTTCTAGTGATTTTTCGCAGCGGAGGAGAATAGTTCCCAGCAAGTTTTCAGTAGTACAAACACCCAGTTTTCAATTTATTTTCATTTCCTTCAAGGTATTTCTTCTTTCTTTCATTTGTTTCTGCCATCTTTGAGTCGTAGAGTAGTCGCGCGCTCCTTTTTGGGATGCACTTCTTTTCTCTTTTTTCAATAAAAGGAGTTTTGATGTCATAGTTGTAACACCCCTTTACGGACGGCATTACATTTAATACCGACTCTTACATTTTTAAAATTCTTTACTCGAGTTATAAAAGTGAATAGTGTAAGATATGAGTTTCAAAACTTCTTTTTGTGGACAACATAAAATGGTCAAATTTTGGAAACACTAAACATAAGAACCATAGAACAAATAAAAGACTCAAGTCATAGGGACTAAAAAGACTTTTCATAAAGCAAAGTTTACTATATCTTTAAGTACATCATTTACATGTTCCAAAAGCGTAAAACTTAAGTACTCCAAAATAAACATACATATACATATAACTACCAAATAAAAATTGAGCCTTAACCAAGTCCAAACACCTGAAGAACTGGTTCCTACACCCGATCTTCGTCCAAATCCCTTTCGGGATCCCCAACAGACAAAGCCCCCAATTGGGACATGTCACTATAGACGGGAGTCCGAGCAGTTGACTCCACCGAACCCTCCCTATAGGAAGCTCTCCGGTCATCCCAAAGCTCCCCAAGGGGCATGTAGAACTCCAAGTGAACATCTACGTCAAAGGTGAATGTGACTACCTTATACCGGGTCCTGCTCTAACTCAAGGTGACATAACCGTCATACCGAACGCATCCTGTGTCCCACTGAACACTCCACGCACCGATGCCTCCATGGAA
Source organism: Ormosia semicastrata (assembly GCA_029884595.1). Lineage (NCBI taxonomy): Eukaryota > Viridiplantae > Streptophyta > Magnoliopsida > Fabales > Fabaceae > Ormosia > Ormosia semicastrata. The sequence continues at coordinate 854,412 of JAQQTO010000050.1, read as the reverse complement.
CCATAGCCTAATGAAACTTCGCGGGTCTTGCCTTGCTGCCATCGCGGCCTTTTCATCATAATTACAAAACAGAAGTAGGCAGAGTAATACAATAGAAGAGGTGAAATCCCCTATATCAATACCATCATGGCAGCAAGAAACACAATGAAAGACAATAGTGCCTTTCATACACAACAACATCAAGTAATAGCAGATATAATCATGTCAATACAGGGATGTTATAGAACAACAACATAATCATGCCAATACAGAATTTTTATAAAGCAACAGCATAATCATGTTATTAACTAATACGTAATTCAACAATGTACATCAAGATATATATATATATATATGTGTGTGTGTGTGTGTGTGTGTGTGTGTGTGTGTATGTGTGTGTGTGTGTGTGTGTGAATGGATCATGTCACAACAACAGGTATGCTGACTATGCATATGCACGATGGGTATGCTGACCATCCTTATACACAATGTAACCAAATCCTACTCCATGGAGTCAAGGTTCAGAGATGAGCACTCCAGAAGATCTATCCTCCCTCAAAAGACAGTCTACATCGGATCACGAAAAGGATAGTGTTTGTCGGGTCCTTGTCGTACGTTGCAACAGTGTCCATGGTCAGGGATATACAATGTGACAACAGGTCACTAGGTGGATCACCTCTCCTTGACGCCCCCTGAGATCCATCCGGGATCACACTTATCCAATTCACGCTCACTCCTAGGCATTCAAAGCCGAAGGTCTAATGCTCAAGTGCATGCTCAAAGAAATCAAACCATCGTTGAGCTGTTCCCGATGATATTAAAGCAACTGCCCATACAATTGTTTAATACCATTAATATCAGTGATATTATATAACCACCCATACAATTACATAATATCATTGATATATCTGGGTTTCTTATTATAACAAGTCACATTTGACTCAATCGTCTATCTAATGTTTTTGGTTATAAAAGCAAACCACGTCTGACTCATTCATCTATCTGATGTTTCAGGGTCTAGTTGGTCAGCCCAATAGCACAATGCTAGAATCACAAATCACTTGGGTCCAGTACATCGGCCCAAGGCACAATGTTAATGCATGCTATCACAAAGGATTTTAGTCGTGAAAATTCAAGAATCATTATTACCAAATCACATGGAGCATTTTTACAATTCCTCTAGTATATAAAAACATTAGGTTTCCTTTAGTCTTTAATTATCATACTCTCAAGAAGTAAGATAGAATCTAATCCAAATCACTAGCTTCTTCTAACTAAGTTCCTCGAACGACCTATCCTTATATCATTTATGAAAACTTAAAAAAAATACAATGTCCTTACCTTACCATTCCTTTCCCTTTTCATCTAAGTCTTTCAAATTTTCTCTAATTCTTTCTCTAGCTTGTTTTTCCTCTCAAGATCGAAAAACACTCTTTTGTTTAATGATAAAATTCATTCCTCCCCATTCTTACTTTATGAGTCTTTAATTAAATTTCTCGATTATCATGTCATCTAGATCCACCATCAATAAATCATTTTCCATTATTCTAATTGTCTCCAAAACTGTTTCCATTGGTACCTTCAAGAGTTATTACTCCTCAAATCAAGACATTATAATTGTTTTCAATCTTACTTATAAATCTCGTATACCTAATTTATCTCCCAAATCACCTAAATAGTATTTCCTAATATTCTTTCTAAAACTTCATTCCATCCTAATTACTCTTTCATCTTATTATCACGTATATTAGGTCTCCAATTCACTCTTACCTCTAATTATCAAATATCACAATCAAGAATCAATTTCCTACAATGGTAAAACTTGTTTCTTCCTTCAATCACTAGTAACCTCACAGATTATGTCTTTAACACTTAATCATCTAAGTCCATTGATAACCAATATTGTTCTCACAGATATCTCTTCTTGGGCCAAGGTGGTCGTGAGTCTCAAGGGCCAGAAGAGGTCAAATAAATCATTCTTTCTCAACACAATTATAGCATGCCACATACTTTAATCACCATAATCAATTAAATTCATGCTCACTATCAAGATCACATAATATCATTAAGTCATCAAAATCATCTTTGTATACAACAACATCATATAGTCATACAAAATCAAACAAGCATAAAACAAAATCATACATTCGGGTGGATGAATCCTCACGTGGACTCTCCAATCCTAACACACACATTCGTTCCTCACCACCATAGCATGGTTGATGAGGTTAATCTCCCTCTTACCTTAAGTGTAGCCTTCTAGCTCCTTGTATGTCCTTGTGTAGCAAACTTTATCTATAACGCCCTTTTTGGGAGGGAACGTCACATCATTTAATCTCGATGTAGAAATAAATAATATAAATTACAGTGCGAAAAACAAAAGTATGCACTTAGACCCAGTTCATTATATAAATATGAACTTGCTTGATTGAAATTGTATGATTAATTTAGCGAATATTTTTTTTGTTATAAAATAATATTAAAATATAGTGACGAGACATAGTTACAACAAAAGGGTAAAATAAAGCAAACCATACATTCGAACAACATGGATATACATATATATATATTTCATTATATTGAACTTGTTTAGTTACAACACGTGATATACAAAAAGCAAAACTATGCATGCCCCAAAAGATTATACATGTACAGCTCACCAAAAAGATAAATCACCAGGTCCCAAACAGAACACAGATAGCCATCAGTGACTATCGACAGTATCAGCCCCTAAGAAGAAAGAGAAGGAATCGTGTCAGGATCCTCCTCAGGGTCTTCATCGTCAGAGGAAACCCTCATCGGAGCCACCAAATTACGGGCTAGGGCTCGGGCAGTAGAGAGGAATGAATCCTCTTGTGGGGAGTAATAACGTTCATCCCACATATCCCTAATGGGCAAATAAAATTCTAAATGCAGACGAATACTGTAGGTAAAAATAGGCGGATCATAACGCCCCCAAGCTAGCGACACCATCACGTCTCCCAGATAAACACAGCGGTCTGAGCTAAAGTTGATGTGCCAACAGTCTGGACCTCCAAGGAAAGTCAGGCGCACATATCCCAAGAAGCCTTGTGGACGGGTCGTCATGATCAAACAGGTACTAATCAAAGTCAGGCCAACAACCGGGGAACTCGTGAACTTCACCCTTTTCGCCGACATCTTCAAAGAAATATAAATATAGACAAAATAGTCGAGATACAGAAAAGAGGTAAGACATTCTATCATCATTACCAATCATGGCAGTAAAGAAACAGTAAACAACTAAACAATTCCAAGAAGTCGTGATATTAATAAAGCAACAGTTCCAATCATCGTATAAATAGATAAATTCCAAATAATATGTAGACTCACTATGCATGTATACATGTTATCAAAATCTTACTCCATGGAGTAGACAAACATTCAGAGAGAAAGATCAGGAGACATGTCTGTAACTTGGCTGCCGCGGCCAAAGTGCTATAATTCATCAAATTATCCACATGCACATCAAGGCATTGTACAAGACATTCTTCACTAGATCGCAATATAGGACAGTGTCTCGGTCCGGATCGTTGGTGCGTTTGCATCGGTCTTCCCCATGGACAGAAGGGCTACCAACTGTCCATTGCAAGGTACTCGCACCCCGACGCCCCCAAAGTCAACATTATGACCTACACTAGTCTACTCGCACCTACACTAAGGTTTGTTCAATCTCTTAGGCAATATGGCCTTAACAACAGTCCATCGGGCTTCCACAATGCATGATGACTCAATGCATATATCATGTATATTCAGTAAAAATATACTTTCCATAATATGCCATAATTTGGCTAAGATAAGCATCAACACATTCTTGGTCTCACTCATAGACCTATAATAATTATCATCAATTCTTCAAATAAGACACTGCATCTTAAGGGTTCATTATGGAATTATGCCTTAATTTTCTATATTCATCTCATCAAGTTTTCTCTTGAAATAGTTTAATTTGAGTTATTTCACATCTTACTTACACTCATGTCCCTCCTTTAATTTAGAATCATTCTAGGTTTTAGGATAAAGTCTCATTCTTGGTTCTTTCTATTTTATGAATCCCTAATTAATTCTTAATTATCCAATTAACTAAGTTTCACCTTAATTTAGCATTTCTTATGAAATCCTTTTCTAGATGAATCCTCTTGATTGTTAAGTTCTTTGTTTTAAGTTTATTCATACTCACTTAGAAAATTTATTCTAAGGTTTGCTAAGTCTCACACACTCTTATTCTTTCCTTAAGTTCCAAAATCACTCTAGATCACCCATTTAATTTCTTTTCAAGCATAATGTTAGTTACTTAATACTTAATTACTAATTTCCAAGGTTGCCTAAAAATTACACAATTGAGCCCAAAATGGCCCTAGAGGCCGTGAGGCTCTCTAAAGGGTAAGGACCCTAATTTTTCTTTGATCCATTAATTGTTATTTACTTGATTAATCATTTCTCCACTTGTTGCAAAATTTTAAATCTTAAACACCCTAAGGAGGGGTTATGGCCATGAGCCTCAATGGGGAAAGCAAGGAATCCTTGCCCCCAAATCATGTTTCCAATCAATTAAAATCAATCCAAGATCATCAATATATATATACATTCAATCAAATAAATCATACATCATAAAATCAATACATAGTCATCAAAATCACACATCACAAAGAGTAACCCTAACAAGGGTTCCTCATAACCAACACACAATACAAGTCTCCCACTACCAATAGAGGTTGAAGTGGATAGTCTTCCTCTTACTTAAGGGGAAAACAAGAAAAGAAATCTCTTTGCTTGCTCTTTGACAATTTTGGCCACACACCTTCAAAACACTAAAAATTTTAACTTCAACCAATCAACACCAAGGCTTGAGAAAGAATGAATCAATGGTCATGGTGATGGCCATGAACACGAAAATGAAGAAGAAAAGGTGAGGAACCAAGAATCTTACCCTAAAGGTTCAAACTTGAAACTTGAAGAAAATGATAAAGATAGAGGCTTTTCAAGTAGATTCAAGGTAGAAAGGTGTTTAGACTGTGATGGAGATTGAGGAAATGTGGTTGCTTTGGATTTTTTCAATGGTGGAGAGCAATGGGAGGGGGGTGGCCGTGTAGTGTGGTGGTAGAGAAAAGAAGGAGAAATTTGAGAGAATAAGGGAGAAGAAAATGTAGAGAGAGAAGTTGATAGTAAAAAAATGATAACTTTTTTTAGATTTGAAATTAGAGAATGTAATGATAAATAAAAAGCCAATTTTTGGCTCCAAATGGCCTTCATGGCCATGTGGTGAGAAGGAGGAGAGAGGGAGTGTGTAGCTTCCTTGATAAGCTTGGTAGAAAGCTTCCTCGAAAAGTTTCGCACGCTTCTCAATAAAGTAAAAAGTAAAGTTGTCTCCTAAAGTGAACATTCTAGAAAAGATGATTAACACTCTACTAGAGTTATTATCCAGTGAACAAAAGTTACAGTTAATAGAAATAGTATTTATTGTTCATCGAATAATTTTACAGTACAGCGATTTTATTTATCAGATAAAATCTTAAAAAACATAAACCTCGTAAAATGTGTCCAGCCTCGGATTTTGTAAGATCCCCCATCGATGCTTTCACAGTTCAAGGTTTACCATCCTCGGGGAAAATATTTCATTTTTTCGGTTCCGCTCAGTGCGCACGTAAAACGCAAAATATATTAAAATATTCAATATTTTCAAAAAAAATCACAAAAATTATCACAAATATTAGAAAATAACTATTTATCATGAAACAAATAATTTCTGGGGTGTTACACTGACTCTGCTCAATGTGCATGCAAAACGAGAAATATATTAAAATATTCAACGCTTTCGGAAAAATCCAGAAAAATTCTCAAAAATCATAAATATTATAAAATAATTATTTATGATGAGACAAATAATTTTCGGGGTGTTACAACTCTCCCTTTCTAAAAAGAAATTTTTTCCTCGAAATCTTCACACCTTAGAACAGTTGTGGGTGTTACTCTTTCATCTTGTCTTCCAGTTCCCATGTTGCATCTCCGGTCTTTTCGTTCCAGATCACTTTCACCAATGAGATTTCTTTTCCTCTGAGTTGCTTTACTCTCCTATCTTCAATCCTTACAGGAGGTGTCACATAGGTTAAGTTCTCTTTCAGTTGTACTGTGTCCGGTGCTATGACATGGTTCGGGTCAGGAATATATTTCTGTAATTGTGACACAAGAAAGACATTGTGAAAGTTTGAAAAAAAAGGTGGTAAGGCTATTTGGTAAGCTACTGGACCTATCCGGCGAAGAATTTGGTAAGGTCCAAGGAATTTGGGAGTAAGTTTTCTAGATTTCAAAACTCGGCTAACCCCAGTCATTGGCGTGACTTTCAAAAATACATGCTCGCCTTCCTCAAACTCAAGAGGCTTTTTTCTTTTGTCTGCATAGCTCTTCTGCCGACTTTGAGCCGTCCTCATCTTTTCTTGAATCATCTTGACATTCTCAGTCTTTTGTTGTATAATATCAGGTCCAACAGTAAGGCGCTCTCCATCTTGGTATCAACACAAAGGTGTTCGACACCGTCGCCCATACAGAGCTTCATAGGGTGCCATCCCTATGCTTGAATGAAAACTTTTGTTGTAGGTGAACTCTACCAACGGTAAAACTTCATCCCAATATCCAGTCTGTTCTAAAGCGCAAGCCCTGAGAAAATCCTCCAACGATTGGATCATCCTTTCCGATTACCCATCAGTTTGTGGATGGTAAGTAGAACTCAATCGTAGCTTTGTTCCTAATGCTTCTTGCAAACTTTACCAAAACATTGAGGTGAATCTTGGATCCCTATCCGAAACAATACTGGTAGGCACACCATGTAGCCTAACAATCTCACCGATGTACAACTGGGCCAACTTCTCCATGTTGGGTCTTATGTTGATTGGTAGGAAGTGTGCTGACTTCATGAGTCGATCAACGATTACCCATATTGAGTCATAAGCTTTTCTGGTCTTCGGCAATCCAATCACAAAATCCATCGCAATGTTATCCCACTTCTATTCGGGAATAGATAGAGGTTGCAACAGTCTTGACGGTCTTTGATGTTCCACCTTTGCTTTCTAGCAAACCAGATAAGAAGACACACATATGGTAATATCGTTCTTCATCCCGTTCCACCAAAATAACTTCTTCAGGCCTTGGTACATTTTAGTTATCCCCAGGTGCACACTCAACTTGCTCGTGTTAGCGTGTTTGAGAATATACTTTCTAAGCTCTTGATCCCTAGGTATACAAACTCTACCTCAGAACCTTAGAATTCCATTCGTTCCTTCCTCGAATGTCATCACATTGCCCTGCCTCATCAGCTCTCTTTCTTCTTGCAAAAACTTATCAATTTTTTGCTTTTCCTGGATGTCTTCCATTAATTCGCTTGAGATAGTAACCATGTTCATGCAAATTTTTCCTAGTGCTAATTCCACGAAAGACTATACATCCCTGAATTTCTCTATCAAATCTTTTTCCTTGAACATCATGGCTGAGATACTGAGCATCTTCCTACTCAATGCATCTGCCACGACGTTTGCCTTTCCAAGGTGATACAGAAGTCAGAAATCATAATCCTTCAAAAATTCCAACCACCTGCACTGTCTCATATTCAACTCCTTTTGATCATATAAGTACTTCAAGCTCTTGTGGTCACTAAAAACGTTGAACGTCGCCCCATACAGAAAGTGTCTCCATATTTTCAAAGCAAAACCCACAGCTGCTAACTCCAAGTCATGTGTTGGATAGTTCTTCTCATGCACTCGCAACTGTCTCGAAGCATAAGCCATCACTTTTCCACTTTGCATAAGCACAGCTCATAATCCTTGATATGAATCATCGTAATATACTTCGAAGGGTTCACTCAGATCGGGTAGAACTAACACTAGTGAAGTAGTTAGCCGTCTCTTCAATTCTTGGAAACCTTCTTTGCGAGCATTAGTCCATTCAAAGGCTTGGTTCTTTCTGATGAGCTGAGTGAGAGGCCCTACTATTTTAGAGAATCCTTCAATAAACCTCCGATAGTATCCAGCTAAACCCATAAAGCTTCAGATTTCTGTCATCGTCTTCGATCTTTCCCACTGTAGAACTGCTTCTACTTTTGACGGATCCATAGCAATCCCTTTCTTCGAGATCATATGGCCCAAAACTTGACTTCGTCCAGCCAAAATTCACATTTCGACAATTTGGCATACAGCTTCTTCTCCTCCAGAATCTGGAGAACTATACTGAGGTGTTCAGCATGATCCTCCTAATTTTGAGAATAGATCAGGATGTCATCAATGAAGACAATAACGAATCTATCCAAGTAAGGATGAAAGATCCTGTTCATGTAGTCCATGAATATGGCAGGTGCATTCATTACACCAAACGACATCATAAGATATTCATAATGACCATATCGGGTATGAAAAGCTTTTTTGGGAATATCCTCTGCTTTTACTCTAATTTGATGGTAACCCGATCGCAAATCGATCTTAGAGAATACTGCTGCTCCTTTTAGTTGATCCATTAAGTCGTCTATCCTCGGAAGTGATACTTATTCTTGATCGTGACCTTATTTAGTTGGCGATAGTCCACACACAATCGCGAGGTACCATCATTCTTTCGGATTGGCAACACTGGTGCTTCCCAGAATGACACACTGGGTCTAATGAACTGTTTTTCTAAGAGTTCTTCCAATTGCTTCTTAAGCTCCGCTAACTCTAATGGTGACATTTTGTAAGGCGCTATAGATACGGGACCAGATCCAGGTACAAGGTCAATAGCGAACTCTATTTCCCGCTTCGGCAGTAAACCAGGTACATCATCAGGAAAGACTTCGGGGAACTCGTTAACCACTAGAATTGCGTTCACATCAGCCTCGCTTTTGACCTTCAAGGAAGACAATAGCATGTATCCCTGAGCTCCTTCTTTCAAGAAAGCTTGAACTTGGTTTGCCGTCAAAAATCTAGAATCCTCATCCATGGGAAAACCTATGGTTTTACTAGAGTAATCCAATAGCATATGATTAGAAGACAACCAATCCATTCCTAAAATTACATCTAACTGAGAAAGGGGTAAATAGATCAAATCAACAGAAAATATTCAACCCTCAACAATTAAAGAACAATTCAAACAGACTTTAGTAGTAACGACAGGTTTATCAGTGAGAGTAGAAACAGTCAAGTCAAAAGGTAAGGAAGACACAGGTAAACCAAGTCGTCGCACACAGTCATAAGAAATGAAAGAGTAGGTTACCCCGGAGTCATACAGTACAGTTAAAAGATTACCTCCTATGGCACTTTCTCCCTGTATCAGATCTTCGGATTTGGAGGCTTCAGCTCCACTCATGGTATAGACTCGACCCCCTGCCTGTGGCTTTGTAGCTCGTGCGACATTGACTGAAGGCTTAGCCTTAGCTTGGTTGCAGTCTCTGGAGATATATCCAGGCTTCCCACATCGAAAACTAATGATCCCTTTGATAGTGTAGTCTCTTATTGCGTGATCCTTCCCGTATTTTAGACATTTCAAAGAAAATGCCACATTCTGTCCAGTTCAGTTCCCACCAGACCCTCCACTGGAACCTCCATCTGATGTCTGCTGCTGATTTCTCAGTGGCCGGGAATGAGGCTTTTTTTGGAAACGGTTTGCATTGATGATGCCTCCTCTTTGGAACCTAGTAGGTCCAAAGTTTCGATTTCTTGAGTCCCGAGCTTGATCCAGAGCTTCCATCTGGCAACACGTATCTAACAGCTTCAAAAATTAGTTGATCTTTAAGGTGATGAGTGCTCTTTTCACTTCGTGCCTCAGTCCTTCCTCAAATTTTTGACATTTCCACACCTCGTCCGACTGGTGCTAGAAATATATCAAAAACTTGGATAAACTTTTGAACTTTGCAGCGTATTCGCTGACGGACAAGTTTCCTTGCCTCAAGCTGAGGAACTCCATTTCTTTTGCATGCCTGGTGCTCGCAAGGAAATATTTCTCCAAGAACTTATTCTTGAATACCTCCCAAGTGATTGCATGACCTTCAGGTTCCAACACTCTCTGTGTCCCATTCCACCAGTCTTCAGCATCCCCAATCAGCATAAAAGCGGCATAAGTTTCTTTATTGTCGTTGGCACAGTTCATGCCTCTGAAGATTTTCTCCAGCTCCTTGATCCACAAACTAGCTTTCTCCGGATCAAATTCTCCTTTAAACTGAGGAGGCTTATGGCGATGGAACTCCACTAAATTTTGTGCATCAGTCGTAGCTTCGAATTATTGAGCAACCCTCTCCTGTTGTTGGGCAGCTCTCTCAGTTTGTTGGGCAATAACTTCTGCCATTCTTTGCATCACTTTAATCGTTGCTGCTATATCTCCGCCTCGTGTCATTTCGCTCTTTCAAGTAATACTAACTGAAACACACAAGGAAGAATTAGATGTATCATTTTGGAACACCAATCACAGAGAATCACACAGCACAAACAAGTCAGACCTAACCACAAAGACTTAAAGAAAACATAAACTTGGGCTCTGAAACCAACTTAATGTAATGCCCCTTTTTGGGAGGGAATCACATCATTTAATCTTGATGCGGAAATAAATAATATAAATTTAAGTGCGAAAAACAAAAGTATACACTTAGACCCGATTCATTATATAAATATGAACTTGCTTGATTGAAATTGTATGATTAAATTAGCGAATATTTTTTTTGTTATAAAATAATATTAAAATTATAGTGACGAGACATAGTTACAGCAAATGGGTAAAATAAAGCAAACCATACATTCGAACAACATGGATATACATATATATATATATATATATATATATATATATATATATATATATATATATATATCATTATATTGAACTTGTTTAGTTACAACACCTGATATACAAAAAGAAAAACTATGCATGCCCCAAAAGATTATACATGTACAGCCCACCAAAAAGATAAATCATTAGGCCCCAAAAAGAACACAGATAGCTATCAGTAACTATCGACATTATCAGCCCCTAAGAAGAAAGAGAAGGAACCGTGTCAGGATCCTCCTCAGGGTCTTCCTCGTCAGAGGAAACCCTCATCGGAGCCACCAAACTATGGGCCGGGGCTCGGGCAATAGAGAGGAATGAATCCTCCTGTGGGGAGTAATAACGTTCACTCCACATATCCCTAATGGGCAAATAAAATTCTAAATGCAGACGAACACTACAGGAAAAAATAGGCGGATCATAACGCCGCCAAGCTAGCGACACTGTCACGTCTCCCAGATAAACACAACGGTCTGAGCTAAAGTTGATGTGCCAAGAGTATGGACCACCGAGGAAAGTCAGGCGCACATATCCCAAGAAGCCTTGTGGATGGGTCGTCATGATCAAACAGGTACTAATCAAAGTCAGGCCAACAACCGGGGAACTCGTGAACTTCACCCTTTTCGCTGATATCTTCGAAGAAATATAAATATAGACAGAATAGTAGAGATACAGAAAAGAGGTAAGACATCCTATCATCATTACCAATTATGACAGTAAAGAAACAGAATGGCGCGAAGCGCCCATATAGTATTTCAAATACAATAGTAATCAACATTAAATAGTAACAGTAAACAACTAAGCAGTTCCAGGAAGTCATGATATTAATAAAGCAACAGTTCCAATCATCGTATAAATAGATAAATTCCAAATAATATGTAGACTCACTATGCATGTATACATGTTATCAAAATCCTACTCCATGGAGCTAGACACAAACATTCAGAGAGAAAGATCAGGAGACATGTCTGCAACTCAGCTGCCGCGGCCAAAGTGCTATAATTCATCAAATTATCCATGTGCACATCAAGGCATTGTACATGACATTCTTCACTAGATCGCGATATAGGACAGTGTCTTGATCCAGATCGTCGGTGCGTTTGCATCGGTCTGTCCCAAAGACAGAAGAGCTACCAACTGTCCATTGCGAGGTACCCGCACCCTGACGCCCCCAAGGTCAACATTATAACCTACACTAGTCTACTCGCACCCGCACTAAGGTGTGTTCAATCTCCTAGGCAACATGGCCTTAACAACAGTCCATCGGACTTCCACAATGCATGATGACTCAATGCATATATCATGTATATTCAGCAAAAATATAATTTCCATAACATGCCATAATTTGGCTAAGATAAGCATCAACACATTCTTGGTCTCACTCATGGACCTATAATAATTATCATCAATTCTTCAAATAAGACATTGCATCTTAAGGGTTCATTATGGAATTATGCCTTAATTTTCTATATTCATCTCATTAAGTTTTCTCTTGAAATAGTTTAATTTGAATTATTTCACATCTTACTTACATTCATGTCCCTCCTTTAATTTAGAATCATTCTAGGTTTTAGGATAAAGTCTGATTCTTGGTTCTTTCCATTTTATGAATCCCTAATTAATTCCTAATTATCCAATTAACTAAGTTTCACCTTAATTTAGCATTTCTTATGAAATCCTTTTCTAGAGGAATTCTCTTGATTGTTAAGTTCCTTGTTTTAAGTTTATTTATACTCACTTAGAAAAATTATTCTAAGGTTTGCTAAGTCTCACACACTCTTATTCTTTCCTTAAGTTCCAAAATCACTCTAGGTCACCCATTTAATTTCTTTCTAAGTATAATGTTAGCTACTTAACCCTTAATTACTAAATTTCTAAGGTTGCCTAAAAATTACACAATTGAGCCCAAAATGGCCCTAGAGGCCGTGAGCCTCTCTAAAGGGTAAGGACCCTAATTTTTCTTTAATCCATTAATTGTTATTTACTTGATTAATCATTTCTCCACTTGTTGCAAAATTTTAAATCCTAAACACCCTAAGGAGGGGTTATGGCCGTGAGCCTCAATGGGGAAAGCAAGGAATCCTTGCCCCCAAATCATGTTTCCAATCAATCAAAACCAATTCAAGATCATCAATATATATATATACATTCAATCAAATAAATCATACATCATAAAATCAATACATAGTCATCAAAATCACACATCACAAAGAGTAACCCTAACAAGGGTTCCTCATAACCAACACACAATACAAGTCTCCCACTACCAATAGAGGTTGAAGTGGATAGTCTTCCTCTTACCTAAGGGGAAAACAAGAAAATAATTCTCCTTGCTTGCTCCTTGACAATTTCAGCCACACACCTTCAAAACCCTAAAAATTTTAACTTCAACCAATCAACACCAAGGCTTGAAAAAAAATAGATCAATGGTCATGGTGATGGCCATGAACACGAAAATGAAGAAGAAAATGTGATGAACCAAGAATCTTACCCTAAACTTCAAACTTGAAGCTTGAAGAAGATGATAAAGATGAAGGCTTTTCAAGTAGATTCAAGGTAGAAAGGTATTTAGGATGTGATTGAGATTGAGGAAATGTGGTTGCTTTGGATTTTTGCAATGGTGGAGAGCAATGGGAGGGGTGTGGCCGTGTGGTGTGGTGGTAGAGAGAATGAGGAGAAAATTTGAGAGAAGAAAAGAGAAGAAAATGTAGAGAGAGAAGTTGATAGTAAAGAAATGATAACTTTTTTTAGATTTGAAATTATAAAATGTAATGATAAATGAAAAGCCAATTTTTAGCTCCAAATGGTCTTGGGGTGAGAGGGAGGAGAGAGGGAGTGTGTAGCTTCCTTGAGAAGCTTTGCACGCTTCTCGATAAAGTGAAAAGTAAAGTTGTCTCTTAAAATGAATACTCTAGAAAAGATGATTAACACTCTACTAGAACTATTATCCAGTGAACAAAAGTTACATTTAATAGAAACAATATTTATTATTCATCGGATAATTTTACGGTACAACGATTTTATTGATCAGATAAAAGCTCGAAAAACATAAATCTCATAAATTGTGTCTGGCCTCGAGTTTAGTAAGATCCCCCGTCGATGCTTCCACAATTCAATGTTTACCTGCCTCGGGGAAAATATTTCATTTTCCCAGCTTCGCTCAACGCGCACTTAAAATGAGAAATATATTAAAATATTTAACATTTCCAGAAAAATTCACAAAAATTCTCAAAAATCACAAATATTAGAAAATAACTATTTATCATGAAACAAATAATTTTTGGGGTGTTACACTAACTCTGCTCAATGTGCATGTAAAATGAGAAATATATTAAAATATTCAACGCTTCTGAAAAAATCTCGAAAAACTCTCAAAAATCATAAATATTATAAAATAATTATTTATGATGAGACAAATAATTTTTGGGGTGTTACATTCTCCACCAAGAGGTTCTTAGAATCAAAGCAAATATACAAAAATTAGTACCTAGGGCTTGAATAAGATTACCATAGGTCAAAGTATGGCTTTACATCCTTTAAAATGAAATAAGAAGGAAGATTCAAGAACTTTACCTTAAGATTCTTGAACTTGAGATTTGAAATAAAGCTTAAAGAAATGCTTGAAGATGGATGAACTATAAATTGATCTCCACATAAAAATGTCTTATAATGATGTAGAGACTCAAGATCTAAGATTATCTTGAATTATTGAAGAATTTGTGATGGTCTTTGTGGTGTTGGCCGTGACCTATCCAAGAGAAAAAGGAAGGAGTTTTTATACTTTGTTTTCTTGGTTCTTGGTAGAAAAATGGAAATGAACTAGATAATAGCATAAAAATCAACTCTTTGATCCTTCAAAATAGTATTGGCCGTGAGGTGTAAAGGAAAATGTGAGAGGAAGAATAAAAATCAAGAATCTCACTCTAAGATCTTGAAGTTAGGGTTTGAAAGAAAATGATGAGGATGAGAGAACTTGATGGTGATCTTAACATAGAAAGTCATCCCTAAAGTGTGTAGATCCAAAAAATATGATTGAATGGAGGAAAAAAATGGAAGATGGGGATGAAGGTGGTAGCCGTGAGGTTGAGAGAAAATGGAAGATGAGAGTTTTAGGAAGTGATTTCAACAAGAAAATGTCTTCAAGCAACATGTAGTTTCAAGTAATGTGATTGCTTGAAATTTAACAAACATGGAGGGTGGAGGAAGAGTTGTGGCTGTGTGGTTTGGAGGGGAGAGGAAGAAAAGAGAAAATGAGATAGAAACTTTAGGCCAGAGAGAGAAAGTGATAGAAAATTTTGAAATTGAAAAGATGATAGCATTTTGGGTGAAAGGTGATAGATGATGGCTTGTGAAAAGATGACATCTTGTCATCTTTTTCCTCCCTAAAACTGTGTGCCTCCCTAGGAAAATGGAGCAAAACTTCCATAATAAGTTTCTCCTAAAGCTTCCTTGAGAAGTTTCGTACGCTTCACAAAAATGTCAAATCATGTTGTCATGTGGTGATGTAACGATGTCACTTAGATGATATCATAAAAGTAACTAGATAGAAATAATCTGAGATTTTTATTGCAAGTTATTACCCAGTGGATAAAAGTTACAGTTAATAATATTAGTATCTATTGTCTAATAGATAATAGAGCGCACCTAAATTTTATCCGTCAGATAAAATTTCAAAAAACGAAAACTTTGTAAACTATGTTCGGCCTCGAGTTAAGTAAGATCCCCTGCCACTGTTTTCACAGTCTAAGATTTTTCAACCTCGGGGAAAATATTTCATTTTCTCGGCTCTGCTCAGTATGCACACAAATCAAGAAATATATTAAAATAATCAAACAATTCAAACAATTCTTGAAAAATTCACAAAAATTACAAATATTATAAAATAAGTATTTATCAGGAAACAAGCAATTTTTGGGGTGTTACAATAGTTGCTGAGTTTCTTCAATGGCGTTGCCCTGTGGAGCCCCTCCTTTACCATACCGTGTGTAACGAAGGTGTCCTTCTGAGGCTTTTAGCCTTGGTGGGTGCGGAAGGCAGTATGTGGGCATAAACAATATTTTTTATTTGCCCCTTTCTGTGTCTGAATCTTTTAAATTAGTTGATTTTGATAACTGCTCACCAACCTCTGTGGGTGTTTCCAAGAACATAATGACCAGGAAAAGGAGAGCGGCTAGGCCTCAAGCACGGGTCCCATAAGTTCAGGTGTCGGTTGAGGAAGATCCCATCTGAATTCGGCGTGGTCTGGGGTTGGTATACCCATAGGTCTGGGATGATGCCTAAGAATCAAATATCCGAGTTCTAGCCAAGAGAAGAGCTCAATAGACTTCAGGGTTACTTGATCCTGACTAAGAAGGGTAGTAGGGATCATGAGTTCTAAATCCTGTAGCCAGAGAACGAAAGGTTGTGCTCCTCTCGGCAGGCAGGAGTGCACTACATGTTCATGTATGAAGATTTCTTTACACGGTTCAGACTCCAAATCCCTTTCAATGACTTCTAGCTTGCCATCCTCTGAACTCTCTAGGATGCTCCTACCCAGATTCATCTCAACAATTGGGCAAACATCCTTGCCTTCGAGAGAGTTTTCCAGTTGGTTAAGTTGTGGTGCTCGGGGAGAGCATTTTTCTAGTTCCACACTCGGTGGAGTCTTCAGGGTGGTAATGCTCCTCAAAAGACCTGGTTTTCTATCCGGTCAAGACTCGACCAGAAATTCTTTCTCATATACCAAGAAAGTTAAAAGGACTTCAAGGAAAAGTTCTTTAAGTTAATGGCAGCTCTTGGAACTTGACCTTTCTATCTAGACAACAACGGAGAGCCAAAATTTAGCCTATACTGGAATTGGGGGGCATGGAACATTCCTTTTCAGTTGATTAAAAAGGAAAAACACCACCTAGACGAGTCTGAGATTGAATGTGTTGATTTTTTTATAATGTGGGTTCAGCAAATTGGTTTGATTCCTTCTAAGGATGTGCTGGATACCCTTGATAACGAAACTCTTTGGGCCATTCTAGGTAGTGTAGGTCATCGTCCGCATTTAGTTATATTCTCAGTATGATATTTTGTTATATATTTTTCTTGTTCTTTGACTGTTTGCTCGTATTGCAGGAAGTTTAGCTTCAATGGCATCTGGAAATGCTTTTGCAGTCCTCAAAGCCCTGAAGGCCAAGAATGCAAATATTCCTTCCAATGTCCCCGTGGTTACTACTCTGGCTCCTCCACCCCCACCAGTTGAGGTTCCTGTGATTGAGGGGGAACCTATTCAGTTGGAGGATTGTTCCCAACGGCTACTCGAGAGGCAACAAATGAAAGCTGTAGAAGACGGCAGGCCAGATGACCAAGGTAAGATATTGGCTATAGAGTCTGGACAAGTTGGACCGATCAACTTGTATTCAGAAGACTCAGATCCCAGCCATTTTATAGACTTCAACCTCCTCAACAACAAAATGGTGAATCATGTCACTCAGTATAATACAAAAGAGATCCTATCGGCCTTTCAAACATATGCCCTCCGTCTGGTTGCCGAATCTCATTTTCTAGAAAGGTGTTATGACGATTACAATAAGGAGATGGAAGAGATGGTGTTGACAGCTGACCGGGGCGAACAACGAGCTTTAGAGGCTAAAGAAGAGGCTTTGAAGGCTAAGAATGATGTTGAAGCCAAGACCCAGGAGCTGGAGAAAGAATTGGCAGCCTTGAAGGACACTTTGAAACAAAGGGAAGCTAGCTTGAGGGAAGCTACATTGTTGGGAATTACGGATATATCACGCAGCGGAAAAATAGGATTCCCACCAAGGATCCATGCGAAAAGCCATAATCCGAGTTTTAAAATAATTTACCTCTTGAAGCGTGATCCAAAGGAAGTGACATGAATCACCAACACCGTAATAGCAACGATGTCTCTGTGGTATCCACACGACCAGACTCACGAACGTCTAACGTCCGCAAAGAGGAGCCTCACGTCTCTCACACAGTGCTAGTTGCGAAGAGAAGAGAAGAAATATGTCGCTCTCTTACTCACTTTTCTGTAGGTGCGGCTAGGGCTCTGTGTTATGTGTATCTTAGCAGCCCCTTAGCAGTACTATTTATAATAGTGACTGCCTTAAGTGAGTGTGAGCAACAACAAGGTAAGTTGTGCAATCCTAGACTCATCTGTTATGAGTCTGGCCCATATTTGAATCTGAGTCAAACTTGAATTTATTGCTCCAATTTTAGTCTGCTCTATGTGTGTGACCCTGCAGGTTCTCATTATGTTGGCAGTAATATTAAAATTCCATTTTAATATTACAAGCAGTGAGCGGTATCTAGCAACACATCGCTGCTACCCAAGTAATAAGAGTGTCAGTGATTTGACATAACCTTTTCGTGACCAATGTTTCCATGTCGTTTAGTCCCTTTGTCAAGATATTTAGATTGAACACAAGGCATGGAATACGTCACCCTTATATAGTCCAATCATTCATTTCCTGATACTCGAGTAGACTTTGTAACAACAAATGAAATCAATATCTCATATTGACTCATTTGAGCATGGTCATGCATTTCGCAGTCTCACTCAATCAGGGGGGCCGAATATATCGTTTCTATTATGTAGGAGTGACAAATCTCATCTAGGTCATTCACATCCCTCTGCATGATTCGCGGTATGTCCAATAACTAACTTTATAATCACCTTGTTACAGATGACATTTGATGGTATTAAAACACACAACTCCTCATGTAGGAATCGTAGTGATTTCAGATCAAAGGACCACAGACACCATTGTCACTATGAGAATCGCTTATGACACTCACGTAACAATCCATGTAGCGTTCTCATGGTGGGTCAGTCCAGTACATAATTGTTCTAATATGTACCCATGTGAAGACTTGATATCTCATATCCATGACACGTGAGATGTGGTCATCAGTCTATGCACATACTAGTCTCAATGCATTATTGTTGTCCTAGTTAACAATAATACTTGACTAGGGACATTTAAGAATAGTGTTCTAACCAAAAGGATCTCACGATCAAGTCATCCACTTGATGTCCTATGGCATCAAACTTACTATTCTAAGGACTTTATTATGTTTATTAAAAAGAACACAATAATTGAAATGCCTCATATATTAAAATAAGATAATAGAATGTATATAAATACAGACAAATGTATTAGCCTCTAGGGCATACACCAACAGGCTATAGAGTCTGGATGAGTTGACCGATCAACTTGTATTCAAAAGACTCAGATGCCGGCCATTTTATAGACTTCAACCTCCTCAACAACAAAATGGTGAATCATGTCACTCAGTATGATACAAAAGAGATCCTATCGGCCTTTTAAACATATGCCCTCTGTCTGGCTGCCGAATCTCATTTTCTAGAAAGGAGTTATGATGATTACTGTAATGAGATGGAAGAGATGGTGTCGACAGCTGAGCAGGGCGAACAGCGGGCTCTAGAGGCTAAAGAAGAGGCTTTGAAGGCTAAGAATGATGTTGAAGCCAAGACCCAGGAGCCAGAGAAAGAAATGGCGGCCTTGAAGGACACTTTGAAACAGAGGGAAGCTAGCTTGATGGAAGTCCAGAAAGAGGTCACCGTACTCCGGGATGATAATGAGAACCTTCGTGCTCATAATCAAGAACTTCAAACTAGGATGTTCTCTCTGCAAAGTGATTTCTAGCAGCTTATCATGGTTTGCACGAATATCAGCGGGGAGCAGTTTCAAAATGTCATTAACTAAGTCCAACTCTTCAATCCCGGGGTGGCCATGGCATTGGATATGTTGGACCTTAGAAGGGTAATTCAGGATAGTTGTCTCATGCTTCCCAATGCTGCTTCAAAGGGTCAAAGTGTCGCTAAAGCTCCGTTTGCCTCCGCTCGAGGTTCGAATGTTACCGAGGACTCGGCAAATGCCTTTTAATTCTTGTTTTTTCCCCCTACGTAGGGTGTTTTAATTTTGTCAAGACAATTGCCCCGGTTACCAGAGTGTTTACTTTATTTCCTCTTATCATTTACTTAGCATTGCACACTTGTGTATTTTCAACGATCCATCTTGGGTCCATTGCCTATTATGGTGCTTTTTTTTTAACAACCATTTTATAGACTTAGGAATATTTCTGATGAGGGGAAACCATGGTCCGAGGTCCAACCCCCTTTATGTTTGAGCACTTGGAATTCCATTTAGGACTTAGGTATTATCAAAACCTTGTCCGGGGTCCATCGCCAATCATTTTGGCATTTAGGATTCCACTTGACTTAAGTATAATTTTAAGTGGCCCATAGCCGAGATCTTTTAATGTTTACGGTTTAGTGCATGAAAAATCCTAAGACTTAGGATTTTTCTACTGCATGACCTGTTTATCATAATATAACTCACGGTAGGTACTTATAACGGCAAAACATAGATGTCATTATCCATGCTACCAGTAACCATGTAACGGCTTTAGCCAAGTGTCAAGGTTTTGGGTGTAGACCCTACAACTCGCAACCAACTCGTAGAGAACGATTTGGTAGGTTGTCCTCTTAACTTGGAAGTTAAGGCACTCCCTAATCCTATTGGGAATAGGCTCCTAAGGCTACTCAAGGGGGAGTCTGGCTTGAGGGCCTTTTATCTTCGAAATCTGGCTCCCATCAGGAACGAGCTTAGTGGACACTCTCAAAGTTATCTCTAGCCGTGAAGGTAGTTCGAGACTTTTTAAATGCAAGTGGATGTGTAAAAATTGCTTTGCTTTATTGATTTGGTAAAAGACTAAGGTCCATACAAAGTGCTCCCATAATGACTGCAGCAGATCAAACATGAAATAAACTAAGAGACTAGGCCTTAGGAGGCACTTAGCTATAGTACTTTCTAAGTTTGTCGGGATTCCAAAAGTTCTTAATCGGGTTGCCTGTTAGTGTCTCCAAGGTGTAGGCTCCTTTGCCAATGCTGACCACGACACGGTAGGGACCTTGCCAGTTAGAAGTTAACTTCCCTTGGAAGGCATTCCTACCTCTGATGTCAGTTCTATGAAGAATTAGGTCACTTGGCTGAAATTTCCTAGGAACGACCTTTAGGTTGTATCGCGTTGCTGTCCTCTACTTAATGGCAGCGTTGAGTATATGAGCAACACACCTTCTTTCTTCCAAAAGGTCTAGGTCTTCCATGATTAATCCGGGGTTACTATCGTGTAAGAAGTGTTGAAGATGCCAGTTAGGTTTTCCTATCTCTACCTGGATCATAGCCTCACACCTATAAGTAAGCTTAAAGGGAGTTTCACCTATCGTAAAATAGGGCGTGGTCCGGTAGGCCCAAAGGACATGGTCTAGTTGTTTAGCATAGTTTCCTTTAGTTTCGTCCAACCTTCTCTTTAGTCTGCGAATGATAACTCGGTTGGCGGCTTTAGCTTGTCCAAGGGTTCTCAATGGCGCTGCAGTGATGCTTGATTTTCAAATCAACAAGCAGCTCTTCAAACTCCTTGTCTTTGAATTGTGTCCCATTGTTCGTCACAATGAATTCTAGGACTCTAAACCTAGTAATGATGTGGCGCCAAGTGAACTTTTGGATTCTGGCAGAGGTGATAGTGACTAAAGGCTCTACCTCAATCCATTTAGTGAAGTAGTCTATGGCTACCACCAAGAATTTATGTTGTCTTGGTGCTTGAGGGAAAGGACCCAGAATATCCATGCTCCACCTGTAGAATGGCCAAGGTACGAATGTCATGGATAGTTCCTCAGGTGGAGCATGATAATGGTCTGAGTGCCTTTGGCATTTGTCACAGACTTGGACATGCGTAAGAGAGTCGGCCTCCATTGTAGGCCAATAGTATCCAACCCTGAGTGCCTTTAAAGCTAAAGTTTTGCCTCCTAAGTGGTGTCCACAACTCCCCTCATGGACCTCAGGCAACACATATTCTGCTTCTTTTGGCGTGAGGCATTTAAGGAGATGCTAAGAAAATCCACGCTGACATAACTAACCATCATAGATGGTGTATCGGACCGCGATTTTAACTAATTTGGAGGCTTCCTTCGGGTCTTCAGGATGGACATTGGACTGCAAGTATTCCATTATTGGTGTGATCTACGCACGCTCTTGTTCTTCTATCTAGAAAATGGATGAGTCCATGATAGAACTCTGTGAGATGGTCATTTGGATCAATGAAAAGTTCGTACTCAGGTTCTTGGTATAACGTCCCGAAAATTATTTATTTCATCATAAATAGTTGTTTTATAATATTTATGATTATTGGAAATTTTTTGGGATTTTTCCTGAAACGTTGAATATTTTAATATATTCTTCATTTTGCATGCACACTGAGCAGAGTTAGTGTAACACCTTAGAAATTGTTTGTTTCATGATGAACAATCATTTCTTAATATTTATGATTTTTGAAAATTTTTGTGGATTTTTCCGAAGACGTCAAATATTTAAATATATTTCTCATTTTACGTACGCACTGAGCAGAGTCAGTGATATCCCGAAAATTATTTGTTTCACAATAAATAGTCATTTTTTAATATTTGTGATTTTTATAAATTTTTCTGGATTTTTCTAGAAATATCAAATATTTTAGTATATTCTTCGTTTTGCGTGCGCATTGAGCGGAGCCGAGAAAACAAAATGTTTTCCCTGAGGCTGGTAAACCTTGAACTGTGGAAGCGTCGATGGGGGATCTTACTAAACCCGAGGTCAGGCACAGTTTACGAAGTTTACATTTTTTGAGGTTTTATCTGATAAATAAAATCTTTGTACGCACTGTTAAATAAAATTTTGCAGTACGCTCTATTATCCGATGAATAATTAATACTGGCTTGTTTACTACAATAATTATCCATTAGGTAATAGTTTGTAGTAAAATCCTAATCACCTTATTATTTAATTACTTTATCACCTTATCTTATCCTAAAGCAATCCTCTTTATGTCTAATCAAATCCTTCTTTATTGGAAAAGCTTCCAAGCTTCTCAAAGAAGCTAACCACTCTCTTTCTCTCCCTCCCACTCCCACACGGTAGCAGCCCCAATTTTGGGAGCCAAAATTGTGCTTCTCACTTTAATTCATTTCACTTTTCTAATTTCAAACCCTAAAAGCTACTATCACTTTCTCTCTCTAACATTTTGTCCTCCTTCTCTCTTCTTCACTCTCCCAAGCTTTTCTCTTCCTTTTCTCTTCTCCCCTCCACAACTACACCATCTCTTCTTTTACCATTATTGATTTATTTCAAGCAACTACTTTGCTTGAATTCATCCCTTCATTGAAGCTTTTCTCTTCTTGTTAAAATCACCAACAAAGGAATCAACTTTTCTCTTCCCCTTTTCTCTCCAAAACCGCCGGCCACACACCACCATCATCCTCCATTTTTATTTTGTTTGTTCCAACTAATCACATTTATTAAACCTTCTCATCACCATTAATCTTTTCTCTTTGGAAAGCATCACTTGGTTCATCCATTTTCACCATTTTCATTTTTCTCCATCAAGCTTTAAAGTTAGAGACTTTGAGGTGAAAGTTCATAACTTTATCATCTTTCCATCCCATTTTCGTGATCCATGGTCACTATGGTGATCATGGATACCTTTTTCAAGCTTTGATTGTGATTCTTATGAGTTTGATGTTCTTAAGGTTTCCTTGAAGAGTGGAATCCGAATTTCACTTGGAGCTCCAAGGGAGTCTCATTGCTTGTTTTCTTCTCTAGGTAAGAGGGAGATAATCCTCTTCAACCTCTCTTGATAGTAGGGGACTTGGTTTTGTGTTGGTTGTGAGGAACCCTATTTAGGGTTACTCTCTTTGTGGTATGATTTTTATGACTATGTGTTATTTTTAAATTATTTGAGTTGTTTGGTTGATTGAATATGTATATTGATGTGCTTGGATGGATTGGAAACTTGAATAGAAGAAAAATGACCCTTGCCCTTTTCTAAGAGGCTTACAGCCATGAACCTAAAAAAATTGGGTGTTCTTGGTGAAAATTTGTAACAAGTTGAAGATATGATTAATTAAAAGGATAACATGTAATTAATTGAATGAAAATTTGGGAATCCAAATCTTAGAGAGGCTTATTGCCTCTAGGGTTAATTTTGGCTCAATTCATGTAACTTTATGCAACTATAATATTTAATTAATTAAGTGATTAAATAGTTAATAATGTAATGAAAGAAAATTAATTTGATAACCTAAAAGGAATCTTTGGACCTAAGAAGTAAATAAGGGTGTGTGAGACTTAGGAAAAATCTTAGAAATAATTCTCTAAGTAAATATGGCTAAATCTAAAGTAAGGAGCTTAATAAGCAAGAGAGATCTCACTAGAGAAGAATCTCATAAGAAATATTAAATTGAAGTGAAACTTAATTAATTAGATAATTAAGAATTAATTAGGGATTCATAAAATGGAAAGAACTAAGAATGGAGTTTTATCTAAAAACTTAGAATAAATTTTAATTAAAACAATACCATGGGTGCAAGTAAGAATGATAAATAATTCAATTTAAATCATTCTAAGGGAATTAGGTTTAAAATTTAATAATGGACTTATGTAATTAAAATAATAATGATTAAATGAATAATGTGAGAATATTTCTCTAAAAGAGAAACTTATTAAGAAGAATGTAGAAATTTAGGCATAATTCCATAATGTACCCTAAAGGTGTAATGCATTATTTAAGGACTTAATAATATTTATTGTGGGTCCATGAGTGAATCAAGAATATGTCGATGCTTACCTTAGCCAAAATTGTGGCATGTTATGGAAAGTATATTATTGATGAATATACATGATATATGCATTGAGTCATCATGCATTGTGGAAGTCTGATGGACTATTGGACAAGATTATGTTGCCTAGGAGTTGAATCACACCTTAGTGCGAGTGCGAATAGACTAGTGTAGGTCCTGCTGTTGACCTTGGGGGCGTCGGGGCGCGGGTGTCTCACTGCGGACAGTTGGTAACCCCTCTAGGCCGTGGGACAAACCGATGCAAACGCACCGACGATCCTGACTGAGACACTGTCCTATATTGCGATCTTATGGGAATGTCGCTGTATAAAGCCCTGTTGCGCAAAACTATTATTTTTCTGGAAAGCACTTGATTTTCGGCTGACGAGATACTGGTATGTCTCCCTTATCATTCTCTTTGATGTTTGTGTCTAGCTCCATGGAGTAGGATTTTGATATCATGTACATGTGCATAGTGAGTCAAGATATTACTTGGCATTTAATTTATATGATGATTGGAACTGCTATCTTATTGATGTTATAACTGCCTGAAATTGTTAAATTGTTTAATATCTGCTTCTTGATACTGTTTATATTTCTTGTAATGCTACGTGGGCGCTCTACGCCATTTCTGTTTCTTACTGCCATAATTGGTAATGAAGTTGGATATCTCACCTCTTGTATGTATTATTCTTGTCCTATGTAATTATTGGTTAAAGACTGTTGAGGGGACGCGATTGTTTCCTTCCAGATTTTACTTGGTTCGATCTCTTATATTCGGTGATGTCATCAAGAAGGGGTTCTATTGGGTTCGTTAGGATTGTGTTCACTGGTGGCGCCAATGCGTGGTGAGTTGACTGGGCTGGAGAGCGTATACGGTACGTTGGAGATCTGATCTTGATTGTAAGGAGGACTCGTGATGGAGACCCTGTCCTGACACTTACTACTTCGGTGCATCTGGAGTTTACCCTGCCCATTCGGGAGCTATAGGGTGATCCGATTCACACTCCCTGAGAGGACGAGGATTCGATGGCATCAGCTGCTAGGGCACCTACTCGTGGAACCACACTTTGTCTTGTCTTTGTGTCTTCAGGTGAACCGGGAGAGGATCCTGAGGTGGATCCAATGGAGTGCCCAACTCCTTAGACATGGATGTCTTTATGGGTAGTTTATGTTTCCTTCTGCATTACTTATATTAAGGTGTAATTTGAGTATACTAGTATTATGAAGTCCAACTTGATGTATTTTATTTTGAGCAGTATGGGAAATACGCCGCGCTATGTATGCTCTAAATTAATTATCTAGTCCTATGAACTGTGTTTTGATTTTGGCTGGTTGAATTATATGTGCTAATGATGGCTTATGTATTATTTCATCCGTGGCTCATATTTTCTGTATATGTACAATGGTTTAATTTGGATAAATATTATTTGAAAGTTGTAGCACATTGAAATTTAGTAACCGTGGTATAATGATGATCGTGCCATGGTTATTAAATCGAGGGGTGTTACACTTGGTTCTGGCCAACTAGGACAAGAGGTCGACCCTTGAATTCTGTTCTCAGGTTATGTGCTCCACCTTCACTGCTTGGAAGCTTTTGAGAAACCATTGTACCTTCGCTAGGTACTTTTAAAGTAGGGGCTCTTAGCCTAATAATTGTAACATCCTCGGGAACATGTTAGACTTGTATATGGTTACAAAGGTAGCCTAATACTTACTTAACATGCCTGTTAAATTTTGTGACTTTCTATGCACGTTTAATCACTTTGCTGTAATACTATATGTGAAAAATAGTTGTTATTAGACCCAGAATTAGCTTAAACTGCTTAATTAATGAAAATAAGTGAGAAATTTGTTTCTAAGTCACAAATGTGTGGAAGATGATGTGGTTAAAATTTGAGGTTAATCAGAGTTGGTTTGGTATTTTTAAGCATATTGAGTGTGTGTTTTAATGTCGGATTGACTAGTATTATATATGGAAAAATATGTAAATGGTGGAACAAGATTTTTTATGAATCTTAGGATTTATTTTTAACTTGTTGGAAGTTAGGAAACTTGATTTGGAGAAATCAAAGTGTTCTTAGTAGATACAGGATTTCATCAAAATATCATGAAGACTTTTGAGCCCTCACGTTCTCCCACTTTGTTTGACCCCTTTCCTTGATATTTCTTTCATTCCTATCCCCTCACCCACTCACTTTTCTCATGGTTTGAAGCAGCAGTAGGGGAGAAAGAAGAAGAGAGAAAGAAAAGAAGAGAAAGAGGAGGAGAAGAAAGGGAAGGGATTCCTTACTGTTGGATAAGACTACTGGAACTGGGTTCTAGTGCTTGTTCAAGGTTTATGGAACCGGGTGCCATTGCTTTATTTAGGATTCATGCATATCATGACATTATCATGAAATTGGGTTCTTGTAAATGGTATTATAACATTACACATTACATACATAGTTTATTACATAGGCATGAACATAAGGCATAATTTGGCATAGCATGACAATTGTATTTGCAGTTGCTAATCATAACATATTCATGACAAGGCAATTGTATAGGCGATTGCTGATCTTTAAGATGATATTTTGTGAGTTGTGTTTATGGAAATGAGTTTTCTATACAACTTATAAAATGAGAACCTATTTCAAGAAAAGAAAGGACATGATTTTGACTTTTGCCACCTTTCTAGCTTTTATATGTATGAGACTTGAGTTTAGAATTGTGCTTTTCCCCGAAATTGTTGGAATGATTGTGATGACATGTTTTATGGATTTAACTACTGAGAATATATGATTCTCACCCCATGTGTGTGTTTCCATAATGATTCCATGGAAGAAGACTTACGAAAAATAAAGTACAGGCAAGAGCTTAGAGAGCTTAGCTTAGTTTAGGTTAACAGTTTCTTTTGAAACTTGTATATATTATGCCTTGAGGGGCCTAGTTTACTAGTTTGTACATATTTTGTATTTATGAGAAATATAGACATTATGTATATATTCTTTCACTCGCCGCTCATATTTTCTATATATATATGATTTTGTTATATTAGAAAATGCTTAGTAGTAGTTAGTAGCATGCTTGGATCAAATTACTGTGGTATAATATAGATTATACTGTTGTTATTAAATTTATGATGTTACATTAGGTATTAGAGCAGTTCATCATGTTAAGCTGGGGTATGGACTGACTATGCTTAGGCATGTTTAGGAGATCCCTTTGTGTGTTATGCATTTTTTTATCTCTTGTTTGAGATGTTTGAATAGAATTGCATAACTTGTCTTAGGTTGAATTGTTATTAGCTACTATTACACAGTTACATAATATTGAGGACTGATCAACTCAATATCTATTGTTCTTTGTGGATAGAAAACTATGGCACCTCCAAGGCGAACTAGGAGAAGTGCAAATTTTTCTAGAAGAGGTTCAGCCAATATGGCATAAGCGTTAATGGTGATGGCAACTGCTATGAGAGAGCAGGTTGTTGTTACCAATAGGATTCTAGATAGAATGGAAACCAGTCCACTCTAACAACCAGATCTTCCTGTACCATCAGTACAGTCAGTACTTGAAGTATCAGTGGGAAATCAGAATTCCCATGATTCCCTAGAGTTTAGAGAAGTGAGTCTGTCACCAAGTGGAGGAGGTTATAGTTTGGGAAACATGAATAAAAAGTCAAGTGAAAAGGAGAGTGAACAAGTGAGTTCCCTAAAAAGGAAAAGAACGGAAGATAGTTCCGAGAGGAGTGCTTCACAGTTTAGAGATCAGAAAGATAAGGGAAAGCAGATTCAGATGGAGGATCGTGGGCAAAGATATGCCAAGTGTGGTAGAACTCATGGAGATAAAGCTTGTTCAGCTGACTACAAAACACGTTATAAGTGTGACAAGTTAGGATACTATGCTAGAAATTGTCCTCAGAAGAAGAAGGCAAAATTGAATTCAAGACTTGTAGCTCCAGGGAGAGTCTACACTTTGCAAGGCAAGGAGATAACACTGTCTCTTGGTTCAAGAAAAAGTGAGTACGTTGGTGAAATTTTGTTTTTGTGATTTTTGGTTGCACCTGTAACATCCTCTAAAACATGTTAGACTTGTAAATAGTTACAGAGGTAGGTTAATACTTCCTTAATATGCCTGCTTAATTTTGTGACAATCTGAGTTAGTTTAGGCACTTTGCTGCAACTCGAAAGGTGAAAATTAGCTTAAAATGACTCAAATATTAGCATAAATGGCTCAGCTAATGGAAATAAATGTGGATAATTTGTTTCTAGGTCACAAATGTGTTATCTGTGATGTGATTAAAGTTTGAGAATAATTGGAGTTAGTTTGGTATTTTTAAACATACTGGTTGTATGTTTTAATGTCGAATTGACTAGTCACGGATATAAAAATGATGGTTTTGGTGCTACAAGATTTTTTTTGAATCTTATGATTTATTTTAAACTTGTTGGCTGTAAAAAAAGACTAGATTTGGAGAAATCTAAGTGTTCATAGAAGATCGGGGGTTATCACTTGATCACTTAAGTGACCAAACTTCTCACGTTACAGCCACCTTCCTTGACCCTCTTTGTGATATTTCTTTTAGTTTTCTCACTTTTTTCTCATTCTCTCTCTCGGTTGAAAACTAGAACCATCAGCAGGAAAAGAGCAAGGAGAAAAGGAGGAAAAACAAAGGGAAGAAGAGGAAAGAAATGATAGGTAATCAAAGGGGAGAGAAAAGCTAGTGATTTTCTGATCATCATCTTCATCTTTGTTTCAAAGGTAGGGGGTTTCTATCCATTTTATCTCTTTCGTTCATCTTGTATGGAGTTAGAGTTCTTGGATGGATTTTTTGGTTTAGTGAGCCAAATCTTTGTTCTTAACTTGGTTATTGATTTCTAGAGTTGAGTTAGAGTGTTTTCAACTTATTGGGAACCATGGTAACTTGTTTTGCTTGGTGGATGTTCATGTTCCTATTTGATGAGCTTTTAGGTTTTAGATATTTCATTGGCTTGATTTAGTTTAAATCCATGTTTGATGAGCTGAGTTGATGGTTAATGATTCCAATATGTTAGAGAGCATGTTAGGAGTTAAAAATCATCTGGAATCTGATTATAAGTGGCTGATTCTCGTTTTGTTCCTTAATGGAACAGTAATAGTTTTTGCAGAATTCTACATATTCTGTTCTGAGCGACCAGTGCCTAGGCGCCCTAGGTGGAGTTCCTGAGTGCCCGTAGCCCAGAAGGTTTTCATATGTTGCTATACATACGGCGCCTAAGCGCCCTTTATATGAGCGTCTGAGCGCCCATTGTCCAAAAAGTTTCGCTTGGTGCTATTTTCTACATGCCTAAGCGCTTGGCTTGAAGCGCCTGAGCGCTGAGACAGGGCAGAAACAATTTTTAGCATGTGTTGCTGATTGAATTCCTTACTTGATGGGATCATTTGTGCAAGTCTTTTAGAGTGTAATGAGACATTTTTAGGGATATTTCTTGGATAGAATTATCAACTTGCATATGTGAAAAGTTTGGGAATTTTAGACATTTAACGTGTGATAAAATGCCTATATTAGTGTTTAGAACCTTGATAACATGAGGTTGGTTTTTATCTCACTTGTGAAATGATTGTGTAAGGTACTAGATACCCTTTTAGCTAGTGATATGAATCTTGCTACTTTGTTGGATAAGTGAGGCTGAGATTCACATGTACTAGTGTTTGATATGTGGCTTATATTTTTGGGTTTTCAAACTTGATATTTACTATTTTTCTATATATTGTAACCTAAGATGATGTGCACAATCATATGGCCTGAGAATGAGGTGTTGGATCTAATTGTCCTTGCATTTATGCTAGTATGGTTAAGGTTACCGGTATGGGAGTGGTAGTAGTACTCTTACATTGTGAAGGGAAAGTATTTCACTTATTACCAGGTGGGGTTTAGGCTTTTAGGTTTATCCTTTGTATATACAAGAAATAGAGGTTTCTGAAAAATAAGTAAGTATCTTGTGTTTTCAAAAATTAAAATCTGCATAAGCATTTTATAATCATATTGTTGGGTCTCTGTGTGAGCATATCACATATCATAACATAAAGCATTGCATGGTTGACAATTGTATGGACAATTGTCTTAGTCGATTGCTTGGTTGTTCGATGGTATCTTAGGGTTGTATGGGCGATTCTTTGATATTATTAATTATTGTATATTTTATTACATAGAGTGTATGTATGTTTACAGTTAGTTTTTGTGTAAATGATTAACTGCTGGTTTTGGTAAGCTTATGCTGAGAAATTGTGACTTCTCACCTCGTTTGTGTTTCTATGTAAATCCAGGTGAAGACCCTCCGAAAGAGAAAAAGGGCAAGAAAAAGAAGTAGAAGACTTAGTTTAGTTACATTGTCTCTTTTTGAATCAGCTTGTATTTATTTGCTTTGTTGAATAGTTTGTAAAAGCTTATGTATTACAGTATGGCTTGTTAGCCAATGATGTAAATATATTATCTTTTTCATCCTCGTGGCTCTCTATAATGACTACATAATTTATTAAAGATTTATGTTTTATGCATTCTTAGAAAGTGACAAACTTGATATACTTTATCTTGAAATATTCCATTTATTTTACGATAATTGTATTAGAGTGTTACAACACCTGTTTTTATATGTGATTTGCTTAGGAGTTCTTACATTAGAGAAACCAAATTTTGGGATCAAAATTTTAAAAACAATGGGAGAATTGTAACACCCTCAAGAACATGTTAGACTTGTATATAGTTATAAAGGTAGCCTAATACTTGCTTAACATGATTGTTAAATTTTATGGCTTTCTAAGGACGCTTAGTTACTTTGCTGTAACACTATGTGTGAAAAATAACTGTTATTAGCCTTAGAATTGGCTTAAACTACTTAGTTAATGGAAATAAATGTGAAAATTTTGTTTCTAGGTCACAAATGTGTGGAAGATGATGTGGTTAAAATTTAAGGTTAATCATAGTTGGTTTGGTATTTTTAAGTATATTTAGTATGTGTTTTAATACTAGATTGACTAGTAGAAGATATGAAAAAATATGAAAATGATGGAACAAGATTTTTTATGAATTTTAGAATTTATTTTAAACTTGTTGGTAGTTAGGAAACTTGATTTAGAAAAATCAAAGTGTTCTTAGCTGATACAGGATTTCAGCAAAATATCATGAAGACTTTTGAGCCCTCACATTCAGCCACTTTGTTTGACCCCTTTCCTTGATATTCTTTCATTCCTATCCCCTCACCCACTCACTTTTCTCACAGTTTGAAGTAGCAGTAGGGCAGAAGAAAGAAGAGAGAAAGAAAAGAAGAGAAAAAGGAGGAGAAGAAGAGGAATGAGAGCTTGGGACTACCATAGCTAATCCTTGGCCATTTTCAAGGCCTTGAGGTAGGGGAAACTTGTTTTAACATTCTTTCTTCCATTTTCTTCATCTTGTTCATGAGAGGGCTTGGTGAGGCAAGTGGGTTTTGAATGTGATTCTTGTGTTCTAGGCTTGATTCATATTGTAGAACTTGAGTATGGCCTGTTTTTGATATGTTGGATGCATGGAAAGGAATTTTCATCCTTTAAACCACTTTATTTTTACTTGAGCTAAGAGTTGGGATTTTGGTGTTTTAGGTTTTGAATAATTCTTTGATCCATGTTTAGAGTGATTTAAAAGTTGTATAAGAGTTACAACATGTTTATTGGTCTAATATGATGTTGAAAAGTAATTAAAATTAAGGATTGGATGAAGAAGTGGGGCTATGTTCCTAATGGAATAGTACTCGTTATGCAGAATTCTGCAGAAAAGTTTCTGACGCAGGGTGGCGCCTAGGTGCCACTGCACCATGCCTAGGCGTGGCTGAGACAGAGAGTGTGGTGCCTAGGTGTGGCTGTCTGGAAGAAACATGGCGTTGCTCTGCCACATTCACGCTTAGGCGTGGGTGGATGGCGCCTAGGCGCCATTTCCAGCCTTGAACAAGGAGTTTTGTTTAATGCAATGGAGCTTTCTATTGGTGTAGTTTCTTCTTTTATGCTTCTTAATGAGTAATGAAACTCTAAAAAGAGTATTTAATGAAGTGTTTATATAATGAATGTAAATCAATTGGTATGTTAGTTATTGTGGTAATTAGCATCATTGTTTTACATGTTTGTGATTGTTGAAATATGTGATCCTCATATTTGAGAATAATTTATAGTAGGTGAGGAGGAACAACTTCTCCCTATTGTAGTGATAAGCTGAGGATGGACCTCCTCTCCCTCATTATTCTGGCACTTGAGGTGGGATTTTCTCTCTTTGTTAGATGTTATCCCACATGGAAGGTAATTGAGGAGGGATTCCTTACTACCGGAGGATATATGATTCTCACCCCATGTGTGTGTTTCCATAATGATTACATGGAAGAAGACTTATGGAAAGTGAAGTACAGGTAGGAGCTTGGAGAGCTTAGCTTAGTTTATTTTTATAGTTTCTTTTGAAACTTGTATATGTTGTGCCTTGAGGGGCCTAGTTTACTAGTTTGTACATATTTTGTATTTACGAGAAATACAGACGTTATGTATATATTCTTTCACTCGTGGCTCATATTTTCTATATATATGTGTGGTTTTATTATGTTAGAAAATGCTTAGCAGTAGTTAGTAGCATGCTTGGATCTAATTACTATGGTATAATATAGATTATACTGTTGTTATTAAATTTGGGATGTTACAATAATCACCTTGAATCTGGGAGCTTACGAGCTGGGAGTCACTACAAAGTGTAATCTTTGTTGTTCCCAATTCTCTAGCCATTACCAGTCCGGCGATGCATGCTTCATATTCTGCCTAGTTGTTTGAAGTGGGGAATTCAAACTTCAGGGAGTTCTCAATGGCTAATCCTTTGGAATTTTCAAGGATTATCCAAGCGCCACTTCCCTTGGGGTTCGAGGAGCCGTCAATGAACATAGTCCACGATATTCCCTCGGGATCACCAGGACTTGAAGCAAGCTCTACAAGGAAGTCTGAGAGCGCCTATGCCTTGATTGCTAATCTGGGCTTGTACATAATTCTGAACTCAGAAAGCTCATTGGACCAGGCAATTATTCTGCTTACTAAGTCCGGTTTATGTAGTATTTGGAGGGTTGGCTGATCCGTTCTTACCACCATCGGATGACATTAGAAGTATTGTCTAAGCCTTCTGGTCATGATGATGAGGGTGAAGACAACCTTCTCTATTTTCTGATAGCGGAGCTCAGGACCTTGCAGCAACTTGCTCACAAAATAAATAGGTTTCTGACCTTCAGCCATTTCCTGGATAAGCACTAAACTCACAGCCTCCTCATGAACTGAGAGGTATACGTACAATGTCTCACTTGGTTCCGACCTTGTTAGGATGGGGGGAGAAGATAAGAGGTTTTTCAGAGACATGAAGGCATCCTCACACTCTTGAGTCCACTCAAAACCTGTCCCCTTTTTTAACAACTTGAAAAGGGGGAGAGATTTGTGAGCAGCTTTAGCGAGGAACCGTGTGAGGGCCGCAATTCGTCTTGTTAGTTGTTATACTTCTTTGACGTTCTGAGGGCTATGCATGTTAAACACTGCCTAACATTTGTCTGGGTTTACCTCGATTCCATGGTGAGTCAGCATAAAGCCTAGGAATTTGCCGGCCTAGACCCCAAATGCGCATTTCTCTGTATTAAGACTCATGTTGTGCTTTCTCAGTTACATGAATACTTCTTCGAGGTCTGAGGTGTATGATCCGGACAGTGGTATTTTGACTATCATATCATCGATGTAGACTTCGAGCATTCTTCCTACTTGATCTTCAAAAACCCTGTTCATCATTCTTTGGTAGGTGGCTCTTGTATTTTTCAAACCAAAGGGCATTACCCTGTAGCAGTAGCTCACCTTCTTCATGATGAAAGTGGTTTTGTCTTCGTCTCCGGGGTACATTAGGATCTAATTGTACCCGAAATAAGCGTCCATGGAAGACAGCAGTCGGAAGCTAGAGGAGCTGTCGACTAATTTGTCAACGTTAGGGAGGGGGTATGGATCTTTAGGGCAAGCCGTATTCAAATCCATGTAATCCACACACATCCTACACTTCCCATTTGACTTCTTTACCAACACCACATTGGAGAGCCATGTGATGTATGAAATCTCTATGATGAAGCCGATAATGAGCAGCTCCTGGACTTGTTCTTCGATAATTTGTTGCCTCTCAAGGCTAACTTTTGTGTTCTTCTAGGAGATCGACTTTACATCCAGTTTAATAGATAAATGATGACAGATGAAAGTGGAGAAGCCCAAGCATATCGGAGGACGTCTAGGCAAAGAGGTCCTTATTGTTCTGCAAGAGTTCTATAAGTTGGCACCTCTCTTGTTCTTCCAAATTTACACCTATCTTGGTGACTTGATCAAACTTGTCACCAAGCTAGAGTGGAAGTAACTCTCCTTCTGGATGGGGTCTGGTGCCCCTGATCTCTTCGCGTACGTCTAACTTGGTCATAAGGATGTTGACTTGATCCAAGGCCGGGCTAGAAGTGCGTGTTTTGGTTTTTTTGGGATTCCTGCAGATTTTGAGACTTTCATTGTATCATTTGCACACTACAATCTGATTGCCCTTAACCGTGACCACCTCATTATTCTTATTAAGGAATTCAATAGCCTAGTGAGCGGTAGATACTATAGCGGCAATGTCATTCAACATAGGGCGACCCAAAATTATATTGTATGTTGATGGACAATCGACAACTAGAAACCTTACTTTAACAGTTATATAGACATTGTCATCGTCCTGGGTCAGGAATGTTTCAAAGTAACCCATCGGGATAATCTTTTCCCCAGAGAAACCAATGAGCTCGCCATCATAAGGGGTTAACGCAGACAGGGAGAACTCCAATCTCTCAAAGGCATCCATGAACATGATGTCCGCTGAGCTTCCTTGATCGATGAAGATACGCTAGACCTCAGCGTTAGATATTATTCTGGAGATAACCAGCGGGTCGTCGTGATCCAGGATAATATTGTCGTAGTCCTTGTTTGAAAAGGAGACGGGTGGTTCTTCCTTATCTTCAGCACGGGGTTTGCGCGTGGAGCTAGAAACACTTAACACCGCCGTCTGGAGTGCTTTCTTCTAGGATTTGTTGGATGATCCCCCGCCTGTAAATCCTCCGGAGATGGTACTAACAAGCTGGTCCTTTTTGTTGCCCCCACTTTGAGCACCCTAGTTCTGATCCAGCCAGTTTTTGTTATCATGGCGGGGTGGAGTCCAGGATTTTCTAATGGGGTTGTGGGTTCTTCTCCTCTAACGCAAAGTCGGACTTCGCCTTGGGTTGCGGCTATCCTTCCATCTTCCGCAACTCTCATTATTTTGGATACCGCTGATATATTTCTATCGCAGTCCTTCCTTGATTAGGGATTCAATGACATCGCAGAACTAATAGCAATCTTCTGTTTCATGGCCATAGCTTTTATGTCATTTACAGTGCTTTGAGTGATCCTTCTGAGCCTGTTTCTTCAAAGACGGCCTCTTAATATCCTAGAACTCGGTTTGAAGCACCTCCCTCAGAATTGTCTCTCGTGGGGTGTTCAAAGGAGTATAATTAGAATATTTAGGCCAATAAGAATCGTCCTTAGAGGAGTTTCGAGGCTGGTTAGAGTTCTGATTATTTTTCTGGTGAATGGGCTCACCTTTTTCTAGACTCTTTTTAGCCTTATTAACTTCCTCTAGGTCGATATATTTCTGGGAGTGTGAGTAAAGTTCGTTCACAATCTCTGACTTCCTTTTTGTCAAAGACCGAAAGAAATGTGAATCAGTTCGAAGGCCACTCCGGGCATTGTGAAGAGCTATCTTGTCATCCAGGCTTTCTACATAAACGCAAGCACTACTAAATCTCTTGATGTATTCATGAAGGGTTGCTCCCTTTGCAAATTCCAGAAAGAGAATCAATCGACTAGGGTTGCTCCTTGGCGGTGGTGCAGTGTAGCAAGAAGCGTTGTCTTGGGTCCTCCCATCCGGTGATGGATTTTGCTCATAAGGTGACAAACCAGTAGAGGGCGCCCTTCTTTAAAAAGAGGGGGAAGGCGCGGCACAAAAACTCTGGGGATCCCCCCACTGAACTGCATAGACTGGGTATAGGCGTCTAAGTGTTCCTAAGGGTCTGTTGTCCCATCATAGGACTCTATGTTGGAAGGAAACTTGAAGTTTCTTGGGACTCTATAGGCCATCAATTCGTCTGAGAAGGGCTGTTGTTGGCCGCCAGGGGCCTGAACGTTGTTTCCAATAGCATTGCTGGCTTCGTCATGTAGCGGTCTTCTCCGGTTGTGGGCCGCATTCCTTCTTTCGTTATCATTCTCCTCATGTGCGGACCTCTCCAATTCATCAAGCCGACGGCGTTGGTTATCTAACAAACAACATTGTTCGTTGATCTACGCCATTTGTAGGGCTACCAATTCTTGGAGGCGATTTCTGGTCATCTCGTAATGAACAGTGCCATGGTTGGACACATGATCAGTAGCATCGTCGTTCAGGCGGCCTAGGCGATCTTGCACTAGGATCTTAGACCGTTGAGCAACATTGTTGGCTCCTTCCCCGGGGTGACAAAGTCTGTCTCTCACAGATACTCTGCACGATGGGTGAGGGCTTTTATCAAAAAGCGAAGTTTCATAGCCCTCGCACAAATGTTCTAGGATGGATACTTGGTTCCTTACGGCAGAGGCTTTAGCAGCAGGTGGTGGAACAGGATGAGGAGGGCGCTATGTCGTTGGTCCTTGCCTTTGGTTTGCAGAAGTTTGCGCAGCGTCTCTTCTCGAGTTTTAACGTGTGTTCACCATGGTTGGGTAGGGATAGAAATTTAACTTTTCCACAAATAGCGCCAATGTTCTGAAGTGGATTTAGATGTGTAATGTTATCAATTTGATATGATATTATGTGAGATTTGTTAATCACCAAAGTGATAAAATCTTTAAGTTGATTTAATCCTAAATTATATGAAAGTTATTTTTTCAATTACCCATAGAATAGATATTGTGGATGACATGATGATTATTAGTGTATGGGTAAATTAAAGTTCATTGTTATAAGACATTTATAAATTGTCCAAAGATTGATTAGCTGACCTTATAATAAATGGACATGATTATTAATAGTATAAGTGCACTAATTATACCCAAAGAATAACGTGTTAATTGTAGTACAACTTTGGGGTGTCAATTCCACAAAGAGACAAAATAAAATAATAACTAAAGAAAACCAAAGAAACTAAAAAAAAAGTATTAAATGAGTAATAATAAATAAAGAATAATTTGAAAGCAAAATTAAATAAAACAAAGTAAACAAATTTGATTTTTGCTAGATGTAAGATGATTAAGATTCAAAATCTATCAAGATTTATTTCAAGATTAACTATGTCAAATTATTATATCCAAATAATTTAACTTATGAACATCTAGTGATAAGCATATACTCACGAAAAATATATCAATAAAATATTAAATATAATAATTAAATGTATGATAAAATCTCATTAATTAATAGTAAATTATCAAATCATCAAATATATCCCTAATAAAAAATTATAATTAATATCCAACAATTACTACTAACACTCAGATAACATAACTAAATTATAAAGTATGAGAAAAACATGATTGAATTCATCTTAAAATTCATTCATATAATCTGATACGAAAATAGAATCGTTAAATATTAAATCTTAAAATTAGGTAAAAATAATTTAACATAACAATACCAAAATAATCAAAATTCAATCATTCCTTTAGTATAAAAAATTCAGCAAGACATAATAAAATTAAAACTCAACAAAATTATCTCACTTAAATTTTCCATTACACACAACTTAAATATTGCTGTCATCCCGTCCTTTTCTTCTCTTTTCTTATTTTCTTCTCCTGTTGTGCGGCGCAGCACATCCTGTACAGCACATCCTGTAATGTGACTTCAATATGTTTCCTCTCTTCCTTGGGTAGCATGCTGCACAACGTGACTTCTCCAATCTATTTATAAGCGGCACTGTTGTGTTCCACACTAGGTCAATTTTCATTCACCACCTCACTTAATTTAACAGCCCACTCACTTTATTTTTTTTATTTTTTAAATTATTCAAACTGTGGGCTCAAGTGGACTTCTGTCTCTTCCTTCTTCGTTCACTCTTCTTACTCGCAAGTTAAAACACCTTTTATCAAGGTATTTCAATATCTTGAATTCTAGCTCTACTTGAAAATTAAATTCACATCATAAGCTTCCCATCATTTTAGCTTTAATTGTACTCCAGGTGCTGCATACATTGTTTCATAAGAATAATTCAATTATCTTTTTAAATTCTCAAATTAATAAAAACAAGCACAAGAATAATAAAATTATTAAGTTTAAAGGAATAGGAAAAACATATATAAATTATGCACATCAATTTTATGGGCCGTTGAGTCATCATAATATTTTTTTTACATTTTTGATTTTTTCTAAAAATCACAATTTAAAAATACACATTATTTCTAATAATTTCTATTTACATTCTAGAGTATTTAGAGAGCACTTTCATACACTCATCATGCACTATTAATTTTATTTATATA
This sequence comes from Ormosia semicastrata, assembly GCA_029884595.1. Classification (NCBI taxonomy): domain Eukaryota; kingdom Viridiplantae; phylum Streptophyta; class Magnoliopsida; order Fabales; family Fabaceae; genus Ormosia; species Ormosia semicastrata. The sequence goes on along the minus strand of JAQQTO010000050.1, from coordinate 815,438 downwards.
TCCAAAGATAATAAATATTTCTAGTTAGTGCATATATCATTGCCAAATAATGTTAAATTTATCAGCATCATTATGTTTATTGTTGTATGTTGATCAATCACTCAAATGAGAATATTGATATACATTAAATGCTTAAGTGATTTGTTGTCTGAATCTATATAGTATATTAATTTATGACTAAAAGTATTAATATTAGACATGTGATCATTATGCATCTTTCATCTATTCCAATTTTTTATGGACTTAATTTCTCTTAATGGAGTGAGCAAATCCAATTTTACCTTGCGATAATGAATTTGGATTTGGCTTTTCGAGTAGAGAAATCAAATGTTATTACTGTTTTAAGTACTAATGAAGAGAAAGTGCATTATAAAAATTGGGAGAGATCAAACAGATTGAGTTTGATGTACATGCGGATAAGTATAGCTAGTAATATTAAGTTAACTCTTCTTAAAACTAAGAATGCTAAAGAAATGATAAAGTTTGTGGAAGAGCGCTCCCAAAATGCTGACAAGTCTCTTGTTGGGACATTAATGGGTACTTTAACCACATGAAAATTGATGGTTCTCATACTATGCATGAGCACGTCATTGAAATGACAAACATTGCATCAAGACTTAAGTCATTGGGAATGGAAGTGGATGAGGATTTCCTTGTGCAGTTCATTCTGAACTCTTTGCCACTTGAGTATGATCCATTTCAAATGAACTATAATACCATAAAAGATAAATGGAATGTGCATGAATTGCATAGTATGTTAGTTCAAGAAGAAACCAGACTTAAGAATCAAGGAAATCACTCTATCTATTATGTGAACCATCAAGGAGCTAGAAAGAAAGCCTATGTATGTTTATGTATGTTTCGAATCAAATTTAATTGAAGTTCTCCATAATACTTGGTGGATTGATTCTGCATGTACAACTGATGTTTCTAATACGATATAAGGATTCCTTACAATCCAAACCATAAGTTCAAATGAGAAGTTCGTCTTCATGGAAAATAAAGTGAAGGTTCTATGGAAATAAGTTTGTCCCAATGGTTTAATATGTTAAGTTTTGATGATGACAAATACAAGACAAAAAGAATAATGCTTATGCTTGATAAATGTGCTTTATAGATGACAAATGCATCACAAAATAATATTGATCATGTTACATAAATGTGCTTAATGAGATATATTGTATCATGCATGATTTTGTACCATATCTAGTTATATTTCACTTAATAATCATGCAATGAGATATGTGTAACATTGTTCATATAATATATCCAATAATGCTTTATATGAGTTGTATTAAATTAATATTGGATTTGGCTTTGTTTAAATGAAAATGTGCAATGTGTTCTTTGTTGCATTTTATATTGTGTATATCCATTAGTAATTGATAAATATCTCATTTGGATGTGTCTATAAATGTCTTATATGCATATTAGACTAACTAGAGTTATACATGTATGAATCATGCATATGAAGATATTGAATTATTAATTTGGACTAACTATGTTTGTTTTAAGTGAGTAATACCTTATATGATAGTCCAAGTACCAAGAGTAAGCATTGCAACAAGAATGCAAAAGATCACAACTATGCTCAACTCAAGGAGAATGAAGATGATAAAGATGTTCCAAGCATTTACAAGTTTTGAAGAGAAGTTTTTTGGAAGCTTGGATTACATCAAGAATTAATGATGACAAAAGATCAAGTCCTAAGGTTCTTCAAGAATAGCTTATAGGACTTAGATCTCGTGTAAAGGTAAATGGGAATCACACTAAGCTCAAAATATGTTTTAACATATTTACAAAATGTTTCTTAAATGTTTAAATGTCCAACAAAGTATTTTTGGAAAGCTAGTTTTGGTGGTAATTCAAATCTTTGAAAAATAGTTAAATTTATGTTTTGTAAAACTGACATTTGGTTACTCTTTTGATCATATCTTTTAAAATACTTTGAGTTTTGTTCTGAAACTTATTTCATATGAAAATAGACTCAAATATCTTTCCAATGAGTGGTCATTTGCTTAAAACGGATAATAAACGAAGAAGTTATGACCATTTAAAGTTAGTTTTCAAAAAAGTCAAATTTGAGTTTTGCAAAACTGACCTTTAGTTACTAATTTGATCATATCTTTCAAAATACTTTGAGCTTTGTTCTCAAATATCTTTCCAATGAGTGGTCATTCGTTTTAATCGAATAAGAAATGAAGAAGTTATGACCTTTTAAAGTCAGTTTTCAAAACCAAAAATACTGTAATCGATTACACAAGTCATGTAATCGATTACAATGTTGACAGAAGCCGTGTAATCGATTACAGGAAGTGTGTAATCGATTACAAAGTACCCAGAAAGCTTGTAATCGATTACACCAAGCTTGTAATCGATTACCAAGTGCCCAGAAACGTTCCCAACAACTATAAACGACTAGTTTTCATTAAAAAAAATCATTTCTAAACACTACCAACAGCTATTTTATCATTTAGGCTCTATATATAAGTGATATTTGAAGTATTTACAACTCAACAAACACAAGAACACTATACTTGATCCTTGAAACATCAAAATCATATTTTGAGCTTTAAAGTGTGAATCCTTTATACTCATAGTGCTTCAATTTGTATTATCCACTCTTGAGAGAGTGTTCTATCATCTATACTTTGTTCTTCAAGTTGTATATCTACTCTTGTGAGAGTTTATATTTTTTCTCTTCATCTTAATCTTTGTTTTGAGAGGGTGAGGTATCCCTCTTGAGTAAAGGGTGAGGTATCCCTTAGAGAGTGAGGCATCTCTCAAAGTTGGTAAAGGGTGAGGTATCCCTTAAGGGTGAGACATCCCTCAAAAGTTGTAAAAGGTGAGGTATCCCTGTTTGAGGCTCAAGCATAAGAGTGAGGTATCCCAAGGTGTGTTGAGTGCTCTCAATTGTAAAGGTTGTCAAGCACCTGTTGAAACTTGAAGATATAGTGAAAAATCTCTAGCAATTGCTTGAGGACTGGACGTAGATCACAAGTGGATTGGTGGCTGAACCAAGATAAACCTTGTGTTTGCTTCTCTCAACTCTATTTTCTTTACATTTGCGCTTTGATTATATATACTTGAGTTAAACTTGATATTTAGCTTATTTGCTTGATTTACCATATACCTCAAGTTGTAGTTGGGTAATCTATAATAGTTATACCTTTGTTGTGCATATTCCACTGCATTTATTAATTGAATGATTCAAAATGCATAATTTGTCAAAGTTGCATTAAAACTAGTCATAACCTAATTCACCCCTCTCTTGGGTAATGGTTGCCATGGCTAACAGGTTCCAGTGGAAGGTGTCAAGACTTATCGTTTAATACTAGACACTGAACATCATTTAGATTTATTTGAAACTTTTTATGTACCTAATATTTATAGGAATTTAATTTCTTTTTCTAAACTTGATGTTGCTGGATACTCTTTTAGATTTGTTAATTAATGTTTTAGTTTGTATAAACATACCTATATGATTGGTTCAGGTATACTTTATGATGATTTATATAAATTGAATCTTGATAATTTATATGTTGAAACTCTTATGAGCTTGCATCATAATGTTGGCACTAAACATAGTTTAGTGAATGAACGTTCTACTTACTTGTGGCATAAACGTTTAGGTCACATTTCCAAAATAAAGAATGGAAGGTTGGTTAAGAATGAATCCTTCTAGATTTGAATTTCAATGGCCTTAATATTTGTGTGGATTGTATTAAGGGAAAACAAACAAAACACACAAAGAAAGGTGCCACAAGAAGCATTCAACTTCTTGAAATTGTACACACCGATATATGTGGACCCTCTGATGTCAATTCTTTTGGTAAAGAAAAGTATTTTATCACATTTATTGATGATTATTCACATTATGGATATTTCTATTTACTACATGAGAAATCTGAAGCAGTGAATGCCTTGAAATTAAATGAAGTTGAAAGTCAATTGGACAGAAAGGTGAAGATCATAAGGTCAGATAGAGGTAGTGAGTATTATGAAAAATTTGATGAAACTGGACAACACTCAGGTCCATTTGCTAAGTTTCTATAAAAATGTGGCATTTGTGCTCAATACACAATGTCAAGTACACCACAACAAAATGGTGTATCAGAAAAGCGTAACTGAACTTTAGTGGATATGGTTAGGAGCATGTTAAGTAACACGTCTTTACCCTTGCCATTGTGAATGTATGCTTTAAAAATTGTTGTATATTTGTTGAACAGGGTTCCAGTAAGGCAGTTCCAAAGACACATTTTGAACTGTGGACAGGTAAGAAACCTAATTTAAGGCACCTGCATGTTTGGGGATGCCAGAAAAAAATAAGAATTTATAATTCACATGAAAAGAAACTGGATGAAAGAACAATCAGTGGATATTTCATTGGTTATCCAAAAAATTCTAAAGGATATAGACTTTGTTGTCCTACCCATAGTACAAGAATTGTTGAAACTGGATATGTCTAGTTCATTAAGAATGGTAAAACCAGTGGGAGTGAAGCTTCACGAAATGTGGAGATTAAGGAAGTTAGAGTACAAGTTCCTTTAATTTGTGTTCCTACTTATGAAATTGTTGTTCCTCATGTTGTTGAACCAAATAACAATCAAGAAGAATAATAAATTAATTATCCCGAGGTTAACAATAAACCTATAATAGAACAACCACAATAAATAGAATTAGGAAGATCCCAAAGAGAAAGGAGATCTATTATTCTGAATGACTATGTGGTGTATCTACAATAATCAGAAAATGACTTAGGAATTAATTACAATGATCCAGTTTTGTTTTCACAAGCCATTAATAGTGATAGAGTTGGGTGTAAATGGATGCTTAAGACTAAGCGTGAATCTTATAGCAACATTGAAAGTTATAAGGCTCGTCTTGTTACTAAAGATTTTACTCAAAAAGATGACATTGACTATAAGGAAACATTCTCATCAGTTTCCAAGAAATATTCTTTTAGAATTATCATGGTATTAGTAACTCATTATGATCTATAGCTGCATCAAATGAATGTGAAAATCGTCTTTCTAAATGGGAATTTAGAGGAATATGTTTATATGGATCAACCAATGAGTTTTTTAGTTGAAGGGAAAGAACACATGGTGTGTAAACTTAAGAAATCACTATACGAACTTAAGTAAACTTCTCGGCAATGGTATCTCAAGTTCAATGATACTATTGTATCCTTCAAATTTAAGGAAAACATTCTTAATCGACGTATATATCTAAAGGTTAGTAGGAGTAAGTTTATCTTTCTGATTCTATATGTTAATAACATTTTACTTGTAACTAATGATCTTGATCTATTCAGTGAGACTAAGAAGTTTCTCTAATAACTTTGAAATGAAAGATATGAGAGAAGTAAGGTATGTTATTAGAATAGAAATATTCTGTGAAAGATCACAAGGATTGTTGGGCTTATCTCAGAAAACCTATATCAATAATGACATAGAAAATAGATAAATGACCAGCAGGTATGGTTCTAATTCAAAAAAGAGACAAATTTAATGTTATAGCATGTTTTGAGGTCATTATTAATTAATTATACTTGCAAAATTTTATTTAGAACTTGGAATTATGGACAATATTGCCAAGTCGCTAAAGTTTATTGCTTGCATCAATACAACAACAACAACAACAACCAAGCCTTTTCCCACTAGGTGGGGTCGGCTACATGGATCAAACGACGCCATTGTGCCCTATCATAAACCAAGTCTTCAGATATGCTATTCAGATCTAAATCTTTTTTAATCGTTTCACCTATAGTCTTTCTTGGTCTTCCTCTACTTCTAACTATTGGGCTATTATCTACCTGATCTACTCTTCTTACAGGGGCTTCTAAAGGTCTTCTCCTTACATGTCCAAACCACCTAAGGCGAGATTCTCTCATCTTTTCCACAATAGGTGCTACCCCTACTTTCTCTCTAATGCATTCATTCCTAATCCTATCTTATTTTGTATGGCCACACATCCAACGCAACATCCTCATCTCCGCAACACTGATCTTATGCTCTTGTTAGCTTTTTACCGCCCAACATTCAGTACCATACAACATCGCGGGCCTTATAGCTGTGCGGTAAAATTTACCCTTAAACTTGAGAGGCACTTTTCTATCACAAATAACTCCTGAAGCACTCCTCTATTTCATCCATCCAGCTTGAATCCTATGGTTTACATCTCCCTCTATCTCTCCATCATTTTGTATGATCGATCCAAGGTACCTAAATTGTGTGACTTATGATATTGTATGATCTCCAACTTTCACCGCTAAACTATCATTAACATGCCTCTTACTGAACTTACATTCCATATACTCCATCTTACTCCTACTTAGACGAAGGTCATGTTCTTCCAAAGTTCATCTCCATAGCTCTAGCTTCCCATTTGTTTCCTCTCTCGACTCTCCAACTAAGACTATATCATCTGCAACAAAGCATGCATTGTGGCACCGGCTCTTGAATATGCGCAGTAAGCACATCGAAGACCAAGGTAAAAAGATATGGACTCAAAGTTGACCCTTGGTGCAGTCCTATAGTTATAGGGAAATCTTCTGTAACCCCACCCTGTGTTCTCACACTAGTTTTAGCCCCATCATACATATCTTAGATTGCTCGAATATAGGCGATACGAACTCCTTTCTTCTCCAAAGCCTTCCACAAAACGTCTCTTGGTACCCTATCGTAGGCTTTTTCTAGATCAATGAAAACTATGTGTAGGTCTTTTTGCTTCCTCCGATACCTCTCCATTAATCTTCGTAGAAGATATATTGCTTCCATGGTTGACCTCCCAGGCATAAAACCAAATATTCTAAAGGTGCTAAACATATGGTATTGAAATACTTTACCGTTAAAGAAGTTTAGAAACATAAAGTGTCAATAGAGCACGTTAGCACCGACTTTATGATTACTAACCCTTTGACGAAAAGGTTATTGCCCAAAACATTTAGTGGACATGTTAAAAGTATGGGCATTATTGTATATTAGCTAATGATTATGTTTTATGTACTTTGACACTCTGAGCTTATGAATGAATATGTTTTTGTCTTACTTGTTTTCCGAGTTTGTATACATGATTAAATAAGAATGATGATAACAATTTCTGTCTTTAGTAAAGATATTATTGTTAGACCAATTATGTGCTTCCTATTTATAGGTCATGTTATAGAGATGACTAACTTTGTGGTACATGGAAGAAACTATGTTGATTAAATAATATACAACCGCCATGACTCATGTTATTTTATTCTTAGTCATGATGAATTATGCATCCAATGTAAAGAAGAATTTGGCTATATATATGAATTCATATTATGTTTTGACAAACTTATCAAACTATTAAAAAGGTAATGTCACATGAGTCAAGTAAGAAATATTAGATTAAATATCTCATGTGATGAGCTTGTGACTTATTTTATTAGTTTAATAAGTAATTAAATTAAATTAATAAACTAAACTATTATTGAGTAAAAGGGAAAGAACAGTTTTGTAATTATAGTAACTGCCAACTTGATAAAAATTAACAGTATTTAAGAAATAATTTATATGCAAAACTCAAGGTTTGTTCTTAGCCGTCAAGATTTCTTCTTCCCTCACTATTATTAAAGTAGAAGCATAAATAAAAAGGCAAAGGAATAAAAAAATAAATTTTGAAATCTCTCTAACGCTCTTAAAATACAGTCTACTAATTATTCATAAATAAATGTTAATGTCTTCTTATACTATTATTTGTGAAAATCATGAATTCTAAAATCTTTATATTTTAATGATAGTTTTCTATGTCAAGATTCTTAAAAAACTTGCATACTAACAAAATATTCTCTATCAAAAAGCTTTTGAAACCCATCTAGGGCAAGGATGCTTATCCACACTACTATTGTAGCTTATCCAATCTCACATCTACTTACATTTGCAAGTTCAAGAGACAATTCAAAGTTTCAAATAACACAGTTGCAACAATATTGATAATATTTGACAAAGATGCCAAAAAACTTTTGAACACAACAGTGGAACTCCTGACCATCTACAGGAATAGTACTGATATACCATCAATATTACATAATCTTTGTCATTGTACATTTATATTGGAAACAATGCTCATTGATCACAACTTGAAACATGGGTCGCAATACTACCTGTCGCAAGGACTTTTGTCTGAAACAACAATAAGCTCTTCTCAACCAAATCATAAAGGTAAATATCCTAATTCTTGACTATTCCAAAATTAAATATACACTAGCCAAATAATGAATAGCTTATACCTCAATAATACATGCTACTAAAAAATGATGATATCACATGGGAAATACAATTACCTTCTCATTCAATAAATTACAAATGCAGGCTTACCGCACAAATTTTTAAAAAACTCAAGTTATAACAAATTTCCTCAAGAAAAATTGGAGTCAAATTCACTAGCAACAATATCAGATGAAGAGCCAATCTTGATATGAAGCTCACAAGATGGCAACAATCCAAGTTCCAAGATGGAAAATTGCACAAACAAGGACAAGCACAAGATGTAATCAAAAGGCATAAGCTCTTTTGAATAATATCATATGTCCAAATGGTCTACAAAATTTGTAAATTGCCAAAAAGCATTGTTTAGAACGGGTTCAAATAGGTCACTTGAAAATGTTTCTGGTGGGTTTGATGTGGTAGTTTCCTCCTTGACACAATAGCAACTACGGTGGAGTAAAGGGTTGTGTACTTGCAAAGGCACTTTGATGCTCAAGTTAAGTCATGTACGAGTATAGTAGTGTTTAGAGGTTCAGATCCATACCTGAGTGGCTTAGCCTACTATTTATAAGGAACTAATGCTTAAGTAAGATAGGAGGAAATCCCTTTTTGAATTGAGCATTGATGGGTTGTTATTGCCATAACTGCCATTCATGACTGTTCCTCTAAAGGGGGGATTTGATGGGGAGAGATTGGCTCTCAATTTGTTGTAGCTGTTAGAGTCCAGGCCGTGTGGGTCCGGAACTGGGATCTGCCTCAAGCAGGCTAGGTTGATCCGTGTTAGACTATATCTCAGATTTTGAACCAGAACAGTTGCCCCTAGCTTAGCGCTCTGATGTGACAGTTGATTGTCAAGGTATTTAGTCAAAGGCCAACAAGAGCAAGAGTGTATTTTTGGGCAAAGGGATTTGTTGCGAGGAGTTTATGTTGAATCCTGCAATGCCATAGCTGAGGCAGCATAAGTGTCGTGATCCGGTATAAAAAATCTCTTGAATTGTTGCACCCTGTGGTGGGGCGATTGGCCGTAGTCCATCATGGGACATGAAATTTTTTCAAAGAATTAGAGTTTGGTTGAGGGTCAATGTTCGGGATATGACATAATGCCTCCAAGTCGTGTGGTATCGCTATCCAGAGTCAAGCAGTGTATGAACTATTCAACAACCGTGATTTGACATTCGTTTTAATTTAATGGGTGGGGCCGTGATCCTCTAGATCATTGTCATGTTGAGGGTATGGCATAGCTGGGGTCCAATGAAATTCTGCTTCAGTTTATGTATGATCTTTCGCCTTTGGCCGAAGTCTTTTCAATTGCTGTGACAATTTCCTGTAGACACGTGGCACGCATTAAATGGTAGTTGCCATTTGGTTTTCATGCTGCATCATTGCCATCATTTCAAATTCTGATGAAATGTTTGAAATGCCCTCCTTAGTGGTGATAGTTGGGGGTTTAGTAGGCTCCTATAAATAGGAGGAGAGGTGGTTCCTCTCCATTTCCCACTTCTACTACTTTTCCACTCTTTCATTTCTGACGACAAGGCGATTTCCAATGGACTTCTGCAGTGGCGTTCATGGCGATTTTTGGCAATTTTTGCCATTTCCTTCACTTCTAAGTTTTTTCCTTCTTCAATCAACCAATTACTACTCTTTTCCCCCCCTTTTTCCACCTTTTTTCATTCCTACCATGGTGAGGACGAGGGAGATTGACAGTGATGGAGGGCAAGGTAGTTCCCTGGAAATCCTGTCAGCACAGTCGTCTCTACTATGTAGTGCCCAGCGAAGGCGCTCCCTTCAGTGTGAGAGTTCTATTGGGGGGCAGAGGTTGTTGTCCGAAGTTGTTATCTGGGAAATGATCCGGAAGGCAAAGCCTGCTTCGAAAGTGGCAAGGCTTAGGCCTGCCCATCTATCTTCCAAACTCATCAAAGAGTTGGAAGAAAAATGAGGCTATTCTTATTCTGATTCCGATACCAATACAACCTTTGTAGGTGTTTCCAGGATATTAGATATGGGAAGATGGAGACCAACTAGTTCTGAGCAAAAAGAGCTCATACTTCCCCAGGATATCAGTTCGTACCAATGGGTGGATCGAGAGGTGTTGGGAACTCCTTCAAGAATTACAACCCCGGAGCAAGTAGCTTAAGAGAGAGTGTAGGCTTTGGGACCATGAGTATATCGTCTATGCTTTGGGTGATCAGGAGAGAGTGTGTTCAACCCAGACAGAGGGTTTGCACTTCATAAACTTGTACGAGGCAATGTTCACAGGTCTCAGAATCTAGTTTCTGTTCACCGCCTTTCAAATGGGAGTGCTTAACCATCTACAGGTGGCACCCACGTAGCTTCATCCCAACACTTGGGGATTTATACGAGCTTATAAGCCAATATGTCGGGTTTTCAACTACCCATGCTTTGTGGCAGCATTCTTCTATCTCTTTACTCGAAGAGTTGGAACTGGACAAAGGAAATATCTCATTGTAGCGGTAGATTATATCACCAAGTGGATAGAAGTAGAACCCCTGGCACGAATCACTATAGCAAAGGCGAAAGACTTCATATGGAAGAACGTCATATGCAGATACGGGCCATCGCACTCCTTTGTAACCGACAATGGCTCTCAATTCACAAACCAAAGATTTCAGGAGTTCTGTAAAAGGTTGGGGATGCAATAATGCTTCACTTCGGTAGAACATCCACAAGGAAATGGGCAAGCAAAATCCGCCAATAAGATCATCCTATCAAGAATCAAGAAGCACTTAGATCAGGCAAAAGGCAGATGGATGAAGGAACTTTAAAGTGTTCTTAGGGCTTATCACACCACGCTGTAAACTTCAAGCGGCGAGATGCCTTTCTTTCTAACTTATGGAATAGAAGCCATGATCCCGATCGAAGTCGGGGAACCAAGCTGGAGAAGAATTAATTTTGATGAAGAGTCAAATTAGCAACAACAATTAGCAGATCTAGACACATTAGAGGAAGCAAGAGAAATTGCTTGGATCAAAGCAAAAGCAGTAAAAAGAAGGGCAGAAAGGACATACAATTAGAAGGTGACTTATTACTCAAAGGACGAAATCCAGGCTAAACCCCTAGAAGATGGAAAACTTGCTGCCAATTGGGAAGGGCCGCACCAAGTAAAAGAGGATCTTAGAAAAAGGTCATAAAAATTGGAAGAGCTAGATAAGAAGACGTCCCTTGGACCTAGCATACGACAAATCTTAGGAGATATCATAGTTGAAGAGACATAAAAAAGCCAAATATGTACTCTTTTTCCTCTACTAAGACTTTTTCCCATTGGGTTTTTTTCCTAATAGAGGTTTTAATGAGGTATATCATGGCTCCAATCAATAAAAAAAGTATTTCAGTATCAGTCTTTTAAATTCCTATATTCTTCAATTTCTTAAAAGAACGTGGGGTATTCACCCCGACCGTCTCCACGGGCCAAGTAAGAACATGGGGTATTCACCCCAGTTGTCTCCACGAGGCTAGAATAACGTGGGGAATTCACCCCGGCCATCCCCACAAAGCCGAAAGAACATAAGGACTTCATTAAAAAAAAAAGGGAAGAGAACCTAGATACATATTCATCTCTCATTCCAAACATCATCTTGTTACAAAAAAGGAAAAAGAAAACTATGCCTAGGAAAACAAAGAGTAAATGCTCAATCATATGATCTCGAGGGATGGGAAATCAAGAGACCATGCAACCTTTAAAAGGCAACTCCAAAAGCCATCTGGCCTCATAAGCTCACCAGATCAACTCCTTCAACAGAAGAGTGGAACCTCGAATGACTCACTTTCCTCACAAGAACAGGAGATGATCCCCTTGACAAGAAGCCACAACATCTTACCCCAAAAAATGTCAGAAAAATAGGAGCAGCCAAAAAGCATAGTCTCATTCCAAACATCATCCAAGTACAAACTCAAGAAACCCATGAAACTTGTAAAGGAAAATTAAATCCAAAATTAAGGAACCCATGAAACTCGTGAAGGAAAATAATTCCATTCGTCTAAGCTACAACAAGACAAGAGAAGCATTCAACAAAACAGAGTAACATCTCTTAGAGAGCAATGAAGAATACAAAGGCATAACATAGATCAACAAAGATTTTTAAGCATCACTTGGCAAGGGAAAAGCTATTAAGGTATTTATACCACAAAAGTTGCGCAAAAAAGCAAGAAGCAAAAACAATTCCTAAGCGTTTGGGAAAAGGTACAAAACATTTATATCAATCAAACAGTAAGCAATAAAAAAAAAAACTTAAGGAACAATTCCCTAAAACATTTTGAATAAAGCAAAACAGTTAATACAATAAAAAAGTCAAGTCCGCATAAGAGGGTAAAAGGCTAAGATACAAAACAAAAAACACAAGGAAAATACAAATTCCCCAAGGCATCCCCTCGGCTTCAGCAAGACCATCAGCACCAGAGCTCCGGGCAACGGCCTCCTAGGCTATACCAATCACCGCGTTAGAATCTCATTGACCTTCCCCCAAAAGCTCAGCACCGCTAGCAGCCAATGTAGTCTGATCCTCAGGACCGACATCACCATCAACCCAGTTATTACCTGCCGCGTTGTCTTCAACATTAGGATTCACGAGCACCCCATCCTCTATAGTCTACCAAGGACCAACTCGGTTAGGAACTACATCTAGATACCATAATTTGACATGCTGAAAGGCCCGAGCATAGCCGATCTTGAATTACACCATGAGATTATCCACTAGCTTCGTCTTCTTAGACTCCTAGAGGTTTTGCTCGGAGATTAACATATTATCACCCCTCTTTGCCACAAGCTCTGCATCCTTCTTTAAGTCCTCATTTTCCTTCTCCAATGAGGCGAATTTATCTTTTACCTTCTCCAAGTTGGATGATAATTCCACAACTCGAGCCGAGAGAGGATGGAGAGTCTCAGCTTTGGAAGAAAGGGTGTTAACTTGAAGCTCCAACTCGAAAACTTGATCCCAGTATTTGGCCATCTCAGCTACATTCTCCTTTTGCTTCTGTAATTTTTTGCGACAGGCATCTTCCAACCCAGGTAGACCCAGCTATACCTTGGATCTCCCGCTCAAAATAATTAAGCATACAGGCATTCTGAATGGCTTAAACCTCCATCGTGTGCATAAAAGCCAGTAATTTGACCCTATCAAATTTCTCCTTGTCAACATCAAGGGAAAGACTCGAATTGATGTGTGCATGATGAACCCACCAAGTGTCCCACAAAGACTTAGGAACAGTCCCTACATCACCCTCAAACTCCTTTAGCACATGCTTAGCAACAACTAATAATGCATCAGGAAACAGGGATTCAAAATCCTAACCTTCCGAGGGACGAGCAATAGCAAATGAGATGGCCAAAGGAGATTGCGCAGCGGATTGGGGTCGAGTTACCAAATCCGGTGAAGGACTAGGAGTACGAAGAACACCTTGAGTCCGAGAACCAGACCCAAAACCCGATTGATTGTCTTCAATCCACAGTCTCTTAGCCAAAACCCCAGATCCTACACTAGGTTGGTCATTGCTTTGCCCCGAGTCTGCTTCCATGGTTGGTCACTACTTCACTATGGCAACCACTCCGTGACCTACTATTCTGCTATAGCGTTTTTTGGGGTGGCCACTACACACAGCCTTCTATCATTTACTACTTTGTCCATACACTGCTTCAACAAACAACATAAAGTGCCAAATTCCTACTCCTTCAAAATCTGTATAACATTTAAAATAATAGGATTAAGAAGCTAGAGCCACCCCATGTGACTGGCATGTATCTCATAAAGAATGTGTTTTGATGATAACAAACTTAAAGATGTTGCAAGATCAAGTCCAAGAGTATCAAGACTATCAAGTATAGCTTTTAGGACTTCAATCATTTTGTAAAGGTATATAAAGATTCACAAATAGCTCAATCTTACGTTTCGAAATAGCACACAAGTTTTCAAGGCTTCAATATGGTTTTTAACTTCCAAAGAATCAATCATCTCGTGTCCATAAGCTTACAAGATCATATGGAATCAAAAGCAACATTTAAAAAGGCATGAAACCTGTTTTTCATATATATTATTCGAATAAGGGGTTCCTTATTCGAATAACACAAGTCAGAGATTCCAAATAAATCTTTCAAGAAAGGATTTATTCGAATAAACCATGTGTTATTCGAATAAATGATTCAAAAAACATTTTGGCACGAATAAGTTATTCGAATAACAAAGTGTTATTCGAATAACACATTTCCAGGAAGTCATTTTATTAAATGATTATTCGAATAACAGAGTTGTTATTCGAATAACAAGCCTTTCAACAAAATCATGTTTAATTGGTTATTCGAATAACAATGTTGTTATTCGAATAACGAGAACTCAGAAAATCAATTATTCGAATGAGTTATTTGAATAACATGTTTTCCCAGAAGCCATACAATTAAGTGGTTATTCGAATAACCAAGGTGTTATTCGAATAACACATTACAGAGGAAAACACGCTTGTGCTATTTCAAGCCTTATTCGAATAAGAATTCTCTTATTCGAATAAGAGAGGTTTCCAGAAACAGAAATTAACGGATAGTTATGTACCATTAAATGTTCCAACCACCTCCCAACGGCTCTAAACTTCAATGACTTATAAATAGAAGTTGTTGGGCATTTATGGGGGTTAGATAGTCAATCTGAAAAACCTTGGTTGAGCATTAAAAACGAGTTTTCATCTATTCCTCCGTTAATACTCTGTTTCTGAGCATAAATCGTGAATCATATACCCATTGAATTTTCAGTTGTATTATTTGCTCTTTGAAGAGAGTTTCTACCTATTCAATCTTTGTATAATCTCTAGAGAGGGTGAGGCATCCCTCCAAACTGTAAAAGGGTGAGGTATCCCTTGGAAAATAGAGGCTCAAGCATAAGGGTGAGGTATCCCAAAGTGTTGAGTGCTCAAGGTTGTAATGGTTGTCAAGCACCCATTGAAGCTTGAAGATATAGTGGAAAATCTCAAGTTGTTGCTTGGGGACTGGACGTAGATCACAAGTGGATTGGTGATCGAATTAGGATAAACCATTGTGTTTGTTTTCTCTAAACCCTTCTCTTTATTCTGTGTACTATTTTATTGAATTGCTTGAATATTGTCTCCTTTGTCTATCACATTTATAAGTAAAAGTGTATATCTCATCTATCCTCTCATCTCTAATCATTCAATAGCTTCAACGAAAATTGGTTATCAAACGATTTGCGAAAAATTTGTGAACTTGTTTTACTTACTCAATTCACTCCTCCTCTTGAGTATTGAGGCCACTTGGTAACACCCCACACAACACAATGTGGCTCAGCCAAGGCTAAGCCCACAAGTATTCATCAATTTTTTAGCATACGCCTTTTTCCGCCTATTTTTTAATTGAATAATGGCAGTTGTTCAGTTAGTAGAACAAATAAGATTTTGAATACTACTCTACTTTAGTTACAGAAGATAACACTTCATAATTAAAAGGCAGAGATGGCTAATTCATGGTTATCCAATTAAAACTGTCTAAATGTCAAAACAAGACATAGACACAATTATGTAGTTGCCAGATTTTATGATAAGTAGAAAAGGCAACTGAAATGTTCGCATGATGGTATAATTCAAACTTCATGTCAAAGATTTCTTTAACCTCAGAAGATATAGTACAAGCTCACACTAACATTATGTGATCTGCTTAACCTTTTAAGATAAAAGGACAACCATAAATGCCATCTTCGCTAAGAATCAACTGTAAATTTCCATAGTTGATAATCATGTGCAGCTTACAAAAAATATTGTTGATATTGATCCATGCAGTGATATCAACCTTCCAGTAGACTATTCACTCATCTACATCGACCTCACAAAGTGTCCAATGGATAACTAGTATAAGATAAGGAAACCTCCTTTCATTAGAAAGAAACAAATAGCAAACAGACTCCTAGAATAAACTCGGACTGAGAGAGAAGAATGAAAATACCTCATAGTTCAATATCCGGAACTCCCACTAAGAAAGAACTAGGATCATTAGATCCGAGAAGTGGAATATACTCTGATCCTCTCACATGAACACTAAAGCAAGCTACATAAAGAACATATGTAAACAAGATATGGTGCAAAAAGCAGCATATATGAGAAGACCTTAAACAATATTCTCTCTCACTCCACCTTCTGTTGGGGTGGGAAGGGGAGAAAGAACTATTTGATAGAGTTTTCAATATAAATTAAAATACATTAATATCAACATTTCTATTGCTGTTGCACAAGGGTTTATCAGGGATATTGAATGTTTACGGAAATATAAAGTGTGCGTCACTGCACATTATCTGAGCAGAGTAAGCAAGTAGGAATCATCACAATAATCATTCATGCACTAGGTAATCTATAACTCATGATCTCACCTCAGCTGCTGAAACTTTAGGAGTGCCATCATATCTAGAGATGATTATTTTGCTATATATATATATATATACAAAGAGAGAGAGAGAGATGATTATTTTTCTATATATATATAATGGTGTTATCATACAAATACTAATAACAACAGCAAGCATCATCATTAAAGAGTGAGAATGACTTTAGTCCTAAATACAATTATAAAAGGATACATTTTAAAGAGGAGTCAGGTACAAATATGCAGGATCAAATATAATAAACTCAAGAAAAGAATCTCTTGAAATGATGGAAAACCAATTTCATTAACTTAAGACGATATGAAGTTTTTTTCCAAACAGTCGCTAGATTATTCTATTCATGCCTCCAGTAAGATTTTAAGGCATCAAACTTTAATAGATAGAAACATTAGTCTTGCAAACAGCATTTTGAAAGCCAATACATTACCGTTCTCTATTTTCATGACACTTTGGAGCATTATATCCATCTTTGTCTTCATATCAGAACTATCATCCATATTTGGCACTACCAGTGTAAGCTCCCTGTATATATCACGTACAAATCTGCATATCTTCTCAGCAAATTCAAGCTCACCATCCGATATCCTGCCAATTGCCAAACGCATCAGCTCTCCAGTCAAATCTGCAAGCTGTAAAAAAATGTCGAGCACCATTATAGAGGAAGGGGGTGAAAAAGCACAACTAAATTGCATGCATGCTTCATCTTCATATAAAGATTATCAAAATATTTAAAAAAGAAAAAGAAAAATAAAAGGCCAACAGAATTGCTGAGATCATCACAACAAATCAAGCACTTCTAAGAATCTGTTGAATTGGGTGTTATTCTTATTTGTTGTATGTTATCTACTATCAACAACACAAATAAATCACTAACATGGATAACAATAAAAGGTAAAAGAAAATTCACCCCTAATAGATAGTCAAGGATATTTATCTGCAGAGGCTGAAGTGATGGATCACTAAGTGGTAACAATGTGCTGTTTATCTCATCAAGCTTCAAAAGAGTTCCATTTTTACAGAAACTGCAGAATGTAGCTGCTTCAACATACTCCTGTATCTGCAATCACCCAAGACATGTATCAGAGAAAAGTACTTTTGTCCTCAACAAGAAAGTTACTCGAACTATACCCCAGGTGAGTATGCTCGTCTTAGCTTCCAAAAATCAGTTCCCTGCAATTCTTTGACTAGTCGAGACATGTACTGATCTGTCACAGCTGCTAAATCCTTTTCTGCTTTCTCGAGTATTTCCACTTTATTGTATTTACTCATCCTTGTTTAGAAATTAAAATATGGTAATGCCAACAGGGTCAGGAAGATGAAGATTACATGCAACAATAAATCATTAGCCATCATGAGTAGAACTTGGACTCATATTTCTTTTTATTTTATATTTTTATAGGAAAAGAATTAAGATAGAAAGGTCTTCTTACTCATATTTACTCATTCTATTCACGGATTAACAAAAAAGGGGGGGGGGGGGGGGGAGAAGTATAAAGTATGAATGTGAGAGTAATGCAAGGTACACTTACTGCTAATAGAAAACAAACTTATTGCAGTATAACAATTTCAAGGCACAAACTGAATAAGTTAATTCAGATGACTAGTTAAAGAACATTGAGGACAAATTAATCCAAGCAAAGACAATGGAAAAGATATTTGTTAAGTAATTCACCTGATCCAAGATAGCACATGAAGCAGTTAAAGATCCAGCAACACCCTCATGAGCATTTAAAAAAAAAAGGATAGGAGTGGAAAGGAGATAGGTAACCTGTGCACTTGAAATATGACTTTTTTGCTGTTCATTGTTACATCACGACTTGCTTTGACCACTCTTTCCCGTTTGTCATTCTACAAATATAAGTTTACAAAGTATCAAAATAAAAGCTAAAAGCATGGAACCCTATGCAGCCATATTGTAAAGGGGTTGACTTTATAGAATATTCATGGCTACCCGATATCCATATATTTTTAAAGATTCAAATAAAGATAAAGTAAAGTAAGTTTCTACACATTATCAGTGAAGCAAGATTTCTATAAAGGGGCAGTATGTAGTGTGCAGTGTGCTCCAAATTATTAACTCTTAAAATCCCAGATGAATTGTGAATCAATACTCTCAAAAAGTATAATGCAGTAAAATAAAATTTCAGGTGAGAGACTCTATCATGAACCATGCTTCCCACATAAAGCCTTCCACTTCAATATACTAGTCCTTTAGTAATAGCCCCAAGCTGAGGGAAGGACAAACATAAACAACCAAAAGTTTTAATATCTCAATACTCCCATTTCTAATACAATGATCAACAGTTCACCACCCTCCAATTTTGCCACCATTTTTACCCTTCTCTCATAAACTGAGGATATGTTTGGAGGGGAATTTTTTCATTTAAAGTAAACATTCTCCTTATTTCAGAACTTTTTCAAATGAGAGATTATCTTTTAACCTTCCAAACATCACTTATTCATTTTTTTAAACATTTTATAATTCTCTAAATTAAAAAAATAAAGAAACTTTCCCCTCTCTTTCCCTCCAAACTCCTCCATCCAAACATATCCTTTAAATGGTACGAGATGTATTGGTTGGCTTCAATACTACAGCACAATGAAGGTGGCACCCGTAAAACTAGGATCTTAAATTAACTTATAGGCTCATAGCTAATAGGAAGAAGCCTAAATGAGGAGAATCATTTCTGAAACCTCCCCACCGCACACCCAAAAAAAGAAAAAGGTGAAATTTAAATCCTTGGACTTCAAACCCTTCAGCTAATTTCAACTAATTTCCAGAATTAACTCGAACAGGAATAAATTTTGCAGCTCAAATTACAGAAGCTATCACAGCTTTGCAATGAATTTTAAAAAGCTTGAAACTTTGAATGTAATACTAGGACATTTTTAATTTTCCGGGGGGGGGGAGCAAGAGATGAGAAGCATTACAAGGTCATTCAGATATTCAGCATATTTAGTAAAAGCGTCCTTCATAGAGGACTTAGTGGCAATGGCCATGGTCCTTGGCCTCTTTGCTGAGCTCTGAAAGTTGGTCCCAGCAACTGTTGAAAATCCAGAATCAAAAATAAGGTGTTAGTGTTCCTTAAGCACGATATTGAAACAATGCCCAGAGCAAACACAAACATGCCAAATCACAAAGAAGAAGTGAGAAAGAAAGAGAGAGAGTTACTTTGATGGAGGCGTTGAGGTTTGGTTGCCAACAAGAGAGAAATTCTGTGAAGTGAAGAGAAGGAAGGCAACATCTGTTCGTCCTCGAAGGACAGCTAAACACCGTAGCACCTTCTGGGGTTTTAACGTGGAATTAACCTAACCAAACCGGTCATTTTCTTTCCCCGTGGAAAAATGGTAATAAATGTTGGTCACTCCAATATCTATCCATACCCGGTACATCTACAGAATGATTTTTACTACTGTTATTTTTATTATTTATTTACGGGTGTCAAATGCGTATTCAATTTCCTACTTCATTTCCGTTCATGTTTTTAATTACATTCTCTCTCCTTCTTTTCTTCCATTTCACGTCCGGCTTTATTTTTCATGATCACCTTTTAACTTTTATTTGGTGATGTTAGACCATCATATCAAAGGTAAGGTTGACTCTAAGGATAACTACTATTTTACTACTAAAATAATTTTTTCTTTCTTCCTTTTCTTCTCCTCGAACTTCATCTTTCTATCTTTTTTTTCTCTTTTTACAAGCTTTATTATTGTTTGCTCAAGTAAAATGAGTATGTCTAACTATACTTGTAATATCCCAATTTTTATTTATTTTTTATTTATATATAATTTCTATGATGTGAATTTTTAATATTTTTATAAATTATTTAACTTATCTTGATTATTTTAATATTATTTTTAAAAAATTTTAAACTATTGAAACGAAATCAATAAATCTTATTAAACCCGAAATCGGAGACAATTTTCAAAATTTTCTTTGTCTAAGATTTTATCTGACAAATAAAATATAAGTATGTTCTATTATCCATTTGACGATAAATACTGATTTTGTTAACTGTAACTTTTGTCCATTAGATAATAAATTTTAGTAAAAATCTAGTAGATTGATTATATCTAGTCACCTTTATGATATCATTCTTGATGACATCACATTTTGACTTTTTGGACCAATAAAAAACTAGCTTCCTAGAGAAGCTTTGAGAAAGCTTGTTGGAGAAGCTTTGAAAAAGCTTGTTGGAGAGGCTTTAAGAAAGCTTGTTGGAGAAGCTTTGAGTGAAACTTCTTGGAGAAGCCTTGCCTTTTTCCTTTTTTGCCCTTGATGTGTAACACCCACCTTAGATGCCACATTTATATTACATAATTACCAAATTAACCTCATGAATATAACGTAAGTTATAAGGAAAAATATGAAATTCAAAAATTCTTAATAACAAGAAAATAATCTTAGCAGAAAATAAAATATCACAGCATTATTACAAATAATTTACATCATTTATACATGTCCAAGTCTCTGGTTATATATATACAATTCTTTAACACTGTCATACTATAAATATTACAAACTAGTCACTCCAAAAAGTTTTAAACACTATTTACATTGACATCTTTGCCCAAGTACAACTAGGCAGCTGAGCCCTCAGAAGTAGCCGGATCCTCAGATGGATCCTCCTCAGATCCTCCGAGTGGGGGAATTCCAACCCGACGTAAAGTTCGTGGAGCAAATGTCCGAGCGGACGATACGACACTACTCTCTCGAGGGGTGCGATAGTACGCTCCCCAATGCTGCCTGATAGATATAAGAAACTCTAGCTGTACATAAATAGTAACAGAAAAGTAAGGGTTCCCTGACTGTAGTCTACTCAGTCTAATATTTACATCTCCCAAATAATAAATACTCTCTCTCTCTAAATCTTCGGTCCATGCCTCGTCCCCTCCGATAAATGTCAGTCTCATGTAACCCAGGAAACTAGGAATCTCCACCGCCATCAGAACTTGAAATTCTCAACGGAATCTGGACCTTTCTCTGCTTCTCGCTCTACGTCCGGCTCAGTGTCTTAACAACACATACACATGATACAATATATACATACAAGAGGTGAGATCACCTATACCAATACCAGTATGGTAGCAATGAAAATAAACACATTCAAAATATCATACAAATATCATACTATAATTACAGTTAAGCCATTAACCTTATATATCATCATTACACAATAAATAAAATAAGAATTTCGATTATGCTACTTTTGATATTCAAGTATTCAATATAATAATTACCTCAAACAAGAATTACACATGAGTAAAATTACAATGATATATCCGTTATGAATGCAAATGTGAATGCAATGTACACTGACTCGATATCCTACTCCATGGAGCTACAACTCAAGTCGGAGAGAATGACCGAAAAGATCTGTCGGCACCAACATGCTTCGAGACCACGTGCTCATTTTCTCGCACATCTAGCACATGCACGACAGCCTTTATCAAATCATGATTAGGGATAGTGTCTCGGTCCGGATCATTGGTGTGTTGCATCGGTCTAACCCACAAGATGTAAGAGCTACCAACTGTCCATTGTAGGCAACCCGCACCCCAATGCCCCCAAGGTCAATCGGTGACCTACACTACGCTTATCGCACCCACTCGGGAGGTGTAATCTCTCCTAGGCAACTTGCCATACACAAATCCTTTGGACTTTTTCAATGCATGTACTATGCATCATTCACATTTTCTATTAATATCACATGTACCAGGTTCATATAATAATTTAACAAAGAGAATATCTTGTAATTTAATCACGTAGTCATATTCTCGTATATTTTCATTCGCGACTCGGTTGTCGCTTTTCGAATCACGTAGTGATTTTTTAATGTTTTTCAATCGCGTGATTATTTTTTATACGTTTTGAATCAAAATTACTGTTTTATTCAATTTAATATTAAAATTTACTGTATTTCTCATATATTTGCAAAATAGTCTCTTAAAATACATAAATTATATTTTCGTCCCTCAAAACAGAGTATTTCCACTTTAGTCCCTCAAAAATTTATATTTACATAATGACCCCATATTTCCATAATATTTCCAATTAGATCCCTTTCTCATAAGATTTACAGAAATTTACAGTATAAATTCCACATACATACAATATAAGTTTCACTACAGTATATATTTCACATACTCACATATTATTAGTTCTTTAAACATTACAACATTTAAACAAGTATTTGAAACAAAATCGTATCTCACATATACTACACATACAAACCTAGAAACACAAGCAGCCACATTTCAAATACAGTCCAAACACACAAACACAATCAAGCACATCTCAATACAGTCCAATCAATACAGTCCAATCAATACAGTTCAAGGACCTCAAACAATAGGTGAATAAATCCCTAAGGATTTTTCACCAAACATACCATCCTCATACTACCAGAACATGGGTGGTAAGGTAGAGTCTACCTCTTACCTCTTGAAGACAAGCTTTGTAAGCTTTCCTCCCTTGCCTTGAAACTTTGTTAATCTCCTAACAAGCCCTAACATTTTCAAGAAAAATTAGTGAAGAACCATACAAGAATCAAGGTTGAAAACCATGGAAAAAAATCATGGTTAAAAAAAAATTAAAATCAAACTTGGGATCATTAACTTAAAGCTTACCTCTTTAGGAAGAAGATTGAAGAAGCTTAGGACCTTGTGAAGAAGAAATGATTAGAGGAGGCTTTGAGTCAAAACAACCCAAAAGATGAGTGTTTAAAAGAAATGGATGGTGTGATTTTGGTGATGACTGATTGGAAGAAAAGGAGAATGAGAGTGAGAGGCGTGATTTCCCTTGGAACTTTGAGAGAATAAGCTTATATTTTGATAAGTAGAAAGTGGAGAGTGAAGACGTATTGGGGAGGTCACTTGGCCTTGTAATGTTTAAGAGACAATTGGCTTATATTTGAGAAATAACAAGTGAAGAATGAAGACGTGATTCACCTTTGCCACAAATGTAATACTTGTGATATTTGGATAATTTTACTTGAAAATTTTATCTAATTTTGAGTACAAAATATAGTTTGCCAACCGTAGATGATTTATGACATTTGGAGAGCTTTATTAGCTTGATTATCCACTCCATTCACCGCCCCAAGTCTTTGCCGTGTCTTCTTTGCCTTTGTGAATGACGTGAGTGAGCCTTTGCTTGCTTAAGTAGCCATGCATTAATTGCACAATGACTCTCTCTTCTCATTGGTTGCAAGCTTGACTTTGCATAACTTTGTGATATTCAAATATCACTTGTATGTTCAAGTGTTACGTAGAAGCTCCCCATTTTGCTGCTGCTGCTGGACGTCCCAATTCTGCAATTCTGCGGCCCGTGAATTTGCTGCTGTTGGGCCGTGAATTTTGCTGCTGGACCATCCAAAATCTGCTGCTCACAATTTCTATTGGACCATGAGTTTAGGTGCTTCTTGGTCGCCTCTCTTCTCGCTCCATTCAAAGCATTGTCCATGGTGTTTTAGGTGGGTTTTAAATCCTTAATTCATCATTATTTCAAGCCTAGTTACTAGTTAATTGGTTAGCCAATTAATTGGGTTTAATCTCCTAACCATTCTTACTTAATCCTTCAAGTACATAACTAATTTTAGTTTAACGTATTTAGCTTGTATCTAATACATTTTAATCATACATCATCACTTCTAATTAGAATTAGGATATTAAAGTAAGGATTAAGTTATAACTAATCCTTAGTTAAGTTAGTTTACTTAATTATTTAATTAGGTAATTAGGATAACTAAATTAAGGTTAATTAGTTTCCTAAGTAAAAGTCAAGCAATTAATGTTGACTAAATCTTATCCATTAATCTTATCTATGGTGAATGTTACTTGATGGTTTTGTTAAGTTTTGTTTTACACCATTGATTGAATCAATGGTGAAGATCAAGGCCTCTAAGTCAAGCTTCAAATCTAATGGTTCATAAAGAAGTCTAAACTTCTTTCCTTAACCAATTATCATTGGTTAGAAAAGTCTAACCAATTGTTTTGACTATATCCCATTGGTTCACTTTAATTTTACTTACAAGAAATGTTCCAAACACTTTTTCTTAATAATTAAAACTTATCGGGTCCAACGTTCATAGCAACGACTGCTATAAATGCAATCACGGATATTTATCAGTACAATATTATTATTTTTACGATAGATTTTAAAAATTAAAAGATTCTTTTCTCGAGTCACTCAGATTCGGGTTTAGTAAGATCTCCGTCTCCAAATGAGGCAGATCGAATTTCCTACCAAAAATATTATTTTTCCTAGCCAGAAGCAATCACACAGAATGATCAAATATGATCTCAGAACAGTCAAATAAATTTTATACACACAGAAAGTGCAAAACAGTGTAATTCTGCTATTATCATTCATATAGTCAGAATTTGGGGTGTTACATGATGGCCCATGGCCAAGGAGCTTCTAGGAGAAGCTTGGTGACCAAAAATTAGTTCTTCTCTCTCTTAAGCTTTTCTTGTCTTGTTTTTGAGTAACCATCTATCAAACTTTCTCTCTTTTCTCTCTTCTTGTTCCTCATGGCCAACACCTTTTCCCCACCCATCAATTTTGATCAATTCCAACCAATCTCATTTCTTGAATCTAAGCACCCTTTTGAGACACTTTGTTGTTGAGAGTTTATCCAAAATCATACATTTTCATCTTTCTTTCATTATTCACTTATCATCTTCCACAAAAAGCTAAGAATACAAAACTCTCTCTCTCTTTCTCTCTCCCTTTGAGTCCCACGGCCATACACTTTTGGAGAGCCAAGAATTGGTTTTGCTTCTTCATTATTCACCTACCATCTTTTCATGAAACAAGAACACAAAACCCTCTCTCACTTTTTCTCTCTTAGCTCACGGCCAAAACACCCAAAACATCACCTAATCTTCCATAATTCAAGATAATCTCATATCTTGAATCTATACATCATTCTAAGACACTTTTGTGTGGAGATCAATCTTTAGTTTATCCATCTTCAAGTATTTCTTCAAGTTTTCTTCAAATCTTAAGTTCAAGAGTTTTAAGAACCTGTTGGTGGTGAAAGTTTGCTACACAAAGGCATAGAAGAAGCTTAGGAAGCTACATATAAGGTAAGAGGGAGATTGATCTCATCAACCATGTTATGATTGTGAGGAACAAAATATTTGTGTTTGTGAGTGGAAAATCCATGTGAAGATTTATTCACTTGATTGTGTGATTATTGGTTTATGCTTGTTTGATTATGTATAATTATATGATATTGATTGTATGCATGAAATTGCTATGGTTGCTTATTGATTTTATGTGACTTTTATTACTTTGATATTATGCATGAACTTGATATAGTGGGTTTGTGATTACTAGAGTACGTTGTATGTTACACCCCGAAAATCGCTTATTTTATGATATATATTCATTTTATAATATTTGTGATTTTTAGAAATTCTTTTAGAATTATTTGAATTATTTAATTATTTTAATATATTCTTCGATTTGCGTACGCACTCAGCGGGGCTGGAAAAATAAGATATTTTTCCTAAGGCTGGAAAACTTTGAATTGTGGAAGTGTCGACAGGGGATCTTACTAAACTCGAGATCGGGGCACAGTTTACGAGGTTTTATTTTTTGAGATTTTATCTGATAAATAAAATCGTAGTATATTTTATTATCTGTGGGATAATAAAATATTATTTCTGCTCACTATAACTTTTATCTACTGGATAATAGCTCTAATAAATTATTTTTATCTAGTTACTTTTATGATATCATCTAAGTGATATCACCACTCTTCACTTTATCAAAAAGTGTGCAAAGCTTTTCAAGGAAGCTTCCTACCAAGCTTCTCAAGGAAGCTTCACTTCCCTCTCTCTTCACATGTGACCCCACGGTTGGAAAGGGGAAAAGATGACCAAAGTCATCATCTTTTCACTTCTCATTTTCCAATTCAAAAACTATCACTTTCTCTCTCTACCTTTCTTCTCTCTCTTTCACGCCCTCTCTTCTCTCTTTACTCTCTCACGTTTTCTCTCTTCTCTCTCACGTTCTCTCTATTTTCTCTCCACCCCACGGCCTCAACTTTCATTCACACGGCCACAGCACCTCCATTGTTGGCCACCCAAGCTTGTTCGCTCAAGCCAATCTAGGATCTTGACTCCTCTCATCATCTTGAAGCTTTTCTCTTTAGTGATTTTCTTTTGATTCATCCATCTTCATCATTTCTATCAAGCCTTAAAGCTTGAAACTTTGAGATAAAGCTCTTGACTTTCTTCCTTTTTCTTCCCATTTTCGTGACCCTTGGTCACAATTGTGATCAAGGACTCTTCCTTTCAAGCTTTGGCTATTGATTTCTTGAGTTGACCATCTTAGAGTTTTATTGGTAGGAGTGGAAGAAATCTTGCAAGGAAGCATCAAGAAGCTTGCTTTTTTTTGTTGTCTCTTGAGGTAAAATGGAAATTAACCTCATCAATCACTCATGGTGGTAAGAAACACGTTTTAGTATTGATGGTGAGGAATCCATGTGTGAGTTGCTCACTTTGTTTTTGTGATTTTTGGTAACGTTGTGATTGGTTGTGTAGCATGATTTTAATGCTTGTTATTATGTATTTTGATGGGTTTAGAATGCATAAATGCTTGGATATGTATTTGGAGGCTTATGGAAGCACATTTTCAAGATTCTAGTGCAAAATCCACAGGCCGTGTGGCTTTTCACGGCCCAGGCCGTATTTCCTACTAGAAACACAGCTCACACGTCACAAGGCAGAGGAGTACACGGCCTAGGCTATGTAATGTGACATAGCCATGTAATCGTGTAAGTTCAAAATTTTCCTGTTCTTCCAGAGGAGTACACGACCCAGGCCGTGTAATTGGTCACGATCGTGTTGGGCAGGCCGTGTAATGGGACACGGCCGTGTAACTGAGATTAATGAAAAATGGTTGAATATTCTAGTCCCTTGGAGGCCCACGACCTCATTGGGCACCCAATAGGAGGCTTTGTATCAAGCTAGAAATTAGTTAATTGAATGAGTACACATTTAATTAGGAGTTCATAACGTGAAAAGAATAAAGAACAAAACTTTATCCTATAGCCTAGAGTGAGGTTTGGACAAAGAAAGAACATGAGTGTAGGTGAGGTAGTGAGGAACTTAAAATAATTAATTTAAGTAGGCTATGTTTAGAACTAAGAGAAGATGATCATAATGATATGATTTGAGGAGTAATGACTTTTAAGAATACCAATAGAAATAATTTTGAGGATAATTGGAATAAGGGAAGGTGATTTATTAGTGGTGAATCTAGTTGACTTGATACTCGAGAAATTTAATGGAGACTTTATAAGAGAATAATGGAAAAGAATTTGTGAGGGTAATATAATGTGTTTTCTCTTAAGATTTTCATAAACGATACGAGGAAAGGTTATTCGAGGAACTTAGTTAGAAGGATCTGTTGATTAGGAGTGATGTCTATCTTTATTATTGAGAAGCGTTACAATTAAAGCCCAAAGATGACATAATGGTTCTATATGCTAAAGAAAATCATAAGAATGCTTCATGCAAATTGATAGTGATGATGCTTGAATTCGTACGATTATGGTATGTTGTGAAAGCATGCATGATTCTTGAATTTGTATAATTGAGATACTCTGTGAAAGCATGCACTAGCATCATTCTGCCTTGGGCCAATGTACTGGACCCAAGTGATTTGTGATTTTAGCATTATGCTGTTGGGTCGACAAACTGGACCCCAGAAACATCAGATAGACGATTGAGTCCGATGTGGTTTACTTTTATAACCAGAAACATCAGATAGATGGTTGAGTCAGATGTGACTTGTTATCATAAGAAACCTGAATATATCAGTGATATTATGTAATTGTATGGGTGGCTATATAATATCATTAATATTAATGGTATTAAACAATTGTATAGGTGGTTACTTTAATATCATTGGGAATAGTTCAACTGTGGTTTGATTTCATTGAATATGCATTTGAGCATTATACAGTCGTGGTGTTTTATGCCTAGGAGTGAGCGAGAACTTACAGGATAGTGCGATCCCTGATGGATCTTGGGGGACGTTCAGGGTGGGTGATTCACTTGTGACCACTGTCACATTGTATACCCCTGGCTGTGAACACTGTTGCAACACACTGGCATCCCGACAAAATACTATTACTTTTCGTGGTCCGGCATAGACTGTCTTTTGAGGGGGGACAGATCTTCTAGAACGCTCATCTCTGAACCTTAGCTCCATAGAGTAGGAATTGGTCACATTGTACATAAGGATGGTCAGCATACATAATGTGCATATGCATAATCAGTATATCTGTTATTGTGGTTTGGTCCACATTTATGCATTTTGATGTATATTACTGAATTACTTGTCAGTTGATAACGTGACTATGCATGTTGTTCTATAATAATCCTATATTGACATGATTATGTTGTTATTCTATGAATATTCTGTATTGATATGATTATATCTCATATTATTTGATGTTGTTGTGTGTGAAAGGCATCATTGTCTTTCATTGTGTTTCTTACTGCCTGATGGTATTGATGTAGGAGATCTCACCTCTTTCATCGTATTTTCTGTCTGCTTTTATCTTATTCTTATATCTATAAAGACTGCGTTGGCGGTGAGGTAAGATCTGTGAGGTTTCACTAGGCTATCATTTCATGGGGGCATCGAAGCGTGGAGTGTTCAGGGGGACACGGGATGCCTTCGGTATGATGGAGATGTCATTTTGCTTTGGAGCAGGGCTCGGCATGATGCCACTACTTTTACGGTGGATATAGCTGTTCACTTGGAGTTCTGCGTGCCTCTTGGAGAGCTTCCTCTAGGGAGAGCATTGTGGAGTTGAATGCTTGGACTTCCGTCTATTGTGACATGCCCCGACTGGGGGCTTTGCCTGCTTGGGATCCCGAAGGGGATCTGGATGAAGATCAAGCGCAGGACCCTGTTCTTTAGGTGTTGGGACTTGGACTAGGTTCAGTTTTCTTTTGGTAGTCATATATGTAAGTTTGCTATTTGGGGTACTTGAGTTTTATACTTTTAGAATATGAGATAATGTACTTAAGGATGTAATGAACTTCGTTTTATGAAAAGGTATTTTCCCAGTTCTTATGCATTGTGTCTTTATTGTTTGATAAGTCAATGTTATTCATTGAAAATAAATTTTTAAACTCATGTTTTACAATGTTAATCTTTTTATAACTTGGTTAAAGTTTGGTTTTGAGAAAAAGGAGTTTGTTTGAAATGTAATGACCTTTTCGGAGGGGGTGTTACATTGTATGCCATAAATTGTACTAGAAAGGAAAAGTATTTTGGTCCTAATGATCATAGAGGCTCATGGCTTTCATGCCTTTCAAAGGGGAATTTAATGCAAAAATGGTGTTTGATAATAGGATGGAGAAGTAATTTGGAGACTTAAAGTATTTAAGATGATTTTTTATAAGTTAAATGGAAAGGATTTTAATTAGAATTAGAATAATGAAAGTTTTGGAAGGAATGTTAGGAAATATTACTTAGATGATTTGGGGACTAAATTAAGATTTAAGGATTTTCATTTTATAATTTAAGGAGTAATGTCCTTTTAGCTATATCAATGGAAATAAAGTTAGAATGATGTTTTGAAAAATTAAAGTATCTTATAAGAGAAGGATTTCGACTTTGAGTGAAAAAATAAGCTTGAGAAAGAGATAGTAAAAACTTAAGGTACTTTTAGGGTTTAGGGAAAGGAAAATAATTTATGAGATTAAGATAATGTGATTTCTTTTTATGTTCTTCGTGAAAAATATTAGGAAGAGGAGCCTAGCTAGAAGAGTATTGGAACTAAAGTTAATTTCTATATTAATCCTATAGAGTTTCAAAAATTAAGCTTAAAAGTGAAATTAAAGTTTTACATGTTAGAGAAATTTGTGATAATGTTTTATGTAATGTGAGAACGATGATTTCTGAATTATGCGATTAAGATATTTACATTTGCGAATCACAGCATTATGCTGTCGGGCTCTCGAATGGGACCCAGAGATGTTGATGACTAGCTTGGCTTATGAGTAGCTCATGTTTATAGAAAATCATGATATTAATATGTGCACATGCATTGAGTCATTGTCCATGCGTTATACCGGCAGTGACGGTTGAGGCTTGTTGCCTAGGAGATGAATTACACCTTAGTGCGGGTACGAATTGTGTGTGGTGAAGATCTATTAATGATCTTAGAGGCGTCGGGGTGCAGTAATTCCATAAGTGGCCAGATGAATAGCACTATTGTCTCGTGATTTCTGATGTAAACGCACCGACGATCTCGACGAGACACTGCTCTATTCATGATCTGACGTAGACTGTCTTGTATTAGCCATGATGCACAAATTGAGAAATTATAGCATTGGACTTGAGGCTAACGAGATACAAACATGTCTTCTAGATCATTCTCTTCGAAATTGTGTTTAGCTCCATGGAGTAGGAAATGAGTGCATTGTGCACAAGAATGGCCAGCATACATATTGTGCATATGCATAGTTAGTATACTTATTGTTGTGGTAGTCAGTATTCATATATTGTGATATACATAGTTGAATTATCTATTAGTTGATAACATGATTATACCTATTGTTCTGTGATATTCACGTATTAATATGATTATATCTGTTGTTCTGAGATATTGCTGTACATGAATAGCACTATTGTCATTGTTGTTTCTTGCTGCTATACTGGTATTAATGTAGGGGATCTCACCTCTTTATATTATTGTTCTGTCTATTCCTGTTTTATACTTATGTTTGTGAAGACTGTGATGGCGGCAAGGAGGGATCTGCTAGGTTTTGCTAGAATACAGTTTCTCGAAGGTGCTGATGCTTGGCGTGTCCATTGGGACACAGGGCATATAGAGTATTATGGTGACATTACTCTATCCGTAAGTAGGACTCGCCATGGGGTCACTACTTTTTCTTTTGTTGTTTTGTATGTAGAGTTTGTTATGCCTATCAGGGAGTTGTGGAATGATCTTCACTATACTCCTAGGGAGGACTTCGAGATATCTTCTGCTCAGATTTCTATCCGTCGAGACATTCCCGGCTAGGGAATTTGCCTTCTGAGGAGGACTCTTCTCATTAGGTGTTGTGAACTTAGGCCAGTCGAGGTTGGCTATGCTAGACGTTTTATGCTTTTGGGTATGTAAGTATAATGTACTTTTGGTTGTAATAAACTTTGTTCTTATGTAAAGTATATTATTCATTTCTTATGTCTTGTGTTTCTATAATTTGGTAAGTTTATGTCATTTCAGTAAAAGAAATTCTGAAACTCATATTTCATAATATCTAGTATTTTATAATTTGGGAAAAGTTTTAAAGGAAGTCGGTCTGAAATGTAATGCCCTTCGGAGGGGGTGTTACAATACTCTATATATAGATATTGGTGAAATTGTCCATCAACAATATGGCCTCCAATGTACTTGGTCATTTCAATCAGCTTTATATAAGCATTTTTAATTTTTTGTCATCCACTGATTGGTGCATCAAAACTTGTCGTCGTTTCATTTCTTTTGCAAGGGTTGGTGGTTCTGGGTTGCTTGCGTTGATAGTCATTGGATAGTTCAGAAGGTTGCAGTGCTTTCTGATGTGTTTTGATGGAAGTAAGTTCAAGCATTCCTGATGATGTCATTGAAGGTTGCAGTGTTTTCCTTCTCATTTTTGTGATTTGAATTTCAAATTTTGAGTTTATATATAGTTGTTGTTATTGTTTGTTTTTTGTGTGCTCCTCACCTTCTCACTACTTCTTTTTTTACTAAACCTTTTACTAGTATTCTGCCTTCTGCTGTCCATAATCCTCTAAAAATGGCTCCAATCTTTGATCCACTGATTAAGATCTACCCTCAAAGAAAGGCATGGAGGTTCAAGATCCGAATCATCCGTTTATGGACTGTGTCAGGATTCAACAATTCTAACTAACCAATGACTTTGGAAATGGTGCTGATGGACGAATATCTATGTGAATTTCTTTTATTTTTGCTGCTTTTCTCTGAATTTGAACATGTTTTTTGGTATATTTATATTAAATGTTATTGATGATTTTTATAGTATATCTATACATAAGTTATTATTCGATTAGTTGCTTCAAGCTTTGATTTGATCAGTTACTTCAATTCAATTGTTCGATTCGATTAAGTTAGTTCTATTTGATTAGTCATTTCGATATTCGATTAGTTGCTTCGATATCTTTTTGTTTGTTAGAGTTAGTTGTTGTTGTTGTTGTGTGTGTGTGTGTGAAACTCATCACATTTTGTCAATAATAAAAAAAATTTATCATTAATTATATCTTATTCACTATTGTAGGAGTTTGTCTCACAGTTGATTATTAGTCCTGTTTCGTTGGGTTCTGATGGCGACTGTTCCAATGCAAAGTTAACACCTGCTAAGAGGAATCTTGAAGAAGCAATGAGTGATGGAATTGTTGTGATTGATGGTGTTGTGAAGGTGATTAAGAAGGAGCTTAAATGAAGCATTTGGTGGTTGACATTTTGAGTCTTTGTATATAACTGGACTAGTGCTTTAAGTGTTCTTTTTTTTAGTCAATTTTGTCTAGCTTCTAGGTATAGGGTGTGATTCATAGTTTGTGACTTAGACTCTTTTTTAGGGAAATATATTTTGTTGTAATGGGGATTATGATGCAATTGAGTCTGTTTGGTTTAGGCAGCTTTGTATAGATCCATTGTCAGTTAGTTGTCACCTGATATGATGTATTGTAAAGAATTAGACAAGTTAATGTATGACCATCTTTTGACCACTTTCTGAGTTTTGTTTTAAACAGTCATGCATTATTTAATTTGTTTTATATAATCTGAATTCATTCATGTCCTGCTATTTATTAGCATGGGGCAATTTCGATTTCATGTCATTATTTATTTAGGTGTAGGATTGATTAAATGTACAAGGTATTAAGTTACTCTTTTTCGATTCTTTGCTATCATCGATTTCGATCTTTCGATTCTTCATCAAGTTTTATCATTGCTTCAATTTCTGCTACACTTTGATACCATAACAAAAACAGAATCATCGAAAGATCGAAATCGAAGATAGCAAAGAATTGAAATCATTAATACCATAACAATTGAAGTGGTTAGAAATGGAAATAGAGGAGTAGTGCAATTAGTGCAACACAAATGGACTACTCAGATAGCTATTGATGAGTGTATTTTTTTAAAAAAAAATTATGATTCCATTGTTTCATAAATCTTCTAAATGTTTGAGTTGTCGATATGACTTTTACACGTAATTTTCCAATGGCATTTCTTTCTCTTCTTTTTCGTATCAAGTTTTTGTTTCACCTTGCTATTTCAGCTTTCATCGATTTTGATCTTTCGATTCTTCATCAAGTTTTATCATTGCTTCTATTTCTGCTACACTTTGATACCATAACAAAAACAGAATCATCGAAAGATCGAAATCGAAGATAGCAAAGAATTGAAATCGTTAATACCATAACAATTGAAGTGGTTAGAAATGGAAATAGAGGAGTAGTGCAATTAGTGCAACACAAATGGACTACTCAGACAGCTATTGATGAGTGTATTTTTTTTAAAAAAATTATGATTCCATTGTTTCATAAATCTTCTAAATGTTTGAGTTATCGATATGACTTTTACACGTAATTTTCCAATGGCATTTCTTTCTCTTCTTTTTCGTATCAAGTTTTTATTTCACCTTGCTATTTCAGCTTTCATCAAGCTTTTATTCATCAAGCTTTTCATAAATTTCTTACTATCTTCTATTTCGATTTTTTACTATCTTCAATTTTGATCTTTTGATTCTTCAAGTTTTATCATTGCTTCTATTTATGCTACGCTCTAATACCATAACAGAAGCAGAATCATCGAAAGATCAAAATTAAAGATAGCAAAAGAATCAAAATCGTTAATACCATAACAGTCAAAGTGGTTAGAAAGGGAAATGGATGGGTTGTGCGATTGGTGCAACACATATGGACTACACAGACAGCCATTGATAAGTTTTTTTTTTAATTATGATTCCAACGTTTCACAAATCTTCTATATGTTTGAGTTGTTGATATGACTTTTACACATAATTTTCCAATGGCATTTCTTTCTCTTCTTTTTCATATCAAAATTTTGCTTCTTCCATCAAGTTTCTACTTCAGCTTTCATCAAGCTTTGGTTATGTTTTCATCAAGCTTTTCTTCAATTTCTTGCTATCTTCCATTATGATTCTTTGCTATCTTCGATTTCAATCTTTCGATTATTCAAATTTATCATTGCTTCTATTTCTGCTATACTATGATACCATAACAGAAGCAAAATCATCGAAATATAGAAATCAAAGATAGCAAAGAATCGAAATCACTGATACCATAACAATTGAAGTGGTTATTGTAATTAACATTAGCAGTGGCAATGATTTTGATGATAACAAACAAGAAAGAAATATTTATCAAGTCCCAAGGATCTTCAAGTTTAGCTTATAGGACTTAGATATTGTGTAAAGGTAAAAAGGAATTACAATAAGCTCATATCTTATTTTTATTCAACTTAAATCTCTATGAAGAATCATGTTTAATACTTGTGAAAATATTTATCAAGTTTAAGCAAAATGGTTTTAGAAAGGTTGGAAAGGTTTTGGGAAACTTTGGTTGCAAAGGCTTTTAGAAATCATCTTTTCTTGATAGCCAATAACAGATTACCTAAATTCAATAATAGATTATCTAAAACCAATAATAGATTATCTGGTAACCATAACAGATTATTTGACAAAGTCAGAAGCACACGTTTTGTTGTTTTAAAAGGAATAACCGATTATGGAATGTCCATAACAGGTTATTTGACAAGTCAATAGTGCGCCTCTTGTTTTTTAAACTCCCTAATCGATTGTGGCTTCATAATATTCTGTTATTTGTATGTAACAGTATTTTCTGATATCACAAATAATCTATTATGAGAAATGAATAATCTGTTATTCGTGAGCAATTATCTATTATATGAAACCAATAATTGTAACGCCCCTTTTTGGGAGGGAGCGTCATATTGTCGTTTACAATACGAAAAATAAAAATAAAAATTTACGACCCGGTTCTTTTTATGAATATAAATTTACTTGGCTATAATCGTGTGATTAAATTAGCGAGTATATTTTTTTGTCATAATTAATAAAAATAGTGATAAGACGTAGTTGTAATGAATAGTAAAATAGAAATAAAGCATACATCAAACCAACATACATGAATAACGACATATCATTATATTAAACTTGTTTGATTACAGCGCCTGAATATACAAAAAGCAAAATTATACATGTATGCCCCAAGATATCATAAATATACAGCCCACCAAAATAATGACACATCAGGCCCTCAAAATATACCCTGATAGCCATCAGTAGCTATCGACAGTATCAGTCCCTA
Organism: Ormosia semicastrata; assembly: GCA_029884595.1. NCBI lineage: Eukaryota > Viridiplantae > Streptophyta > Magnoliopsida > Fabales > Fabaceae > Ormosia > Ormosia semicastrata. Next base: position 779,418 of record JAQQTO010000050.1, on the reverse strand, counting down.
AGATGAGGAGGAATCGTGTCAGGATCCTCCTTAGGATCTTCCTCATCCAAGGAAACCTCCATAGGAGCCACCGAGTTACGGGTAGGAGCTCGAGCAGTGGAATCAAAAGAATCCTCCTGTGGGGTGTAATAATGATCACCCCACATCTCCCTAATGGGCAAATAAAACTCCAAACGTAAACTGACGCTACAAGTGAAGATCGGCAGTTCATGACGCCCCCAAGCAGGCGAAATCGACACGTCCCCCAGGTAGGCACAGCGATCGGAATTTAGGTTGATGTGCCAGCAGTCTGGCCCTCCAAGGAAGGTCAAACTCACATCACCTAAAAATCCGCTTGAGCATGTCGCCATGACCCAACAATAGGTGCTAGTCGCGGTTAGGCCAGAAGCTGGGAAATTTGGGAGCTTCACCCTCCTTGCTGACATCTTCGATAAAACATATTTATAAACAGGCAGAAATAATAGAAACACAGGAAAGAGGTAAGACATCCTACCATCATTACCAATTATGGTAGTAGAGAAACAAAACGGCGCAAAGCACCCACATAGCATCTCAAGAGATAATAATAATAAACATTAAATAACAGCAATAAAAAGTTAAACAGTTCCAAGCAATTATACATCAGTACAATGACAGTTCCAATATATCATAAGAATTAAAATGTCAAATAATATATGGACTCCTTATGCACATGCATATAACACCAAAATCCTACTCCATGGAGCTAGACACAAATAGTCGGAGAGAAAGATCAGGAGACATGTCTACAACTCAGCTGTCGCGACCAAAGTGCTATAATTCATCAGTTTATCTACGTGCACATTAAGGCATTGTACAAACATTCTATGCTAGATCACGATATAGGACAGTGTCACGTCCGGATCGTCGGTGCGTTCGCATCGGTTTATCTCACGGCCCAGTGGGGCTACCAACTGTCCACTGTGAGACGCCCGCACCCCGACACCCCCAAGGTCAATAGAATGACTTACACTAGTCTACTCGCACCCGCGCAAAGGTGTATTCAATCTCCTAGGTAACATGACCTTAACAACAGTCCAATGGACTTTCCCAGTGCATGCTGACTCAATGCATATAACATATATATTCATCAATAATACACTTTCCATGTCATGTCGCAGTTCGACTAAAGTAAGCATCATTATGTTATTAGTCAACTCATGGACCCACGTTAAATATCATTAAGTCCTTAATTAATACATTACGTTTTTAAGGTACATTATGAGATTGCTTAACATTCTCACTTACACTCATGATCTCATCTTAACCGAAAATTATTCTAAGCCTTTAATTGAAATTTCGTTCTTAGTTCTTTCCGTTTTATGAAACCTAATTGATTCCTAATTAATCATTTAATTAAGTTTCACTTCAATTAAATTTTTCTTATGAAATTCCTTTCATTATTAGGTTCTTACTTTAAACTTAGTCACATTCACTTAGAGAATTATTTCTAAGTATTACCAATATCTCACACATCTTTATTTGCTCTTAAAGTCCAAAGAGTTCCTTTAGGTTACTAAATTTATTTCCTTCTATTACATAATCCTCTTATTTATTTACTTGATTAATTAAATGCCATAGTTGTGTAAAATCATAAGATTGAGCCATTTTTAGCCATGAAGGCCATGAGCCTGACTAGGTCTAGGGTTTAAATTTTTATTCCATTAATCATATATTATCCACTTGGCTAGTTAAGTCTTCCACTTATTATAAATTTTTCACTAAGAACCCTAATTTAGGGCCCCAAAATCGTGAGCCTCCAAGAGGAAATCTAGGTCATTATCTTCCATTTCAAGTGTTCCAATCCATCCAAGCATATCAATATACATAACCAATCAATCAAATAACTTAAACGAATTAACATCAACATGTAATCATACAAATCATACAAACAAAGAATAACCCTCAATAGAGTTTTCTCACAACCAATCACAAATCAAGGTTCCTTACTACCAAGAAAGGTTAAGGAGGAGTATTTTCCTCTTACCAAAGAGAAGAAAACAAGCAAAAGAACCCTCCTTGAGCTCCTTGCAATTTTCGGATTTGACACCTCCAAGAACCCTAAAATTTACAACTTCATTAAATCCACAAGAAGACTTGAAAAAGAATGGACCAATGGTCATAAGAAGGACCTTGAACCTGAAAATGAAGAGAAAAGGGTGAGGAGTCAAGAACCTTACCCAAAAGCTTGAAACTTGAAGAAAGTGGTAAAGATGAAAGCTTTTCAAGAATCACTAACTAGAGAAGTGTTTAGAGGATGGAGGTGATTAAGAAAATGTATTTGGTTGGAATTTTTGTGATGGTTGAGGGCTTGAGGGTGTGGTAGCTGTGAGGTATGGCTAGAGAGAAGGAGGAGAGAAAGTTTGAGAAAGATGAAGGTAGAGAGAGAAGTGAATAGAAAAGTGAAAGATGCTCTCAGGATTTTCTTTTTGAAATTTGAATAGGTTAATTAATTAAATTGAAGCACAAATTTTGGTTCCCAATTTTGTGCAGCAGCCGTGTGAGTGTGGGGAGGAGGAGAGAGAAATGGTTAGCTTCCTTGAGAAGCTTGGGTGCATTTTCAATAAAGGAGATGTGATTAGATATAAAGTAGATTACATTAGGATAGGATAATGTTATTTAATAGTTAAAATAATATGGTAGTTAGGATTTTACTAATGGCTATTACCCAATAGATAATTGTTACAGTACACAAAGCCATTATTAATTATCCAATGAATAATAGAGCATATCGCAAAATTTTAATTAACAGTGCGTACAGAGATTTTATTTATCAGATAAAATCTCAAAAAACACAAACCTCACAAACTGTGCCCGGCCTCGGGTTTAGTAAGATCCCCCGTTAACAGGTCAACAATTCAAGGTTTTCCAACCTCAGGGAAAATATTTCGTTATCTCGGCTCCGCTCAGCGCGCACGCAAAACGAGAAATATATTAAAATATTTGACATTTTCAGAAAAATCCACAAAATTTCTCAAAAGTCATAAATATTAGAAAATGGTTGTTCGTCATGAAACAAATAATTTTCCGGGCGTTTCACTAACTCTGCTCAGTGTGCACGTAAAATGAAAAATATATTAAAATATTCAACATTTCTGAAAAATTTTAGAAAAATTTTCAAAAATCACGAATATTAGGAAATGCCTATTCATGATGAAACAAACAATCTCTGGGGCGTTACACTGACTCTGGTCAGTGTGCACGCAAAATGAGAAATATATTAAAATATTCAACGTTTCCGAAAAATTTCAGAAAAATTCCTAAAAATCATAAATATTATAAAATGATTATCTATGATGAAATAAATAATTTTTGGGGTGTTACAATAATCTATTATCTGGGTGGCAGAAAATGAAAAATAATGGCTAGTTCACTTTCATTTAATGCTCCAACTATTCTTAATGGCTCTTTCTTGCATTCGGCTATAAATACAAGTGTTTGGGCATTAAAGAAAAGTGAGAAATCAATCTAGAAAAGTTTCTTGAGCATTGAACACGAGTTTTAACTCTCTTTTCTCATAAACCTCTATTTTGAGCTTTAGTGTGTGATTCTTTGATACTTATTAAGCTTCAATTTGTAATATATACTCTTTTGAGATTTTATCATTCAATCTCCATTTGATTTCCTGTAAAAGAGGGTGAGGTATCCCTTGAAAGAGTAAAGGGTAAGGTATCCCTTATTTGTAAAGAGGGTGAGGTATCCCTCTAAAGTTGTAAAGGGTGAGGTATCCCTGTTTTGAGGCTCAAAAACAAAGGATAAGGTATCCTAGAGGTGTGTTGAGTGCTCTCAGTTATAAAGGTTGTCAAGAACCTATTCAAGTTTAAAGGTTTAGTGGAAAATCTTAGGTGGTTCATTTGAGGACAGGAGTAGGTCACAAGGGATGACTGAACCAGGATAAATCCTTGTGTTTGCTCTTCTCAACTCTATCTCTTTACATTTGCGTTTTAATTTTATGTGCTTGCTTGAATACTTTCTATCTTGGCTTATTTTTTTGTGAGTTAAGTGATCAATCTCATCTATCTATTCACTTCAATTAATCAATAGCTTCAACGAAAATTGATATACAAGTGTTTTGTGAAAGATTTGTGAAAAGTTTTTATAAATTCAATTCACCCCCTCTTGAGTTTGAAGACACTTGGTAATAGTGGTATAAGAGTTAGACTCTTGTGCAAAGAGCTTAGCAGCTTCAAGAGAAGTAGTGGCTTCTTCAAATAGTTTTTCGGAAGGTTCTTCTCTCTATAGACCTCCCTTTTTCAATAGGGATGGTTATGTTTATTGGAAAGAATGAATAAATTTTTTTATTAAAGCTATTGATCTAGATGTGTGGGATGCTATTGAAAATGGTCATTTTGTCCTCACACAAGTTGTCAATGGTGGAAGAATTAATATACCAAGAAGTGAATAGACTGATAATGATAAGAAAAATGTCTAATACAATTTGAGAGCCAAAAATATCATTACCACAGCTTTGGGATATGATGAGTTCTTTAGAGTCTTAACTTGTAAATCTGTCCAAGAAATGTGGGACACTTTACAAGTAACCCCTGAGGCTACTAATGAAGTGAAAAGATTAAGGATAAATACTCTCACTCATGAGTATGAGCTTTCTAGAATGAATCAAGGTGAAAACATTCAAAACATGCAAAAATGATTAACACATATTGTAAATCATCTTGTTTTATTAGGAAAGACTTTTCCTAATGAAGACATTATTAATAAAGTTTTGAGATGTTTAAGCAGGCACTGACAACCTAAAGTGACGACTATTGCGGAGTTATAAAATCTCTCAACCATGACCCTAGCCACACATTTTGGCAAGCTCCAAGAACATGAATTGGAGTTAAGTAGACTCAACCAAAATGAGGAGCTTGACAAGAAAAAGAAGGGAATTACTCTCAAGGTCACCTCCTCCATGGTCAATGACGATGATTATAAAGATGATGGAGATGAGTTGGAGATAAATAAAGAGAATCTTGGTCTTCTAGTAAAGAAATTTGGAATATTCTTCAAGAAGAATGGAGCTCAAAGAAGACCTTTATTCCCCTCAAAGAACATATATCACAAAGGGGAAGGAACATCATCAACTCCTAAATGCTATAAATGTGGAGAACCGGGACACGTGAAGATGAAGTGTCCAATCTATCAAAAGAAAGTGAAAAAATATGAGAAGAGGTCCTCAAAGGAGAAGAAAGAAAAAAGAGCCTACATCGCTTGAGATGATAATGACATAGATTCAACCGATAGCTCGGACAATGAGAAAGTCAATATATGTCTTATGGCTAAAGGAGAAAAGGAAGATGAAGATGACACAGAGGTAACATCCTCAAACTTTAACTCTTCCCCTTCCTATGATGAATTGCAAGATGCATTTAAAGAATTATATAATGAATCTATGAGGCTTACAAAACTTGTTTCATCATCCAAGAAAATAATTTCCTCTTTTGAAAACAAAATCTCTATTTTAAACAAGGAAATTGAAGAACTTAAAATTGAGAATGAAACTCTTGGACTTATTGAGGCAAACTCTTCATGCATGACATGTTCTTCACTTGATAATGCATCTATATCATTTTCTTACTCATCATGCAAAACTTTTGAAAAGAAAATTGAAGATTTGAAAAATACTCTTTTAAAATTTACCTTTAGAAGAGATAATTTGAACATATTGCTTGGGAAGCAAATATGTGCTTTTCAAAAGGCTGATTTAGGGTACAATCCCAGAAACCAACAAAAACTTTACAAGAATTTATTTGTTTCCTCAAACACATCAACAAGTTCTTTTATAAAATATTTTCATTGTGGTAAGAAAGGATATAATGCATCCACTTGTAATGTGAGAAAGAATATCAATAACAAGATAGGGACTAAAATGATTAAGGTCCCAAAAGGCGCTTTGCCAAAAACTAACACACGAGGATCCAAGAAAATTTGGGTACCAAAAGCCAATAATTGAAGTGTGTTGTAGGTGTGCTTGAAGGCCAATGGTATCTTGAAAGTGGCTGCTCTAATACTAGACCAGAAATTACTCCAAGCTCCCTTCCTTGTCTCCAAAAAGATTAGACTTACAATCTTTAGATAAGTGGAGACTTGTCTAGTACTTTAACTTGCTTTAAAGTAGTACTTTTTCTAACTTTATATCTTGAAAATGATTCTACATGTTAATATGCTAGATAAGTATACTCCTTATTTGAAATGACATGTTGGATGATAGCATCTTAGTGCTTGAGTTTTTTTATCTATCATGTCTTTGAATGAATGCTTGTGTTAGATAAATTTTATCTTGGTATTTATGTTTATAAATCCATTACTGACTTAAGCGTCAGAGATTTTCCTAAATTTTTTTTCAAGTACTTTATCCATGTTTAAGTCCCCTAATCTCAAATCTCAAATTCCTGTTATAAAAAAATGTTTTTTTAGTGCTTTTGAAGAAGAACAATCTGTTATTAAGCTGAAATAACCTGTTATTTGGTGTTTAAAGTGGATAGGGAAATGAGGCCAAGCTAAAATAATCTTCAAGAAGGCGTAAGATCCTGTTTAAAGGGCTAAATTCCTGAGAAAATTTTGTTTATGATTTTGGAATCATTTGTTATGGCATGTAAATAACATGTTATTTGCTCTTGGTGGTGTCCTGAAACGTCTTGGAAAGGTCTAATAACTGGTTAGAAAAAGTGCATAATCGGTTATTCAATAAGTCAAAATGGTGCTTGTTTTCTCCAACTTGAAGATAATCAATTAGAAGATGTATATAATCGATTATTCAATAAGTCATAATGTTGTGTTCTCTTTCAAAACAAAAATAATTAATTATTAAAGGGTAATAATCGGTTATTGAAGCCAAAACTGCTCCAAGAGAAACGTAAATAATCGATTACCCATACGGGGTAACCGGTTATTCATATGGTCCAACAAAATGTAACCTATCCTTTTATCACCATAACCGATTATGAAACCCCCATAATCGATTATGGGTCTTCTTAACACAACAAAACAAGGTCATTTATGCCATTGACGTTCGCCCTTCTTCCATCTTCATCTTCTTCCTCTCAACCACCCTCTCACACCCACTCCCTCAAACACTTCACTTATCTCAAATCCAACCAAAACCCACCATTTAAACACCCTTTCTACTCAAACCTGTCACTTCCCACCGATTAAAATCCAGAAATTCTTCCAAAATTCCACTCTTTTCATCTTCTTCTATTTCCTAAATTGTGCCCTAAACCCCTTTTCCACCATGGCCAGCAGCTCTCACCCAAAGAAGTCATATACCAAGAATCCCTTGGTTGCTAAACAAGCTCTTACCCTAGCCTTTGACCCGGATGTTCCTCTGAGCTTGGACCATAGAAGGTACTTCTCCCATATAGCTCAAATGAACAAGTATCACATTGAGTTTCAAGCTCGCAACCTGATTCAACCCAAATACATGGACGAGAATTTCTTTGTTAAAGAAGGGTTCACTTTTCTCATTGAGCTCCTGGAGCATCATAGGTTGAAAACCTTCGTCACCTTCCATTGTGAGTATTATCTTAACCCCACTAAAGTTTTTCTCCGCAATCTGGCTATAAGTGGCGAAAATTTGGTCACTGAGATCAAGAGGCATAGAATCATTGTGAAACCTTGTGATTGGACTCATCTTTTTGGTTTAACTCACTCTGGGCAAACTTTAACAGAAGATAGTCACAATAATTAGGGAGGATATGATAGAGCAGCGGCTATCCGGAGCATGATTAATCTAGGCATTGAAATTCCGGAGGGGTCCTTCACTACTGGAATTCTAAATTATCAGGATCGTCTTCTTTATTATGTCTTAGCACATATCCCTATTCCTAGAGCAAGCAATTATGCCTTGCTTGAGGAAGAGGACATTTTCTTGCTATGGGCCATAAAATAGAGGATGCACATTAACTGGCCTTTTTATATCATACACTATATGATGAAGGCAAAAGGAAAGCTTATGATGGACCTCCCTTATGCCTTAATCGTTACCAAGATTCTCAATTAATACAAGCTGAGCCTGAGTGATGAAGGAGTTATTTATCTCTCCGGTCACAACAAGTTCATGAAGTCCACTCTCAACCATATGAAAATGAAGAAAGAAGATGATGTCTAGGTTTATGGTGTTGGGCATTAGGTGTAACGCCCCTTTTTGGGAGGGAGCGTCACATTATCAATTACAATGTGGAAATAAAATTATATAAGTTAAGACCTGATTCTTTATTATATGATATAAATTTACTTGATTATAGATAAGTAATTAAATTGGCGAATATTTTTTTTTGTTACAATAACAATAAACACAGTGACGGAACATAAATGGAAATAAAGAGCAAACAGAAGTAAAGCATATATTGGAATTAACATTGCATATTCATATATATATATATATTTATATTTATCAAACTGTTTGGTTACAAAGCCTGGTATACCAAAAAGCAAAACTATACCTACCCCAAAGGATCATACATACTCATCCCCAAGATATCAGAGATATACAGCCCACTACAAAAGACATCAGGCCCCCAAAATAAAACACTGGCAGCCATCAGTAGCTACCAGCAACATCAGTCCCTTAGATAAGGAGGAACTGTATCAAGATCCTCCGTGAGGTCATCCTCGGGGACCTCCTCGGGGTCTTCCTCATCAAAGGAAACCTCCATAGGAGCCACAGAGCCACGGGCCGGAGCCCGAGCAGTGGAATCAAAAGAGTCCTCTTGCGGGGTGTAGAAGTGGTTACCCCACATCTCCCGAATGGGCAGATAAAACTCCAGACGCAAGCTGATGCAGCAGGTAAAGATCGGCGGCTCAAGATGCCTCCAGGCCAAAGCGATCGACACGTCTCCCAGGTAGACACAGCGGTCAGAATTCAGGTTAATGTGCCAGCATTTTGGCCTTCAAAGGAAGGTCAGACGCACATCACCCAGAAATCCACGCATACGTGCCTCCATGCTCCACAATAGATGGTAATCGTAATCAGGCCAGAAACCGGGAAAATCGGGAGCTCCAACTTCCTTGCTGTCGTCTTCAATGGGACACAATGTACAGATAGAAAATAACAGAAATGCAGGAAAGAGGTAAGACATCCTACCATCATTACCAGTTATAGCAGCAAGAAACAAAATGGCGCCAAGCGCCCACAGAGCATATCAAATAATAATCATAACTATTAAATAATAGAAATAGACAATTAAATAGTTTCAGGCAGATATATAATAGTAATACAATAGTTCCAATTATAATGATAATAATAAACAGATGCCAGACAATATATGGACTCACTATGCACATGCATACAAAGTCAAAATCCTACTCCATGGAGCTAAACACAAATGGTCGGAGACAAAAATCAAGAGGCATGCCTGCAACTCGGCTGCCGCGGCCAAAGTGCTATAATTCATTAATTTATCCACGTGCACATTAAGGCATTGTACAGACAGTCTACACTAGATCACGATATATGACAGTGCCCGGTCAAGATCGTTGGTGCGTTTACATCGGTCTGCCCCACGGACAGAAGAGCTACCAACTGTCCATTGCGAGGTACCCGCACCCCGATGCCTCTATGGTCAACAATATGACCTACACTAGTCTACTCGCACCCGCACTAAGGTGTGTTCAACTCCTAGGCAACTCGGCCTTAACAACAGTCCAACGGACATTCACAATGCATACAGACTCTGTGCATAATCATGTATGATCATTATTACATACTATTCCACAATATGTCACAATTGGCCAAAGTAAGAATCAGCACAATCATTGGTCACTCACATGAACCCACAATAACATAATATTGTTATTAAATAAATTAATACATTTTTAGGGTGTATTATGAATTATTGCTTAGGTTTAGCTTTTCTTACAAAGTTTGTCTCTAAAGGAATTCTCTTAATTAAATTAAATTCTCTTAGGTAATTTATTCTCATACACTTAGAAAGTTATTCTAAGATTCTTAAAGTCTCACACTCTCTTGTTCTTGCCCTAATTAAAATTATCCTAAGTCTTATGAAAATTCCATTCGTGGTTCTTTAAAATTTATGAATCTCAAAGTATATCCAATTCTTCCAATTTGCTAATTTTTTATCCTATTACCAATGATTTAATCACTTGATTAATTAAGTCTCAAGGTTACCAAAATTGCACAATTAAGCCCCAAAAAGGCCCTAGAGGCCGTGGCCTCCCTAGGGATTAAATTCTCAAATTTTTCATTCCATTAACTACCTAATGTATACTTGATTAATTATGAATTCCAATTGTTACAATTGTTCACAAAGAACCCTAAAATTTGGACCCCAAAACCGTGGCCATCCAAGAACCAATCCAACATTATTTTCTTCCATTTCATGCATTCCAATCCATTCAAATATATCAATATACACAAACAAACAATCTAATAGCATAAACACATTATAAACAACATGCAAATATACTAATCATGCAAACAAAGAATAACCCTCATTAGGGTTTTCTCACAATCAACCACAAACAAGGTTTCTAAATGCTAAAAGAGGTTGAGGAGGAGTGTCTTCCTCTTACCTAAGTGAAGAAAGCAAGAGAAGCCTCCTAAAACCACCTTGCAATTTTCGGATTTGCACTCTCCAAGAACCCTAAAATTTCAATCTCATTAGAATAGCACCATGCTTGAAAAATAAAGCATGGATGGTCACAAAGAAGACCTTAGGAACGAAAATAAGAGAAGGGAATGAAGATTCAAGAAGCTTACCCAAAAAGCTCTAGGCTTGAAGCTTGAAGAAGATGGTGAAAATGATGGATTTTCAAGGAACCACCAACTAGAAAAGTGTTTAAGAGATGGAGAGGATTAAGAAAATGGGGTTGGATGAAAATTTTATGATGGATGAGGGGGAGAGGGGCTGCTGACCGAATGGCTTGGTAGAGATAAGGAGGAGAAAAAGCTTGAAGAAGATGAAGGTAGAGAAAGAAAGTGCATAGGAAATGAAGGTGGTAGCTTTTGAGTGTTTGAATTTGGTGTAATATAATTAATTAAATGAAAAGCACACATTTCCCCCCCACATGGTGCTGCTGCCGTGAGTGCATGGAGAGGGGAGAGAGAGGGTGTGGCTTCCATAGGAAGCTTGGAGGAAATTTCCAATAAGCTTCCTTGAAGCTTCCTTGAGAAGCTTTGCATAATTCTCAATAAAGTGCATAGTAAGCTTATCTCCTTGATTAAATACATCTGACAGATGATTAATTACACTGTTTGAATTATTTTCTCAGTGAACAACATTTACAGTTAATGAAAATAATATTTTACTGTTCATCAGATAATTTTATGATACAGTGATTTTATTTATCAGATAAAATCTCGAAAAATGCAAACCTCACAAACTGTGCCCGGCCTCGGGTTTAGTAAGATCCCCTGTCAACACATTGACAGTTCAAGGTTTACCAGCCTTAGGGAAAACATTTTGTTATCCCGGCTCCGCTCAGCGTGCACGTAAAATAAGGAATATACTATAATATTCGACGTTTTCAGAAAAATCCACAAAAATTCTTAAAAATCACAAATATTGAAAAATGACTATTCATCACAAAACAAATAATTTTCCAGAGCGTTTGACTGACTCTGCTCAGTGCACACGTAAAACGAAGAATATATTAAAATATTTAGCATTTTCATAAAATTTCAGAAAAATCTCCAAAAATCACAAATATTGATAAATGACTATTCGTGATGAAACAAATCATTTCTGGGGTGTTACACTGACTGTGGTCAGTGTGCACGTAAAACGAGAAATATATTCACGTAAAATGAAAAATATATTAAAATATTTAATATTTCCGAAAAAATCCAGAAAAATTTCTAAAAATTATAAATATTATAAAATGATGATTAATGACAAAATAAATAATTTTTGGGGTGTTATAACACTCCCCTTCTAAAAAGGAATTTCATCTTTGAAATTTGCATACCTTAGAATAACTGTGGGTGTTGCTCCTTTATCTTGTCTTCCAACTCCCAGATTGCGTCCCCAATCATCTCGTTCCAGATTACCTTCACCAATGAGATCTCCTTGCCTCTGAGTTACTTTATCCTTCTATCCTCGATTCTTACAAGAGATGCCTCATAAGTTAAGTTCTCTTTTAATTGTACTGTATCTGGTGCTATGACATGACTAGGGTCAGGTAGGTATTTTCGAAGTTGTGACACATGGAAAACATTATGAATGTTTGAAAGGAAATGACGTAAGGCTATTTGATAGGCTACAGGACCTACTCAGCGAATAATTTGGTATGGTCCAAGGAATTTTGGAGTGAGTTTTCTAGATTTTAGGGCCCGGCATACCCCAGTCGTAGGTGTGACTTTCAGGAATACATGCTCGTCTTCCTCAAACTCAAGAGATTTTCTCCTTTGGTCCGCATAACTCTTTTACCGACTCTGAGCCATCCTCATCTTCTCCTGAATCATTTTAACCTTCTCCGTTGTCTGTTGTATAATATCTGGTCCAATAGTAAGGCGCTTGCCGTCTTGGTACCAACACAGAGGTGTCCGACACCGTCGTCTATACAGTGCCTCATAGGGTGCCATCCCTATGCTCGAATGATAACTGTTGTTGTAGGTGAATTCTATCAATAGTAAAACATCATCCCAACTTCCAGTCTGTTCTATGGTGCAAGCTCTAAGCAAATCTTCCAAAGATTGGATCGTCCTCTCTGATTGACCATCGGTCTGTGGGTGATAAACAGAACTCAGACGTAACTTCGTCCCTAACGCTTCTTGCAGACTCTTCCAGAAGTTTGAAGTAAATCTCGGATCTCTATCCGAAACAATACTCGTAGGCACACTGTGCAGTCTAACAATCTCACCAATGTAAATCTGAGTTAGTCTCTCCAGTTTGTATTTTATGTTGATCGGGAGAAAATGTGCTAATTTTGTGAGTCGGTCCACGATTACCCAAATCGAGTCATGACCTTTTCTTGTCCTTGGCAATCCGACTACAAAATCCATTGCAATACTGTCCCACTTCCATTCAGGAATAGATAATGGTTGTAGCAATCCCGCTGGTCTCTAATGTTCCACTTTAGTTTTCAGACAAACCAGACAAGTCGATACACGCCTAGTGAAGTCACTCTTCATTCCATGCCACTAGAACAACTTCTTCAAGTCTTAATACATTTTTGTTAAGCCCGGATGCATACTTAACTGGCTTGTGTGAGCATGGTTGATGATATATTCTCTAAGCTCTTGGTCATGGGGAATACAAACTCTACCTCGGAATCTTAGAATCCCGTCTGTTCCTTCCGGAAATGCTGTTTCATTGCCTTGCTTCATTTGCTCTCTCACTTCTTATAAGAACTCATCAACCTTCTGTTTTTCCCTTATGTCATCCATCAGCTCACTTGAGATGGTAACCATATTCATGCAAATCTTCCCTAGTTCTAACTCCACAAAAGACCATACATCTCTGAACTGCTCTAACATATCCTTTTCCTTGATCATCAGGGCAGAGACACTGATCATCTTTCTACTTAGGGCGTCTGCCACAACATTTACCTTGCCAGGGTAATACAGAAGTTGGAAATCATAATCCTTCAGGAACTCTAACCACCTTCGCTGCCTCATGTTCAACTCTTTCTGATTATACAAATACTTCACACTCTTGTGATCACTAAAGATGTTGAACGTCGCTCTATAGAGAAAATGCCTCCATATCTTCAGAGCAAAAATTACAGCTGCTAACTCCAAGTCGTGCGTCTAGTAGTTCTTCTCATGTACTCACAATTGCCTCGAAGAATAAGCCACTACTCTTTCATGCTGCATAAGTACAGATCCTAGCCCTTGGTATGAAGCGTCACAGTACACCTTAAACTGTTCATTAGGATCAGGTAGCACTAACACTGGCGAGGTAGTTAGCCGATTCTTCAACTCTTGGAAACTCTGCTCACAGTTGTCGGTCCACTCAAAAGCTTGGTTCTTCCTCGTGAGTTGAGTAAGAGGTCCAGCAATCTTGGAGAATCCCTCAATGAACCTCCTATAATATCCAGCCAAACCCAGAAAGCTTCGTATCTCCATCACTGACGTAGGCCTTTCCCATTGTAGCACTGCCTCCACCTTCGATGGATCCATCGCAATCCCTTCCTTCGAGATTATGTGCCCCAAAAACTTAACTTCTTCCAACCAAAATTCACATTTTGACAGTTTGGCATACAATTCCTTCTCTTTCAGAATCTGAAGAATTATACTGAGGTGTTCAGCATGGTCCTCCTGATTTTGAGAGTATACCAGAATGTCATCAATGAATACCACAATGAATCTGTCCAAGTAAGGACGAAAGATTTGATTCATGTAGTCCATAAAAATAGCTGGAGCATTAGTCACGCCAAACGGCATCACAAGATATTCGTAATGACCATATCGGGTACGAAAAGCAGTCTTGGGTATGTCCTCCATCTTCACTCGTATCTGATGATACCCAGATCGCAGATCGATCTTTGAAAACACCGCTGCTCCCTTCAGTTGGTCCATTAAGTCATCAATTCTTGGGAGTGGATATTTATTCTTGATCGTCACTTTGTTTAGCTGCCGGTAGTCTACACATAATCTTGATGTACCATCCTTCTTGCGAACTAACAGTACTGGTGCTCCCCACGGTGACACACTTAGTTTGACAAATTGCTTTTCCAAAAGCTCCTCTAGCTATTTCTTAAGCTCAGCTAACTCTGTCGGTGCCATCCTATAAGGTGCTATAGACACGAGACCAGCTCCCGGTACAAGGTTGATAGCAAACTCTATCTCTCAAACCAGTGGTAAACCAGGTACATCCTCAGAAAAGACTTCAAGAAATTCATTCACCACTAGAATTGTGTTCACATCAACCTCGCTATCAACTTTCAAAGAAGATAGTAGCATATATCTGTGAGCTCCTTCTTTTAAGAGTGCTTGAACTCGGTTGGCCGTCAGAAATCTAGAATCCTCATCTATGGAAAAAACTATGGTTTTTCTAGAACAGTCTAATAGAACATAGTTGGAAGACAACCAGTCCATCCCTAAGATTATATCTAGTTGGGAAAGGGGTAAACAGATCAGATCGACCGAAAAGGTTCGACCTTCAACAATCAATGGACAATTTAGACAGACTTTGGTAGTAACTACCGGTTTATTAGTTGGGGTAGAAATAGTTAAGTCAAAAGGTAATGTGGACACTAGTAAACCAAGTCTTTGCACATAGTCATATGATATGAAAGAATGGGTTGCCCCAGAGTCATACAGTACAGTTAAAAGATTACCTTCTATGTTGCCTTCCCCTTGTATCAAATCTTCAGATTTAGAGGCTTCAGCTCCGCTCATGGTATAAACTCGCCCTCCAGCTTGTGGTTTCTTGGCTCTCACAGCATTAATCGAAGGTTCAGTCTTCACTTGATTACAATCTTGAGACACGTGGCCAGGTTTGCCACATCTGAAGTAGATGATTCCCTTTATGGTGCAGTCCCTTGTGAGATGGTCTTTCCCGCACTTTAAACATTTCGAAGGATATGCCATGTTCTGGCCAGTCCGATTCCCAGCAGAACCTCCACCAGAACCTCCACTCGTGGTTTATTACTAATTTCCCATTGGTCGGGAATAAGGCTTCTTATAGAAGCGATTAGAACTGTTACCGCCGCCTCTTTGGAACCTTGTAGGCCCAAATTTTTTGTTCCTCGTATCTTTAGATTGCTCCAGAGCCTTTACGTCACAGCATATATCCAGTAGTTTTGAGAACTCATTGATCTTCAAGGTGATCACAGCCTTCTTCACCTCATACCTCAGCCCTTCTGTGAATCTCCGACATTTCCATGCTTTATTTGGTTAATGCTGAGAGTACGTCAAAAACTGTGACAAGTTTTCAAATCTGGCCACATACTCACTAACAGTCATATTCCCTTGTCATAGGTTGAGAAATTCTGACTCCTTCGCGTGTCTTGCGCTTGCAGGAAAATACTTATCCAAGAATTTCTCCTTGAATAAGTCCCAAGTAATCTCGCGATTCGCAGCTTCTAACATCCTCTGCACTCCGTTCCACCAGTTTTCAGCATTGCCCACCAGCATAAAAGTTGCATAGGTCATCTTCTTATTCTCAGCGTAGTTCATCCCTCAAAAGACCTTTTCTAACTCCATGATCCATAGACTAGCCTTGTC
The DNA here is from genome assembly GCA_029884595.1 of Ormosia semicastrata. Lineage (NCBI taxonomy): Eukaryota > Viridiplantae > Streptophyta > Magnoliopsida > Fabales > Fabaceae > Ormosia > Ormosia semicastrata. Next base: position 763,268 of record JAQQTO010000050.1, on the reverse strand, counting down.
CGGATCAAATTCTCCTTTGAATTGAGGAGGGTTGTGGCGTCGAAACTCCGCCAAGTTCTGAGCATCTGCAGTAGCTTCGAGCTGTTGAGCAGCCCGTTCTTATTGTTGCGCAACTCTTTCTTGCTGCTGTGTAGCTTGCTCAGCTTGTTGTGCGACGGCCTCAGCCATCCTTTGCATCGCTGCTATAGCAGCTGCATGTCTTCCCTTCACGCCATCTTACTTTCTCAGATCGAATTAACTGAAAACATAGAAAAGTCAGTTACATCCACTAGGAATACCAAACAATACACCTTTGCGTTTACTATTCAGAGAACACACGGCACAAACAAGACAGACTCAATCACAAGACCCAAAGAAACATAACCTGGGGCTCTGATACCAACTTAATGTAACGCCCCTTTTTGGGAGGGAACGTCACATTGTCAATTACAATGCGGAAATAAAATTATATAAATTAAGACTCAGTTCTTTATTATATAATATAAATTTACTTGATTATAGACATGTAATTAAATTGGAGAATATTTTTTTTTGTTACAATAACAATAAACATAGTGACGGAACATAAATGGAAATAAAGAGCAAATAGAAGTAAAGCATACATTGGAATTAACATTGCATATTCATATATATATATATATATATATATATATATTTATCAAACTGTTTGGTTACAAAGCCTGGTATACCAAAAAGCAAAACTATACCTGCCCCAAAGGATCATACATACACATCCCCAAGATATCAGAGATATATAGCCCACTACAAAAGACATTAGGCCCCCAAAATAAAAACACTGGTAGCCATCAGTAGCTACCAGCAATATCAGTCCCTTAGATGAGGAGGAACCGTATCAGGATCCTCTTCAGGATCCTCCGTGAGGTCATCCTCGGGGACCTCCTCGGGGTCTTCCTCATCAGAGGAAATCTCCATAGGAGCCACAGAGCCACGGGCCAGAGCCCGAGCAGTGGAATCAAAAGAGTCCTCCTGCGGGGTGTAGAAGCGGTTACCCCACATCTCCCGGATGGGCAGATAAAACTCTAGACGCAGGCTGATGCAGCAGGTAAAGATCGGCGGCTCATGATGCCTCTAGGCTAAAGCGATCACACGTCTCCCAGGTAGACACTGCGGTCGGAATTCAGGTTAATGTGCCAGCATTCTGGCCCTCCAAGGAAGGTCAGAAGCACATCACCCAGAAATCCACGCATGCGTGCCTCCATGCTCCAAAGTAGATACTAATCGTAATCAGGCCAGAAGTTGGGGAAATCGGGAGCTCCAACTTCCTTGTCGTTGTCTTCGATGGGACACAATGTACAGATAGAAAATAACAGAAATGTAGAAAAGAGGTAAGGCATCCTACCATCATTACTAGTTATAGTAGCAAGAAACAAAACGGCGTCAAGCGCCCACAAAGCATATCAAATAATAATCATAACTATTAAATAGCAGAAATAGACAATTAAACAGTTTCAGGCAGATATATAATAGTAACACATCAGTTCCAATTATAATGATAATAATAAACAGATGTCAGACAATATATGGACTCACTATGCACATGCATACAAAGTCAAAATCCTACTCCATGGAGCTAGACATAAACGGTCGGAGAGAAAGATCAGGAGGCATGTCTACAACTCAGCTGTTGCGGCCAAAGTGCTATAATTCATCAGTTTATCCACGTGCACATTATGGCATTGTACAGACAGTCTACACTAGATCACGATATAGGACAATGCCCGGTCAGGATCGTTGGTGCGTTTGCATCGGTCTGCCCTATGGACAAAAGAGCTACCAACTGTCCATTGTGAGGTACCCGCACCCCGACGCCCCCATGGTCAACAATATAACCTACACTAGTCTACTCGGACCCGCACTAAGGTGTATTCAACTCCTAGGCAACTTGGCCTTAACAACAGTCCAATGGACATTTATAATGCATACAGACTCTATGCATAATCATGTATGATCATTATTGTTGGTAATTGAGGATACATGACGCAACGAAAAATAGGGATTCCTACCGAGGATCCATGCGAAAAAGCCATAATCCGAGTTTTTTAAATGATTTACCTCTTGAAGCGTGAATCACCAATACCATAATAGAAACGATGTCTCTGCGGTATCCACACGAACAGACTCACGAATGTCCAATGTCCGCAAAGAGGAGTCTCACGTTTTTCACACAGTGCTAGTTGCGAAGAGAAGAGAAGAAACCTGTCGCTCTCTCACTCACTTTTTCTGTAGGTGCAGCTAGGGTTCTGAATTGTGTATGTTAGCAGCCCCCTTAGCAGTACTATTTATAATAGTGACTGCCTTAAGTGAGTGTGAGCAACAGCAAGGTAAGCTGTGCAATCCTAGACCCATCTGTTATGAGTCTGGCCCATATTTGAATCCGAGTCCAACTTGGATCCATTGCTCCAATTTTAGTCTGCTATATGTGTGTAACCCTGCAGGTTCTTATTACGTTAGCAGTAATATTAAAATTCCATTTTAATATTACCAGCAGTGAGCGGTATCTAGTAACACATCGCTGCTACCCAAGTAATAAGAATATCAGTGATTTGACATAATCTTTCTGTGGCCAATGTTTTCGTGTCGTTTAGTCCCTTTGTCAAGATATCTAGATTGAACACAAGGCATGGAATGCGTCACCCTTGCATAGTCCAATCTTTCATTTCCTGATATTTGAGTAGACTTTGTAACAACAAATGAGATCAATATCTCATATTGACTCATTTGAGCATGGCCATGCATTTCGCAGTCTCACTCAATCAGGAGACCCGAAGATATCGCTCCTGTTATGTAGAAGTGACAAATCCCATCTAGGTCACTCACATCCCTCTGCATGATTTGCGGTATGTCCAATAACTAACTTTATAATCACCTTGTTATAGATGACGTTTGATGGCATTAAAACGCACAACTCCTCATATAGGAATCGTAGTGAGTTCAGGTCAAAGGACCACAAACACCATTGTCACTATGAGAATCACTTATGACACTCACGTAATGATCCATGTAGTGTTCTCATGGTGGGTCAGTCCAGTACATCATTACTCTAATATGTACTCATGTGAAGACTTGATATCTCATATCCATGACCTATGAGATGTGGTCATCGGTTTATGCACATACTAGTCTCAATGTATTATTGTTGTCCTAATTAACAATAATACTTGACTAGGGACATTTAAGAATAATGTTGTAACCAAAGGATCTCACGATCAAGTTATCCACCCAATGTCCTATGGCATCAAACTTACTATTCTAAGGACTTTATTATGTTTATCAAAAAAGAACACAATAAATGAAATGCCTCATATATATAAAATAGCATAATAGAATGTATGTAAATACAGAAAATGTATTGGCCTCTAGGGCATACACCAACAATTATTACATACTATTCCACAATATGCCACAATTGGCCAAAATAAGAATCAGCACAATCATTGGTCACTCACATGGACCCACAATAACATAATATTGTTATTAAATAAATTAATACATTTTTAGGGTGTATTATGAATTCTTGCTTAGGTTTAACTTTTCTTACAAAGTTTGTCTCTAAAGAAATTCTCTTAATTAAATTAAATTCTCTTAGGTAATTTATTCTCATACACTTAGAAAGTTATTCTAAGATTCTTAAAGTCTCACACTCTCTTGTTCTTGCCCTAATTAAAATTATCCTAAGTCTTATGAAAATTTCATTCTTGGTTCTTTAAAATTTATGAATCTCAAAGTATATCCAATTATTCCAATTTGCTAATTTTCTATCCTATTACCAATGATTTAATCACTTGATTAATTAAGTCTCAAGGTTACCAAAATTGCACAATTAAGCCCTAAAAAGGTCCTAGAGGCCGTGGCCTCCCTAGGGATTAAATTCCCAAATTTTTCATTCCATTAACTACCTAATGTACACTTGATTAATTATGAATTCCAATTGTTACAATTGTTCACAAAGAACCCTAAAATTTGGACCCCAAAATCGTGGCCATCCAAGAACCAATCCAACATCATTTTCTTCCATTTCATGCATTCCAATCCATTCAAATATATCAATATACACAAACAAATAATCTAATAGCATAAACACACTATAAACAACATGCAAACATACTAAACATGCAAATAAAGAATAACCCTCATTAGGGTTTTCTCACAATTAACCACAAATAAGGTTTCTAAATGCTAAAAGAAGTTGAGAAAGAGTGTCTTCCTCTTACCTAAGTGAAGAAAGCAAGAGAAGCCTCCTAAAACCACCTTGCAATTTTCGGATTTGCACCCTCTAAGAACCCTAAAATTTCATTCTCATTAGAATAGCACCATGCTTGAAATATAAAGCATGGATGGTCACAAAGAAGACCTTAAGAACGAAAATAAGAGAAGGGAATGAAGATTCAAGAAGCTTACCCAAAAAGCCCTAGGCTTGAAGCTTGAAGAAGATGGTGAAAATGATGGATTTTCAAGGAACCACCAACTAAAAAAGTGTTTAGAAGATGAAGAGGATTAAGAAAATAGGGTTGGATGAAAATTTTGTGATGGATGAGGGGGAGAGGAGTTGCTGCCCGAATGGCTTGGTAGAGAGAAGGAGGAGAAAAAGCTTGAAGAAGATGAAGGTAGAGAAAGAAAGTGCATAGGAAATAAAGGTGGTTGCTTTTGAGTGTTTGAATTTGGTGTAGTATAATTAATTAAATGAAAAGCACACATTTCCTCCCCACATGGTGCTGCTGCCGTGAGTGCATGGAGAGAGGAGAAAGAGTGTGTGGCTTCCATAGGAAGCTTGGAGGAAATTTCCAAGAAGCTTCCTTGAAGCTTCCTTGAGAAGCTTTGCACAATTCTTAATAAAGTGCATAGTAAGTTTGTCTCCTTAATTAAATACATCTGACAAATGATTAATTACACTGTTAGAATTATTTTCTTAGTGAACAAAATTTACAGTTGATGAAAATAATATTTTACTGTTCATTATATAATTTTATGATATAGTGATTTTATTTATCAGATAAAATCTCAAAAAATACAAACCTCCCAAACTGTGTCCGGCCTCGGGTTTAGTAAGATCCCCCGTCGACAAGTTGACAGTTCAAGGTTTACCAGCCTCAGGGAAAATATTTCGTTATCCCGGCTTCGCTCAACGCGTACGTAAAATGAGAAATATACTATAATATTTGACATTTTCAGAAAAATTCACAAAAATTCTTAAGAATCACAAATATTGAAAAATGACTATTCATCACAAAATAAATAATTTTTCGGAGTGTTTGACTGACTCTGCTCAGTGCGCATGCAAAACGAGGAATATATTAAAAATATTCAGCGTTTCCGGAAAATTTCAGAAAAATCTCCAAAAATTACGAATATTGGAAAATGACTATTTATGATGAAACAAATCATTTCCGGAGTGTTACACTGACTTTGGTCAGTGTGCACGTAAAACAAGAAATATATTCACGTAAAATAAAAAATATATTAAAATATTTAATATTTCCAAAAAATTCCAGAAAAATTCCAAAAAAATTTTTAGAAATTATAAATATTATAAAATGATTATTAATGACAAAATAAATAATTTTCGAGGTGTTACATTATGCAACTGCACCAGAAGGAGAAATGCCCGCTGCCCCTATTGATATGGTCATGGAAGAGGCCCCTACTACAAATGAAGATCGGATTCTAGCTACCATTACAAATCTTCAAGCCCAGCTTATGGATTTTTGAGTCTATGCGGAGCATAGCAATGGAAACTATGACCGTTTAAGAGCTATGGATGGTCCTTGGATAGAATTGTGCGTCACTTTCCACCACCAGAGGATGATGGGGCTTAAGCATGGATCATATCTTTTAGATAATCTAACTCTACTTTAGCTATATTATGTTTTAGGATATTTTGAACTATGTTAGTTGCTTAATGCTCATCTAACCATAGTGGGTTTATCTTTTGGACATGATGTTAGTTATCTTAGCTTATGTTACTTTTGACTAGCATGACTGGTTTTAGTATATATTGCATATGTTATTGGTTTTGCATACTTTATCTTTGGATATAATGTTAAAATGGATATCTTGTTGATGAAGTGATTATTGAATATTTGTTTTTGGCAATGGTTTTTTGTGAGTTTCAATTTATTTAAACTAACTCTTTTTTCATTGGTTGTTTGTAATCATCATAAAGGAGGAGAATTTAATTAGCCTTGACGATGATAATGGTTTTGATGATAACAAATAAGAAAAAAATGGTTGTGCAAAGATCAAGTCCCAAGGATCTTCAAGGTTAGCTTATAGGACTTAGATCTTGTGTAAAGGTAAAAAAGAATCACACTAAGCTCATATTTCATTTTTATTCAACTTAAATCTCAATAAAAAATCATGTTTAAATATTTGTGAAAATATTTATCAAGTTTACGAAAAATGATTTTAGAAAGGTTGGAAAGGTTTTGGGAAACTTTGGTTGCAAAGGCTTTTAGAAATCATCTTTTCTTAATAGCCAATAACATATTATGTGAATTCAATAAAAGATTATTTGGAAACAATAATAAGTTATTTGACAAAGTCAGAAGTGCACGTTTTGCTGTTTTAAAAGGAATAACCGATTATGAAATGTTCATAATAGGTTATTTGACAGGTTAGTAGCGCGCCTCTTGTTTTTTAAACTCCCTAACATATTATGGCTTCACAATAATCTGTTATTTGCGTGTAACAATATTTTTTGATATCACAAATAATCTATTATATGAACCAATAATCTATTATTTGTGGATAATAATCTATTATGAGAAACGAATAATCTGTTATTCGCAAGCAATAATCTGTTATGTGAAACCAATAATCTATTATTTGGGTGGTAGAAAACGAAAAATAATGGCTAGTTCACTTATATTTAATGCTCCAACTACTCCCAACGGCTCTTTAATGCATTGGGCTATAAGTGCAAGAGTTTGGGCATTAACGAAAAGTGGGAAATCAATCTAGAAAAGCTTCTTGAGCATTGAACACGAGTTTTAACTCTCTTTTCTCATAAACCCCTATTTTGAGCTTTAGTGTGCGATTCCTTGATTTCCATTGAGCTTTAATTTGTAATATCTATTTTTTTGAGAGTTTATCATTCAATCTCCGTTTGATTTCCTATAAAAGAGGGTGAGGTATCCCTCAAGAGATAAAAGGGTGAGGTATCCCTTGAAAGAGTAAAGAGTGAGGTATCCTTTGTTTGTAAAGAGGGTGAGATATCCCTCTAAACTTGTAAATGGTGAGGTATGTAACGTCCTTTTTGAGAGGGAATGTCACATCATAAAAATAAGCAATGTAGAAATGAATAATAAATCAAGACCCGGTTCATTATAAATTAGAAAGTCTATTTTAGTTGTGATTGTATAATTAAATTGGTGATTGATTTTTTTTTGTTATAATAATAAAATATAGTTACGCGACGTAACTACAACAAAGGGTAAAATAAAAGTAGACCATACATTTGAACAACATACGTAAATATATATATATTCATATCAAACTTGTTTAGTTACAACACCTGATGTATAAAAAGCAAAACTATGCATGCCTCAAAAGATTATATATGTACAGCCCACCAAAAGATAAATCATCAAGCTCCAAAAAGAACACAGATAGCCATCAGTGACTATCGACAGAATCAGCCCCTAAGAAGAAAGGGAAGGAACCGTGTCAGGATCCTTCTCAAGGTCTTCCTCGTCAGAGGAAACCCTCATCGGAGCCACCGAATTTCACGCGGGGGCTCGGGCAGTAGAGAGGAAAGAGTCCTCCTGTGGGGAGTAGTAACGTTCACCCCACATATCCCTAATGGGCAGATAAAATTCTAAATGCAACCTAACACTACAGGTAAAGATGGGTGGATCATAATGCCCTCACGCTAGCGACACTGATACGTCTCCCAAGTAGACACAACAATCTGAGCTAAAGTTACCATGCCAATAGTCTAGACCTTCGAGGAATGTCACGCGCATGTATCCTAAAAATCCCTGTGGACGGGCCGTCATAATCAAAAGCAAGTACTAGTCGAAGTCAGGCCAGAAACCGGGGAACTCGTGAACTTCCCCTTCTTCACTGACGTCTTCAGAGAATCACATAAGTAAAACAGAATAGCAAAAAATACAGAAAATAGGTAAGACATTCTACATTCAATACCTATTATGACAGTAAAGAAACAAAACGGTGCATGACGCCCACATAGTAATTCAGGAATAGTAACCAACATTAAAAGCAGATAACAAACAACTTAGCAATTCCAGGCAGTTATAACAGTAACAAGATAACAGATTAAATTTTCATATAGATAAGTAAATGTCAAAGGATATAATGACTCATTATGCACATGCACATGATACCAAAAATCTACTCCATGGAGCTAGACACAAACATCAGAGAGAATGAACAGGAGATATGTCTGTATTGCGGCTGCCGAGACCTTCAAGTGCTAAAATTCTCAATTTATCAATGTGCACATCATGGCATTGTACAAGACATTCTACACAGATCTTGATATAGGACAGTGTCTTGGTCCAGATGGTCGATGCGTTTGCATCGGTCTGCCCCATGGATAGAAGAGCTACCAACTGTCCATTGTGAGGTACGGGCACCCCGCACATAGGTGTGATTCAACTCTTAGGCAAGATAGCCTTAACAATAGTCCAACGGACTTTCTCAATGCATGCTTCAATCATGCTCATCATGTTAGACTATATCAATCATACTTCAAATGCATATGGATTCAATGCATACATGTATATTCATATATAGAATCACAACCATATCATATCATATCTAAAATCACATGTCATATCATTTACCAACAATCATTGATCCCATTCACGGACCCACATCAAGTCAATATCAAACCTCAAGGGTGAACACACACCATTCATAGTTATCATAGAAGTTAAGCCTTAATTTCATTATGTTTTTCATAACCTCACTCATACTCATGTTCTTTCTTTATTTAAGATTATTCTAAGCTATAAGACAAACTTTCATCCTTGGTTCTTTCCATTTTATGAATCCCTAATCAACTTCTAATCATTCAATTAATTAAGTTTATCTTAGTATGAAAGCCTTGTATCAAGTGTCCAAGGAGACCATAAGTCTCCGAGAGGCTAGAACGCATGCAATCTTGCACCACCCAAGTTACACGGTCATGAGGAGTTACACGGCCTCGATTACACGGCCGTGTAAAATTACATGGCCTAGGCCGTGTACTCCTCTGGAGTTTAGCAAAACACGACCTAACTAGCTTGGATTACACGACCGTGTGCCCTCACACGGCCTAGGCGGTGTAATCCTCTGGAAATGTAGAAAATCACCCAAAAATTATACTATCCTTCATACATTCCAAGATCCATCAACATACATCAAAATCATACCATTCAAACAATCAAAACACAACCAAAATCACTCAAACAAATGGGTATCTCACAAATGGGTTTCACCCCATCAACATAACAATAAGTTCCTCACCACCAAAATGGGTTGAAGAAAATAATCTTCCTTTTACCTAAGAGAAGAACAAAGAAAGTAGCTCCTTTTTCTCTTGGAAATTCGTTCTTCACCACCTCAAAATTCTAGAGTGTTCAAATCCATAAAAATCAAAATCAAAGTTTGGAAGTGGTATCCATAGTCACCAAAGTGACCATGGACCACGAAAATGAGGTCAAAAATGAAAAAGCTTTGATCTTTTACCTTAAAGCTTCAAGCTTTGAGCTTCAATGGTGGAAGAAGATAGAAGTTTTTTAAGAAATCTTCAACTAGAAAGGTGTTTAGAATGTAGTGGAGATTAAAGAAATGTGGTTGCTTGAAATTTTTGTGATGGTGGAGGGCATGGAAGAGGTGGTAACCGTGTGGTGTGGTGGTAGAAAGAAGAAGGAGAAAATTTGAGAGAAAAAGTGAAGAGCGAGAAATTGATAGTAGAAATGAAATAGACTTTTGATTTTTGAAATTAGAATAGGAAACTTAATTAAGTGAAAAGTGAGTATTTGGTCTCCAAATTTTGGCCATGTAGCCGTGTGGTGAGAGGGAGGAGAGAGAGAGAGGGTGTAGCTTCTTTAAGAAGCTTGGTTGCTTTTTCAAAAGAGGATTTGATTAGACATAAAGTAGATTACATTTGGATAAGATAATTAAGTGATAAAGTGATTAAAATAATAAGGTGATTAGGATTTTAATTACAAGCTATTACCCAATGGATAATTGTTACAGTACACAAAGCCAATATTAATTATCCAACGGATAATAGAGCGTATCGCAAAATATTACTTAACAGTACGTACAGAGATTTTACTTATCAGATAAAACCTCAAAAAACGTAAACCTCATAAACTGTGCCCAGCCTCAGGTTTAGTAAGATCCTCCATCGACGTTTCCATAGTTCAAAGTTTACCAGCCTCAGGGAAAATATTTCGTTTTCTCGGCTCTGCTTAGTGCACACGCAAAATGAAGAATATATTAAAATATTTGACGTTTCCAGAAGATTTTACAAAAATTCTCAAAAATTACAAATATTATAAAATGACTATTCATCATGAAACAAATAATTTTCGGGGTGTTACATTGACTCTGCTCAGTATGCACGTAAAATGAAAAATATATTAAAATATTCAATATTTTTGAAAAAATTCAAAAAAATTCTCAAAAATCATAAATATTATAAAATTTTTTTTTTATGATGAAATAAATAATTTTCGGGGTGTTACAAGGTATCCCAGTTTTAAGGCTCAAGCACAAAGGGTGAGGCATCCCAGAGGTGTGTTGAGTGCTTTCAATTATAAAGGTTGTCAAGCACATGTTCAAGCTTGGAGGTTTAGCGAAAAATCTTGGGTGGTTCACTTGAGGACTTGACGTAGATCACAAGAGGTGGTTGAACCAGGATAAATTCTTGTGTTTGCTCTTCTCAACTCTATCTCTTTACATTTGTGCTTTAATTTTATATGCTTACTTGAATACTTTCTATCTTGGCTTATTTATTTGTGAGTGAAGTAATTAATTTCATCTATCTATTCACTTCAATCAATCACTAGTTTTAATGAAAATTGATATATAAGTATTTTGTGAAAGATTTGCGAAAAGTTTTTATCAACTCAATTCACCACTTCTTGAGTTTGAAGCCACTTGGTAATAGTTAGAAAGGGAAACGGAAGGGTTGTGCAATTGGTGCAACACAAATGGACTACTCAAACAACCATTGATGAATTTAATTTTTTTATCTAAAATTATGATTCCATTGATTCATAAATCTTCTACATGTTTGAGTTGTTAATATGACTTTTACACGTAATTTTCTAATGACATTTCTTTCTCTTCTTTTTCGTATCAAGATTATGCTTCTTCCATCATGTAACACCATAATACAAATATCTCGATATATTCGCCATATACAAAGATAAGTAGTATTGGTCATGATACTTCTAAATTAAGCAACATTCAAACCTATAACATTTGTATAAATAATTATGGAGAGTCATAAAGAAAATGTCATACATATATACATCAATAGTCTCAAAGAGCAAAGTGTTATATATATAACTTTATACAACTCAAAGTAAAAATATACAAGAGTTGCTCATAACATATAAACTGAAACTATCTATTCTTGTTACTTTTTTTTCTTTTTCTTTTTACCTTTGGAAGGGTCTTAACCTGCTTTTTCCATGAAACACGGAACAGGGTGAGAACATAAAAGTTCTCAATAATTAAACATATATCTCATGGTATTATTATAAAAATACATGAAGGTAAATTTATAAACTATAAACTTATTAACATATTATCAATATTCAACAACTGCCCATACAATTGTAAAATATCTTTTTTCCTTGGCAAAGTGCTTATCTCACTTCTTTGCTTGACATTGGACTTAACTCATTCTATTGCCCTTGGTAATAAGCTTTCTCACTTTACTACCCTTAGTAGAGAGGTTAACTCACTCTTACTACCCCTTACATGAGTATTTTTCTCATTCCTCATGTTCCTTGACAAAGAGCTTAACTCACTACTTTGTCCTAGGTAGAGTGTTTGTTTCACTCCTCTACCACCTTTGGCAAGAGTTGGCCTCACTTCCTTGCCCTAAGTATAGAGTTTCTCCCTTTACTCAACTAACTTTGGTAAAGTGTTTTACTCACATCTTTACCCTCACAAGGTGTTTTTCTTGCTCCCATGTCTCACAACTTCATCCTTAGCAAAGAGCTTTACTCACTCTTTTGCAAGGTTAAAGGGTTTATCTCACACCTTTAATTAGGATAATTGTGCTATGGTTCAACTTTAACAAGTAAAGGAATCATCTCTTTACTAACACTCCATTTTAACCCAACTTAATAAGATATTAGAGCATTTCTCTAAAAGTTACATATTTCACTTAACTTTAACTATGAGAGAGTAAACCATGCCTCTATGATAAGTATAATTTTCTTATCAAACTTGTATTTAACATACATTATTTTCACACCACAAGTGGTACTCAAAGCCATACTAACGTGATTAAGGTCCTAGATACCTCTTTTAGGCAATTCATATCTTATGGAATGCTTAAAGACTTGAACTTTCACATATATGCTAAGTGATTATTTCTTCAATGAAATACCCCTAATAGTGTCTTAACACACATTAGGAAGCATATATGAAGGATTCCAACAAATAGGAAACTCTATTTCATCAAGAAAAACATCTCGAGAAATCCTGGTCTGGGCGCCTAGGCACCAGCTACCCATCGCTCAAGCGATGGAGTGGCAGAATGCTGCCCTATTTTTCTGCTGTTGGGATCTCAGGTACTCCATGTTGGGCGCTCAGCGCTAGCATGGTAGAAATCTTACTAACTCTTTTTGGCTGTTAGGCACTTGGGCAACCACTTGCTGGTGCCTAGGCGCTCAACTACTGGCGCCTTGGCACTCGTGCACTAGAATCTCTCTACACTATTCTATTAGTTTTAAATCGATTTCTAATTTCTCAAACTTAGTTTCTAAAGGGTTTTCAACTTCAAACATAGTCTCTAAACATATGATAACTCTTATACACAAACTCAAATCACTAACTTAGTGAAAATGTGAATCAAGAGCTCATTAACCATACCTATTTTTCTAACTCTCAACTCATGGAAAAACAAGGATATATACATGTTCTAAAACACAACCAAACATAGCCTAGGTCATAAACACTCCATGTTTGATCGTGGAAAGCAAAGCAAACCAGAAAAATCCATAAAAACTCTCTAAAACCTATTTTCTCAACTTACATAAACAAGCTTCAAACAAGAAGTTGATGAAGGAAGATGAGTTTAAGGAACTAGCACCCCTACCTCAAGTTGTTTGGATGGTGAACTTCAAGCCTTGACTTTCCCCTTCGTTGTCCACCTCTTCCTCTATTCTTCCTCCTTTTTCTCCTCTCCTTTCTCTTCTTTTCCTTTATTTTATGCTGGTGCTGCTATGTTGATCGTGAGAGAAATGAGAGAGTGGGTGAGAAATGAGAGGAAAATGACTCAAAAGTCAAATAAAGGGGCTGCTCAGTGAAGGGCGGTGGACTGAGGAGAAAATCAAGTGGAAACTTAAGATATTTAGGTGAAACTTTATATGTATTAAGTACACTTTGATTTCACCAAAAACAAGTTTCTAACTTCCATAGGTATTATAATAAATCCTAGGATTCATCTCAATCCTAGTTTTTATCATTTCCCTAATTTTCTCTATATCTGACTAATCAATCTGGTACTTAAACACTCACTTAGTATGCTTAAAAATATCAAACTAACTCTGATTATTCTCAAATTTTCACTACATCTTCGTTCATATATTTGTGACCCTGAAATAAATTCTCTATATTTATTTCCCTCAACTAAGCAACTTATGCTACTATCTAAGTCGTTTTAGCTATTTTTCACATTCTGTGTTGCAACAAAATGTCTAAACTAACTCAGTTTATCACAAAATTACGCAGACATGTCAAACATGTATTATGATACCTCTATGACCATAAATAAAGCTCACATGTTAAAAAAGGATGTTACATTTCTCCTCTCTTTTTAAAATTGTCCCCAAAATTGCTTACCTCATGTAAACAACTCCGGGTGATCTTGCTGCATGCGGGACTCTAGCTCCTATATAGCCTCCTCGGTGCTTGGTCCACCCTATACGACCTTCACTAGAGGAATCTGCTTACCTCTAAGCTCTTTGACCCTTCTGTGTACAATCCTCACTGGTAGCATTACATAAGATAAATCATCTCTTAACTATACATATTCATTTCTTATGATGTGTGAAAGATCCATATTATACTTTCTAAGTTGAGACACATTAAAAACATTGTGAAGGTTTGACAAACTAGGAGAAAGGGCTATCTGGTAGGCTACAAGTCCAACTCTCTTTAGAATTTGGTAGGGACCAATGAAACGAGGGTTTAACTTCCTTATTCTCAATGCTCTACCAATTCCTGTTGTAGGAGTGACTATCAAGAAAATATATTCTCCCTCTTCGAACTCTAGAGGTCTCTTCCATCTATCAGTATAGCTCTTTTGCCTACTTTCAGCCATAGCCATCCTATCCCTAATCATTCTGATTTGATTTGAAGTCTGTTGTACTATCTTAGGTCCTAGGATAACTTTCTCTCCAACCTCATACCAACATCATGGTGACCTGAACTTTTTACCATAAAGTGCTTCATATGGTGTCATTCCTATGCTAGTATAGTAACTGTTGTTATAGGAAAATTCCAATAAAGGCAAGAGTTTATCCCAACTACCCTACTAATCTAGTACACATGCCCTAAGCATATGCTCTAGGGTTTGGATAGCCTCTCTGACTTCCCATCTATTTGTGGGTGGTATGTTGTACCAAGGCTTAACTTAGTCCCAAAAGCCCTTTATAAGGCTCCCTAAAATCTAGATATGAATCTAGGATCTCTATCTGAAACTATACTGAGGGGAATTTCATGTAACCTAACTATCTCCTGTAAGTACAATTAGGCTAGTTTGTCTAAGGATTAACTCTAATTGGCAAGAAGTGGTCATACTTGGTTAGTCTATCTACTATAACCCAAATTGCATCATACCCTGGCTGAGTCCTAGGCAAACCAATCACAAAATCCATTAGATATGATTCTCTTTCCACTCGGGGATCTCTAATGATTTGAGAGGTTCAGAAGGTTTTTGGTGCTCTATCTTAACTTTCTAGCACAGCAAACACTTAGACACAAACTTCGCTATATTTTTCTTCATTCCAAGCCACCAAAACATCTTCCTATGATCCTGATACATCTTAGTGACCCCAGGATGGATGGTGAATTGACTCCTATGAGCCTCCTCTAAGATCTTTTCTTTGATTGCAGATTCTTTTGGAATGTAAAGTCTATCTCTAGACTTATTCATTCCATCATCCGCTATATCAAATTCCTGTTGATCCCTTAAGAAGATTTGCTCACTTATCTTACTTAGGTTTCATCCTCTCTTTGAGCTTCTAGAATTTAAGTTCTCAGGTCACTAACTATGTCCACTCTACTCATAAAGAGGCTATGTGGTGTCACAGTTACCGTAAGACTCAAGTCTCTAAATCTCTCAAGAAGTTTACCCTCTTAAATCATCATCTGAGACACATGTAGAGATTTCCTACTTAGTGTATCAGCTACTACATTGGCTTTAACAGGATGATACTTAAGCTCAAAGTCATAATCCTTTAAGAACTCCATCCATCTTCTTTGTCTCATGTTTACCTCCTTCTGATCAAACAAGTATTTTAAACTCTTATGATTGCTGAACACCTCAAACTGGACTCCGTATAAGTAATGTCTCCATATCTTTAAGATAAACACTACGACAGCTAATTCGAAATCATGAGTAGGGTAGTTCTCCTCATGAGGCCTCAATTGCCTTCATGTATAGGCAACTATTTTCCTATTTTACATCAGAACACACCCTAAACCCATCTTAGAAGTGTCACAAAGCACCTCCAAGTTCTCTTAAGGATTCAGAATTACCAAAATTGGTGTATTAGTTAACCTCAACTTAAGCTCTTGGAAACTATCCTTACACTCTTGAGTCCATGCAAAAGTATTACATTTCCTAGTTAATCTAGTCAAAGGTTGGTCTATCTGAGAGAATCCATTGATGAATCTCCTATAGTACCCAACCAGGCCTATAAAACTCCTTATCTCAGTCACAGTGGTGGGTTTCTCCCACTATACCCTTGCCTCAACTTTATTAGGGTCTACTGAAATCCCTCTTTGAGAGATCACATGCCCTAGAAACTGAATTTTTGTAAGCCAAAACTCACATTTGGACAACTTAGCAAACAACTTCTTCTCTTTAAAAATCTATAAGACCATTCTAACATGTAGCTCATGGTCCTCCACTGTTTTTGAATAGATTAGGATATCGTCTATGAACACTACTACAAACTTGTCTAGGTAGGATAAAAAAATCTTGTTCATATAGTTCATGAACACCGCTGGTCCATTCGTCAACCCAAAGGACATCACGAGGGACTCATAATGTCTATACATAGTCCTGAAAGCGATTTTAGGGACATCCTCATCCCTAACCCTTATCTGGTGATATCATTATCTTAGATAAATCTTTGAGAACATTGATGCTCCTCTCAATTGATTGATCAGATCATCTATCCTAGGCAACAAATACTTATTATTGATGGTTACATTATTTAATTACCTATAATCTATGCAAAGTCTCATGGTATCATCCTTCTTTTTTACTAGTAACATAAGTGCTCCCCAAGAAGAAACACTTGGTCTTATGAATTGTTTGTCTAACAATTCCTCTATTTGCTTTTGAGCTCTGCTAGTTTTAAAGGTTCTATCCTATAAGGTCCTATAGATATAAGTCTCATCCCAGACACTAAATATATAGTAAACTCTATTTCTCTCGTGGGTGGTAACTCAACTATATCACTCAGGAATACTTTTGGGTACTCCCTCACCACTAGTATATCCTCTAGGCTCTGTTCAACATCAACACTTAAGGAGAAAAAGAGAACATATCCTAGAGCTCCCTCTACTAAATAGTGATTCACCTGGTTAGCATTGAGATACACTAACTCAGAAGAGATAACTTTAGTAGATATATCTAACATAAACACGATGGTTTTATCTAAACAGTTTAAAACCACATGGTTGGAGGACAACTAATCCATGGCGAGAATGACATCAATATCTATAAGGGGTAAACAAATAAGATTTACAAAGAAAATTCTATCTTCTACTTTTATACAACAATCTAGACATACTTTGGAAGTTGCAACTGATTTACTAGTGGGAGTGGAAATAGATAAGTCATAACGAAGGTCTGTCATAGGTAAACCTAGTATTTCCACACAATCACAAGAAACAAAGGAGTTAGATGCTCCTGAATCATATAAAATAGTTAAAAGGTGATTATGGATTAAGCATTTACCTTGGATCAGATCTGAAGACTGAGTC
This sequence comes from Ormosia semicastrata, assembly GCA_029884595.1. Lineage (NCBI taxonomy): Eukaryota > Viridiplantae > Streptophyta > Magnoliopsida > Fabales > Fabaceae > Ormosia > Ormosia semicastrata. The sequence goes on along the minus strand of JAQQTO010000050.1, from coordinate 745,832 downwards.
ACCTCTTTACCAACAATTAATGCTGACTCTCCCACTTCCAAGATTGTTGATGAAAAGGAGAAAGGTCATTCTCTCTTTAAGATTGTTGAAATAGGAAAAGATCCTCCTGTTTCCCTTGATTCATTGCAGATAGGTCCTCCCATTTCTCATAATTCATTGCACAAAGGGCCGAAATCTTTTGATAAACTGAAATTTGATCTATCATCTGTTGAAAAATTGAGACCTCCATGGCCTGATGAAATTCCACAAGATAAGGTGTATTCAGAACAACCAAGTTCAAGTCAAGTTTAAAATGTATTTGGAGAGGATTCCAAGGCTAGTGACAGAGTATGGAGGCAAAGATTTGATAAAAGAAAGGCATTATCTTACTTCTCTTGCTTCAAGCTATCATAATAATAATAGGCAACATCGAGCTAATGATGTTAAATAAGCACTTTTCGAGAGGCAACCTAAATTTTCTTTGTTTTTCTTTACTCTTTTATTTTTGTTGTTATTTTGTTATTTGTTATTTTATTGATTATCATTTTTCTGTTTTTATTTTGAAGGTAATATTAAGTCGGCTTAAGTACCCCTCTGAGTTCAAAGCATTTGTAGGAGGATGTATATAGTTGTCGGCTGCCAAAAAGAGTTTTTCTTTTCCTTTCTTTAATATTTTATTTTCACATTTTTTTATTGAGTCATACTGTGCATGTCGGTGTGTTGAATTGAATATCCAATGATTATTTAAAATATAGATTGATCTAATTTCTTGGAATATTACATGAGAATCTATGAGTTGCATTTATCTCTTTTGTTTCAATTGTGTATGAATGTTCTTCCTATCTTTATGATTGATAGACCTTGGATTATACATGCATGTCAAGCTTAGTGAAAGTTTATGAGAATGCATGTGTGTGAATGATTTACATCTAGAAGATTGTTTGATTCTCTCTTGAGGTGAAATCCTAGGCAGTGCATGATTAAGGAAAATGATAAGGGCCTTCTTTGGACTGTTTAAGCCTTTCAAGCCAACCTGTGAGCACAGTATATCCCTAGGTCCCTTTTGCAGCCTTGTTATTATTTGACCTTTATTTTTTTTCTTTTTTCCACATTTTCCTTTTCTCATACCCATATATAAAAAAAAATTCTCTTTTACATAACCTTTGTTGAATGATATCTTGTATTATTTTATTACTCAAGTCTTTGTTATTTTTGTGCATAAAATTTTATGGAGCCGAAAAATTCAAAAATTTAAAAAAATTTAAAAGTAAAAAGAAAAAAAAGTTCACTTATTGTGTTGCAAATAAATAAGTTTAGGGATTGAGGTGTTGGAAAAGGAAAGAATAAAAAGAAAAGAACGAAAAAAAGTGAATGTTATGTTGATTCTTATGCTCTGTTTTGCACTTGTTAAATATTTTGAGGTTTGGATTGTGAAATTTGCATGATTTTGCATTTCAACTTTTGTTTTTATTATCTTACCCTTTCTTTTTTAACCCATACCCTTGGCTTTATATTACAAGTTTTGTAAAGTCCCTTTTGATCATTGGTTATGTGTTGTTTACATTAGTGGAGAGAGAGATGAAAAACAATCCTATATATGTGGGTTTGATGTGCATTTGTAGTTTTATAAATCTATCTGAGTTTGTACTTTATGAGGAGATTGGGTCTTTTATTTATGTTTTTGGGAAGTCATTTTTGCATAAGAGTTGCATGTGAGAGACGATGTGATAAATGGATTGTTCATGTGTGACACTTTGAAATTAGGTTGTGAAGCAATTTCTGAGGATATGAATGATATTCACTACCTGGTGTTGTCATGTTTGAGTCTGTGTGTGTTTAGTTTTTATTTGTTTAGTCTTCTTATTTTCTTTTGTTTTTGTTTTTCTTTTTGTGCTTGAGGACAAGCAAAAGCTTAAGTTTGGGGAAGTGATAAACCTACAAAAATTCATATTTTTACGGTTCAAAATCTTGGGTTTTCATCATCTTTTAATTTTTTTATTGAGTTTTGTTCTCAAGTCTTGTTATGTTTTTATTATTTTAATTGTGTTCTTATTCCGTGTTTTTATGTATTTTTTTTAGGTAATTGCACGTGGAGAAGATTGGATGCTTGAACAAGGAAGAAAATAAAGAATTTCATCTCGACACCAGCGCCTGAGTGTTGGGTCTCCATAGCTTGAGCGCGTGACGCACACTAGAGAATTTTTGCTTAAGTGAGCCAGTGTTGGAAATTGAGCGCTTGAGCATTGAACACGTAAATAGCAGCATGAATTTCTTTTAAATAAGAAAGTTTTGCCAAATTCAGGACACTTTTTACACACTTTGACACACTTGGACAGAACACAACAGCCATCAAGAGGCACAAACCCTAATGTGGTGTGGGCGCAATTAGGCTTGAAGATTAGGGTTTTTCTTTAACCTTTCCATCTTTCTACAATGGAGTTTACCATATTCTTCCATTTGTGTTCTTCTTTTTCCATGTGTAACTAATTTTCTCTTATTAGGGGGATGATGAATCTTGTTCTTTGATGAAATAACTTCTTTTATGGGTTTAATTTATGTTTTTATTTCATGATTTACTTGTTTATCTCTATTCTTAATGCTTTTCTAAACCTGATCAATTTGGGAATTATCTTTTGGGTTGATGTATGATTTGAAAAAATTTGCATGAACCTAAAACATGTGATAAACACCATAATTTCTACAATCGCTAGGAATAGACGTTGTGGGTTATGTGGTCTTTCTTTTAATTCTCTAGTTCTTGATAATGTCTTTCTATTTGGAGTTAAACTAAGGGATTAGTTAATTTCAAATAGTGTAAGAGGATTAATATACTAATGGATTGAGTATTAATTAATTTTGGGAATTGACCATAAATCATTGAAATAGAACATAGTTAAACCAATATTTGAATGTGCATTTAAAGAGTTCAAGTAAAGTCTGAACCCTAACACTTTAATACCATTGTTTTCACCCTTTTGATTTATTGTTTTGCTTACTTATATTTCTTTTTAATTGAATTTACAATAACTTTCTTTTTTTATTAGCTTAAATAGTATCGCTTTCAGCGAATTTAGTAATTAATAACTTAATTATCGGGGAATGATACTCTTACTCACTTTATATTACTTTTACAATTCAGTGCACTTTTCGATTTCACAATAATATGCCCCAGTTGGCCACAAGCATAACAAAATGATTACCCCGCCAAGCAAGGCCTGTCTCCGTTCTGCTTCCTGCACTTGGGACATTTAAGCCCCCTGCTCTTCCTTGGACCTACTTACCCTTGTCCTGTGGGTAACCCGGTTTAGGAGTACTTTTCTTCTCATCAAACCTCTTCCACTTCTAGAAGCCTTGTGTCCTTTATTTTGTTTGGAGTTAGAGACTACCCAATTCCACAATTCTGTACTTATTTACTAAAGAAGGGAAATCTCTGATCTCCATTGGCTGTATCATTCTCTTGATATCTTCCCTCAATCCAGATTCGAATTTGACACACTTCCAACTATCATCCAGGTTGAGCCTGTATTGAGAAGAAAACTTGAATAGCTCATCAAACTTTGCCTTTTATTGACCTAAAATCATACCTTCTTGCTCAAGCCTAAGGAATTCAACCTCGTTATCCTCTTGCAAGGTCCTTGGGAAGTATTTCTCCAAAAAGGTGCTCCTGAACACTTCCCACATAATTTGTGTCCCTACTGCTTCCAACAATCTCCTAACACTTCTCCACCAATGCTCCGCTTCCTCTCTGAACATAAAGGAAGCGAAGGAAACTCTCTATTCATCTAAACATATCACGACCTCAAAGATCTTCTCCATTTCGGTCAACCATTCCTCGGCCTTCATCGAATCGTATTAGCCTCTAAAAGGTGGAGGGTTCAACCTTCTGAACTCTGAAAGATCTTAAAAATTCTGATTCTTTCCAACTTGTACCTCCTGCATTGCTGGTGGTACTAGTAGTGGTATTGGTTGCTGAGGTTAGTTGGCTCCTAGTCTGTCCAACATGCTAGCGATAATGATTGTTTGCTCTCTCATAGCATTAGCCATTGCTATAATAGTCTCTGCCATATCTGGGCCCTCACTAGAAGAGTTCCCACTTCCTCTAGTATGCCTCAGAGATGTTATATTTTCCTGTACACACAGAAAATTACACATTGAGTTGATCAACCTCAATATCATGTAATAGTACAACAGTAGCTAATAACATTCAAACAAAAGGCAAGTCATGCAGTTCTATTCAAACATCTCACAAAAGAGACAAGAAATGCACAACACAAAGCAAAACTTCCTAACATGCCTAAGCATAGTTAGTCCATACCCTGACTCAACAAGATGAACTGCTCTGATACCATAATGCAACACCCTAATACAAATATCTCGATATATTCGTTATATACAAAGATAAGTAGTACTAGTCATGTACTTCTAGCTTAAGCAACATTCTAACCCATAATATTTATACAAATAATTATGGAGAGCCATAAAGAAAAGGTCATACATATATATATCAATAGCCTCAAAGGGTAAAATGTTATACATACAACTTTATACAACTCAAAGTAAAAATATACAAGAGTTGCTTAGAAAATACATAAACTGAAACTATCTAATCTTGTTACTTTTTCTTCTTGTTCTTTTTCCTTTTCGATGGGTCTTGACCTGCTTTTTCCATGAAACACAGAACAGGGTGAGAACATGAAATTTCTAAGTAATTAAACATATATCTCATGACATTATTATAAAAATACATGAAGGTAAATTTATAAACTATAAACTTATCAACATATTATCGATATTAAATAACTGCCCATAAAATTGTAAAATATAATTTTTGCTTAATAAAGTGCTTATCTCACTCCTTTGTCTGATATAGGACTTAACTCATCCTATTGTCATTAGTAATAAGATTTTCTCACTTTACTACCCTTAGTAGAGAGCTTAACTCACTTTTACTACCCCTTACATGAGTGCTTTTCTAAGTCCTCATGTTCCTTGACAAAGAGCTTAACTCACTACTTTGTCCTAAGTAGAGTGTTTGTCTCACTCCTCTACCACATTTAGCAAGAGTTGGCCTCACTTCCTTGCCCTAAGTAGAGAGCTTCTCCCTCTACTCAACTGACTTTGGTAAAGTGTTTTACTCACATCTTTACCTTCACAAGGTGCTTTTCTTACTCACTTGTCTCACAACTCCATCCTTAGCAAAGAGATTTACTCACTCTTTTGTAAGGTAAAGGGGTTTATCTCATACCCTTAATTAGGATAATTGTGTTATAGTTCAACTTTAATAAGTAGATGAACCATATCTTTACTAACACTCCATTTCAACCCAACTTAATGAGATATTAGAGCATTTCTCTAAAACTTGCATATTTCACTTAACTTTAACTACAAAAGAGTAAATCATGCCTCTATGATAAATATAACTTCTTATCAAACTTGTATCTAACATACCTTACTTTCACATCACAAGTGATACTTTAAGCCACATTAAGGTGATTAAGGTCCTAGATACCTCTTTTAGGCAATTCCTAGCTTATGGAATGCTTAAAGACTTAAACTTCCACATATATGCTAAGTGGTTATTTCTTCTATGAAACACTCCTAATTAGTGTCTTAACACACATTAGGAAGCATATATGAATGATTCCAACAAGTAGGGAACTCCATTTCATCAAGAAAATCATCTTGAGAAACCTAGTATGGGCGCGTAAGCGCCAGCTACCCAGTGCTCAAGTGCTGGAGTAGTAGAATGCTACCCTGTTTTCCTACTATTGGGCATTCAGGAGCTTTATGTTGGCGCTTAAGCGCTAGCACGACAGAAAGCTAGCTAACTCTATCTGGTCGTTAGGCACTTGGGCAGCCACTTGCTGGTGCCAAGGCACTTAACGCACAGAAACTTGTTGAGGAGTTTCTGATCACTGGGCGCTTGGATGCTCAAGTATTTGCGCCTAGGCGCTCATGCATCAGAATCTCTCTATACTATTCTATTGGTTTTAAATCAGTTTCTAATCTCTTAAACTCAGTTTCTAAAAGGTTTTCAACTTCAAACATGGTCTTTAAACATATGATAACTCTTATACACAAACTCAAATCACTAACTTAGTGAAAATATGAATCAAGAGCTCATCAATCATACCTGTTTTTCTAACTCTCAACTCATGGAAAAACAAGGATATGTACATGTTCTAGAACATAACCAAGCATAGCCTACATCATAAACACTCGATGTTTGATCGTGGAAAGCAAAGCAAACCATAAAAATCCATAAAAACTCTCTAAAACCCATTTTCTTAACTTACACAAATAAGCTTCAAACATGAAGTTGATGAAGGAAGATGAGTTTAAGGAACTAGCACCCCTACCTCAAGTTGTTTGGATGGTGAACCTCAAGCTTTGACTTTCCCCTTTGTTTTCCTCCTTTTTCTCTCTTCTTCCTCCTTCTTTTCCACTTCCTTCTCTCATTTTCCTCTATTTTATGATGCTATTTTTGTGTTGATCATGAAAGAAATGAGAGAGTGGGTGAGAAATGAGAGGAAAATGACTCAAAAATCAAATAAAGGGGTTGCTCAGTGAGGGGTGTTGGAACAAGGAGAAAATTAAGTGGAAACTTAACATATTTAACTGAAACTTTATATCTATTCAGTACACTTTGATTTCACCAAAATAAGTTTTCTAACTTCCATAGGTATTATAATAAATCCTAGGATTCATCTCAATCCTAGTTTTTATCATTTCCCTATTTTTCTCTATATCTGACTAGTTAATCAAGTACTTGAACATTCACTCAGTGTACTTAAAAATACCAAATTAACTCTGATTATCCTCAAAATTTAACTACATTCTCGTCCACATATTTGTGACTAAGAAATAAATTCTCTATATTTATTTTCCTTAACTAAGCAACTTATGTCACTGTTTGAGTTATTTTAAGCTACTTTTCACATTATGTGTTGCAACAAAGTGCCTAAACAAACTCAGTTTGTCACAAAACTAAGTAGACATGCCAAGCATGTATTATGATATCTCTATGACCATAAACAAAGCTCACATGTTAGAAAGAGGATGTTGCACATCAAGTTTTTGCTTTAGCTTTATCAAGCTTTGATTATTTTCATTAAGCTTTTCTTCGATTTCTTGCTACCTTCCATTTCGATTCTTTGCTATATTCGATTTTGATATTTCGATTCTTCAAGTTTTATCATTGCTTCTATTTATGCTATGCTCTGATACCATAACTGAAGCAGAATCATCGAAACATCAAAATCGAAGATAGCAAAAAAATGAAATTGTTGATATCATAACAATCGTAGTAGTTAGAAAGGGAAATGGAGGGGTTGTGCAATTGGTGCAACACAAATGGACTACTTATATAGTCTTTGATGAGTTTAATTTTTTTAATTATGATTCCATTGTTTCATAAATCTTCTACATGTCTGAGTTGTGTATATGACTTTTACACGTAATTTTCCAATGGTATTTCTTTCTCTTCTTTTTTGTATTAAGCTTTTGCTTCTTCAGTTTTCATCAAGCTTTTCATCAATTTCTTGCTATCTTTCATTTCGATTCTTTGCTATCTTCAATTTTGATCTTTTGATTTTTCAAGTTTTATCATTGCTTCTATTTATGCTGCGCTCTAATACCATAACAGAAGCAGAATCTTTGAAAGATCAAAATTGATGATAGCAAAAGAATTGAAATTGATGATACCATAATAATCGAAGTAGTTAGAAAGGGAAATAGAGGGGTTGTGCAATTGGTGCAACTCAAATGGACTACTCAGATAACCATTGATAAGTTTATTTATTTATTTTTAAAGTATGATTCATTGTTTCATAAGTCTTCTACATGTTTGAGTTGTTGATATGACTTTTACATGTAATTTTCCAATGACATTTCTGTCTCTTCTTTTTCATGTCAAGCTTTTGCTTCTTCCATCAAGTTTCTAATTCAACTTGTTGCTTCACCTTTCATTAAGCTTCTGTTTTGTTTTCATTAAGCTTTTCTTCAATTTCTTGCTATCTTCGATTTCTTGTTACCTTCCATTTTGATTCTTTGCTATCTTCGAGTTTGATCTTTTGATTCTTCAAGTTTTATCTTTGCTTTTATTTCTACTGCACTCTTAAACCATAACAGAAGCAAAATCATCGAAAGATCGAAATCAAAGATAGCAAAGAATCAAAATCACTGATACCATAATAATCGAAGTGGCTAGAAAGGGAAATAGAGGGATTGTGTAACATCCTAACTCCAATTACCGTATTATATTTGCCAATTACACGAGTAAATAGAGTTAAGTGTGTTACTTCTAACTTATACTAGTAATACTAGCTTCATAATGATCATGTACGTCATTATAAAGAGCGTTGAGGGAAAAAGAGATTACATAAACATACAAGTCTTTACATTGTATATACAAACTAAGCCTCGTAGGTTGTAAGTACAATACATGAAAACTTAGACAATCCAAAGTAAACATTAAACAAAACAAAATAAAACTAAACTAATGCATTCGTTGTTCTTTTTAACTTCTTTCCCTTGGAAGGATCATGACCTGGATTTATCATGAAAACAACAAACTGGGTGAGAATTCATAATTCTCAATAGTATAAATACCTATATGACATCATGATAAATCAATTATTCATATTTAACTTTTAATTAAACATTAATCAATGATAAACAACCACCCATATAGTTGTCGTAACATCCTAAGACCAGAATCTCAATATATGTGGCATACAAAGAGATACCTAGCATTATAATGTCACTACATACATATTAATCTAATACATGTATCCATAATATTCGTTGGAAACATTATAGAGAGCCTTATGAAATGCGAAAAACATAAACAGCATAGTAGAATGCATAAACATATACAACGTTAGCCTTGGTAAAGGCTTAAAGTATTACATAACTTTAAACATTTCAAAAGAAATAATAAAAGATACAATATTTATAACATAAACTATAAAGCTACTATAGTCTTTAGCTTCCTTCTTCTTCTTACTTTTAGAAGAAGTTTCACCTAGAATTACATGATACACAGCGGGGTGAGAAACTATATTCTTAGTATGAGTAATCAAAACCAGCATACATAACATAATAAATTATAATCACATATTTTATACATCAATAAACCTTTATTTTTTGTCATTTACACTCTTTATGTACTTAATTGATTGAGCTTGGTTATGTTTTGTAAGTTTGGACTCAAATTGAGCTTAATTGATTTTTTTTAGCATTATTGAGATTTTACATTGTTTCTGTATTTCGGTCATATCTTGAGTTCTATATATCTAAAAATTATGTATCTTACCTTGTAAGAAAGATAAGAGAGAGCTCTACAACTTTCATGAGAGCTCCAAGGAAAAATCGGACATCTAGTAGAGCTAATTGGGCTTAGAAGTCAGAATATGGGTTTTGTGATTGGAACCTGAATAGTATGTAGTAATCAGGGCATAACTCGAGCTGTAGAAACTGCCTTAGGCTGAAACTTTGGCATTTGAAATTTAAGACCCAAATCTACAACTTTCATGAAGAACATAAGAGGAAATTCAGATGGCTTGGAGTTCATATTGTGCTTGCAAGTTAGAATAGAGGAGTTGTAGTTGGGCCTGAATAGTGTGCAGTAATCAGGGCATATCTCGGGCTGTAGGAACTGAAATGGGCTGAAAGTTTGGCATCTGAAAGTTAAGATCTAGATCTACAAGTTTTATGAAGACCACTTTTCTAGAATCTGACGCATGCCATAAGTTCAATATTGAATGATTTCGAAGACAAGAATCTCTATAATTTTTCACTCATCAAACTACTATTTGGCATTTTCCACTCATTCACCCACTCATCCACTCACTCATTAATCAGCCCCTTATCATTTTGTATCCTTCATCCTCTATAAAAAGGGATCTTTGGCTGATCATTTAGAGAATTTTGATTTTAGAGATCAAGATCATGTTATTGTGTTATTTGTTTCTCTTATTATAATTTTCTTATGTTCTAAATTGAAGTTATGTTCTTCTTCTTCTTCTCTATTTCTTTTTTCTTGTCTATGAGTAACTAATTTTCATTTTACTTAGGTGAAAGGATGAAGCTTTTAGTAATAAATTAAGGTTATATTAATTTCTTTCTTGTGCTTAAATGATATATTATCAAGTGGTCATTATATATATTGTATTTTGTTTCCAATCAATTTAGAAACCCTCATTGTAAAATGCAGATCTTGATTCATTGTAGACAAGAGGTTGGTACAATTAATGCTTGATCCCATTTATAAGTGGTGGTGTTAATAAATAATTAAAGGAACCATAATATAACTATATATATAATTTTAAATGAACTTTGAATATTGTATTTTCTGATTGGAACCTCCATTATACATGAATTCTAATTGAGTCATAAAAAAGAATAAATCTTATCCTTAATTTACTTACCAAGAGTGGATCTCCAACCCAAATAAATCTTTTTTTATTTGCGACCAAGTTTTATCACCTTTATTGTTGTGACAAAATATTTTCCTTACGTCACTAAATTTTTTCTTCATCAATTTCCTGTGGATCGACCTCGAACTCTCGAGAATTTATTACTTGAAACAACCTGCACTTAGGTTTGTAACTTTTAATTCGCATCAATAAACATAATCTTAACACATGCTAAGTAAGATATGTTTAAAGCATTTACAAGGTCTAGCTATAACATTTAGATAAACCAAGTTAACATAAATTTCATATATTCATGCTTAATCCAACTTAGAACCAAGATGTTAAGCTTAGGAATTTTTGATTTAGTGTATGATCTGGTGGTAAATAGAGGAAGAACTCATCCTCACATTTCATATATTTTGGTACGCCGAGAAGTTTGTTTTTCATCCTTCCTCAAATAGGCTTTCGGATTTCCCGTTTATCTCTTTTGGCCTTGACACTATCAAGATATCATGGTTATGTCTTTACTCAAAAGAATCTTTCGGACACCCATCTGTCTCCCTTGGCCTTCATGAATGGGCATCAAAGGACATTCATCAAGATCAATACTACTAATTATTCCTATCATACATATATCTAAACACCAACTTATCACTCAGTACTCTTAAGTGACATACTTTACCACAAAAGTAGCCTAAGGTGCTAGATACTTACTTAAGACAAACTATAACTCTTGAATGCTCAAAGGTTTATACATCCTCATACATGCTAGGTGATAATTTTCCTCTTGAAAATATCCCTATTTGTGCCTTAACACACTTTAGGAAACATATACAAATGATCTCATCTAGCCAAGAACTTAAAAACATAAAAAATGACATTTTTGAAAATTCTGGCCTCAGACACGGGCCATGTCTGATGACATGCCCCCCATGTCTTTCTCTGTTAGCATAGTTTCACGAACTGTAACAGGCAGAGAGGGACACGACCCCCCATCGTGTCTTCGAACATGGGCTGTGTCTCTCAACCAAATAAATTCTGTCGAACTGTAGTACTATTCCATTAGTTCTTTTCTTAGATTTTGGTCATTTCAATCCAATTTCTAGGTAATCTTAGGTCCTTAATCAGTTATTAAACACTTAGGAATCATCAATCACTAACTTAAAACTCTTAATTTGGATTCATGCACCTAAATCACAAATCTTTGACCTAAACCCCTCTTTTGGGCATCAATGGTCTAAATGAAGTGTTCTAAGATTCTATCTTCAACTTATACTATGAACAAGTCATAAATGACCAAAGAAACACAAACATACAAGCCAAACACATCAAACACCTCTAAAACTCAATTTGACCTATTATGCACCATAAGTGCATCTATGGTGAAAATAGAGAAAATAGATGAAGATAAACATAAAACCCTTACCTTTGGAGCTGTGAAGATGAATCAAGCTTGGTTAGATCCTCAAGCCTTAGCTTTACCCTTGGCTTTCCTCTTTCTCTCTTCCTCTTCCTTAGTATTTGCTTCCTCTTCTTTCCTCCCTTCTTTCACGTTTTCTATTTTCAGATTTATGAAGTAAGAAGCCGTGAGTGGAGGCTTATAAAAAATAAACTAAAGACTCATATGGCCTTTAGGCCAAAAGTGATAAATTCTAATATGCTAAAACACTCAGATTTAGCTAATTCAAGATTTTCAACTTCCAACAACTTTAAAATAAATACTATGATTCATATAAAAAGTCGTTTCACCATTATATGATATTTCCATATCTACTAGTGGTTAATTTAGCTATAAATAGACAACCAGTATGTCTAAAAATATCAAACTAACTCAGTTTACCTTGAAACTTTAATCGTAACTTATTTCATACATTTGTGACCTAGAAATAAATTATTCACATTTAATTCCCTCGTCTAAGCAATTTATGCTATTATCAGAGTCATTTTAAGCTACTTTTCACACTCCGAATTGCAACTAAGTACCTAAACTAATTCAGATTGTCACAAAAATAAATATGCATGCTAAGCAAGTCATATGCTACCTTTTGAACACATCAACAAGTCTAACATGTCATTTTGGGGTATTACAGTTGTAATCATTATTTTACTTAACAAAGTGTTGTTCTCACTCCTTTGTGCTTAATAGAGGGTTTCTCTCACTCCTCTCTTATGACAAGGTATTTTTCTCACTACCTTGTTTCATAGACTACTCTATTACAAAGTGTTTTTCTCACTACTTTGCAACATTAAGTGTAATATCACTGCTCAAAAGTAATTTAGAAACATACTCATGTTAATGCTCAACTTTTGGTTACACAAAAGCTTGCATTGCTAGATATATGCTAGGTGGTTATTCTCTTCTAGAATTATCCGTAAAAATGTCTTAACTTACACTACAAAGCATATATATAAGATCCCAACAAGTAGGAAACTTTATCTCCTCAGAAAAAAGAACAGTGAACATTCTATCAACGAGCGCCTAAGCGCTCACTTTCTTAGCACTTGAGTTTTCCATGATAGCAAAATGCTCCCCAAGTTTCTGTCATTGGGCGCTTGAGTGCCCAGTCACTAAGCGATTAAGTGCTCAACACTTTAACATTTTGGACATGCGCGCTTAGTGGGCACCTAGCACTAGAAACTTCTTTTCCTTTCTGGCCTTGAACGCTTAGGCGCTCACTTCTTGGGCGCATAGGCGCCCTAGCACCAAAAACTTCTTTCTACTTTCTGGCCTTGAGCACTTAGGTCCTCACTTCTTAGGCGCTCAAGCATTAGAACTTCTCTTTGTCCCTACTGGGCTTGAGCGCTTAGGCACTCAAGTACCAAAAACTTTTCTTATTGTTCTATTGAATTTCTAACCAGCTTGGACCCTCAAACTTAGGTCCTAGATGGTTTCTAACCTAATGAAACTCTTATACTCCATTTCAAAAACAACAACTCATGGAAATATGATCAAAAGTAAATCACCCAAAAACCCACTTTTACTAAACTCATAAACATGAAGTTATAAGGGTGTTTACAAGTTTCACAACCTCAACTATGCATGAATCAATTCAAAACAACATAACTCAAGTTCATACAACTCAAACTACTGAGAAATCTCTCAATAACCTAATTTTACTCAACCTTGCATGCATCTAGCATCAAGAAAGAATGGAAAAGGGTAGAGTTAAAGAATACGCTCCCCTACCTTGACTTCCAAAGATGATGGTGTTAGGCTTGATTCCTTTTTCCTTTTTCCTTGGTTTCTTCTTCTTCCTCTCCTGCTTCTTCCTCTTCCCTTTGCTTCCTTTTCTTTCCTCTTTTTTTTCCTACTCTTCTTTCCCTCTACTGGAGACGTGAAAGAGAGAAAATGAAAAGAAACAAAGTCAAAGAAACAAATCTAGAAGGACGGTGGAAGCTTATGGAGAGATAAGGATTACTTTAGATATTTTGCTGGAAACATTATATCTCTTAGGAATACTTTGATCTTACAAATCCAAGCTTCTTAACTTCCATCGGTGTTATAGAAAATCTTAGTATTCATCTCAATCCTATTCTCATTATTACTTTATTTTTTATACACCTAAAACTGTCACTTAAGTCCTATTACTCTTCCTCAACTTAAACTAAACCTAAGAAAATAAGTTAATAGGCTTACAGGTATCTGCCTTAACTTGTATTCATCTCCAGAAAATTATCAAATCTTTACTTGATATCTTCATAAAAATTCATAATTTTTCAAGATATTTGTCTATATAATCTAGCCCTTAAACTCTCACTAAGTGCTACTAAAAATACCAAACTAATTCAGTATTTTTCATACACCTAAAACTGTTACTTAAGTCCTATTACTCTTACTCAAGTTAAACTAAACCTAAGGAAATAAGTTAATAGGCTTACAAGTATTTGTCTTAACTTGTATTCATCTCCAGAAAATTATCTATTGTTTACTTGATATCTTCATAAAAATACATAATTTTTCAAGATATCTATCTATTTAATCTAGCCCTTAAACTCTCACTCAGTGCTACTAAAATTACCAAACTAATTCAGTTAATCCTCCAAAACTAAATATAATTAGTTTTTTCCTTAAATGATCAAAAAATAAATTCTCCATTTCTATCTTCATTTTTATAAGCAATTTATGTTATTCTTTGAGGTAATAACAACTATTTTCATATTTAGTGTTATAGCAAAGTTCCTAAACTATCTCAGATGGCCACTAAAATTAACAAGTAATTCAAGCAAGAGTTATAGCACCTCTATAACCATATTCAAGACTAATAGATTAAGAAGGATGTTAAAGGTTGTGCAACTAGTGCAACACAAATGGACTACTCAAATAGCCACTGATGAGTTTTTTTTTTTCTAAATTATGATTCCATTGTTTCATAAATCTTCTACATGTTTGAGTTGTTGATATGACTTTTACATGTAATTTTCCAATGGCATTTCTTTCTCTTCGTTTTTGTATCAAGCTTTTACTTCTTCCGTCAAGTTTTTGCTTTAGCTTTCATTAAGCTTCGATTGTGTTTTCATCAAGATTTTCTTCAATTTATTGTTATCTTCGATTTCTTACTATCTTCAATTTTGAATCTTTACTATCTTCGATTTTGATCTTTCAATTCTTCAATTTTTACATTGCTTCTATTTCTGCTACGTTATGATTCTACAACAAAAGCAGAATCATCAAAAGATCAAAATCAAAGATAGCAAAGAATCAAAATTGTTGATACCATAACAATCAAAATGGTTAGAAAGGGAAATGGAGGGGTTGTGCAATTGGTGCAACACAAATGGACTACTTAGACATCCATTAATGAGTTTAATTTTTTTTAATTATGATTCCATTGTTTCATAAATATTCTACATGGTTGAGTTGTTGATATGACTTTAACACGTAATTTTCTAATGACATTTCTTTCTCTTCTTTTTTATACCAAGCTTCTACTTCTTTCATCAACTTTCTGCTTCAGCTTTCATCAAACTTTTCTCATTAACTTTTCTTTGATTTCTTGTTATCTTCCATTTCAATTCTTTGTTATTTTTGATTTTGATCTTTCTATTCTTCAAGTTTTATCATTGCTTCTATTTCTACTACGTGTTTCATAGAAACAGAATCATCGAAAGATGAAAATTGATTATAGTAAAGAATCAAAATCGCTGATACTGAAATAATTGAAGTGGTTAGAAGGGAAAATAGTAGGGTAGTGCAATTGGTGCAACACAAATGAACTACTTAGACAACCATTGATGAGTTTTATTTTTTTTTAAATTATGATTCCATTGTTTCATAAATCTTCTACATGTTTGAGTTGTTGATATGACTTTTAGATGTATTTTTCCAATGGCATTTATTTCTCTTCTATTTTGTATTAAGCTTTTGCTTCTTCATCAAGTTTTTGCTTCAACTTCCTACTGCAGCTTTCATCAAGCTTTTTTCAATAAGCTTTTCTTCGATTTCTTGCTATCTTTGATTTTTTGCTCTCTTTCAATTTCGACTCTTTGCTAGCTTCGAATTCAATCTTTCAATTCTTTAAGTTTTATCATTGCTTCTATTTCTGCTACGTTTTGATACCATAACAGAAATAGAATCATCGAAAGATCGAAGTCAAAGAAAGCAAAAAGTTGAAATCACTGATATCATAACAATTGAAATGGTTAGAAAAGAAAATGTTGGGGTAGTGCAATTGGTGCAACACAAATGGACTACTCAGACAACCATTGATGAATTTATTTTTTTATTTTTTTAAAACTATGATTCCATTGTTTCATATATCTTCTAAATGTTTGAGTTGTTTATATGACTTTTACACGTAATTTTCCAATGGCATTTTTCTCTTCTTTTTCCTATCAAGCTTCTGCTTCTTCCATCAAGTTTTTGCTTTAACTTGCTACTTCAGATTTCATTAAGGTTTTCATCGACTTCTTGCTATCATCAATTTCTATTCTTTGCTATTTTCGATTTTGATCTTTCGATTCTTCATTAAGTTTTATCATTGCTTCTATTTCTTCTATGCTCTAATACCATAACAGAAGCAGAAGAATTGAAATATCAAAATCAAAGATAGTAAAGAATCCAAATCACTGATATCATAACAATCAAAGGGGTTAGAAAGGGAAATGGAAGGGTAGTGCAACTGGTGCAACACAAATGAAATACTAAGACAACCATTAATGAGTTCATTTTATTTTTTGAAAATTATGATTCTATTGTTTCATAAATCTTCTAAATGTTTAAGTTGTTGATATGACTTTTACACGTAATTTTCCAATGGCATTTCTTTCTCTTCTTTTTTGTATCAGGCTTCTGCTTCTTCCATCAAGTTTTTGCTTCACCTTGCTACTTCAACATTTTAATCAAGCTTTAGTTCTATTTTTATCAAGCTTTTCTTCAATTTCCTACTATCTTTGATTTCGATTCTTTGCTATCTTTGATTTTGATCTGTTGATTCTTCAAGTTTTATCATTGCTTCTTTTTCTACTATGCTCTGATGCCATTAGAAAAATAGAAGAATCGAACGATCGAAATCATAGATAGGAAAGAATCGAAATCAAAGATAGCAAGAAATTGAAGAAAAATCTAAAAGTTGGCTCTTATACTAATCTCTTATACTAACCCTTTAAACCAGTACTTATCATACATTATAAATAACAAAAATCCAAAAGATGCATCACAAACACATTTGTACAAGCACAATTCTTATTTTAAAAACTCTTATTGGCCATCATTAGGGAAAACTATAACCTTGAACAGTTTGTGGAAATGATGAAACTTTCTCAGTATAAAAAATTACATCCTCACAAGGTAATTGACAAGTTACTCTAATCTTGAACTACCAAACTTCACTAGAACAAAACCTCCTATGCGTTTAGTGCAGTCTAGCGATAAACACAATAAAAAAACAAAAGATCCATCCCACACATATGAGTCTTTCTCAATTTTCATTTCCTTGAGGACAATCGAAAACTAAAGAAAAAAATGTTTAAAATTGAAACATGATCTTAATTTTTATAACAATTCAGTTTTGGTTGTAAGTAATAATGACATATTTTAGCTATGCGTTGTACGGGTAAATGTCCTAGTTACTCATTACATTTCATAATAATAATATAGGTAAATTACACTGACTTTTCTATTAAAATAATGTAGTTTTCAATTTTAATTTTTAGATTATCAATGTTACAAGATTAATTTTTAAAAATATGTTTGTTTTGAATAACATTGAGAAGTTAGTTTTTCTCAAACCTACTTCTCAACGTGAAAAAATAATTTTTTTAACATGTTGACTGACTTCTCAATAGGTAACGAAAAGAAAAATTAATTCATGGTGTTGAGAAGTCTGTATCTTCTAAACTGACTTCTTAACACCATATTAAAAAAAGTTAAAATTTCATATTGAGAGAAACTAACTTCTCAATGTTACCTTAAATGAGTGTATTTTAGGAATTAATCTTGCAACATTAATAATTTGGGAATTGAAGTTGAAAAATGCATTATTTGAATAAAAAAAGCAAATTACACTCCCCCATTCAAGTTTGACGATATGACACTGTTGTGATATTGGCAAGTGCACCAAATCGCAAAAGTAATAAATGATGAGTAAGATATCGTTCCCACGAGGAATTAGTTTACCAAGTACCACTTCTCTAATATTAATATTATCTAGGCAACCAATAATTAACAGTGATTCGAAATAATTAAAGACACAAAATTATAAAAGATAAAAACACATAAGAACACACGAAATTAAAATACTAAGGATCTGACTTTACTTAATTCAATAATCAATCATAGACAATAGAGTAGCTTTGTGATCTTTATTCGAATTAATTTCTAGTCAATCAATTGATGGGAAGAATCCCTTAATTAATTAAAACCCAATTTCTTAGTGAGTTAATTCTCTTTAATTATTAAAGCCTAGTCAATTCCTTGATCTAAATCCCAACTTTTAAAGGCATGACCTTCACTCTATGGATTCTTATGGAAAATACCACAATTCTTTTACACAACCTATAACCTCTATTCCTAGATGATTATAAATCATGACACTTATTATTTATGATTTAAGTCATATGCAAACTTTCCGATTCTACACACATCTCACTAGATTAATTTATGAGTGGTCAATTCATAAAAGCATTAAGAACCATAATAAGCATTCAAATTGAATAGAAAAGAAATTAATTAAAAATCCAATCTTAATACATGTCGATCGAATCAAGTTACATCTTCACTCTCGAAACACATGAATTTACCTACATATGACAAAAGGGAAGAAGATATAGGAAGAGGAAAGAGAATTCATCATGATAGAACCATAGAGAAGAAACCAAAGTTCCTTCAATGGTGATTCAATCTCCAACTCCATGAGAGCTCCATAACGACGCCTCCTACTCTCCTAGAGCTCGTCCCTTTTCTGCCTTTGAGACTCTTAAAATTCTATATTTTTGGTGTATTTTTTGAACCAATAGAGAGTTACTTTGCTAAACTCGTTTTTCCCTTTTTATAGAAAAATTGACAACATTTCGTATCTTATTTGCACGATTTTTCTCACCCACCAGATAGCAAAATCTGCCCTCGATCTCAACAGATAATTTGTAGGATTTTTTGTTAGCTTTTCAATGCCGCAAACAGTACGTTGATCTGATCTCTTAATTAATTTTTGACCAAATCTCTTGTTTCTTATTCCTTTTTGTTGAATCCATATAAATTAGGAAACAAATATTTCACTCAAATTATGAAACTCCTTGAGATCCTTGCATTAAACGCAGAGATACTTGGTCATCAAGTAGAGATTGTTTGCACTCCAATTAAAAATCTAACTTGATTCTTCCATAAATTCCTACAAAACATAATAAAAATACATTTAATTCAGTCGGCTCAGAATTTACTCAATATCATAAATAAATAGTATAATTCTACTCTCAAAATATTCAAATCCTTAAAATATTTATATTTAGAAATTTCTTATTTTTTCACAAAATTTGAGGATTTATCATAAAAATTCAGATAATCCTAGTTGAAGAGATAATTATTTAAAAATAAATTAAAAAATAAAAATAAATAAAAATAAACAAAAACTAAATAAATATAAATTAAAAATCCTAATAAATAAACTCAAAAGATGAGTGTATTTTACATTCATAAAAAACTTAATCCTCTTTTTTTTTACAAAAAATTGATACTCCACCTCAGTTGACTATTTTAACTAACTTTTCTACTAATGTTACCTTCTACCTAACCATGGTTTGAGTTGCAAAAGCCATCACACTGACCCAAGCCATCCACCAACCTGCATCCACCTGCTCCATCTATCACACCCCTATTCACCACCACTCCCTAGGAGCTAAACCTTGTTTGAGATCCTCTGCCTCCAACTCACCGACCTACCTGCTCTCAAAGATTATGCAAATCTATACTCGTCCAACACTCTTTCCATAACTAAGGAGTGACTCTCTAAAACAAGGTTGCCCCATACACCAATTTAATCACAATAGGGGAAGATATCCCATAAGGACTGTTGGACACCACGAGATCAAACTGCGGGAATTGGGTTCTTAACACATCTTTGCATATCATATATAATTGCAAAACCCATGTGTCTTTGGGTTAGGCTTTTCATCAAAC
The DNA here is from genome assembly GCA_029884595.1 of Ormosia semicastrata. Classification (NCBI taxonomy): domain Eukaryota; kingdom Viridiplantae; phylum Streptophyta; class Magnoliopsida; order Fabales; family Fabaceae; genus Ormosia; species Ormosia semicastrata. The sequence continues at coordinate 725,825 of JAQQTO010000050.1, read as the reverse complement.
ACATGAGGGAAGTTAATGGTTAACAGTTAAGGATTACAATGAGCTTGACACAGATGCCATAGTGGAGGGCACGCTTCTCGAGTACTTGAAGCATGTGGACCATGTCGGTGGGGTTTATGGTGACGATGGGCTTAAGACGGCGGTGCTAGCTCGATATAGGGGCTGAGCATGGTCAGCAGTGTGGGTGGTTCAATAAGAGGCTCGACTATGGTCAACAGTTAGATTTATGTTCTCTGATCTATTGGATTAGGAAAATCAGAGCTGAACGATTTTGTGATGAGGTGCATGATGTGGGTGAAGGGCATGACATCAAAGAGCTTGTGGAGAAGTGCAAAATAGTTAATGTTTTCTTCAACAACAAACATCCCTGCATAGCTTAGAAGTTTTTGGCAAGCATTGTTGAGGTTGGGGTCGTAGTAGCGGTTCAAGTTGTCGAGGTCGAGGATACTGTCACCGCGCCGCTTCAGGGCCAGGGACACGTGGGTGCAGATGAAGTTGGCGATGCCAGTGACAAGGACAATGAAGCTACAAGCGGAGTTCTTAAACGCATATTGGCTGATGTGCTTTTCCCAATTAGGGCTACCCCAGGAATCGCGGTGAGGGGGGACAATGGCAGTGGTGGTGAGGGAAGTGGAGGGAAAGGAGAGGATGAAGAAGAAAAGGATGAAGGCAAGAAAATGGAGGACCAAAGGGTGAGTTTGGATAACCTGAAGCAATGAATGTATGGAGGGTACTTTACTATCGTCAACTTCCTTAGCGTTGATGGAATGGGATGTTGTCTATGTGTGACACTGACACTGTCTTCAGCAGTGACATTTCTGATTTCCTAAATTCAATGCATAAATATAGATTAAGATTATGATAAAACCCTAATTCTAGAATCCACTCTAGGTTTTGTTCTCTTATTTATTGGGTTGGGAGAATCAGAAAGGAACAATTTTTATGTTCAACGGTTGGCCAACATGCTCATATAGAACACAGATTGCACAATCTCCACCCAAGTAGTCTTTAATCGCTAGCCAAAACCCCAAACGAAATCGCCAGCTACTTCGAACTGCCTCCCTCAGCCACCACCTATCTTTTTTTTTCACTTCGAGGAATCATGGTTAACAAGAATATTCTGTTAGCATATTCTAACAAAAATGCTAGTCAACATAGTCAACTAGGGAGGAGTGTCATTTTTAGTGAAAATGGGGTTGAGTGTCATATCTTCAAACTTGGGGGTGAGTTTAATTTACCCTATTTTCTTATTATGGTAAGATGCTATCTAGGTCAACTTGCATGCACCTAGATTCACAAAGATATTCCTTACATCGTTGCCCTAAACAATTGGAAAAAGGCGGATTCAAATGAATGACAGTGTGCCTACGCACTCATCACATGTTCGTCTACTGCTAAACTAACACAGAGATTTTAATCAATTCAAAAATTTTAGAAAAATTTATACACCTCTTAGTATATAGTTCTAATCCCTTTAGTCAGTACTCAATTTAGTGGTTATCGTTCCTAAAGAAATCTTCTTTTAATGAAAGATGATTTGAAAAGAAGAAAACTATAGAGACTAAATTAAAAATGAGTGAAAACTGTAAGAACTAAAGTTTTAATTTAACTATATTTTATTAAAATAAAAAAATAAAAAATTGAATTCTCACTCTTCTGTTCTCTTTCCTCATTCTTCTCCTCTTTCTTCAAAATAAACTCTTCCTTTTGTCTTTTTCTTCTTCCTCTCTTATTTATTCTTTTTCATTTTTTCAGACTTTACACAATAAATCCTCCTTTGCATGAGTTGTCATCGTCGACATTGCATTTGATATTTAAGAACATCTCAATGCTAACTTTGGTCAGTATCTTTGCGATTGAGTCATTGGGTGGGTTGCTATCGATGACAATGACTCAGAGGTTCCAACCCAAGAGCTTAGGGCTTGATTTTCTAGTGATGACTTGAGAGGTTCGATGGAGAGAAATGGGTGTTTGTTTAGGAGATGAAATGGGAGTTGTGGAGGCATATGAGTTTTGTTTGGTGCATGGAATAGGGGTTTCCGACAAGGGCTACTTTTTCTAGTAAGATGAAATGGGATGGTTTGTACTTGCAATCTTTACTGTGTTGCAAATGGAAATGAGAAGTCACATAAAAAAGAAGAAGTGGAATGGGACGAACTAGCGAATGAAGAAAAAAAGGAGAGAGGAGAGAGGATTCAATTTCTTTTAATTTATTATTTTAATAAAATATTTTATGACTATGTGTCATGATATTAACATTCATTTATATTAACTATGAAAAGTGCATTATGTTTAAAAATCAATTATGTGAATAATCAATTTTCACAAAATTCAATTATATGAAAATTAACTTATGTTTGGATAAGTTAATTAATAATTAATTTTAGGTTAAATTACTCTTTTAGTCCCTACAATTTCATCAAATTTCTAAATAGGTCCTTATAGTTTTAAAGTTTTTAATGGAGTTCATATACTTCTAAAACATTCATATAGGTCCCTACTAGCTAATGGTTGTTAGACTTTATTAATGAATGTTTATGGTCATATATAAGCCATTTTGTGGTGCTGTTATAGGTTTTAGGGACTTAATTACAAAAATTTATAATTAGTGAGTTTCTAATTTAAAATTTATTTAAAATATAGTGACCTATTTACAAATTTTTAAAAGTATAAGGATCTCATTAAAAAATTTTAAACTATATGGACCTATTTGAAAATTTGGTGAAATTATAGGGATCAAAATGATAATTTAACCTTAATTTCAAGACAAAGAGGTTTGGTTTGTACTATATAAAAAATCACTCTTATTTATTAAATTACCAAAAAAGATAAAATATTTGAAAAAGTTATTTAGTTGAAGATAATATAATATTCATCTATCATAGTCATGAAATAATCACAACATATTATAAGCAAAATACTTAAATGATAGCTTTTAGAGAATAACTATTTTTAAAGTAAAAAATTATTAGTAGTTTTTAATTTAACAACCCAAATATATTATTATTTTTATTATAGAAAAAGTTGTTTTCCTAAATAATCAAACCAAACTTGTCCTTATTTAATACTCCATCTGTTTTAAAATATTTGTCATTTTAGAGAGTAAATTTTGTTTCATTTTATCTATTTCTTTAAAAAACCAAGAAGGTTTTAATTATTTTTTTTAATTTTAGTTTTGCCTCTCAGTATCTCCATTAAGTATGACAGAGAGTATTAAAGCAGTGTTATAAAACTTGGACTAGATAAGCCGATTTGATCGGTAAACCGATGAACCGGTCAAGTAATTAGTTCGAGCTGCCATTCAAGTTGGTTATGCAATTAACTTGATAGAAACTGGTTTGACTTGACTAGATTTTGTAAAAAATAATGACCCATGATCAGTCGGTTAATGTATATTAAAAAAAACCTTGAATCTGAAAGATTGGAAGTTGAAATGATTAGAGATGGTTAAAATAAAATAAAATTGGGGGAAAAAGGCAAAGAGGGAGGAATGAAAAAAGATCTCCATGATATGCATTCTCTGCAAGTTGACAGCTCAAAGAGAATGCAGCCACCACTAAGAGAAAGGAGTGCCTCTATAACACCCTTGTTGCACCTTCGAAGTGCTCCCGCAAGATGACACAGGGTGGATGGTTTGTGCAAAGCCTTTGCACATTGCATATGTTGCTATGTCGAAGTGGCGTCTCCTTCTGGTATGCATATGCAGTGTGGCACTGAATAGAATAAGAGGTATAATAGAACATAAAGAGGGAGGAAGTGTCAAAGTGTTTTTAGGTTAGATTTAGGCTAATGAGAGTAAGTCCAATAAAAACAAACTTGATACTTAGCTAATAAGGTTTTGGACACTAGTTGTAATACCCCGAAAATTATTTGTTTCATGATAAATAGTTATTTTACAATATTTTTGAATTTTGTGAATTTTTTGAATTTTTTCGGAACTGTTAATTATTTTAATATATTTCTTAATTTACGTGTGTGCTAACCGGAGTTAGGAAAATAAAATATTTTTCTGAGACCAAAAAACCTTGGACTGTGGAAACGTCGATGGGGGATCTTACTAAACTCGAGGCCGGGAATAGTTTATGAGGTTTATGTTTTTCGAGATTTTATCTGATAAATAAAATCGTTGTACCGTGAAATTATCTGATAAACAATAAATACTATTTTTATTAACTGTAACTTTTGTCCACTGGATAATAGCTCTAGTATAGTGTTAATCATCTTTTCTAGAGTATTCACTTTATGTGACATCACTTTGATAACATCACACAAGTGACATCACCCTTGACTTTTTCAAAAAGTATGTAGAAACTTCTTCATTAAGTTTACTATTAAGCTTCTCAAAGAAGCCAAGTTTTCCCTCTCTCCATTTGGACCACACGGTTTTGGGGGGGGATTTGTGACCACAAATCTTTATTTCATCTCACTTACACATATCACTCTCATTCATTAAGTTACTATCACTTTCTCTCTCTTACAAAGCTCTTATATTTTCTTCTCTTCACTTTCCTCTTCTCCTTTTTCTCTCCAAACCGCTGGCCACACACACCACCATCACCTCTTCATTTTTGTTTGCTCCAACTAATCACATTTCTTAAATCCTCTCATCACCATGATCTTTTTCTCTTTGGTGAGCATCACTTGATTCCTCTATTTTCACAATTTTCTCTCAAGCCCTAGACTTGGAGCTCTTTAGGTAATGTTCTTGAATTTGTGTTTGGATGCATACTTTTGAAGACTTGTTTTGATGATAACAAATGTGAAGAATAAATGAAGATGATAAATAGACTAAGTCCAAGTTTATATTTGTTTAGCATTAGGACTTAGGATCTATTGTACGGAGCTCACTTTGATATCTCTTTGTTTTTGAAAGAGAAGGTAAAACCTGGTTTTAAACTTAGTGTCTTTGAAAACATCTTATTCAAAATGGTTTTTGAACTTAGTTATTCGAATAGAGCTTAGCCTATTCGAATAAACATCTTCATGAGGTTTGTTTTCTAAAAGGTGTTATTCGAATAACCTATTTCAGATGAGTTTTTAATTTGGTTTCAGGAACAGTGTTATTCGAATAAGTTTTTGCTCTATTCGAATAAACACGGAGCTTTTGCTTACGAAAATGGAAACAGACAGGTTTTCAAATTTGTGTTAAATGATATTAATTATACCCAACGACTAATTCATCTGTTTTTCCCTATAAATAGCAAGCTTGGGTCACAAATTTCATTGCCCATAATTCTGAACTATTTTCTAATTACTCTGATTTGTGAAAACTATTTTCTACGCTCTTCTTGTTTAAAAAACTTTGAGATATTTCTGTGAGAGCTCCATTAGCACTTCAATTTGTATTACTTACTCTGAGTGAGAGTTTCTCTTCATCTATTTTCTGATATTCTGTATCGAGGGTGAGGTATCCCTCAAAGTTTGTATAAGGGTGAGGTATCCCTGCAGGCTGAGACTTTAGCACAAGGGTAGAGTGTCCCTGTGTGTGAAAAGTACTCTATTTTGTAACGGTAGCAAGCACCTATTGAAGCTTGTATACTTAGTGAAAAATCTCGGCTTTCGAGGACTGGACGTAGATCATAAGTGGGTTAGTGGTCGAACTAGGATAAATACTGTGTCTGCTTCTCTTTTCCCTAATCTCTTTATTTTATGCAATTTAATTTACTGCACATTTATTTTTCGCTGCTCTTTATTGTTTCTTTTCTTCTTCTCGTTCCTTCTGTGCATTTATTTATTAAGCTTTTAATATTTGTCTTAATTAAAAAAGAGGTTTTGTGAAAAAGTTTTATACTCAATTCACCCCCTCTTGAGTACTGGAAGCCACTTGGTAACAGAATTTTCATTTTCTCTTCTTGATTTCGTGATTCTTGGTCCTCTTTGTGACCAAGGGCTTCTCTTTTAAGACTTGATGGTTGATTTTGGGAGTTTGAATCTCTTAGGATTTTGTTGGAGGTGTTGAACGAATTTCAAGAGGCATCAAGGAGCTTGTTCTCTTGTTTTCTCTTTAGGTAAGAGGGAGATAATCATCTTCAACCTATCATGGTGGTGAGAGACTTGTGTTTGTGTTGATAATGAGAAATCCAAGTTAGGGATGCTTACTTTGTTGTATGGTTCTTGGTGGTTGATCTTGTGGTTATTTTGCTTCATATGGTTTTAATGCTTGTTGTTGTGTAATGTGATGATTTTGGATGTTTGGGTGTATATATGGAAAGCATGAGATTTTACCCCCATTTGTTGAAGGCTCACGACCAAGGTACTCTTTTAGGGTCCAAGATGGAATTTTTTATGTTACTTTAGAACTTAAGCTACTAGGTAAAAATTAATTAATATGACAATGAAAATTTTAGGTTCTTAGTCCCCTTGAATTGAGGCTCACGGCCAAACCCCCACCAATGGGGTGTCCATGATTAAAATTTTGTAACAAAAGGGGGAAGTTAAATAATTAAGTGGTTAATAAATATTGGAATGAAGAAAATCTAGGTTTCCAATTCCTTGGAGGCTCACGACCTCATTGGGTAATCAATGTGAAGTTTTTGTATCAAGTTATAACCTAGTGATTAAATGAGTAGATACTTAATTAAGAATGCATAATATGGAAAGAACAAAGAATAAATATTTACCCTATAACTTAGGATGATCTTTGGACAAAGAAAGAACGAGATTGTGGATGAGGTTGTGAGGAACCTAAATCAGCTATTCTAAGTGAATCCAATTTAAAATAACGTAAAGGACTTATTTAATTAGAGTAACAAAGCTTAGGTGAAAAACTCAAGAGAATTCCCTTGAAGGGGCCTAATAAGAGAAACATTGATGTTAAAGCATAATTTCATAATAAACCTTAAAGGTATGTTTTCATAATTGAAAATCAGATAATATATTGTTGTGGGTCCGTGAATGGGACCAAGGATTATTGATAAATGATGGGGCTTGATATGGCATGTGATTTTGGACAAGTTATGTTATTATTGTGAATCTATATATGTATAGATATGTATGCGTTGATTCCATGTGCATTGAGGCATGCATTGAGAAAGTCCAACATGATAAGCATTATACAGTTTGTAACTGTTGTGGCGTTTTATGCCTAAAGAGTGAACAAGAACTTACAGGATAGTGGGATCTTTGATAGATCTTGGGGGACGTTCAGGGTGCGGTGATTCACTTAGTGATTAGGCTATCACATTATATGCCCCTGGCCGAGAACATTGTTGCAACGCACTGACAGCCCAATAATACACTATTACTTTTCGTGGCCCGGCGTAGACTGTCTTTTAGGGGGACAGATCTTCTGGGACGCTCATCTCTGAATTTGAGTCTAACTCCATAGAGTAGGAAAATGAGTAAATTGTGCACAAAGATGGTCAGCATACGTATTGTGCATATGCATAGTCAGTATACATATTTTCATGGCATGTTCAGTATTCATGAGTTGTGATATATATATATATATATATATATATATATATATATATATATATATATATATATATATATATATATATATATATATATTGTTGAATTACTTACCAGTTGGTATTATAATTATGCCTATTATCTTGCAATATCCCTGTAATAATGTGAATATATTTGTTATTCTGTAATATTTCTGTATCGACATGATTATGTCTACTTTCATTTGATGTTGTTGTGTGTGAAAGGCATCATTGTCTTTCGTTGTATTTCTTGCTGCCTGATGGTAATGATGTAGGATATCTCACCTCTTGTTTGTACTAATCTTGTTCTATGTGATTTTGGTTAAAGACTGTAAAGGGGATGAGGTTGAATCTCCTATATTTTACTTGGTTTGATCTCCTACGTTTGGTGATGGCGGCAAGAAGGGGTTCTATTAGTTTTATCAGGATTGTGTTCACCAGGGGTGCCAATGCTTAGCCAGTCGACTGGGCCGACGAGCGTATATGGTATGTTGGGGATCTGATCTTGACCGTGAGGAGGACCCGCGATGGAGATCCTATATTGACTTTCACTACATCAGTGCATATGGAGTTTGCCTTGCCCATTCGGGAGTTATGGGGTGATCCACTTCACACCCTTAGAGAGGATGAAGATTCTATGGCATCACCTACTAGGGCACCTACCCATGAGACTGCACTCTGTCCTATCCTTGTGTCTTCAGATGAACTAGGGGAGAATCCTGAGGTGGATCCGATGGAGTGCCCAACTCCTTAGTCATGGGCGTCGTTATGGGTAGTTTATGTTTCTTTTGCATTACTTGTATAAAGGTTCTTTTGAGTATAACTGCATTTTAAAGTGTAATTTGGTGTATTTTTTTTTAGCGGTATGAGCAATGCGCCGCGCTATGTATGTTTTAAGGTAATTATCCAGTCTTATATGCTGTATTTTTAGCATATCTTGTTGAATTATATTTTCAAATGACAGCATGTGTATCTATTCATTTGTGGCTCATATTTTCTTTATATGCACAATGATTAAATTTGGAAACTTGTTATTTGAGTTGTAGCACACCAAAAATTTAGTGTCCGTGGTATAATGACGATTGTGCCGTGGTTACTAAATCGTGGGGTGTTACACTAGTAGCTTTGGGTTTGGTACAAGAAAGCAAGCTATTGAGGTTTTGCATAGATTATGTAATGAATTTAAGCCCAATGAAAATAAAACCTATTATTAATTTAGATTTAGCCTACACTAAAATATTTATTTATGTATGTAATTTTTTTAGTTTGACTAGTGACTTATCAATTAGTTTGACTAGTGACTTATTCGTTGAACTAGTTATCCATTGAACGAATACCTTAGCCTAGCTGATGGTCTGGTCAAGTTTAATAACTATGTATTAAAGGGGGGAATGATAATTTAGTCAAATATAATTATATTTCCCTAAAATTACGAGTATTTAATAACTTTCTTAATTTATGTCTAAAACCCTTACATAACATATATTATTATGAATTAAAGTGACTAATATTATTAGGGTAAATTGCACTCACCCCCTTTAGGTTTGAATTAAAGCACGTCAATAAATTGGCACATAAGAATTTCGCTTTTGGCTTCACCATCCTCGTCATTAGCGCCGTAAGTTTCATCGACACCCACATGTCCCTGGCCTTGAAGTGTCGTGGCGATGCCATCCTTGACCTGGACAACCTCAACCGCTACTACGACCCCAACCTCAAACGCGCTTGATAGAAGCTTCTAAACCATGCAGGGGTGTTCATCGTCGAAGGAGACATAAATGATTCCGTGCTTCTCCATAAGCTCTTCGATGCCATGCCTTTCACCCATGTCATGAACCTTGCCACAAAATTGTTCCTTTCTGATTCTCCTAACCCAAATAGATCAAACAATATAAATTCAACCATTAACCATAGTCAAGCCTCCATTTGAACCACCCACATTGCTAACCATGCTCAATCCTTACGTCAAGCTAGCACCTGCCCTGAGTGTAACGTCCTAATACTACTACTAATGATATATCCGGAATTATGCATTAGTAATCATATTAGAATACCTTACTTAGATCAATATCAAATTTCCTGAAGAAACAAATCTTTAATATATAAAATATAAGCCTGAAGTGGAAGTACATATTACATACAAAAGAACTATATTGTATACAAAAGATACATTAAGTAAATCAAAATAAAACAAAATACATCATATGCCTCGATGGCACAAAAATGGTGTACAACCATATACATCAATCAAAGCAAAAAGAGAATAAAAGATCTACAAGTTCAAATTCTCCTTCACCTCTACAGTTTGTACGAGGACATCTTGGAATCATTGTGGAAATTAAAGACATGGGGTGATAATCTTACAATTCTTAGTAATCATTTTAAAATTGTGTCCTCATAATCATTCCAGCTATTTCGAGGCAAAAATCATTTCAAATCAATAAAATATAATCAGTAGAAAGGTGGCAAAAGCCAAAGCAAGTCATTTCCCTCTTCCCGAAACAGAGGTTCATTTTATATCATTTATCAGAATCATTTGAACAATCAAATCAATCATCAAAATCTTATTAAAATCTCAAAATCATATCTAGAAATCCATTCATGATAGACTTATACAATAAGCTATCTCACAATGGTCATTTATCAATCATCATCATCAATCAATTATCAATAATCATCAATAATCATTTATCAAAGTTGTATGGAGGGGACTATCTGCCCTCATTGTAACACCCTAAAAATTCTGACTTTAGGGTAAATGACAATTATGTCCCCAATGTACTGTTTTATGCTTGTCTGTATAAAATGTTATTTTTGTTTTGTTTTTTTTAGAGCAGAAGGAGTTTAGTAAACTCAATTCTGAAAGACACTGTTTTGAATGTTTTAATTTTTAGAATTTAACTGTGCGATAAAATAATTTTCAGTATTATTTTATTACTCAGTATAAAACTTGACAGTGGACCCGATACTATATGTGTGGGACCCACGTATGAATAAAGTAAACAATAAGGAAATTAGGAATTTTGGACCAATAGGAACAAGACACCTAGAAGTCAAATTAATAAAGTTAAGTCAACAAAAATGGCTAAGCTAGTTAGATTAGAACTAGAATATTTAATTTAGTTAGTATAGTTACCTTAGAATCTAACTAAATTAATTACTACAACCTTAGTGTAACTAAATAGTGATAACTAGATAGTAATCTAGTTAGGCCTAACTAACTAGAATCCTAAACTAATTAAGTTAACCTAATGTAACTTGAAGTAACTAATTAATTTAATATGTAACTAAACCTACATTTAAATATATAACTAATTAATTGGAAGAAACAAATTTAGATGGCTTTTTAAGTGGAGAATTCGGCCAAGTGAGGAGAGCAACCGAGAAGGCTCTAGATAAATGCTTATTCATGCCATGATTCATCACCCATCAACCAATAAGAAACAAGCTTATCTTGTAAGACCTAATCCTAGCCATTGAACCATTGGATGGCCTAGATTCATTCTTGAATTTTAACACATGCATTAAGTCATTTTCCTACTCACTTCTACTGGCTAACACTCCAACATTTAATCAAATAATTCCCTTCCTTCTCTCTTTGTTTCACCGTCCACCATTAGAGCTCCAAAAACCCATTCGGTCAAGCTCCAAAGTATATCATCCTTTCACCCAAAATTTTCTTTTTCTTACTTTTCTACTTCAAAACCTTACTACAAGACCATCTCTAGTTGGAAGTTTCTTCCATTTCTTCCATTTTCAAGCTTGAAGACCACCTTTGAGAATCCTTCTTCAAAGGTAAAACCCTTTGTTTTTCAATTTTATTTTTATTTCTAAGCTTCTAAGCCATGATTGAACCATGGTATTGTTCCTTTTTCTAGTAATAACCTTTATAAAATTTTATTTATTTTCCTAGGACTCTAAGGAGGCAAAACCGAAATCACGAGGGAAAGGAAAAGAAGAAATTTTCATCATTTTAGGTAAGAGGAAGACCAAAATTTAATTAAATTAAAGTGTTATTAAGAAATTAAGGTTTGATTGAATTTGTAAAATCCATAAGGATTCCTTTATGTGTTGATTTTTATAGCTTTTATTAATTGTTTAAGCCTTGATGTATTGTATGTGTTATACATTGTATATGTTTTACATTGTATGTGTTAGATTAGTGTTAGAAATGCATGAGCATTCCAAAGAGTGCAAACCCTAGGTTCGGTCACATTACTGAATGGGAAGAATCAAAGTATTTTACAATGTTGTTAATGAATACTAAATATATTTAGAAACTAATTTGAGTATTGTTAGTATTTATAAAGAATACATAATAATATAAAATATTTTACCGTAATTAGGAAAAATATTTTAAATGGTCTCGAGATGATTTAACAATTATTTTTATAGTTTAGAAGTATTTATGTGAGTAAATCACGAGAACATGATTTAAAAATTTACGCGATTGAGAAAAAACAAAAAATGTATTTATGCGATTTGGAAATGTGATGTATATTGTGAAAACGGCAAAATTTTGAAAACGAAATAAAATTTCTACGCGATTGATGAAAACAATGAGTTTCTGTCGGGCCAAAGTGGTGGACCCGGATGTGTGGATGTACAAGTCGCCAAGTGGGAGCGTACTGTATTTGAAGATTTTTGCCATTGAGGGTATTTTTGTAAATCAATTAAGTTTGAGGGTATTCTCGTAAATAATTAAAGTTTGAAGTGTATTTTTGAAATTATTCAAAGTTTGATGGCATTTTTGTAAATAATAGAAGTTAAGGGCGTTTTTGTAAATAATGAAGATTTAATGGTATTTCGTAAATAATTTGGAAATTTATGGCACTCATATAAATAATTGAAACCGAGGATATTTTAGTAATTACGCATCCGTTCATGCATTGAGTCATGCCAAATTCGAAATTTGGTGATTTGATTGACGAGATGAATAACGTCGTGTTGTCGATGTGATAGGCATAGTGTGTTCATTTTCTGATATGAACTTGGAGTTCATAGTGTGCACTATTCCATATGTGATGGGACAGGAGGTAGTTCCTTCGGCCGTAGTGCGCGATGACACACTTATGTTCTCGACGAGCACTAACCTTAATCAAGTTTTGAGAGGACTATCGACCGCTGTAGTACACAATTGATTGATCAGTGTGTCCGGGTTGTGTGCTATGCCACTATTGTTATATTTATTTTCGTGGGCTATAGACACAAAGTATTGACAAGGTAATAATAGCAATCACAACGATCACTATAGACACAAAGTTTTGACAAAGGTAATAGTTGGTCGGGTAGCCAAAGCTATAGACACAAAGGGTGGACAAGTAATAGCTTGGATTGGTCAAGGCAAGACTAATAGAAGTCTCATCTCATTCTCTCTCGATATCCGAGTATGCGTTGTAGCTCCATGGAGTAGGAATGAGTCATTTTATATTTTGTCATATTCATTTTAAATTCATTATATTGTGTGGTGAGTATTTTGAACTCATTATGAGATTTATGTACATTATGGATTTTGTTTATGTTAATGTTGTATTATTATTTCATATGTGATATTTATTGGTTACTTTAAGTTGTCTTACCTCTCTATTTGTTGTATATATTGTTTGTTTGTTTGTTGTATGTATATATATATATATATATTTAGACTATGAAGAAGGGGTTGAAGAACCAGAGTTGGGCAGTGAGTACATAGCAGAGGAAGAACTACGATCCACAGATTTTCAGTCCGAAGACCCGAAGCCTTAGATCATCTCTAGTGTTAGTACTGATAGGGTGAGATGTCGACACCGGATTTTTGGGTTTTATCAGTTTGGAATTCCACGGAGGAGGCGACAGTTGGCGCATCTATGGAGAACGTAATGTTGTTGCTTATACGGGGATTATTACTATGTCTTTGCGACCGAGTCTCAGATTCCGTCCCGCTTTTGTATCGATTTCTATGTTCGCTTAGAACTACCGTTAGGAGTTCGCCGTCACTGGAACGGTCTATTTCGGACTCCCTATGAGTTTAGTGTTGTGTCTTCTCGCTAGAACACCCGCCGTTCGGACCCCTAACTATATTCCGGTCCACGAGCACCCGAGTTCCCGCTCACGGGTTTTTACGGGAGGCGTCATGTATTTCTGTCTTTGGAGGAATCATCCAGAATGTTTCTCCAAGTGACTAAAAATGTATGACGTGCACTTGGGTTTGTTATCCTTTTTGATGTTGGGTTGTAAATATAAACCTTTTATGCTTTCTTTTTCTTTTGGTATGTATTTTTATTTGGGTTTGTAAATTATGTGTAAATTATTTGTACGACTTATGAAAACAAAACTTATGTAAATTTTTGTATATTAGTATCTGATGGATATGTTTATGGATATAATGTATATTGTACAGGGGTGTGCCGATATTATCTATGTATGTGTGTATATATATTTTTTTTTTAGGGTGAAATATCTTGAGGATACAACTTTTATGTTTTCGAAACAAAGTAAGTGTACAGGTTTTATTATTTATTGATATCAAAACCTTATAATTTAATTATTCTCGTTAATCGTTATTTTATTTTAATAATAAATGTGACACCCCCACAAGGGTGTTACACTCATAATACCATTCACTTGGTAGTAGTCTATTTTTTCAGGTTAGTACACTTCAACCTATTTATGATGATCTATTTGCCACACATAACTACTCCGAGTAACCCACATCAATCCACAACTTATGAGGGAATTATTCGTCCTTATACAAAGTTGTGAGTAGAGAGGAAATTATCCATCCTTAACTATTATGATAGGGAGGGTATCATCCTTCCTCACACTATCTCTAATCCAGGAATACCTCAAGTAGAGAGGGAATAATTCATCCTCAACTACATTTCATCCAAGGAAAGCTCAGGTGAAAGGGGAGGGAATTATCCATCCTCAATCTCAATCACTCAGGTGGTAAGGGATTGTCCCTCTTCAACCACAATTTCTAAGTCTCACCCTTGGACCAATGATATTCTAGATAATGGGTTACTCGTAAAATCAAATCTCAATTGAGTCATTCATCTCATTCATCAATTCATCAAACATGCAATAATATTCATATGAAGATTTCTCTTATCATTAATAGTCAAACTTATCATTCAATTTCATTTGATGCATTGATATCATAAGAATCATTTCTCAAACTGTTTGGATGCATAATCATATCACATTTAATTGAATCATAATCTTCCAATCTAAGGTTTAAGGTTTGTATTTAGGTTACATGAGATAAAAAACTATGTTTTCCATCATTTTTAGACCAAAGTCCTCAAATTAGACGTCTGGTAATAATTACATGACCTTGGTAATCGATTACTAACTTAATAGAACCCTGGTAATCGATTACAAGGATCTTGTAATGGATTACATCTTTTCCAGAAGCCTGGTAATCGATTACAAAGGCTGTGTAATCGATTACCAACTACTTGTTGGTGTATGCTCTAGAGGCCAATTGATTTTGACCATACTTGCTTACATTGTATTATGCTATTTATTTAATACATGGGGCATTTCATTTATTATGTTATTTATTATAAACATAATAAAGTCCTTTGAATAGTAAGTTTAATGTCATAGGACATCAAGTAGATGACTTAATCGTGAGATCCTATTAGATAGAATCAGAACATTATTCTTAAATGTCCCTAGTCAAGCATTATTATTAATTAGGACAACAATAGTGCATTAAGACTAGTATATGCATAGACTAATAGCCACATCTCATAGGTCATGGATATAAGATATCAAGTCTTCATATGGGTACATATTAGAGTAATGATGTATTGGACTGACCTACCATGAGAATGCTATATGGATCGTTACGTGAGTGTCATAAGCGGTTCTCAAAGTGACAATGGTGTATGTAGTTCTTTGATCTGAAATCACTATGATTCCTACATGAGGAGTTGTATGTTTTAATGCCATCAAACATCATCTATAACAAGGTGATTATAAAATTAGTTATTGGACATACCATGAATCATGCAAAGGGATGCGAGTGACCTAGATAGGATTTGTCTCCATTCTCTCCTATATAACAGGAGCAATATCTTTGGGGGCCCTGATTGAGTGAGACTATGAAATGCATAGCCATGCTCAAATGAGTCAATATGAGATATTGATCTAATTTGTTATTACTAAGTCTACTTGAGTATCAGGAAACAGAATATTGAACTATACAAGGGTGACATATTCTATGTCTTGTGTTCAATCTAGTTATCTAGACAAAAGGACTAAACTGCACGAAAATATTGATCACAGAACGGTTATGTCAAATCACTGACATTCTCATTACTTGGGTAGCAGCGATGTGTTGCTAGATACTGACTTGAAATATTAAAATAAGAGTTTAATATTACTGTCAATGTCATAAGAACTTGTATGGTCACACATTTAGAACAAACTGAATTAGAACAATGAGAATCCAAGTTGGATTGGGATTCCATCGTGGGCTAGACTCATAATAGAGGAATCCAAGGTAGATTAGCTAGCCCTGCTGCTACTTTCACTCGTATAAAGTAGTCACTGTTATAAATAGCACTGTTAAGGGGCTATCAAGGGGTGTATCACGAACCCTAGCCACACCCTAATAGAAACAGTGAGTGAGAGAGTAACATGTTTCTCTTCTCTTCGCAGCTAGCACTATGCTAGAGACGTAGGACTCTAAGACTGCAGACATTGAATGTTTGTGAGTCTGTTCATGTGGATATTGTAGAGGCACCGTCGTTGTTGCGGTGCTGGTGATTTCTATTGATAATTTTTCTTCCAGCTTCAAGAAGTAAACTCAAAAACACGAATCATGGCCTCCTTTTACATAGATCCTTGGTGAGAATTCGTTTTGGCTACGTTTTTGTTCCTGTAATTCCCAACACTGCACAAAAACACATTTCGCAGCTCCAGAAGCTTGGTAATTGATTACAAAGACTGTGTAATCGATTACCATATGGAGATTTGCAGAAAACAGAGTCTTTAAGCCATTCCCACCTAAACCAAACCATTAAACATCAACTTCAACATCAAAATCATCATACTCAAGCATCAAAAATACTTTCAAAGCAAGGAATCATATATGGGTTTCATACCCAATTCAAATCTCAAAGTTTAACATGCATCAAAATCAAAGTTTGGAGGCTTAAACTCATCAACAAAAACACAAAAGCATAATCTTTATTCATCCTCTCAAACCTCAACAAGAATTATGAATCCGTCATTTTTAAATAAAAAGAAAAGATGAACAAAGCAAGGAAAATCCCTACCTTAGATTTCCACCCTCCTCTTTCCTTTTGTTTTTTTCTTCACTTGATTGGTTCCTCCTTCTTCCTCCCATATTCCCTTCTTGAATTTCTTGTTTCCTTCCTTCTCCTTTGCTGGCCATGAATGAGAGAATAGAGGGTGAGTGAGAGTGAAAAATGGGAGAATGAGAAGGAAATATGAGAAAGGAGAGAAAGAAAGCCAAAGTCAATATTAAGTGAAGAATCCTCAGAATAGAACAGTGCAAGACGTGGGGGAAGCCTTTTCAAATAAGCATTCCAATTGATAACTTTTTATTTGCTAGGAACACTTTAATATTTCAAAAATGAATTTTCCAACCTTCATAGGTATCATAAAATTTTTTTAGGATTTCATTCTATTTTCTATATTATTATTCCATCATTTTTCTTATATTGCAATATCAGTCTCCAAGCTTTATTATTCTTTCCTGGATTAAATTTAACCTATGGAGTTAAATTAAAAAACTTTCAGATATCCATTTTTAATTGTTCATAGCTTAGAAATAAATCTTTCTTATTTATTTCTATCTTCTTAGCTCTTTCCATCGAAATCCAAGTCTATAGGAGCTTTTTCTCACATTCAGTGTTATTGAGCTTTTATAATCCTAATTAAGTCCATGAGGTTAGAGAGAATGTTACAATTCTCCCCCCTTTTT
This sequence comes from Ormosia semicastrata, assembly GCA_029884595.1. Taxonomy (NCBI): domain Eukaryota; kingdom Viridiplantae; phylum Streptophyta; class Magnoliopsida; order Fabales; family Fabaceae; genus Ormosia; species Ormosia semicastrata. Next base: position 708,452 of record JAQQTO010000050.1, on the reverse strand, counting down.
ATAAATTTTGTCCTCAAAATTTGCTTACCTCATTCAAAAAGTTCTAGATGATCTTTCATTATGTGGGATTCGAGCTCCCATGTGGTCTCTTTCGAGTCACTTCCCTCCCATAACACCTTTACCAAAGGAATCTGTTTCCCTCTGAGTTCTTATACAGCCCTATCCATGATCCTTACAAGTTTAACTACATAATTTAAATCATCCTTTAATTGTATTGATTCATTTTCCAAAATGTGTGAAGGATCCGGATTATACTTTCAAAGTTGGGAAACATGAAAAACATCATAGAGGTTTGACAAATTGGGGGGCAAGGCTATTTGGTAAGCAACAAGTCTGAATTTTCTCAAGATCTGAAAGGGACCAAGAAACTAAGGAGTCAACTTTCTGGTTTTGATAGCCCTACCATTTCCCGTAGTAGAAGTGACTCTGAGGAACACATGTTCTCCTTCATTGAATTCCAAAGGTTTTCTTCTCTCATCTGCATAACTTTTCTGCCTACTTTGGCCTGTTAACATCCTATCCTTAATTATCTTAATCTGATTTGTGGTCTATTGTACCAAATCTGGCCCTAGGATAGTCGTTCCCCTGCTTTATACCAATATAAGGGTGAACTACATTTTCTACCATACAAGGCCTCATAGGGTGCTATTCCTATGCTGGTATGATAACTGTTGTAGAAAAACTCTATTAAGGGTAAAAACCTATCCCAACTTCCTTGTTGGTCTAGCACACAAGCCCTCAGCTTGTCTTCTAAAGTCTGGATGGTTCTCTCGGTTTGACCATCTGTTTGTGGATGGTAGGCTGTGTTAAACCTCAACTTTTTCCTAAAGGCTTTCTGCAAGGCTCTCCAAAATCTAGAGGTGAATCTAAGATCTCTATATGATATTATACTAGAGGGGATTTCAAGCAATTTGACAATCTCTTGGAGATACAATTGGGCTAATCTATCTAATGGCTAGTTAGCCATCAAAATAGTGTGCAGATTTCGTCAATCTGTCCACTATAACCCAAATGGCATCATGGCCTGACCGTGTCCTTGGTAGTCCTATTATAAAATCCATTGATATACTTTTCCATTTCTACTTAGGAATTTCCAAGGATTGGAGAAGTCTTGAGGGTCTTTGGTGTTCTATTTTCACTTATTGACACACTAAGCATTTGAACACATATTTAGCTATATCTCCTTTCATGTTCGGCCACCAAAACATCCTTTTGAGGTCTTGATACATCTTTGTGGCTCCGGGATGGATGATTTATCTACTCTTGTGGGCTTTCTCTAAAATCTTATCTTTGATTTCATTTTCTCTTGGAACACATAGTCTGTCTCTAAACATAAGTGTTCCATCATAAGCCCTCTTGAAATCCTTTTTCTTTCCTAACTAAATTTGCTCATCAATCAGCTTTAAAACTTCATCTTCCTCTTGAGCTTCTCTAATTTGAGCCCTCAACTCATTATGAATCTCTAATCTCTCCAAACAAAGACTATGTGGTAACATAGTCATTGTCAGGCTCAAATACCTGAAGCTCTTAAAGAGTTCTATCTCTTGTACCATCATTTAGGATGCATGCAAAAGTTTTCTACTAAGTGCATTGGCCACAACATTGATTTTACGCAAATGATACTTTAGAGTCATAATCTTTTAGAAGCTCCATCCATCTCCTTTGCCTCATATTCAACTCTTTTTAGTCAAATAGGTATTTCAGACTCTTATGATCACTAAAGACCTCAAACTTGATGCCATACAGATAATGCCTCCATATCTTTAAAGCAAACACAACTGCAGCTAGTTCTAAGTCATGGGTTAAGTAGTTTTCCTCATGGGGTCTTAGTTTCCTAGAAGTATAAGCAACTACTCATCTATTCTGTATTAAGACACAACCTAACCCATTTTTCAAAGCATCTCAATAAACCTCAAAGTTTTCTTGTGGATCAGTTTTCTTGTGAATCACTAGTACAAGTGTGGTGGTCAATTTCTCTTTCAACTCTTGGAAGATATTCTCACACTTCTGGGTCCACTAAAAAATGTTGCCCTTCCTAGTCAACCTAGGTAGAGGAAAATCTATCTCAGAAAAACCCTTTATAAATATTCTATAATACCTAGCTAAACCTAAGAAACTCCTAATCTCAGTTACAGTGGTAAGTCTCTCCCATTGCAACACTGCCTCTATCTTACTTGGATCCACAGATATCCCTTTCTTCGAGATCATATGTCCTAAAAACTGCACATTCTTCATCCAAAACTCGCATTTTGACAACTTAGCAAACAATTTCTTTTCTTTTAGGATTTCTAGAATTACCCTAAGATGTTCGTCATTTTCCTTAGTTGTTTTTGAATAAATGAGAATATCATATATAAAGACAACCATAAACTTATGAAGGTATGGTCTAAAATTCCTGTTCATATAATTCATAAAAACGACAAGTGCATTTGTTAGACTAAAGGACATTACAAGATACTCATAATGACCGTACCTAGTCCTAAAGGCAGTTTTAGGAATATCCTCATCTCTAACCTTGATTTGATGGTACCCTGACCTTAAGTTAATCTTTGAAAACACTGCAGCCCCTCTCAATTGGTCCATCAAATCATCTATCCTAGGCAGTGGGTATTTATTTTTAATTGTGACCTTATTCAGTTGTCTATAATCTACACATAATCTCATGCTACCATCCTTTTTCTTCACCAAGAGCATAGGGGCTCCCCAAGGTGAAACATTAAGTCGAATAAACTTCCTATCCAACAACTCCTCTATCTATTTCTTAAGCTCAGAGAGTTCTACAAGGGACATCCTATAGGGTGCTATGGAGATATGTCTTGTTCCTGGCACTAAGTCTATAGTAAACTCAATCTCTCTCACAGGTGGTAGTTCTCTCACTTCTTATGGAAAAACCTCTAGGTACACTCTTACCATAAGTATACTCTCCAAACTCTGTTCCTTTTCGAAATTCAACGAAAAGAGGAGAACATAGCCTTGAGCTCCTTCTACTAGGAGAATATACTTGGTTGACACTCATGTATATTGATTTGGAAGGAAAATTTGTAAAAGGAAGGTCAGACATAAATACTAAGGTTTTATTTGAATAGTTCAGAACAACATGGTTTGTTAACAATCAATCTATGCCGAAAATAATGTCTAAATCAACAAGGGATAAACATATAAGATTTACCGAGAAGGGTCTATTTTCAGCAGTTACTTCATAGTTTAGACATATTTTGGAGGTGGTTTCAAGTTTTCTTGTGGGAACAAAAACTTTCAAGTCATAGGGGAGGTTAAAAATAGGCAAATCTAACATCCTCATACAGTCAAAGGAAATGAAAGAATGAGAAGCTCCAGAATCATACAATACAGTTATGTATTTTTAACAATGCACTTACCTTGTATCAGATCGGGAGACTAGGCTACTTCCTTGCCACTCAAGGTGAACACTCTTCCTTGGGTCAAGGATCTAGGAGCTATTGCTGCTTCTTGCCTCTGGGGACAATTCCTAGTATAATGTGTAACACCCCTCGATTTAATAACTATGGCACAATCGTCATTATACCGCGAATAGTAAATGTTGGCGTGCTACAACTTTCAAAGAATATTTATCCAATTTAAACCATTGTGCATATACAGAAAATATGAGCCTCGGATGAAATAATACATAAGCCGTCATTAGCACATATAATTCGACAAGCCAAAATTAAAATATAGTTCATAGGACTAGATAATTAATTTAAAGCATATATAGTGCGGCGCATTTCACATACCACTCAAATAAAATACATCAAGTTGGACTTCAAAATGTAGTTATACTTAAATTACACCTTAATATAAGTAATACAAAAGGAAACATAAACTACCCATAAAGACATCCACGTCTAAGGAGTTGGGCAATACATCGAATCCACCTCGGGATCCTCCCCCAGGTCACCTGAAGACACAAAAATAGGGTAGAGTACAGTCCCGCGAGCAGGTGCCCTAGCAACTGATGCCATCAAATCCTCTTGGTCTCTTGGGGTGTAAAGCGGATCACCCCATAACTCCCGAATAGGCAGAGCAAACTCCAGATGCACAGATATAGTAAGAGTCAGGATAGGGTCTCCATCACGAGTCCTTCTCACAGTCAAGATCAGGTCTCCAACTTACCATATACGCTCTCTAGCCCAGTCGACTCACCAAGCATTGGCGCCAGTGAACATAATCCTAACGAACCCAATAAAACCCCTTCTTGACAACATTACCGAATATAAGAGATTGAACTAAGTAAAATCCAGAAGGAGCCAACTGTGTCCTCTCAACAGTCTTTAACCATGAATTACATAGGACAAGAATAATACATACAAGAGGTGAGATATCCAACTCCATTACCAATTATGGCAATAAGAAACACAACGAAAGACAATAATGTCATTCACATATAACAATATTAGGTACAGGCAAATAACATCATGGCAATACAGGAATATTACAGAATAATAAACATAATCATATTATCACGGAGATATCGCAAGTCAACAAACATAATTACATTTTCAATCGGTAAGTGATTCAACAATATACATCACAATATATGAATATTAACTACGCCATGACAGTATGTATGGTGACCATGCATATGCACAATGCGTATGCTGACCATGCTCGTGTACAATGTACTCATTTCCTACTCCATGGAGCTAGACTCAAGGTTTTAGAGATGAACGTTCCAGAAGATCTGTCCCCCCTAAATAGACAGTCTACGTCGGGCCACGAAAAGCAATAGTGTATTGTCAAGCAGCCAGTGTATTGCAACAGTGTTCACGACCAAGGGTATACAATATGATAGCATAATCACAAGTGAAACACCACGCCCTGACGTCCTCTCAGGTCTATTCAAGGGCCCACTATCCTGTAAGTTCTCGTTCACTCCTAGGCATAAAACGCCATAACTGTATGATGCTCAAACACATATTCAATGAAATCAAATCATATCTGACTCAATAGTCTTTCTGATGTTTTCAGGGTCCAATTTGTCAGCCCAATAGCACAATGATGCCAATGCATGTTTTCTCAGAGTATCTCAATTATACAAAGTCAAGAATCATGCATTTTAAAATCATAAGCCAAAATAGTCATCAACAGATTTGGGTCCCGCTCATGGAGCCAATAACAAAGTTGTCATTTGTAATTAATTTAGGACATACCATTGTCCTATGAAGTTTTATCATTGTTCTTCTCTTTGTCCTTAATAAGATTCATTTAATTAAATGTCTTATAATCTTCAAGGTCTCACTTACACTTTAAATTCTTGTTTCTCTAATTCAATTAGTCATTCTCTTTATTCATAATAAAACTTATTTAATTAAGTGCCTTATGATTCTCAAAGTCTCACATACACTCTTAATTCTGGATTCTCTAATTCAGTTAGTCATTCTCTTTATTCATAATAAAACTTATTTAATTAAGTGTCTTATGATTCTCAAAGTCTCACTTATACTCTTAATTCTTGATTCTCTAATTCAATTAGTCATTCTCTTTATTCATAATAAAACTTATCTAATTAAGTGTCTTATGATTCTCTAAGTCTCACTTTAATTTAGCATTTCTTATGAAATTCTTCTCTAGAGGAATTCTCTCATTTTGTTAAGTTCCTTACTTTAAATTTAGTCACATTTACTTAGGAAATTATTCTAAGACTTTCCAAGTTTCACACATCCTTATTCTTTTCTTAGGTTCAAAGGTTCCTTTTAGGTTATCAAATTGATTTCCTTCCATTACATTATTAACTATTTAATCACTTAATTAATTAATTGTTATAGTTGCATAAAGTTGCATGGATTAAGCCATAATTAACCCTAGAGGCTGTTAGCCTCTCTAAGATTTGGATTCCCAAATTTTTATTCAATTAATTACATGTTATCCTTTTAATTAATCATATCTTTAATTTGTTACAAATTTTCACCAAGAGCACCCAATTTTTGGGTTCATGGCTGTGAGCCTCTTAGAAAAGGGCAAGGGTCATTTTGCTTCCATTCAAGCTTCCAATCCATCCAAGCACACCAATATACATATTCAATCAACCAAACAACTCAAATTAATTAAAAACAACACATAATCATAAAAGTCACACAACAAAGAGAGTGACCCTAAATAGGGCTTCTCACAACTAACACAAAATCAAGTTCCCTACTACCAAAAGAGGTTGAAGAGGATCATCCCCCTCTTACCTAGAGAAGAAAACAAGCAATGGAACTCCCTTGAAGCTCCAAGTGAAATTCGGATTCCACCACCACCAAAATCCTAGGACATCAAACTTTTACAATAAACAAATCAAACCATAAAAGAGAAGTTCTTGGTCACCAAGATGACCAAGAATCACGAAAATAAGGGGAAAAAATGGAAAAAGTTACAAACTTTACCTTAAAACTCTAAATCTTAGGGCTTTATGGAAGAAGATGAAAATGGTGGATTTAGGTGATGGTCACAAAAGAAAAAAATTAAAAATGATGAGAAGATGTAAGAAACAAGATTGGTGGAGCAAAAAAATGTTTTTGACCAAAAATGATGGGTTTGACCGTGGAAGAGGAGAAGAAATGGAGAGGGAAGGTTGAGTGCTTTGTAAGTGATTTTAAAAAAAATAAGAGGAAAGCTTGAATGGAGAGATGGATCCAAGCAAAATGGTAGCTTGAAAACAAGCAATAATGGTGGGGGAAGGAGTGGTGCAGCCGTGAGGTTTCTAGAGAGAAGGAGGAGATAATTTCTTTTGAGAGAAATAGATGAAGCTTAGAGAGAGAAAGTGATAGTAAGGATGGAAGATGCTTTTAGGGTTTTTGAATTTAGATAGTATGATTAATGAAATGAAGCACATTTTTTGCTCCAAAGAAGGAGCATGCTGCCGTGTGAGAGAGGGAGAGGAGAGAGAAGAGTGTGTAGCTTCCTTGAGAAGCTTGTAACTTTTTCAATAAAGAGAGATTTGATTAGACATAAAGGATATTGCCTTTGGATAAGATAATGTGATTTAATAGTTAAATAATATGGTAATTAAGATTTTACTACAAGTTATTACCCAATGGATAATTGTTACAATACACAAGCTAGTATTAATTATCCATCGGATAATGGAGCGTACCGCAAAATTTTATTTACTAGTATGAACAGAGATTTTATTTATCAGATAAAATCTCGAAAAATGTAACTTTGCAAACTGTGTCCGGCCTTGGGTTTAGTAAGATCCCCCGTCAACGTTTCCACAGTTCAATATTTACCAGCCTCAGGGAAAACATTTCGTTTTTCCCGACTCCGCTCAGCGCGCATGCAAAACAAGGAATATATTAAAATATTTTATGTTTTCGAAAAATTTCAGAAAAATTCCCAAAAATACAAATATTGGGAAATGACTATTCATGATGAAACAAATAATTTCTGGGGCGTTACACTGACTCTGCTCAGTGTGCACGCAAAATGAGGAATATATTAAAATATTCAATATTTTTGGAAAAATCCGTAAAAATTTTCAAAAATCATAAATATCATAAAATGATGATTTATGATGAAATAAATAATTTTCGGGATGTTACAACTCTCTCCTTCTAAAAAAAATTTCGTCCTCGAAATTTTCATATCTTAGAATCTAGCTCTCATGTTGTGCCTTCAATTACATCATTCCAAATCGCTTTTACTAATGTAGTATCTTTTCCCCTCAAATTATTTGCATCCTTTCCTGAGTCATCTTATCTTTATCCATTGCTTGCTATACAAGCTCGGGTCCAATCGCAATCTTTTCACTGTCTCGATGCCAACACAAAAGTGTCTTACATACCATCCACATAATGCCTCATATTTAACTCCTTCTTTTTAACCAGATATTTTCTGACTCTTTATAATTACCGTATACGTTTAATGTTGCTCCATGTAGAAATGCCTCCATATCTTCAACGCAAGCACATAACGGCTAGCTCAAAGTTTGTGGAGGATAGTTCTCCTTATGTACTCTCGATCGCCTTGAAGCATATGCTACCATCTTCCTATTTTGCACCAGCATCTATCGTAAAACTGCTTGGATCACTACAAAAAACGCGCTAGATTGCGGCAGTTTTTTTGTGGGGGTTTTCAAACTCCATAAATTAACACATATTGTGGGGGTTTTTTTTTATCTTTTAGTAGAGGTTATTAACCCCCACAAATTAAAAATGCCTGAATTTTATATTCCCTCTAATTTTTTTTGCCTCCCACTCACTCTCCCTCTCACTTTGTCGCTCTCCCTCTCACTCACCCTCTAATTTTTCTGTTTCCCTCTCACTCTCCCTCTCGCTCTCCCTCTGACTCACTCTCATCAGCAAATATTCCCTCTCATCAGTCATCAGCAAGATCTGGTGCAAAGGAACCCAGATTCGCCTTGCACAGCTGCAATTGTCAGGTATAATTCACTCTTTGTTCCTCTCTCTCGCTATCTCTCGCTATATTTAAGTTTCTATTTGGATTAAATGGCGTAAGTTTCTATTGTCAGATCTAAATGTATGTATGTATGGGGTATGGCAGATGTAGTTGTTTTGTTTTGTTTGGGAAGATGTTAACATAGTTAGATCTAGATGATAGATGAGTATCTATTGGGTCAGCTCTGGGATTGGGGAGATGACGATAAATTTCCAGATGAAATGTCTCCACCATTGGCTCTTCTAGTACAAATGTGGTCCGCATGTTTCTATTTCTGAAATTTTCTACAGAGGGTAACACTTTTCTACCAACTCTTTTGTTGCTTCTTTTCTAACTATAATACTGGGGTTTTTCCTTTTCTCTTTCCCTTTTGTGTTAATCTTAGGTTTCTCTCATAACTTCATACAATTGGTTTTGCTTTTATGGCAGACTTCATTAATCAACCTTGTTTCGTCACTTTTGTTTGATTTTTTTTTTTGGGTGGGGGTTTAATTTGTTTAATTCTATTTTAGATAGAGACCCATGATTATTTTCATTCATTTTTTATTTTCTGGGTTGATCTCTTTTACGAAAATTGAACTATCTTCTTTCTTAGGATAAAAGGCCATCAAAATGAAGTCAACAATTTATTAGCTATTTTTTTTATTTAAAAAAAAAAGAGTGAACTATATACCAAAAGAAAAGTGAACTGGAGCCACTTTCTTCTGTCGATGAAACAGGGAAGAAAAACCCGTTGGTACTTTAGGATAGCTAGGCTTCATGGAAACAGAAGCTTGAATCTTTCCTCAATATTCTTAATTCAGTATGAAGAAAAGGATGTGGAAAAGGAAGCACTTGCATTTACTTGATTGTACACGCACTCAGGTTTTAATCGAAGATGTTTACGTGTAATCAAACATTGGCACTGTTCATTCCAGAATCAAAGAAGTTAGGGTTACTTTGCCCCATTAGCAGTTCTTGCTTGGGGGCTTTTATCCCCTCCTGTACATAAAAAAAAAAATCTTTCAAGAACAAAGAGTAATGAATAGATGAATAAACAAAATGTGCTAAATTATGTCTTTTTAGTTACTTATATATGTGCTAAAATGGACATCCAAAATCGTTTTTTTGATAGAACCAAAAGGGTGAAGATAAAAACTTTGCCTAACATACAAACAGCCAAAAGATACCTACTAATTTTTGTTCTAAATAGTCTTTAATCAATCATAGCCAACCATTTCCAACCAAGCCCCCTCTTTTTTCTCTCCTGGTGGAGGCATTCACATGGACCCCTCTTTCCTGCAATGGAAGGTCTCCCTCCCCTGTTTCTAATGGAAGCATCAAAAGGCCCCAGATTCATTTATGAAATTCCTTAGCTTTTCTTTATTTTCCCCACCGTATCTGACTTCCTAACTATTGATACATTGGACTTTTCCACCCAAGGAGGGACAAGGCTCTTGAGAACTTTGCAGTTTTATTAATTATATAAGGGATAAAAATGTCTTGTTACCATTTTCATCACTCCTTTTGTCAAGTCACACATCTCTGCACAAAAGGGAAAAAAACTTAATCTGATATGATATATAACCAAATCTGTAAAAGTCTTTTAGTGTCTTTGCTTTCGAGTTTGCTTGGTACATGACAGTGAATTTGACAATTGACATGTTTGGTAGAGTGTGGTAATCTTGATTCCTTTATTTTTTCTTTTTTAAAATCTTTTTAATCTTTCAAATTAAGTTACAATTTAAATGTGAATCTTATGGGTGACAATGGAGTTGAATGATGGATTCAAAAAGGTTGGTGGATAAAAACTCCACTAAAATCAATAAAACATATTACCAATAATAATAATAATATGATTAACAATAATATGGTTCGATTAATTAAAAATTTAGTAATATTAATTTTTTTGGTGCATAGTAATAATATTAAATATAAATATGAAATAAAAAAGTTCCATTACATAATTGAATTAAACTCAAATACTGGGTAGGTGAACTTGATAGTCGACCCAAGCTCGATTAATTATACACATACATATTATACTTACAAAAAATCATAATAAATTGATTTAAAGTTAATTTTAATTAAATAATTTACTATTATTTTAAATTATGATTTGAATTAAGCTCAAGCTCTAGCTTAGTTTTTCAGATTGAATAATACTCAGCTCGAGCTCAAAAAACTATGTGTAATTTTCACTTTTAAGTTCTATTTATACTTGTTTGTTTTGTGAATGTAATTTTAGATAAAGTTAGGAATTTATTTTGTGAATGTAATGTTATGGTATTAGAATGATTATCCGTTGAGTTTATTTTGTCTATAAATTTTTTTAAAGGTTCCTATATTTGAACTTCTTTCTTTTTGGCAGCATATTTATGTTGAAATTTATCTTGTTCAGCCATCGTTTTCATGATTTTCTGAAGTTGTGTGTGAAGTTAATACTTGTCGATGGATAAATCTTGGATTGCAAAGCCAAGGAACACCATATTGAATACTCAATTGGTGTAAGTAACTTCCTCAATTTTGCATTTGAGAATGGGGCCGTTGGGGATACGATACGATGTCCATGTCCAAAGTGTGGGTTTGAGAAATGGCAAACTAGAGATGTAGTCCAAGATCACTTGCTTTGGAAACCGTTTCCTGAAAATTATGTTATATGGAATCTTCACGGTGAAAAATAAGTATTAGTCTTCTAGAAATGTAGATGTTATGCAAGATACATCAAACTCTGAAAATCCAATAGAGACAATGATTAATGATGCATTTGGGCACTATAGGCACCAAGCTGCAGATACAGGTATGTCACAACCACTGGATGCAGATGAAATATTAAATGAGGGGCATAGCGAGGATAACGATTTTTATGAATTTCTCAAAGATGGAAATCAAACATTGTATGAAGGGAGCAAGTACACAAAACTAGAATTTGTAATAAAATTGTATCATATAAAGGTCTTATGTGGATGAAGTGACAAGGCAATGACTATGATACTAGATTTATTGAGAGATGCATTTGAAGCAGCAAAGTTGCCTCCTTCTTTTTATGAGGCCAAGAAAACCATTAGCAAACTTGGTCTTGACTACATCAAGATAGATGCATGTCCGAATGATTGTATGTTATACTTGGATGATGATCCAAAAAATAAGCAACAAACATGCACGCATTGTGGTACATCTAGATGGAAACCTAAGAAGAAGAAGAAGCAAGCTGCAAAGGTTTTGCGTTACTTTCCATTGAAACTAAGGTTGCAAAGATTGTTTATGTGTCGTAAGACTGCTGAGCATATGAAATGGCATGTTTTGAATCAGAGTAACAAAGATGGGTTGATAAGGCATCCAAGGGATGGTAAGGCATGGAAGACATTTGATCTAGCACACTCTGAATTTGCTTTAGATCCTCGAAATGTTCGCTTGGGCCTTGCTAGTGACGGTTTCAATCCTTTTGGAACCATGAGTTCTACCTATAGCATTTGGCCAGTGTTCTTGATTCCATATAATCTTCCTCCTTAGATGTGTATGAATTATACTTCCTTCATCCTATCAATGATCATTACAGGCAAGCAGATGCCCGGAAATAATATAGATGTGTATTTACAACCCCTTGTGAAGGAGTTGCGTGATCTATGGAATGATGGTGTGGAAACCCTTGATTCGTCATCAAATGAAACATTTCAAATGCGTGCAGCTCTTATGTGGACAATTAGTGACTTTCCTGGGCTAGGTATCCTATCTGGCCGGAACACACATATTGGTTTGGCTTGTCCAACTTGCAACTTTGACACGAAACCTTGCCGTCTTCCTCACAGTAAAAAGTGGTGCTTTATGGGTCATCGGCGTTTTCTGGGAAGAAATCATAGATTTAGATTGAATCGAATTCTCTTTGATGGAAGCACAGAGGAACAGAATCCACCATTAAAATTATCAGGATCTGACATGTTGAGGCAAATGGAAAATCTTAATGTTACATTTGGGAGAGAAGCAGAGTTGGATGTAGAAGGAAAGGATCTAGACAAGCAGCTAAGCAATGGAACAAGAGAAGTATATTCTTTGACCTTCCATATTGGGAATCTAACTTGTTGCATCATAATCTTGATTTTATGCATATTGAAAAAAATGTATGTGACAATATCATATATACTTTGCTCTATGAGAAACCTAAATCAAAAGACAATCTTAATGCCTGAAAGGATCTAAGAGAAATGGGCATAAGGTGTGATCTTTGGCCGAATGATAATGGAACATATCACCTTGCTTTGTTTTCACTAACACGTGATACCAAAAAGTTGTTTCTTGCAACTTTGAAGAATGTTATAGTACCAGATGGCTACTCAAGTAACATTTCTAGATGTATTGATGAGGTACAGAAAAAGATTTTTGGGTTGAAAAGTCATGATTGCCATATTATTATGGAGCAATTGCTACCATTAGCAATTCATAATGTGTTGCCAAATCATGTAACTGCAGTCTTAGTGGACTTCTGCTCATTTTTTAGAGTCCTTTATGGTAAAGGCTTGAATCCTTCAGACCTTGATAAGCTCCAAGATCGCATTGTGAATACACTATGCCAGCTGGAGATATTATTCCCTCTATCATTCTTCATAGTCATGGTTCATTTAACTGTGCATCTAATAGAGGAAGCAAAGCTCGTAGGTCCAGTGCATTATCGATATATGTATCCTGTGGAGAGGTACAAGATTGCTACTTTTAATTTAAGGTCATTTATGTTTAAGTCACTTAAAATAGTTGTTTACACTATTTATCCATCATTTTTGTAGGGAATTAGGTCATTTAAAGTCACATGTACGGAATAAGGCACAACCTGAAGGTTCTATAGCTGAAGGTTACTTAGCTGAAGAGTATCTTACTTTTTGTTCTCGATACATAGATGATATAGAAACAAGGTTCAATAGACCTACATGTGTTCGTGATGACCCAAATGACAATGAGCCTTCTAAAATGTCTTCTATCTTCCCCCGAATTGGTAAACCAGTAGGAGCTTCCTCAATGTTTACTTTAACTCAGATGCAGAAACTACAAGCTCACCAATATGTGATTCTGAATTGTGAAATAGTCATGCCATTTGTGGAGTGAGTAAACAAGATAAACTTTATATGGTTTGTAGTTATACAATTGAAATAGACTAGTCATGTGCATTGATTGCAATGTAATTATTTCATGTAGTGAGTTTAGGCAAAACATAAAGAGGACTTCAAGGGGAAGAAGATCTTCTCTGAGAGATAGAGAAGAGAGTTAATAGAGAGTTTGCTGATTGGTTTCGAAGACGGGTAAGAAATCAATCATTAGCTATGTTTCCTTTTGCCGTATTTGATTTGAGATTAGAAACTTGACTAATATAATTATTTTATTTAGATTATGAATCCAGACACAATAGACACAATGTCTACTGATGTAAAGTTTCTAGCACGAGGTCCATTGGATAATGCAAGAAGATTTACAGCTTATAACATCAATGGGTTCAAATTTTGAACTTTGGCTCGAGAAGAAGGATTGAAAACACAAAATAGTGGAGTTTTCTTAACCTCTAACACATCTTGTGTTGCGAGTAGTGTTGATGGCAACTTAAGGCAAGCAGACTTACCATTTTATGGGAAGTTGGAAGATATCATTGAAATTAACTATTATGGTCTGTTCACGGTTACTCTTTTCAAATGTAAATGGGCTGACACTACTCGAGATAGAGGGTATAAAAAGGATCCTTGGAATTTTAATTGTGTTAATTTTGATAGACTAATTCATACTGGTGAACATGAAGACCATGAACCTTACATCGAGGCATCTCAAGCACAGATGGTGTACTATATAGATCATGTGGTTAATAAAGGATGGAGTGTTATTGTACATTTGAAGCCAAGAGATTTGTATGAAATGGGAGAAGAAGTAGAAGATGAAGTATATGAGAATGAGCCATACCAAGAGCAAGAACTTGAGCAATTTTTTTGCCCTGTTGATGAGTATATGCAATTGGCTACAGACCATCTCAATGATAATGTAGTTGATGCAAATGTTCCTACTAACTTGGCAACAGATGCACACACGTTTGATTAAAAATGTGATCATATAGTGTTGGTAATTTAGCAATATGGTGTTTTACCTCAAGGTAATGGTTTTACATAATTAAAGCTATGATTATTTTATTTATTTTTCTTTAATGCATATTTAGGAATACGATTGTAAACATTTCAATTACATTTCATTTCTAAATGTCTTTATTTTCTCATGAATATGCAGTCATGACAAAGAGTAAACATTTTCAGAATCCGCTGAAGTTAGCACCTCAACCACAATGCCATGCCTATCCTCTAACACAGGCTCCTGTACATTCTTCACCATCAATTCATACTCAGCCAAAAACTCCTATTGAGACCCCATCAGCTCATGCCCCACCACATGATCTAGTAAATCCTTTACCGACAATTCAAGTCCCCCCACATGCTCTAGTAAATTATGCACCAACAGTTGAAATCCCAGAACAAGTTCCAACTCAGCCTTTTAATTCAACATCATCTTCACGTTGTGCTGGACGTGAGTCAACACAACATTGGACTGTGGAGGCGATAGGTATATGCATTATATGTTTATGGTTGAGTAACTTTGAGATTATATAACATTGGTAACTTTGTGAAGTTTTTATTTTTAATTTTTTTCGTTGACTTGTTTTCTTGTTAAAGACTCAGAATGAGCTATAAAGAAAATTAAGCTTAAGGTTAAGGAAATCAACAACTTATGTAGTGGGGAATGCATTATTGTAAACTTTGATGAGTACGATGCAACATATGGTGAAGCGAAAGGCCTACTTGCTGGATATTATGGAACATTGGCAATAGATTGCAAGTTGTTTCTAATTCACTTTGAGAGGTGGTCAGCAACATTTCCTATACCTACACCTAAAGATTACTTTAATGATTGTTTTGAAACAATCATAAAGGTATAAACATAATTACACATATCTTTTTGTTGCTACTAGATTTCATGGTTGTATGTAAATGCATAACTAACCTTATTTTGTTTTTTATTTGAAGCCTCGATTTTGTTTTAGGACTGCTGAAGGCATTGCAAAACAATATTGCAATGCTAGTATCAGGGATAAGTGGGCTGCACATAGGCAAAAATTGTGGAATGATTTCTATGACACATCCATGACAAGAGATGAAATCATAAGTAATGTGCCAAGAGGTATAGAGAGATCAATGGGTTGCTTTTGTTCATTACCGTCTAAAGCCATCAACACAAGTAAGATGTTGTACTTTGATCAGTTTATTGTTGTTATAATTCATTTCTATATGAATATTTAATTGCTTTGTTTATAGGAGCTTTGTAGAAGAAACAAAGAAATTTGAAGCAAGCAAATAATTCCACATACTGGTGGTTCTAAACCTAATTCAAGAAGGAGGAATGAGATGGTAGTTATACTAACATGATCTTTATTACTATTTTGCAATGTTAATGTCTATTTTTATTTTTATTTTTTAACTTCTTTCTATCTTAGTTGCTAGAAACTGGACAGAAAATTGGTCGAGGAAAAATGTATAAAATAACTCACACAAAAAAGGATGGATCATTTGTAAGTACTGCCGCAATGGATAAAGTGGTAAGTTTAGCTTGAGTGTCTTTATAATATTAAGTTAATTATCTTGTTTTCTAACCTTCTAAATTTAAATCTTGACAATTTTGTTATTGATAATGTTGTATGCTTGTAGGAAGCAATTGACCAGATTATGACTCAAAGCACTAATGATGAATATGAAATTTCTCCTAATGATGTTGTTGGTAAAGTGTTTGGGGAAGAGCACTCTGGGAGAGTACGAACCATGGGTATGGGTGCAGCTCCTACTAATACATTCAGGAATACTAAACTTCGATTAAGTAATGTGAGTCATTCTTCAGCTGAGAATGCTACATCATCATCATTTACCCAATGGCAAGAGAGGCACCTTCGATTGGAAAATGCACTTAAGGCATACATGATAATGAAGGAAGGAAGCATCCCTGAAGAATTGGCTGACTTCTTTGCTCCTCAACCAGAGGTAAAGTATTTTAATGAGACTCTTGATTGGATTTGGAATTCTCCTGCTGGTTATGTCACTGGACTCTTAAATTGTGTTCTATCTATGAATGAGATAATAGTTATACACTCTAGTTTTGTTTGTTGAACTGTGAAAATCATATGCATTTAAATTTTATTTTAGATGACACTTGAAGAAGGCAAAATCAGTCAGCTTATGCCTGATTATTGAGTTTTGACCCTTAATGTTAATCACAAACTTCAATTCAATATTCTAAATCCAAGTATCTCTGATTGAACTTGATTGTTGATGCTTCTGCTGAAAAAAACCCAAAAAAAAAAAACACTACTATTACTTCAGTACTAGGTACCTTTTTTTTTTAAAGATAAAAGTGAGGTGTGAGCTACCCCCATTTTCTTTGTACTTATAGGTTGTTCAGATAATTGTCTTTTCCCCCCTTAACTATTAAAAACTTTCACTAGCTAGCCTCTGAGTTGGCATCTTTGCCATGTTGCATGATGTGGTCATAGAATGCATGCAATAGATATAGATTGTTACTTTCGTGTATGTGAGAGA
Source organism: Ormosia semicastrata (assembly GCA_029884595.1). Taxonomy (NCBI): domain Eukaryota; kingdom Viridiplantae; phylum Streptophyta; class Magnoliopsida; order Fabales; family Fabaceae; genus Ormosia; species Ormosia semicastrata. Next base: position 691,473 of record JAQQTO010000050.1, on the reverse strand, counting down.
GTTTTATGAGGTTATCATTGTATCTTTGTTGTTTGGTGTGAAAAATAGTGTATTTTCTTTTCAATTCATGAGTTTCTTGATATTGCTTGTACTTTTTTCTTATATTATATAGATTGTGACTTATTACACAATTATACAATTATGATGTTTTATCCTTTTAAACTCCATCTCTAACATCCTATTTAGCCCTCTACAATTATATTTACATTACGAATAGTATTTTACTTGAGCCCTTGGGTTCTCAACGTTTGGCTTAGCTCAAGTACTACTCTACCAGGTAATGAGTAAGAGTAGTTCCCTTGGTTGTTGTTGTTTGTTACACTCAGTTTGTAACGGGAAAAAGTAATAAAAGGAAAAGCATAGTGCCACTGCCATGTAATGTTACGTGAGTTTGAGAAGGATGAGAGTCACGTGAGGGGGCACGCGGGGAATGGTTAGTAGAGAGAGAAAGAGAAGGTAATGGTATTGTTGTGGTTATGTTGGGGTGGTGGTAGAGTTGGTGATGCCATTAGCATGGAATGGGATTCATTGAATAAGAAGTAAATGTGACTATGTTGAGCAGGTTGTTTAGGATTAGGAGGTCTATGTCCTTGTCTTTTTTCCCACAACATGGACACGTTCCAAATTTGTTGATTTGCTTCTTGGATATGTTAGGGACCTATTTTCATACATTGTTCTTTATTTCCAATTTATTATAGCAGTAAAAGTAATTAATTAGATCTATAAAAAAAATTGTATGAAAAGCTCATCAGTAAATTCTTTTATTCTTAATTATTAAGCTATTGTAAAGTGACTTATAAAATTTTATTTATGCAGTTGAAAGTAATCTACCTGACAGAAAAACTTTATTTGTTGTGTGTCAAATTGGAAGCATGAAATGAGGAGAGTGCTTTCTGTTTTAAAGCGTCTTTCATTTTACAATTACTTTCGATTTTATAATTTGGAAGAAAATAAATATTCTCCACTTAATTTCCTAACCACCACCTCGTTAAGCTATTATATATTTTTTTGAGAAATTTATTTATTTTTTAAATGTATTGCATCTTCAGGTTAAGACTGCATACCAAAAAAATATAGTACAAATTGTAATTCATATGTTATAATTACTATTATGATGTTTTCTCCTTTTAAACTCCATCTCTAACATCCTATTTAGCCCTCTACAATTATATTTACATTACGAACAGTATTTTACTTGAGCCCTTGGGTTCTCAATGTTTGGCTTAGCTCAAGTACTACTTTGCCAGGTAATGAGTAAGAGTAGTTCCCTAAGAAAAAGTTGTGAAGCAATTTTGTTCTCTAATCAGTAAAGAAAGAAGTAAATATTTCAAATATGAACAGCTAATCATCAAATCTGGTGTTTCATCTGATAAAAGTGACTTGTAACAACAATAGTGATACCTGCACACTACTTACACCTCATTATATTAGCTAATAACTTATGTTTCACTTGTATGTAATTTATTATTGTGTCAATAACTTTTATGATGTGTTAACTTTTTTATTCTTCTAGTAGTGTACATATATTGGTAATGTGATTTCCTTGATTTATGTTATTTATCATTTAGTGGGTTGGCTTTAGTTGGCACTTGGCAGCGTGGTAGGTTAGGTGAGTGGGTGTGGTACGGCTAGCTAGGTGATGTCTTTTATTAATCCTGTTAGTGTTTCCTCCTAACACATTCAAGGTTTATTTAGTCTTTTTCTTTAGTTCTGAAAGTGATCTTAATTTCTTGTCCCTGTAAGAATCTTTTTCACTAGTGTATATATTCCATTTCTGGTTTTCTCTTTGGAGTATGGAGTGACATGTATTGGAAGCACGTGGTGCAAGAACAGATATTCAAAGTTCAAACTAGTGCCCACTTTTCTCATTTCTCAGTGAAATATGATAATAGAATCCTGATTCGTAGCTTTACTCACAGTATTTGATTCTTCTATGTCAATAGAGTACAAGAAACAAGGAGCTCAAAATATTATAAATCAAAATCAAAATTGCATGCTAACATTATTAATGTCTTTTATTATTTTAGCCAGGTGATGCTTCAAGTGAACTTACTACTCCATTGGATGCAAGAAGATCATCTGGTGGTAGCAACACAAACCACCAATAGCATATTTAGTGTTGATTTTTTATGTTCATTTATTGTGGCATTACTTTAGATTAAGGATTTTAAGTTGTAAGTCTACGTTACAATGGATGAATTTATTTAGTTTATTATGGATTTGAACTTGTGTTTTTTATGTTACTATGAATATTTTTAATGTAATTTAATTTACATTTATATTAGCAATTTGTTACAATTAATTATTTTGATTGGGAATCCTAAACGTTATTATAAATAAAAATTAAATACGTACTCAATCTTTCTTTTAAAAAAAGTTTCATTAGATAAATAAGAAAGTAAAAAATGTTGTTTACAAAGCGGTGGTTTTCAACCTCCGCAATTTTTTGATAAACAAAATCAAGAACATAGATAGTGGAGGTTTAAAACCACCGCAAATTAAAACAAACCGCCGCAATTTTTTTAATTAATACATTCAGGCAAATAGATAGTGGAAGTTAAAAACCGCTGCAACATTTTAACAAAATCACTGCAAAATTGTGGGGCTTTTAAAACTGCCACAAATTAATCATTGTTGCGGGGGTCGCTGAAAAATCGCCACAATATATTGCGGCGAATGTAAATGCAGCATTTTTTAGAACCGCCGTAATGGAATTTGCGGGGGTTAAAAACCCCCGCAAATTGTAAAAAAAAACTACCGCAATATAGCGCATTTTTTGTAGTGGATTTTTTACGGACTCTCAGAATTTTCTTCCTGTGAATCTACATGTCCTAAAAATGAACTCCCTCCAACTAGAATTCGTGGTTGGACAACTTCTCGCGCAATATCCTCTTCTTCTTTAGAATTTTGAGGAATCACAATGAGAGATTTAGTACGTTCCTTTGATCTTTAAGAGTAGGTTAGAATGTCACCATCAAGGGCATTGGCAAATCTGCTTCAACAGGGAAGAGAGATCCCATTCACGAAATCGATGAATGTTACTGACGTGTTTGTTGTACGGAACGGCGCTACCAAACACTTGCAGTACCCATAATGTGTCCGAAAAGCCGTCTTGAAAATATTATTCTACCTTCAAACGACTTGCTAATAGTCCATAACACAAGCTGATCTTGGAGAAAATAGTGGCGTCCCTTAATTGATTTGTCAAACCATCTTTCCTTGATCCGAACAAAATGTCTCATAAGGTAAGTTCTCATTTAATTGTGCTGCACTTGGCACATTGTTTGGGTTCAAATTTGGGAACACATTTCCTCAGTCGAAGTGTACTAGAAACATTATATTGATCAGAAAGAAAAGTAGGGAAGTCACTTGGTTTACTACCGGACCCTTCCAACGAAGAACATGATATAGTTCGACAAAATTTAGGAACGAGTTTCATGGGTTCAAATCCAAGAATTTATGTCTCAAGAAACACTAAGTTTCCGTTGGAACCGAATGACGAGACCCGTTTAGAAAACGACCAATCTCCTTCCTGAGATCAAGCCTATTCATGAAGAAAGTAGATAATTGAATTAGTAAAAGGGTTCCAATTTCTAACAACAATAGGATAGTCTTAAACAAACTTGTGTAATGAGAGCAGGCTTACAAACGAGAATAGTATTATTCGGGTCGAAAGGAAGTAAATACACAGACAACCCAATTCCAGAAACGAACTCTTAAAATTTCATTGGAATATTTCAACAGGATATGGTTGGAAGATAATCAATCCCTTTGTTAACATTACATCTAATTTATAAAAGAAGTAAACAAATCAGATCAACAGAAGGATTCAGTCTTTAACAGGTCATAGAAATAATTTAAACGACTTGGCTACCATCAGCAAGTTCTTAGTAGCAGAACTAGAAATAACTTAGTCAAAAGATGACGAAGATACAAACGATCCTAATAGACTCATACAATCATATGTCACAAGGAAATGGATTATCCCCAGAGTTATACAATGGAATCACAGGGTTATCTACTATAGCACAGTCCCCCTCTTCATTTCGGTCTTCAGTCTGGGTGGAGGAATTAACTCTCATTTGTTCGTGAGATTTTGAGGTGCATACATCTCAGATGGAAGGCTTCATCCATTGCGAAGTACAGTTCCTAACCATATGTCCTAGCTCTCTGCATTTGAAATAAATTATCCCCTTGATCGCACATGGAGGTTTCGTCCCATGCAAAGCACAATCCCGTGACACATGTCCTTGCTTTTTGCACTTGAAACAAATTATTCCTTCGATCATACAGTCCCTCGTTAAGTGGTCCTTTCTGCACTTCTTACACCTTGATAACGATACCGCGGTTGGATTGAATTTACTACCACTCGCACCTCCTTTATACATTTGCTGTCGCTGTTGCTCCCTCAGTCACCGCGAATACGATTTCCACTTACGCTGATTGATCTTTCTATTATTCCTTCTTTGGAACTTAGGCAATCCTGAGTTTCCCCAAAATTGACTTTCTTCTAATAAATTCTGAACCTCAACTTCCAATTCCTGTTGCTGGGCGACCCTCTGATCCTGGTGTGTTGTGACATCAACCATTCTTTGCATTACTTTGGCTGCCGCAGTCATACCATCATCATCATTCCCTGCATTCACACGCTTATGTCTACCCCGAGCCATTGCCTTCCTTCAAGGGCAAACAAAATCAAAACATAAAGAAACTCAAAAGCAATCAATCCAAACATTATTGTCTCCTTTTAGAAACCAAACGCAAAGAGTCACACAACCCAACAAGATAAACCCAAAAGACTCTAACTTGAGCTCCTTCATTCTGCCTTTCACAGCGCGATCTCTTGTAAGTCTTTATCTTCCAAGCAGCTCCTCAAACCATATTTACGCTAGATATTCTTCTCCCAAGAGAATTCAGTTCTCCAAAATGTCTTGGACACTTCAGTCCACAAACCTTACAAGTCCTATTTAGCTACCCATTTCTAACCTATTGGCTCAAACAATTCTAGAGGTAACACAACAAGGGTATAAATGCAAGTAAACCCTAGACAAGTTCAGTCATACCAGCTAAGCTTCTTACTAAAAAAAAAATTCTATTCGCTTAATACGCCTAGGTGAAGTCATAGTTTTTCGTCCACATAAAACATTACACATTGAGTGGGCCAATACTCAATATCATGTAACAATGCAATAGTAGCTACCAACATTTAACCTATGGCAAGTCATGCCTTCCTTTCCCAAATGTCTCAACCAAAAGACAAGGAAGTGCACAACACACTAAGAAACTTCTAACATGTCTAAATATAGTCAGTCCATACCCCGGCTCAACAGGATGAACTGAGCTCTAATACCACTTGATGTAACACCCCTCGATTTAATAACCATGACACAATCGTCATTATACCGGGAATACTAAATTTTGGCATGCTATAACTTTCAAAGAATATTTATCCAATTTAAACCATTGTGTATATACAGAAAATATGAGCCTCGGATGAAATAATACATAAGCCATCATTAGCACATATAATTCGACAAGCCAAAATTAAAATACAGTTCATAGGACTAGATAATTAATTTAAAGCATATATAGCGCGGCGTATTTCACATACCACTCAAATAAAATACATCAAGTTGGACTTCAAAATGTAGTTATACTCAAATAACACCTTAATATAAGTAATACAGAAGGAAATATAAACTACCCATAAAGACATCCACGTCTAAGGAGTTGGGCACTACATCGGATCCATCTCGGGATCCTCCCCCGGGTCACCTGAAGACACAAAAACAGGGTAGAGTGCAGTCCTGTGAGCAGGTGCCCTAGCAACTGATGCCATCGAATCCTTGTGGTCTCTAGGGGTGTAAAGCGGATCACCCCATAACTCCCGAATAGGCAGAGCAAACTCTAGATGCACCGATGTAGTAAGAGTCAGGATAGGGTCTCCATCACGAGTCCTCCTCACAGTTAAGATCAGGTCTCCAACGTACTGTATACGCTCTCCAGCCCAGTCGACTCGCCAAGCATTGGTGCCACCAGTGAACACAATCCTAACGAACCTAATAGAACCCTTTCTTGACGATATTACCGAATATAAGAGATTGAACCAAGTAAAATCTGGAAGGAGTCAACCGCATCCCCTCAACAGTCTTTAACTAAGAATTACATAGGACAAGAATAATACATACAAGAGGTGAGATATCCAACTCTATTACCAATTATGGCAGTAAGAAACACAACGAAAGACAATAATGCCTTTCACATATAACAATATTAGGTACAGACAGATAACATAATGTCAATACAGGAATATTACAGAATAATAAACAATCATATTATCACGGAGATATCGCAAGTCAACAAGCATAATTACATTTTCAATCAGTAAGTAATTCAACAATATACATCACAATATATGAATATTAACTATGCCATGACAGTATGTATGTGACCATGCATATGCACAATGCGTATACTGACCATGCTTATGTACAATGTACTCATTTCCTACTCCATGGAGCTAGACTCAAGTTTTCAGAGATGAATGTCCTAGAAGATCTGTCCCCCCTAAATAGACAGTCTACGCTGGGCCACGAAAAGCAATAGTGTATTGTTAGGCAGCCAGTGCGTTGCAACAGTATTCACGGCCAGGGGTAAACAATGTGATAACATAATCACAAGTGAAACACCGCACCCTGACGTCTTCTCAGGTCTATTCAAGGCCCCACTATCCTGTAAGTTCTCGTTCACTCTTAGGCATAAAACGCCATAATTGTATGATGCTCAAACGCATATTCAATGAAATCAAATCACATCTGACTCAATAGTTTATCTGATGTTTTTAGGGTCCAGTTCGTCGGCCCAATAGCATAATGATGCCAATGCATGTTCTCTCAGAGTATCTCAATTATACAAAGTCAAGAATCATGCATTTTAAAATCATAAGCCAAAATAGTCATCAACAGATTTAGGTCCCGCTCATGGGCCCGATAACAAAGTTATCATTCGTAATTAATTTAGGATATACCATTGTCCCATGAAGTTGTTCTTCTCTTTGTCCTTAATAAGATTCATTTAATTAAATGTCTTATGATTCTCAAGGTCTCACTTATTCTCTTAATTCTTGTTTCTCTAATTCAACTAGTCATTCTCTTTATTCATAATAAAACTTATTTAATTAAGTGCCTTATGATTCTCAAAGTCTCACTTACACTCTTAATTCTTGATTCTCTAATTCAATTAGTTATTCTCTTTATTCATAATAAAACTTATTTAATTAAATGTCTTATAATTCTCAAAGTCTCACTTTAATTTAGCATTTCTTATGAAATTATTCTCTAGAGGAATTCTCTCATTTTGTTAAGTTCCTTACTTTAAATTTAGTTACATTTACTTAGGAAATTATTCTAAGACTTTCCAAGTTTCACACATCCTTATTCTTTTCTTAGGTTCAAAGGTTGCTTTTAGGTTATCAAATTGATTTCCTTCCATTACATTATTAACTATTTAATCACTTAATTAATTAATTGTTATAGTTGCATAAAGTTGCATGGATTGAGCCATAATTAACCCTAGAGGCCGTGAGCCTCTCTAAGATTTAGATTCCCAAATTTTCATTCAATTAATTACATGTTATCCTTTTAATTAATCATATCTTCAACTTATTACAAATTTTCACCAAGAACACCTAATTTTTTGGCCCATGGCCGTGAGCCTCTTAGAAAAGGGTAAAGGTCATTTTGCTTCCATTCAAGCTTCCAATCCATCCAAGCATACCAATATACATATTCAATTAACCAAACAACTCAAACTAATTAAAAACAACACATAGTCATAAAAGTCACACAACAAAGAGAGTGACCCTAAATAAGGTTTCTCACAACCAACACAAAATCAAGTTCCCTACTACCAAGAGAGGTTGAAAAGGATCATCTCCCTCTTACCTAGAGAAGAAAACAAGTAATGGAACTCCCTTGAAGCTCCAAGTAAAATTCAGATTCCACCACCACCAAAATCCTAGGACATCAAACTTTTACAATAAACAAATCAAACCATAAAAGAGAAGTTCTTGGTCACCAAGATGACCAAGAATCACGAAAATAAGGAGAGAAAATGGAAAAAGTTACAAATTTTACCTTAAAACTCCAAATCTTAGGGCTTTATGGAAGAGGATGAAAATGGTGGATTTAGGTGATGGTCACAAAAGAGAAAAGGTTTAAGATGATGATAAGATGTAAGAAACAAGATTGGTGGAGCAAGAAAATGTTTTTGACCAAAAATGGTGGGTTTGACCGTGGAAGAGGTGAAGAAATGGAGAGGGAAGGTTGAGTTCTTTGTAGGTGATTTTAAAAAAAATAAGAGGAAAGCTTGAATGGAGAGATGGATCCACGCAAAATGGTAGCTTGAAAACAAGCAATAATGGTGGGGGAAGGAGTGGTGCAGCCATAAGGTTTCTAGAGAGAAGGAGGAGAGAATTTCTTTTGAGAGAAAAAGATGAAGCTTAGAGAGAGAAAGTGATAGTAAGGATGGAAGATGCTTTTAGGGTTTTTGAATTTAGATAGTATGATTAATGAAATGAAGCACATTTTTGGCTCCAAAGATGGAGCATGCTGCCGTGTGAGAGAGGGAGAGGAGAGAGGAGAGTGTGTAGCTTCCTTGAAAAGCTTGTAACTTTTTCAATAAAGAGAAATTTGATTAGATATAAAGGAGATTACCTTTGGAAAAGATAATGTAATTTAATAGTTAAATAATATGGTAATTAGGATTTTACTACAAGTTATTACCCAATGGATAATTGTTATAGTACACAAGCAAGTATTAACTATCCATCAGATAATGGAGCGTATCGCAAAATTTTATTTACAAGTACGAATAGAGATTTTATTTATCAAATAAAATCTCAAAAAACGTAACTTTGCAAACTGTGTCCGGCCTCGGGTCTAGTAAGATTCCCCGTCGACGTTTCCACAATTCAAGGTTTACCAGCTTTAGGGAAAACATTTCGTTTTTCTTGGCTCCACTCAGCGCGCACACAAAATAAGGAATATATTAAAATATTCGACGTTTTTCGAAAATTCCAGAAAAATTCCCAAAAATCACAAATATTGGAAAATGATTATTCATGATGAAACAAATAATTTCTGGGGCGTTACACTAACTCTGCTCAGTGTGCATGCAAAACGAGGAATATATTAAAATATTTAACGTTTTCAAAAAAATCCGTAAAAATTTTCAAAAATCATAAATATTATAAAATGATGATTTATGTTGAGATAGATAATTTTCGAGATGTTACATAATGTCCCTTCTTGCCATAGTTGAAGCACTCCATCTGATCAATCCTGCAAGCTCTGTCCCCATAGTACCCATCACACTTTGGACATTGTGGTCCTTTGTCTTCTATCTAGAGTTGTTTCCCTTTCCCTTGTCAGTTCTTGAACTTGGAGAACTTCTTCTTGGAGTCCTCATTTATTTTTTTTCTCTTCTGAAAGCCTTGAGGCTTCTGCTCCTGTTGTGGCTTTAACGACGCTGGTCTTGAGCTATCCATCTCCACTTTTCTACATTTATTCACTAGAGTATGGAAATCTTTGATCTCAAGTGGCCTCACCATCTTTCTCACTTCATCTCTCAACCTGGACTCAAATTTTACACACATCCAACTTTTATTTGGATTATGTCGAAAGTAAGAAGAAAACTTTGACAGCTCCTCAAATCTTGCCACATATTGTCCCACTATCATGTTTCTTTGCTCCAATTACAAGAACTCCAATTCTTTCACTTTTTGCAGGTTCCTTGGAAAATACTTATCCAAGAAAGCCTTCTTAAATACCTCCCAAGTCATCTCTATCCCAGCTGCCTCCTTAATTCTCTTCGTGTCATTCTACTAATAGTCAGCTTCCCCTTGCAACATGATGGAAGCAAAGGACACCTTTTGGTTATCCAAACATCCCATCACAACAAAGATTTTCTCCAACTCCCTCAACTATCCCTTTGCCTTAGCCGGATCATACTCTCATTAGAATGATGTGGGATTGGTCTTCCTGAACTCGGAAAGGTCATGAAATCCCGGATTCCTCACGACCGGTGCTCCATCTTCTTACTGTGGATATGGGTTGTTACCTATCCTCTCTAGAACTCTGTTAGTGACTGTTGTTTGCTCCCTCATGGCTGTAGCCATCTTTCTCAGTTCCCTTATAACACCAGCCACCTCTCTATAAATCTCCATCATATCTGTCATACTATCACTGGCTGACGCTTTATCTCCTCGTGTTCACCTAGATGATGACATAGTCCCTGTACACACAGAACATCCATATTAAGTTGATTAGGCTCAATACTTATGTAACAATGTAACAGTAACCATAACATACATATAAAAGGTTGTCATGCAATCCTATCAATACATCTCAGTATCAAGATAAGAAAATGCACAACATTCATGCTAAAAGCATAGCTAGTCCATATCCGGGCTCAATCAAGATGAACTGCTTTAATAGCAAAATGTAACGTCCTAATACTACTACTAATGACATATCCAGAATTATACATTAGCAATCATATTAGAATACGTCATTTAGATTAATATCAAATTTTATGAAGAAACATATCTTTAATATACAAAATACGAGCTTGAAGCAGAAGTACATATTACATATAAAAGAATTGTATTGTATACAAAAGATACATTAATTAAAACAAAATAAAACAAAATACATCATATGCCTTTATGACACAAAAACGGTGTACAACCATATATAACAATCAAAACAAAAAGAGAATAAAAGATCTATAAGATCAAATTCTCCTTCGCCTCTATAGTCTATACGAGGACATCCTGGAATCATTATGGAAATCAAAGAAATGGGGTGAGAATCTTACAATTCTCAGTAATCATTTTAAAATTAAGTCCTTATAATCATTCCAGCTATTTCGGGGCAAAAATCATTTCGAATCAATAAAATATAATCAGTAAAAAGGTGGCAAAAGCCAAAGCAAGTCCTTTCCCTTCCCAAAACAGATATTCATTTTATATCCTTTATCAAAATCATTTGAACAATCAAATCAATCATCAAAATCTTATCAAAATCTCAAAATCATATCCAGAAATCCATTCATGATAGACTTATATAATAAGCTATCTCACAATGGTCATTTATCAATCATCATCATCATCATCATCAATAAATTATCAATAATCATCATTTATCAAAGTGGTATGGAGGGGATTATCCGTCCTCACAATACCATTCACTTGGTAGCAGTCTGTTTTCAGGTTAGTGCACTTCAACCTATTTATGACAATCTATTAGCCACATATAGCTACTCTAAGTAACCCACATCAATCCACAACTTATGAGGGAATTATCTGTCCTCATACAAAGTTGTGGGTAGAGAGGAAATTATCCATCCTCAACTACTATGATAGGGAGGGTATCATCCTTCCTCACACTATCTCTAATCCAGGAATACCTCAAGTAGAGAGGGAATTATCCGTCCTCAACTACATTTCATCTAGGAAGAGCTCAAGTGAAGAGGGAGGGAATTATTCGTCCTAAACCTCAATCACTTAGGTGGTAAGGGATTGTCCTTCTTCAACCACCATTTCCAAGTCTCACCCTAAGACTAAGGATATCCTAGATGTTGGGAAATCTGTGAACAAAAGCATAACAGAAAAAAGATTCCCACCAAGGATCAATGCGAAAAAGAGAACCATGAAACATGATTTTTCAAGTTTACCTCTTGAAGCCCGATGAAGAACAATCAAGCAAATCACTAGCACTACAGTAATGACGGTACCTCTACGTTTCCCATACAAACAGACTCATAAACATCCAACGTCTATGATCTTAGAGTCTCATGTCTCCTGCACAGTACTGGCTGCGAAGAGAAGAGAAACTTGTCACTCTCTTACTCATTATTTCTGCTAGGGTGCGGCTAGGGTTTGCATTTAATACTCCTTGACAGCCCCTTCGCAGTATTATTTATAATAGTAACTACCTTATACGAGTGAGAGTAGTAGTAGGTTTAGTAGTACAACATTGGACTCATCTATTATGAGTCTGGCCCACGACAAAACCCTAGTCCAACTTGAATTCTAACTACTCCAACTTAATATGTTCTATGTGTGTGACCCTGTAGGTTCTCATGACGTTGACAGTAATATTAAAATTCCATTTTAATATTACAAGTAGTGAACGGTATCTAGCAACACATCACTGCTACCTAAGTAATGAGAATGTCAATGATTTGACATAACCTTTCTGTGACCAATGTTTCCGTATAGCTTAGTCCTTTTGACCAGATATCTAGATTGAACACAAGGCATGGAAAACGTCACCCTTGTATAGTTCAATCTTCCGTTTCCTGATATTCGAGTAGACTTAGTAATAATAAATGAGATGAATATGTCATATTGACTCATTTGAGCATAGCCATATATTTTGTAGTCTTACTCAATTAGGAGGCCTGAAGATATCGCTCCTGTTATGTAGGAGGGACAAATCTCATCTAGGTCACTCACATCCCTCTGCATGATTCGTGGTATGTCCAATAACCACCTTTATAATCACCTTGTTATAGATGATGTTTGATGACATTAAAACATACAACTCCTTATGTAAGAATCGTAGTGATTTCAGGTCAAAAGACCACATATACCATTGTCACTTTGAGAATCGCTTATGACACTTAAATAACGATCCATGTAGCATTTTCACGGTGGGTCAGTCTAATACATCATTACTCTAATATGTATCTATGTAAAAACTTAATATCTTATATCCATGACTCATGAGATGTGACCATCAATCTACGCATATACTAGTCTTAATGCATTATTGTTGTCCTAATTAATAATAATACTTGAGTATGAACATTTAAGAATAGTGTTTTGATTCTATCCAATAGGATCTCACTATTAAGTCATCCACTTGATGTCTTATGACATTAAACTTACTATTCTAAGGACTTTATTATGTTTATAATAAATAACACAATAAATGAAATGCCTCACGTATTAAATAAATAGCATAATACAATGTATGTAAGTATGGTCAAAATAAATTGGCCTCTAGGGCATACACCAACACTAGATACTGAGTTACTTATAAAATCAAATCTCAATTGAGTCATTCATCTCATTCATCAATTCATCAAACATGCAATAATATGCATATGAAGATTTCTCTTATCATCAATAGTTAAACTTATCATTCAATCTCATTTGATGCATTCATAAGAACCATTTCTCAAACTATTTGGATGCATAATCATATCACATTTAATTGAATCATAATCTTTCAATCTAAGGTTTGAGGTTTGTATTTAGGTTACATGGGATAAAGAACACTGTTTCCATCATTTTCAAACCAAAATCCTCAAATCAGGGGCCTGATAATTGATTACATGGCCTTGGTAATCGATTACCAGCTTGGCAGAACTCTGGTAATCGATTACAAATGTTATGTGATTGATTACCAGCTACCCAGAAACACATTTCATAGCTCTAGAAGCTTGGTAATCGATTACAAAGGCTGTATAATCGATTACCATGTGGAGATTTGTTGAAAATAGAGTCTTTAAGCCATTCCCACCAAAACCAAACCATTAAACATCAACTTCAACATCAAAATCATCATACTTAAGCATCCAAAACACTTTCAAAGCAAGGAATCAAATGTGGGTTTCATACCCATTTCAAATCTTAAAGTTTAACATGCATCAAAATCAAAGTTTGGAGGCTTAAACTCATCAACAAAAACACAAACGCATCATCTTTATTCATCCTCTCAAACCTCAACAAGAATCATGAATCCATCATTTTTAAATAGAAAGAAAAGATGAACAAAGTAAGAAAAACCCTACCTTAGATTTCCACATTTTTCTTTCCTTTTCCTTTTTTTTTCACCTGATTGCTTCCTCCCTTGTTCTCTTCTTGAATTTCTTGTTTCCTTCCTTCTCCTCTACTGGCCGTGAGATGAGAGAATAAAGGGTGAGTGAAAGTGAAGAATGGGAGAATGAGAAGGAAACGCGAGAAAGGAGAAAAAGAAAGCCAAAATCAATATTAGGTGAAGAATCCTCAGAATAGAACAATGCAAGACATGGGGGGAAGCCTTTTCAAATAAGCATTCCAACTGATAACCTTTTTTTTTGCTAGGAACACTTTAATTTTTTCAGAAATGAATTTTTCAACCTTCATAGGTATCATAGAAAATTCTAGGATTTTAATCTATTTTTCATATTATTATTCCACCACTTTTCTTATACTGCAATATCAGTCTCTAAGCTTCATTATTCTTTCCTGGATTAAATTTAACATATGGAATTGAATTAAGAAGCTTCCAGATATTCATTTTTAATTGTTCACAACTTAGAAATAAAATCTTTCTTATTTATTTCTATCTTCTTAGCTCTTTCCATCGAAATCTAAGTCTTTTGGAACTTTTTCTCATATTCAGTGTTATTGAGCTTCTATAATCCTGATTAACTCCATGGGGTTGGAGAGAATGTTACATTGAGTCCACCGTCATCGTAAACCCCATCGACACACATGCTTCAAGTCCTCGAGAAGCGCACCTTCCATTGTTGCCTCTCCACCAAGCACATTGTAGGCCTTTACTATTAACCCTTAACTTCCTTCACATGTTTGATGAAATGCCTAACTCAAAGACACATGAGTTTTGCAATTACAGGTGATATGCAAAGATGTGTTGAGAACCCAATTTCCATAGTTTGATCTCGTGGTGTCCAACAATCCCTATAAGATATCTTCCCCTCTTGTGATTAAATTGGTATATGGGATAACCCTGTTTCATAGTGCCACTCTTTAACTATAAAAAATGTGTTGGTCGAGTATAGATTTACACAATTTTTGAAAATAGGTTGGTCAGTGAGTTAGAGGCAAATGGTCTCAAGCAAGGTTTGGTGGCATGAGGGTGGTGGTGAATGGGGTGTGATGGATGGTGCTGGTGGATGAGAGTGGCTAGATGGCTTAGGTTAAAGTGATGGCTTTTACACCTCAAATCAGGGTTAGGTAAAAAAGTAATATTAACACAAAAAGTTAATTAGAGTAGTCAACTGGGATGGGGTGTCAATTTTTATGAGGAATGGGTTGAATGTTATATCTTAAAACCTGAAAAGAGGAATGGAGTGTCAATTTTTATTAGGAATGGAATGTTATTTATTAAAAAAAATATTTGAACCTACAAGAATCAACTAAGAAAAAAAAAACTGAAAAATGGAAAAATACCGAGCCGGTTTATCAACCACATCATCTAAAGCAATTTCGTTAGATGCACTGTAGCAGAACATGTTACTTCGTGCCATTCGTTCCTGTCCAGCCGCCAAGCACCCCCGCTTTCCCCTTCCAGTGTTCGACCTTTTGAGCTACCTAAGCCTTAACCGTGGGCTCGGATCTTCAAAACCAGTTTCCATCGTTTCCCATATAAAATCTTCATCTTCATCTCCAATTCCCCTAATAAAGCCACTTTCACCTTCACCTTCAGCTTCAACTTCAACCCGTCAAAGGAACAGACAGAAACAACGCATCCAAGAGAGACAAACCTCCTGTAATACAGCAATGGTGGCGCTTCTGGTGGCAACCACGTCCGACCCGGCTTCCATCAACCCGGTCAATGCTCTGTTGGCCATGCCCGGGTGGCAACCCGGACCCCATTTCCAGGTTCAAAGCATCAGACTCTTTTGGGTACCTATTATGCCAGTTTCTACTCCTTCTGCTGTTTTGATTCCCATTTTTCTGTGTTGGCTTGGGATCGATTAGGATGATATGAAGACCTTTGTCAATGAAGGGGTGAGGGTGTTGCTCCATTGGAAGAGTATAGTGGCGGAGGATGACTTGGACAAGAGGTGGGAGGAGGTGACTAGTGAGGTTGTTGATGAGGTCATCTTCTTCAGCAAGCACACTGCTGTTTCTAACAAACCTGCCCTCACTGTTCACCCTATTGGTAATTTGTTGTAATTAGCCTTTTTGGGTTGCCTGTGATTTTGTGAAGTGAAAAGGGTGTGTATGGTAATGATTTGTTGGGTTTGGGGGGCATGGGACGGGTGGAATGTGTGTGCAGGAGTTCCTCATTTGCGTGAATGTGATGTTCCACCCCAAGGTGGGAAACCTGGATGGGCAGCACTGCCAAATCCTCGGATGGGACCTTGGCTTCGACTTTTGAGAAAAATGGCTCAGGCTCATAATCTTGTCCCTGAATTTGAGGTGTCTTCTTTTTGTTTTAATTGGAATTTGGACCAACTTTCTTTTCTTACCTTTAGATGTTTCTCGTGTAATGATTTTTGCTCTTCTCCAATTTATCATCCATGATCATGGCTTTGGTGTGGTTATAAATCAGTGATCGAGAAACTTTGCTATTAAATTACTAGCTTTTTGTTTTTCTAGTTATATCTTAAGCACTTCTGGTTTGGACTCAACATTCCTGGAAATACATGGCTTGTTTCCCATCGGAGGAAGATAACATATTGTTAAATTGTGTTTTAAATATGTGTCTTTCATTTTGAAAAGCAATTTTAGCAGAATTTGATCTATTTCCTCGATTTAGATTACTTTGGAGGCCACTCATCATGGGCCATTAACAAATAAGCCAACCATGTTTTTGGAGATTGGTGAGTGCTTTTTCGTTCCTTCTAGCTTTATTGTGATATATTAATGGATTTGATATCATATACAATAAGCACATTGCATATTCTATTGTGTTTCACTCAAGTACTATTAAAAATGGTTCCATCTTCTCAATTCATATTCATCTTCTCCCTTTTGAAAGTACAAGTTATTTTACCAAGAAGGTTCCATCTTTTCTAAGTTTTCCATGGGAAATGAGAAATTGTATGTCAAAAGAGCAATAAAATGAAGCTTGCAAGTCAGCAGTGTTATCTTTGTTTAATACTTCATTTAAGTATTTGACTAGGTTTGGTGGTATTAGGAGAGTCCAGAATGGCTGAAGGTGTTCAGGAACTTGATACGAACCTTAAGAGAACCATACCACAAAAGCTAGCCATTGTGGTTGGAGAGCCCAAGGCCATATAAACCCCACACCGGAATCCCATACTTCCGAAGTGGGACTTAAGTCCCATACCTTGCAATTAGATCCTAACATTCCACCACGCTCTGCAACCTCGACGCCCACGTGGGCTGGCTGTGCACTAGCCCTCTGAATAGTCTCGGGCGAACATTGCAATGTCGGCGTCACCACTCGCGCCGCTCGTTTGCAGCTGAGAGGCATGGTAGAAGGCTCTGATATCAATTGATACGAACCTTAAGAGAACCATACTACAAAAGCTAGCCATTGTGGTTGGAGAGCCCAAGGCCATATAAACCCCACACCGGAATCCCATACTTCCGATGTGGGACTCAAGTCCCATACTTTGCAAGGATCCTAACAGAACTTAATTCCAAATTAATTCTGGGGGTTAACTGATAGGCCTCCAATTAAGAAGGTTTATGTTAAGAAAAAGAAGCCCAATAAGCCTTGTCTTGGAAAAACCAATTTGCAGGTGTATGAAGGCTATGCTTGGATATTTAGTAATTGATGGAATGGAATGAGATGAGATGGGATGGAATGGGATAAAAGTACCATTCCATTGTTTGGATATTTTAGGATGGAATGAAGTAAAGTTACCACTTCATTGTTTGGGAAGTGGATGGTTTTTGGTGGGATGAGATGAAATCCTAATTATAATAATAATAATAAAAATAAAATGATTCTGTCCCATACCTCCCAAATTGGGGGGGAAGAAAATTGATGGTTTTTGGTGGGATGGGATGGAATCCATCTCACCCACTTCCATCCTTTTTTAACATACCCAAACAGTGGAACATATCTCTATTCCATTCCATTCCCCTCCATTCCACTTAATCCCACCAATCCAAACATACTTGAAAGGTTAGAAAAAAGAGGCAGCTTGGGAATTGAACTAGAGGAAGCTAAAGAGACACCTAAGGAAGTGGAAAGGGTGCCAAGGGAAATTGGAGAGGGATGTGCAATTATAAATGAAGGAAGGGAAGAGGAAATGGGGAATTAACCAAGATAGAAAGAAGAGAGTGGGTTCTGGTAATTAATTTTGGGAAGGCATTTCTATTCTATTTCTTAAGGTGCTGTTTGGTTTGTTTTCTATTTTCATTTTTAATTGATGTGTTTTCACTTTTAATTACAAAAATTCCACCTTGTTTTCACTTTGTTTTCTGTTTTCAAGATTTTGTCGAGGGAAACAAAGTGAAAACAAGGTAGCTTTTCACCATTTGCTCCTCAAAATCTTGAAAACAGGAAATAAAGTGAAAACAAGGTGTCATTTTTGTAATTAAAAGTGAAAACACATCAACTGAAAATGAAATCAGAAAACAAACCAAACACCACCTTAAGTTTTCAGTCTATATTTCCCTTGAAAGGAGAGTTCTCTCCATTTTTCTTTCTATAATCTAGAAATCTATTTTTTTTTGGTATCAAAGCTCTCAATCCTAGGAGTCTAAATGGTTGTAACTTGCATGGAGGGAAGGATGGAAGCTGTGGAACGAAAATTGTATGGGCCAAGCTGCGAGTTGCAAGAAGGCCAGTGGAGGATGGAGAAGATGATGGTGGAATGGACACGTCAAAATCAAGAGAGGTGTGAAGAGACTCATGAATCTGGTCTAGGGGCGAATGTTGAAACCGAGGGAAGTAATAGGGAAGGTGGTACAGTTATGGGCGCAGGTGTACAACGAGAGGACAATTTGCGGAGGTTGGAGGTACTCTATTTTTCCGGAGAAGATCCTAGTGGCTGGGTTTACACGACTAGACGTTATTTCCATACAAATCAGATCCTAGAGCATGAAAAGGTTACAGCAATAGGCATATGCTTGGAGGAAAGGGCCCTTAATTGGTTTCAGGAGGGGGAGGTTGTTTTAGGCGATTAACAGATGGAGAGTTGCAGGACAAATTGCGGAGAGGCTTATGCTTTCGCTGCGATGAGAGGTATGGCCTTGGACATATATGCGGAAACCGATAATTAAATTTGTTGGTGTTGGAAATAGCAATGTTTATGATTTCTCTTCTCAAGTAGTTAGATTCATTGTATAGAAGTAGAATAGATACAATGCACCGTCCACATTAATTCTAACATAGTTATTTACCTTGTAAATTGTATTTAGCATTTTATTTCCTATGTAAATCAGCTCTATAAATAATATCTTTTGCTGAGTGCATTATTCACTCAAGCTATTCAGAAATACTTGTGTCTTTTGATATTTGATATGGTATCAGAGATCCCGATTTGGGAGTCTCTGTTTTCGCTGTCTCAGCCTTCATAGCTGATTTGTTTTCTCTTTGAGTGCCTTGCCTTCATTGCAGGCCTATTCATTTGCACACCTTCATTGTGTGCATTTCCTTTATAAACTCATCACTGTCATAGTGCCAATAGTGCCAATTCTTAATCCAGCCTTCATATCAAGCTTTTCATCAGAAAACTCAAACACCCATAACCAGAAAAATCTCTGACAGGCCAGATCCACCCATAAAACCGCCGTTGACCGCCGCAGTCCCCTGTTGACCATTGACTTTCAGTCCACCGACCATACCATCAGAACCGCCATTCTTAGATCGGCCAGAACCCCAAATCCCGCCGCCGAAGACCACCACACGCGCCCACACACGCCATCACACGCGCGTCCAGAGTCTGGCACGTGAGCTTCACGTGCCGCCCTACGTCCACCGCACGTGCTGCTCGATTGCTTCGTTCTGATCGCCGGTCTCTCTTGAACCTGTTTTGGTGGTTCGTTTTGTGTTTTGGCCACTAGTTTTTTGTGGGTCCAGATCCGAATCTTTTCAACCACTGTTCCTCTGTTTTTTGGCTCCAGTCTTTATTTAGTGAGGATTTTGCTGCCTCGTTTGCTGGCCCTCCATCTCTTTGTTTCAAGACTGTTTGTTACTGTTTTTATGGGTATTGTCAACTAGAAGGACTTAGAAAGAATGAGAGCTTTCCTCAATAGTTTGGAGAAATCATCAGGTAACTGTACTGTGGTGTATTCAGGTAAGCTTCCACTTTCATTTCGATTTAATGTCTCAAAAACACTAAGTCTTTTATGGGTATTAGATTCAGGAGCCACAGACCATATGACACCCTCTTCTAAACACTTCTCCACATATTCCCCTTGCCCCAGCAATAAGAAAATTGCCACTACAGATAGTACACTTGTAACTGTAGCTGGCATTGGAGACATCCAAATAAATAATTCTATAACCCTAAAAAATGTCCTTCATGTTCCAAAACTATCGATAAACCTTGTCTCTATTCAAAAACTTACAAAAGACTTATCCTGTAGTGTGATTTTTCACAGTGATTGTTGTGTATTTCAGGACAAGGAGTCGGGGAGGACGATTGGACGTGCTAGAGAAGGGAATGACCTTTACTATCTTGAAGAATCAGGTCTGTCTACAGAAAACCACTTGTCTCACTCATTCATGTCAGAGTCTGTACTCTCTAATAAAGAGAAAATATCTCTTTTTCACTGTCGATTGGGTCATCCTTCTTTTGGAATCATTAAAGTTTTGTTTCCGTCACTGTTTACTAAGGTAGATATTGAGAGTCTTCATTGTGAGGTGTGTGAGCTTGCCAAACACAAGCGTCTACCTTTTCCTTTGAGTAATAGAAGAAGCACTTTTCCTTTCTACCTTATTCATACAGATGTTTGGGGTCCCTCTACTGTTCCAAGTGTGTCTGGTGCTAGATGGTTTGTGACTTTTATAGATGATTGTACTCGGGTTACTTGGATTTTCTTACTCAAAAACAAGTCTGATGTTAGTACTGTTTTCCCAAATTTTTTTCTACATGATTAGAAATCAATTTGGTGTGAACATCAAAAGACTCAGGTCTGACAATGGCAAAGAATACTTCAATTTTGTCCTTACTTCATTTTGTCAGAAGGAGGGAATTATCCATGAGTTGTCTTATGTCAAAACACCACAACAAAATGGGATTGCAGAAAGAAAAAATGAGCACCTTTTAGACCAAACCCGAGCACTGTTGTTTCAACAAAATGTTCCCAAAAATTTCTGGGGGGAAGCTGTTCTCACAGCCACATATCTCATTAATCGATTACCCTCTAGAGTCTTAGGGCTCAAGAGTCCAATGGATGTTCTTTCTTCCTTCTATCCAAATTTGTCAGCCACTAATAACCTTAAACCTCGAATCTTTGGGTGTGTGTCCTTTGTCCATGTTCATAGTCATGAAAGGGGAAAACTTGATCCTAGAGCTCTAAAATGTGTTTTTGTTGGGTATTCCTCCACTCAGAAAGGGTATAAGTGTTACCATCCCCCGTCCAAAAAATTCTGTGTCATGAGATGTCACATTTCATGAAAGGGAAGCCTATTTCACACAACCTTATCTTCAGGGGGAGGATTTTAGGAAAGATAAGCTTGAAATATTCGATCTTTCTAGTCTTGAGTCAAACACTTCTGGTCTTGAGTCAAACACACTTGTGTCAGATCCATCTAGACCTGAAACCGAAGAACCTAAAGATGAGTCCGATCAACCAAATTCACCTACAGCTGAACCTGGACCTGAAGTAGATGCAAGATATGGAAAGAATCTGGTGTTTTCAAGAAGGTCAAAGGCCATTCCTGGATTGACACATGTTCAAGAGCCCGACTCGACTCATTCGAATGAGGTAATTAATTTTATTTCTCCAGCATTACAGGATGAAATTGAAACCCAAACAGCACATGACGACCTAGATCTCCCAATTGCCATTAGAAAAGGAACTAGAAAATGCACCAAACAGCCTTTATATCCCCTCTCAAACTACCTCTCATTTAAAAAATTCGTACCAACCCATAGAGCCTTCCTTACAAACCTAAACACTACTTCCATACCCACTACTGTTTTTGAGGCATTGTCCGATGAAAAATAGAAACAAGCCATGAATGCAGAAATGGAAGCATTAAGGAAGAATGGAACATGGGAGTTAGTTTCTTTACTAGAAGGAAAGAGGCCAGTTGGGTGCAAATGGGTTTACACGGTAAAATATAAGGCTGATGGATCGATTGAAAGATACAAAGCCAGATTGGTCGCCAAAGGGTTCACACAAACCTATGGGATTGATTATTCAGAGACATTTGCTCCTGTTGCCAAGATGAATACAGTCTGGGTAATTTTGTCCCTTGCAGCCAATTATGGTTGGGAATTGCAGCAATTTGATGTAAAGAATGCCTTCTTACATGGGGAACTTGAGGAAGAAATTTACATGCAAGTGCCACCAGCGTATGATAAAAAGCTTGTCGCCAATACAGTGTGCAGGTTGAAAAAGGCATTATATGGGCTGAAACAATCACCCCGAGCATGGTTCGGAAGATTTACTAAGGTTATGACAACTTTGGGGTACAAGCAAAGTCAAGGAGATCATACTTTGTTTATCAAACACTCGGCAACAGGGGGATTAACAGTTTTGATAGTATATGTGGATGACATCATAGTAACAGGAGATGATTGGAAAGAGCAACAAATCTTGAGCCAGTGTTTGGCCAAGGAGTTTGAAATAAAAACTCTAGGAAAGCTAAAGTATGTTCTAGGCATTGAGGTGGCACACTCAAGGAAAGACATTTTTATATCCCAGCAAAAATACATTATAGATTTTCTCAAATATACAGGAAAAACAGCATGCAAACCTGCAAGTACTCCTATGGATCCGAATTTGAAATTAGGAAATGCAGAAGAGGATGCTATGGTGGATAGAGAAATGTATCAACGCTTGGTAGGGAGATTAATTTACTTGTCTCACACCAGACCAGATATTGCATATGCAGTAAGCTTGGTTAGTCAATTCATGCATAGTCCGAGAGAGGTTCATCTACAGGCAGCTCATAGGATCCTGCAGTATCTCAAGGGGACTCAGGAAGAGGAATTCTATTCAAAAGAAGTGGGAATATAACACTTGAGGCATACACTGATGCTAACTATGCGAGATCGATCGTTGATAGAAGATCTACTACAGGGTATTGCACCTTTCTTGGAGGAAATCTTGTGTCTTGGAGAAGTAAAAAACAAAGTGTAGTAGCTCGTTCTAGTGCTGAAGCTGAATTTCGAGCCATGGCACAAGGCATTTGTGAATTACTTTGGCTGAAAATTATTTTAGAAGACTTGAAGATTAAATGGGAAGGACCTATGAAGCTCTATTGTGATAATAAGTCTGCTATCAGTATAGCACATAATCCTGTTCAGCACGATCGGACTAAGCATATAGAGGTTGATAGACATTTCATTAAGGAGAAGCTCGATAGTGGATTAATTTGCACTCCATATGTGCCCTCACAAGGGCAACTTGCGAATATTCTTACTAAAGGGTCGAGCAGCCCATTTTTTGAACGAATTATATCCAAGGTGGGAATGGAGAACACCTATTCACCAGCTTGAGGGGGAGTGTTGGAAATAGCAATGTTTATGACTTCTCTTCCCAAGTAGTTAGATTCATTGTATAGAAGTAGAATAGATACAATGCACCATCCACATTAATTCTAGCATAGTTATTTACCTTGTAAATTGTATTTAGCATTTTATTTCCTATGTAAATAAGCTCTATAAATAATATCTTTTGCTGAGTGCATTATTCACTCAAGCTATTTAGAAATACTTGTGTCTTTTGATATTTGATAGTTGGTGTTGGGGCCAGAAGTGGAGGAAGAAAAATAGGAGGGAGGTTCTGTGGAAACAGGAGATGAGGGACTAGGTGATCCAGCTCAGTTGCAGGACAAACTGAGCTTTAATGGTGCAGCTCAGTTTGAATAGCATTGCTGGGATGACTTCAAAGAAGTCTCTTAAGCTTTGGGGAAGTATTTGAGGAAAAAAGGTGATAGTGTTAATCGATTCCAGGGCATCCAATCCCTGTGATTGAGGAGTTGTTAGATGAGCTGGGAGGTACAATATTTTTTTCTAAACTGGACTTTAAGTCCGGTTATCACCAAATTCGGACGAAGGAGGAAGACATCAAGAAGACCGCTTTTCGCACTCATGAGAGTCACTGGATTTCTGGTAATGCCCTTTGGGCTAACAAATTTTAGCCCCTTATGAATGATATTTTTTGTCATTATCTTCGTAAATTTGTGCTGGTGTATTTCAACTATATTCTTGTATATAGTAAGGACAAACCTGCCCATACCACTTGAGAGTAGTATTAGAAGTTCTTATGTGAAACCACCTGTTTGTGAACTACAAGAAGTGTTGTTTTGGGAAGGAGCCACTAGAGTATTTGGGTCACGTCATTTCTCCTGCTAAGGTAGAAGCTATGCAGCAATGGCCAACATCCAAGGGCCTCAAGTTTACGAGGATTCCTTGAGCTAACTGGTTATTATCGCAAATTCGTCAGGAACTACGGTAACATAGCCAGGCCATTGACCCAATTGCTGAAAAAAGACTATTTCCGATGGAATGAGGAAGGACAACAGGCATTCCAAAGCCTTAAGGGGCTGACTTACCCATCCTTGCGATTCCTGATTTTGACAGACTTTTATGTTAGAAATAGATGCTTCTGGAACTGGTTTAGGGGCTATTTTGATGCAAGAAGGCAGGCCTTGGCTTTCCTTAGCCAAGCACTTTCAGAAACTTCCAAAATGAAATTGGTGTATGAGAGGGAATTGATGGTTATTGTGTTGGTAGTTCAAAAATGGCATCATTATCTCATGGGTTGACATTTCATCATACAAACTAATAAAAGTTTGAAGATCCTTATGGACCAGCACTTAATGGTGGAGGAGCAACAAAAGTGGGTTACAAAGTTGTTTAGGTTTCGATTTTGAAATTCATTATAAGTTGGGAGAGGAAAATCGAGCACCTGATGGCCTATCACGTGTGCTGAATTATAAATCCATCTCAACTATTCATAATTTGGATTTACCGGGATTATCGGATGAAATCCTGCATAATGAGCAGCTGAAGAAAATTTTGCAGGACTTAATGCAAAATTTAGATTCTCATCCGAGTTTTTCCTTCGTTAAAGGTGTTTATGGTTTAAGGGCAGGTTAGTGTTGTCTCTCAAATCACCTTGCATTCTTGTCCTACTAGCTGAATTCCAATCTGCACCTTCAGGGGACATTCCGGTACAACTCAAACCTTGAAAAGGGTGGCAGCCATATTTTATTGAAATGGTATGAAGAGAGACATACAGGAGTTTGTTGTTGGTTGCTCAATATGTCAGCAGAAAAAATATCCCTATGGATTTTATTGGAGGCAAGCTAGTGATCTCTTTGAATAAACCCTGGTATTCCTCCAATAATTCCTGCACCCCTTCCAAGCGTGGCTGCTGTCTGGGGAACACCACACTCATCATGCCCAACTCCACATAATATGCTGCCGCCTCATTCCACAACTCTTTCATCATTGCCTTCAATGAAGCCACTATTCTGGACAGAGAAGGGTCCCCTGTGATCTTCACTGTTTCCCCATCCACTACAACATCAATTAGGTGCTCTCTGAAATTAGCACTGATTTTGTCTAGACTTGCCAACCATTCATACCCCAAAATAACATCTACTCCTCCTAAATAAAATAAAAGTCTTGTATCACCTTTAAAGTGGGTAGCTGCAATTCCGCCTGTTTACAAACACCCCTTGGCTCTTCATTAACGCCATTCCCCACCTCTACTGAGTATCCCTTGGTTGCTTCATGTTGTAGTTTTAGGTCTCTCACCAAATCATGAGACAAGAAATTGTGAGAAGCGCTTGAATCCACAAGGACAATCTCCGTTTTGCCTTTGATTGTACCCCACAACTTCAGGGATTTCTTGGATGTAACTCCTGTGCTCATGTTCAATTGTAGAGCCGCTGTCTTCTCCTGATTTTCTTCCTCCCCCTCCTTGGACTCCTTTAACTCTTCACCATCATCTTCCCCAAGCAGAATCACATGCAATTGCTTGTTTTTGCAGATGTTAGAATTAAGCCATGTTTCACATGCTAGAATTAAGCCATGTTTCACATGCTTCACATGTTTTCATAGCTGACTCATATGTGATGATTACTAGATATTGTAATCATCACTTCATAGGAATTAGTGTTTGTATTTACTTATTCAATGTACCACTTCTGTATATAAATACCAATATACTTGTGTGTGAATTAACACACAATCCCTCCAATTCTCTCTAATTCTATATGGTATCAGTAGTAGGATAAGATCGTCAAACCCATCACACTAGTGGTTTCTGGTGCTTTTTACCTTCCAAATAGTTTTGCCTCCACTAGCTGCAACTTTTTCGGCTACGCTATCCACCGCCGGCAACCCTAGATTGGAGGCAGAACCCACCGACTGGCCTTTCCGCTGCTGACCCACCACCTCCCGCCACTGCACGCGCCCCCACGGGCGCTTTCAAATCTCTACGTGTTTCCCCACACGCTGGCGCGTGTGAGCGCATGACCCACTTTTTGACCACTAGACTTCACCAACAACACCTTCAGGCACCCTCCAGTACTTTTCCGACCTTGGCTTATGCTTCTGAGATCCAGAAACTTGAGTCCTAACCCTCTCTACCCGCTGCCCACTACTCCATCTTATTGTTTCTAGACCACAACACCTGCACACCTTTTGCCTAGTAGGACCCCATATGTCACTATTTTTGTAGTAATTAACCATCTTGTTCCAGTAAGGTTAGAGACTCGGGCAGGACCCCATATGTCACTATGGATGAGGTGAAAAGGTTTAGAATTTTGATGAGAGTGCTTAGGATGATGTTTTCTAGGTTGTTTTGCAACAATACAGTTTTCACATTGGAAAGAAGAAACATCTTTATTGAGAAACAACTTTGGATACAAGAATTTAAGATAATTGAAACTAGGATGACCTAGGTGTTTGTGCCAAAGCATTACATCAGAATATGAAACAGTAGCAGGGAAACCTTTGATTGTACTTGAAGTTTTGAAGAAGAACCAGGGAAAAAATAGAGACCACTTTGTTTTGGACCGTAGTTTGAGGTCCCGTAAGATAAGGCTAACCCTACACGGGAACTACGGGACTCCGCCGTGATCACCCAGGTTAGGTCTTCCAACCTCAGGATTCGGTCGTACCCATGCTCGTACTCCTTAGGTCTCAACGCGAGTCCCGACACCGCCACTTATGACCCCTAGGGTGTGGGGATCATAGCTGTCTGCTACAGTAGGTGGCCATTAACGTGACATCTCTAAACTTTAGGGATCTGTCTGAACGATCGTGGGAGGGAAGCACCCACCGTTGGGGCTTTGCCTGAACGAACGTGGAGCAGAGACACCTCCCCATCAGGCCACGATCTCAACGTACTTGTACCTCTCTCTGATCATGAAGGGACCATGCGTACGCTCTATAAATATTAGGCTAAGTTGTTCTATCTAGCGAATAATATAGTGGAAACTCCTCTTATTCTTGACCTGACTTGAGCGTTGGAGTCCCTTTGCAGGTACCCAACCCCCTTTGGATCACCGGACGGTCGCTGCAGGAGGAGGAAACCACAATATACGTGTCTTCTCAGGCACTCTCTGGTTCCACATCAGAACATTGGCGCCGACTGTGGGGAAGATAAACTTCTAACCCCACTCCATCATGGTAAACACAAGACAAAATTCGAAGAGAGACATTGCACAAACCTCTGCTAACCAGCGGCAGAGAATCCCACCACTTGATTTGGAAGCCTCTGCCACAAGGAACCAGCCACTCAATGCGGAGCACCTGCATGAGGGGCACTCCACCTCAATCTCCGATGAGAGTCCCAACTCCCAGCCTATCACGCAGGGTCTCTGTGAGAGACAGACTGGGAATCTTAGGCCAAGGAGACAACCCAAACATCCAAAAACGCAGAATCCCATCAACTCAGCGTCTAAGAATGCCACACGGCGAACTTGGTGACCGAGCAGCTCGTTTTGAACGTGAGAGTCAATCCCACATGTCCCAACAGCAGTTCCAGGACATGCTGCAGCAACACATGGACATTCTAAACGAGCAATACCAAAGGCTGGAAAGCATGCAACGGGCTATACACGAAAACCAACTCAAGCCGAACCATCACGACGGGGGACGCAGCATGGATGATAATCACAGGAGGGCCCACGTTGACGCCACGGTGTCCAACGTCGGAAACAACAATCTGAACCGCGGCATCCAAGAGCACCCTTTCTCCGACCAACTCATGGAGTACCACGTGCCCAGAAACTTTAAGTTCCCAGCGAACCTAGAAATCTACGACGGAACCACGGATCCCCAAGAACACGTGAATGCATTCGAACAATCCATGTGCTTTCACGGAGGATCCATGGAGTTGTTATGCCGTGCCTTCCCCCTATCTCTCAAAAAAGGAGCCCTTAAGTGGTTTTCCTGCTTACCACGGAGGTCTGTTGTAGACTGGACAGATCTGAAGCAGCGTTTCCTGCTCCAGTACACCACCAGCAAGGAGCAACCTAAGTCCATCGAGTCTCTTGCCAAGGTTCGGCAAGGACGGGATGAGCCCCTTCGTGATTACATAAGGCGGTTCATGGCGGCATGTACCAACGTGAAAAACTTCGATGACAGAATAGCCCTTCATTACGCCAGAAGCGGCCTCTGTGTAGGTTCTAAGTTTTTTGCGTCCCTGGTAAAGAAGAAACCAGAGAATCTGAGAGTTCCAAAGACGATCCCAAAAGTATGTCAACCTTGAGAAGGCAACAGAGGACCAGAAGAGATGGGATAAAGACGAATCCCCTCGTCAGAAACCCAACCAAGATTCCTCACGATCCCGGTGTCCCAAAGGTAGCCCACCCCGGAGGCGATATTCTGATTACATTCCCCTGAACACTCCTCGGGAAACGATCTTGAGGGAGGTAATGCAGACTGAGTTTCAGAATATCCAGAGGCCTCCTCCCATTAAGAAAAGCAAACAGAAGGACCACTCCAAACACTGCGCATGGCACAAAGGTTATGGCCATGACACCGAAGACTGCTATCAACTGTGCGACGCCATCGAGTTCCTAATCAAGGCCGGACGATTACAACAGTACATCGTCCGTGCCCGAGGCGATGAGCACCACGGAAAGCGTAGAGATGACAAGCGGCGGAGCATATCTCCTCGTCATAGAAGGAGGTCCCAAAGCCCCAGGAGAAGATCCAGGACCCCACCCCACCAAAATGACAACGACAAGGGAAATAGAAACAGAGACACTCGACCCAACGGCGAAGATGATCGACGTCTCGAGCCAAATAGGATAATTCACACCATAGCGGGGGCTTCGCTGGGGGAGGGCCATCAAATGGAGCGTGGAAAAAAGCTCTAAGGATGGCGGTCTTCAGTGTTCCCACTCCAAACAAAAGTCACGGGCGGAGGAAGGAAAAACCCTGCCCATCACATTTTCGGATGAAGATTAAGGCGGAATAATACCGGACCACGACGACCCCCTCGTCATCTCTGGCATAATTTCCAATGCTGAGGTTCGCCGAATTTTCGTAGATCAAGGAAGCTCGGCAAACATCATGTTCATGGATCTCTACCAGAAGTTGGAACTCCCGCTTTCGGACCTAACCACCTATGACGGGGAGCTAACGGGCTTCACGGGTGAGAAAATCACCCCGGTAGGATACTACGAGACTCATCTGACCTTAGGTTCTACGAAACTTTTTAAGATGGTCAGAGTGAGATTTTTGGTCTTGAACTGCCCTTCGGCCTACAACATCATCCTGGGCCGCCCCTCGCTAAACGCCCTTGGTGCCGTCATGTCCACCACCTACCTTGTAATGAAATTTCCAAACAAGCACAACGAGGTCGTCACAGTTAAAGGCGACCAAGTTGCCGCCAGGAAATGTTATAACGAGAGCCTAAGGATCTGCAGAGCGCCCAGAAAGGAAAACTCCACCACTCCTAACCTGATCCTGGATCAGATCAACATACTAATGACCGAACTGGATGTTAGGGAGGAACTCCGTGGCACCAGACCTCAACCAGAAGGGGAATTGCAGCCCCTCCAACTTGAAACCAAGCCGAATCAGGTCACCAAGATTGGAGCGCATCTGCAAGAAAATGAAAAACGGAAGTTGATAGAACTTTTGTTGAAAAACAAAGACCTCTTTGCTTGGACAACGTCTGACATGCCGGGGCTTGACCCAAGCTTCATCTGTCACCGCCTCTCCATCCGCGAAGGGGCGAAGCCGGTCGCTCAAAAGAAGAGGAAGGTCGGCCCAGAAAGGCAACAAGTCATTGAGGAGCAGCTCAAGGAGTTATTGGGTGGTAACTTTATCAGGGAAATCTCCTATACCACTTGGTTGTCCAATGTCGTCCTGGTCAAGAAATCCAATAGGAAGTGGAGGATGTGCGTAGATTATATCAACCTCAATAAGGCCTGTCCCAAGGATCCTTACCCACTTCCCAACGTGGATAAGTTGGTGGATAACGCCTCAGGTTTTAAGTGGCTGTCGTTCATGGACGCGTATTCCGGGTACAATCAGATTCCCATGTACCCGGAGACAAAGATAAAACCGCCTTCATCACTGATAGAGCAAGCTACTACTATAGGGTCATGCCCTTCGGTCTGAAGAACGCAGGAGCCACCTACCAGAGGATGATGAACAAAGTCTTCGAAGACCCACTGGGGAAGATGTTAGAAGTGTACATATACGAAATGATAGTAAAAACCCCACAAGGCGGATCGCATGTGACAGACCTTGAGGAAGTATTCGACCAAGTCAGAAAGTATAACATGAGACTAAACCCTGAGAAATGTGCCTTCGGGGTTCAGGCCGGGAAGTTCTTGGGTTTTATGTTAACCCATCGTGGGATTGAAGCCAATCCCGATAAATGCCAGGCCGTCCTAGACATGCGCAGTCCCCAAAATGTTAAAGAGGTCCAACAGCTTACAGGCCGCATTGCAGCTCTCACAAGATTCCTCGCCAAAGCAGCCTACAAGTCTCTTCCCTTTTTTAAGCTTCTAAAAAAGGGAAGAAGTTTTGAATGGACCCAGGAATGTGAAGACACTTTCTTATCTTTGAAGAAGTTGCTTTCCTCCCCTCCTATCCTAACAAGACCGTACCCCGGCGAAACGCTTTACTTATACCTATCGGTCCATGAGGAAGCAGTAAGCTCTGTGCTAATCCGGGAAATAGATAAAGGACAGAGTTCGGTTTACTTCGTGAGTAAGGTCCTGCAAGGACCTGAACTCCGCTACCAGAAAGTCGAGAAGCTTGCTTTCGCTTTGATCACCACGGCGAGAAGACTGCGTCAGTATTTCCAGTGCCACCCCTTGATAGTGAGAACGGATTAGCCCATCCGCCAGGTGTTGCATAAGCCGGATCTAGCCGGAAGAATGATAGCCTGGTCAATAGAACTCTCAGAGTTTGGAATCATGTACGAACCACGGCTAGCCATCAAAGCTCAAGCTTTGTCCGACTTTCTAGTAGAACTCACAACGGACCCCGGTCAAACACAGGAAATCTCTTGGATCATCTTCGTTGATGGTTCCTCAAACCCCAAGGGGAGCGGAGTCGGGGTGATCCTGGAAAACCCAGAAGGATTGACGCTGGAACACTCCTTGAAGTTCGAGTTCCCAACCTCGAACAACCAAGCGGAATACGAAGCGTGCATTGCCGGTCTGGTAATGGCAAAGGATATGGGAGCAACCAAGATCACACTTTGCAGCGACTCAGCTCGCCACCTCACAAATCTGAGGTGAGTATCAAGCCAAGGAACCTATCCTGCAAAAATACTTAGTAAAAGTACAAGAGCTCTTGAAAGGCTTCGAAGAGACCAAGGTCGTGCACATTCCGAGAAAGCAGAATTCCAGGGCGGATCTCCTGTCTAAACTCGCTAGCACCAAAAGCCCTGGCAATAACATGTCAGTAATCTAAGAAACCCTTTCTCAACCCTCCATCACGAAACAATGTTTCTCAAATCGAAGGTAGGGAGGACTCCTGGATCACCCCCATCATGGAATATCTGCAAACTGGAGCTACACCTCCAAATCCTAAAGAAGCATCCAAGCTGGTTAAGACAGCGGTGAGGTACACCATCTATGACGGTCACTTATACCAACGTGGCTTCTCCTCCCCCCTTCTCAAATGCCTCACCCCGAAAGAAGCGGAATACGTTCTGTCCGAGGTCCACGAGGGGAGCTGCGGACATCACCTGGGAGGCAATGTCTTAGCTTTGAAAGCGTTAAGGGCAGGATACTACTGGCCAACAATGGAGGCAGACGCTCATGCACATGTCCGAACCTGTGACAAATGCTAGCGTCACTCCGACCACCATCAAGCCCCCTCAGAAGAGCTATCCACGACATCAATCCCCTGGCCGTTCTACAGGTGGGGCATGGATATCCTGGGCCCTTTCCCCCAAGCCCCCGGATAGTTGAAGTACTTGGTGGTAGCAGTGGATTATTTCACAAAATGGATTGAGGCAGAACCCCTAGCCACAATCACCGTGGCGCAGATTCAGAAGTTCACTTGGCGCCACATTATCACTAGGTTTGGCATTCCAGAGTCCATCGTGACAGACAATGGAACTCAGTTCAAAGATAAAGGCTTTGAAGAGCTGCTGGCTGGCCTGAAAATCAAACACCATTGCAGCGCCGTTGAGAACCGCAGAACGAATGGACAAGCCGAGGCCACTAACCGGGTTATTGTCCGAGGAATCAAAAGAAGGCTAGATGAAGCTAAGGGAAATTGGGCCGAGCAGCTGGATCACGTCCTCTGGGCCTACCGGACTACCCCCCACTCCACAACGGGGGAGACTCCCTTCAAACTCACTTATGGGTGCGATGCTATGATTCCGGTGGAAATAGGAGAACCAAGCTGGCGCCATTAGCAGTTTTCACCGGATAGTAACCCTGATCTTATTCGTTGTAATTTGGACCTAATAGAAGAAAGAAGGCGCGTGGCGCATATACACGATGCCGCCCTTAAGCAAAGGACCGCGACCAGATACAACTAGAAGGTGATCCCAAGGAAGTTCCAACCAGGAGATTTGGTACTTAGGAGGGAGGATATCGGAGGGAAAAACGCCTCTCAGGGGAAGTTAGCTCCTAATTGGGAAGACCCTTACTGTATTGTCATTAGCACCGGCAAAGGAGCCTACACCCTGGAAACGCTAACAAGCAGCCCGATCAAGAACTATTGGAATGCAGATAAACTTAGAAAATACTATAGCTAGATGCCCCCAAAGGCCTAGTCTCTTAGTAAACTAATGTTTAATTTGCCCCAACAGAAATTGTATGTCCTGTACGGACCCCGGTCCCCCAAAACTGATCAATGAAAAAGTCAGCCAAAAATCTTTTTCTATGAGGAATATATGAAGAAGCCTGAGTCAAGAGGTATAACACACCAAGGCTTTTGGTAGTAAGTTATAGGGTCAACACCCAACCTTAATACCTTTATTGACCGCTCAAAAGGTCAGACAATAAATGGCAGTAGGGGTCAACTAACCCATGACCCACGCTTATACCTAAAGCCAAAGGGATGATAAACACCCCAGGCAAACTTTTATGTTTCCTAAATCCTAACATGCCAAAGGTTCTTTATTATGAACTCTGGTTTACGGATTGAGGTATACCTAAGCCAAAGGAATGATAAACACCCCGGGCTAGGTTTTATGTTTACTAAATCCTAACATGCCAAAGGTTCTTTATTATGAACTCTGGTTTACGGATTGAGGTATCAATTGTAAATTGAAAGAACTCAGTTTTTCTGAATTGCTTGTATAATTCAACATACACAGCAAACCGATGCTTGCCTTTATACACTTGGAATATTAATTACAACTTGTATTTACAAGACAAATAAATGAGATAGTTATTCCCTAAGTACATGAACTAGAAAATACATGAATCTACAAAATACTTCCTAAACTAATGTGGACGGTGGACTGTGCAT
The DNA here is from genome assembly GCA_029884595.1 of Ormosia semicastrata. Taxonomy (NCBI): domain Eukaryota; kingdom Viridiplantae; phylum Streptophyta; class Magnoliopsida; order Fabales; family Fabaceae; genus Ormosia; species Ormosia semicastrata. The sequence continues at coordinate 657,648 of JAQQTO010000050.1, read as the reverse complement.
GAATGTAAGTGGACGGTGCTCAACACTCCCCCTCAAGCTGGAGAATGGATATCAATCATTCCCAGCTTGCAAGTGAGATTTTGAAACTTATCTTTAGGAAGACCCTTGGTTAGCACATCAGCCAGTTGATGTTCTGATGGGATATATGATGTGGCAATCAATCCACTATCAAGTTTCTCTTTAATAAAGTGCCGGTCAATCTCTATATGCTTGGTCCTATCATGTTGAACTGGATTGTGAGCAATGCTAATGGCTGACTTGTTATCACAAAACAGCTTCATTGGGACTTCATACTTAATCTTGAGATCATCAAGAATGATTTTCATCCATAACAATTCACAAACTCCTTGAGCCATAGCTCGGAACTCTGCTTCTGCACTTGATCTTGCAACTACATTCTGTTTTTTACTTCTCCATGTTACAAGATTCCCTCCAAGAAACATGCAGTAGCCAGTGGTTGACCTCCTGTCAACAACTGACCCGGCATAGTCAGCATCAGTATAGACCTCCATAGATAGATTTGTACCCCTTTTAAACAACAATCCTCTTCCTGGAGAAGCCTTGAGATACTGTAAAATACGATCAACAGCTTGCATATGTCTTCTTCTTGGGTCATGCATGAATTGGCTTACCATGCTCACAGCATATGCTAAATCTGGTCTGGTATGTGCCAGATATATCAACTTTCCGACCAACCTTTGATACTGAGCTTTATCCACTTTTGGACTTTCTTCCTCATTACCCATTCTATGATTTTGCTCAATCGGTACTCCAGAAGTCTTACATCCAAGCTTCCCAGTCTCCTTGAAAAGGTAAAGGACATATTTTCGTTGAGAAATGAAGATACCTTGTTTAGAGTAGGCAACTTCTATTCCAATGAAGTATTTTAATCTCCCAAGGTCCTTTATTTCAAACTCAGTAGCCAGTTTCTCCTTTAAAAGAGATTTCTCAACATCATCATCCCCTGATATAATGATATCATCTACATACACAAGTAGTACAGTCAATTTACCTTCAGGTGAGTGTTTAATAAAGAGAGTATGATCATCTTGACTTTGTCTATATCCAAGAGACACCATAGTCTTCGTGAATCTTCCAAACCAAGTACGGGGTGATTGTTTCAAACCATATAAGGCCTTCTTCAATTTACATACTTTATTTCCTTCACCATATGAGTCATATCCAGGAGGGACCTCCATATAGACTTCTTCCTCTAATTCACCATGAAGAAAGGCATTCTTCACATCAAACTGATGAAGTTCCCATTGGAAGTGTGTTGCAAGAGAGAGCAGAATTCTAACTGTGTTCATTTTTGCCACAGGGGCAAATGTTTCCTCATAATCTATCCCATAGGTTTGTGTATACCCTTTTGCAACCAGCCTTGCTTTATACCTGTCTAGTGTACCATCAGACCGGTATTTCATAGTGTAAATCCATCTGCACCCAACTGATCTCTTTTCCTTTGGTCTCTCAACAATTTCCCATGTTCCATTTCTTTCCAGAGCTTGCATCTCCTCATTCATGGCTTGAACCCAATTCTTATCCTTCAATGCTTCCTGTACTGTCTTAGGGATTTTGATAGAGTCAATGGCTGCAATAAAACTTTGGTGCTGCAAAGAAAGGTTTTTGGAGGAGACAAATTGGGAAATAGGGTACTTAGCACAAGACCTTTTCCCTTTTCTTAAGGCAATAGGTAAGTCATCATCAATATTAGGATCACAATTATACAACGGAATAGGTTCAGAAATAGGATTAGTGCTTTCAGTACTCACCACCGGTACAGACACTTGGGGTTGAGGCTGGACCAGTTCGGGTTGTTTTTTTCTTTGATACACCAATTTTGGCGAACTTGCTTTAGTCCGAACAATTCTTTCAAGTTCAGGAGGGTGACTGTCAGAAGGAGCTAATTCCTGTATATCAGAAGGCATATTAGAAGATGGAAACAAGAGAATGATAATGTCTGGAGAAAAAATCTCAGCTTCCGAATCAGTAGAGTTCTCCCCCTGAAGCTGAGAAGAGATGAAGAATGGTTGATTTTCTTGAAAAGTGACATCCATGGAGACAAACACACGACGAGAGGAAGGATGATAACATTTGTATCCCTTCTTGTCAGGAGCATAACCAATGAAAATACATTTAATAGCACGAGGATCAAGTTTGCCCCGATGCTGACGATGGATATGAACAAAAACAGCACAGCCAAAAACACGAGATTCAAGACTGTGCATAATAGGAGCAGAGGGAAAAAATGATTTCATGACATGAGCAGGACTCACACCACCAAGGACTCTAGAGGTTAACCTATTTATTAAATAAGCAGTAGTCAAAACAGCTTCTTCCCAGTATGAATTTGGAACAGACATCTGAAACAATAAAGCTCTAGTAATTTCAAGCAAGTGTCGATTTTTTCTTTCAACAACCCCGTTTTGTTGGGGAGTATCAACACATGTAAGTTTATGAATAATACCGTGTTGTTTAAGAAAGGTGGAGAAATTTTGATTCACATAATCTCTACCATTATCAGACCTTAGACGTTTAATAATTTTATCAAATTGAGTTTTAATCATATGATAAAACTGGATGAATAATTGGTACACGTCTGATTTATCTTTCATTAGGAAAATCCAAGTGACACGAGTGCAATCATCAATAAATGACAAAAACCATTTTGCACTAGAAATATTAGGAATAGATGCAGGGCCCCAAACATCAGTATGGATAAGAGAAAAAGGTTCACTACTTTTATTACCATTTGGAGGAAAACTCACTCGATGGTGCTTGGAAAACTCACAAATATCACAATTAAAGGACTCAACTGACTCATTTAAAAATAAAGCAGGAAACATGGATTTAAGTAAAGTAAATGGGGGGTGTCCAAGACGTTTATGGTGGAGCCAAATTTGGGAGGCACAAGACTTGATACTAGATTGATGACAGGAATGTTGCAACTTTTGACTAGAGCCTCCTGACGCTTTCATCTCAAGGTAGTACAACCCTCCCTGTTCCTTAGCAACCCCAATCGTCCTCCCCGTGATAAGATCCTGAAATACACAATGAGAGGAAAAAAGGTTACAGCACAATTAAGGTCTTTGGTAAGTTTTTGTACAGAAAGAAGATTAGATGAAAGTTTAGGAACATGAAGCACATTTTTCAAATTTAGAAATTGACTAAGTTTAACATTACCAAGACCAAAGAATCGATGTATGAGAGCCATCGGCACGATTTATGTGATGATTACCCGTGGGATTTTTATATGATGAAAAAAGGAAGAACAGAAGGTCATGTGATCAAGTAGCACCGAGAATCAATAATCCAAGAATCCTCAGGAACAGTACCAGAAGCATGTGAGAATAAAGAACATAGATTCTTACCATTCATGACCAGAGAGCAAGATCCAGAAGGCTTACTAAGGGAAGCCATAAGAGACCTTAATTGTTCCAGTTCTTCTTTGCTAAGGGCAGGGATATCATCTTTCACCTGTTTGGCCTCTATCTCTGACTCCAAGTCCATGGAAGTCAAGTGTGCCTGTCCTCGGGCAATATTTTTAAATCCCCCTATGCGGTTAAGAACTTGGTCCTTCCCATGGAGTTTAAAATAGTTCTCCTTAGTATGACCAGGCTTCTGGCAATAGGAGCACCACCGATTAGGTTTAGATGAGGATGAATAAGATCTTGTTTTGACAGATTTTAATGCTGATCCTTCAGTTGGCTTTTCATCAAGCATGACTGCTCTCCGGCTTTCTTCCCCACGGATTGTATAGAACACTTCTGATAGAGTGGGCAACTTTTCTTTTCCCAATATTTGTACCCGAATAGGATCATATTCAGGATTCAAACCTGAGAGGAATTCAAATATCCTATCTTTTTCAATAAATTCGGCCAAGGTGGTTGAGTCTTTACTGCATTCCATCTTCAAGTTCTGGTGTTGATCCAACTCAATCCATAAGCCATTTAAAGTTCCATAATAATCCGTCACAGACAGAGTTCCTTGTTTGGTGTTGAAGATTTTAGTCTTCAACTCGTAGCAGGCAGCAATATCCTGTTTCATTGAAAACGTTTTACGAAGATTCTCCCAAATTTCGCGGGCTGATGAAAAGAACATACAATTCCGGCTAATTTCCGGAGTCATGGAATTCCAAAGCCAAGTCATAATGAGAGAATCCTCATCATCCCAAGCCTCAAACAGTGGGTCATGTTTTCCAGGTGCAGTTCCCTCAATGTGGTTCAATTTTCGTCGTCCTTTGAGGGTTGTTAGAATGACTTGAGCCCATTGTAAATAGTTTTTTCCATTGAGTCGATAGGAAGACTGTAAAGGAGGAAGGTCGTTTGGGTTTTAGGATTGAAGGCTGGATTGTATTGCTTTGAGAGGTAGTGGATTCGGTCTCAGACATGATTAAAACAAAGATAAGAAAGAAAGGGTTTTAGGATGCACAACTATTAAGGAAGCGGTTGAAGATTCTGATGGTTGAAACAGAGAGAGGAAGGGCCGACGGTCAGGTTGGTATGGTGCGACGGTGAACAGTGGCCGGGAAGGTGGCGTGTGGAGCTCACGCGCCGGTTGGAGCAGGCGCGTGTGGGCGCGTGTGGCGGTTTCTGGGAGTGGGTCTTCTGGGTTTGGCCGGTCGGACGTTTCTGAGAAGGATGGTGGGTGGTTTTTTTGATGAAAGGTCGTTTTTGAAGGTTGGGCAAAAGGAAAGTGAAGAACAGGGTGTTTTGAAGGTTGTTCTGTTTATGAGAACCAGAACTTGTAATGAAGGCAAGTGAAGAACAGGTCCTGCAATGAAGGCAAGGCACCTAAGGATACTCAGCAATGAAGGTTGAGGCAGCGGGAAAAAAAAAAAAAGAGACTCCCAGGGTCGGGAGCTCTGATACCAAATTGTAAATTGAAAGAACTCAGTTTTTCTGAATTGCTTGTATAATTCAACATACACAGCAAACCGATGCTTGCCTTTATACACTTGGAATATTAATTGCAACTTGTATTTACAAGACAAATAAATGAGATAGTTATTCCCTAAGTACATGAACTAGAAAATACATGAATCTACAAAATACTTCCTAAACTAATGTGGACGGTGGACTGTGCATGAATGTAAGTGGACGGTGCTCAATAGTATCAAATTTGCCTAAGTCCAAAACTCCAGACGCTTGTTACTACGAGCACTGGATTATGAACCAAGGCACCAAAATTTTGCCTAAGTTTAAAATTCCAAAATGCCTGTTATTATGGGCATTGGACCACAAACTAAGGTGCCAAATTCTGCCTAAATCGATGAAACGGCTATATGATGAAAGCCATAATGGGCGCTGGACCCAAGATGGACCACGGAAAGCAAATGAATCGACAAAAGCAAAATCAAATAGCAAGACAAAACGCATAATGAAAATTAATACCCCAGGTAACGAGGCAATCGTTCATACAATGTTAACATCCTTGCAGGAGGTTAAAAAAAAAGAGAGGAAGAAGTTAAACTCCGGTGTTCTCCACGTCCGAAGTCTAAGCAGCTTCCGGGGTGGCTCCATCTTGAGGAAGGTCCTCTACAAAGATAAGCTGGCCATCATGAAAAACTTTATCGGAGTTAAGGTCTTCTAAGGTCAGCGCAACGCCGGGGTTGAAGTGCTGAATCTGGGCCACAACATTCTGAAACTGTTCCCCTCCAATCTTGTCAGAGATTGCGACCAGTTCATCCCTATCTCTCTCAAGCTGGGATAAGCGACCCCGGACAGCGGCTTCGGCCTTCTCAGCTTGAATCTTCTCCGCCTCAAACTTCTTATTGGCCAGCTTGACCTCGGCCAGCTCTTTCTCCAACCCCTCCATCTTCACCTGGGCATCCTCGTTCAGCTGGAGGGAGGCGTTCTTGATCTCACCATCTTTTTTCTTGATTTTGTCCGCCACCTTCTTGTCAGCCTCCTCGATGGACATCTCGATATAGCGGATTTTTGCAGCGGTATGAAGTGACGAGGCCTGAAGCTCAATCAAAGTTTGAGCCAAACTTCGCTGAGATATGTGCTCCGTCACCTCGCCACTCATAAGCCGCTCATTGATGAATGGCTGGGGATCAGCACGCCCCTGGATAACAGGCAGGAGGCCCAGCCTCTCCTCAGAACTGCCATCCGGGATCACTTCCACACCCCGGTCAGAGGAACTCTCAGTGGCTCTCCTCTTCTTTCTCTGAACGTTCTGAGCAAATCCCGATTGGTCAGGGGTTTCCTCAATCACGATACCTCGGTCGGAAGATGTCGGGGCGGAACCCGAAGGGGCACTGGAATACCCCTCTTTTCGCGCCCTAGCCTTTAAATTCCGCAAAGCCACAACAGAGAGTCCGGATGCCACGCCGCTCACTACAATAAAGACAAGAAAACATGTTAGAAATCACATAAACAAAAACACATAGGGATACAAAAAGCCTAAGGTGGACCGTAGTGTCTTATTCCCCACCTAGTGAGGTAAAGAGGAGGTCATCACCAGGGGTATTGAGGATATCCCTGATGTTGATTCTACCATGTTCACTAGCATGCCGGCATATGAACTTAACCGTCGCAAGCTCCTCCGGGGTCAGATACTCTTTTTCCTTCTCTAACGGAACAGTTGGAGTTGCCCATGCGTCTTGGGTCCAGTATAGGGGGAATCTCGGGTTCCCTTCAGCATTTAAGTAAAAAGGATGAAACCCTTTAGCCGCTGTGACTTTGAAAAAAGCCGTCTTAAAATCCTTGAAGCTATCTTGAAAAACGTCAAAGGATTTCTGACCTCCCCTAGACCGGATAGTGAGCCAGTTCTTCTGCTCCGATGAGCCTTGGGGGCACACCCGTTGGTAAAAGTAAAAAAAGGTGTTGGCAGAGTAGTGTAACCCCATTATACGGCAGAATCTTTCAAAGGCTATAATGTAGCCCCAGCCGTTGGGATGAACTTGGGTCGGGGCTACACGAAGAGTTCGGAGGATGTCAATCTGGAACTCCGAGAAGGGCAACCGCAATCCCAGCTTTATGAAAAAAGACTCGTACAGGAACATGAAATGCAGGCCTTCTTCCTGGATCATGCATACCCTCTCATTCCATTGTGGGCAAATGACATGGAACTCGTTATCACGCGCCCTCTCATCCGTCAAATACAAATAATCTAGCGATTGCCGGAGGGCGGCCTCAGAAGAGTATTTGGAGAGATGTTTCCAGACATCGTCGCCTACCCACAGGTATACTAACCCCGGACCACGGCGAATCCGGATCGGGTCTTCCTTCGCCGGTTCACGAACCTCAGGGACTGATGCCCTGGTTCTCTTGCCTCTCGCCATAAAAACCCTCAGAACACCCAAAAAAGGCCGGTGAGTATCTTCCAGAATCATTTAAACAGGAGATTCGGACACGGAAAGGGGCAAACTAAGCAGTTCACACCCATGTACTGGCCTCCTTTCCCTCTGAAATTCGAAATTTCCGAAAGACACCCCTATCGCGCAGGCGCGGCGGAGATGGAGTTCTCAAGGGACTAGGAGAAATCCAGAACACCAACTCAAAGGGCTATTACCCAGAGTCAGCAAAAAGAAACCATAAAAAGAAGGTTCAACAAAACTAGAGGAGAAGATTTACCTTGAACTAACGCTGGGAACGTTCAGAAAAGCCTGAAAAAGGGTGAAAAGCGCTCGCAAATCGCACCTCTCTGCCACACAAAGCCTCCAAAAGAAGATGTATAGAAATAGGTGAAAACCACACACCCTCAGCCCTTCTTTATAAAAGACAAAACGGTTAAGGGGCATTCTCGTCCCCATGGCCCATTAATTCAAAACACGCCCATCATGGCGCGCGGAGCTCTAGGCACGTCTGCCCACTCAAAACAGCCCACGTGGCCCACACAACTGTAGAGGCAGTTGAAAGGACAATCGTGCAGCGACTCAAACGTCACGCAACCCTCAAGTCCAGAAGGTTCGCTCTGAACCTCGGCTTAGACCGGAAAAGCCTTTTTAAATTTAAAAGCTTCATCACGGATGACGGTAGCTGAAGTGAAGACCAACATGTATACCACGGATCACGGAGTCAGGAAGCTCACCGCCTTGACTTTTCAAGCCAAGACACTAAGCTGGGGGCAACATGGCGTCACTACCCCGGAGTAAGCATTGGACTTACCCCGGTCAAAAATAGAAGACTGTGGACAATAGAAAAGAAAGAAGAAAAAGAAGACAAGATATCAAAAGATAAGAATTTTTATTAATTTGATCTCATTCCATACATCATCTTACATCGGAAAAAGAGGAAAAAGAAAATATTGAGACATGGAATGTATAAAGAAAGAGCAACGGCTGAAGATCCTGGAGGAAATGTGGATGTGACGCAGCTAGAACGTCACAGACACTCAGAGTCACTGCCACCACCACGGCTCCACCAGGACCAACCCCGGTCTCTTGAAAAAGTGGATTGGCTTTGAAGAACATTGGTAAACTGGAACCCCAGAACCAGCGCCAAATCTTCTGCATTGCTTTCTCCACAACGTTGGAAAAGGCCGGGATGCCCTCTCCTTCGTTGGAGGGGATGCAAACCTTCATGAAGAAGTTCATTCCACTGGAACCTTGGCCAGCTTTCTGAACACCCCAGGCTGCTCCAAGAGCCGTTTCAATAGTCCCTCCTGCTTTTCCAAGTGCCCTTGAAGGACGATACACCCCCCAAGCCTCGGAAAGGAGGAGCAAAGCGTAAGCCCAGGCCCTAAACGCCTCCATCCAACACAACAGATGGCTCAACTCTCCCCCAGTGAAGTATCAAACAAGCAACCACATCGCATACGCTGGGGAAGAAAACCACCTGCCGTAATTACGCTGGGAAAGAAAACCACCCGCCAGAGAAATCACTTGCTATGGGGCAGAGCAATTTCAGGGATTTTGGAAAAAACAAGAACATCATGGCCTTCACAGAGGGCAAAACCCTCCTTGAATGGAACACACAGAACCATCGCACAAAAAAGAGCTCACACTCAAGCTAAGGCACAAGGAAGAAAAGAACACGAGGGAAGGAATGCCAGCTCTAGCACAGACATTCCCTATTTATAGAAGAAATGGAGTGTTTCGATTAATTCGATGAAAGCATATTGAAGACGCAAAGCAAAGAGCACTTTAAAAGCTCTTCGTCCCTGATTGGACGAGGGGGAAGCATGTAGCTGGGAAACGTCATGCAATTGATTTCTCCCTTAAAAGATCGTTAATTCCCAATAAAGTCAAGGCAACCGTTTCCCAAAAAGGAATTAGCACATTCTGGCAACGCGTACGACGATGCAAAATAAAACCCTGCGAAACCATACACGGGGGCAAAAGACACGCCTCGAATGACGGAATGGTAGCAGATGCCAATCTTGGAGGTACCTCCCAAAGTACCCAATGAAGAACCACGGACCTCGTCCAAGGTGCGATAGCTTGACACTTAATTCTTTCACTTAAGCGCCAAGCTGGGGGCAACTGTTCTAGACCACAGTCCGGGGTCCCATAAGATAAGGCTAACCCTACACGGGAGCTACAGGACTCCGCCGTGATCACCCGAGTTAGGTCTTCCAACCTCAAGATCGGGTCGTACCCCATAATTGCACTCCTTAGGTCTGCGCAGGTCTTGACACCTGCCACTTATGACCCCTAGGGTGTGGGGACCATAGCTGTCTGCTACAGCAGGTGACCATTAATGCGACATCCCTAAACTTTAGGGATCTGTCTGAACGATCGTGGGAGGAAAGCACCCACCGTTGGGGCTCTGCCTGAACGAACGTGGAGCAGAGGCACCTTCCCATCAGGCCACGATCTCAACGTACCTGTACCTCTCTCTGATCATGAAGGAACCATGCGTATGCTCTATAAATATCAGGCTAAGTTGTTCTATCTAGCGAATAATATAGTGGAAACTCCTCTTATTCCTGACCTGACTTAAGCGTTGGAGTCCCTTTGCAGGTACCCAACCCCCCTTGGATCACCGGACGGTCGCTGCAGGAGGAGGAAACCACAATATACGTGTCTTCTTAGGCACTCTCTGGTTCCACATCAGAACACACTTCATTCCTCAGCATTGCCAATCATCATCCCCGAGTCCAAATCGTGAAATTCACAACCAGTAGAAGAAAAAATTACTACACAGTTTTGTTCATTGGAAAGTTTGCTAATTGAAATTAGGTTGTATTTCAAGTTAGGAACATAAAGAACAGATTTCAAACTTAAACCACACAAATTCAGATCACCAAAACCAGCCACAAGGGAGGAACTTCCATCTACCACTGTAATTTTTATCTCACCATCACAACTTTTATAGGAAGAAAACAGATTTGCAGACCTAGTCATGTGGTCTGACGCTCCTGAATCAACAATCCATTCTGTAGAATTATTTTGTCTCCGTTGATTGCGAGGCTTCCAATCCGCGGGTTTTACATGGATGTTCTAGCATGTTTCCTTGGTGTGGTAAGGCTTTTGGCAGTGTTGGACGGTGGCCTCTGTGGACGGTGGCCTCTGTGGACGGTGTTCCCACAGTTTTTAGTGTAGATATTGTTTTTAGTGTTCAATTAATTTGTTGCTTATTTTCTAGGAACTAGTTTTTAATGTATAGCAGTTGCCTTTATATAATATTCATTGTAAACATTTTGTTTAAGATGAGCAATAATATTCAGAGTTCATATTCTTCAAATTTTGAGATGGTATCAGAGAAGTTCCGATCCGGGACTGTCTCTGTTTTCCGCTGAGTCCTTTTTCAGTCGGCCTTCATTGCCAACCAAATTGTGTTCTTTGCCTTCATTGCCACCAAAACAGAAACCCATTCATAGCCAAACAGAACCCGTAACAGTACCCCAAACAGAAACCCGTAACACCACTCAAATAGGAACTCTTCATACCCATTCCTTTTTTCTTCCAAGTAAGGTCACGAGGTATCTCAGAAACCTCTGACCGACCATTCCTCGGAGCGCCACTGCAGGAGCAGCTCCTGCGCGCCGTCACTCGCTGTCACACGCGTCTGCACATCCCGGCGCGTGTAGTCCACGCGCCACCTTCCGGTCACCAGAAAGTGACGCCGTTGGTTTCGTTCACCTCGCCGGCGACTTCTGCTCCTGTTTCTGTGGTCGAAACTCCTGTCCAAGGGTGTTTGGATAGTGGGTTCACCTTCTTTGTTTCATTCACCTTCTCTGTTTGGCTAAAATTCATCTTCTCTGTTTCTCTTCCTTTAATATGTTTTGCCTTTCACAAATGTCAACTGTGGGTGAGTTTTCCAGTTCCACTCAACCAATAGACGATACTTGATCCCAAATTCTAGGTGAATTGCAGAACATTCAATCTACATATAGGCTGAACGGGAAGAATTACCTTAAGTGGTCACAACTTGTTCGCACTATATTAAAAGGAAAAGGGAAGCTGAGTCATCTCATGGGTACTGGTCCTCAGCCAAGTGATCCCAAGTTTGAAGCATGGGATGAAGAAGACTCGATGATTATGGCATGGTTGTGGAATTCAATGACTCTAGATATTAGTGATACCTGCATGTTTTTGAACACTGCAAAGGATATATGGGATGCGATTAAGCAAACCTATTCCAAAGCCAGAGATGCTGCTCAAGTCTACGAGGTTAAGGTGAAGACATTGGCTGCGAAACAGGGAGACAAGACTATCACTGAGTATGTCAATCAATTGAAATCTTTGTGGTTGGAGTTGGGCCATTATAGAGTGATCAAGACTAAATGTCCTGAGGATGTAGCAGTGCTAAAGGAGTTTATTGAGCAAGACCGCGTTTATGACTTCCTTGTTGGGCTGAATCTGGAATTTGATCATGTGAGGACTTAGATTCTTGGCAAATCGACGGTTCCCTCCTTTAATGAGGTTGTGTATATCATCCGAATTGAGGAAAGTAGGAGAGAACTGATGCTTGAACCGAAAATCAGCGAAACGTCGGCTATGGTGGCTCGTGGCTCTAACAAGTTGGAAGCAAGGGTGGAGAAAACATTTTCCTTGGAAGGAGAGAAACCGAGTCAGTCAAAAAATCGGGATGACTTGTGGTGCACTTACTGTAATAAGCCATGACATACCTGTGAACGGTGTTGGCAACTTCATGGAAAACCTCCAAGCCGAGAGTGGGGACAGAAAAGGAAACAGTCACGCAATAGTGGGAAATCCAATGCTGCGACAGTGTCAGAAAGCCAACCAGCACCTAGCAGTTTCAATTCAGAGGAAATTGAGCGGGTGAGATCACTTCTGCATAGCCTTGAAAAGCCTTCAAGTACTTGTTCTTTGACTTATTCAGGTAAGTTACCTTTTTCTGTTGGATTCAATGTCTCGGGTACAATTTTTACCAACTCCTAGATTATGGATTCTGGAGCTACAGACCATATGACCAACAACCCCACTATATTTTCCACCTATTCTCCATGCCCAAGTAGTAAAAAAATATCTACAGCTGATGGTTCCTTGACTGTTGTAGCCGGTGTAGGAAATGTCCAACTAAACCCCCTAGTAACCTTAAAAAATGTCCTTCATGTCCCAAAATTGTCCACAAACTTGGTTTCTGTCCAAAAATTAATTAAAGATTTGTCTTGCAATGTGGTTTTTTACAATGATCATTGTATTTTTCAGTACAAGGATTCGGGGAAGATGAATGGATGTGCTGGGGAGCAGGATGGTCTCTACCACCTTGAAGCACCTTGTCAACTAAACAAGACCAAGGGCAGATTTTGACACCCATATTCCTTTACCTCAGAATTTCTTTCCGCCAATGAAGACAAAATCTGGCTTGTTCACTGAAGATTGGGTCATCCATCCTTTTTGATTGTTAAGAGTCTTTTTCCTTCTTTGTTTAAAAATTTTGATGTTGAACAATTTCATTGTGATTTATGTGAAATAGCCAAACATAAACGTGTCAATTTTCCAATTAATAATACAAGGAGTTCTGTTTCTTTTTCCCTTATTCACAGTGATGTTTGGGGTCCCTCTTCTATTCTTACTGTCTCTGGGGCAAGATGGTTTGTGTCTTTTATTGATGACTGTACACGTGTTACCTAAATTTTTCTGCTCGAACATAAGTCTGATATTAGTACTGTTCTCCCAAATTTTTGTTCCATGATTAAAAATCAATTTGGGGTGGGTATTAAATGATTCAGGACCGATAATGCTAAGGACTACTTTAATCAGACTCTTATGTATTTCTTCCAGAAAGAAGGAATAATCCATGAATCATCTTGTGTCTATACCCCACAACAAAATGGGTTAGCAGAACGAAAAAATGGTCATCTTCTTGAAAAAACGTGAGCCCTATTGTTTCAAAGTAATGTTCCTAAGTCATTTTGGGGGGAAGCTGTTCTCACAGTTACTCATCTTATAAATCGCTTGCCTACTAAAGTCTTGGGATTCAAGAGTCCTATGGATGTCCTCTCCACCTTTTATCCTGATCTACATACTTCCAATAATCTTGTCCCTAAAATTTTTGGATGTGTATCTTTTGTCCATGTTCACAGTCCAAATAGGGGGAAACTTGATCCGAGGACTCTAAAATGTATCTTTGTGGGCTATTCTTCGACCCAAAAAGGGTACAAGTGTTATCATCTTCCAACTAGAAAATTCTATGTCTCTAGGGATGTTACATTCAGCGAAGAAGAGTCCTATTTTTTCCATCCTTATCTTCAGGGGGAGAAGTCAATGAAGGAAGATAAGGGAGATTTCCTGCTTGACTTGTCCTTACTTCTTGTGTCTAATGGTCCTTCTCATGACGTTCCTGTTGTCCTTGTTGTCCCTAATCCTCCTCCTGAAGTCATTGTTGAACCTGTGTCTGAACCTGTGTCTAAAACCATTCCTGACCTAGTGGCTGAGTTTGCTCTTGAGAATGTAAGGTATGGCAAAGGCAATGTGTTCACAAGAAGGAAGATGGCTGTTCCTGAACCTGTGCAGGCCCAAGAATCCAACTCGGAGCCTTTGAATGAGGTAATTGTTTCTAACCCTTTGTTGCAAGATGAAACTGAATTTCATTTGGATAGTAGTGACCAAAATTCTTCCTATTGCCATCAGAAAAGGAATAAGAGAGTGCACAAAAAGGCCATTATACCCTCTTTCACACTTCTTGTCCTTTGAGAATTTTTCATTATCCCATAAAGCCTTCCTTATAAGCCTAGATATCATTGCCATCCCTACCACCCTACCCGAGGCCTTGTCCAATGGAAAATGGAAACAAGCCATGAATGAGGAGATGGAGGCATTGGAAAAGAATAAAACCTGGGAGCTAGTCCAGTTACCGGAAGGAAAGAAAAGTGTGGGCTGTAAATGGGTGTATACTGTGAAATATAGAGCAGATGGATCCATAGGGAGGTATAAGGCACGGTTAGTTGCCAAAGGGTATACCCAAACTTATGGAATTGATTACCAGGAGACTTTTGCACCAGTTGCAAAGATGAACATAGTTCGGGTATTGTTGGCTTTGGCAGCTAATTATGGTTGGGATTTACAACAGTTTGATGCCAAGAATGCTTTCTTACATGGAGATCTCGAAGAAGAAGTCTACATGGAGGTCCCACCAGGATACGGGAGGAATTTGCATGCCAATACTGTGTGTAAGTTGAAAAGGCCTTATATGGCCTCAAGCAATCACCGCGAGCGTGGTTTGGAAGGTTTGCTAGAATTATGTTATCTATGGGGTACAAACAAAGCCAAGGGGATCACACACTGTTTGTTAAACACTCTCCTTCAGGGGGAGTCACAGCTCTCTTAGTGTATGTTGATGACATAATAGTAACAGGAGATGATGCTAAGGAGAAACACATTCTGAGTCAGTACTTAGCCAAGGAACTGGAAATTAAAGCATTAGGAAGGTTAAAATAGTTTCTTGGAATTGAGGTTGGTCATTCTAGGAAAGGAATATTAATCTCCCAGCAAAAGTATGTTATGGATCTCTTAAAAGAAATAGGTCATACAACATGCAAATCGGCAAGTACTCCTATAGATCCCAATATGAAACTTGGACAAGCAGAAGAAGATGTTGCAGTTGACAGAGAAATGTATCAGCGTCTGGTGGGAAGACTTATTTATCTATCCCACACACGGCCGGATATTGCATATGCAGTTAGTGTGATTAGTCAATTCATACACAGTCCAAAAGAATCTCATTTGCGAGCAGCATATCGAGTATTACATTACCTTAAGGGAACACCAGGAAAAAGCATTCTATTTAAGAGAAATGGAGGTGTGGTACTCGAGGCATACACTGATGCGGATTATGCTGGATCACCAGTGGACAGAAGATTAATTACAGGATATTGCACTTTTCTTGGTGGAAACCTGGTGACTTGGAGAAGTAAAAAACAGAATGTGGTAGCACGATCTAGTGCGGAGGCAGAATTCAGAGCTATGACTCAAGGTGTGTGTGAGCTACTATGGTTAAAGATTATTCTTGAAGATCTGAAGATCAAGTGGGATGATTCGATGAGACTTTACTGTGATAACAAGTTTGCAGTCAGTATTGCTCATAATTCGGTACAACATGATCGAGCAAAGCATATTGAGGTTGACAAACATTTTATCAAAGAAAAGCTAGAGAGTGGTTTAATTTGTACACCCTATGTATCTACACAAGGTTAGCTTACTGATGTACTTATAAAAGGTTTGAATAGTCTAGCATTTCAGACGATTGTATCCAAGCTGGGAATGGAGAATGCATATTCATCAGCATGAGGGGGAGTGTTGGACTGTGGTGTTGGACGGTGGCCTTTGTGGATGGTGGCCTCTGTGGATGGTGTTCCCACGGTTTTTAGTGTAGATATTGTTTTTAGTGTTCAATTAATTTGTTGCTTATTTTCTAGGAACTAGTTTTTAATGTATAGCAGCTGCCTCTATATAATATTCATTGTAAACATTTTGTTTAAGATGAGCAATAATATTCAGAGTTCATATTCTTCAAATTTTGAGAGGCAGTGATCACACCACAGCTTGCTATCTTTAGAGCAGTGGCTCTTGTTGGACTCCCCTCGATTTGAGAATAAGGTTGAGCCAAGCTGGTAGATTTCTTCCATAGTTGGAGTTATGTTCAACATTACTTTCCTTCTGCATTTTTCCCTCCTAACTTCAACGAAGACTTCCCTGATTGTAGGCAGTGGCTTAGCTCCAAGGATACGACCTCTCACTTCATCAAGATCTTTGTTGAGTCCATGAAGAAAATCAAAGACCCTTTCCTTTTCAAGCATTTTACTGTATAGTTGACTGTCTTCAGCGCACTTCCACTGTATGGTATAGAAAAGATCTATTTCTTGCCATAATGCAACTAATACGTTATAGTATTCAGTCACAGACTTGCTTCCTTGCTGTGTATTGCGAAGTGCAGATCGGATTTCAAAACATTGAGATGAATTCTGAAGGTCCGAGTACATTTCTTGGACAGTTTTCCAAATTTCGTGAGTTGTGTTGTAGAATAAGTAGGTCTGACCAATTTTAGGCTCCATTGAGTTGATCAACCATGTCATCACAATAGAGTTCTCTGCTTCCCATGTCCGATAATTCGGATCTATTGAAGCTGGTGCAGATATGTCTCTAGTGAGATAGCCCATCTTCCCTTTTCCTTTGATCACGAGAAGGACAAATTGGTACCATTCTCGAAAATTTAACCCAATGAGTTTATGCTGAGTTATTTGGAAGGGATGGCTGATGTCGGTAGAGAAACTAGGTGCTGCATTTTGTTGCGCGGTGGGGTTTGGTTGGAGGGTCTGTGTGCGTGAGGCATCAGTAGACCTGAGCGTTTGAGGGTCGGCCATGGGAGAATCCTGGCCCTGTTTTTGGACTCACGGTTATAGGATAACTGCAGCTCTGAATGCCATGAAAGAAGAGGTTCTCTAAATCGAAACTCTGATCTGTTTATTCATCATATAAAGATTACAATATATACACTAAAGAAAGCTAGCTGTCAGGCTGAAAATGGGAACCAAAAAGGAATAATTTCCTTAATTTCAGCCAATACCAGATTACTACCTAAAATAGAAAAGGAAACAACTATACACCTAATAATTACACATTTACAGCTAATAATCCCATAATTATGGAATTAATCCAATCCTTTAATCATTGGGATTTCACGTCAACAATTATCATAATATAACTTCATCTGTTCAATACTTCCAAACTTCAATTCTTGAAGCAATTGTTTTACCCAAATTAGCTCACAAGTAACTGCTGCCATAGATCGATATTCAGCCTTTGCACTAGATCGAGCAACAACATTCTACTTCTTACTCTTCCAGGACACTAAACTGCCACCAACAAATACACAATACCCTGAAGTAGACCGCCGATCAATAAGTGAACCAGCCCAGTCTGCATCAGAGTATCCTACAATTTGAGTGTTCCCTTTATCTTCATACAACAACCCTTGTCCTGGGGCCTTCTTAATATACCTCAAAATTCGCACAACAACATCCTAATGACCATTATGTGGAGATTGCATAAATTGACTTGCCACACTTATCGGAAAAGAAATATCAGGTCTGGTAATAGTGAGATAGTTCAGCTTCCCTACAAGCCTTCGGTATCTACCAGGGTCTGGATAAGGTTCTCTTTGATTTGGTAATAGTTTGTTGTTAGGGTCCATAGGAGTGTCAATAGGCTTACAATTCAGCATACCAGTTTCTTCCAATATATCTAAAGCATACTTCCTTTGTCAGACAACAATACCACTCCTAGACTGAGCCACCTCAATACCAAGGAAGTATTTGAGTTTACCCAAGTCCTTAGTCTGAAAGTTACTACACAAATGTTCCTTCAACTGAGATATCTTCTCATTATCATTGCTGGTAATAACTATATCATCCACATAAACTACCAAATAAATACATTGGCCAGGTGAAAAATATTGATAAAAGATCGAATGATCAGCTTCACTTCGTGTCATACCAAACTTCTGAACAACAGTATTGAACTTCTCGAACCATGCTCGTGGAGACTATTTTAGCCCATAGAGAGATCGTCGTAACTTGCACACTAATCCTGACTCCCCCTGAGCAACAAAACCAGGTGGTTGCCCCATATAGATTTCTTCTTTAAGGTCACCATGAAGAAAGACATTTTTAATGTCCAACTGATATAATGGCCAACAACCAATGGCTGCCATGGCTAGAAATAGGTGAACAGAGGCAATTTTAGCAACCAGAGAGAATGTATCACTGTAATCAAGACCATATATCTGAGTATAGCCCTTGGCAACGAGTTGGGCTTTAAGACGATCAATGTTACCATGCGCCCCAACTGTGACAGCATACACCCATCGACAGCCAACAACAGTTTTCCCGGGAGGGAAAGGGACCAAGTCCCACGTACCACTATGCTCAAGGGAAAACATCTCATCAATCATGGCTTGCCTCCAACCTGGATGATCGAGTGCCTCACTAGTATTTTTAGGAATTGAAACAGAGGACAAAGAAGACACAAAAGCATACTATGATGGAGATAAACGATGAAAACTCAAGAAATTATAGATTGGGTGAGAATTTCGAGTAGATTGAGTACCTTTGGTGAAGTACAATCGGAAGATCATTGACAGACTCAAAGAGATCCGTAGCAGGTGGAGGCATTGGAGTAGGACATGATTCACTAGGATGCTCGGTTATCTCGAGTGCAGGAATGGTATCCCGTGGTCGACACTGATAGGTAATGAAGGGACGCTGCGGTGGATCTGGGCAAGGCACCTTAGACAATGCTATTGGAGACTCTGGAGTATCTGCTGATGGTTCCTGCAAAGGAGACAAAGGTGGACCAAAATAGGGAACATGTAAAACCTCAGAGACCACATTTGGTTCAACTGAAGAGGTAAAATATAGTGTTTCTTCAAAGAAAGTAACATCAGCAGACATATACCAACGATGAGTGGCAAGAGAATAACAATGATATCCTTTTTGTAACCTGGAATACCCAAGAAAGACACATTGAATAGCACGAGTAGATAGCTTATCTTGATCAGGGGAAAGATCATGAACAAAACAAGTACATCCAAAGACACGGGGAGGAACATGATATCAGGGGGCCTTGGGAAATAGGATTGAATAAGGAATTTGGTTCTGTAGGACAAATGATGGCATACGATTAATTAAATAACATGCAGTTAAAACAGCATCACCCAAAAATTGTAAAGGTATATTGGCATGTAATAACAGAGTTCGAGCAGTTTCAATAAGATGACGATTTTTCCTTTCTGCTACTCCATTTTGTTGGGGTGACTTGAATATCAAAGAAACTTAGAGAGAATTTCTGAATTGCTTGAGTCAATTGTACTCAACATATTAGGTTTATATATATACAAGGAATTAATTACAGTATGATATTTACAAGGATAATAAAAGATGATAAACATTTCCTAGGATGCTAAGGTTCCAATGTTACTAGAAAAACACAAACTATAAACTGATCAAGTTCCAATAATATGTAAATTCCAACACTCCCCCTCAAGTTGGAGGGTATATATCATAAGCATCCAGCTTGTCATAAATGTATGTTATTCTTGGACCCTGAAGTGACTTGATAAGAGGATCTGCCAGTTGGTCATTAGAATTTACAAAGAAAGTAGAGATTTTCTTTGAAACAATCTTCTCATGGATGAAATGACAATCAATTTCTATATGTTTGGTTCGTTCATGGAAGACCAGATTCGAAGCAATATGAAGTGCTACTTGATTATCACAAATTAACATCATTGATCCTATTTCGCAAAACTTCAACTCTTTCAATAGTTGTAATTGAAAGAACAAAGAGTTATTTTCTGAATTGCTTGTGTTAAATCCACACAGCAAATGATGCTTGCTTTTATACACTTGGAATATTAATTTACAACTTATATTTACAAGATAAATAAATGAGATAGTTATTCCTTAAGTACATGAACTAGAAAATACATGAATCTAAAATTACTTCCTAAATTAATGTGGACGGTGGACTGTGCATGAATGAAAGTGGATGGTGGTCAACATGGATTCGTAGTCAACACTCTCCCTCAAGCTGGAGAATGGATATCAATCATTCCCAGCTTGCAAGTGAGATTTTGAAACTTATCTTTAGGAAGACCCTTGGTTAGCACATCAGCCAGTTGATCTTCTGATGGGATATGTGATGTGGCAATCAACCCACTATCAAGTTTCTCTTTAATAAAGTGTCTGTCAATCTCTATATGCTTGGTCGTATCATGCTGAACTGGATTGTGAGCAATGCAAATGGCTGACTTGTTATCACAAAACAACTTCATTGGAACTTCATACTTAATCTTGAGATCATCAAGAATGATTTTCATCCATAACAATTCACAAACTCCTTGAGCCATAGCTCGGAACTCTGCTTCTGCACTTGATCTTGAAACTACATTCTGTTTTTTACTTCTCCATGTCACAAGATTCCCTCCAAGAAACATGCAATAGCCAGTGGTTGACCTCCTGTCAGTAATTGATCCGGCATAGTCTGCATCAGTATAGACCTCCATAGATAGATTTCTACCCCTTTTAAACAACAATCCTCTTCTTGGAGAAGCCTTGAGATACTGTAAAATACGATCAACAGCTTGCTTATGTCTTCTTCTTGGGTCATGCATGAATTGACTTACCATGCTCATAGCATAGGCTAAATCTGGTCTGGTATGTGCCAGATATATCAACTTTCCTATCAACCTTTGATACTGAGCTTTATCAACCTTGGGACTTTCTTCCTCATTACCCATTCTATGATTTTGCTCAATCGGTACTCCAGAAGTTTTACATCCAAGCTTCCCAGTCTCCTTGAGAAGGTCAAGGACATATTTTCATTGAAAAATGAAGATACCTTGTTTAGAGTAGGCAACTTCAATTCCAAGGAAATATTTCAATCTCCCAAGGTCCTTCATTTCAAACTCAGTAGCCAGTTTCTCCTTTAAGAGAGATTTCTCAATGACATTATCCCTTGATATAATGATATCACCTATATACACAAGTAGGATAGTCAATTTACCTTCAGGTGAGTGATTGATAAAGAGGATATGGTCACCTTGACTTTGTCTATATCTAAGGGACACCATAGTCTTTGTGAATCTTCCAAACTAAGCACGGGGTGATTGTTTCAAACCATATAAGGCCTTCTTCAATTTACACACTTTATTCCCTTCACCATAGGAGACATACCAAGGAGGGATCTCCATATAAACTTCTTCCTCTAATTCACCATGAAAAAAGGCATTCTTCATGTCAAACTGATGAAGTTCCTATTGGAAGTGAGCAGCAAGAGAGAGCAAAATTCTGACTATGTTCATTTTTGCCACAGAGGCAAATGTTTCCTCATAGTCTATCCCATAGGTTTGTGTATACCCTTTTGCAACCAACCTTGCTTTATACTTGTCTAGTGTACCATCAGACCGGTATTTCATAGTGTAAATCCATCTGCACCCAACTGATCTCTATTCCTTTGGTCTTTCAACAATTTCCCATGTTCCATTCCTTTCCAGAGCTTGCATCTCCTCATTCATGGCTTGAACCCAATTCTTATCCTTCAATGCTTCCTGTACTGTCTTAGGGATTCTGATAGAGTCAATGGCTGCAATAAAACTTTGGTGCTGCAAAGAAAGGTTTTTTGAGGAGACAAATTGGGAAATAGGGTACTTAGTACAAGACCTTTTCCCTTTTCTTAAGGCAATAGGTAAGTCATCATCAATGTTAGAATCACAATTATACAAAGGAATAGGTTCAGAATTAATGGGATTACTGTTTTCAGTACTCACCATCGGTTTAGACACTTGGGGTTGAGGCTGGACTAGTTCGGGTTGTTTTCTCCTTTGATACACCATTTTTGGCGATCTTGCTTTAGTCCGAGCAATTCTCTCAGGTTCAGGTGGGTGACTGTCAAAAGGAGCTAATTCCTGTGTTAATTTTTGTGTATCAGAAGGCATATCAGAAGATGGAAACAAGGGAAACAAGGGGATGTTAATGTCTGGAGGAAAAATCTCAGCTTCTGAATCAGTAGTTTTCTCCCCCTGAAGCTGAGAGGAAATGAAGAATGGTTGATTTTCTTGAAAAGTGACATCCATGGAAACAAACACTCGACGAGAGGAAGGGTGATAACATTTGTATCCCTTCTTGTCAGGAGCATAACCAATGAAAATGCATTTAATAGCACAAGGGTCAAGTTTGCCCTAATGTTGACGATGGATATGAACAAAAGCAACACAGCCAAAAACACAAGACTCAAGACTTTGCATAATAGGAGCAGAGGGAAAAAATGATTTCATGACATGAGCAGGACTCACACCACCAAGGACTCTAGAGGGTAATCGATTTATTAATTAAGCAGCAGTTAAAACAGCTTCCTCCCAGTATGAGTTTGGAACAGACATCTGAAACAATAAAGCTCTAGTAATTTCAAGCAAGTGTCGATTTTTTCTTTCAGCTACCCCGTTTTGTTGGGGGTATCAACACATGTAAATTCATGAATAATACCGTGTTGTTTAAGAAAGGTGGAGAAATTTTGATTCACATAATCTCTACCATTATCAGACCTCAAACGTTTAATAGTTTTATCAAATTGAGTTTTAATCATATGATAAAACTGGATGAATAATTTGTACATGTCTGATTTATCTTTCATTAGGAAAATCCAAGTGACACGAGTGCAATCATCAATAAATGACAAAAACCAGTTTGCACCAGAAATATTAGGAATGGATGCAGGACTCCAAACATTAGTATGGGTAAGAGAAAACGGTTCACTGCTTCTATTACCATTTGGAGGAAAACTCACTCGATGGTGTTTGGAAAACTCACAAATATCACAATTAAAGGACTCAACTGACTCATTTAAAAACAAAGCAGGAAACATGGATTTAAGTAAAGTAAATGGGGGTGTCCAAGAAGTCTATGGTGGAGCCAAATTTGGGAGGCACAAGACTTGATACTAGATTGATGATAGGAATGTTGCAACTTTTGACTAGAGCCACCTGACGCTTTCATCTCAAGGTAGTACAACCTTCCCTGTTTCTTAGCAACCCTAATCGTCCTCCCCGTGATAAGATCCTGAAAAAGGTTACAACACAATTAAGGTCTTTGGTAAGTTTATGTATAGAAAGAAGGTTAGATGAAAGTTTAGGAACATGAAGCACATTTTTCAAATTTAGAAATGAACTAAGTTTAACATTACCAAGACTAGCAATTGATGTATGAGAGCCATCAGCTACAGTTATGTGATGATTACTCGTGGGATTTTTATATGATGAAAACTGGGAAGAACAAAAGGTCATGTGATCAGTAGCACCAGAATCAATAATCCAAGAATCCTCAAGAACAGTACCAGAAGCATGTGAGAATAAAGAACATAGATTCTTACCATTCATGACCAGAGAGCAAGAGCCGGAAGGTTTACTAAAAGAAGCCATAAAAGACCTTAAATGTTCCAGTTCCTCCTTGCTAAGGGCAGGGATATCATCTTTCACCTGTTTGGCCTCCACCTCTGGCTCAGAGTCTATGGAAGTGAAGTGTGCTTGTCCCCGGGCAGCATTTTTAAATCCCTCTATGCGGCTAAGTACCTGGTCCTTCCCATGGAGTTTAAAACAGTTCTCCTTGGTATGACCAGACCTCTTGCAATAGGCGCACCAACGATTAGATTTAGATGAGGATGAATAAGGTCCTATTTTGACAGATTTTAATGCTGACCCATCAGTTAGCTTTTCATCAAGCATGACTGCTCTTCGGCTTTCTTCCCCACGGATTGTATAGAACACTTCTGATAGAGTGGGTAACTTCTCTTTTCCAAGGATTTGTACCCAAATGGGATCATATTCAGGATTCAAACCTGAGAGGAATTCAAATATCCTATCTTTCTCAATAAATTCGGCCAAGGTGGTTGAGTCTTTACTGCATTCCATCTTCAAGTTCTGGTGTTGATCCAGCTCAATCCACAAACCATTTAAAGTTCCATAATAATCCGTCACAGATAGAGTTCCTTGTTTGGTGTTGAAGATTTTAGTCTTCAACTTATAGTAGGCAGCAATATCCTGTTTCATTGAAAACGTTTTGCGAAGATTCTCCCAAATTTCCCGGGATGATGAAAAGAACATACAATTCTGGCTAATTTCTAGAGTTATGGAATTCCAAAGCCAAGTCATAATGAGAGAATCCTCATCATCCCAAGCCTCAAACAGTGGGTCACTTTTTTCAGGTGCAATTCCCTCAATGTGGTTCAATTTTCGTCGACCTTTGAGGGTTGTTCGAATGACTTGTGCTCGTTGTAAATAATTTTTTCCGTTGAGTCGATAAGAAGACTGTAAAGGAGGAAGGTCATTTGGGTTCAGGATTGAAGGCTGGATCGTATTGCTTTGGGAGATAGTAGACTCAATCTCAGACATGATTTCAGTAGGTAGAAAAGAAAGGGTTTTAGGATGCACCACTATTAAGGCAGTGGCTGAAGATTCAGATGGATGAAACAAGGAGAGGAAGGGCTGACGGTACAATTTAATGCTGAACTTGCAATGAAGGCAAGTGAAGAACAAGTCCTGCAATGAAGGCAAGTCACCTGAGGATACTTAGCAATGAAGGCTGAGGCAGCGAAAAAAAGAGACTCCCAAGGTCGGGAGTTCTGATACCAAATTGAAAGAACAAAGAGTTATTTTCTGAATTACTTGTGTTAAATCGACACAGCAAATGATGCTTGCTTTTATACACTTGGAATATTAATTTACAACTTGTATTTACAAGATAAATAAATGAGATAGTTATTCCCTAAGTACATGAACTAGAAAATACGTGAATCTAAAATTACTTCCTAAATTAATGTGGACGGTGGACTTTGCATGAATGAAAGTGGATGGTGGTCAACATGGACGGTAGTCAACAATTGTTTTAACCATATGAGTTCACATGTAGTGAGAGTCATAGCTCGATACTCCGCTTCAGCACTCGATCTAGCAACCACATTCTGCTTCTTGCTTTTCCATGAGATAAGGTTTCCTCCAATAAGAACACAATATCCAGAAGTTGATCTTCTATCATTGGGAGACCCGGCCCAGTCAGCATCTGTAGTCCTCTGTATACACTAACCCTTTTCCTAGGGAGCCCTTAATATATCTCAAAATCCGAATAATTGCGTCCCAATGATTAACACAAGGAGAGTTAAGAAATTGGCTTACAATGCTAACAGCAAAAGATATGTCTGGTCTAGTCATAGTGAGATAATTCAGTTTTCCCACCAATCTCTGATACCTTCCTGAATCTGAAAAGGGTTCTCCCTGATCTGGTAGGAGTTTAACATTCAGGTAGTATTAACTGGTTTGCAGCTTAGCATTCCAGTTTCTTTTAAAATGTCAAGAGCGTACTTCCTTTGTGAGATAACAATACCATCCTTTGATTGAGCTACCTCAATCCCAAGAAAGTATCGTAGTCGATCCAAATCTTTAGCTTCAAAATGACGAAACAAGTGTTGTTTCAGTCTTTGAATTCCTTCATGATCATTTCCTGTGATAACGATATCATCCACATAGACCACAAGATCGATACACATGTTAGATGAGTGTGTATAAAACAGAGTGATTTGCTTCATTGCGGATCATGCCAAACTGCTGTAAAATTGTACTGAACCATCCAAACCAACATCGAGGAGACTGTTTTAGACCATACAATGACTTGTGTAATTTGCAGACCAATCTTGACTCCCCCTGAGCAACAAACTCCGGAGGTTGCTCCATATAAACTTCTTCAGCTAGATCACCATGTAAAAATGCATTCTTGATGTCCAATTGATATAAGGGCCAGCGATTCATGGCTGCCATGGATATGAATAGCCGAACAAAGACCATTTTTGCAACAGGGGTGAAAGTATCATCATAGTCAAGACCAAAAATCTGGGTAAAGCCTTTCACAACAAGATGAGCTTTCAAACGGTCCACCTTGCCATCAGGACCTACTTTGATAGTGAAACCCACCGACAACCAACTGTCGATTTCCTAGGAGGAAGGGGAATAAGTGTCCATGTGTGATTAGATTCTAAAGCTGTCATCTCATCAATCATTGCTTGCCGCCATCCTGGATGGGATAGTGCTTCCTGGACAGATTTAGGAATAGAGATAGACGACAAAGCAGATGTAAAAGCATAATGGGATGGGGACAAACGATGATAACTCAAAAAATTATAAATGGGATGAGGATTACGAGAAGAATGGATACCTTTACGAAGTGCTATAGAGAGGTCTGTAGGAGAGGAATCCGGAGCAGGTGTGGACGCTGAAGCAGGAGATTAATCACCGGATTCTGGAGTAGGGGCATTTTCTGGAGGCGAAGGACGAGGATGACGATGATAGGTGATGAGAGGACGAGGTGAAGACTGTTGGGAAGAATTTTCTGGTTCTGGTGGACTCGAAGACTGAGGAACAAAGACCGGAGTGCTCAGGTAAGGAGCTGGTAAGACTTGAGATATAGAGTCTGGTTCAACCTGTGTAGTATAGTATGGTGTTTCCTCGAAGAATGTAACATCAGCAGAGATATAAAAACGATGAGAGGTAGGAGAGTAACACTGGTACCCTTTTTGCAGGCGAGAGTACCCAAGAAAAATACATTTAACAGCACGCGCAGTTAATTTATCTTTTCCTAGAGAAAGATCATGCACAAAACAAGTGGAACCAAAGACACAGGGAGGAATTTTATAAATGGGTTCCTTAGTAAACAAGAGGAAATAAGGAACTTGGTTATGTAAAACAGAAGATGGCATGCGATTTATTAAGTACCCAGCAGTAAGAATAGCATCCCCCCAAAATTTCAAAGGTGCATTGGCTTGTAATAACAAAGTACGGGCAGTATCAAGCGGATGACGATATTTTCTTTTTGCAATACCATTCTGTTGTGGAGTATGGGGGCAACTAGATTGATGGAGCATACCATGAGAAGACATAAAAGAATTAAAAGGAGCAAAAAAATATTCTTTTGCATTGTCATTGCGTAAAATACGAATTGTGCACCCAAACTGAGTATGGATTTCATTTCAAAAATTTTGGAAGATGCTAAACAACTCAAAGCGGTGTTTTATTAAAAATATCCAAGTATATCTTGAGTAATCATCAATGAAAGTAACAAAATATCGATATCCTAAAATAGAATTGGCACGACTAGGACCCCAAACATCTGAATAAACAATATGAAAGGGGGATTCAGACCGATTATTGACTTTACTTGGGAAATTACCTCGAGCATGTTTTTCAAGTTGACACGACTCACACTCAAAAGACTACAAATGAGCGAGATGAGGAACCATCTTCTTTAATTTATTCAGACTTGGATGACCCAAACGACGATGAAGAAGACTAGGAGACTCGGTAACAGCACATATGGTAGATGATGGAGTTTGAAGATAATAGAGTCCTTGTGATTCAAAGCCTGTGCCAATCGTCTGCCCCGTACTCCGGTCCTGTATATGGAAAGAACCAATAGAAAAGGTTATAGGACAATTGAGAGTGCGAGTAAGCTGACTAATGGAAATTAAGTTAAAAGGAAAGCCAGGAATAAAATGAACAGAGTTCAAAGTTAGAGATGGGAGAGGTGTAGCTTGACCAACACCAGTAGCTTTAATCTTTGAACCATCGGCAAGGGTGATGGAATGAGGAATTTTGGTGGATACTAATCTTGAGAAAAGTGAAGGATTAGCAGCAATGTGGTCGGAAGCGCCAGAATCTAGAATCCAGGATTCAACAGACATAGAATGAGTGAGATAAGTCGTAGAATTACCCGTGTGGACGACACCAACTGTAGAATGAGTGAGACCTTTTTGAGGCTTATCAGAGGTCATGAGAGCAAGTTTAGAGATAGTCAAAAGCTCCCAAAAAAAGATCTCAAACAGTGGTAGCAAAAGACGCCTTTTCAGTATAAGAACAAAGGTAGGCTTCAAGGACCCACTATCCAAACAGGGGCGAATAGAGCAGGTGACCACTTGGACAAACTCTAGGGAGGTCCGACGAGCAGAACGGGACTGGCGGTGACGAATTCCGACGGCAGAAAGGCGGAGCGTGGCAGTTTTCGACGACGAGACTTGGAGAGATGGCCGGAAATGCATGTCTGAGATGACTGGGGCCTTTCCTCTAACAAATGAGGGGACTTTGAACGAGGTTCCAGCCTTGACAACGGCTGGAACGTGAACAGTATGAGAACAGTGACAGAACAGTATGTGAACAGTGCAGGAACAGTTGCGAACAACGCAGGAACAGTAACGCGAACATTATGCGAATAGTGCAGGAACAGTAACGTGAACAGTACCGTGAACAGTACCCCCGAATAGTGCAGGAATAGTAACAGAAGAGTGACGTGAACTGTACGGGAACAATGACAGGAACAGTACGGGTTGAGAGACCAGAAGCGGGATCAACCTGGCTCTAATACCAACTTGAATTTCAAAGAAACTTAGATAGAATTTCTAAATTGCTTGAGTCAATTGTACTCAGCATATTGGGTTTATATATATACAAGGAATTAATTACAGTATGATATTTACAAGGATAATAAAAGATGATAAACATTTCCTAGGATGCTAAGGTTCCAATGTTACTAGAAAAACACAAACTATAAACTGATCAAGTTCCAATAATATGTAAATTCCAACAGGGTGTATGAGGACATGTTGATTGATGTAAGATACCATGAGATGACATAAAAGATGAAAAAGCAGTTAAAAAGTATTCCTTTGCATTGTCACTTCAGAGTATCTTAATCGTTTTGCCAAATTGGGTTTGAATTTCAGTATAGAAGGATTTAAATATAGAAAATAACTCAAAACGATCTTTCATTAAAAACAACTAAGTACAACGAGAGAAGTCATCAATAAAAGTAACAAAATACCTAAAACTTGAAGAAGTAGACACACGACTTGGACCCCACACATCAGAATGAATAAGAGAAAAAAAAGACTTAGTTTGATTTTGGACCTGACTTGGAAAAGAAGCTCGAACATGCTTCCTAAATTGACACGACTCACAATTTAAAGACTCTAACTTCATAAGACTAGGAACCATCTTTTGGAGTTTTGACAGACTAGGATGATCGGGGCATTGGTGGAGACGACTTGGAGACTCAGTTGCAGCGCAAATCACAGGTGGAGATGACTTGGGATAGTAAAGTCCATGTGCTTCATGCTCTACGCCAATTGTCTGTCCCGTACCATGGCCCTGGATAACAAAGGAATTAGAATCAAAGGTTACTAAATAGTTAAGAGAACGAGTATGTTGACTAAGAGAAATTAAATTAAAAGGACATCTAGGCATGAACAAGACGGATTTTAAAGACACAAATGCAGTAGGTGAAACACAACCAATACCTTTGGCAGTGACCTTTGAGCCATCTGCCAAGGTGACAAAGTGTGGAAAATTAGGTGCAGAGAGAGAAGTAGAAAGGGATCGATTACTAGCTACATGATCGGAAACACCCGAATCAATTATCCAAGGACTTGGAGTATTACCAGTATGAGAGATACAAACTGTAGGATTACCCGTATGAGCAATTATGGTAGTGGAAGACTGAGTTTGCTTGGCTGCCTTCAACTGGTATGAGCAACTATGGTAGTGGAGGACTGAGTTTGCTTGGCTGCCTTCAACTGGAGATACTCCTGGAACTCAGTTTCCGAAGTATAATGGGTTGTTTTTCAGATAAAAATTCAGACTTTTTCTCCTCTTCATGACCAGAGTCAAATTGAGTGACATTTACAGTTCTCTCTGGGAACCTATGAATAGAATAGCATGTGTCCTGAGTATGGCCTGTCCTCTTACAATAAGAGCATTGAAGACAACCTCCACAACCCCCTCGACCGCCTCTACCCCCACGTCCACCACGAGACCCTGAAGTGGTCACCATGGCTGACGCTTCGGTTATGTTTGAGTGAGAGCTAGAGACCGATTTAGGGGAAGGAACTCTCAGAAGATGAGTGATCAAATTCTCTATCATGGGAACTTCTTGGCCAGTTAAAATCTGGTCGCGGACATGCTCAAAATCTGGGTGTATGGCACGTAAAATCAACACCGCATACAGGTTATTCAGCTTGTTTAACAAACTCTTATGATCATCATCCTGCAAAAAACATTTTCAACTCCTCAACTGTAGCCTACGCCTGAGTGACAAAAGCCATCATGTCATGATCGGATTGCTTAAGAGAGATCAACTTTTGAGCTGAGTCATATAGGCGCTGTATATCATTAGCAAACACATTACGAGCCGTATTCCAGAAAGTAAACAAGTTTTAAAAGTTCTGAAATTAGCCAAAATAGTTGGCTCCACAGATTGCCATAGTAAAGCACACAATTGATAATCAAATTTCTTCCACTGGCTCTTATGTTCTGGGGAAATATCTGAGGCTTATTTCTCCAAATGATCAACAAGTACCTGACCTAATAACCAAAGTTCCACAGAAGCTGACCAAGCCAAATAATTCTTACCATTTAGCTTTTTCGACGTGATTGGGGGTGAACTGGAAAAAGCATATGTAATAGGAGCATTATCGGAGGAGCCTTTTGTACCCGAAGGAGACTGTGAATGACTTGGAGCAGGTATTTCAGATTCAGATGTAGCAGAAGACATTTTACCAAGAACAGGAGCACGAAACAGGGGCTGTTGCACGTAAAAAACAAGGGCTGTGACTGCAAGCACTCAAAACGACAACCCACCAGTGTGCTACTGAAGCTGACAACCACCAGAAACTACTCAGGGGGCGCTGACGAGCTGATCGGTGCCGCTGGTGAAGTGATCTGACCATCGGAGGGTGGCGCGTGGCTCACACGCATCAA
Source organism: Ormosia semicastrata (assembly GCA_029884595.1). Lineage (NCBI taxonomy): Eukaryota > Viridiplantae > Streptophyta > Magnoliopsida > Fabales > Fabaceae > Ormosia > Ormosia semicastrata. The sequence continues at coordinate 626,947 of JAQQTO010000050.1, read as the reverse complement.
CAAGGAGAGATGCCCGTGGTGGCACGTGGGAGAGTTTTCGGTGACGCACTTGAAAGGGTTGGTCAGTCGGACGTTTATGACCCCACCTGTGTCTTCACGTGCTCAACAGCGTTTACGACCCCACTTGTGTCTTCACGTGCTCAACAGTCCAGCCTTGACGGTGGTTGGGATGTTGTGACTCAGCCTTGATGGTGGTTGTGACTCAGCCTTGACGAGACAATGGCTGTTATGGGTAATCTAGGGTTTGACAGCCCCAAGATCGACCCGCTCTTGATACCACGTTGAATATGATGAATGCTTAAGGAAAACACTCCTTAGTAGCTGTATATTTATATTAAAGTCAATCTACACTAAAAAGATATCAAATATCAAAAGACAAGTATTTCTGAATAGCTTGAGTGAATAATGTACTCAGCAAAAGATATTATTTATAGAGCTGATTTACATAGGAAATAAAATGCTAAATACAATTTACAAGGTAAATAACTATGCTAGAATTAATGTGGAAGGTGCATTGTATCTATTCTACTTCTATACAATGAATCTAACTACTTGGGAAGAGAAGTCATAAACATTGCTATTTCCAACACTTCCCCTCAAGCTGGTGAATAGGTGTTCTCCATTCCCAGCTTGGATATAATTCGTTCAAAAAATGGGCTGCTCAACCCTTTGGTGAGAATATCCGCAAGTTGCTCTTGTGAGGGCACATATGGAGTGCAAATTAATCCACTATCGAGCTTCTCCTTAATGAAATGCCTATCAACCTCTATATGCTTAGTCCGATCATGCTGAACAGGATTATATGCTATACTGATTGCAGACTTATTATCACAATAGAGCTTCATAGGTCCTTCCCATTTAATCTTTAAGTCTTCTAAAATAATTTTCAGCCAAAGTAATTCACAAATGCCTTGTGCCATGGCTCGAAATTCAGCTTCAGCACTAGAACGAGCTACTACATTTTGTTTTTTACTTCTCCAAGACACAAGATTTCCTCCAAGAAAGGTGCAATACCCTGTAGTAGATCTTCTATCAATGATTGATCCCGCATAGTCAGCATCAGTGTATGCCTCAAGTGTTATATTCCCACTTCTTTTGAATAGAATTCCTCTTCCTGGAGTCCCCTTGAGATACTGTAGGATCCTATGAGCTGCCTGTAGATGAACTATTGTAACCGTCTCCTTTGTAACGTCTCCTTTATGTGTATTTTTTTTTAATTATTGTAAATTATTATCATTAGTTGCCATACGTTACTCATTAGTTGCCATACAGTGGATATGTTAGGAAGTCACGAAGTCTATATATTGTAAAAGAACTATGTACAATTGTATTGAGGAATATATACAGATATACAGTTTTTATCCTCTCAAGTTGGTATCAGAGCTCCCGATCTCGGAGACTCTGCTTCTGCATTCAACCCTAGGCTAGCTTGCCTTCATCGCAGCTGCCTTCGCCTTCATCGCGCCTTCATCGCAGCTGCCTTGGTTTCCCTTTTTTTGCGCCTTAATCGCGCCCAGCCACTGCCACTACCGTCCGCCGTCATTCACCGCCGCCATTCACTCCGGTGACCCTACCGGATGGATCGTCGTCCCTATTCCGGCCTACCACCGAAAGCCCACCACCGGAAGCCCTCCCACGTGCTCTCACGCGCAGCCTCACTTCTCTGCTCGTGAACCCACGGCCGCCAGTCTAGCCGCGTGTGGCAGCGCGTCTGGCCTTCGTTCCCGACGTGGTTTGTCTCCTCTGACTCGTCTCATCTTTCCCTACTAGATTCTGTCACCACCTTGCCCAAACAGCAACCCGTTGCTCCTGTTATAAGCCAAACAGCATCCTCTTCCTGATGCTATCGGCCAAACAGTGACCCTAGACCACCATGTCAGACACTGAGACCACCATCATCTCCACCACCACCCAGAAAATCACTCCCTGCATCACCACGCCTCTTAATCCCAATGACCTACCTGTTTTCCATCCAACCTATCGTCTAACAGGCAAGAACTATTTACAGTGGGCTCAAGTTGTTCGTACCACCCTCAAAGGTCGTCGAAAATTAAGTCACATCGAAGGTACAGCCCCTAGTAAGACTGACCCAACATTTGAAGAATGGGATAGTGAGGACTCTCTCATTATGACATGGTTATGGAATTCTATGACACCAGAGGTTAGTAGAAATTGTATGTTCTTGCCTACTGCCCGAGACATTTGGCACAACCTTCGTCAGGCATATTCCATGAAGCAAGTAGCTACATGCTATGAGTTGAAAACCAAGATTTTTTCCACTAAGCAGGGGGCTTTATCAGTCACAGACTACTATGGGATCCTCAATGAGTTATGGATTGAGTTGGATCAGTATCAGAATCTGACAATGGAGTGTAGTAACGATGCCTCCACTTTGGCCAGTTTCGTTGAACGAGATCGCATCTTTGAGTTCCTCTCTGGTTTGAACACAGAATATGACCCTATCAGAGTTCATATTCTAGGTAAGGAAAAGCTTCCCTCTCTTTCTGAGGTTTTCTACACTGTTTGTGGAGAGGAGAGTAGACGGGCTGTTATGCTTGATGATAAACCCTCTAATGGGTTAGCCTTGATCATGGGCAGGCCTCCTAAACTCGACTATTCCTCTTCCTCTTCTTCTAGACCTAACAAAGACAGCCGCTGGTGCACTCACTGTAAGAAATTTGGTCACACCAAGGAAACCTGTTTTAATCTCCATGGGAAAGACCAGGTTCTTCGACGTACAGGTGGATTCAAAGGTATTCAGCGTGGGCAGGCCAATCTGATGGCTCAAATGAAGTCTCACATGTGACAGATGCAGTTCTTGCTCTCAGTCAGGATGAACTGGAGCGCTTACGGTCTCTTATTGACTCTCTCAGTAAGCCTTCGGGTACTTGTTCTCTAGCCATGACTGGTAAGAATTTATGTTTTCAGTCCTTTAATGCTTCTAGTACTGCTCCTGAAGAATCATGGGTTGTTGACTTTGGTGCTATTGATCATATGGTTTTTTCTTCCTCACATTTGTTGTCTTATAAACCACTTTTTGGTATCCCTACCATCGCTGTGGGTGAGCCATGGCTCACACAACCTCAGTCGCTGGCTATGGTAATATTAACCTCACCTCCTCCATCCACTTAACCAATGTTCTTCATGTTCCTAAATTATCCACTAATCTTATATCTGTTCATAAACTTACCAAGGATTTAAATTGTGCAGTAACATTTTTTCATTCTCATTGTGTCTTTCAGGATCTTGCTACGGGGAGGACGATTGGAGTTGCTGAGGAACGAGGAGGGTTGTATCGTCTCCTCAACGGTCCAGGTGGCTTTAGTCAGAGGTTGCTACTTTCATGTCATCAGTCTTGCCCTGAGATTTGGCTCCAACACAAGCGTCTTGGACATCCTCCTTTCTCTCTACTTAAGTCTATGTTTCCATCTTTATTTTTAAAAGAGTCAGTGGAGTCTTTTCATTATTATGTCTATGAGTTTGCTAAACATCATCGTGTATCTTTTCCTCCTAGCATTACGAAAAGTGTTGAGCCTTTTACTCTTATCCATTCCGATGTTTGGGGACCTGCATCTGTTTTTAATATTTCTGGGGCCAAATGGTTTGTTTCGTTTATTGATGATTGCACTCATACAACTTGGCTTTTCCTCATGAAAGGCAAATCTGAAGTGTCAAAATTATTCGTTCAGTTTTATCGTATGGTTCAGACCCAATTTGGAAAATCCATAAAACGATTGCGCTCTGATAATGGTAGGGAATATGTCAACCAAACACTTTCTAACTTTCTTAAAGAGCATGGTATTGTTCATAAGCTGACATGTGTTGATACTCCTCATCAAAATGGGATTGCCGAGAGAAAAAATCGTCACTTACTTGAAATAACAAGGGCACTGCTTTTCCAAATGTCTGTTCCACATTCATATTGGGGGGAAGCTGTTTTAACTACTGCTTATCTGATAAATCGATTACCATCTCGTGTTCTTGGTAATGAAAGTCCTGTTCAACTCATGACATCCTTTTTTCCTTCTGTTCCTATTATGCAGAGTCTCCAGCCTCGTGTTTTTGGTTGTATGGCCTTCGTACATGTCCATCGGCAGCATCGCAGTAAACTTGATCCTCGTGCTATCAAGTGTGTCTTCCTAGGTTATGCTCCTGACAAAAAAAGGGTATAAATGCTATCATCCTTCGAGTCATCGTTTCTTTGTCTCCATGGATGTTACTTTTCATGAAGCCGAATCTTATTTTTCTCGTCCTCAGCTTTAGGGGGAGAGCTTTCTTAAAGCTGAGCCCTCTGAGTCTTTTTTTTCAGAGCCTTTCGTTCCTTTGCTGCCTGGGTCCAAATCTGTCCTAGACCCTATCTCTCCTAGTCCATAGGAGTCAGCATCCTCTTCTGATACCCCACCTGAACCAATAAAGGTCAAGACCAAGGCTGGCACACCAAAACTGGTGTATAAGAGGAGACATGAACCCGATCTAGCTCAACAACTCAACAGCAACTCCCGTTGTTTGAACCTATGGTAAGTACTGAAGGTATAGTTTCTCATATTTCTGACCCCACTACTTTCAATATTCCTTTGGATAATTGTGATCTTGACCTAGATGACTTACCCATTGCCTTGAGAAAAGGGGAAAGATCGTGTACTCGATACCCTATTTCTCAATTTGTTTCCTCCAAAAATCTTTCCTTGTAGCACAAGAGTTTTATTTCATCCCTTGATTCTGTTCAAATTCCAACATCAGTACAAGAAGCATTGAAGGATAAGAACTGGGTTCAAGCCATGAATGATGAGATGAGTGCTCTGGAGAAGAATGGAACATGGAGGATTGTTGAAAGACCTAGTAACAAAAGACCAGTGGGGTGCCGTTGGATCTATACCTTGAAATATCGGTCTGATGGTACACTAGATCGATATAAGGCAAGGTTAGTCACAAAAGGATACACTCAGAGTTATGGAATTGACTATCAGGAGACATTTGCTCCAGTAGCAAAGATGAATACTGTAAGAATCCTACTTTCTCTTGCTGCACTCCTTGGTTGGGATTTGCATCAGTTTGATGTTAAAAATGCATTCCTTCATGGAGACTTGGAGGAAGAAGTTTATATGGAGATTCCACCCGGTTATGACTCCACCAATGGAAGAAATAAGGTATGCAAGTTAAAAAAGGCTTTGTATGGGTTAAAGCAGTCTCCCCGAGCATGGTTTGGAAGGTTTACAAAGGCAATGGTGTCCTTGGGATACAGGCAAAGTCAAGGTGATCATACCCTCTTCTTTAAACATTCACAAGAAGGTAAACTCACTATTCTACTTGTGTACGTGGATGACATTATTATCTCTGGAGACGACTTGATTGAGCGACAGTTGCTAAAGAAAAAATTAGCAACTGAGTTTGAGATAAAGGATCTTGGGAGACTAAAGTATTTCCTTGGGATTGAAGTTGCCTACTCCAAACATGGCATCTTTATTTCCCAAAGAAAATATGTTCTTGATCTTCTCAAAGAAACTGGTAAGTTGGGTTGCAAGTCTACTGGTGTTCCCATTGAGCAGAATCACAGAATAAGGAACAATGAAGAAAGTCCCAAGGTGGATAAAGCTCGATATCAGAAGTTAGTAGGGAAGTTGATATACTTAGCACACACTAGACCAGATTTGGCATATGCTGTCAGTGTTGTTAGCCAGTTTATGCATGACCCAAGGGTAAGACACTTACAAGCCGTGGACAAAATTCTACAGTATCTTAAAACTACACCTGGAAGAGGGTTACTATTCAAGAAAGGTGGAAGTTTATCCATGGAAGTATATACAGATGCTGATTATGGAGGATCAGTCATTGATAGAAGGTCAACCTCTGGTTATTGTACATTTTTAGGGGGAAACTTAGTAACTTGGAGAAGTAAGAAGCAAAATGTGGTAGCTCGGTCAAGTGCAGAAGCTGAATTTCGGGCTATGGCACAAGGAATTTGTGAAGTGCTATGGATGAAAATTATATTGGATGATCTGAAGATAAAGTGTGAAACCCTTATGAAATTGCTTTGCGACAATAAGTCTGCCATTAGCATTGCTCACAACCCGGTTCAGCATGACAGAACAAAGCATATTGAGATAGACCAACACTTTATCAAGGAGAAGTTAGATAGCGGGTTGATAACCACAGCCCATTTTCCCTCTGAACTGCAGATAGCTGACGTGTTGACTAAAGGGTTAACCAAGGAGAGGTTCCAAGATCTTACTAGCAAGCTGGGAATGATAGATATTCATTTACCAGCTTGAGGGGGAATGTTGTAACCGTCTCCTTTGTAACGTCTCCTTTATGTGTATTTTTTTTTTTAAATTATTGTAAATTATTATCATTAGTTGCCATACGTTACTCATTTGTTGCCATACAGTGTATATGTTAGGAAGTTACGAAGTCTATATATTGTAAAAGAACTATGTACATTTGTATTGAGGAATATATACAGATATACAGTTTTTATCCTCTCAAGTTGAGCCTCTCTCGGACTATGCATGAATTGACTAACCAAGCTTACTGCATATGCAATATCTGGTCTGGTGTGAGACAAGTAAATTAATCTCCCTACCAAGCGTTGATGCATTTCTCTATCCACCATAGCATCCTCTTCTGCATTTCCTAATTTCAAATTCGGATCCATAGGAGTACTTGCAGGTTTGCATGCTGTTTTTCCTGTATCTTTGAGCAAATCTGTAATGTATTTTTGCTGGGATATAAAAATGCCTTTCCTTGAGTGTGCCACCTCAATGCCTAGAAAATACTTTAGCTTTCCTAGAGTTTTTATTTCAAACTGCTTGGCCAAACACTGGCTCAAGATTTGTTGCTCTTTCCAATCATCTTTGGTTACTATGATGTCATCCACATATACTATCAAAACTGTTACCCCCCCTGTTGCCGAGTGTTTGATAAACAAAGTCTGATCTCCTTGACTTTGCTTGTACCCCAAAGTTGTCATAACCTTAGTAAATCTTCCGAACCATGCTCGGGGTGATTGTTTCAGCCCATATAATGCCTTTTTCAACATGCACACTGTATTTGGCGATAACCTTTTTATCATACCCTGGTGGCACTTGCATGTAAATTTCTTCCTCAAGTTCCCCATGTAAGAAGGCATTCTTTACATCAAATTGCTACAATTCCTAACCATAATTGGCTGCAAGGGACAAAATTACCCGGACTGTATTCATCTTGGCAACAGGAGCAAATGTCTCTGAATAATCAATCCCATAGGTTTGTGTGAACCCTTTGGTGACCAATCTGGCTTTGTATCTTTCAATCCATCCATCAGCCTTATATTTTACCGTGTAAACCCATTTGCACCCAACTGGCCTCTTTCCTTCTGGTAAAGAAACTAACTCCCACGTTCCATTCTTCCTTAATGCCTCCATTTCTGCATTCATGGCTTGGTTCCATTTTTCATCGGACAATGCCTCAAAAACAGTAGTGGGTATGGAAGTAGTGTTTAGGTTTGTAAGGAAGGCTCTATGGGTTGGTGAGAATTTTTTAAATGAGAGGTAGTTTGAGAAGGGATATAAAGGCTGTTTGGTGCATTTTCTAGTTCCTTTTCTAATGGCAATTGGAAGATCTAAGTCATCATGTGCTGTTTGGGTTTCAATTTCATCCTGTAATGTTGGAGAATTAAAATTAATTACCTCATTCGAATGAGTCGAGTCGGGCTCTTGAACATGTGTCAATCCAGGAATGGCCTTTGACCTTCTTGAAAACACCAGATTCTTTTCATATCTTGCATCCACTTCAGGTCCAGGTTCAGCTATTGGTGAATTTGGTTGATCGGACTCATCTTTAGGTTCTTCGGTTTCAGGTCTAGATGGATATGACACAAGTGTGTTTAACTCAAGACCAGTAGTGTTTGACTCAAGACTAGAAAGATCGTGTATTTCAAGCTTATCTTTCCTAAAATCCTCCCTCTGAAGATAAGGTTGTGTGAAATAGGCTTTCCTTTCATGAAATGTGACATCTCGTGACACATAATTTTTTGGACGGGAGATGGTAACACTTATACCCTTTCTGAGTGGAGGAATACCCAACAAAAACACATTTTAGAGCTCTAGGATCAAGTTTTCCCCTTTCATGACTATGAACATGGACAAAGGACACACACCCAAAGATTCGAGGTTTAAGGTTATTAGTGGCTGACAAATTTGGATAGAAGGAAGAAAGAACATCCATTGGACTCTTGAACCCTAAGACTCTAGAGGGTAATCGATTAATGTGATATGTGGCTGTGAGAACAGCTTCCCCCCAGAAATTTTTGGGAACATTTTGTTGAAACAACAGTGCTCGGGTTTGGTCTAAAAGGTGCCCATTTTTTTCTTTCTGCAATCCCAGTTTGTTGTGGTGTTTTGACACAAGATGACTCATGGATAATTCCCTCCTTCTGACAGAATGAAGTAAGGACAGAATTGAAGTATTCTTTGCTACTGTCAGACCTGAGTCTTTTGATGTTCACACCAAATTGATTTCTAATCACGTAGAAAAAAATTTGGGAAAACAGTATTGACATCATACTTGTTTATAAGTAAGAAAATCCAAGTAACCCGAGTACAATCATATATAAAAGTCACAAACCATCTAGCACCAGACACACTTGGAACAGTAGAGGGACCCCAAACATCTGTATGAATAAGGTAGAAAGGAAAAGTGCTTCTTCTATTACTCAAAGGAAAAGGTAGACGCTTGTGTTTGGCAAGCTCACACACCTCACAATGAAGACTTTCAATATCTACCTTAGTAAACAGTGACGGAAACAAAGCTTTAATGATTCCAAAAGAAGGATGACCCAATCGATAGTGAAAAAGAGATATTTTCTCTTTATTAGAGAGTACTGACTCTGACATGAATGAGTGAGACAAGTGGTTTTCTGTAGACAGACCTGATTCTTCAAGATAGTAAAGGTCATTCCCTTCTCTAGCACGTCCAATCGTCCTCCCCGACTCCTTGTCCTGAAATACACAACAATCACTGTGAAAAATCACACTACAGGATAAGTCTTTTGTAAGTTTCTGAATAGAGACAAGGTTTATTGATAGTTTTGGAACATGAAGGACATTTTTTAGGGTTATAGAATATTAGAATTTGAAAAATATGAACACTGTATATTATTTTTCAGTAGAATGCTTACAATTGAGGTAATATATAGAGGAAGCTGTGCATTAAACTAGCCTGGAGAATAAGCAACACTAAAAACAATGTCTACACTAAAAACATGAAAACGTGGGAATAACGAGGCCACCGTCCATTGTCCACTGTCCAACACACCGTCCATCGTCCACCGTCCAACACTTCCCCTCAAGCTGGTGAATATACATTCTTCATTCCCAGCTTGGATACAATTGTCTGAAATGTTAGACTACTCAACCTTTTTATAAGTACATCAGCAAGCTGATATTGTGTAGACACATAGGGTGTACAGATTAAACCACTCTCTAGTTTTTCTTTAATAAAATGTCTGTCAACCTCAATATGCTTTGTCCAATCATGTTGTACCGGATTGTGCGCTATGCTGATTGCAGACTTGTTATCACAATAAAGTCTCATCGGACCATCCCACTTGATCTTCAGATCTTCAAGAATAATCTTTAACCATAGTAGTTCACACACACCTTGAGCCATAGCTCTGAATTCTGCCTCCGCACTAGATCGTGCTACCACATTCTGTTTTTTACTTCTCCAAGTCACCAGATTTCCACCAAGAAAGGTGCAATATCCTGTAGTTGATCTTCTGTCTACTGGTGATCCAGCATAATCCGCATCAGTATATGCCTCAAGTACCACACCTGCATTTCTCTTAAATAATATGCCTTTTCCTGGTGTTCGCTTAAGGTACTGTAATATTCAATATGCTGCTCGCAAATGAGATTCTTTTGGACTGTGCATGAATTTACTAACCACACTTACTGCATATGCTATATCAGGCCAGGTGTGGGATAAATAGATAAGTCTTCCCACCAGACGTTGATACATTTCTCTATCAATTGCAACATCTTCCTCTGCCTGTCCAAGTTTCATATTGGGATTTATAGGAGTACTTGCCGGTTTGCATGCTATATGGCCTTTCTCTTTTAGGAGATCCATAACATACTTTTGTTGGGAGATGAATATACCTTTCCTAGAATGAGCAACCTCAATTCCAAGAAAGTATTTTAACCTTCCTAATGCTTTAATCTCCAGTTCCTTGGCTAAGCACTGACTCAGAATATGTTTCTCCTTAGCATCATCTTCTGTTACTATTATGTCATCAACATACACCAAGAGAATTGTGACTCCCCCTGAAGGAGAGTGTTTAACAAATAGTGTGTGATCCCCTTGGCTTTGTTTGTACCCCATAGCTAACATGATTCTAGCAAACCTTCCAAACCACGCTCGCGGTGATTGCTTGAGGCCATATAAGGCCTTTTTTAACTTACACACAATATTAGCATGCAAATTCCTCCCATATCTTGGTGGGACCTCCATGTAAGAAAGCATTCTTGACATCAAACTGTTGTAAATCCCAACCGTAATTAGCTGCCAATGCCAATAATACCTGGTTTGTGTTCATTTTTGCAACTGGTGCAAAAGTCTCCTGGTAATCAATTCCATAAGTTTGGGTATACCCTTTGGCAACTAATCGTGCCTTATACTTCTCTATGGATCCATCTGCTCTATATTTTTTATGGTGTACACCCATTTATAGCCCACAATTTTCTTCCCTGCCGGTAGCTGCACTAGCTCCCAGGTTTTATTCTTTTCCAATGCATCCATCTCTTCATTCATGGCTTGTTTCTATTTTTCATTGGACAAGGCCTCGGGTAGGGTGGTAGGGATGGCAATGGTATTTAGGCTTATAAGGAAGACTTTATGGGATGGTGAGAAATTCTCACAAGAAGTGTGCAAGAGTATATAGTGGCCGTTTTGTGCACTCTCTAATTCCTTTCCTGATGGCTATAGTAAGATTTTGGTCACTACTATCAACATGAAATTCAGTTTCTTCTTGCAATGAAGGGTTAGAAACTATTACCTCATACGAAGGCTCCGAGTTGGACTTTTGGGCCTGCACAGGTTCAGGAACAGCCATCTTCCTTCTTGTGAACACCTTGCCTTTGCCATACCTTACATTCTCAAGAGTAGACTCAACCATTGGGTCAGGAATGGTTTTGGACGCAGGTTCAAAATGAGTGACTTCAAGAGGAGTGTTAGGGACAACAGGAAGGTCATGAGAAGGACCATTAGACACAGGAAGTAAGGACAAGTCAAGTAGGAAATCTTCCTTATCTTCCTTCATTGACTTCTCCCCCTGAAGATAAGGATGGGAAAAATAAGGCTCTTCTTCACTGAATGTAACATCTCTGTAGACATAGAATTTTTTGGATAGAGGGTGATAACACTTGTACCCTTTCTGGGTTGAAGAATAGCCCACAAAGATACATTTTAGAGCCCTCGGGTCAAGTTTCCCTCTGTTTGGACTGTGAACATGGACAAAAGAGACACATTCAAAAATTTTAGGAACAAGATTATTAGAAGTTTGTAGATTAGGATAAAAGGTGGAGAGGATATCCATAGGACTCTTGAACCCCAGGACTTTAGTGGGCAAACGATTTATAAGATGAGTAGCTGTCAGAACAGCTTCCCCCCATAAGGACTTAGGGACATTTCTCTGAAACAATAGGGCTTGGGTTTTTTCAAGAAGATGACCATTTTTTCGTTCTGCTAACCCATTTTGTTGAGGGGTATAGACACAAGATGATTCATGGATTATTCTTTCTTTCTGGAAAAAATGCATAAGAGTTTGATTAAAGTAGTCTTTAGTATTATCAGACCTGGATCGTTTAATACCCACCCCAAATTGATTTTTAATCATGGAACAAAAATTTGGGAGAACATTACTAATATCAGACTTGTGTTTGAGCAGGAAAATCCGAGTAACACGTGTACAGTCATCAATAAAAGACACAAACCATCTTGCCCCAGAGACACTAGGAATGGAAAAGGGACCCCAAACATCACTGTGAATAAGAGAAAAAGGAATAGAACTTCTTGTATTACTAATTGGAAAATTGACACGCTTATGTTTAGTAAGTTCACATACTTCACAACGAAATTGTTCAACATCAAGACCTTTAAACAAAGAAGGAAAAAGACTCTTAACAACAAAAAAAGATGGATGACCTAATCTACGGTGAACAAGCCATATTTTGTCTTTTTTGGTTAAAAGAAGTTCTGAGGTAAAAGAATATGAGTGTTCAAATCTGCTCTTGGTCCTATTTACTTGACAAGGTGTTTCAAGGAGGTAAAGGCCATCCTGCTTCCTAGCACGTCCAATCATCTTCCTCGAATCATTGTCCTGAAAAACACAATGATCATTGTAAAAAATCACTTTGCAAGATACATCTTTAATTAATTTCTGAACAGAAATTAGATTTATGGACAGTTTAGGGACGTGAAGGACATTTTTTAAGGTTACTAAGGGGCTTAGTTGGACATCTCCTACACCGGCTACAGTGGTCAAGGAACCATCAACTGTGGATATTTTCTTATTGCTCGGACATGGAGAATAGGTGGAAAATATAGTGGGGTTGTTAGTCATATGGTCTGTGGCTCCTGAATCCATAATCCAGGATTTGGTAAAATTTGTACTCGAGACATTGAATCCAACGGAAAAAGGTAACTTACCTGAATAAGTCAAAGAACAAGTACCTAAGAGCTTTTCAAGGCTGTGTAGAGAGACATTTGAAACCTCACCTTTGGTTGACATCATAAGAGACAAGTAATAGAGTCAAGGCAGAGAAACAGACCTTACCAAAGGGACAAAACTGTAACAGACATAAATTCTGACCAAACAGAGAAGGTGAATGAATGAGCCCACTATCCAAACAGCTTTGGACAAAAAAAGAAATGAGTTTCTGTTTGGGTACTGTTTTGATACTGTTTGGGCACTGTTTCGAAACTGTTTTGGTACCGTTCACAGGTTCTGTTTAGGTGGTAATGAAGGCCAAAGAGGAATGTTAAGCAAAAGGGCAATGAAGGCCAAAAACACAGTTTGGTTGGCAATGAAGGCCGACCGAAAAAAAATCAGCAGAAAACAAAATCAGTCTCGGATCGGAACTTAATCTGATACCATATTAGAATTTGAAAAATATGAACACTGTATATTATTTTTCATAGAATGCTTACAATGGAGGTAATATATAGAGGAAGCTGTGCATTAAACTAGCCTAGAGAATAAGCAACACTAAAAACAATGTCTACACTAAAAACATGAAAACGTGGGAATAACGAGGCCACCGTCCATTGTCCACTGTCCAACACACCGTCCATCGTCCACCGTCCAACATAGAATTATTTATTTGGATATCTCCAACGCCAGCTACAGTTACAAGTGTACCATCTGCAGTGGCAATTTTCTTATTGCTGGGGCAAGGGGAATATGTGGAGAAGTGTTTAGAAGAGGGTGTCATATGGTCTGTGGCTCCTGAATCTAATACCCATAATAGACTTGGTGTTTTTGAGACATTAAATCCAAATGAAAGTGGAAGCTTACTTGAATACACCACAGTACAGTTACCTGATGATTTCTCCAGACTATTGAGGAAAGCTCTCATTCTTTCTAAGTCCTTCTGGTTGACAATACCCATAAAAATAGCAACAAACAGCCTTGAAACAAAGAGATGGAGGGCCAGCAAACGAGGCAGCAAAATCCTCACTAAATAAAGACTGGAGCCAAAAAATAGAGGAACAGTGGTTGAAAAGATTCGAATCTGGACCCACAAAAAAATAGTGGCCAAAACACAAAACGAACCACCAAAACTGGTTCAAGAAAGGCCGGCGATTAGAACGAAGCAATCGGGCAGCGCATGCGGTGGACGTAGGGCGGCACGTGAAGCTCACGTGCCAGACTCTAGATGCGCGCGTGACGGCGCGTGTGAGCGCATGTGGTGGTCTTTGGCGGGATTCGGGGTTCTGGCCGATCTGAGAACGGCGGTTCTGATGGTATGGTCGGTGGTCTGAAAGTCAATGGTCAATAGGGGACTGCGGCGGTCAACGGCGGTTTTATGGGTGGATCTGGCCTGTCGAAGAATTTTCTGGTTATGGGTTTTTGAGTTTTCTGATAAAAGCTTGATATGAAGGCTGGGTTAAGAATTGGCACTATGACAGTGATGAGTTTACAAAGGAAATGCACACAATGAAGGTGTGCAAGTAGATAGGCTTGCAATGAAGGCAAGGCACTCAAAGAGAAAACAGATTAGCTATGAAGGCTGAGACAGCGGAAACAGAGACTCCCAGATCGGGAGCTCTGATACCATATCAAATATCAAAAGCTCTGATACCATATCAAATATCAAAAGACACAAGTATTTCTGAATAGCTTAAGTGAATAATGCACTCAGCAAAAGATATTATTTATAGAGCTGATTTACATAGGAAATAAAATGCTAAATACAATTTACAAGGTAAATAACTATGCTAGAATTAATATGGAAGGTGCATTGTATCTTTTCTACTTCTATACAATGAATCTAACTACTTGGGAAGAGAAGTCAAAAACATTGCTATTTCCAACAAAAGGAAACAAAGCAATCAGCCCTAATTACAAATCCTATCCTAATCCTAATCCTAATTATATACAATCTCTAATCTCTAATTATATATAATCCCTAATTTATAGGGATACATAATCTCAACATCAGGCAAGTTAGTCCACTTGATTAGGACTTCAGTTTCTCCATTCAATAACTTGCACACAACCACTACTTCAGATGGAATCACTTGTAGTTCCCATTCTTCTGATAGAAATGTAGGAATTTGTTGGGACGGGGTACTTGGATGAAGAGTATTTTTCAATTGGGACACATGAAAAACTGGATGCACTCTTGCTGAATTGGGTAAATCCAATCGATAGGCTACTGAGCCAACCTTCTCCAAAACTGCAAATGGGCCATAAAAGCATGGACTAAGTTTTTCATTGGCTCGTTTGGCCAAGGATTTCAGCCTATAGGGTTGTGCCTTTAGATAAATCAACTCTTCCTCCATAAACTTAATCTCTCTTCTACCCTTATCAGCTTGCAGCTTCATTCTTTGCTGAGCCCGCAACAAATTTCACTTAAGTTCATCCAAAATGCTGTCCCTCTCCATTAATAGTTTATCCACTTCCTCCACCACTGTACTATCTCTCTTTGATCACTGAAAGAGCTTCCCGCCCATGAAGGGCCTTGAATGGATTCATTTTAATAGACACATTATAGGATGAGTTAAACCAAAATTCAGCCCAAGACAACCACTTCACCCATTGCTTGGGATAATCATTCACAAAGCATCTTAGATAAGTGTCAATAGTCCGGTTGGTTACCTCTATTTGTCCATCGGTCTGCGGATGATATGCTGAACTAAACTTTAGCGTGGTACCGGACAGCCGAAACAACTCCTTCCAGAAAAGGCTCATAAAGACACTGTCCTTATCCGACACAATAGAGCTTGGGAAACCATGTAAATGCATCACTTCTTTGATGAAGACAACAGCCACCTCTTTTGCTGTAAATGAATGGTTAAGAGGAATAAAATCGGCGTATTTGCTCATGTGATCCACCACTACCAATATAGAGTCGGTCCCCTTCAACCGTGGCAATTCCCCAATAAAATCCATTGAGACATCTTTGCGTACTTGATTGGGAATGGGCAATGGTTGGAGTATACCAGCTGACTTCAAGGCTTGATATTTGCTCTTTTGGCATGTGCTGCAACTTGCTACCAACTGTTCCACATCCCTCCTTGTACCATTCCAATGGAAAGTCGTTGCTAACCTTTTGTAAGTTCTAGTTGCTCTTGAATGTCCTAGCCAAGGTGAAGCATGAAATTTCTCTAGTAATAAGGGAATTCTTGTTGATTTGGAGGGTAAAACTAGCCTATCCTTGTACCATAAACACCCCTTGGAGACTGAATAATGAGGATGACTAGTGGGATTTTGCACTACTTCTTGCATGATAATTTTCAGTTGCTCATTTTCTAAAATTTCTTCAGCCAGCTCCACAAGACTTGAATTAGTAATCATAGATATGGCCTTACACTCCATAACCCGCGACAATGCATCGGCTGCTCTATTCTCTGTACTCGGCTTATATTGAATTTCAAAATCAAAACCGAGCAACTTATTGACCCACTTCAACTGTTCCCTTGCCAAAACACGTTCTAATAAGAATTTGAGGCTTTTCTGATCTGTTCTAATAATGAAGTGATGCCCCAACAAATACTGCCGCCAATTTTGGACAGCAAAGACAATGGCCGTTAACTTTCGTTCATATATTGACTTGGCCTGCCCTGTTGCATAAGAACAATGCCAATTCCATACCCAGATGCATCAGTTTCTATCTCAAATGGTAGGTCAAAGTTTGGCATAGCCAAGGTAGGCAACCTCTCCATGGCCGCTTTGAGTTCCTCAAATGCACCTTGAGCCTCTTCAGACCATTTAAAATTATTCCTCTTCAGCAGCTGTGTCAACGGCTTTGCGATCACCCCATAACCCTTCACAAATCGTTGGTAATAAGCTGTCAACCCCAAGAAACCTCTCAAACCTCTTATGTCCTTGGGAACCGGCCATTGTTTCATGGCTACCACTTTACTTGGATCAGCCTGAATCCCTTTGGCTGAAATAATATGCCCTAAGTACTCCAATTGTGTGACTCCAAAATTGCACTTTTTGTAGTTAACCCATAGAGTGTTATCCATGAGAACTTGGAACACCTCTCGTAAGTGGCTTAGATGTGAAGATGGTTCTGCACTATAGACCAAAATGTCATAAAAAAATACCAGCACAAACTTTCTGAGGAATGGCCTAAAAATCTCACTCATGAGGGCTTGGAATGTTGAGGGCGCATTGGTGAGTCCAAATGTCATCACCAAATATTCGTAGTGGCCTTCATGTGTGCAGAAAGCTGTCTTGTAAATATCCTCCTCCTTCATACGTATTCGATGGTATATGGACTTCAAGTCAAGCTTAGAAAAAATTGTTGCTCCACCCAGTTCATCTAGCAGTTCTTCAATCACCGGAATAGGGAATTTGTTAGGGAACGTTATGCTATTAAGAGCCCTATAGTCCACACAAAATCGCCAACTACTGTCTTTCTTCTTCACCAAAATTAGGGGACTTGAATAAGGGCTGGTGCTTGGTCTGATCATGCCTGTTGTCATCATGTTCTTCACAAAATTCTCAGTTTCTTCCTTGTGGCAGTAAGGGTGCCTATAAGGCCTGATATTCGGTATTTGTGATCCTTCTTTTAGTGTGATAGCATGATCACATTGTTGTTTCAGAGGTCGAACCGTGGCTTCTTTGAATAGCCCCTTGTACTCTTCCAATAACTCCTTTACTCCTTCTAAGGTTAGGAGAGATTCCTGCTACACCATATTTAACATCCCCAACTCTACATAATAGCCTTCAGCCTCACCTCTTAGCTCCTTAATTAGTGCTTTTAAGGATGCAACAGTTCTGGACAGGGCCGGATCACCTCTAATCTCCACAGTTTTCCCATTCTCCTTAATTTCGATTAGATATTCCTTGAAATCAACAGTGAACTTCCCCAAACTCTTCAACCATTCGTACCCCAAAATCACATCCATTCCTCCTAAATCAAACAAGAAAAAAAATCCTGCACCACCTTCAGAGTTGGTAGTTGCAACTCCACGCCCCTACAAAACCTTCACCTCCACCACCTTCATCACACCTAAAACACCCCCCGTCCTTCTCTTATCTTGCTGCTCTTCCTTTTTCAGCCTTTTGAACCCAGACCCTCTCCTATTGCTAGATGATGAGCTTCCTTCTTTGCTGAAGGTTCGATTTCCCTTTGCCACAGAAACTTCAGCCTTTCCTCCACTGTTCAACAAAAATGACGTCTGGCTAGAGCCCAGATTGGGCTCACTCACTCCCTCACCCCCTTGATTCTCTTGGGCCCCAGCCCATTTATTTGTAAGTGTAGGTTTGTTGTAGCTAGGCCTAGTGCCACGAGACGGGTACCCATATGTCCAGCCCAACATGTGATTTCTGTCCTCCACCTTCTGTGCCATCTTCCTCAAAGTATGATCCGCTGAAGTCATCAAACACACTTCTACCTTTACTTCTTCCTTCAACCCATTCATGAATGACCCTCTCATAAAGTCCTCTTCAGCATAGCAGTGGTGCTGATAGGAGTTCGAATTGCTCACGGTATTCCATCACATTCCCCTTTTGTCTTAGCCTCATCAATACTTCATAAGGATTTTTTGACGAAGAATTCTGGAATCTCCCTAACAGACCCTGGCGAAACAAAGGCCAAGTCACAATATGGCACCTCTAGTTGCCTCAGATGGTCCTCCTTTCTGCTAGTTCCTCCGCCGTGAGTACTTCCTTCTCCTTTTGGGCTCTCACGCCCATTTTGTACTGCTTCAGCGATATGCTCTATCATCGTTCTCATCATCTCTTGAAATCACTGTTCAATGGACTCCTAAATAGAGCCCTGAATTCCATCCAACCGTCGTTTCACCGCTTCTAATCTATTCTCCGTGCATGTTGATACCGTCCAGATGCTCCCCGAATTAGGAGCTCTGATACCAATTGATAGGAACTTGTATTACTGAGAAAGAAACAATGGAGCCTAGCTCTTTACAATAGGGAAAATCCCCTCTTGATTAAACTGAAAAACATAAAAAATAAGATAGAATACCTGCAGATCTTTGAGGATCTGCTAACCTCCCTGCCCAAAGGCCCCCAATTCCTTACTCAAATGACTGGATGCCTTCTCCCTTCCTCCACTTTCTTATTTATTCCCTCCACTAAGTGCCTATTCATTTGCTATAATCCCCTTAGTTAAATGCTAATTGTTGCCCCTCTTTATTCTCTCAACTCCCACTTCCTTTCCTATTTATTCTTTCCTTTCCTTTTATAGAAATGCGTTAATGGCTCATCAGCGACCTTCTTGTTCTTTCTTTCTGTTGGAATTTACGTATTATTGGAACTTGATCAGTTTATAGTTTGTGTATTTCTAGTTACATTGGAACCTTAGCATCCTAGGAAATGTTTATCATCTTTTATTATCCTTGTAAATATCATATTATAATTAATTCCTTGTGTATATATAAACCCAATATGCTGAGTACAATTTACTCAAGCAATTCAGAAATTCTCTAAGTTTCTTTGATACTCAAGTCTTTCATAAACTCTCATCACCTCACGCAGCCCAATTCCCTTCATCCCATTTTCCTTTTGTTTTCCTCTCCTCTTATACACATTGGTTAAAGGCCCATCAACTTCTTTCTTGTAGATATTATTTTCCCATGCACAGAAACCACATATTTACCTTTATTTTGAAGTAGTTTGTGGCTGCTAAACTTCGTTTTTAAATTACATAGGAAGCTGTTAGCTATAATTTGAACTTAATACAGCAGCTGGTTTTCTTTTCTCGTGTAGGTAGTACTGAAGACTATTGGAAGAGACAGGATGCTGCTCAAGTTATGGCTCAGGTTGAGTGGACTTCTATACTTTTTCATAACCTTTGCATCAGTATCTAGAATGTCCTTGTATGGATAATGTTAGTGAAATATAATTATGATTGATCTATTGGGCTGGGCCTTGCTTTTGTATATCAATACTTTCCTATATTAGCTCTAATTGTTTAATATAAATATAGACTCAGAGTGGCTAATCATAATAAGTTAGCTACTCCTTTTTTCTATTTTACCTCATGTTTTTCTCATTCTCCATCTCTCTTTTCTCATAACATGGTATCTAGAGCCAGTTCAAACAAACCCTAGTCTCCATAAAAAAAAAAAACACCTTCTTGCTTAGAGTTTGCTGATCTACCCTTCCCTAGGTTTGGCTGATTTTTCCTAGCATTGCTGAGGTCTAGATCGGCATTCTTCATGGGTGTTTGGGCATGAGGGTTTCACGTTAGATGCGTTGATCAGCGGCCAAGTGGGTGTTGCGCTTGCTGTTTTCGGTGACTAGGGGTGTCGCCATTGGCCAGGAGAGCCACGACTGGTATTTTTGGCGACCAGGGGTGTTGCCACTGGCCAGAGGTGCTGTGTTTTTTGGCATTTTTAGTCTCGGTTTGGAGTTTCTATTT
The DNA here is from genome assembly GCA_029884595.1 of Ormosia semicastrata. Taxonomy (NCBI): domain Eukaryota; kingdom Viridiplantae; phylum Streptophyta; class Magnoliopsida; order Fabales; family Fabaceae; genus Ormosia; species Ormosia semicastrata. The sequence goes on along the minus strand of JAQQTO010000050.1, from coordinate 606,851 downwards.
GAACCCAACGAGCCCAGTCCTAGATTTGGGCATTTTCAGACGTGCTCTGAAGCTTGGGCATTTTCAGACGTGCTCTGAAGCTTTCTTTCGCACCCAGTCCTGTTGATGTGTTTTTGGGTGCCATTTGGGTGTTTTCAGTTTGGTTGATGCATTTTCCTGTGGTGTTTGGTGTTTCTAGTGCAGTTTGGGTGTTTTTCTTTGAGCCCAGCGACTTTCGTGTTATTTGAAGTGTACGTTGGTGTCTTATTATTTTTTTTCCTGATAGACGATTCTAATTATAATTCTAGTTCCACCAGTTCTGATGAATCTGAGAAATCTACGAAACCTACCATCATGCTTAAGGTCATCTCTGCTTCTGTCTGCATTACTAATGATAAGTTTGACAGGAAACACTATGCGGAATGGTGTAAAACTATCACCACATTTCTCACTAGGATTGAGGAAGAAGATCATCTGACAGATAACCCACCAACATCCATAACCAGGCGTGATTGGTGGTTGCGGGAAGATAACCGACTATTTGGTATGATCAACAAAACCTTTGATACTTCCATTAAGCATGTTGTTTCTCACTGTGATACTGTGGAAGAGCTATGGGAGTATATGGAGTTTCTTTATTCTGGGAAAGCCAACTTAACTTGTCTTTTTGAGGTGTCACAGGCGTTTCATAAATCGGCAAAGCGGGATAAGTCCTTTCATGGGTATTTTACTGAATTTAAGCGTACCTATAAGGAATTGAATGACCTCCAACCTATCTCTACTAATGTTAAACAGATGCACCTACAACGGGAACAATTGGTAATTGTGAGTTTCTTGGCTGGATTATCCTTTGAGTTCAGTGCCGCTCGTGATCAGCTCTTGACTGGTTCTGATCATATGACCCTTGCTGATGTTTATCGCGGCCTCATATGCACTCATCATGAGTTGCATTCTGATTCTTCTTCTGGATCGCCGACTGCTTTTGTTGGTCGTGGTGGCGGTAGAACAGGTAGAGGTGGAGGCCGTGGTAGAATAGGTGGTCGTTCTGGTGGCTGTGATGGTGGTTCTTATTTTTTTTATTACTGTGGGGAGGAAGGTCATATTAAGAAGAATTGTTGGAAGTTGAATTGGAAACCTAGTTCCTCCCAAGGTCAGCGTTATGCTCACGCAGCAACTCAAGAAGGTCTCTTGCCCACACCTGTCACTGTTCCTCAAACATATGGTCTCAGAACCATCACCATGTTTGGTGCTGAATTTGAGGCTTACACTCAGTTCCAAGCCTCACAAGGTATTGGTCCTTCTTCCATTGCTACTCGTCCAATCAGGTAATCCCACTGCTTGTCTCACTTCTTCCTCCCGTGCTTGGATCATTGATTCTGGTGCAATAAACCATATGACAGGTAATACTGGTATTCTATCTTCTTTTCTTCTCACTTCTTCCTTACCAAATGTCACTTTTGCTAATGGTTTCTCAGCCCCTGTTATAGGTAGTGGGGTTGCCAATTTTTTGTCCTCTCTTCCCTTACATTCCGTATTATGTTTACTGCATTTTCCTTAATCTTTTTTCTGTCAATAAAATTACCAATAGTCTAAATTGTAGTGTTCACTTATTTCCTACATATTGTTTATTTCAGGATCTTGGGACAAAGAAACATATTGTTTATTTCAGGATCTTGGGACAAAGAAGGTGATTGAAAGAGGTTGTGAATCCAATGGCTTATATATTTTGGAGGTCGTGAATCCAATGGCTTATATATTTTGGAGTCCACCAATCCAGGAGCACTGTCGATTGCTTGTTCTGCTTCCATTTCTCCGTTTCATCTTCATTGCCGGCTTTGACATTCACCCTTGCAGACATTGAAGAAGTTGTGTCCTAGTTTAGAGTCTTCTTTTGTTTTGAATTGTGAGTCTTGTCAGTTTGCTAAACACCATCGAAGATCTTTTCATCCTAGGGTCAATAAGCATGTTGCTTCTCCTTTTACTTTAGTTCATTCTGACATTTGGGGGCCTTGTCCTGTTGAGTCTAAGGCTGGTTTTCGTTATTTTGTTACTTTTGTCGATGATTACTCTCGTGTTACTTGGCTTTATTTACTGAAAAATCGTTTAGAGGTGTTTAATATATTTCGTTGCTTTTGTGCTGAAGTTCAAACTCAATTTAATATTACTATTCGCACTCTTTGTAGTGATAATGCTAAAGAATACTTGTCTGCCCCTTTTCTATCATTCTTGCAAGAACATGACATTATTCATGAAACCTCATGCATTGTCACCCTTCAACAAAATGGGGTGGTGGAAAGAAAGAATCGACATTTACTTGAAGTTGCTCGTTGTCTTTTATTTGAAATGAAAGTTTCTAAACACTTTTGGGTTGATGCTGTGTCTACTGCATGTTATTTAATTAATCGTCTCCCTTTATCTATTCTTAATGGTCAAATCCCTCATTCCTTGCTCTTCCCCTCTCAATCTTTATTTGCTCTCCCTCCTAGAATTTTTGGTTGCACTTGTTTTGTGCAGGATGTTCGCTCTCAGGTCTCCAAGCTGGATCCTCGCTCCCTCAAATGTATCTTCCTTGGTTACTCTCAAAGTCAAAAAGGGTACTGGTGTTATTCTCTTGATTTATGCCGGTATCTTATTTCCGCAAATGTGACATTCTTTGAAACAACTGCTTTCTCTTCTGAGTCTACCCCTTCCTCTCCCCAAGATAATGATGAGGACTTTTTAGTATATTCTTTTCCTACTCCATGTAACACCTTAACTCTAGATGTCGAAGTATATCCATAATATACACAAGTAAACAGAGTTAAGCGAGTTACTTATATGTAATAAACAAAAACAAAATCCATAATAACATATATGTCGTTATAGAGAGCCTTCATGAAATAAGGATACATATTTATACAACATTAGCCTTAAAAGGGCAAATTGTAATACATAACATCTTTGTACATTACATCATAACAAATAAGAAATAAGATATGTTTTAAAAGTTCTTCCATGACTCATCTTTAGTAACTAAAGGAGCCAAGCTAAGTAAACATTCATGGATTAATAAAGAACCAAGCTAAACTCATTTTCATAGCCCATCAAAGGAACCCAAGCTAATAGACTACCATGGTCCAGTAAGGAAATCAAGCTAATAGACTACCATGGTCCAATAAGGAAACCAAGCTAAGTCAACTTCCATGGTCTAACAAAAGAAACCAACCTCATTCCATTTCCATGGCTCATTAAAGAACCAAACTCATTTAACTACCATGGCTCAACAAGGAACCAAGCTAACTTAACTATCATGGCTCTACTAGGAACCAAACTATTATTCTTCTATAGTTCATCAAAAGAAACTAAGCTCATGCTATCCATAGTTCATCAAAGAAACTAAGCTCACTTAACTAGTATCTAGTACATCACATATAGGCTAGGTGGTTATTCCTTTCATGAAGTACCCCCAAAAGTGTCTTAACACACTCAAAAGCATACATGAAAGATCCCAACAAGTAGGAAACTCCATTTCATAAAAATGCCTAGGAAGTTTTGTACATGGGCACTTAGGCGCTCCATGACAGCAAACCTCCCTTGTTTCATCTATCATTGGGCGCTTAGGCGCCCAGCTTCTGAGCGATCAATTGCTCAGTACTAGAGCCCTCTGGTCTTGCGCGCTTAAGCGCTCAGCTCTTGGTTGCTTGAGCGCCCATCACGTTTCTGCTTTCTGGCCTTGGGCGCCAGAGGCTCTGCTCTACTGAGTTTCTAACTAATCCTTGACTCTCAAAACACAAGTCTTGGATGGTTTTCAACCCCATACATGGTCTCTAAACATGTAAAAACTATCATGCACATTCTCAACTCATTTAAGCATGGATTCAAGAATAAAGAACAAAAACTCTAATACCCATTTTCCAACTTCAAACTCAAGTAGTTTTATGGATATTTCCAAGTGCAAAACCAACAACCATGCATAGATTATGCTACAAACAAACCAAACTCAGTCATAGGAAACGAAAACCAATCAAAGGAACTATATTTGCCTCAAAAACCTATTTTTTCAACTCACACAAACAAGCATGAATCAACAAGATGGTGAAGCAAAAAGATGAGGTTAAGGAACAAGCACCCCTACCTCAAGTAGTGTGTGGTTGATCCTCAAGCTTTAGTTTTCCCTTTGATCTTCCTCTTCCTTCCCTCTTTTTCCTCCTTCTTTCTCTCTTTCTGTAGCTTTAAATGTGAGAATGGAGAGTAAAAGAATCAAAAGTCAAAGATAGAGGCTTTGAGAGGGAGAGAGAGGCAGTTGAGAAGCAAAAGAAAGGTAGGATTAACTTAGATATTTTGCTGGAACTTTATATCTGTTAAGAATACTTTGATTTTACAAAATCAAGTTTCCTAACTTCCATAAGCCGTATAGAAAATCATAGGATTCATCTCAATCCTAGTTTCACCATTTCCATAAGTTTTCATATATCTGACTCTTCATTTTGGTATTTAAACACTCACTCAGTGTACTTAAAAATACCAAATTAACTCAGTTTATCCTCAAACTTTATCTACATCACAAACCACATATTTGTGTCCTAGAAATAAATTCTCCATATTTATTTCCTTTAACTAAGCAATTTATGCCATTATTCGAGTTATTTTAAGCTACTTTTCACATTCAGTGTTGAAACAAAGTGCCTAAACTAATTCAGAATGTCACAAAATTTTGCAGACATGTCATGCAAGTACTATGATACCTTTGTAACCATAAATAAGGCTAACATGATAAAGAGAATGTTACACTCTGGGTATCTCCTCTACTCCTTCTTGGTCTCGTCCCTTCCCTCGTCCTCTTGTGCTCTACCATTATGTTTAGCGGAACTAGCAACTTACTGTGGCCGGTCCTACTACTCCAGACCTTACGGATTCATTGTCTGTTCTAGTTCCTACTTCCTCTCCGGATCCTGCTCCTTCTGATTTGAGTCTTGATCTCCCAATTGCTCTTCGAAAAGGTAAACATAGTTGTACTTATACCATTTCTTCCTTTGTTTCTTATGCTGGTTTATCTAGTTCTGGTCAGTCTTTTGTTGCTTCTCTTGATTCTTTTACCCTTCCTAAAAGTGTTGCTGGGGCCTTGTCTAGTGAGGGGTGGCATCAGGCTATGTTGGATGAGATGCATGCTCTTGAAAACAATGACACTTAGGAGTTCGTTTCTCTACCTGCTAGTAAACAGGCAATTGGTTGTAAGTGGGTGTATGCTGTGAAGGTTAATCCTGATGGCTCTGTGGCCCGTTTAAAACCTCGTCTTGTTGCTAAAGGTTATGCTCAAGTTTATGGCATTGATTATTCTGATACCTTCTCTGTTGTTGCTAAACTTGCCTCTGTTCATATCTTTATCTCTCTTGCAGCTAGTCATCATAGGTCCTTGCACCAACTTGATGTCAAGAATGCCTTTCTCCATGGCGACCTGCAGGAGGAGGTATATATGGAGCAACCTCTTGGGTTTGTTGCTTAGGGGGAGAATGGTAAAGTTTGCAGACTAAAGAAGTCATTATATGATCTCAAACAAGCTCCACGGGCATGGTTTGGGTGCTTTGGTCAAGCTGTTCTTTAGTTTGGGCTACAGAGAAGTACTTTTGATCATTTAGTATTCTTTCGATGCTCGCAGGGTGGCTGTATTTTCTTGGTGGTTTATATGGATGATATTATCATTACTGGGAGCGATGAGATTGGGATCAGAAAGCTTAAGGACTTTCTTCAAACACAATTTCAAACTAAGGACTTGGGTGCTTTGAAATACTTTTTAGGCATTGAAGTGATGTGGAGTTCAAAGGGTATTTTTCTTACTCAGAGGAAGTATATGCTTGATTTTCTCAAAGAAACAGGTATGCTTGGAGCCAAACCTGTTGAAGCACCACCTATGGTCCCTAATGTCAAACTCTTACTAGATGATGGAGATGCTATGCCTGATCCTGAATGGTATAGAAAGTTAGTTGGCAAGCTTAACTACCTCATGGTTATTCGTCTTGATATTGCCTTCTCTGTTAGTGTGGTTAGTCAATTCCCCGCTCCACTCATTGGGAGGCTGTTCTTCATATATTGAGGTATCTAAAAGGGGCTCCAGGTGATGGTGTCTTGTATAGAGATCATGGACATAACATGATAAAGGGGTTCTTCGGTGCTGATTGGGTTGGTTCTCCCATAGATAGGAGATCTACTTCAGGTTATTGTGTTCTTGTTGGAGGTGACCATGTTTCTTGGAGGAGTAAGAAATAGTGTTGTTGCTCGTTGTAGTGCCAAGTTAGAATATAGGGCCATGGCCCAAGCTACTTGTGAATTGGTGTGGATTCATCATCTTCTTAATGAGATTGGAGTTAAGAGTGTAATGGCTATGAAGTTGTGGTGTGACAATCAAGCTGTTATCCATATTGCCTCTAATCCTGTTTTTCATGAACGGACAAAGCGCATTGAAGCTGACTGTCACTTTGTGCGAGAAAAGGTTCAGCAGGGTCTTCTTATTACTGGACATGTACGGACAGGAGAACAACTTGCAGATATCTTTACCAAAGCACTCAATCGAAGTAGAGTTGACTATATTTGTAACAAGTTGAGCATGATCAATATCTATGCTCCAGCTTGAGGGAGAGTGTTAGTGAAATATAATTAGGATTGATCTATTGGGCTGGGCCTTGCTTTTGTATATAAGTACTTTCCTATATTAGCTCTAATTGTTTAATATAAATATAGAGTTAGGGTGGCTAATCATAATAACTTAGCTAATCCCTTTTTCTATTTTACCTCTCATATTTTTCTCCTTCTCCATCTCTCCATCTCTCTTTTCTCATAACAGATAACATTCTTTTACAAAACTTCTCCTGGATAAGAAATTGCTCCTCTAACTATCTATACCAAAATAAATGCATTAGATAGGAAGCTGGTTAGTAATATTTTATTTTGTTTACTGAGATGATATTGTCTGGTTCTTACAGTTAGTCTGGGAAGGACTTGGACTTGGAGGAGGGACAGATGTAGGAAACTGGAGCAGGTAAAGTGATTTAGCTAAGAAGTTGAATAAATATAGTGATGCTTGTTAAAACACTTGTTTTGTATTTGGTATTTACATGAGGTATTCCCATCCTGCAAATGTCGTTATGTCGCATTGCACCCAATCTGTTTCACAAGATGGCAAACATGTTTAATCTATGGTCTTGCCATTTTCCACTTTGGACTTGGGGGACTATAGTATATCTTCCTGACCTCTTTTTAAATTGTTCTTATGCTGATATTGCATTGTTATGATTTAGTCTGAGAAATTTTAGGTTTGTTTCCTTTAAGCTTAGAGCTTTCTTCTACAATTGGTGTACTTTTTCTAACCTGAATCTAAATGTCATGCTCTTGTAGGGAGAATGATAAGAAGAAAGTCCTTCTTGGTATAGGTGGTGGACATTATGCACCTCGGCATATGGATGTAGTATTGTAAGCAGTCATTGTCAGTGAACTACCTTCTCTTTATAATTGGATTTTCTGATTATGTCAAAGAAAGTTTAGAACTATGAATTAACTAAATGGAAACTCAGCTATTCTCAACCTCTTCAACTTTTGGCCTATTCTCAACCTCTTCAACTTTTGGGTAATTTTGAAAACCCCTTTGACTTTACTCGTTGCAACTTGCTCCCCTAAGGTTTGGATTATATATTGTTGGCCTTTTAAGGTTCCCATTATTGAAGTTTACCCCTTCAAAGTTTCTAAACTTGGACAGGCCTGGCCGGTTCAACTTATACATCGGCCAGGCAACCATGTGATCTAGTGAGAATCGGTCTGACTTGGCCAGTTTTAGCAAAAACCTGTGATTTTGGGTTTATTTGACCTTGCCAAGTCATGCATATTAAAAAAAAAACAAAAAACTAGGTGTGCACTCCAGCCACCACGTCCGCAGTCGATTTGCACAGGCAAACACGACAACTAAGTACTAGGAAGAATTGAGTGTTCCAACCACCGCATCCACTGTCGTCGTGTCCAGCCACCGCCAACACTCTAGGCCATTCAGCCACCAACAACGTGCTCCACGTTGTCGTGTCGTGCAAAGACAACAAAGTAAAGGTGAAAGAAGAAGTGGCTGTGGGAGATGAGAAAGAAGTTGAGAGGGAGAAGAAAAAGAAATAAGTGTTCAAAACTAGGTTCAGATGATTACTTGAACGAGGTTGATGAAGGTGGTTTCTTTCGATGTACAGTGGTTGAGACGGTGGTGCAAGGGGTGGGTACTTGCAAAAGGTATTTTGACACTCAATTTAGACCGTGCACAATGTGAGTAGAGTGTTTGGAATTAGATGCATTCCTTTGTTACCTTGTGTGGTATTTATAAGAGCATCTTGGTAGATAAGAATCACGTTTAAATCTGCATTAATGAATAGTAAATGCTGTTAATTAGAATAAGAATCTAATAAGATCACTATCGCTTATAATTTATTCCTCTATTTATGAGGAATTTTATGAGAGATTTACTCTTCTTGAACTGCTAACTTGAACTCCGGTCCAAAACATAAAGGATGAAAGAAAGAGAGTGACGAAGGCTCACAAAAGGATTGGAGAGAGGGATGAGAGAGAAAGTAAATCAAAGGCTAAGTTAGGTCTTTTTTAGAGTTCTTGGGCTTTTATGTTAAAGTCCAAAATATTCTGAAATGAGAATCTCCTCCCCTTATCCAATGTAAATTAACTTGTATAATTTATTACATTTAACGTTATTTATCATTATTTATAATTAATATTTTCATAATTAATTAATTATTATAATTTATTTAGAAATAATTATTTTACTAAAATGTGAATTGTAACATCCCAATATTTATATCCTATACTATTATATAATTAGAAAATTAACTTAGGATTTACCCTTGACATAAGAGTCTTAGGAAGGAAAAGGAGGATTAGTCATAAAATAGATCAACAAGGGAATTACTAAAGGATTAATTTATTATTATAAGATAATAGGATAATAAAATATGAAGAATTGGAACCTTGATGTAAAACCTTTACTTAGAGAGCAGGGTAATTAATTTACTTAAGTTAACATTTTAGAACCCTTCAATTAGAAAGTAGATTAAGAGAACTTGATAACTTAATCACAAATCTTAAAAGAAGAAATATAAATTGGGACAATTTAGTAAGTAAATTTTTTAAGAAAATTTAGTACTACAAAAGTTAGTGGAATGCTATGAAATAAGATAATGGAATTATGATGTAAATCACTTTCTCTTATTAACTAAGATTTTTTATTCTCCTTAAGGTTCCATAAACATGACCTAAGCCTTTAATTAAATTAATTATGGTAATTGGAGATTAATAATACTTAAGGTAAGTATCTAAAATATTTAATTATAAGTTTTAGTGGGAGGATTATGGCATAAGGTAGTAAAAATGCTGACACTTAAGAGAGTTAGTTGTGGAAAAAATATATATAATATAAAATAACACCTTATCTCTCCATCAAGTGTAACATCCTAATGCAAGCATCGTAGTATATCTGACGTATACCTGGATAAATAGTATTAGTTATACTACTTCTAACTTAAAACATTAATTAATCCATAACATTTATAAATAATTATGGATAGCCATAACTAAAAAGTCATACATACATCACAGCCTCAAAAGGGCAAAGAGTTACACATATAACTTTATACAAGCTCAAAGCGAATATAATTAATTACATAAGCTTTGTCTATAAAAGAAACAAATAAAACTATTCTACATTAGTGCTTCTGTTTCTTTATCTTCTTACCCTCTGAAGAGTCTAGACTTGGATTTACATGGAAACCCAGCGGGGTGAGAAATCAAATATTCTCATTAAAGTAATTCTAAAACCATCATTGGTAATATTAAAAACGAATAAACAAACCAATCTTACGTAACATTATAAAACTCGAACTTAATAATAATAGATTATGGATGCATCTAGACATTAAATCTCTATTCAATATCACTAGAACATTCACATATTACTCTTATGTAAAGGTTCACTAAGCATAACACATAATCTGTATAATTGTAACATATGACAACTAGTTCATTCATAAAACTTGTTATAAGTACTACACATTTAATCTTCTTTTATGAATAAACTTACTAACTTTGGATTTAGGATTTGCAACTGACAAAGGAGTCTTTACTCGATACCACTAGAATATTTACATTTTCTTACTCTATGTAAACATTCACTAAGCCAATTCATAACCTTAAACTCACATATATAACTATCAATGATATCGAACAACCGCCCATATAATTGTAAAATATCATCAATATTAGGCAACTGCTCATACAATTGTCAAGGAAATTGAAATGAATATGTATGCAGTATGCTCGCGCGTATGAAATATTCGAGAATGATGATTATGAAATGCAATGTAATTATGTAAGTGTAGAATTGTGTGTGTCACTTGCATATTCCACATTTTCTTTAAACTTGTAGTTAAGAAGAATAATTCTTCAAACTACTTGGTAGTAAGTGGACTAGTTCTTACTCACACTTGTGAGAATACTATTTTCACTACATAAAAACTAGTAATTCTGACACTAACGAGAAGCTAGGGTTAAATCCTCACTCAAAGAGACTTTAGGACTTTCCCATTTATCTCCTTTGGCCAAATGATTGTACATCATTAAAGATTACTCTACTTGGGAATTAGCAAGTATAGGAAACTATGCGGCGTTATGTTTAACTCATACAAAACCACCACATTAACTCATCACATGATTCTCTCTAACCAAGTGAAGAACTAAACTCTAACAAACGTGTACTCTCAGCTCACTTCTAACTCATATAGGAGCATACTAATGATTCTTGTATCTAGCTTGCCTTATTTTCACACCACAAGTGGTAACCTATACCACACTAGTGTGCTCAAGGTCCTAGATACTTACTTTAGGCAATTCCTAACTTATGAAATGCTTAAAGACTGTAACTTCTATAATATCTCCATACTAAGTCCATTCATGCATCACTAACTCCACTTTCTCTCTTAGGAGCAACTCATGAACTATGGCAAGTGACTATTGCCAATTGAACTCAGCCTACTTGTACCTAGTATACCCTATCCTCCTCACCTCATATGTGATATCAAATGCAATACTATGTTGCCTAAGGGACTAGATACCTACCTATGGCAACCCATAACTATTGGATGCGTAAGGTCACTTACTTTCCTATATATGCAAAGTAATCATTTCCTCTATGAAAAACTCCTACTAGTGTCTCAACACACTCTACAAGGCATATATAAGGGATCCAAGCAAGTAGGGAACTCCAATTTCCCATAAAAACTATCCTAGGAGAAACTACTTTGGGCACCTAGAAAGGCTGACTTTCATGAATGCGCCAAATGTACATCTTAACTTCAAAAATTCTAGAATTTTATAGGCAAATAGCCTTATCTCATATCTTTCAAATGAAACAAACCTCACTTCATTTGACTTAGTGTAGCTCAAGTTATGCAACGAAAGGCAGAGGCTGAAACAAGGCAACTAGCTGTTTTATTAGAATCTGACCTTACTTTAAATTGAAACTGGGAACGCATAAAGAGTGCAAAATTCTTGAAAATTTTACCTCTTATAGCCTTACATGTTAGCTTCAAAATGTCACTGGTCTCATGTATTTTTCACCTCAGAGCAAGAAGTTATGCAATCTGGTTTATTAGGTGTCAGTTTGCCTATTTCTGCAGAATCTAACTCAACTTCAAACCGAAACTGGTGCTACTTGGGATGTTCTAAAAATCTGAAATTTTTACTACATTAAGCCTTGTATCTTAAGTTTCAAATGAAACAAGTAGCAGGTCATTTCGATGACTACAGCTCAAGTTATGCTACTAACACTACAAGCTATCAAGATTGGGTGTTTTGCATAACTTGGTTTCTATCCGAGTTTTCTGCATAACTTGGTTTCTAACCAAGTTTTAACCCTTAAAATCAGTTCCTAGATGTTCTCCAACATCAATCATGATCACTAATCATATTATAACTCTGAAAACACTAACTCAACTCATCAAATCTTGGAACCAAACTCAAACTCAAGCCTCCAAATACCCATCTTGGAACCAGTCATGATCACCTGTGCTTAAAAATATCAAACTAACTCTGATTATTCTCAAATTTTAACTCCATCATCTTCCACTTATTTGTGACCTAGAAACAAATTCTCTAGATTTATTTCCCTCAACTTAGCAATTTATTCTACTATCTGAGTCATTTTAAGCTACTTTTCACCTTCTGTATTGCGGCAAAGTGCTTAAACTAACTCAGTTTGTTACAAAACTATATAGGCATGTCAAACAAGTATTAGGCTACCTCTGTCACCATATATAAGCCTAACATGTTATTGAGGGTGTTACATCAAGCTTCCACGTCACCTACCCTACTACCTATAACAAAGACTAACTTTGTTATACACACATTCATTTCTTGAAATTAGTGGCTGCATGTTGACAGAAAAAAGAATGAGAGGGAGCTGAGAGAGAGAGAGAGCGTGAGGAAGAGAGAGAGCTAGAGAGAAATCCACTTGCATGGTCTAGCTAGGATCAGATTTTGGTCTTGAGCAAGAAAAGAAAGTTGATGACGGGAATGTGATCTACAAGGCAAGCTAGGTTGGGAGGGAATTGGTGATGCCTCAAGAAAAATAACTTTCTGAGGTATATAGTCAAGAATCTGAATTGAATGTGCATCTAAGCTGAGCATGAATTTGGTTCTCTGTGTTTCTGATTTTGTATGGCTTGAAATATTGTATGCATGTTTTTATGGATTGAGCATAATCTCAAGATTATATTGTTGTTTTCTAAAACTGGAAGTACTCATATTCTTGGTGCTGTTTTGTAAATTTTCTTGACTATCTACTGAGTTGTAATACTCATTCTTTTTGCACGATTGTTTTACCAATGTCCAGGTTGAAGTATTTTGGTGGCAGTAGAGTTAAGACAGAGTGTTGATTTGTTTAAGCTCTTGTTGACTGTTCCTTTTTTTTTTGTCCTAAGTGAAATATAAATTGCTGTATGAACTAGAGGGTAAAAGTAGCTAGAACCCTTGTATTTTGTATTAAATATACTTGCTTTTATGTATGTATAGTACCGACTTAAGGACTGTATTCTAAATTGGTGTAGTCATTGGTAATTAACCATCCTTAATAAACTATCAACTCAACTTCTGTTTTAGATTGCCAATAAAGAGGCCATTGCCTACAAGATTCTACTAGTAGAAATTAAGGAAACACTACTACTCAAGTGCTAATTGAAAGTTATAGGTTAAGCTCAATAAGTTTAGGCTGAAATTTTTATGAGGTAATTTACGAATGTTTTTACAAGAGCATTTCCTAAATAAGGGGTACATTACGTAATATTGCCATCATAAAATAGTTATTAAAGAACTAGTTAAGTTTTACTTAAATGAGTCTTAGCTATATCATTTAAGAGAGATCACTTGTGTTTAGAATAAATTAATGATAACAACGATTTTGTGATAATTTTTATTTAACCCCCTTTTCAAAGCAGCATCACCAAATGTTTTGATTAATGTGTATATGAAATTGAAAATAAGAAAATTTTATAGTACTGAACTTATGCTAGGCTTAGTCCTATGATGGGCGAGGTAGGTGGCAGAAGCTTCGCTGGGCTGAATTGGAACTCACCGACGAGAGAGATAGAGGATCAGTGGAGGAAGTTGGAGATCCCGGTGTTCTTTGGCGATGATGCTTACGGGTGAATCAATAGGGTGGAGCGATACTTCTATGTGAACTCCATGGGCGAAAGGGAGAAGCTACAAGCAGTGATGGTAGCGATGGAAGGCCGGGCACTGAATTGGTTTCAAAGGCGGGAGTCGAGAACTCCAGATGCGAATTGGGTGGCATTTCGGATGGCAATTATACGACGTTTTCAGCTATCGATGGCAGAGAATCCATACGAACTGCTCCTTGGCATGCATCGGACCGGAACTGTCAGCGAGTTTCGGGAACGTTTTGAGATGGTCTCAAGTCCGCTACGACACTCCGATGAAGAGATTCTTCGTGGAATCTGGATGAATGGCTTACGAGAGGACATTCAAGCTGAGCTGAAGCTTTATAGATTTGGATCCTTAGCTGATTTGATGGATCAGGCCCAACTCATAGCAGAGAATAATTGGGTTGCCGAGAGGTTAGGCCTAAATGTGGGAGTTAATGGAGAAACTCAACTGGGAGGCAACCAACCAATAAAAACAGCCATTATAGATTTTGAGCCTCGGCCAAGCACTAACCCTGAGCAGAGTAAAAACACTTTTGTGTCTGTTTCTAAGCCTATTTACAGTGGCAAATCGACTACAAAGAACAAACCAGCTAAGAGTTTAGGTAGCACTAGGGCAAGAACAGGATTTAGGAGATTGTCCAATGCTGAATTGCAAGAGAAAATGAAGAAGGGCCTTTGCTACAGATGGGATGAAAAATTCAGCCCAAAACATATGTGCAGATTCAAGCAATTCAACTTGATGGTTATGGAAAGTGCAGAAGAAATAGAAAGAATGAGAGGGGAAAGAACTTAGGAAGAAAATGAGTTGGAAGAAAAGGCCTTCTAATTATCCATCCATAGCATGATGGGCATGACTTCCAATAAGCCCTTGAAGTTTTGGGGAATGATACGAGAAAAACAAGTTGTTGTACTCATTGATTGTGGAGCATCCAACAACATCATTGCAAAAGGAGTGGTGCAGGAACTTGGGCTTCCCATAACAAAAACACCTGAATATTCTGTGGAGGTTGGGAATGGTCACAGGTTCCAAACCAAGGGGGTGTGCAAGGGTCTTACCTTGCAGATGCAGGGGGTCCAAATTGAGCATGATTTCTTTCTATTCAAGTTAGGAGGGACAAATGTGGTCTTGGGGTTAGATTGGCTGGTAGGGTTAGGGGAGATTAGAGCAAACTTCAGAGATTTGACTCTTAAGGTTGAGGTTGCAGGGAAGGAGACACTACTGAAAGGTGAACCTTCTTTATCAAAAGCACTAGCATCACCAAAACCATGTATAAAACCCTCCAAGATGCAGGTAAAGGTGTTTTCATTTGAGTACAAGTTGGTGACACATGTGCAGCAAGAGATTCAACCCTTTTGGGTAGAGTTGGAAGATGTCCTACATGAATTTGAAGATTTTTTTCAACTATCGTATGGGTCGCCATTTAGCAGAACACATAATCATGCTATTGTGTTGATGAATGGAGCTCAAATTACCAACATCAGGCCCTACCGGTTCTTCAAGCAACTATTGTTGATATTTTTATTGTACCAAATGGCAAATGCATTGTTTAGGTTCATTGTTGCAGTTTACAGCACTATGACCATCGCTTTTACTGGTGGATACCTTGCTCCAAGTTGCTGGGGTTGGGGTTATTGGGTTTCCCATGTGACATATGGTATCAGTAGAATCTGTGACATATAGGACCCAAGTGGCAATTCCTACACCTCCTACATCACTTGGTCCTCGTGCTTCAGACAATGGGATCCTGGAGGCAGTTCTTTTAATAGCTACAACATTTACCCCAACCTTCACCTAGAGGACAAGGTGAATCTTTTGGGAGGAAGTATTGATAGATACCCACCTTTTCTATTACACACCTTTTCTGTTAACCCAAGGGATTATCACCCCAATTAGGCATGGATCGTGAGCTCCAACCAAGAAGATAACGCCACAACGAGGAAACAAGTGGGGGGAAGGAGAGAGAAAGGGAAATCTGTTAGGGAAATCTGTTAGGAGGAATAGGATAAAATGGGAGAAGAGAGGGAGGAAAGGGCATCGGAGAATTATGAGGAAATTGGGAAAGAGAGACCAGGCACTCTCGAATTGCCTGGATTATTTGTTTTTCTCTTTCTTTTACTGAGAGTTATATTCTGTAACCTCCTTTTTTGTCGTCATTGATCTGATATCACACTGATATCAGCTCAGTAGAGGAGATTTATACTTCTATTTCAGTGTGTGTGTGTGATTCTGTAACCAGTTTCTATCAAGTATAAAAAATTTAGGTGTTACATGAATCACTTTTTGTAAATGGGGATGTGAATTTATGTTCTGAACTTGTAATTGTGATATATATGTTGTAATATATTAACATTAATATTAGATATGTACAGATACGTTTCTTATTCTTGTTTTTATTAGGGCTGATTTTTCTCCCTTATTTTTAGGATAGCAATTAATAGCTTTAGCCTATATATATTGTAACCTTCTCTGCGAAAATATTCAAGGAATAATATTCATACATTCCAACATTCCTTCTTTCTATATGGTATCGCCAGACCTAGGTCGTTCCTAGGGCTTGCCTTTGTTTTTTTTCTTCGTTTTGAGCGACCTTCTTCTGTTGTCTCCTCCTTCTTTTGCAGCCTTATTGCTGCCGTAAAACCACCACCAGCCACCTGTCGCCGCCTTTTTTTGCCTCACCACCACCGTCGGATTGCTTGTCGGCTTGTTTCTGGCCACCACCGAAAGGCCCATCCCAAACCGATCAGCCACGCGCCGCCACACGCCGCCACCTCGCCGCACAGACGTACGCGCGTGGGAGCCACGCGCCGCCCTCCAGACCGCCGTTCACCGCGCGACCACCGCCGTTCTGCTCGTCGGCTCCTCCCCGTTACTTTTTGACCATTTTCGGGTCCAACCGGCATGTCTACAGTAGACACCCAGTCCTCCACCATCAATACGCCGCCTCCGGCTGTCGTTCCAACGCCTCTGGTGGCCGTTGCAGCCCTGAATCCCCATGATCTTCCAGTGTTACACTCTACTTATCACCTCAATGGTAAGAATTATCTCCAATGGGCGCAGGTTATTCGCACCACTCTCAAGGGTCGTCGGAAGTTGTCGCACATTGTCGGGGATCCTCCGAAGGCCGATGACCCACAGTTTGGCATTTGGGATGATGAAGATTATTTGATTATGACTTGGCTATGGAACTCTATGACACCTGATATCAGTAAGAATTGTATGTTTTTTACTTCTGTACGTGAAATTTGGGATAGTTTGAGTCAAACCTATTCTATGAAACAAGATATTGCTGCGTGTTATGATTTAGAAAACACCATTTTTAATACCAAGCAAGGATCTCTTAATGTCACTGATTATTATGGTACTCTAAATGGTTTATGGATTGAGCTGGATCAAAACCAGGATCTCAAGATGAAATGCACTGAGGATTCTGCTACTTTAACCAAGTTTATTGAGCGTGGACGGGTCTTTAAGTTTCTCTCTGGGTTGAATTCTGAGTATGATCCTATTCGGGTTCAGATTTTAGGTAAGGACAAGCTTCCTTCTCTCTCCGAGGTGTTCTACACGCTTAGGGGGGGAAGAGAGTCGTCGGGCGGTCAAGTTGAATAATGGTAATTCGGTGATGGTTCTGCTTTGGCCACTGGCAAAGGTCCTATTGGTGGGTTATCATCTGAAAGGCCTGGCTCATCTTCTTGGAAGTCGTCTGCCAAACGTGACGAGCGCTGGTGTCCTTTTTGCAAGAAGTCTGGTCACACTAAGGACACTTGTTTTAAACTCCATGGCAGAGATAAGATTCTTGGTCGCTCTGGGGGTTTTAAAGGCAGTCAACAAAGGCAAGTTAATCAGACAGTGTCCGACTTGGTTATTGAGGGTGAAGAGGTCTCTGCACCACCATCTGGGGAGGCCATTCCGGCGCTTAGTAAAGCCGAGTTGGATCGTTTGCGCACTCTCTTGGACTCTATGAGTAAGCCTTCTGGCACTTGTTCTCTAACCATGACTGGTAAGAATTTAAGCTCTTTTTCCTTTAATGTTTCTAGTACTGTATCTGAGGATCTCTGGATTATTGACTTTGGTGCTACTGATCATATGACCCCTCATCCCTCATATTTTTCCACTTACTCTAAATTATCTGGTAAGCATCACATCACGGTTGCTAGTGGATCCCATGTCCCTGTTTTAGGATGTGGTACTATTTCACTTCACCCTTCCCTTCCTTTACATAATGTACTTCATGTCCCTCATTTGTCTAATAACCTTATTTCTATTCATAAGCTTACCACAGATTTAAACTGTACAGTGACCTTCTTTCCCTCTCATTGTGTGTTTCAGGATCTTACTACAGGGAAGACGATTGGGGTTGCTAAGGAACAGGGAGGGTTATATGTTCTACATCGGCCTCATGGTCGTACTAGTCCGATGATGTCCACATCCAATCATGCGACAAGTTCCGCTTCTGCTGCATCTCAGATATGGCTTCACCACAAATGCCTTGGTCATCCTCCTTTCAGTCTTCTTAGGTCTTTATTTCCGCAATTGTTTACCAATGAGTCTGTTGAGTCTTTTCTTTGTGATGTTTGTCAGTTTGCGAAACACCATCGCACAACTTTTTCTCCAAATAATAATAAAAGTATTGAACCTTTTGATCTTATTTATTCTGATGTGTGGGGACCTTCCTCTAATTCTAATATATCTGGTGCAAAATAGTTTGTTTCATTTATTGATGACTGCACTAGGGTCACATGGATATTTCTTATGAAGGATAAATCTGAAGTATTTCAAATATTCTTGAATTTCTATCGCATGGTTCAAACCCAGTTTGGAAAATCTATAAAACGGTTACGATTTGATAATGGCAAGGAATATGTGAATCAACATTTCACAAAATTCCTTAAAGAACATGGTGTGTTACATGAGTTAACTTGTGTTGATACTCCCCAACAAAATGGGGTTGCAGAAAGAAAGAACCGTCATCTCCTAGAAAATGCAAGAACTCTTTTATTCCAAATGTCTGTCCCTAAGTCTTATTGGGGGGAAGCTGTCTTAACTGCCGCATACTTGATAAACAGATTGCCCTCCCGTGTCTTGGATGGTCTTAGTCCTGTGCAAGTCATGACTTCCTTCTTCCCTTCCGTTCCTACCATGAAGAATCTCTTGTGTCGTGTCTTTGGCTGTGTTGCCTTTGTTCATATCCATAGTCAATATCGTGGTAAGTTGGATCCTAGGGCTGTCAAATGTATCTTCATAGGGTATGCACCAGACAAAAAGGGGTACAAATGTTATCATCCTCAAAGTCGTCGTGTCTATGTCTCCACGGATGTCACTTTTCATGAGTCCAAGTATTTTCACCTTCGTCCTCAGCTTCAGGGGGAGAGTGGTCAAGAAGCTGAGTCTCTTGAGTCATCTTTTGTACCTCTTTTGGTTGAATCTACTGAGTCATCTATGCCTCCTCTGATAAAGGACGTGGCATCATCTTCTGGTACTTCAGAGACACCTAAAGATCGATACAAGCAGGTGTATTATCGGAAAAAACCCAACCTGGTCCAACAGCAGCTTCAGTCGCCCGAACCAGAGGTAAGCATTCCTGATTCTGAGCCTTTGAATAATTCTTTACATGATATTTGTGAACCTAACCCTGATGACTTGCCAATAGCCTTAAGAAAAGCCAGAAGAACTTGTGCAAAATACCCCATATCTCAGTATGTGTCCACTAAAAACCTATCAGTACAGCATCGGAGTTTTATTTCAACAATAGATTCTACCAGAGTCCCTACTTCAGTACAAGAAGCATTAATGGATAAGAATTGGGTTCAAGCCATGCATGAAAAAATGAGTGCTTTAAACAAGAATGAGACCTGGGAAATTGTTGAGAAGCCGAAGGACAAAAGGATAGTTGGGTGCAGATGGATTTACACAGTGAAATATCGGTCTGATGGTACTCTAGACAGGTACAAAGCAAGGCTGGTTGCAAAAGGGTATACTCAGACATATGGGATTGATTATGAGGAAACATTTGCCCCAGTAGCAAAGATGAACACAGTCTGGATCATTCTCTCCTTGGCAGCACACTTTGGATGGGACTTGTACCAATTTGATGTTAAAAATGCTTTTCTCCATGGGAATTTGGAAGAGGAAGTATATATGGACATTCCACCAGGATATGGACCTACCGGTGGAGGGAATATGGTGTGCAAGTTAAGGAAGGCCTTATATGGACTCAAGCAGTCTCCTCGTGCTTGGTTTGGGAGGTTCACCAATACTATGGTGTCCTTAGGTTATAGGCGAGCCGGGAGATCATAGCCTCTTTATAAAACATTCCAAAGAAGGCAAGCTTACACTTCTTCCGGTTTATGTTGATGACATGATCATCGTTTGGTGATGATGAGGTTGAGAAACAGTCTTAAAAGAAAAATTAGTCACACGCTTTGAAATGAAGGACTTGGGGAAGCTGAAGTACTTCCTTGAGATAGAGGTTGCCTATTCCAAACAAGGCATCTTTATTTTCCAAAGGAAATATGTCCTGGATCTTCTGAAGGAAACAGGTAAGCTAGGTTGCAAAACCACAGGGGCGCCTATTGAACAAAATCACAGGATTGGAAACAATGAGAGCCCAAGGGTGGATAAGACACAATATCAGAGATTTGTGGGAAAACTGATATATTTGTCTCACACCAGACCTGACATAGCCTATGCTGTCAGTGTGGTTAGCCAGTTCATGCATGATCCTCGTGAGAGACATATGCTAGCTGTGAATAGAATTCTTCAGTATTTGAAGACAAACCCGGGAAGAGGACTTCTATTTCGGAAAGAATAAACATTGACCATTGAAACCTATACAGATGTAGATTATGCCGGGACAGTTGTCGACAGGCGGTCTACCTCAGGTTACTGCATGTTTTTAGGAGGAAACTTGGTGACTTGTAGAAGTAAGAAACAAAATGTGGTTGCAATGTCAAGTGCAGAGGCTGAATTTCGAGCTATGGCACAAGGAATTTGTGAACTGTTATGGATGAGAATCATACTCGATGATCTCAGGATAAAGTATGAAGCTCCTATGAAGTTACTTTGTGATAACAAGTCGGCAATCAACATTGCTCACAACCCGGTTCAACATGATCGGACAAAGTATATAGAGATTGATCGCCAATTTATCAAGGAAAAATTAGATGATGGCCTTATAACTACAGAGTACGTCCCTTCAGAGCACCAATTAGCAGATGTCTTCACCAAGGGGCTTCCCGCAGAGCGATTTCAAAGTCTTACTTGCAAGCTGGGAATGATTGATATTCACTCACCAGCTTGAGGGGGAGTGTTGTAATATATTAACATTAATATCAGATATGTACAGATACGTTTCTTATTCTTGTTTTTATTAGGGCTGATTTTTCTCCCTTATTTTTAGGATAGCAATTAATAGCTTTAGCCTATATATATTGTAACCTTCTCTCGTACAGAAATATTCAAGGAATAATATTCATACATTCCAACATTCCTTCTTTCTATAATATATATTTTGATTTTAATGCAATTTTTTATTTATTTTAAATATTTATATATTATTTTATTTTATGTGGTTTGACTAGTGACTCATTAGTTGAACCAATGACCTATTGACCTTGTAATCTGTCCGATTCAATGAGTGGTTTGAGTTTATAACTGTTGATATTGTTTGATTTAAATTAGATATAGTCTGATATAGTTTTGATATAGTTAGATATTGATTGATATAGTTGTTAATAGTCAATCCCTAAAATCAAGCGATTTTGTATTCAATTGTTGTAACTTATCATTCTTTAAATTGAGGAGGCTGAGAAGGTTAGTTCTCAAGCCATTCAGCTATCATAACTTGGTATCAAAGCTAGGGTTCGATCTGGTCAAGAACCGCTCTTCGGCGATCGTCTCCGGCCACCATCACCGGCCATCGTCTCCGATCACCAAAGTAAGGTGACTGGACAACTCAGAAAGAGCCAGTGGTCCGTTTCCGAGAAGACCCACCTCCGTTCTCCACCTCACGGGCCGTCACGCGCCGCCACAGTCCGCAGATCTCCGCGGGCGTGAGCTCCACGCGCCGCCTTCCACGCGCCGTTTCGTCCGCGCGTCTTCTTCGTCGTGCTCGCCGGTGTCCTCTGGCCTGCTTTTGACTATCAAAGTCCAGTTTCAAGAACTTTCATTCTTCTCCTTCTCACCATGTCCGATTCAACCACCGGCTCTTCCAAAGGTTCTTACGTCAATTCTGGTGCTGGTTCTGGGTCTACAGGGAAGGGTCTCATCTCTTTTGCCTTCTCTGGAAGTCCCATTATCACATCAAAAAAACTCAATGGTAAGAATTTTATGGATTGGTATAATGCAGTTGAAGTTTGGTTTTTAGGTCAAGGGCTTTATGAACATCTCACCAAGAAGGAAGCAGAGATTGATGAGAAGATTCGTGATGAATGGAAAAGGGCCGATTATTAGTTGGTCTCTCTTTTATGGCAGTCTATTAATCCGAAGTTGATGGTACACTTTCGCCCATACAAAACTTGTTATGAAATATGGAAGAAAGCTCAAAATGTCTATTCCAATAATCTTCAACGTCTCTATGCTTCTGTCCACAATTTGGCCACTCTTCAGATGACAGATCATGATCTTCCCTCTTATCTGAACAAAGCACAGTCTGTCATTGATGACATTAAACACATTATAACCAGTGATGATCTTACGAAGGTACTAGCAAAACTTGATAATATGTATATGGTCTTTGTTCTTCACGGTTTACATAAGGACTTTGAATCTGTCCGGAATCAAGCTCTAACTAATCCTAACATCCCCACGGTGGAGGAGCTCATTGATCGTCTTCTACGAGTTCCGTCACCAGTGGAGACATTTGAGATTGGCTCCCAGACAGCTTCAGAGTCCTCGGCCTTTGTCTCTAATTTGGCAAACCGTGGAGGACGAGGCCGTGGGCGTGGTGGAAGAAGTGGTCGTGGTAGAGGTGATCGTCCTCAGTGCTCTTATTGCAAGCGCGTGGGTCATACCCAAGACAAGTGTTATTCTTTTCATGGTTTCCCAGAAAAGTCAGCTAATGTGACGCAGTCTGCTGATCAAAAAGTCGAGATTTGTGTAAGATACTCAGACAGGTCACAATCAGAACAAATTTTCAATTGATGAATATAAGGAGTACCTTCAGCTTTTAAGGCAGCCCAACATGCCTCATCTTCAGCAACTATAGCGCATTCTGGTAATTCTACGGTTTGTTTCTCTCATTCATCTCCTGTTGGTTCCTGGATTTTGGATTCTGGTGCTTCTGATCATATTGCTGGTAACTCTTCTCTCTTTTCTACTTTATCCTCTACTAAAACACCACATCACATCACCCTTGCTAATGGCTTTAAAACTCAAGCCACTGGTATTGGTCATGCTTCACCTCTTCCCTCTCTGTCTTTAAATTCAGTCTTATTTGTACCTGGATGTCCTTTTAATTTAATTTCTATTAGTCAACTTACTCAATCTCTCAATTGTTTCATAACCTTCACTTCTACTTCCTTTTCTATCCAGGACCAGAGTACGAGGAAGACGATTGGAGCAGGATCTGAGTCACGCGGTCTCTACTACTTACAACCTCCATCCTCCACCATATGTGCTGCCACAGAGTCGCCTAGTCTTCTTCATCGTCGTTTTGGTCATCCGAGTTTGAATAAATTAAAGAAAATGGTCCCTCATCTCTCTAATTTACCGGCATTGGAGTGTGAGGCATGTCAGCTTGGAAAACATGTTCGGGCATCCTTTCCAAGCAAGGTTACAGGTCGTGCTGCGTCTCCTTTTAGTCTTGTTCATTCTGATGTTTGGGGTCCTAGTCGTACTTCTTCTTTCTTAGGATATAGATATTTTGTTACTTTCATCGATGATTTCTCTCGTTGTACCTGGTTATTTTTAATGAAAGAACGTTCTGAGTTATTCACTATTTTTCAAAATTTGTGCTGAAATAAATAATCAATTTGGACAAACTATTCATATCTTACGCAGTGATAATGCCAAAGAATATTTTTCTGCCCCTTTTAATTCTTTCATGGCATCGCACGGTATAGTTCATCAATCGAGTTGTCCTCACACACC
This sequence comes from Ormosia semicastrata, assembly GCA_029884595.1. Taxonomy (NCBI): domain Eukaryota; kingdom Viridiplantae; phylum Streptophyta; class Magnoliopsida; order Fabales; family Fabaceae; genus Ormosia; species Ormosia semicastrata. The sequence continues at coordinate 583,058 of JAQQTO010000050.1, read as the reverse complement.
TCAACAAAATGGTGTGGCTGAGCGCAAACATCGCCATATCGTTGAAACAGCTCATACTCTCATGTTACATTCTAATGTTCCTGTGAAATTTTGGAGTGATGCTGTTCTCACTGCAGGTTATTTAATAAACCGGATGCCTTCTTCTGTTCTCAATAACCAGGTTCCTCATTCTATTCTATATCCTCAGACACCCCTTTATATTGTCCCCCCTCGTGTTTTTGGTTCCACCTGTTTTGTCCACAATGTTGCTCCAGGTCTCGACAAACTTGCTGCCCGCGCCATTAAGTGTATCTTTCTTGGTTATTCTCGGGTTCAAAAGGGGTACAGATGTTATTCTCCATCCACAAATCGTTCTTACATCTCTGCAGATGTTACCTTTTTCGAGGATACACCTTTCTTTGCCTCACAAGTCTTGTCGGAGTCTGTTTCTCAAGTCTTGCCTATTCCTGTCTTCGATTCTCTCGTTTTAAGTCCACCTGTCTCACATATACAAGAGGCTGCCCCTGTTGCTCCTAAGTACCCCATGGAACCGTTTCGTCTCACTTATCACCATCGTCCTCATCCTACTACTCCGGAGGCTGCACCTGTTGTGGACACCAGTGACTCCCCTCCTGCTCCTCCGTCTCCGTCGATTCCAGTCCAACCTGAGCCTACCACTGACCTTCCCATTGCACTTCGCAAAGGTAATCGTTCTTCTTGCAATCCTCATCCTATTTATAATTTTCTAAGTTATCATCGTTTATCTTCCACCCATTATGCCTTTGTATCTGCTTTGTCGTCCATTTCTATTCCTAAAACTGCTCAGGAAGCACTATCCCATCCAGGATGGCGACAGACTATGATTGATGAGATGACAGCATTAGAATCTAACCACACTTGGGCTTTTGTTCCCTCTCCTCCAGGGAAGTCTACTGTTGGTTGTCGTTGGGTTTTTACTGTTAAAGTTGGTCCTGATGGGACTGTGGATCGCTTGAAGGCTCGTCTTGTGGCTAAAGGATATACTCAGATTTATGGTCTTGACTATGGTGATACATTCTCTCCTGTTGCTAAAATGACATCTGTTCGTCTCTTTTTATCCATGGCTGCTATCTCTTGCTAGCCTTTATATCAGCTGGATATTAAAAATGCATTTTTACATGGTGAGTTGGAGGAGGAGATTTATATGGAGCAACCACCTGGGTTTATTGCTCAGGGGGAGTCAGATCTTGTTTGCCAACTTCGGAAGTCATTGTATGGGTTGAAACAGTCACCTCGAGCTTGGTTTGGGAGGTTTAGTAAGGTCATACAGCAGTTTGGCATGATTCGTAGTGAGGTTGATCACTCGTGTTCTATAGACATTCACCGTGTAAAAAGTCATTTATCTTGTGGTCTATGTGGATGATATTGTAATTACAGGTGATGATCATGAAGGGATCACTAGACTAAAGCAACATCTGTTTCAGCATTTCCAAACCAAAGATTTGGGCAGGTTGCGATACTTCCTTGGTATTGAGGTTGCTTAATCAAAAACAGGCATTTCCATTTGTCAAAGGAAGTATGCACTTGATATTTGGAAGAGACTGGGATGCTAAATTGTAAGCCGGTGGATACTCCTATGGATCCGAATGTTAAGCTCATGCCAAATCAGGGGGAGCCGTATTCAGATCCAGGCAGATATCGAAGGTTGGTGGGAAAGTTGAATTATCTCACTATGACCAGACCAGATATAGCCTTTGCTGTTAGTGTTGTGAGTCAATTTCTTAACTCTCCTTGTGACAGTCATTGGGATGCAGTGACTCGCATTTTAAGGTATATTAAGGGATCTCCTGGAAAAGGACTAATATATGAGAACAGAGGTAACACAAACATTGTTGCCTATACAGATGCAGACTGGGCAGGATCTCCAAGTGATAGGAGGTCAACTTCTGGGTATTGTGTTTTTATTGGAGGTAATCTCATCTCTTGGAAGAGTAAGAAGCAGAGTGTTGTTGCAAGATCAAGTGCAGAAGCAAAATATAGGGCTATGGCTCTTACAACATATGAACTTATATGGTTAAAACATCTACTTCAATAGTTAAAGTTTTGCAAAATGGGTTCTATGCAACTGATTTGTGATAATCAAGCAGCCTTACACATTGCTTCTAATCCTGTCTTTCATGAACGAATTAAGCATATAGAGATCGATTGTCATTTCATTCGAGACAAGATTCTTTCAAAGGAGATTAGTATTTCCTTTGTCAATTCTAATGATCAACTTGCAGATGTTTTCACCAAGTCTCTACGGGGCTCACGAATAACTTACATATGTAACAAGTTGGGTGCTTATGACATCTATGCACCAGCTTGAGGGGGAGTGTTGATATTGTTTGATTTAAATTAGATATAGTCTGATATAGTTTTGATATAGTTAGATATTGATTGATATAGTTGTTAATAGTCAATCCCTAAAATCAAGGGATTTTGTATTCAATTGTTGTAACTTATCATTCTTTAAATTGAGGAGACTGAGAAGGTTTAATTCTCAAGCCATTCAACTATCATAACTATAACTATGCCAATTATCTATTTAATGTGCACATCAAGACTTTGTCATAGTATTATTAAAATCAGTAACGAAAATGTAGCAACTTAACCCCATTGACTTTTTGATTGTTTCAATTTACATTAGATATCAAATTCCATTATGAACTTTAATGGCACTATGATGAAAGTGTGTAAATTGCGCATTCAGATAGATTATGAGGGTAAATCGCTCCAATGAAAAGCTTGGGGGTTAAACTGCACAAGTAGTGAAGTTAAAGGTTCTATTTTAGAAATTCTCCTTAATTTTTTATATTCACTACTTTAGCCTTGTTTGATGATGCATTTGTGACTTTGGGGAATCAACTTCTACTAAAGCACTTTGAGGAGAAGATATTTACATAAAAATTTTATGGTGATGAAAATGCTTTTTAACCCTTACTACATTAAACTTCTTCAATGTGTAATTAAACAACCTTTAATTTTTAGCACTGCAAATTTTTACACGTTTTCTCAAACTTGATCTCATGCTGTATCAGTTACCTGAGGCTGACTTTGGAATTAAAATCTCAATCTTTGGAGATGCATTATATCTTCTCATCGATATATGTTTTGCTTAAATGATATATACTTAATTTTCTCTTGCAATCTAGGAAAGATGATGTTTGGGTGGGTCACCTACTTTCTGGATATTCACTACCAATGGAAGATCCAAACCAGTCAAAAGGAAAAACAAATGTGGAGATTGGTGGAACTTGGAGAGAGTCTATAAAAGCTGCATATGAGGCCACTAGATCTGCTTTTCCTGGTGGTGAAATTCTTGCACATCTTGACCACAAGTGAGTTTACTGAGCATTATCCTTCTGTAATCAGCAAGCTGTTCTGAATTTAGCTATTTCAGGGTTGATTTCTAGAAAGTTCATACAAAAAATCATCTGTTAGGCTAAAGTTTTGAAGAACTTATTGTCTAAAATTTGATGTTGTTACAGAGATTTCTGTCAGCTAGACCACTTCTCTTGCAGTGCTTTATCAATAATAGATTGTAAAGAAAAAGAGTAGGAGGGATCTTCTATGGGTATGGAAAAAGGGAAAAAAGAGTTGTTGTAATATATCATCATTAATATTAGATATGTACAGATATGATTTTATTCTTGTTTTTATTAGGGCTGATTTTTCTCCCTTATTTTTAGGATAGCAATTAATAGCATTAGCCTATATATTGTAACCTTCCCTGTACACAATAACTCAAGGAATAATATTCATATATTGTGACATTCCTTCTTTCTATATGGTATCAGCAGCCTAGGTCGTTCCTAGGGCTTGCCTTGGTTTTTTCTTCCGCTGAGCAGCCTTATTGCTGTCTCCTATTGCAGCCTTATTGCTGCCTGAGTATTCAAACCTCCACCCGCCACCTGCCGCCGCCGTTTTTGGCCTCACCGCCCCCGCCGGACTGCTTGTCGGCGTTTTTCCGGCCACCTCAGAAAAGCCCACCCCAAACCGACTAGCCACGCGCAGCCCGCCCTCCACGCCGCCGTTCACCGCGCGACCACCGCCGTTCTGCTCGTCGGCTCCTCCCCGTTCCTTTCTGCCTATTTTCGGGTCCAACCGGCATGTCTACAGTAGACACCCAGTCCTCCACCGTCACTTCGACGCCTCCGGTTGCCGTTGCAGCACTGAATCCCCATGATCTTCCAGTTTTACACTCTTCTTATCACCTCAATGGTAAGAATTATCTCCAATGGGCCCAGGTTATTCGCACCACTCTCAAGGATTGTCGGAAGTTGTCACACATTGTCGGGAATTCTCCGAAGGCCGATGACCCACAGTTTAGAAATTGGGATGATGAAGATTCTTTGATTATGACTTGACTATGGAACTCTATGACACCAGATATCAGTAAGAATTGTATGTTTTTTACTTCTGCACGTGAAATTTGGGATAGTTTGAGTCAAACCTATTCTATGAAACAAGATATTGCTGCGTGTTATGAATTAGAAAACACAATTTTTAATACCAAGCAAGGATCTCTTTCTGTCACTGATTATTATGGTACTCTGAATGGTTTATGGATTGAGCTTGATCAAAACCAGGACTTAAAGATGAAATGCACTGAGGATTCTGCTACTTTAACCAAGTTTATTGAGCGTGGACGGGTCTTTAAGTTTTTCTTTGGGTTGAATTCTAAGTATGATCCTATTCGGGTTCAGATTTTAGGTAAGGACAAGCTTCCTTCTCTCTCCGAGGTGTTCTACACAGTTAGGGGGGAAGAGAGTCGCCGGGCTGTCATGTTGAATACTGGTAATTCAAGTGATAGTTCTGCTTTGGCCACCGGCAAAGGTCCTATTGGTGGGTTATCATCTGAAAGGCCTGGTTCATCCTCTTGGAAGTCGTCCACCAAACGTGACGAGCGCTGGTGTCCTTTTTGCAAGAAGTCTGGTCACACTAAAGACACTTGTTTTAAACTCCATGGCAGAGACAAGGTTCTTGGACGCTCTGGGGGTTTTAAAGGTAGTCAACAACGGTAGGTTAACCAAACAGTGTCCGACTTGATTCTTGAGGGTGAAGAGGTATCTGCACCACCATCTGGGGAGGCAATTCCGGCACTTAGTAAAGCCGAGTTAGATCGTTTGCGCACTCTCTTGGATTCTATGAGTAAGCCTTCTTGCACTTGTTCTCTAACCATGACTGGTAAGAATTTAAGTTCTTTTTCCTTTAATGTTTCTAGTACTGTATCTGAGGATCTCTGGATTATTGACTCTGGTGCTACTGATCATATGACCCCTCATCCCTCATATTTTTTCACTTACTCTAGATTATCTGGTAAGCATCACATCACGGTTGCTAGTGGATGCCATGTCCCTGTTTCAGGATGTGGTACTATTTCACTTCAACCTTCCCTTCCTTTACATAATGTGCTTCATGTCCCTCATTTGTCCAATAACCTTATTTTTATTCATAAGCTTACCAAAGATTTAAACTGTACAGTGACCTTTCCCTCTCATTGTGTGTTTCAGGATCTTACCACGGGGAGGACGATTGGGGTTGCTAAGGAACAGGAGGGTTATATGTTTTACATCGGACTCATGGTAGTACCAGTCAGACGGTGTCCACATCCAGTCATGCGACAAGTTCAGATTCTGCTACATCTCAGATATGGCTTCACCACAAACGCCTTGGTCATCCTCCTTTCAGTCTTCTTAGGTCGTTATTTCCACATTTGTTTACAAATGAGTCTGTTGAGTCTTTTCTTTGTGATGTTTGTCAGTTTGCGAAACACCATCGCACAACTTTTTCTCCAAGTAATAATAAAAGTATTGAACCTTTTGATCTTATTCATTCTGATCCTCTAATTCTAATATATCTGGTGTAAAATGGTTTGTTTCTTTTATTGATGACTGTACTAGGGTCACATGGATATTTCTTATGAAAGATAAATCTGAAGTGTTTCAAATATTCCTGAATTTCTATCGCATGGTTCAAACTCAGTTTGGAAAATCTATAAAAAGGTTACGATCTGATAATGGCAAGAAATATGTGAATCAACATTTCACAAAATTCCATAAAGAACATGGTGTGTTACATGAGTTAACTTGTGTTGATACCGCCCAACAAAATGGGGTTGCAGAAAGGAAGAACCGTCATCTCCTAGAAATTGCACGAGCTCTTCTATTCCAAATGTTTGTCCCTAAGTCTTATTGGGGGGAGCTGTCTTAACTGCCGCATACTTGATAAACAGATTGCCCTCCCGTGTCTTGGATGGTCTTAGTCCTGTACAACTCATGACTTCCTTCTTCCCTTCCGTTCCTACCATGAAGAATCTTCTGTGTCGTGTCTTTGGTTGTGTTGCCTTTGTTCATATCCATAATCAATATCGTGGTAAGTTGGATCCTAGGGCTGTCAAATGTATCTTCATTGGGTATGCACCAGACAAAAAGGGGTACAAATGTTATCATCCTCAAAGTCGTCGTTGTCTATGTCTCCATGGATGTCACTTTTCATGAATCTGAGTCTTTTCACCTTCGTCCTCAGCTTCAGGGGGAGAGTGGTCAATAAGCTGAGTCTCTTGAGTCATCTGTCCCTCCTCTGATAAAGGATGTGGCATCATCTTCTGGTACTTCAGAGACACCTAAAGAATCAGTATCTGTTCCTATAGATCGATACAAGCAGGTGTATTATTGGAAAAAACCCAACCTGGTCCAACAGCAACTTCAGTCGTCCGAACCAGAGGTAAGCATTCCTGATTCTAAGCCTTTGAATAGTTCTTTACATGATATTTGTGAACTTAACCCTGATGACTTGCCAATAGCCTTAAGAAAAGTCAGAAGAACTTGTACAAAATACCCTATATCTCAGTTTGTGTCCACTAAAAACCTATTAGTACAGCATCGGAGTTTTATTTCAGCAATTGATTCTACCAAAGTCCCCACTTCAGTACAAGAAGCATTAATGGATAAGAATTGGGTTCAAGCCATGCATGAAGAAATGAGTGCTTTAACCAAGAATGAGACCTGGGAAATTGTTGAGAAGCCGAAAAACAAAAGGATAGTTGGGTGCAGATAGATTTACACAGTGAAATATCGGTTTGATGGTACTCTACACCGGTACAAAGCAAGGTTGGCTGCAAAAGGGTACACTCAGACATATGGGATTGATTATGAGGAAACATTTGTCCCAGTAGCAAAGATGAACACTGTTAGGATCATTCTCTCCTTGGCAGCACACTTTGGATGGGACTTGCATCAATTTGATGTTAAAAATGCTTTTCTCCATGGGAATTTGGAAGAGGAAGTATATATGGACATCCCACCAGGATATGGACCTACCAATGGAGGGAATATGGTATGCAAGTTAAGGAAGGCCTTATATGGACTCAAGCAGTCTCCTCGTGCTTGGTTTGGGAGGTTCACCAATGCTATGGTGTCCTTAGGTTATAGGCAGAGCCAGGGAGATCATACCCTCTTTATAAAACATTCCAAAGAAGGCAAGCTTACACTCCTTCTGGTTTATGTTGATGACATGATCATTGCCGGTGATGATGAGGTTGAGAAACAGGTCCTAAAAGAAAAACTAGCTGTACAGTTTGAAATGAAGGACTTGGGGAAGCTGAAGTACTTCCTTGGGATAGAGGTTGCCTATTCCAAACAAGGCATCTTTATTTCCCAAATGAAATATGTCCTGGATCTTCTTAAGGAAACAGGTAAGCTAGGTTGCAAAACCACAGGGGCACCTATTGAACAAAATCACAGGATTGGAAACAATGAGGAGAGCCCAAAGGTGGATAAGGCACAATATCAGAGACTTGTGGGAAAACTGATATAGTTATCTCACACCAAACCAGACATAGCCTATGCTGTCAGTGTGGTTAGCCAGTTCATGCATGATCCTCATGAGAGACATATGCTAGCTGTGAATAGAATTTTCCAGTATTTGAAGACAAGCCCGGGAAGAGGACTTCTATTTCGGAAAGAACAAACATTGATCATTGAAACCTATACAGATGCAGATTATGCCGGGTCAGTGGTCGATAGGCGGTCTACCTCAGGTTACTGCATGTTTTTAGGAGGAAGACTTGGAGAATTAAGAAACAGAATGTGGTTGCAAGGTCAAGTGCAGAGGTTGAATTTCGAGCTATGGCACAAAGAATTTGTGAACTGTTATGGATGAGAATCATACTCGATGATCTCAGAATAAAATATGAAGCTCCTATGAGGTTACTGTGTGATAACAAGTCGGCAATCAGCATTGCTCACAACCTGGTTCAACATGATCGAACAAAGCATATAGAGATTGATCGCCATTTTATCAAGGAAAAATTAGATGATGGTCTTATAACTACAGAGTACGTCCCTTCAGAGCACCAATTAGCAAATGTTTTCACCAAGGGCCTTCCCACAGAGCGATTTCAAAGTCTTACTTGCAAGCTGGGAATGATAGATATTCACTCACCAGCTTGAGGGGGAGTGTTGTAATATATCATCATTAATATTAGATATGTATAAATATGATTTTATTCTTGTTTTTATTAGGGCTGATTTTTCTCCCTTATTTTTAGGATAGCAATTAATAGCATTAGCCTATATATTGTAACCTTCCCTGTACACAATAATTCAAGGAATAATATTCATATATTCTGACATTCCTTCTTCCTTCTTTCTATAAGAGTGATAAATCCTTTTCCATTCTCCCTTCCCCACCCCTACCTAGTTCTTCTCTCAAATGGATCTTAGGAAGTCTTCCGGGGGATCAATGAAGGACTCCTTCCCACTAATGAAAAATGTCAGAGGGAACGAACAAGTTCCTTGTAGAACCAACCTGGGCGCTTCCTCCCAATGTTTGCCAAATTTTCCAAATTAATAGTCATTATACTCCTTGCAGTGAGGGGACTAGCCCAAATTCAGAACTCCCAGCAGTCACCAAGTTTCCAGATTAGTAGTCATTTACATTTGTTGTCCCGTCAGCTGCTGTCAAATTTTTATTACTGGATTTGCTTGTTAGTAGTTTGCTTACCACTAAGTTAACACTTGATACTAAGTTAATGTCGACTGCAAAATTGTGAGGGGACTAGCCCAAATTCAAAATGAGTCTTGGAGGAGGAGTTTTTGCACTAGGGGGAAAAGGGAAAAATAAAAAAAAGCGACTGTATTTTCTAGAGATTGTGTATCATTCCAAAAGGGATCATAAGTATTCTTGCAGGGTATGCTGCAATCGTAGTGGGCCTCTTATTTATAGCATGTTACATTTGCGTTGTCCTTGAATGATAGAAAGTGACGTTTTTAGGAGTACTTTCCTTGTCTTTTATGTGTCTGTTGTTTGTTTAGCTTATGTTTTTGTATGAAGAAAAAGAAGGAAGAAGCCTTGCTATGAGCAAATGTTGAAGTTAAGAAATCTAAGTATGATGTCAAGTAGAACAAAATTTTCAGTCTGTTGTACCTGGCTATGACATTGCAGATAGGACTTCACGCTTTTCCTTTTCACTCAAGTTAATGTTTATCCTAAACTACTGCTTTGTTGCAGGAGTTTCAAGAGCTGGCAGAAGAATGCCATAACAGGATTCCTTGCAGAGCAGAGCATTAAAATTGGAAAGCCGAATAACTTCTATTGAGTATTGACTGTGAAGGATGATATTGTGAACCTAGTTTCAGCAGAGTGCGGACAGAGGCGGGCTGAAGATTTTGGTAGACCAGACTAGCAATTTAATTCAGTTCACTTGAGATCATTGTGATAGTTAATTAGTGAGTGAAGTCTGAGATAAACTGATATATGCATAAATTCTAATTCTAATAAAAAAATGATAATACATAAATCAAACACTAGAAATGCTTGGCATTTATGTTATGTTCTTATGTATTTATTTGGAGAATTGTCCCCGACACTCTTGAGCTCCAATGCAAAGTCCTTGGAGCTCGAGTTCTCGAAGGAAAACTTAAACTTGTCCTCCAACTCCTCGTTCATGTCCTCCCACAGGGATCATCAATCTTCCTGACCCTAGTGGTGCCGATAGTCTCCGGCAGGAAACCACCCTTGTCGTCAGCGCCGTTTAAGAAGAAGTGTCACAACTCACGACCACCGCGAGATCTTTGACGATGGTGAGTTCGTTGCCTAGGCTGTAAGGACATCAAGAGAGGAAAAAAAAATTCATATTCATATTTGATCTCCAAGGATGGATTATGGATTTCCAACATTTGCCAATTTAATAAAATAAAATATTACCTGTTAAAAGGGTAACATGTTATGAATATCAACTATTGATCTATTTTTTTGACAAAAACAACGGTGACATTAACTTAGAGTATCCATACTGCAACTAAATGTTGAAGTGTTGAAAACATCGCCCAAGTTGATAGCATTATGGAGAGATGACAAATACCGACTATTTGAATATCTATGATGCCTAAGATGTAACATGATATTCCAAGGTGCTAGCTAGATTTTTAGTCCACTTTAGTGAGCTAGACTTTTTAGTACAGACAGAATATTCCCATTCTCGAATGCTACATGTTTACAAGTTTACCATAACTTGTTTTGATGAAAGCCTGATCAGCAGCAGTAAACATAACAAGAGAGAACAATATATGTTCAGTTCAGGAGTGGCTAGTTTTGGTGCTATCGAAGCAGTAAGCCTCTTGATACCCCCATTACTGCTTTCAATGATCAGTATAATCTGATAGCTTGTGATTAAAACAAAAAACAAAAAAAGACAGCACAATACTCTCTTTCGATCACTTCTTGCAACTGCCAACTATTAGAATGTAGACTTTAGTCCAATAATCCTTCCAAACGTACCAAGGCTGTGAAGAAAATTTCTACACTAACTATGAAATACTTTTCCATACAGAATATAAAAGGTATACAACATTATATACATCAAAATGAGAATTCTGCAACCATCATGATGCAAACGAATTTTCAGTTTATTTCGTCGTCTTTTATTGAACAAATATGCTTTGCAATATATTGAACTCAACAGCAGATTTTCAGTCCTAAGAAGTGGCAGTTGTCTTCGATCATACTCTCATTCACCACCTTTCTGCTTTTCCCTTTTTCCTAATCATTAACTGCACCTATGATTTTATACATGCAGAAGGAAGGCAAGCTTTACAGATAAGGCACAAATATAGGTGGTCATGGAACTAACTATATTTTATTGTATATTTTTTACCCAAATATTGGCAAGGTAATAAATTCAAATTAAACTGTTATACATCCATCATAGGTTCAAACTTTAGTTTGCATTGGGATGAAGCTCGACTGAACTCAATGGATGACTGTTGGATTAACCATTGGAGCCGTCGATAAGGTTGTCGGAGATGAACATGTAACAAATGTAGATGGAGTTTTCAATCTCCTGAGAACAATGTTCAAACACTTGCAAACAAGAATAACGAGGACTAATAAATAAAAAAAACAAAAATATAAGGTTAAAAAATAAATAGCAACATTTTAAAATTTTTTAACTATTATAACCAAACCAAAAGAACCTGTTATTACAGTTAATATGCTTGAAGTATGATACTCCAAAGCTTAATTGGAGTATTGTAAAAGCCTCCATCAACTTGTATTGATTTTATGATGGACCAAAAAAAAAATGGGTAAATATGGTTGCCAAATCAGTCGTTAACGCCACTGATTCTGCAAAACCCCAAATCAAAGACTCCGGACAATTATACTTGATATGCATATGGAATAACAATTATATGCGATTATATAAAAAAATAACGATTACATGCTTGGCACACCTATATGTTAGATCTATTAGACTGAACAAGAAAATAATGATTTACCCTTATCAACTCATCTAAATGAATTATACGGTCCATATTTATTCTATTTCATATACAAGATTCTGGTAAAATTTATATGCGTTCTATCAGAGTAGATTAAGACCATTTATAAGATATGTTATAAGGAATAGATATGGACTATTTTTTTTAATACCAAGGGGCAGGGGCTTCTTAGTGGGGCGAGGGAGAGGGTTGGAAAGTATTTCGGGGTGGGATCGAATCCTTCCCACTTTCCTTAACATTGTGTATAAATGTATTTTTTATTAATGAATTGAAATAGAATGAGTAAGGAATGATCGGAAAGGGAAGGGAAAGAACGGATCAAAGTTATCTTTCTTCTTGTTTAGAAGATTAATAAAGAAAGGAAACAGAACAAAACTCTATTATTTTGTTTGGGAGTTAAATCATAAAAGAATGGAACAAATTGTAAAATGCTTATTTTTAAGCTTATAGGATTATTTCCCCTATTCAACCTCAACTTTGAAGGAAACAAAAATTTGGTATTTGAGGAAAAGAGAGAGGGAATGATTCCCCTTGACTTCCTTTTCCTTCCTATTTATTATTAAACTCCCAAACAAGGGAGATTATTCCCCTTCCCCTCATTCCCTGTCATCCAAACACAGTATAATATTCCTAGCTGTTAACCAATTGAGTTACACTACTGGGACAGATTTGGACTATTTAATCTATCTATTTGTAAGCACCTAATTTTCACTATTTTTTAAAATTAAATTAGAAAATAATAAAATTCGCTTTTGAAAAAACAAAGTTTGTTGTTGCTCAATTCTTTAAAAAAAAAAAAAAATCTAACCTAACCCATTGTTTTGTTTAGCTCCAAATTCCTTGACCTGATAAGAATATCTAGATTCATGGAACCACAATTTTAACATGTGTCTTTTTGTTTTGTCTAGATTCATGGAACCTTGTTTTTAACACGTGTTTCTTGTTGTTTCGAATTAAGAATGAATGAAGCAATTTGGGGATTTGATTGAAAAAAGTTTAGGACTAGGGGGATTCTAAATTATGATACATATGGTGGGTTGTTGTGTTCAATGGGAAATACATAAACATAAGTAGGCTGGAAAAATAAGGAGTCAGATAGTGAGCAAAGAGGCAGAAAAATAAAGAACTCTAAAGAAGAAGGGGGGGACAGCTAGCAGTTGAGGAATGTTTATGACACATAATTTTAAGCATTTGAGGCAAAAGAGCAAGCAATGAGTGAGTGCGGGAGTTAGTCAAGACTTTGTTTTGTTTGTACTACAAGGAGGTATGAATCATATCTCTAGTTTTTGTTTTGTTGATTAAGTTAATGTTATCATTGTGTTTTAACATGATTTCTGAGTGTTGAAAATTATGTAAATAGTGGTAGATTCATTGTATAAGCTAACCAAATCACAACCAAATCATGTAATTATGGACCATAATTTATGGTAATTAGGATCATTTTATTTATTGTAATAGGTCTATATAATTTAGCCTCTGTTGTATAGTTTAGACACACGGTTTCATATGTCTTTCTTTTCTCTCTTCACTCTCAACATGGTATCTAAAACCTAAAGAGAAGTAACCCTAGAACCGTGCACGCCGGGTGAGCCTATTGCTCTTTGGTGAATTTTTTTTCCTGCCAATAGTGTTTCCATTCCGGTTTGCAGGCAAACACCATCTCCTTCGCTATCATCTATTGCGACCTCTCTTTTACAGGTTTTTCCCGTCGCTGCCACCACCCTCCACCATAGTCTGCAGTCGCCTTTTTCGACTGGTGACCCCATGGGATGCATCGCCAGCCTCCGATTGGCCGCCCACTGAAGTTGAGCCTCCATCCATCGTCTCACATGCTCCCACGCGCCACCACCATTGTCAGCGTGTAGATCCACACGCCTTCCTCTCTCCGGTAGGTGATTGCGCATCTAATCATATTTTCGACAACTGTCGGTCTCGTCTGACTCGCCTTGGCCTCCTCTACCTAGATCTACTCTCACATCCTTCGTTAGTGACCTCTATTAACAATTGCATTTGCTCAAAACATTTAAATGTGATTCGAGTTGTCTTTTGCTCTAATCTATGGCCCCCACTGCTTTGACAAATACCGTAGACTCATCTGCCCGGCTAAGACCATCTCGGGCTAAGTATGCAGATTTTTTACAGTGGTTTAAGCAACATCAGACATCTAGTTCCACTGCCTCTATTGTATTTATTGGTACTTCTTTTGCTTGACTCTATCATTCCCCATCCATTAGTACTTAGGTTCTTGATTTTGGTGCTACTGACCACATTTCTGGTAATAAGACTCTTTTCTCCAACCTTTCTTACAATGTTCATTTGCCTATTGTCACTTTAGCAAATGGTTCCAAGTTCCAATCCTAAGGGATCGACACTACCGATCCCCTCCCTTCCCTTTTAACAGACTCTGTCCTTTATGTTCCTAGGTCTCCTTTTAATTTGTTTTTCATTAGTCGTTTGACTTGGTCTCTTGATTGTATGATTACCTTTACTAAAGACTCTGTCATTCTGCAGGACTGGAGTTTAGGTCGGATACTAGGCACCTGATGTGAGTCGTAACACCCCCTCCGAAGGGCATTACATTTCAATCGACTCCTTTTTCGCTAAACCAACTTTAACCAATTTGTATAAAGATTGACGTAACATCTCGAAAATTACTTATTTCATGATAAATAGTCATTTTATAATATTTGTGATTTTTGTGAATTTTTCTGAATTGTTTGATTATTTTAATATATTGCTTAATTTACGTGCGCACAGAGCGGGACCGGGAAAATAAAATATTTTTCCCGAGGTCGAAAAACTTTAAACTATAGAAGCATCGATGGGGGATCTTACTAAACCCGAGACCGGACACAATTTACGAGATTTTCATTTTTTGAGATCTTATCTGATGAATAAAATTGCAGTATATTTTATTATCTGAGATAATAAAACTGACTGTAACATTTGTCCGCTGGATAATAGCTTTGGCAAATTATTTCTATCTGGTTACTTTTATGATAGCATCTAAGTGACATCATCACCCTTCACTTTATCGAGAAGCATGTGAAGCTTCTCAAGGAAGCTTCCTACCCAACACCACATTTTCCTTTCTCCTCATTTGGGCTCCACGGCTAGGAGGAGAAAAAGATGACAAAAGTCATCATATTTTCACTTCTTATTTCCCATTTCAAACCCATTTCACCTTTCTCTCTCTAATTTCTCTCTTCTCCCTCACGTGTTCTCTCCTCTTCTTCCTCTCTACTCCACGACAGCCACACCAAGCGGAGACCATTTTCACTAGCTTGTTAAACCAATCCCATTTCTTGCTTCCTCTCATCATCCTAAGACTCTTCTCTTTGGGGGTCACCTCCTAAATCTTCTTTTTTCATCTTCCACCATTGAAGCCCAAAGCTTGAAGCTTTTGAGGTAATGTTCTTGATCTTCATTTTCTCTTCTCATTTTTGTGGTCCTTGGCCACCATTGTGATCAAGGACTTCCCTTTCAAGCTTTGATTTTGGATTTCTTGGGTTTCACCGTCTTAGGGTTTTCTTGGAGGAGTTGGATGAAAATTGTAAGAAAAGCACCAAAAAGGCTCTTTTTCTTGTTTTCTCTTGAGGTAAGAGGGAGATAATTCTCTTCACCCAATCTTGGTGGTGAGGAAATGTCTTTGGTATTGATGGTGAGGAATCCATTATGGGTTTCTCACTTTGTTGGTGATTTCTAATAATGTTATGATTTGAATGTGTTGTATGATCTTCTATGCTTGATATTGTGAATCTTGATGGATTTGTATGTGTCTAAATGCTCAAATATGTATATGGATTGGTACCCATTTGATTTGGAAGCTTGGAGAAGCTTATTTTCATGGATTCTGGTGTAGATTCACGGGCTGTGTGGATTTACACAGCCCAGGTCGTGTTCCCCACTGGAAACACAACTCAACGCACAAGACAGAGTGTTACACGGCCTAGGCCGTGTAATATTACACGATCGTGTAATCGGGAATTTCAATTGGGCACGTTTTTAGGTACTTCCAGAGGAGTACACGACCTAGGCCGTGTAATTTGACACGGCCATGTACTCTAGGCCGTGTAACTTGACATGACCGTGTAATTAAGGTTGTGAGGAATGGTTGGGTTTTCTAGTCCCTTGGAGGCTCACGACCTCATTAGGCACTCACTGTGAGACCTTTTAACAAGTTAGAATTTAGTTAATTAAATGAATATACACTTAATTAGGAACTCATGATGTGGAAAGGATAAAGAACACAACCTTATCATAAAACTTAGAGTGAGGTTTGGATAAAGAAAGAACATGAGTGTGAGGAGGGTTGTGAGGAACTTAAAGTAAATACTCTAAGAGAGTTTAACGCAAAAACATAATGGAATTGAGGCATAACTTTTGTAACACCTTTGAATAGTATGTGTTCACCTTTGAGGTTTTAATATTGACTTGATGTGGGTCCGTGATTGAGATCAAAGATTTTGGACGAATGATTGGGCTTGATATGGCATGTGATTTTGGATAAGTTATGCTATCATTGTAAATCTATATATGTATATATATGTACGCATTGAATTCACATGCATTGAGGCATGATTGAGAAAGTCGAACATGATGAGCATGCATTGACATTGTGGTTATGGAACCGAAGTACCGGACTAAGAAACATCAGATAGACGATTTAGTCAGATGTGGTTTGCTTTTATAACCAGAAACATCAGGTAGACGATTTAGTCAGAAAGGACTGGTTATCAGAGAAAACCCAAATATCATTGGTGTTATGCAGTCGTATGGACAGTTATGTAATATCATTCATGCAAATGGTATTGAAACAATTGTATGGACAATTGCTTTGATACACAAAGTACTATTAACATAAAAATGTAGTACATACCCAAATAACAAAAGACAAGTACCAAAGCACAAAAGGGTAAGTAGTAACCCCGGGATAGGTACCACCTGTGGACAGAGCCACTACCCCTATACACAATGAAATGTTCGGTGTCTCGATCAACGCGCCAAGCATCAATGCCCCCATGAAGCTGCACCCACACATAACCAAGGAAATCTCGTCTCAATGCCATCACGGGAATTAGAAAACCAACTCAACCAAAACTAGCCAATTCAACCGTGTCCCCTTCACAGCCTTTATCGAACACAAAATAAAATGGGACAATACAACAAAGAGGTGAGATATCCTACATCATTACCAACATGACAGCAAAGGAACATAACACGAATGACGTAGTCATTCTATACATACAGATATTACAAATATATTCAAGTTATCAATTGCATAGATATCATCAGAAAGCATATTCCACAATATTATAAATATTAACAGCACTATAACAATAGATTTCCACCATAGATATGTAAATAATATTCATGTCTCCACAATATATATGTTGACTATGCCATGACAATATGTGAACTGACCATGCATATGCACAATGCTTATGCTGACCATCCTCATGTACAATGTACTCATTTCCTACTCCATGGAGCTAGACTCAAAGTTTTCAAAGATAAACATCCTAGAAGATCTGTCCTCCCTCAATAGACAGTCTACGCCGGGCCACGAAAGGTAATAGTGCCTTGTCGGGCTGCCAGTGTATTGCAACAGTGTTCACGGCCAAGGGTATACAATGTGATAACATGATCACAAGTGAATCACTGTGCCCTGACGCCCCCCATAGGTCTATTCAAGACCCCACTATCCTGTAAGTTCTCGTTCACTCCTAGGCATAAAATGTCATAATTGTATAATGCACAAATACATATTCAACGGGATCAACCCTCCGTGGTACCATTCCCAATGGTATCAAAGCAATCATCCATACAATTATTTTAATACCATTTGCATCAATGATATTACATAATCGTCCATACGACTACATAACACCAATGATATCTGGGTTTCCTCTGATAACCAGTCCTTTCTGACTAAATCGTCTACTTGATGTTTCTGGTTATAAAAGCAAACCACGGCTGACTAAATCGTCTATCTGATGTTTCTTGGTCTGGTATTTCGGTTCTATAACCACAATGTCAATGCATGCTTATCATGTTCGACTTTCTCAATCATGCCTCAATGCATGTGGATTTAATGCGTACATATATATACATATATAGATTCAAAATGATAGCATAACTTATCAAAAATCACATGCCATATCGAGCCTAATCATTCGTCCAAAACCTTTGATCTCAATCACGGACCCACATCAAGTCAATATTAAAACCTCAAAGGTGAACACATACTATTCAAAGTTGTTACAAAAGTTATGCCTCAATTCAATTATGTTTTTGCATTAAACTCTCTTTAAGTATTTACTTTATGTTCCTCACAACCCTCCTCACACTCATGTTCTTTCTTTATCTAAACCTTACTCTAAGTTTTATGATAAGGTTGTGTTCTTTATCCTTTCCACATCATGAGTTCCTAATTAAGTATATATTCATTTAATTAACTAAATTCTAGCTTGTTAAAAGGTCTCACAGTGAGTGCCTAATAAGGCCGTGAGCCTCCAAGGGACTAGAAAACCCAACCATTCCTCACAACCTTAATTACACGGCCATGTCAAGTTACACGACCTGGAGTACACAGCCGTGTCAAATTACACGGCCTAGGCCGTGTACTCCTCTGGAAGTACCTGAAAACGTGCCCAATTGAAATACCCGATTACACGATCGTGTAATATTACACGGCTTAAGCTGTATAACACTCTGTCTTGTGCGTTAAGCTGTGTTTCCAGTGGGGAACATGGCCTAGGCTGTGTAAATCCACACAGCCCGTGAATCTACACCAGAATCCATGAAAATGAGCTTCTCCAAGCTTCCAAATCAAATGGGTACCAATCCATATACATATTTGAGCATTTAGACATATACAAATCCATCAAGATTCACAATATCAAGCATAGAAGATTATACAACACATTCAAATCATAACATTATTAGAAATCACCAATAAAGTGAGAAACCCACAATGGATTCCTCACCATCAACACCAAAGACATTTCCTCACCACCAAGATTGGGTGAAGAGAATTATCTCCCTCTTACCTCAAGAGAAAACAAGAAAAAGAGCCTTCTTGGTGCTTTTCTTGCAATTTTCATCCAACACCTCCAAGAAAACCCTAAGACGGTGAAAACCAAGAAATTCAAAATCAAAGTTTGAAAGGGAAGTCCTTGATCACAATGGTGGCCAAGGACCACGAAAATGAGAAGAGAAAATGAAGATCAAGAACATTACCTCAAAAGCTTCAAGCTTTGGGCTTCAATAATGGAAGATGAAAAAGAAAGATTTAGGGAATGACCCCCAAAGAGAGGAGTCTTAGAATGACGAGAGGAATGGGATTGGTTTAACAAGCTAGTGAAAATGGCCTCCCCTTGGTGTGGCTGTCGTGGAGTAGAGAGGAAGAAGAGGAGAGAACACGTGAGGGAGAAGAGAGAAATAGAGAGAGAAAGGTGAAATGGGTTTGAAATGGGAAATGAGAAGCGAAAATATGATGACTTTTGTCATCTTTTTCTCCTCCCAGCCGTGGAGCCCAAATGAGGAGAGAGGAAAATGTGGTGTTGGGTAGAAAGCTTCCTTGAAGCTTCCTTGAGAAGTTTCACACGCTTCTCGATAAAGTGAAGGGTGATGATGTCACTTAGATGCTATCATAAAAGTAACCAGATAGAAATAATCTGCTAGAGCTATTATCTAGCGGACAAATGTTACAGTCAGTAGAAATGATATTTTATTATCTCACAGATAATAAAATATACTGTGGTTTTATTCATCAGATAAGATCTCGAAAAATAAAAACCTCATAAATTGTTTCTGGTCTCGGATTTAGTAAGATCCCCCATCGATGCTTCTACAGTTTAAAGTTTTCTGGCCTCGAGGAAAATATTTTATTTTCTAGGCCCCGCTCTGCGCGCACACAGATCGAGAAATATATTAAAATTATCAAACAATTCAAAAAAATTTAGAAAAATTCACAAAAATCACAAAAATTATAAAATGATTATTTATCATGAAATAAGTAATTTTCGAGATGTTACAACTCTCTCCTTCAAAAAGAAATTTTGTCCTCAAAATTTTCATACCTTAGAAACTAACTCCGATGTTGTGCCTCCAACACATCATTCCAAGTCGCTTATTCTAACACAATTTCTTTTCCCCCTTGAATTATTTGCATCCTTTCCTGAGTCATCTTAGCTTTATCCGTTGCTCATTGTGCAAGCTTGGGTCCAATCGCAATCCTTTCACTGTCTTGGTGCCAACACAAAGGTGTCTTATGTAACATCCCAAAAATTATTTATTTCATTATAAATGATCATTTTATAATATTTATGATTTTTAAGAATTTTTGGGGATTTTTCTGGAAATAATGAATATTTTAATATATTCTTCGTTTTGCGTGTGCACTGAGCGGAGCTGGGATAACGAAATGTTTTCCCAGAGGCTGGTAAGCCTTGAACTGTCAACGTATCGACGGGGGATCTTACTGAACTTGAGGCCGGGCACAGTTTACGAGGTTTGCATTTTTTGTGATTTTATCTGCTAGATAAAATCACGGTATCATAAAATTATCGGATGAACACTTGTAATTTTATTCGCTGAGAAAATAATTCTACAGTGTAATTAATCATCTGTCAGATGTATTTAATCAAGGAGACAAGCTTACTATGCACTTTATCGAGAAGCGCGCGAAGCTTCTCAAGGAAGCTTCCTCTAACCACTTTTTCTCTCTCCTCCCATTTTTGTGCAGCACGTTTGACTATAGGGGGGAGCCTATTTCATTTTCTGTCACACATTTTGTTACCAAGTGGCTTCCAGTACTCAAGAGGGGGGTGAATTGAGTATAAAACTTTTTCGCAAAAACCTCTTTTAATTAAAACGAATATCAAAAGCTTAATAAATAAATGCACAGAAGGAATGAGAAGAAGAAAAGAAACAATAAAGAACAAAAGTAAAAGTAAATGCGTAAAAAATAAATTGCATAAAATAAAGAGATTAGGGAAAAGAGAAGCGAGCACGTATTTATCCCGGTTCGACCACTAACCCACTTGTGGTCTACGTCCAGATCCTCGAAAGCGAGATTTTTCACTAAGTATACAAGCTTCAATAGGTGCTTGCTACCGTTACAAAATAGAGCACTTTTCACACACAGGGACACTCTACCCTTGTGCTAAAGTCTCACCATTTCTACGGGATACCTCACCCTTATACAAACCTTGAGGGATACCTCACCCTCGATACAAAATATCGAAAATAGATGAAGAGAAACTCTCACTCGAGTAAGTAATACAAATTGAAGCACTATAGAGCTCTCTAACAATATCTCGAGAATTTTATCAAAAGAGCACGAGAGAGAAAAAAGAGAAATTATGCAAGCAGTATTTTAGCACAGAGAAAATAAATTCAAGGATTGGTGTCTGTCAACCGTGAGGGAAGGTCTCTATTTATAGAGCCTTTGATCAGAAAACTTTGCTGAGAAAATTGAATGCATAATAAATGCAAAATCCGTTTGCGTATCAAATTCAAAAACCAGAAGCTGAAAACTCGGGGGTTATTCGAATACTTTATTGTGGTATTCGAATACCACTGATATCAATATATAAAAAAACAGTTTAGGCTTGGGTTATTCGAATACCATTATGAGGTATTCGAATACCTCTGATATCAACAGTTAAAAAATAGACCAGACCCACGTTATTCGAATACCATACCAAGGTATTCGAATGCCACTGTTTGAGATACGTTTGTAAAAGCCTTTTTCAGAAGGTTGTATTCGAATGCCTCTAATGAGTATTCGAATACCTCTATTAAAAACACGTTGTATTCGAATGCCTCAAATGAGTATTCGAATACTTTTATTAAAAACACGTTTGTAGAAGCATTTTCAGAATGGTTATATTCGAATGACTTTTGAAGTATTCGAATGCCTCTGTTAAAAAACATGAAAAACGCTTCTATGAACAAGGTTATGTAAGATTAGAAAAACCACAATCTCTTTGATTATCAAAGGCTTATTAGAACTTTAATTTGGTTTGTAGAAAAAAAACAAGTTCTTAGATCTTTTGAGTTAAACACTGAGATATCCTATGAGAGCTCTGTACAAGAGAGATCCTAAGTCCTAAAGCTAAATTTGAACAACTTGGACTTGATCTTCTCATCATCTCATCATCTCCATATTTGTTATCATCAAAACTCATCATCAATGTTGCATGGTAATCACATTCTCCCCCTTTTTGATGATGACAAACTAACATTGAGAAAAGCATTAGTTCATATAGGTAATAACAGAACAAGCATCTTCTCCTCGTATATTATTCTCCCCCTTTCTTTCGGAATCTAAGCACCCGTGTTAATCCTTTCTTTTCTCAAAAAGATTACTATTTTTCTCCCCCTTTTGACATGATCAAAAAGGAGGCAGTCATTCAATAAAGCATATTGATATGTATGAGATAAACAGTTTGCATTTGACAGCAGATGAAAGTAAAAATACTCATTCTATTAAATATAAGTGGCCAATGGCATGTACAAAAGCAATTAAAAGGCAATCAATACAATAAACAGCCAAGAGCAAAACACAAGCAACAGATCCTACTACTAAGCAAACCCTAGAAATAGGCATCAGGTGGTGGAGGAGGAGAGGCAGGGTCGTTGCCAGACAGCAGAGCTCGAAGGGCAGCCTGTTCACGCTCAACACCAGCGATTCTGTCAAACAGAATAGTGAAGGTGTTCTCCATGTAGGTTCTGTTATCCAACAGGGTAGCCAGGATTTGCTCATTCGTGACAGGAGCGGGAATATCAGCGAGGCCGGCAGCCAGCGAGGGTCGTTGTCTTCATCATCAACTTCCTCTCGGGAACACCCACCTTCATCTGGTCCCCGATCATCTTCATTTTGTTAAGGGTAAAGGACCCAAAAACGTGATGATGGGTTAGCGGGGTCACTCGCTCAGTTTCCAGAATGTGTGGATACTTGCCTAAGAAGGCAGTGATGATTATGTCGTAGGGAAGTTCACACCGCTCTTTACCTCTTGCCCTCATCATGTGCTTCATAATGAAGACGGGCTAGTTGATCTGATGACCTTGCTTTAGAATCCATAGCATGAACACGTCATCTTCACTCATGTAGGCGTAGTTCCCACCTCTAGGAGCGAGGATGTGGGCATAAGCATAGTGGAGGAGCCTGTCTTGGCTCTTCATCATGCCCCCTTTGACTCCTTTTTGAGTCGAAGGTAAAGCCAACCCAGGGCGAAGAACATCTTCAATTGCTCTGTTCTTGTCGAAGAGTTGGAGAAGTGAATCTTCGTCAGCAAAGTGGCCAGTGGACTGCAAGCCAAACATCTGAACCCAATCGCCGGGTGTGATCACGATGTTTTGATCGCAGACACTGGAGTGTAGCTCCTGACCTTCAATCTTCAGATTGCAATAGAACATTTTGACAAGGTCGGGATACAAACCAGTAGAGAAAGAGCAGAAGCGAAGTACGCCTTGGTGGTTTAGCCGGTTTAGAAAGTCAAAACCACCTTCTCTTTCGAAGAACCCCAAGTCAAGGTACTTAGGATGCACCAAGTTGCGCTCTCGAAAGTGTGTAACGAAGCGCTCGAGTTGTTGCTCATTAGAGGAAAGCCTGTGAAGGTCCAATGGGTTGTTGCATGGAGTCGTCTTTGTACAAGGACGCTTAGAGCGAGATGAAGATGAGGCCATTGAAAGAAAACAAAGGAGGAAAAGGAGAAAGGAGGGGTGGAGACGGTGAGAAAGGGAGGTTTGAGGAAGAGGGAAAATGAATAGGTTTTGAAAAACTGAGAGAAAACAAAAAGGGCGTATTCGGATACGCAGGTAGGGAGGGGGGTATTTTAAAGAAAATGGGAGGTATTCGAATAGGAAAGCTCAAAAGACGCAGCCTTCAGACAGAGGGTATTCGAATATCACACCAGGTATTCGAATAGATTACCTGAATGGGCTTGGCTGCCAAACGAAGGTATTCAAATGCTTTTAATGGTACTTGAATGCTCATGAAGTATTCAAATACTCCAGAGACAAACTGATGGTATTCGAATATTCCAGAGACAGAGGAGAAGGCCAAGGGAGCAAGTATTCGAATACGACATAATGGTATTCGAATACTCCAGAGAGAAACAGAAACAGGAAGCATCTGGGTATTCGAATAACCCTGATGGCATTCGAATGCTCCAGAGACCTGTGAGAGAAACTGAGATAGAAGCCTCTGGGTATTCGAATAATCCTAAAGGTATTCGAATGCCTTAAACAAAAAGAACGTAGGTTTTCTCATATAACAGTAAGGGTATTCGAATACCATATGGAGGTATTCGAATAACTAAACAAGAAAAGCACTTATAAATATCCAAAAAAAGTAATTTTGAAAGACAAACGCATACCTGTTGATGAAGTACCTGCAAAAAAGATTTTGAGATAACTCCGACGCTCAAGTCAGTAATAGTTTAAGAAGGATTAAACATAAATTTAAGCAAATAACAAGCATTTAAATGTTGGACTGATCAATTTTGCCCAATTCTCCTCTTATATAATAGAATGCTTCTTTTGCTAGGGGTTTAGTGAAGATATCTGTAAGTTGCTTAGATGTTTCAACAAATTCAAGCATGCAATCCCCTTTTTGTACATGATCTCTGATAAAGTGATGTCTTATCTCTATATGCTTTGTTCTAGAATGCAATATGGGATTCTTAGAGATATTTATTGCACTAGTGTTATCACATCTTATCGGGATGTGATCAAGCTGAAAACCGTAGTCTAAGAGTTGTTGCTTCATCCAAAGGATTTGAGCGCAGCAACTCCCGGCTACAACATATTCAGCCTCAGCGGTAGACAAAGCTACACTGTTTTGTTTCTTACTATGCCAAGAAACTAAAGAACTACCAAGCAAGTGGCATGTCCCACTAGTACTTTTTCTGTCCAATTTGCACCCAGCAAAATCAGAGTCAGAATAGCCTATTAGGCTACAAGAGGCACCTGTAGGGTACCACAAGCCCATTTATGAAGTGCCTACTAGGTATTTCATTATTCGTTTAACAGCACTTAAATGGGATTCCTTAGGGTTTTCCTGATATCTAGCACATATACATACACTAAACATTATATCTGGCCTACTAGCAGTAAGATAAAGGAGAGAACCAATCATACCTCTATATTTCGTTATTTCTACTGATTTACCTCCTTCATCTTTGTCCAAGTAGCAAGACGTGCCCATCGGAGTAGCCATGTGTTTAGCATTTTCCATTTCGAATCTCTTGAGCAATTCCTTGCAGTATTTTGTTTGACTTATGAAAGTCCCTTCGTTTGTTTGTTTGATTTGAAGTCCAAGGAAGAAATTTAACTCTCCCATCATTGACATTTCAAATTCATTCTGCATTGACTTATCAAATTCTTTGCAAAGAGATTCATTAGTAGCACCGAAGATAATATCATCCACATATACTTGCATAAGAAAAATGTCATGCTTTTTATTTTTAATAAAAAGAGTAGTATCGACTTTTCCTCTTGAAAAACCATTTTCCAAAAGAAACTTACTCAACCTTTCATACCAAGCTCTAGGAGCTTGCTTTAAACCATATAAAGCCTTT
This sequence comes from Ormosia semicastrata, assembly GCA_029884595.1. Classification (NCBI taxonomy): domain Eukaryota; kingdom Viridiplantae; phylum Streptophyta; class Magnoliopsida; order Fabales; family Fabaceae; genus Ormosia; species Ormosia semicastrata. Next base: position 557,683 of record JAQQTO010000050.1, on the reverse strand, counting down.
TTAAGTTTAAAAACACGGTTGGGCAGTTCATGATTTTCAAAACCTGGAGGTTGTTCAACGTATACCTCCTCTTGAATAAAACCATTTAGAAAAGCACTTTTGACATCCATTTGATATAATTTGAAATCCATGATGCAAGCATAAGCAAGTAACATTCTAATAGCTTCTAGTCTAGCTACAGGTGCATAGGTTTCTTCATAATCTATACCTTCTTCTTGATTATATCCTTTAGCAACCAATCTAGCTTTGTTTCTAGTTATTAACCCATTTTCATCAAGTTTGTTTCTAAAAACCCACTTAGTGCCAATTATGGGGTGATTATTAGGTCTAGCAACTAATTCCCAAACTTGATTTCTTTCAAACTGATTTAATTCCTCATGCATTGCTAAGATCCAATGTTCATCATCAAAAGCTTCAATTAAATCCTTAGGTTCAATTTGAGAAACAAAAGCTAAATGATTATAAGTGTTTCTAAGAGAATTACGAGTACTTACACCTTTAGATACATCACCGATAATCTGATCAAGGGAGTGATATTTTGAAGTTCGCCATTCTTTGGGAAGTTCCAAAGCTTGCGAATCTTCTTGTCTTTGTTTTTTCTCTTGCTCCTTGATTTCTTTTTCTTTATTATCCAAATGTGTTTCCGCCAAGACTTCTGCAACATCATCAATAACAAGATCCTTTCTCGATCCATTTGGGTTAGTTTCATCAAATGCAACATGTATAGATTCTTCAATAGTCATAGTTCTTTTATTATATATACGAAAAGCTTTACTATGATTTGAATAACCAAGAAATATACCTTCATCAGACTTAGCATCAAACTTGCCTAAATTATCTTTTCCATTGTTTAAAACAAAGCATTTGCAACCAAAAACATGAAAGTGTGAGACATTTGGCTTTCTTCCCTTATACAACTCATATGGGGTTTTCTTTAAAATAGGCCTTATAAGGGCCCAGTTCATTACATAACAAGTTGTACTTACAGCATCCGCCCAAAAGTATTTAGGAAGAGCAGCCTCATTAAGCATAGTTCTCGCCATTTCTTCTAAAGAACGGTTTTTCCTTTCTACAACTCCATTTTGTTGCGGAGTTCTAGGGGCAGAGAAGTTATGGTTAATGCCATGTTCATCACAGTAAGTTTCAAAAACATTGTTTTCAAATTCGCCACCATGATCACTTCTTATAGAAGAGATTTGAAAACCTTTTTCATTTTGAATAACTTTGGCAAGTCTTTTAAAAGTTAGAAATGCATCATTTTTATTTGCAAGAAATAAAGTCCATGTAAACCTAGAAAAATCATCCACAATCACTAAAGCATAGTAATTCCCACCAAAGCTCATAGTTCTAGAAGGTCCAAACAGATCCATGTGCAAAAGTTGTAAAGGTCTAGAAGTTGAAACTATATTTTTTGCTTTTAAAGAGACCTATATTTGTTTACCCTTTTGACATGCATCACATAATTTATCTTTTATAAAATTAAGCTTGGGTAGTCCAATTACTAGCTCTTTAGAGACCAACTTCTTTAAGTGATCCATGTGAATGTGTGCAATTCTCCTATGCCATAGCCATGAATCATCATTCTTACTTAAAAGGCATTTCGCATCATTTGAAGATATATCATCAAGACTAATCATATAGATGTTGTTTATTCTATGACCAATGAATTTAACATGCTTGTCATTTTTATCTTCAATTATGCAACAGTTTGAATCAAATATAACTTTATTTTCTTTATCACATAATTGACTAATACTAAGCAAGTTATGTTTCAAACCCTCAACAAGCAGCACATTTTCAATAAAGGAGTTAGGGTTCTTACCGACTTTGCCGATTCCAAGAATTTTTCCCTTGTTGTTATCGCCATAAGTGACGTGTCTATGATTCTTGGGAATAAGCATGGTGAATTTTGAGTCGTCCCCGGTCATGTGCTTGGAGCAGCCGCTATCAAGATACCAATTTGAACTCCTAGCTTTCAAGCACACCTACAACACAAGTTCAGTTTTTAACTTTTGGTACCCAAACTTTCTTGGGTCCTTGTGTGTTAGTTTTGGGTATAGTACCCTAGGGAACCCAAACCATTTTTGTTCCAACTTTTGTATTTATATTTTTCCTTGCATTGCATGTTGAAGCACTATGTCCTTTTCTTTCACAATAAAAGCATTTAATAAAAGGACTACTTGAAATACTAGAATGCACAAAGAAATTTTTATAGAGTTTTTGTTGATTTTTCGGGTTATAACCTATCCCGGCTTTTTGAAAAATCACTCTTTGTCTTCCTAATAAAATATTTAAAATATCCCTTCCAAAGGTGAATTTAGAAAGAGTGTTCTTTAGGTCTTCATTTTCTTTTTCAAGTATATGACATGAAGAACAAGATGAAGAAGTAGACGCATGTGAGGAATGATTTGTGCATGCATCAATGATTCCTAAAGTTTCGTTTTCAATTTTCAATTCTTCTATTTCTTTGTTTAAAACAAGAATTTGATTTTCTAAAGAAGAAATTATTTTCTGAGATGAAGAAATAATTTTTGTGAGTTTTAAAGATTCTTCATGTAGTTCCTCAAAAGCATCTTGTAACTCATCGTAAGAGGGCAATAAAGTAGTATTAGAACTTAACTCGTTTTCGCTTTCTTCTTCATCTCCTTTTGCCATGAGACACAGTTGAGCTTCTTCGCTATCTGAGCTGTCAGTTGAGTCCATGTCGTTTTCATCCCACGCTATGTAGGCTTTTCTTCTTTTTCTTTCCTTGAAGAGCTTCTTTTCAAATTTCTCCTTCTTCTTTTGATAAACTGGGCACTCCATTTTCATGTGACCAGGTTTGCCACATTCATAGCAAGTTAGAGTCGATGAAGCTCCTTCGCCTTTGAAGTGTGTCTTTTTAGGAGGGAAGGGAGGTCTTCTTTGCGTTCCCTTTTTCCTGAGAAATTTACCAAACTTTTTAACTAGTAAACTTAGATTTTCTTCACTTACCTCGATGTTCTCTGAACTTTCTTCATTTTCTTCATCATCATTATCGAATGTTGATGAAGTGGCTTTGAGCGCTATTCCCTTTTTCTTTTTATCGTTCTCTTCGCTTTGGCTTAGTCTGCTTAGTTCCAATTCGTGCTCATGAAGTTTTCCAAAGAGGGTAGCTAAAGTCATTGTGGACAAATCTCTTGATTCTGATATTGCTGTCACTTTGGGTTGCCAAATCCTGCTAAGACATCTCAAAACTTTGTTAATCAAATCTTCGTTAGAAAAACTTTTGCCTAAAGATGCAAGAAGATTAACTATGTGGGTGAACCTCTTTTGCATTTCCTGAATGCTTCTCTTTGGTTCATTCTGAATAATTCATATTCACGAGTTAGAGAATTTATTCTCGACCTCTTAACTTCACTAGTACCCTCATGGGTACCTTGCAAAGTATCCTACATTTCTTTAGCAGTTTTACAATTTGAAATTCTAAAAAACTCATCATATCCCAAAGCAATAGTAATAATATTTTTGACTTTTAAATTAAATCAAACTTTTCTTTTGTCTTCATCAGACTATTTATTTCGTGGTGTTTCGGTCCTTACACCATCGACCTCATGTGTGGGTATAAAAGCGCCGTTTTCGACAGCATCCCATACATCTAGATCAATAGCTTCGATGAAGATTTCACCCTTTTTCAATATGCATAACCATCCCCATTGAAAAAGGGTGGTCGATTTATGGAAGATCCTTCTGAAAAATCATTTGAGGAAGCCATGTTCTCTTGAAGCTGCTAAGCTCTTTATACAAGAGTCTAGCTCTGATACCACTTGTTACCAAGTGGCTTCCAGTACTCAAGAGGGGGGGTGAATTGAGTATAAAACTTTTTCGTAAAAACCTCTTTTAATTAAAACGAATATCAAAAGCTTAATAAATAAATGCACAGAAGGAATGAGAAGAAGAAAAGAAACAATAAAGAACAGCAAAAAGTAAATGCGCAGTAAAATAAATTGCATAAAATAAAGAGATTAGGGAAAAGAAAAGCGACACCACGATTTATCCCGGTTCGACCACTAACCCACTTGTGGTCTACGTCCAGTCCTCGAAAGCCGAGATTTTTCACTAAGTATACAAGCTTCAATAGGTGCTTGCTACCATTACAAAATAGAGCACTTTTCACACACAGGGACACTCTACCCTTGTGCTAAAATCTCAGCCTGCAGGGATACCTCACCTTTATACAAACTTTGAGGGATACCTCACCCTCGATACAAAATATCAGAAAATAGATAAAGAGAAACTCTCACTCAGAGTAAGTAATACAAATTGAAGCACTATAGAGCTCTCTAACAATATCTCAGAATTTTATCAAAAAAGCACAGAGAGAAAAAAGAGAAATTATGCAAGCATATTTTAGCACAACCAGAAAATAAATTCAAGGATTGGTGTCTGTCAGCCGTGAGGGAAGGTCTCTATTTATAGAGCCTTAGATAAGAAAACTTCGCTGAGAAAATTGAATGCATAATAAATACAAAATCCGTTTGCGTATCAAATTCAAAAACCAGAAGCTGAAAACTCGGGGGTTATTCGAATACTTTATTGTGGTATTCGAATACCACTGATATCAATATATAAAAAAAAAGTTTAGGCTTGGGTTATTCGAATACCATTATGAGGTATTTGAATACCTTTAATATCAATAATTAAAAAACAGATCAGGCCCACGTTATTCGAATACCATACCAAGGTATTCAAATGCCACTGTTTGAGATACGTTTGTAAAAGCCTTTTTCAGAAGGTTGTATTCGAATGCCTCTAATGAGTATTCAAATACCTCTATTAAAAACACGTTGTATTCGAATGCCTCAAATGAGTATTTGATGTTCACATATTTGATGCATTAATAAGCCTTCATTTTTAGTCATTTACACTCTCCGTGCACTTAATAAATTAAGTTTGGTTATGTTTTGTATGTTTTGAACTCAAAATAGATTTAATTGAATTTTTCAGCATGATTTACGTCTTACACTAATTCTGTATTTGGGTCATATCTTGGGCTGTAGGTAGATTTTTAAGGTGAATCTTATGTCATTTTAAAGATGAGAGAGAGCTCTACAATCTTCATGAAGACATCAAAGACTCAATCACACGTTTGGATGGCTCAAATTGGCATTGAATCAAGAACTAAAGTGCTGCTCCTGGCAGAATGACCTATGCATACTGTTCATTATACTGCTCATGGTGAAAGTTGTAGAATGGGCTGAAATTTTGATGGTTGATAGTTAAGACTCAAATCTACAACTTTCATGTTGTACACTTTTTCCGATTCAGAATCCTTGGAGGTGATATTGGGCTTGGAAGTCAGAACAGAGGAGCTGCGTTTGGACCTGAGCAGTGTGCAGTAAATTGAACATATCTGGAGCTATGGAAGTGATATTGGGCTCAAACCAAAGCCATTTGAAAGCTAAGATCCAGACCTAAAATCTTCATGAAGACCATTTGGCTCAAAAATGACGAATGCAATGACTTCAGAGCTGCATGATTTCAGAGACAAAGAATCTCCATAATTTTTCACTCACCAAAAGTCATTCAACATTTTCCACTCATCCACCTACTCCATTCATCCACCTACTCCACTCAACCACCATGACTCAGCCCCCTTTTGACATTTTGTACCTCTAAACCCTCTATAAAAGGGAGGCTATGCAGATCATTGTAGTATGTAGAGCTTTTATGTAGAAGTGTTGTTATAATTAAAGTTTTAGTGTTTCATTTTGGAGAATTCTCTTCTTCTTTTCCTCTCCTTCTCTCTCTTTGTTATTTTCATTTTGTATGGTTGTTGAAGGTTCTCCAATGGTGATGGCTATGGAGAGCTAAACTTCTTTAATCAATCCAAGAGATTGACAGTCTTGATGATTAATCTTGAGATTTTGTTTTAATTGTTATACGTTCATCTATTAATCAAGTTTCTCTTTCTCTTCTTCTCTTGTTTAAATTCTGATTTAATGCTTAATTTGATTGGAATTTGCATATGTTAATTGCGTAATTGTCATATGTCAAGAGATGAATTCAGAGGTTAAATAATTTATTAAAGGTATTTGATGAAATATTTAGCTTGGTTGGATCTTGATTTTTAAGTTAATTTGGGTTTTGGATAGATGCTTAATTTGTCTAACCTTAATTAATTGAATTCTAGAAGCGTTTCTAGTAAAAGAGCAATTTTTCTTCTTGTTCAGGTTGCAGATTCTTAGCGACAATCACTGGAAGCTTCTCACCATCTTCCAAATATGCATATTTAAGATGGTCTGGCAAAGTCTTTAGCTCTAAGGATGGGGGATGCACAATAGAAGGCGAGCAAGCTATTTGAAACAAGCAACTCAAGAAGATTAAATTCGACATACTCCCGACTCTCACTTTCACATGTCTTTGCATCATTCAAGTCAAGAAATACATCATCACTCACAACTCCAGCATAAATCTCAAGACATACAAAGACATGGTTCAAGATCATAGTTAACACATATATCACAAGTGACGTAATCCGTAGTTAGCAATATCGTGGAATTCAACACTCATATCGGATAAGTATCATCAACCAAAGATTTCAATCACATCAACATGAAAAACTGAATGCTCCTCAAGGGGATGTCTCATGGCATCAAAAATGTTAAATCAGTACCACATCTCCACCAAATTCCATAGAAAGGGTGCCAAAGATGCACGTCTATCTTGGTTTTGGTCAAGTTTTGAGGAATGGTCTTCCTAGAATCAATGGAGCATGATTTGTTGAAGACTCATCTTCCATGTCCGTAATGTAGAAGTCCGCTGGAAAAATTAGCTCATTTACTCGCACCAACACATCTTCCAAAGACTCCAGGGGTGAGCAAGAGTCCCGGTTTGCCACCGGTGAATCACTATACCAAAGGGGGTGTAAGGTGCCAATGTTCAAAGACTTATATACTGACGTTGAGGCATGACATTAATAGAAGCACCCAAATCTAGCATTGCATGGTCAAACTTGGAATTACCTATAGTGCAAGGGATTGTGAAAGTTCCAGGATCTTTACATTTCTTTGGCATGCTTGGGTGAATCATCGCAGAAACATTTCTGCCCATACTGACTTTCTCAGTACCCTTAAGTCTTCTCTTGTGAGTACACAACTCCTTGAGAAATTTGGCATACTTGGGAATTTGTTTGATTGCATCTAGGAGGGGAATATTGATTTCCACCTTCCTGAATGTCTCCATGACTTCCTTCTCTGTTTCTGCTTGCGCTATCTGCTTGGACTGTGTCACTCTGTTTGGGAAGGGTAGTGGAATGTTCAAGTCTGAATTACCTGCACATTTCTTTTGGACTGGGGCATCTAGTTCATGCGAATTTTGTTGTGTCTGATCAATCTCTGGCTGCTGCAATGGGAGCTCTGGTTTCAAATCTAAAAAAGTATTTCCCTTCTGTTCATAAAAATGTTCTAACCAAAATTTACAAAGCTAGGTGTGAGAGATTGAGACTGTTAATGTACAAGGGCATCCCAGAAGATATACGCTGGATAATCGAAGCAAGGGTTCGTTTAGCTGGTGAATCTTCCGATTCATTTGTCCGATACATGCCTGGTCTCGGTAAAAGTTCATTTTCGAAAAAGAGAAGAGCAAAAAGAATGCACGTTTGTTACAAGTGTGCACGATGGAATTGCAACACGCGATGTCGTTCTTTGGGAATGGTTTCTGTAAACAGAGAAGATAAAATACTCTTCATTAAGAATGGACTGAGTAAGGAGTCATTAGATAATATCTTATTGACTCTTGAGACGCATTCTTGTGGAATTGTCCAGCGTGAACTTCTTCGTTTGTGGAATCTCTTCAAGGACGAGCAAGAGCGTTATAGTCTTCGGAATCTGACTCAAAAAGACCGTGTTTGCCAATTTATAAGAAAATTGGATGGGAAGCCTATCCCCGACTCATAGAAGGCGTTTAAGCCGTTTCTGGACGTAAAACCAGAGGAAGATGTGAGCCACAATCACAACAATCTGTATATATTATCTTATGCATTTATTATTTAAAAAAAAAAACAAAACATTAAAAAAAAAACAAAAACAAAAAAACAAAAACAAAAAAAAAAAATTCAAACATTTTCTCGACAACATGTAACCTAACCTACTCATATAGGAGCTATTATTTTTTCTATTCTCTTCCCTATTTAAACACTCCATTTTCTTCACTTTCCTGCAACTCTTAAATCATTCACAGAGAGTGTGAGTGTAGAGATGGAGGGAGCTTCTTCTTCTTCTGTTCGTAGACTTGTTAGTATCTGTGTATTTTGTGGGACACATTATGGGAAGAGTTTAGAGTTTGTCAACGCAGCAACCACTCTTGGTAGAACACTTACTGCGAGGAACATTCGTGTAGTATATGGGGGAGGTTGCCTTGGGTTAATGGGGGCTGTATCACTGTCTGCATTTCTAAGAGGTGGTCAAGTTTTAGGTGTCATTCCTGAACCTTTAACTCGAAGGAACTTCGTTGGAAAGACAATTGGACAGGAAATTCAAGTATCATCTATGCATGAACGAATGAAGGCAATGCTTGACAACTCTGATGCCTTCATAGCCTTACCTGGTGGTTTTGGTACTTTGGAAGAAGTCTTTCAAGTTGTCTCTTGGGCCCAATTGAACATCCACCATAAACCCATAGGTTTGTTGAATGTTAATAATTTCTTTGATAATTTGTTATCTTTTGTTGACCATGTTTGTGGAACAGTAAATTTGTCACACCTTCTGAAAGACAACTCCTTATCTCGGCTTCCACCGTTGATGAGTTAATTGATAAATTGGAAGCCTTTGTTTATGAACTGATCCAAGGATGTACCCGATAGATTGGTCGGAGACAAGAAGAAGCGAGACAACAACAAGGGAGGCAGCAAGAAACAACAGTGTGACCTGACACTTCATCTATGACTTTCCTTTCTCTTTAGTTTTATTCATCGTACTTTGTTTCTGTTTATATTTGTGTAAGGTTTCTCTTTTCCGTAATTGCAAAGAATGTGTACTATCCTCTATCTTTTTCCTTTCTATTTTTTTTTAACATTGAGGACAATGTTATGATCTAGTTGGGGGAAGGATAGTTGTGTGACTAAAAAAAAAAAAAATTTTAGTAAGTGTGTTTATGTTTGTCGTGTGTAGAGTTGTAAAAAAAAAAAATGTGTGTATGTATTAATATGTTTATTGTGTTTATATGTTTGTCAGTAATTTTCTAACCAGTTAAGGATGGCAGAGTAAGGAGTAATTCTACTCTTGAGACGCATCTTAATTGGTGGCAGAGGTCTGATGTAGCACTGACAGTGTGCTTCTTTTCCTACTTGGCGTTGATTCACTTCTTATCAGGTTGTGTTGCTCTTTTCTATCTCTCTCTTTCACATTAAGGACAATGTTATATTAAGTGTGGGGAAGAGATTTTAGCATTTTGTTTTGTTTTGTTGTTAAAAAAAAAACAAAAAAAAACACAAAAAAAAGGGTTCATTGCATGATTGAATAACTTTTCTTCCTTCTTGAACTGATATGCTTGGTTATGGATGATTGAATTGATGAATTGAGTTTGATAGATGCATACCTTGTGAGATTTTGAGCCTAATGGATGAATTCAACATTTATGCCATTCTCTTCTTTCTTGTGTGATTTTCACTCATGTTAATGATCACTCTAGAACTTGCTTTGACTCTTTTTGAGGCTACGTTTCACTTGCATGCATGAACATGATTGAGGCCCTCTTTCTTAATCAGCTAGTTTAACCAAACAGCCAACCTTGCATATTTCCCCTTGCTTAACCCCTTTGAGCTTATTTGATTATTCTTTGTCTCGAACTCATTATGTTTCTTAAAAAAAAAAAAAAACCATGTTCTTACTTAGTCTTAGGGAATAAGAGAACATTAGCTTTGCCATTGGATGAGTTCATGAACAAGTGTGGGGGTGTGTATGCAGAATGGTTGAAAAATGAATTTATGATATTCTTTTTGTAAAAAAAAAAAAAAAAAAAAAAAAAAATATATACATATAAAAAAAAAAATTTCAAAAAAAAAATATATATATATATATATGTAAAAAAAAAAAAGGGTCAACAAGGCAATAAAGGAATGGAAAATAATATGTAAAGGGAATTTGTATTAGATGAAGTTGGGATGAACTTTCATGATCGATAATTGAACTCAGCTTTCATGTTCTTTTATTCTCTTTGGTGTTTAACTTGTCATATCCATATTACCTTCTCCTTTACCTTGACCCCATTACAACCTTGAATAAAGTCCTCATGATTTGTGTGTGCATGTGTTCTGAGTAGTGGAGAAGTAAAAGATAAGCAAGCTTATGGTAGTGCAATTTTCATGAGTTGAATTGAGTGTAATACCTACCTTTTAAACACTTGAGAGATTGAGAGTGAATTCTGTGAGGATCTATCATTCTTTACTCATGCTTTTCAATTGAAGTATCCTTGCTTGTTGATTTAAGATGTGAAGATGTGTTACCTCATAAATGTTTTGATCACTTGAATTATCAATTGCTCTTCATTCTTAAATATTATTAGAAATTGAGTCTTTTAGAATGTTTAACTTTTGAGTCTGTTTTATTTTATTTTTGTGTGTTTTGCCCAGGAGTGCAAAAAGCTAAGTGTGGGGGAATTTGATGTTCACATATTTGATGCATTAATAAGCCTTCATTTTTAGTCATTTACACTCTCCGTGCACTTAATAAATTAAGTTTGGTTATGTTTTGTATGTTTTAAACTCAAAATAGATTTAATTGAATTTTTCAGCATGATTTATGTCTTACACTAATTCTGTATTTGGGTCATATCTTGGGCTGTAGGTAGATTTTTAAGGTGAATCTTATGTCATTTTAAAGATGAGAGAGAGCTCTACAATCTTCATGAAGACATCAAAGACTCAATCACACGTTTGGATGGCTCAAATTGGCATTGAATCAAGAACTAAAGTGCTGCTCCTGGCAGAATGACCTATGCATACTGTTCATTATACTGCTCATGGTGAAAGTTGTAGAATGGGCTGAAATTTTGATGGTTGATAGTTAAGACTCAAATCTACAACTTTCATGTTGTACACTTTTTCCGATTCAGAATCCTTGGAGGTGATATTGGGCTTGGAAGTCAGAACAGAGGAGCTGCGTTTGGACCTGAGCAGTGTGCAGTAAATTGAACATATCTGGAGCTATGGAAGTGATATTGGGCTCAAACCAAAGCCATTTGAAAGCTAAGATCCAGACCTAAAATCTTCATGAAGACCATTTGGCTCAAAAATGACGAATGCAATGACTTCAGAGCTGCATGATTTCGGAGACAAAGAATCTCCATAATTTTCCACTCACCAAAAGTCATTCAACATTTTCCACTCATCCACCTACTCCATTCATCCACCTACTCCACTCAACCACCATGACTCAGCCCCCTTTTGACATTTTGTACCTCTAAACCCTCTATAAAAGGGAGGTTATGCAGATCATTGTAGTATGTAGAGCTTTTATGTAGAAGTGTTGTTATAATTAAAGTTTTAGTATTTCATTTTGGAGAATTCTCTTCTTCTCTTCCTCTCCTTCTCTCTCTTTGTTATTTTCATTTTATATGGTTGTTGAAGGTTCTCCAATGGTGATGGCTATGGAGAGCTAAACTTCTTTAATCAATCCAAGAGATTGACAGTCTTGATGATTAATCTTGAGATTTTGTTTTAATTGTTATACGTTCATCTATTAATCAAGTTTCTCTTTCTCTTCTTCTCTTGTTTAAATTCTGATTTAATGCTTAATTTGATTGGAATTTGCATATGTTAATTGCGTAATTGTCATACGTCAAGAGATGAATTCAGAGGTTAAATAATTTATTAAAGGTATTTGATGAAATATTTAGCTTGGTTGGATCTTGATTTTTAAGTTAATTTGGGTTTTGGATAGATGCTTAATTTGTCTAACCTTAATTAATTGAATTCTAGAAGCGTTTCTAGTAGAAGATACATGGATCATTGAGAGGCGTCTTGATGTGATCTAAGACCAAGGATTTGGTTGATAGTTGAACGGATTTATAAAGATCAAGGATGGATTAAAATCAAGATTTGTTAATTCTCTTGGATTGGTTGTTTTCTCAATCTTGTTTACTCATTTTAATTATTCTTTGTTATTTAATCTTGCAAAACTTTTCCCCCCCTATTTATTAACCTCTTAATCTGACTTCATAATTAGAGTGATCTACGGGCTCGACCTGGTGTTACCTTATGCTACAAGCAGTTTTGGTAAATCGGTTATAAATTGATTTAAATTTGATAATCTCGACTAGTGTCAGTATTCGAATAATTTTATTAAAAACATGTTTGTAGAAGCATTTTTAGAATGGTTGTATTCGAATGACTTTTGAAGTATTCGAATGCCTCTGTTAAAAAACATGAAAAACGCTTCTATGAACAAGATTATGTAAGATTAGAAAAACCACAATCTCTTTGATTATCAAAGGCTTATTAGAACTTTAATTTGGTTTGTAGAAAAAAAACAAGTTCTTAGATCTTTTGAGTTAAACACTGAGATATCCTATGAGAGCTCTGTACAAGAGAGATCCTAAGTCCTAAAGCTAAATTTGAACAACTTGGACTTGATCTTCTCATCATCTCATCATCTCCATATTTGTTATCATCAAAACTCATCATCAATGTTGCATGGTAATCACACATTTCCCCTCCTCCCAATACGCAGCTACTGTTCACTCATCTTCCTCTCTTCTCTTTTCACTCCACAGCAGCAATATCAATACCACCCACACCTCCATTTTGTTCTTAAAATCGTCACACTCCTTGCACCATCTTTGTGTTTGGAGGACCACCATCTTTGAGGGAGTCATGTTCAAAGTTTTGCCATTTTCTTCATCTTCATTCTCTTACATCTTTGAAGCTTAAAGGTTGGAGCTTTAAGGTAAAGCTCTCAGCTTTCTCTTCCTCTCTTATCATTTTCGTAACCCACGGTCATTTTGGTGACCATGGGTATCCATTTCAATATTGGGTTCTGATTTTTTTAAGTTTGAATGTTCAAGGACTTCCAAGAAGCCGAACATGAAATTTTGACCAAAAAGGAGCAGCCTTTCTTTGTGCTTCTCTAAGGTAAGAGGAAAACACTCCTCCTCAACCTCTTTTAGCATTTAGGAACGTTGTCTGTGCTTGTTATTGAGGGTCATCCTTTGTTTGCATGTTGTTTGTGATGTATGTGTGCTATTTGATTGTTTTTGTGTGTTTTGATATATCTGAATGAATTGGAACGTATAATATGGAAAGAAATGACGTCCGATTGGTTCTCGGATGGTCACGGTTTTGAGCCCAGAAAGTGGGAATTTTATATGAAAAATAGTAATAATTTGAACTTCTGACCATGCCCGTCAAATTTAATCTTCAGGCCAAACCCGTCGAGTAGAGTTTCTGACCACTTAGGAGAGAAACCTCTCCAATGCCAAATCCGTCGAATAGAGTTCCTGACCACTTAGGAGAGAAACCTCGAATAGAGTTCCTGACCACTTAGGAGAGAAACTTCTCCAATGCCAAATTCGTCGAGTTTGGACTTCTGACCCTTAAGCACAATGTCAATATCCGTCGAGTTTGAATGTCAATATCCGTCGAGTGATATATCCGTCGAGTAGAGTTTCTAACCACTTGGGAAAGAAACTTACCCAATGTCAATATCCGTTGAGTTAGAATGCCAAATCCGTCGAGTAGAATTCCTGACCGTTCAATAGAGAAACTTACCCAATGTCAATATCCGTCGAGTTTGAATGTCAATATTCGTCGAGTGATATATCCGTCGAGTAGAGTTTCTGACCACTTGGGAGAGAAACTTACCCAATGTTGAGTTTGAATGTCGATATCCGTCGAGTGACATATCCGTCGAATTTGAATTTCTGACCATTTTGTGTCTTCATCGGTTCAACACTTGGAAGCTTTCTCCAACGTCAACACCCATCCGTCGAAAATAGGATTTCTGCTAACCTTCTAGTGTATTCGACAGTTTTTGATCCCCATTCGACAAAATCTTCATTCGACAGCAAATGATTTATTGCCATTCTTGTGAAATAATGATCTCCCGTCTCTCTTCAATCAGCCATGTTAATTTTCGTCAAAAGGTAGCTTCAATTTTATACTAAACACATTGCCTCCATCGAATTTAAGAGTGTAGTTTATCACCTAACACCTAGGAATTAAATTAGTGGTATTGCTGGTGATTCCGGCCGTGTATTTTCCTGGACTCAAGACTTTTGAACTAATAAAAGCATATTAATCGTAAATAATTGGATGACTAGAAACTAATTAGGGATTCATAAACAGGGAAAAATAAGGAACGTGAGCATGTCTTACAACTAGTGAGAATTTTGAGTACAGAAAGAACATGAGTATGGGTGAGGTTGTGAGGAACATAATGAACCTAATGGTTGACTTCTATTATGACTATGAATGGGATTGTGGTTATCCTTAAAATGTGTTGTTGGCTTGATGTGGATCTGTGAATGGGATCAAATCCTGTTGTTAAATCAAATGACATGCATTTGAAGCATGATTGACCTAGTTGTCATGAGGAGCATGATTGAGTCATGCATTGCACAAAAAGAAAGAGAATGTCTGTTGGACTTTGTTAAGACCTTTAGCCTAGGAGTTGAATCACACCTTAGTACGGGTGCGAATAGACAAGTGGGGTCCTATAGTTGACCTTGAGGGCGTCAGGGCGTGGGGACCTCGCAATGGATAGTTAGTAGCTCTTCTGTCCGTGGGGTAGACCAATATACACGCACTGACGATCCTGACTGGCCACAGTCCTATATCGAGATCTTGTGGGAATGCCACTGTATAAAGCCTTATTGTGCAAAATGACTGATGATGTTCTGGAAAGCACTTGTTGTATGGCTGACAAGATACTGGCATGTCTCCCTGATCATTCTCTCCGAATGTTGTGTCTAGCTTCATGGAGTAGGATTTTGACTTTGTATGCATGTGCATAATGAGTCCATGAATTATCTGACATTTATGATTATTATAATTTGGAATTGTTGTCTTACTGTTATATATATATATGTCTGGAACTGCTTATTTGTTCATTTATGCTATTTAATGCTATGATTATTATTTGGAAATGCTATGTGGGCGCTTTGCGCCGTGTTGTTTCTTGTCGCTATAATTGGTAATGATGGTAGGATGTCTTACATCTTTTTTGTACTTTTCTTACTCTATGTCAATTTTGGTTAAAGATTGTAAGTAGGAACTAGGTTGGATTCCATTGGATTTTATTGGTTTGACCCACTATATCTGGTGATGTCGTCGCGAAGGGAGTTATATTGAGTTCGTTCGAACTGTGTTCACTGGTTGTGCCAAGACTTGACGAGTCGACTGGACCAACAAGCTTATGCGATATATTGGGGATCTGACTTTGACCATGAAGAGGACTGCGATTGAAGACCTTACTCTGTATTTCTCACTACACCGGTGAGTCCGGAGTTGTCGCACGCACTCGGGATTCTGTGGAGTGCCCAACTCCTTAGTTGTGGATATGATGTGGGTAGTTTATATTTTACTTTGCATTACCTATATAAAGTGAGTTTTTGGGTATAGGTATGTTTTGAGATGATTATCCAGACTTAAAGGTTGTAAATTGAGTACATCTTATAATTCATATTTTAATTAGTTGTATATGTAACTAATCATTCGTGGCTCCTATTTTCCTCATATGAGAAATGATTAATATTTTTGTAAAGTTTGTTATTTGACAATGTTAGCACACCGACATTTAGTGACCATGACATAATGACGATTGTGCTGTGATTATTAAATCGAGGGGTGTTACATTAAGGTGGCGTCAGAACTCAGTTCATCCTGTTGAGCCGGGGTATGAACTGACTATGCTTAGACATGTTAGAAGTTCTTAGTATGTTGTGTACTTCCTTGTCTTTTGAATTGAGATGTTAGGAAAGGAAAACATAGCTTGCCATAGGTTGAGTGTTGGTAGCTACTGTTACACAGTTACATGATATTGAGTACTGGCCCACTCAATGTGTAATGTTCTGTGTCTACAGGAAACTATGACTTCACCTAGGCGTATTAAGGTAGTAGGAGTTCTTTAGAAAAAAGCTCAGCCGGTATGACTGAACTTGTTTAGGATTTGTCTGCATTTTCACCCTTGCGTGTTGTGTGACTTCTTGTGTTTGGTTTCCGAGAGGAGACATTATTGTTTGAAATGGTTACTTCTTGTCTCCATTGTTCCTGATTGTCTATTTTCGAAGGAAGGTAATGGCTCGTGAAAGATGTATGCGTAGGAATGTGGGACGCAACACCGGAGCAATGGATGCGACTATGGAAACAATGCAAGGAATGACTGGCGTAACAGTACAACCGGATCAGAAGACCGCACAATAGCAGGAATTAGAAGTCGAGCTTCAGAATTTGTTGGGAGAAAGTCATTTTTTGGGTAATTCTGAACTACCTAAGTTCCAAAGGAGGAACAAAAGGATGATTAATCAGTTTAGGCGGAAATTGTATTCGCAACAACCGAAGGGACAACAGCAACAACAAACGTTGAAGGGGAGTGCGAGTGGTAGCAAACCCAATCCAACTGTGGTACCGTTATTAGGGTGTAAGAAGTGCGGAAAGGACCACTTCACGAGGGACTGTAAGATTGAAGGAAGAATTTGTTTCAAGTGCAGAAAACCAGGACATGTGTCAAGAGATTGTGCTTTACATGAGACAAAGCCTCCATATGCGATCAAAAGGATAATCTGCTTCAAGTGTGGAAAGGACCATTTAACAAAGGATTGTACGATCGAAGGAATAATTTGTTTCGAGTGTGGAAAGCCAGGGCATGTGGCGAGAAATTGTACCTCGCATAGGACAAAGCCTTCCGTTGGAAATGTATGTACTTTAAGATCTCATGAAGAAGGGAAAGTTAATTCTTCCACCCAGACTAAAGACAGAAATGAAGAAAGGGAATGAGCTCCAGTGGATGACCCTGTGACTTCATTGTGTAGTTCCGGGGGTAACCTGTTTCTTTATGAAGTATGACTGTATGAGCCTATTAAGGTTGTTTGAACCTTCGTCATCTTTTGACTAAGTTATTCTACTTCTGCTACTAAGAACTTGTTGATGGTAGCGAAGTTGTTTAAATTATCCTATGACTTGTTAAAGACTAAATCCTTTTGTTGATCTGATTTGTTTATTCCTTTTACAAATTGGATGTAATGTTAACAAAAGGGATTGGTTATCTTCTAGCCATATTCTGTTGAAATGTTCCAATGAAATTCTAAGAGTTCGTTTATGGAATTACGTTGTCTGTGTATTTATTTTCTTTCGACTCGAATGATACTATTCTCGTTTGTAAGCCTGCTCTCGTTGCAACAAGTTTATTAAAAAAAAAAAACTATCCTATCATTGTTAGAAATTGGAACCCTTTTTCCAATTCAATCATCTACTTTCTTCATGAATAGGCTTGATCTCAGGAAAGGGATTGATCGTTTTCAAAACGGGTCTCGTCATTCGATTTCAACGGAAACTTAGTGTTTCTTGAGACAGAAATTCCCTAGATGTGAATCCATGAAACTCACTCCTAAGTTTTATTGGACCATATCATACTCTTTGTTAGGCGGGTCCAGTGGCAAATCAAGTGACTTCCCTATTTTTCTTTCTAACCTTTATAACGTTTCTAGTATACTTCGATTGGGTAAATGTGTTCCCGAACCTGAACCATAACCATGTGCTACGTGTAGCATGATTAAGTGAGAACTTACCCTATGAGACATTTGCTCGAATCAAAGGAAGATGGGTTGGCAAATCAATTGAAGGACGCCGCTATTTTCTCCAAGATCATTTTAGGTTCTCAACTATCATCAAGATCACTTGAGAGAAGGGTATATTTCCAAGGCAACTTTCTCTGACACGTAGTGAACACCATGGGTATATCATAAGGTTGTTCTATGTAATGAACGCTTCGGTAGTACTCACCGACTACACAAACAAGACCTTTTTTTTCCTATTGAGATAGAATTATCGTGTAGTTCTTCAAATTCTGAAGAAGAATTGGGAGTTACGCTAGACGCCGTCCAAGTGCGAATTTCGGTTTGAGGCAGTTTAACTTTTGAGTCAAGTGATCTTTAAAAGGAGGAATTATTGGGGATCCGTCGCAAGTTGGAGCAGTTCTTCAATGGGACAGATCAAAGATTGTAATGCAGATTCGTAACTTTATAGGATCAGCTGGTTAATACGGGAGACTCGTCGCAGAATTTTCCAAGTGGCAAGACTTCTCATCTAACTCATGCATTAGAGTCAAGTTTGTAGGATTAGTGTATATAAGGAAAGATTTTCAAGAATTGAAGAGACACTCGATTTCTTCGCTAAAGATGATTTTGCCTAATCCCTACGAACTTTTTGGATGCCTAGTGATGCTTCGCATTGGAATTTTAGAACGCGTGCTTGACCAGAAATAGAAGGAATGATAATGTACGCTTTGAGACAATCGAGGATACATAAGAAGGATTACCTTACATCAACTCAGAGTTAGCTTCGTAGTTGCACTAAAGATCTGGAAGTATTTTCTACAAGGAGAAATTTTCAATGTCTTTAGTAATCTTAAGAATCAGAAATATTTTGTCCTATTGGAATAAGTTGAAAATGAGGCAGAGATGATGATTAGAAGTTCCGAAAGGTTTTGACTTTTTCGTTTTAGTATAAATCCCAAAAGAGGCGAATGTCGTAGCAAATGCCTTAAGAAGAAAATACGCTTAGTTGTCTACTAAGTGAGCAAGAAGAATAAGTTCGATAGAGCCACTCCACGATGTACAGTTGTTTGGAGAGTTGGCTGTTGGATGGCTAAAGGCTCAAGAGCGTAGAATCTCTTATTGATCGGCCTATGACGTCAACACGTTTTTGCCCGTTAATATAAGATACTCAGTGGAAGGAAGCAACCTTATTGCCAGTAATTTGGATTGATGCAGCTGAAGATATAAGACGAGAACTAGGAGACGAAATGAAAGAAACACAGTCGCGTTTGTTCTAAGATATGATGAATTTCGAGGACGAAATTCCTTTTTAGAAGGAGAGTGTTGTAACATCCTAAAAATTATTTATTTCATTATAAATGATCATTTTATAATATTTATGATTTTTAGGAATTTTTGTGGATTTTTCTGGAAATAATGAATATTTTAATATATTCCTCGTTTTGCGTATGCACTGAGCGGAGCCGGGATAACGAAATGTTTTCCCTGAGGCTAGTAAGCCTTGAACTATCAACGTGTCGACAGGGGATCTTACTAAACCCGAGGCCGGGCACAGTTTGCGAGGTTTGCATTTTTCGAGGCTTTATCTGCTAGATAAAATCGCGGTATCATAAAATTATCAGATGAATAATAAAATATTATTTTCATCACTTGTAATTTTATTCACTGAGAAAATAATTCTACAGTGTAATTAATCATCTGTCAGATGTATTTAATCAAGAAGACAAGCTTACTATACACTTTATCGAGAAGCGCGCGAAGCTTCTCAAGGAAGCTTCATCCAACCACTTTTTCTCTCTCTTCCCATTTTTGTGCAGCACGTTTGACTATAGGGGGAGCCTATTTCATTTTCTTTCACACATTTCCCCTCCTCCCAATACGCAGCTACTATTCACTCATCTTCCTCTCTTCTCTTTTCACTCCACAGCAGCAATATCAATACCACCCACACCTCCATTTTCTTCTTAAAACCGTCATACTCCTTGCACCATCTTTGTGTTTGGAGGACCACCATCTTTGAGGGAGTCATCTTCAAAGTTCTGCTATTTTCTTCATCTTCATTCTCTTACATCTTTGAAGCTTAAAGGTTGGAGCTTTAAGGTAAAGCTTTCAGCTTTCTCTACCTCTCTTATCATTTTCGTAACCCACGGTCATTTTGGTGACCATGGGTATCCATTTCAATATTGGGTTCTGATTTTTTTAAGTTTGAATGTTCAAGGACTTCCAGGAAGCCGAACATGAAATTCTGACCAAAAAGGAGTAGCCTTTCTTTGTGCTTCTCTAATGTAAGAGGAAGACACTCCTCCTCAACCTCTTTTAGCATTTAGGAACGTTGTCTGTGATTGGTATTGAGGGTCATCCTCTGTTTGCATGTTGTTTGTGATGTATGTGTGCTATTTGATTGTTTTTGTGTGTTTTGATATATCTGAATGAATTGGAACGTATAATATGGAAGGAAATGACGTCCGATTGGTTCTCGGATGGTCACGATTTTGAGCCCAAAAAGTGGGGATTTTATGTGAAAAATAGTAATAATTTGAACTTCTGACCATGCCCGTTGAATTTAATCTTCAGGCCAAATCCGTCGAGTAGAGTTTCTGACCACTTAAGAGAGAAACCTCTCCAATGCCAAATCCGTCGAATAGAGTTCCTGACCACTTAGGAGAGAAACCTCTCCAATGCCAAATCCGTCGAATAGAGTTCCTGACCACTTAGGAGAGAAACTTCTCCAATGCCAAATCCATCGAGTTTGGACTTCTGACCCTTAAGCACAATGTCAATATCCGTCGAGTTTGAATGTTAATATCCGTCGAGTGATATATCCATCGAGTAGAGTTTCTGACCACTTGGGAGAGAAACTTACCCAATGTCAATATTCGTCGAGTTAGAATGCCAAATCCGTCGAGTAGAATTCCTGACTGTTCAATAGAGAAACTTACCCAATGTCAATATCCGTCGAGTTTGAATGTCAATATTCGTCGAGTGATATATCCGTCGAGTATAGTTTCTGACCAATTGGGAGAGAAACTTACCCAATGTCAATATCCATCGAGTTTGAATGTCGATATCCGTCGAGTGACATATCCGTCGAATTTGAATTTCTGACCATTTTGTGTCTTCGTCGGTTCAACACTTGGAAGCTTTCTCCAACGTCAACACCCATCCGTCGAAAATAGGATTTCTGCTAACCTTTTAGTGTATTCAACAGTTTTTGATCCCCATTTGACAGAAAATGATTTATTGCCATTCTTGTGAAATAATGATCTCCCGTCTCTAGTCAATCAGCCATGTTAATTTCCGTCGAAAGGTAGCTTCAATTTTATACTAAACACATTGCCTCCATCGAATTTAAGAGTGTAGTTTATCACCTAACACTTAGAAATTAAATTAGTGGTATTGCTGGTGATTCTGGCCGTGTATTTTCCTGGACTCAAGACTTTTGAACGAATAAAAGCATATTAATCGTAAATAATTGGATGACTAGAAACTAATTAGGGATTCATAAACAGGGAAAAACAAGGAACGTGAGCATGTCTTACAACTAGTGAGAATTTTGAGTACAGAAAGAACATGAGTATGGGCAAGGTTGTGAGGAACATAATGAACCTAATGGTTGACTTCTATCATGACTATGAATGGGATTGTGGTTATCCTTAAAATGTGTTGTTGGCTTGATGTGGATCTGTGAATAGGATCAAACCCTGTTGTTAAATCATATGACATGCATTTGAAGCATGATTGACCTAGTTGTCATGAGGAGCATGATTGAGTCATGCATTGCACAAAAAGAAAGAGAATGTCCGTTGGACTTTGTTAAGGCCT
The DNA here is from genome assembly GCA_029884595.1 of Ormosia semicastrata. Lineage (NCBI taxonomy): Eukaryota > Viridiplantae > Streptophyta > Magnoliopsida > Fabales > Fabaceae > Ormosia > Ormosia semicastrata. The sequence goes on along the minus strand of JAQQTO010000050.1, from coordinate 536,134 downwards.
TTAGCCTAGGAATGAATCACACCTTAGTGCGGGTGCGAATAGACAAGTGGGGTCCTGTAGTTGTCCTTAAGGGCGTCAGGGCGCAGGGACCTCGCAATGGACAGTTGGTAGCTCTTCTGTCCATGGGGCAGACTGATACACACGCACTGACGATCCTGACTGGCCACAGTCCTATATCGAGATCTTGTGGGAATGCCGCTGTATAAACCCTTGTTGCGCAAAATGACTGATGATGTTCTGGAAAGCACTTATTGTATGGCTGATGAGATACTGGCATGTCTCCCTGATCATTCTCTCCGAATGTTGTGTCTAGCTCCATGGAGTAGGATTTTGACTTTGTATGCATGTGCATAATGGGTCCATGAATTATCTGGCATTTATGATTATTATAATTTGGAATTGTTGTCTTCTTGTATATATATATATATATATATATATATATATATATATATATATATATGTCTGGCCGCTTATTTGTTCATTTCTGCTATTTAATGCTATGATTATTATTTGGAAATGCTATGTGGGCGCTTTGCGCCGTGTTGTTTCTTGTCGCTATAATTGGTAATGATGGTTGGATGTCTTACCTCTTTTTTGTACTTTTCTTGCTCTATGTCAATTTTGGTTAAAGACTGTAATTGGGAACGAGGTTGGATTCCGTTGGATTTTATTGGTTTAACCCGCTGTATCCGGTGATGTCGTCGCGATGGGAGTTATATTGAGTTCGTTCGAATTGTGTTCACTGGTGGTGCCAAGACTTGACGAGTCGACTGGACCGACAAGCTTATGCGATATGTTGGGGATCTGATTTTGACCATGAAGAGGACTGCGATTGAAGACCTTATTCTGTATTTCTCACTACACCGGTGAGTCCGGAGTTGCCGCATGCACTCGGGATTCGATGGAGTGCCTAACTCCTTAGTTGTGGATATGATGTGGGTAGTTTATGTTTTACTTTGCATTACCTATATAAAGTGAGTTTTTGGGTATAGGTATGTTTTGAGATGATTATCCAGACTTAAAGGTTGTAAATTGAGTACATGTTATAATTCATATTTTAATTGGTTGTATATGTAACTAATCATTCGTGGCTCCTATTTTCCTCATATGAGAAATGATTAATATTTTTGTAAAGTTTGTTATTTGACAATGTTAGCACGCCGACATTTAGTGACCGTGACATAATGACGATTGTGCCATGGTTATTAAATCGAGGGGTGTTACATCTTACATCACTGTCCATGTAATGCCTTATATTTAACTCCCTCTAATTAACCAGATATTTCTGACTCTAATGATTTTTGTAGACTTTAAATGTTGCTCCATGCAGAAAATACCTCCATATTTTCAATGCACTACAATTGCTAATTCTGAGTTTGTGTAGAGTAGTCATTCTCATGTGCTATCGGTTGTCTTGAAGCAATACGCTACTACCCATTCTATTCGTATAAGCACACGCTCTAAATCCTAACATGACGCATCGTGAGACACCTCAAAAGGTTTGTTGGAATTTGGTCAGAATCATCGCTAGCGAAGTAGTCGAGTGTCTCTTCAATCCTCGAAAATCTTTCCTTATATGCATCAATCCCTACAAACTTGACTCTCTCGTACTAATCTTTTGATGAGAAGTCTTGCCATTTTGGAGAATTCTGTGGTGAGTCTCCCATATTAACCAGCTAATCCTATAAAGCTACGAATCTCTGTTACGGTCGTCGGTCTTTCCCATTGAAGAAATGCTTCGACTTTCGATGGGTTCACAGTAATTCCTTCCCTTGAGATCACGTGACCTAAAAGTTGAATTGCCTTATACCAGAATTCATACTTGGACAACTTCTAGTATATTTTCTTCTCCTTCTTCTGGATTTGAAGAATAACAACGAGAGGTTCGGTATGTTCCTCTGAACTTTAAGAGTAGATCAGAATGTCATCAACAAGGACAACGATAAGTCTGTCTCAACAGGGAAATAGATCCTATTCACGAAATCGATGAATACTACCGAAGCGTTCATTACACGGAACAGTATTACTAAATACTCGTAATGCTCATATTGCGTCTGAAAAGTTGTCTTGAAAACATCTTCTAACTTCAAACAAACTTGATGATAATCCTGAATACAAACTAATCTTGGAGATAACAACGACTTTCTTCAGTCGATCTATCAAACCATCTATCCTCGATCTTAACAGGAAATGTCTGAATTCAGGAACACATTTCCTCAATCAAAGTACACTAGAAATATTATAAAGGTTAGAAGGAAAAGATAGAGAAGTCACTTGATATACTACCGGACCTATCCGATGAAGAATTTGATATAGTTTAATAAAATTTAGGACTGAGCTTCATGGATCCAAATCTAGAAATCTCTGTCTCAAGAAACACTAAAGTTTGATTAGAACAATTTAACAGGACATAGTTGGAAAATAACCAATCCCTTTTCAAAATCACATCAAATTTACGAAGAAAGTAAACAAATCCAATCAACAGAAAAGATTCAGTCTTTAACAGGTCATAGGATAATTTAAACCACTTGCCTATCAACAATAGGTTCTTAGTAGCCGAAGTAGAAATAACTTAGTCAAAAGATGACGAATACACAAACGGCCCTAATGGACTCATCCAGTCATGTGTCATAAAGGAATGGGTTACCCCCCCCCCCAAAATTTTACAGTAAAATCACAGGGTCATCTATTGTAGTAAAATCTCCCTCGTTTAGATCTTCAGTCTAAGATACTTTCGCTTCACTTGAGGAATTAACTCTCCCTTCTTCATGAGATTTTGAGGCACATACATCTCTAACGGAAGGCTTCATCCTATGCAAAGTACAATTCCTAGCCACATGTCCTAGCTTTTTGCACTTGAAACAAATTATTCCCTCGATCGTACAATGCCTTGTTAAGTGGCCCTTTTCGCACTTCTTACATTTTGGTAAATATACCACAGTCGAATTGGATTTACTACCACTCACACCTCCTTCATGCGTTTGCTGTCGCTGTTGCTCCTTCGGTCGTTGTGTGTCCAATTTTCGCTTACGCCGATTGATCTTTCTATTATTCCTCCTTTGGAACCTAGGTAGTCCAGAGTTACCCCAAAATTGACTTTCTTCCATCAAATTCTAAACCTCGACTCCTAATTCCTGCTACCGTACGTTCTTCTGATCCTGCTGTGTTGTTACATCACTTATTCTTTGCATTACTTATGCTACCACAGTCATATTATCATCGTCACTCCCCGCATTTACACGCTTACGTCTACCCCGAGCCATTGCCTCCCTAACTGCTAAACCCGAAAGACTCTAACTTGAGCTCCTTCATTCTGCCTTCTATGGTGCTATCTCCTGTAAGTCTTTAACTTCCATGCAGCTCCTTGAACCAAACTTATGCCAGATACTCTTTTCCCAAGAAAATCAGTTTTCCAAAACCTCTTGGATGCCTCAGTCCACAAACCTTACAAGTGCTATTTAACTACCATTTTTCTAACCCCTTGGCTCAAACAATTCTAGAGGTAACACAACAAGGGTGTAAATGCAAACAAATCCTAAGCAAGTTCAGTCATACCAACTAAGCTTCTTACTAAAAGAACTCCTATTCCCTTAATACGCCTAGGTGAAGTCATAGTTTCCTGTCTACATAGAACATTACACATTGAGTGGGCCAATACTCAATATCATGTAACTATACAACAGTAGCTACCAACATTCAACCTATGGCAAGCTATGCCTTCCTTTCCCAAACATCTCAATCAAGAAGTAAAGAAGTGCACAACATACAAACAAACTTCTAATATGTCTAAGCATAGTCAGTCCATACCCCGACTCAATAGGATGAACTACTCTGATACCACCTAATGTAACACCCCTCGATCTAGTAACCACGGCACAATCGTCATTATACCACAGTCAATAAATTTTTGGCATGCTACAACTCAAATAACAATTTTTCAAACTTTAATCATTGTGCATATAAAGAAAATATGAGCCACGAATGAAATATGTTTATCATATAGCTCCCAAAATACAATCACTAAATGAAAAACATTAAATATATATATATATAGACAATGAACACAAGGTACTATTAACATAAAAACGTAGCACTTACATACCTAAATAACAAAAGACAAGTACCAAAGCACAAAAGGGTAAGTAGTAACCCCGGGATAGGTACCGCCTGTGGACAGAGCCACTACCCTTATACACAATGAAATGTTCGGTGTCTTAGTCGATCCACCAGGCATCAATGCCCCCATGAAGCTGCACCTGCACGTAACTAAGGAAATCTCGTCTCAACGCCATCACAGGAATTAGAAAGCCAACTCAACCAAAACTAACCAATTCAACCGTGTCCCCTTCACAGCCTTTATCGAACACAAAATAAAATGAGATAATACATCAAAGAGGTGAGATATCCTACATCATTACCAACATGGCAGCAAAGGAACATAACATGAATGACGTAGTCATTCCATACATACAGATATTACAAATATATTCAAGTTATCAATTGCATAGATATCATCAGAAAGCATATTCCATAATATTATAAATATTAATAGTACTATAACAACAGATATCCACCATAGATATATAAATAATATTCATGTCTCCATAATATGTATGTTGACTATGCCATGACAATATGTGAACTGACAATGCATATGCACAATGCGTATGCTGACTATCCTCATGTACAATGTACTCATTTCCTACTCCATCGAGCTAGACTCAAAGTTTTCAGAGATGAACGTCCCAGAAGATCTGTCCCTGCTAAATAGATAGTCTACATCGGGCCACAAAAAGTAATAGTGCCTTATCGGGCTGCCAGTGCGTTGCAACAATGTTCACAGCCAGGGGTATACAATGTGATAACATGATCACGAGTGAATCATTGCGCCCTGACGTCCCCTATAAGTCTATTCAAGACCCCACTATCCTGTAAGTTCTCGTTCACTCCTAGGCATAAAATGCCATAATTGTATAATGCACAAATGCATATTTAGCAAGATCAACCCTCTGTGGTACCATTCCCAATGGTATCAAAGCAATCGTCTATACAATTGTTTTAATGTTTTCCAATCAGTGATTGTATTTTAGGAGCTATGTGATAAACATATTTCATTCGTGGCTCATATTTTCTTTCAATGCACAATGATTAAAGTTTGGAAAATTGTTACTTGAGTTGTAGCACGCCAAATATTTAGTGATTGTGGTATAATGACGATTGTGCCGTGGTTACTGGGGTGTTACAATTGACATTATAAAACATGAGTTTTAAAATTATCTTTTCGATGATTGTCATCGATTTATCAAATAATAAAGACACAAGGCACAAGAACTGGAAAATAGACTGTTCATAAAAAAAAGTTCATTACATCCTTAAGTACATTATTTCATAATCCAAAAAATATAAAACTCAAGTACTCCAAGAAATGAACATACATGTATTTCACTACCAAACGAAAACTGAACCTAATCCAAGTCTCAACACTAGAAGAACAGGGTCCTACGCCTGATCTTCAACTAGATCCCCTTCGGGATCCCTAGCAGACAAAGTCCCCAGTCGGGGCGTATCACGATAGGCAGAAATCCAAGCAGTCGACTCCACAAGGTCCCCTCTCAAGGAAGCTTTCCAAGAGGCACGCAAAATAGCTACATCCACCATGAAAGTAATGGTGTCGTGCTGAGCCCTGCTCCAAATCAAAGTGACATCTCTGTCATACCGAACGTACCTCGTATCCCAATGGACACTCCACGCTTCGGTGCCCTCGTGAAACTGCGGCCTAATGAAACCTCACAGATCTTGCCTCACCGCTAATGCAGTCTTACAGACATAAAAATAAGATAGAAGCAGACAGAAAATACGATGAAAGAGGTGAGATCCTCTACATCAATACCATCAGGCAGCAAGGAACGCAACGAAAGACAATGATGCCTTTCACACACAACAACATCAAATAATATCAGGCATAATCATATCAATACATAATATTCATAGAATAATAAACATAATTTTGTCAATATAGGATTATTATGGAACAACAACATAATCATGTCAATATTGATAAGTAACTCAGCAATATACATCAAGACATATATGCATATGTATAAATCATACCGCCATGACGGATATGTTGACCATGTATATGCACAATGCGTATGCTGACCATCTTTGTTTACAATGTACTCAATTCCTACTCCATGGATCTAAACACAAAATCAGAGATGAGCGCTCCAAAAGATCTGTCCCCCCTCAAAAGACAGTCTACGCCGAACTATGAAAAGCAATAGTGTTTGTCGGGTCCTCGTCGTGCATTGCAATGGATCACCACGGCCAGGGGTATACAATGTGACAAACAGGTCACTAAATGGATCACTACACACGGACGCCCCCTGAGATCCATCATGGATCGCACTATCCTGTAAGATCTCGATCACTCTTTAGGCATAAAACGCCACAACAGCCATAATTGTATAATGCTCAAATGCATATTCAATGACATCAAACTACCATTGTACCATTCCCAATGGCAGTAAAATAACCGTCCATAAAATTTTTCCATACCATTTGTATCCATGACATTATATAACCGTCCATACGACTACATAATATCACTAATATCTAGGTTTCTTATAATAACCAGTCCCATCTGACTCGCTCGTCTATCTAATGTTTCTGGTTATAAAAGCAAACCACATCTGACTCGATTGTCTACCTGATGTTTCTGGGTCCAGTACTTCATTTTCAAAGGCACACTGCCAAATGTATGCTATCACAGAGGACTTCAATCATGCATATTTCATGAATCATGCATGCTTTCACAAAGTAATCTCAATTGTGCAAATTCAAGAGTCATCATTTATGTAATACAGTAATCTTACTGTTACTTTCAATTATGAGATACCTTCATTAACTAATATTCTTCCCAATATTTGCATTGTTCTCATTTTAAAAACCCCTTTTCATCCTTAATATTATAAATCCTTAATTAAACTCCTTGATTATCTAGTCAACCGGATTCACCACTAATGATTCATGTCCCATTATTCCAATTATTCTCAATTTATTCCCATCAGTATTTCTAAAAGTTGGTACTCCTCAAACCATAACATTATGATCATCTTCCCTTAATTCTAAACATAGCCCCCCTTAAACTAGTCATTTGAGCTCCTCACAACCTCACCTACACTCATGTTCTTTCTTTGTCCAAACCTCACTCTAGGCTATAGGATAAAGTTATGTTCTTTGTTCTTTCCACATTATGAATTCCTATTTAGGTGTCTAGTCATTTAATTAACTAAGTTCTAATTTGATACAAAGTCTCATATTGAGTGCCCAATGAGGCCGTGAGCCATCAAGGGACTAGAAAACCCAACCATTTTTCACCAATCTCAGTTACACGGTCGTGACAAATTTCACGGCCTGCCCTACACGGCTGTGTCACATTACACGGCCTGGGCCATGTACTCCTCTGGAAGGACTTGAAAACATGTGAAAACCTGAACTACCTGATTACACGGCCATGTAACATTACATGGCCTGGGCCATGTAACATTACATGGCCTGGGCCATGTAACATTACATGGCCTGGGCCATGTAACATTACATGGCCTGGGCCATGTAACGCTCTATCTTGTGTGAGCTGTGTTTTCCAGTGTGAAACACAGCCTGGGCCATGTAAAGATACACGGCCCGTGGATCTTGCCCAGAAAACTTGAAAATATGCTTCCCCAAGCCTCCAAATCAAATAGGTACAAATCCATATACATATCCAAGCATTTAAGCATTTCAAATCCATCAAAATACACAACAAGCATTAAAAATCATATAACACATCCAAATCACAACATTACCAAAAATCACAAAAACAAGGTGAGCAGCCCACAAGTGGATTCCTCACCATCAACCCAAAAATGCATTCCTCACCACCATGAGTGGTTAATGAGGTTAATCTCCCTCTTACCTCAAGAGACCACAAAGAAAGCAAGCTCCTTGATGCCTCCAAGCAAGATTTCGTCCACCACCACCAAGAAAATCCTAAGATGGTCAAACTCAAGAGATCAACACCCAAAGCTTGAAAAGGAAGGTCCTTGATCACAATGGTGGCCAAGGGTCACGAAAATGAGAGGAGAAAAGGAAGAAAGTCAAGAACTTTACCTCAAAGTTTCAAGCGTTAAGCTTGATAGAAAATGGTGAAGATGGAGGAATGATGAGGTGTCCACCAAGGAAGAAAGCTTCAAGATGGTGAGGAAATTAATAGCCTAGGTTGGCTTAAGCAAGATAGCTTGATTGGTGTCGCAACCAGGATCGCGACGGGACGACCGAAAAAAATAAAAATCAATGGAGTCGCCACCAATGTTTATTTAAATTAGGAAAACATTAGAAAAACCATTTAATTAAGTAAACTGGTCTTTTGAAAATGAGTTTGGATTCGGGAGTCGATTACAGGTAGGGAAGGTATTAACACCCTACACTGCCCGTTCCATGAATGGTACCTTAAGTTAGTTGTGCAAGTTTTAATAATCTCAAATATATTTATTTTAACCCCTTTAAACAAAAGACTTTGTAATTATTTATTATTTATTATTTTTTTATTTTTTTTGAAAAGAAATAAAAGAAACAACCAAATTATGAAAATTTATTTTTTTGGCTTGACAGAAATGGATTTCTGCTCCTACGTATCTCCTAGTGCAATGGAGAACTCAAAGTCACGTAGTTCTTTAAAAAAATAAGTGTGTGTTGATTGACTTTAATTTTTTTTTAAAAGATTCTGAAAATTTGAATTAACAAGTCGTCGCGACTCTGTTAATCAAATCAAGGATTGAATAGGTGAAGCTCGCGTCACGCTAGAGACGTCACCCCTGAAATCATCAAGTTGTCACAACTCAGATGATTATATTGTATTTTATTTTAAAATGTTATAACTATTTTTTATTATATTACTTTTTATTTTTATCTTTTTCACTTTTTTTTATAAAAAAAAATTAAAAGAAAAGCCCATTAAATTAAAACTCATTACTCAAAACTATTTTTTCCAAAAGATAAAAAAATAAGAAATAAAAATAAAAGCAAAAACTTTACAAAACAAAACAAAATAGTAGCTTTAAAAAAATGAAAGGGCTGAGTAAAGGAGACAAAAAAAACTACTTTATGGAAATAAAAAAGTGCATTGCTTTTATTTATTTATTTATTTTTTAAAAAAGCAACTTTAAGAAGAAGATAAAAAAGGACAATCACGTGAAAGTTTCTGTCCAGAACTTACTCTTTTATTTTTTATTTTTACTTTCCTTTTTTATTAATTATTTCTATTCCAATGTAAAAAAAAAAAAAAAAAAAAGAAGAAGGTGAAGGACAACACGTGAAAGTACCTTCTGCCCAAAGTTTGTCTTCAACTTTTTTACTTTTATATGACAAAAAAACAACTGAAACGATGAAAGAACGAAAACTCATGCATTTTCAAATGAAAACTAGCAGAGGAGTAAAACCTCTGTTTTCTTTGGGAATAGGACGCACGAAGAGAAGTTCTACGGTGGACGATGGTCTGAGATGGTGTTGCCCGGATGGTGGCGCGAGGCAAGAACGAAGGTGGTGCGAAGGATGTTCAGGCTCGCGGGTCTCGGGGCAGAGAAGACCGCAGTTAGACGGCACGGCTGGGTGGTACGGCTGTGCAGATCTGAGGCGCGGTGGTGGTCATGTGATGCGCGGTGGCTCGGACCGGTGTAGCAGCGGCTTGGTCTCAACGTGGACGACGGAACGGTGGCTTGCAACGTGACTGTAGTATAGGCAGGGGGTTGCTAGCTTGGGATGGGGTAGTGTTGTTTTGGGAGTTGAAGGTGAGATGGCGATGACTCACTGAGTTGACTCGGTTGTAGGTGAGATGGTTGGTTAAAGGTAAGATGAAGATGGTAGTGAGTTGACTCGGTCTTGGGAGAGGGTTGTGTATGGGTGAAGGTTGAGGGTGGTGGTTTAAATGGTGTTTCACGATTGGAGGGTGGCGGGAAGGTGAGGGAATAGTTTGGAGGAAATGGTGGGGGTGGTTACGGTAGGTAGTCACAGTTTTGGGTGGAAATGGGTCTTTGAAGTTTGTTTGGTTGATGATGGGTAGAAGCTTGTGGATTGGAGAAGGAGATGAAGAAGAAAGCTTTTGCTGGGCAGTTAGTATGGTGGGAACGAAGTAGGGGTATGGTATGGTGTTGAGTTGTTGGCCGTGTTGATGGAGATGAGGAGATATGATATCTGAGAGCTAAGGTGTGGTCTCTGCCTGTTGGAAAAATCTCCCCCCTGCTTGCCTTCTCCCTTGTTCTTTTATCTGAAAAAACTGAGGCCTCTGTGTCCGAGGTGGAGAGGCTGCCAGGGTTGACCCAGCTTGGGTCACCATGGCATTCCCTCATTTGTGCTTGCTGCTCTCTGCTCCAAGCTCCCCCTTCTCCAATGCTTGCTGCCCCTTCCCCAAACCATGACAGGCAGCTCTCCAAGGAAAGCAGCATGCACAGGAGCCAGACTAATTCACAGTAGGAGAAAGCTACGTTTCAGCTTGTTGTTTTTTCTTATTGTTATTTATTCATTTTTTCTTGTAACAACATAAGGAAATCATATTTTATTATTTATTATTATTATTATTTTATTTTTTGTTTTGTTTGTTTGTTTTTATTTGTTTTTTGTTTGCACTAATAAAATAAACTAAAATGAAAACTGATCAAGAAAACAAAATGCTCACAACACTGCAATTAAACATTAATCCTTGATTAAGTGACAAATTTTATGGACAAAATTAGGTATCAACAGTTGCCCCCTTTGCTTTGCATTTAAAATAAATGGGAAGCAAAGGAATTGATTTAATTTTGTCCATAAAAAATTTCATTTCTTTTTCCTTTTTTTTTCTTTTTTTTTTTTTGGAAAACAAAATGACATAAAAGGTAATGGACATTAAACGAGAGAGAAAGTTCGCGGAGTCGGGCATCCGTCGAAACTGGACAAAAGGGTGAAAAGGCACAAAGCCTGTGGAGTCGAGTATTCGCCGAGGCTTGACAGAAAAACTTAAAGCAAAAGATAAAAAGCTTGCGGAGTCGGGTATCCGCTGAACCTTGACAGAAAACTTAAAGCAAAAAGACACAAAGCTTGCGGAGTCGGGTATCCGCTGAAGCTTGACAGAAAACTTAAAGCAAAAAGACACAAAGCTTGCGGAGTCGGGTATCCGCTGAAGCTTGACAGAAAAGAAAAAAGCTTACGGAGTCGGGTATCCGCTGAAGCTTAACAGAAAAGAAAAAAACTTAAAACGGAAAAGACACAAAGCTTGCGAAGTCGGGTATCCGCTGAAGCTTGACAGAAAACTTAAAACAGAAAAGACACAAAGCTTACAGAGTCGGGTATCCGCTGAAGCTTGACAGAAAAGAAAAAAGCTTACGGAGTCGGGTATCCATCCCGAAGCTTAACAGAAAAAAAAAAGCTTACGAGTCGGGTATCCGCCGAAGCTTAACAAAAAACTTAAAGCAAAAAGATAAAAAGCTTTATGAGTCCTGCATCCGCTGAAGCTTAACAGAAAAGAAAAAAGCTTACGAAGTCGGGTATCCGCTGAAGCTTAACAGAAAAGAAAAAGGCTCACAGAGTCGGGTATCCGCTGAAGCTTAACAGAAAAGAAAAAAGCTTACGGAGTCGGGTCTCCGCTGAAGCCTAACAGAAAAGAAAAAAGCTTACGGAGTCGGGTATCAGCTGAAGCTTAATGGAAAACTTAAAGCAAAAAGATAAAAAGCTTGCGGAGTCGGGTATCCGCTGAAGCTTAACAGAAAAGAAAAAAGAAAAAGCTTACGGAGTCGGGTATCCGCTGAAGCTTAACAGAAAAGAAAAACTTAAAACAGAAAAGACACAAGGCTTGCGGAGTCGGGTATCCGCTGAAGCTTGACAAAAAAGAAAAAGGCAATGGGCACAAGGCCCTGACTTACTTAGGGAGAGATGGGTACGAGGACCCGAAAACTAAAAAGTAATGGGTGCGGGGACCCAAAAACTAAAAGGCAATGGGTGCGAAGACCCGGAAACTAAAAGACAATGGGTGCGGGGACCCGGGAATTAAAAGACAATGGGTGCGGGGACCCAGGAATTAAAAGACAATGGGTGCGGGGACCCGGGAATTAAAAGACAATGGGTTGACTTTGTAAATGCATGTGATGCAGAGATGGTGCATGATGCAATGGATGCATGATGATGCAATGGATGTGATGCTTGAGGACAGTGCATGTGATGTTAGAAATGATGCAATGAATGCCCTACTGTAGGAATTCTCATGAACAAATTGAGTAGGCAATTTTTTTATTTTTTATTTTTTATTATTATTTTTTTTGCACTTCAGAGCTTTGATTGAGTCACTCTTAATTCCACAACCCTTAAGGACTTTATCCACAGCAGAATCAAGATTGAACAGTAACATTCATTGATTGGCCTTATGATTTGCCTGATGATTCTTACTTTTCTCATTAACTCTTGTTAGGATTTCATTGCGTTTCCCATGACCTTCGAGATTGTTAAAGCAAATCTAAATGCTTCTGTCATATTGTCACCTGCTTCACATCTCAATATAAAACTATCATAAAAAATGCATATTAAATCAACAATGGGTTGCGACAAAAAGGGATTATCATTATAGACAGGAAAAGTACAAGAAAGGCAGTACAAATGGGACTCGAATTGAAAAGGTTTACAAAAGAAATGTTGGAGCGGAATTTTCCAGCTCTTCCAGTGATGCTCACTTGAATGAACAGTGCTAATTTCCCATGTGCATAACCTTGAACATCCCCTTGCCTGTTTCAGAATATGATTTGACCCAGCTTTTACATATTGGGAGTGTCTCCTGACAAGACTTCGTATATTCAAACTGCCCCGGTTTGGCCCAGATACTCTCAAACTACCCCAATTTATGACTTGAGGTATGTTCACTTCTTCGGATATGTCAAGTACCATTTTTCAACCCTAACTTTTGCCTAGGTTGCTCTTCCGAGTTTTGAACCTAGCGGGTCGCTCTAACTTTTGCCTAGGTCGCCTTTTCAGGTTTTCAGCCTAGCGAGCCATTTTTCTTTTCCTTTTTTTTTTAAGCATAGTACATTTTGACTGCATCTGAATTTATAGGAAGTGGTAGATCTTCGCCATCCATGTTTGTGAGAATCAAAGCTCCTCCTGAGAAGGCCTTTTTTACGACATAAGGTCCCTCATAGTTTGGAGTCCATTTTCCTCGAAAATCCTTTTGAATGGGAAGGATCTTTTTGAGTACTAAGTCTCCTTCTTGAAACTGTCGATGACGCACCTTTTTCGCTTAGGCCTTCATCATTCTCTTCTGGTAAAGCTGACCATGACATAGTGCAGTTAATCTTTTTCCTTCAATGAGGTTCAACTGATCAAGTCGAGTCTGGACCCATTTGGCTTCTTCTAGTCCTGCCTCCATCAGCACCCTTAATGATGGGATTTCCACTTCAAAAGGGAGTACCGCTTCCATTCCATAAACCAAAGAGAAAGGGGTTGCCCCAGTTGAAGTACGAACGGATGTGCGATAACCATGCAGTGCAAATGGTAGCATTTCGTGCTAGTCTTTGTATGTTACAACCATCTTCTGGATGATCTTCTTGATATTCTTGTTTGCTGCCTCAACTGCCCCATTCATCTTCGGGCGGTAGGGTGAGGAATTGTGGTGCTCAATTTTGAAATTCTCACACATCTCTTTCATCATCTTATTATTCAGATTAGTGGCATTATCTGTAATAATCTTTCCTGGCAAGCCATAACGACAAATCAGCTCCCTTTTGACAAACCTGACCACTACACTCCTGGTGATATTGGCATAAGAAGCGGCTTCGACCCATTTTGTGAAGTAATCAATTGCAACAAGAATGAAGCGATGTCCATTTGAGGCCCTTGGTTCAATGGGTCCTATGACATCCATTCCCCACATCGAGAATGGCCAAGGTGCGTTAAAACATTCAGAGGTGCTGGTGGCATATGAACCCTATCAGCATATGTCTGGCATTTATGACACTTTTTCACATAGTTGAAACAATCGGTCTCCATTGTCAACCAATAGTACCCCGCCCTTAGTATTTTCCTTGCCATTGCATGCCCATTTGCATGAGTTCCAAAAGAACCTTCATGAACATCTTTGATGATCTTATCTGCCTCTGCTGCATCAACGCATCTTAGCAGCACCATATCATGGTTCCTCTTGTAAAGCACTTCCTCATTTAGAAAGAAACCCATTGCGAGTCTTCTGAGGGTCCTTTTGTCATTTTCTGAAGCATGTGGAGGGTACTCTCTGCTCTTGATAAAGCATTTGATGTCATGATACCACGGTTTCCCATCTGGTTCCACTTCTATCATTTGACAATATGCCGGTTGGTCACGACTTTCCATTTTTATAAGCGGCAAGTCCCTATCCTGACTTACTTTGAACATTGATGACAATGTGGCTAGGGCATCAGCCAACTGATTATCTTCTCGAGGGATATGATGGAATGTAACTTCGTCAAGTTGTTCAATCAACTTCTTGATGTAGGCATAATAAGGGATTAACTTGGCATCTCGAGTTTCCCATTCTCCCTTTAGCTGATGGATGACCAAGGCAGAGTCCCCATATACCTCAAGAACTTTTACCTTTGAGTCTACTGCTGCTTGGATTCCCATGGCACACGCTTTATACTCAGCTATGTTGTTTGTACAGTCGAAGCACAACCTAGCAGTGATTGGGATGAAATTATTTTCAGGGGAAATCAGTATGGCCCCAACTCCATGCCCCAGTGAATTGGAAGCTCCATCGAACAACAAAGTCGATTTTTCTTTTTCCGAGGGTTTTTCTTCTCTAAACAAAGCCATTACATCTTCATCAGGGAACTCACACTACATAGACCCATAATCTTCCACTGGTTGACTAGCCAAGAAATCTGCCAGAGCGCTGCCTTTGACCACTTTTCGCGTGACGTAGACAATGTCATATTCTGATAGCAAAACTTGCCAGCGTGCAATCCTCCCAGTGAGGGCAGGTTTTTCAAAGATGTACTTGATCGGGTCCATTTTGGACACTAACCAAATGGTGTAACACAACATGTACTGCCTTAACCGGTGGGCTGCCCATGCCAAGGCGCAACATGTGCGTTCCAACAATGAGTATTTTGCCTCATAGTTGGTGAATTTCTTACTCAAGTAATAGATGGCCTGCTCCTTTTTTCCAGTTTCATCATGCTGTCCCAGTACACAACCCATGGATTCATCCAACACAGTCAAGTACATGATGAGAGGCCTTCCTGGCACTGGAGGTACCAAAACCGGGGGTTCTTGCAGATACTGCTTGATCTTCTCAAATGCTACCTGACAATCCTCATTCCACTCTACTGTCTGGTTTTTACGCAACAACTTGAAGATTGGCTCGCATGTTGCCGTCAATTGGGATATAAACCTAGCAATATAGTTCAGCCTTCCCAAAAACCCACGAACTTCTTTTTCAGTGCGAGGAGCTGGCATCTCTATGATTGCTCGAACTTTGTCTGGATCAACTTCTATCCCTTTCTCGCTAACCACAAACCCCAAGAGCTTGCCTGATTTTACCCCGAAAGTGCACTTAGTAGGATTCAGTCTGAGCCTGAACTTTCTCAACCGTTCAAAGAGCTTTTGCAGATCGGTTATGTGATCTTCTTCTATTTTTGACTTTGCAATCATGTCATCCACATAAACTTCTATTTCTTTGTGCATCATGTCATGGAACAATGCCACCATCGCCCTTTGATAAGTTGCTCCGGCGTTCTTCAATCCAAATGGCATCACCTTATAGCAAAAAGTTCCCCACAGAGTGATGAATGTGGTCTTCTCCATATCTTCAGGCGCCATCTTGATTTGGTTGTATCCCGAGAAACCATCCATGAAGGAGAAAAATGCATGTTGAGCAGTGTTGTCCACCAAAACATCAATGTGAGGTAGAGGGAAGTTATCTTTAGGGCTGGCCCTATTCAAATCTCTATAGTCAACGCACATTCGCACCTTCCCATCTTTCTTTGGGACAGGGACGATGTTAGCAACCCATTGAGGGTACTTTGCAACAGCGAGGAAACCTGCATCAAACTACTTTTTAACCTCTTCTCTAATTTTTAGTGACATCTCTGGCTTCATTCGTCTCAACTTTTGCTTGACCGGAGGACATTCTGGTTTTAATGGCAATTTGTGCTCAACTATGCCAGTATCTAGGCTGCATATCTTGGTACGACCAGGTGAAAACATTACAATAATCAGATAAGAGCTTAACCAACTTGCTTCGCTCATTTTCTTTCATGGTAGTGCCAATTTTAACTTCTTTTTTATCATCCTCTGTCCCCAAATTAATCAGTTCAGTTGGTTCTTCATGGGGCTGAATTTTCTTGGCCTCTTGTTCCATTAATCTCATTAGCTCAGGAGAGGGTTCCCAATTGTCCTCATTATCCTCATCAACATGATTAACGGGATGGTCAAAATCATATAATGGGGTCATAGCACTATCATTTTCAAGAGAGTCACTTTCAGATCTGCATTTATTGGTGTCAACACAAGTAAAAAAAGGGTAATGAATAAAGGTTAATGAAATGGTTGAGCAAAAAGCTGAAAAAGAGAAATAGCAAGATAATCTGAAAATGCATTTATTGATAGTAAATATTGAAATGAAAACATGTGAGCCCGCTTTCACAACACATTATCCTAAAGCCTTGGGCAGAGCTAAAGGATTAGCATTACAAAATTACTTTGAATCAATTTCACAAGTCATGGGAAAATCAACGCTCTCCCAATTGTTGAGTTCTGCATCTGGGGAGCAAGGGTACACCAAGTTGACACCATGATTGATGAGTTGATCATCTTCGATGGCGGTCACCCGCACTTCGGAAGTTTCATCGGATGTCACAGATGGGGATCCTCTCAGCTTTAGGCTCCCGATTTTCTAACCTAGCCAACCTCCTCTCCCTTTTCTCTTCTAGGACCTTTCTTTTGTCTGCTTTGGTGGGTTTATATCCTAACCCAAATCTGTCTTTGTTTTCGCAGGGTGCCCAGAAATTCACGATGCCTTGTCCATTCATTCCTAGTCCTCTTCCATATTGGTATCCTTTTCCAAGCATTACCTTAGCCATCATCATGGATGCATTAGATGGCCGGGGCTTCAGACCTTGAGCTCCTTCTTCCACATAGGTAGCATTGACAATCTCTAGCGCTTGGAACGCGGTTTCAAGAGCTTCTTCTGCAGCTTCAATATAAGGAGTGTCTAAAGGCTTGCTCACCAGCAGGTCTTCTTCGCCAAATACAGAATCATCTTATTATCAACTATGAATTTTACTTTTGGTGCAAGGTAGAAGGCACAAATCAAATGAGAATGAATCCATGGTCGTCCTAAGAGACAACTGTAGGATGGCGTAATGTCCATCACTTGGAAGAGTATATTGAAAGTGCAGGGACCAATTTGAACTGGTATTTCAATTTCCCCCATGACCTCTCTTCTGGTGCCATCGAATGCCCTTACTATCATCGTACTTGGTTTCATGCGAGTTCCATCAAAAGGCAGCTTGGAAAGGGTTGATTTCGGTAACACGTTCAAGGAGGAACCATTGTCAATGAGCACTCTAGCCATTATATGCTTTTGACATTTGACAGAAATGTGCAGTGCCTTGTTGTGCCCCATTCCTTCAGTTGGTATCTCATCATCAGTGAAAGTGACATAATTATCAGCAGTAATGTTGCCAATAATACCACCTAACTTGTCAGCTGTAATGTCATGAGAAACATGAGCCTGATTCAGTATTTTCATCAACACTTTTCTATGCGATTCAGAATTCATCAATAAGGACAAAAGCGATATCCTTGCAGGGGTGCGATTCAGCTGATCTACCACTCTGTATTCACTTTGCTTGATAAACTTCAAGAACTCACAAGCTTTTTCATCGATACCTCTTTTTGTACTCCTTCGCCTTTTCCGACCTTTCTTTTTCTTTTGCTTCGTTCCCAATGGAAGTCTCCCCTATCTTGACTTTGCCTTTACGGTTCCCTTTTTTTCTTCTTCTTCGGGTCCCTTCGCAGCTCCTCGGGTGTAGTGTAGACGCGGCCACTCCGGTCACTCCCCAATCCCCGATATATTGGTAACAATAGAAGTCGAACCGATGCAACTTCCGACTGATCATTCGTGGGATTGCTTCTAAGGACTTGCACATCATAATTCCATGGCACGGCTCGAGTGCCCTTGAAGGGAAAAGGACTGGGAACTTGAATGGTGATAGGTTTCGGGCCACAAGGGGATGGCGCATATGCAGCTTCGATAATAGATAACCAACGGTTTGATAACCTGGATTTGCAATGGAAGGGACCAGAGAGTTTACGGCTTCCTGACCTTCTTGCAATTGTGGAATAGCACACTTATCCACCATGTTTACGCCACCATTGTCCCATAGATGACCTATTTGCACTAATTGCATATCCATTAGATCTTGGAGGATTTGTCTGAACTCACCACATTCCTCAGTAGAATGCCCCACATTCCCATGGAGATTGCACATTATTTCACCTTCGTTGCCTCCTTTCTCTTCAATGTGAGCTTCCATCATCCCAGATTTGCACAGCTCTTTAAAGATAAACCTCATGGGGGTCTTGACATCTGTCGCTTGTCTTATGAGCTGCAGGGCCGAACACTCCTCTATAGCATTTACTGTGGGATTCCCGTGGTTTGGTAAAGGATTGTGACCCACACTAGGAGTATTTGTCTTGAAATTCAACCACTTAGCATTGATTAGATCTTGCACCTTAAACTTTAGTGCTTTGCAATTCTCTGTAGAATGCCCTGCGGCCCCTGCATGGTAATCACACTTGGCATTTGGGTCAAAACCTTTAGGGTATGGGGGTTCTAATGGCTTCATCGGACAAGGAGCCAAAAGAGAGTTACGGATGATTTGGGGTAGTAATTCGGTGTAGGTCATGGGAATTGGGTCGAAGTGGACAAACTTCCTTTCTTAGTTATTTGGTGGCCTTCTTTGATTTGTATTTGGATTTTGGGTCCATGGTTGAGCTGTTTGCGGTGGTAAGGTAGAGGGTGCCGGGTATTGAGTAGGAAGTGGCGTTTGGTGAGGCCTCATTGGGTTGTGAGGTTGAGGATAGGAAGCGTGTGAAGCGTTGGCGACATAAGAGCGGTAAGGCTGGGGATATGGACTCGGTGGAGTAGTGGGAAAGTACGGGTGGTAAGGTGCGAAAGGAGTCTGGAAGGATGGTTGATGGCTCACAGGTGTTTGACTATATCCGCCTTGGGTGAAGTTTCTCGGTCAAAGGTAACAGCATGGGTTTCTCCTTCTCTTTTCTTCCCCATCTGGGCCTCTTGGCGTTAAATGTTCCAGATTGAACTTTCAACGATCTTCCCACTTCTCATTCCTCCCTCAATTCTTTCTCCAATGATGACCACGTCTCGAGAAATTTGATGACACACTCCCTATCATTTTGTCATAAAAGGGTGATTGCGAGTGTCAATGAACGTAGCCACCATTTCTCTTTCCGCCAATGGGGGCTCTACTTGAGCGGCCATTTCCCTCCACCTCGAGCATATTCCTTGAAGGTCTCGGCGTCCTTCTTAGCCATATTCTCGCAATTGTAGTCTCGTCCTAAGCCATATCAATGTTATACTTATACTTTGCTTCAAGAAGGCGTCAGTCAAGTCTTTGAAACATCGTATATGGGCACGCTCAAGATGCGTGTACCAATTCGAGGCTGCCCCAGTTAGGCTGTCTTGAAAGAAGTGGATTAACAGCTTGTCATTGTGAGCATGTGAAGCCATTTTGCGGATGTACATGGTTAGGTGGTTCTTTGGACAAGTAGTTCCCCTGTACTTGTCGAAATCTGGGACTTTAAACTTGGGAGGAATCACCACATTCGGGACAAGACAGAGCTCTGAAGCATCCAAAAGACCATAGCCACTTGCCCCTTCAATGGCTCGTAGTCTTTCTTCAAGAATTTCCCACTTCTCCCTGGACTGGGGGTTTTCCACAGAGGAATTCAATGGGTATTGTGGCATAATGGTGGGAGCAGAATGTTGCCCCAGTGGGGTTCCACTGGCATGTGGTTGAGCTGCACTTAAGGAGTTCGAAGCAGGCTTGCTGCTGTCCGGAGGATTGGCAGTTTGCGGTGGTACAGAACTAGGATGTACACCATATGGCGGCATGAAGAAAGGGTATGGGTGTTGTGTTGGCGGGGATTCGTTGACATTTGACTGAGTGGCTTGATTTTGGGTAAGGTTCGAGGGATTTGAAGTTGGGGACACTGTTGGCATGTCATTATTTGGGGAACTGGTGGCTAATGGTGGTATATAACTTGGAGGGAGGCCATACGGGGGAAAAGACGCCCCTTGGTTACCCTGTGAACTAGCGACTGAAGGTTGAGTGGTGCCGTTTGGGCAAATGGTGAGCGGCATCGTAATCCCCTGAGGATTAAAGCCTTGGTATTGCAGGGGGAACGCAGCAAAACCAAAGCAAGGCAGGAGGTGTGGCCGATGTCCTTCATTTGTCACTAAGGGATTTCCATCCGTACTCTTCTACTCTCCATAGACGTAACATTTCCAACATCTTGGACATTTGCTCCCGAGTGGTTCACTTCATCCCTCAAATCTTGCGTCTGCTCTATCTCATCCATGATCTTTGCTTGGGAACGAGTCCTGTAAGGGTGTCGTGGAAGCTGTTTTCCTGCTATAGTGTCTACTTTTCTGCTCATGATGTGAATATGCAATTATCAGTATTGATTGAACAAAATTTGTGATATGCATGTATGAAGTAATGACTACTTATGCAGATAAAAAAAATTATTTTTATTTTTTATTATTGTTATTTTTTTTTAGCTAAGGATGCAAAATGATGTATTTTTTAATTTTTTTTAAATGCTTGGAATGCCATGAAATGCAAGAGAATGCATTTTATTATTATTATTTTTTAGAAAAAGAATGCAATAATGAATGACATGAGGGATAGAGATGAGAAAGTTTTTTTTTGTTTTAAAAAAGAAAAGAAAGAAGAAGAGAAAAAAGCTAGAAATGAAAATGTAAGATGATGTATTATATATTAGGAATATCATGAAAATGCAAGATGATGCCTTCCTTTTTTTTAAATGAATGACATGAGACATGAATGGATAAAAGACGATTTTTTTTTTCTTTAGGAATGCAAGATGCTATTTTTTTTTTATGCTGGAAATGTCATAAAATGTATGATTTTTTTTTATAATGCTAAGAATGTTATGAAGATGCAAGCAATGAATGACTTTTTTCTTTATTTGATTTTGTTTTTAATACAAGAATGAATGATATGAGAAACAGATAAATAAAGAAGAAGTATGCTCCCTTTGTGTCCTAATGGGGTTGCCTTAAACTTGGGAATTCTATCCTAAGGATCTAAGAGTCTTTCTGATTCGTGAGAACTTCCATGAGGTGGCTTTTCTATTTTAGAGGTCTCTAGAGCCAAGTCCTATTTCAGAATGTTGACCACGAAATAGTGGGTAAACCACTAGGTGTGGGACATTCATAAAAGAGGCGCACTCTAGATGAGGTTTTCGCGATAACCAAACAGGAAGTACATCCAAAATGGCTACCACTACGCAACCTCTACTTAGGCTTCACTCAGACCCGGGTATAGGGCCCCACTCGAATGTGTGTGCTTTATGTGTAAGTGCAATGAGTGCTAGGAGCATACTTGTACAAAAATTTAAAAGATAAAACTACCCCCAACCTGCAAAACATATATACAACAGCCAGCCAACAATTGTCTACCCTAGGGTTTTAACAATTAAGTTCAAAATATATATACAAGTCACCATATACATGAAATAATGCTATCAGACATTTACATAAAGGTACTAAATAAAAATATTTACAAACAAATAAGAAAACAAAAACAAAGATAAAGAGGGTAAAATAAATAAATAAAAGATTATTAAAAATTTGCACAACTAACAACAACAGGCCTGACTCTCTAAGTGTCCCCAGTGGAGTCGCCAGCTGTCGCAACCAGGATCGCGACGGGACGACCGAAAAAAATAAAAATCAATGGAGTCGCCACCAATGTTTATTTAAATTAGGAAAACATTAGAAAAACCATTTAATCAAGCAAATTGGTCTTTTGAAAATGAGTTTGGATTCGGGAGTCGATTACAGGTAGGGAAGGTATTAGCACCCTACACTGCCCGTTCCATGAACGGTACCTTAAGTTAGTTGTGCAAGTTTTAATAATCTCAAATATATTTATTTTAACCCCTTTAAACAAAAGACTTTGTAATTATTTATTATTTTTTATTTTTTATTTTTTTGAAAAGAAATAAAAGAAACAACCAAATTATGAAAATTTATTTTTTTGGCTTGACAGAAATGGATTTCTGCTCCTACGTATCTCCTGGTGCAATGGAGAACTCAAAGTCACGTAGTTCTTTAAAAAATAAGTGTGTGTTGATTGACTTTAATCTTTTTTTTAAAAGATTCTGAAAATTTGAATTAACAAGTCGTCGCGACTCAGTTAATCAAATCAAGGATTGAATAGGTGAAGCTCGCGTCACGCTAGAGACGTCACCCCTGAAATCATCAAGTTGTCACAACTCAGATGATTATATTGTATTTTATTTTAAAATGTTATAACTATTTTTTATTATATTACATTTTATTTTTATCTTTTTCATTTTTTTTAAAAAAAAAAATTAAAAGAAAAGCCCATTAAATTAAAACTCATTACTCAAAACTATTTTTTTCCAAAAGATAAAAAAATAAGAAATAAAAATAAAAGCAAAAACTTTACAAAACAAAACAAAAAAGAAAAAAAAACAAAATAGTAGCTTTAAAAAAAAAACGAAAGGGCTGAGTAAAGGAGACAAAAAAAACTACTTTATGGAAATAAAAAAGTGCATTGCTTTTATTTATTTATTTTTTAAAAAAAAAGCAACTTTAAGAAGAAGATAAAAAAGGACAATCACGTGAAAGTTTCTGTCCAGAACTTACTCTTTTATTTTTTATTTTTACTTTCCTTTTTTATTAATTATTTCTATTCCAATGTAAAAAAAAAAAAAAAAAAGAAGGTGAAGGACAACACGTGAAAGTACCTTCTGCCCAAAGTTTGTCTTCAACTTTTTTACTTTTATATGATAAAAAAACAACTGAAACGATGAAAGAACGAAAACTCATGCATTTTCAAATGAAAACTAGCAGAGGAGTAAAACCTCTGTTTTCTTTGGGAACAGGACGCACGAAGGGAAGTTCTACGGTGGACGATGGTCTGAGATGGTGTTGCCCGGATGGTGGCGCGAGGCAAGAACGAAGGTGGTGCGAAGGATGTTCAGGCTCGCGGGTCTCGGGGCAGAGAAGACCGCAGTTAGACGGCACGGCTGGGTGGTACGGCTGCGCAGATCTGAGGCGCGGTGGTGGTCATGTGATGCGCGGTGGCTCGGACCGGTGTAGCAGCGGCTTGATCTCAACGTGGACGATGGAACGGTGGCTTGCAACGTGACTATAGTATAGGCAGGGGGTTGCTAGCTTGGGATGGGGTAGTGTTGTTTTGGGAGTTGAAGGTGAGATGGCGATGACTCACTGAGTTGACTCGGTTGTAGGTGAGATGGTTGGTTAAAGGTAAGATGAAGATGGTAGTGAGTTGACTCGGTCTTGGGAGAGGGTTGTGTATGGGTGAAGGTTGAGGGTGGTGGTTTAAATGGTGTTTCACGATTGGAGGGTGGCAGAAAGGTGAGGGAATAGTTTGGAGGAAATGGTGGAGGTGGTTACGGTAGGTAGTCACAGTTTTGGGTGGAAATGGGTCTTTGAAGTTTGTTTGGTTGATGATGGGTAGAAGCTTGTGGATTGGAGAAGGAGATGAAGAAGAAAGCTTTTGCTGGGCAGTTAGTATGGTGGGAACGAAGTAGGGGTATGGTATGGTGTTGAGTTGTTGGCCGTGTTGATGGAGAAGAGGAGATATGATATCTGAGAGCTAAGGTGTGGTCTCTGCCTGTTGGAAAAATCTCCCCACTGCTTGCCTTCTCCCTTGTTCTTTTATCTGAAAAAACTGAGGCCTCTGTGTCCGAGGTGGAGAGGCTGCCAGGGTTGACCCAGCTTGGGTCACCATGGCATTCCCTCATTTGTGCTTGCTGCTCTCTGCTCCAAGCTCCCCCTTCTCCAATGCTTGCTGCCCCTTCCCCAAACCATGACAGGTAGCTCTCCAAGGAAAGCAGCATGCACAGGAGCCAGACTAATTCACAGTAGGAGAAAGCTATGTTTCAGCTTGTTGTTTTTTTCTTATTGTTATTTATTCATTTTTTCTTATAACAACATATGGAAATCGTATTTTATTATTTATTATTATTATTATTTTATTTTTTGTTTTGTTTGTTTTTTTTATTTGTTTTTTGTTTGCACCAATAAAATAAACTAAAATGAAAACTGATCAAGAAAACAAAATGCTCATAACACTGCAATTAAACATTAATCCTTGATTAAGTGACAAATTTTATAGACAAAATTAGGTATCAACAATTGGTCACCCATGGAAGTATGCAGTCGTGTGGGAGAAGAGGGGAGGAGAGGAGAGGGTGTGAGGGAGAGAAGAAGAAAAGAGAAAGAGAGAGAAAATGAAATATGGTAGGGAAAATAGGGAAAAGATGATGACTTCAGTCATCTTTTCCCTCCAACCGTGGAGCCCAAATGAGACGAGAGAGAGAGTATGTGATGCTTGGTAGGAAGCTTCCTTGATATTTCCTTGAAGCTTCCTTAAGAAATTTTATATGTTTTTCGATAAAGTGAAGGGTGATGATGTCACTTAGATGATATCATAAAAGTAATTAGATAGAAATAATCTACTAGAACTATTATCCAGTGGACAAAAGTTACAGTTAGCAGAAATAATATTTTATTATTCCACAGATAATAAAATATACTGTAATTTTATTTATCAGATAAAATCTTGAAAAACAAAAACCTCGTAAACTGTAACCCATCTCGGGTTTAGTAAGATCCCCCGTCGACGCTCTCACAATTCAAAGTTTTCCAGCCTTAGGAAAAATATTTCATCTTCCCGGCCCCGCTCAGCGTGCACGTAAATTGAGAAATATATTAAAATAATCAAATAATTCAAATAATTTCAGAAAAGTTCACAAAAATCACATTTATTATAAAATAAATATACATCCTAAAATAAATAATTTTTGAGGTGTTACAACTCTCCCCTTTTAAAAAGAAATTTCGTCCTTGAAATTTGTTATACCTTAGAACAAATGCGACTATGTTTCTTTCATTTTGTCTTCTAGTTCTCATGCTGCATCTCCAGTTGCATCAATCCAAATCACCGGTACTAAGGTTGCTTCTCTCCATTGAGTATCTCCTATTAACGGGCAAAAAGCGTACTGTCGTCACAGGCCGATCGATAAAAAATTCTACACCTTTTGAGTCTTCAGCCATCCAATAACCAAATCGACAAACAACTGCACATCGTTGAGTGGTTCTATCGAACTTATTTCCCTTGTTCACTGTAGTAGATAAACTAAGTATGTTTTCTTCTTAAGGCATCCGCTACGATGTCCGCCTCTTCTGAGATGATACTAAATTTGAAATTCGAAATCTTTCGGAAGTTCTAATCATCGTTTCTACCTCATATTCAATTCATTCTGATTGGACAATTACTTCAGACTCTTGTGATCATTGTAGACATTGAGAGTTGCTCCATAAATAAAGTGTCTCTAGATCTTCAATGCAACCACGAATGCTAACTCCAAGTTTATATGTACTCTCAGTTGTCTTGAAGAATAAGCTGCTACTCCTTCTATTCCGAACAAGTACACGTTCTAGACTGCAGTGCGAAGCATCACGAGACACCTCAAAAGGTTTGTTGGGATTGAGTAGAACCAATACTGGCAAAGTAGTCGAGTGTCTCTTCAATCCTTGAAAATTTCCCTTACATGCATCGGTCCATACAAAAACTTGACCCCCTCGTATGAGCTAGATGAGAGGTCCTGCCATCTTGGAAAACTCTGCGGTGAGTCTCCCACATTACCAGCTAATCCCATAAAGCTGTGAATCTCCATTACGGTCATTGATCTTTCCCATTGAAGAACTGCTTCAAGTTTTGATGGACCCACAACAATTTCCTTTCTTTGAAATCACATGCCTCAAAAGTTGAACTGCCTCTAACCAGAATTCGCACTTAGACAACTTCACACATAACTTCTTCTTCTTCTTCTTCTTCTTCAGAATTTGAAGAATCACACTGAGATGTTTAGCAGGTTCCTCCTAACTTCAAGAATAGATCAGAATGTCTTCAACAAGGACAACGATAAATCTGTCTTAATAGGGAAGAAAGATCCTATTTGTGTAATCGATGAATGTTGCCGAAGTGTTTGTTGTACGAAACGACATTACTAAACACTCATAGTGCCCATAACCCATCCGAAAGGCTATGTTGAAAACATCTTCTACCTCCAAACAAATTTGATGATAACCAAAATGCTATCTGGTCTTAAGGAAAACAATGGCTTCCTTCAGTTGATTCGTCAAACCACCTATCCTCGATTTCAACAGAAAGCGTATCATAGATTGGGTCCTTTTCTAATTGTACTGTATTTGGCATTAAAAAATGGTTAAGATCATGAACATATTTTCTCAATCGAGATGCACAGAAAACATTACAAAGGTTAGAAAGAATAATAATAAAGCTAGTTAGTATACCGTCGAACCTATCCGACGAAGGATTCGATATGGTCCAATAAAATTTAGGAATGAGCTTCATGGATTCAAATCCTAAAATCTTTGTCTCAGGAAACACTAAAGTCTTAGTGGAATAATTTAACAGGATGTGGTTAGAAGATAACCAATCCCTTTTCAAGATCACATCAAATTTACGAAAAAAGTAAACAAATCAAATTAACAAAAAAGATTCAGTCTTTAACAGGTCATAGGATAATTTTAAACAACTTGGCTATCAATAACAGGTCTTTGTAGTAGAAGTAGAAATGACTTGGTTAAAAGATAACGAAGATACAGACAACCTTAATTGACTCATATAGTTATATGCTGTAAAGAAATGGGTTACCCCCAAAATTATACAGTATAATCAAAGGGTCATCTCCTATGGCATAATCTCCCTCTTTCAAGTCTTTAGTCGGGGATACTTTCACTCCACTTG
This sequence comes from Ormosia semicastrata, assembly GCA_029884595.1. Lineage (NCBI taxonomy): Eukaryota > Viridiplantae > Streptophyta > Magnoliopsida > Fabales > Fabaceae > Ormosia > Ormosia semicastrata. Next base: position 508,997 of record JAQQTO010000050.1, on the reverse strand, counting down.
GGGAATTGATGCTCCCTTCTTCATGAGATTTTGAAGTACGTTCATCACTAATGAAAGGCTTCATCCTTTGCAAAGTACAATTCTTAGCCACATGTCCTAGATTCCTACACTTGAAATAAACTTTTCCTTTAATCGTACAATCCCTTGTTGCATGACTTTTTACACACTTTTTACATGTCAGTAAAAGTGTCACAGGCTGACTGGGTCTGCTGCCACTAGTACTACCTCCATGTGGTTCTTGTTGTTGTTGATTCCCTGGTGGTCGTGAATACGTTTTCTGCTAAAGTTGCTTAGTCTTACGATTTCTCCTTTTTTGGAACTAATATGGTCCAACGTTGTGTGGTCCCATATCTTGAGATTGATTCAACTCTAACAGAATCTGAGCCTTGGCTCTCAATTCCTGCTGCTGCACGATCCTCTCATTCTGTTGTACTGTTGCTTCAGCCATTCCTTGCATTGCTTCCACAGTCGCAGTCATTCCTTCGTTGTTGCATTCCACATTCCCATACGTACGTCTGTCACGAGTCGTTGCCTTTCCTTCGAAAATAGACAAATCAAACACAATGGAAACAAGAAGTAACCATTTCAAACAATATTGTCTCCTTTCAGGGACCAAGCAATACATTTCTGTGTTTAGTTTACAGAGAAACACACAGCACAAACAAGGTAAGCCTACCTATAAACCCAAAAGACTTGGACTTGGACTCTACTCACACTAAAAGTACCACTCTAAAGGTGTAGGCACAAACAATTCGACACAAGTTCAGTCATCCCACTGGACTCTTACTAGAAGAACTCAAATTCCTCCTAGTTCGCCTAGTTGAAGTCATAGTTTTATGTCCGCACAGAACATTAAATATTGAGTTGGCCAGTCCTGAATATCATGTGACTATGTAACAGTAACTACTAACATCCAACCTGTAGTAAATCATGCAATCCTTTTTTAACATCTTAAACAAAAGACAAGGAAATGCACAACACATACACAGAAATTCTTACCCGCTTAAGCACAGTTAGTCCATACCCGGTCTCAACAGGATGAACTGCTCTGATACCACCTAATGTAACACCCCCTCCGAAGGGCATTACATTTCAACCGACTCCTTTTTCGCTAAACCAACTTTAACCAATTTGTATAAAGATTGCCATTATAAAACATGAGTTTTAAAATTCTCTTTTGAACGATTGTCATCGATTTATCAAATAATAAAGACACAAGGCACAAGAACTGAAAAATAGACTATTCATAAAATAAAGTTCATTACATCCTTAAGTACATTATTTCAAGTTCCAAAAAATATAAAACTCAAGTACTCCAAGAAATGAGCATATATGTATATGACTACCAAACGAAAACTGAACCTAGTCTAAGTCTCAACACTAGAAGAATAGGGTCCTGCGCCCGATCTTCAACCAGATCCCCTTTGGGATCCCTAGCAGACAAAGTCCCCAGTCGGGGCGTGTCATGATAAGCAGAAATCCAAGCAGTGGACTCCACAAAGTCCCCCTCAAGGAAGCTCTCCAAGAGGCACGCAAAACAGCTACATACACCGTGAAAGAAACGGCGTCGTGCCGAGCCCTGCTCTAAAGCAAAGTGACATCTCCATCATACCGAACGCGCCTCGTATCCCAATGGACACTCCACGCTTTGGTGCCCTCGTGAAACTGCAGCCTAATGAAACCTCACGGATCTTGCCTCACCGCCAATGCAGTCTTTACAGACATAAAAATAAGATAGAAGCAGACAGAAAATACCATGAAAGAGGTGATATCCCCTACAACAATACCATAAGGCAACAAGGAGCACAACGAAAGACAATGATGCCTTTCACACACAACAACATCAAATAATATCAGGCATAATCATATCAATACAAAATATTCATAGAATAAAAAACATAATTATGTCAATAAAGGATTATTATGGAATAACAACATAATCATGTCAATATTGATAAGTAACTCAGTAATATACATCAAGACATATATGCATATGTATAAATCATGCCGCAATGATAGATATGCTGACTATACATATGCACAATGCGTATGCTGACTATCTTTGTGCACAATGTACTCAATTCCTACTCCATGGAGCTAAAAAGAAAATCAAAGATGAGCGTTCCAGAAGATCTGTCCCCCCTCAAAAGATAGTTTACGCTGGACCACGAAAAATAATAGTGTTTGTCGGGTCCTTGTCGTGCGTTGCAACGGATCACCATGGCCAGGGGTATACAATGTGACAAACAGGTCACTAAGTGGATCACCACACACGGACGCCCCCTGAGATCCATCATGGATCGCACTATCCTGTAATTTCTCGCTCACTCCTTAGGCATAAAATGCCACAACAGCCACAACTATATAATGCTTAAATACATATTCAATGACACCAAACTACCGTTGTACCATTCCTAATGGCATTAAAATAACCATCCATATGATTGTTCTATACCATTTTTATCTATGACATTATATAATTGTCCATACGACTACATAATATCACTAATATCTAGGTTTCTTATAATAACCAGTCCCATCTGACTCGCATATTTCTGGTTATAAAAGCAAACCACATCTGACTTGATTGTCTACCTGATATTTATGGGTCCGGTACTTCGTTTTCAAAGGCACACTGCCTAATGCATGCTATCACATCGGACTTCAATCGTGCATATTTCAAGAATCATGCATGCTTTCACAAAGTAATCTCAATTATGCAAATTCAAGAGTCATCATTCATGTAACACAGTAATCTTACTATTACTTTCAATTATGAGATACCTTCATTAACTAATATTCCTCCCAATATTTGTATTGTTCTCATTTTAATGAAACCCTTTTCCATCCTTAATATTATAAATCCTTAATTGAACTCCTTGATTATCTAGTCAACCGGATTCACCACTAATGATTCATCTCCCATTATTCCAATTATTCTCAAATTATTCCCATCAGTATTTCTAAAAGTTGGTACTCCTCAAACCATAACATTATGATTATCTTCCCTTAATTCTAAACATAGCCCCCCTTAAACTAGTAATTTGAGCTCCTCACATCCTCACCTACACTCACGTTCTTTCTTTGTCCAAACCTCACTCTAGGCTATAGGATAAAGTTATGTTCTTTGTTCTTTCCACATTATGAATTCTTAATTAAGTATCTAGTCATTTAATTAACTAAGTTCTAACTTAATGAAGCACAATTTTTAGTTCAAACAAGTCTTCAAACTTGATGCGGGATTAATTGTTACATTGCGAACCCAAGTGCAGGTTGTCTCAAGTAATAAATTTCTCGGGAGTCCGAGGTCGATCCACAGGAAATTGTTGAAGATTAAGGTGAACTAAATATTTTGTTACTAGATTAAAATTATTTACTTGGGTAAAAAGATTCACTCTTGGTAAATAAAATAAAGGTAAGATTAATTCTTTTTATAACTTAATTAGAATCATCGCAACATGGAGGTTCCAATCGGAAAATACAACATTAAAAGTCCATTTAAAATAATATACGTAATTATATTATGTTTCCTAAAAATATTACCACCACTTATAAATGGGTTAAAGCATTCATTGTGCCAATATTTTGTCTACAACAAATCAAGAACTCCTCTTTACAAAGATGGTTTCTAAATTATAAGAAACAAATTATAATACATATAATGGTTACTAGAAAAATATAAATCATTTAAGCATAATAGAAGAATAAATCTAACCTTACTTTATTACCAAGAGCTTCACCCTTTCACCCAAGTAAAATGAAACTTAGTTACTCATAGATAAGAAGAAAGAAAGAGAGGAGAAGAAGAAGAAGAAGAAGAACATGACTTTAATTTAGAACAAAGAAAAATTACTACAAGAAAACCTAGTAACAAAATGGTATCATTTTGGTAACTAACACCTAACACCCTCAATGATCTGCCAAGGACCCCTTTTATAGAGGATTAGAGATACAAAATGACAAGGGGGCTGAGTCATTAGTGGGTGGATGAGTGGAAAATGAGTGGAAAATGCCAAATGACTTTTGGTGAGTGAAAAATTATGGAGATTCCTTGTCTCCGAAATCATATAGCTCTGAAGTCATTGCATTCGTCATTTTTGAACCAAGTGGTCTTCATGAAAGTTGTAGGCCTGGATCTTATCTTTCAAATGGCTTTAGTTTGAGTCCAATATTTTTTATATAACTCCAGATACATTCAAATTACTGCACACTGCTTAGGCTAGTCACAGCTCCTCTGTTCTGACTTCCAAGCCCAATATCACCTTCAAGGAGTCCGATTCTGGAAAAGTGTTCAACATGAAATTTTTAGATATGGGTCTTACTATTCAGCATCCAAATTTCAGCCCATTTGACAACTTCTATCTCGAAATATGTGATGAACAGTACACATAGGTTAAGCTGTCAGGAAAAACACTCTGGTTCTTGCTTCAACCCCAATTTGAGTTATCTACTTGTGTGATTGGGCCTTTGAAATATCTTAAAAGTTGTAGAACTCTCTCTTATCTTTCAAATGCCACTAGAATCACCTCCAAAGACTACCTACATCCCAAGATATAGCCCAAATACAGAAACAACGTAAGACGTAAATTATGTTGAAAAATTCAATTAAGTCCAATTTGAGTCCAAACTTACAAAACATAATGAAAATCAATCAATTAAGTACATGGAGAGTGTAAATGACTAAAAATGAAGGCTTATTAATGTATCAAATATGTGATCATCAAATTCCCCCACACTTAGCTTTTTGCACTCCTAGGCAAAACACAAGACCAAAACTAAAAAAAAAAACAAAACAGACTCAAAAGTTAAACACTCTAAAAGACTTAATTTCTAATAATATTTAAAAATGAAGAGCAACGAATCATTCAAGTAATCAAAACATTCATGAGGTAATATATCTTCACATCTCAAATCAACAAGCAAGGATATTTCAATTGAAAAGCATGAGTCAAGAATGATAGATTTTCACAAGATTCACTCTCAATTCCTCAAGTGTTTAAAATGTAGGTATTTCACTCAATTCAACCCATGAAAATTGCACTACCATAAGCTTGCTTATCTTCTTCTTCTCCACTACTCAGAACACATGCACACACAAATCATGAGGACTTTATTCAAGGTTGTAATAAGGTTAAGGTAAAGGAGAAGGTAATATGGATATGACAAGTTAAATACCAGAGAATAAAAGAGCATAAGAGCTGAGTTCAATTAACAAGTATGAAAGTTCATCCCAACTCCACCTAATACAAATTCCCTTTACATATTCTTTTTCTTTCCTTTATTACCTTGTTGACCCTCTTCTTTTTACATTTTTTTTATTGATTTTTTTATTGATTTTTTTGATTTTTTTTTTACAAAAAGAACATCATATATACATTTTTTTAACCATTCTGCACACACACCCCCACACTTGTTCAAGAACTCATCGAATGACAAAACTAATATTCTCTTATTCCCTAAGGTCAAGTAAGAACATGGTTTTTCATTTAAGACACATAATGAGTTCGAAACAAAGAATAGTCAAATAAGCTCAAAGGGGTTAAGCAAGGGGAAATAGGTCATTTCTAATGCTTTATGTTGGCAAGAATCAGAGAATTTCCAAGAAGTCATAAGAGTGCTTGATATCATATTGAGACAACATGCTGCTAAACAAGGCTGACTATTTGATTAAAGTAGCTATTTCAAGAAAAATGCCTCAATCATATTAATGTATGCATATGAAAATGTAGTCTAAAAAAGAATCAAAGCAAGTTCTAGAGTAATAATTCTATGAGTGAAATTCACACAAGAAAGAAGAGAATGGTACAAATGTTCAATCCATTCATCAATAGGCTCAAAATCTCACAAGGCATAATTTTATCATTCTCAGTCCACCAATTCAATATCCATAACCAAGCATGTGAATTTTAAGAAAGAAGACAATTTACTCAATCATGCAAATTTCCTTGAATTTGAATTGTTACTTCCACACAAACTAGTTACTACCCCAATTACTCCTTACTCTGCCACCAATTTTTGATGCGTCTCAATAGTAAATAATTTACTCCTTACTCTGCCATCCCTAATTACTTTTGTTGTTAATAAATTGATGACAAACACAACAAACATATTAACAAACGCACTTTTGAATTTTTTTTTTAGTTTTTTAGTTTTTTTTAATATAAACACAATAAACATATTAACAAACACACTTCCTAATTTTTTTTTGGGTTTTTTTTTTACAATCATCCTTTCCCCCAACCAGATCACAACATTATCCTCAATGTCAAAACATAGATAGGTAAAGGATAGAATATATTACCTGTTGCTGCAATTACTGAAAAGAAAAATCTCACACAAATTTAAACAAAAACAAAGTATGGTAAATAAAACTAAAGCTTGTAATTATTTAAATAGTTGGAGTGTCTTGGCTGGCTTTCTTTTCATTTTGCTTCCCTCACCGCTTCTTTCGGACCAATCTATCTGAGCTGTTGCTGGATCAGGTTCATAAACAAAAGCTTCTAATTTATCAATCAACTCATCAACAGTAGAATCAGAGATAAGGAGTCATCTTGTAGAAGGTGTGACAAATTTCTGTTCCACAGCATGGTCAACAAAAGATAACAAATTATCAAAGAAATTATTAACATTCAACAAACCTATGGGTTTATGGTGGATGTTTAGTTAGGCCCAAGAGACAATTTGAAAGACTTCTTCCAAAGTACCAAAACCACCAGGTAAGACAATGAATGCATTAGAGTTTTCAATCATCGCCTTCATTCGTCCATGCATAGATGACACCTGAATTTTCAGTCCAATTGTCTTTCCAACTATGTTCCTTCGAGTTAAAGGTTCAGGAATGACACCTAAAACTTGACCACCTCATACAAATGCAGAAAGTGATACAGCCCCCATTAACCCAAGGCAACCTCCCCCATATACTACACGAATGTTCCTCGCAGCAAGTGTTCTACCAACAGTGCTTGCTGCGTTTACAAACTCTAAACTCTTACCATAACTTGTCCCACAAAATACATAGATACTGGCAAATTTATGAACAGAAGAAAAAGCTCCCTCCATTTCTACACTCACACTCTCTTTGAAGGAATATGAGTTGCAGGAAAGTGAAGAAAATGAAGTGTTTATATAGGGAAGAGAATAGAAAAAGTAATAATAGTTCCTATACAAGTAGGTTGGCTGGTGTCAGAAAAGTTTGAAAATTTAAAAAAAAAATAATAATAATTTTTTTTTATTTTTTTTTGTTTTTTTTGTTTTTTGTTTTTACTTCAAGAAAACCATCAGGGTAAAGAAGTCTAGAAACCCCCGAAGGATCCCATTCAAAGGATCGTCTGTCCAAAACCAAAATTCAACAAAATCATACAAAGATAAAATAATAATAACAAATGATTACATACCTTTATGTACAGGTTTCATGGCAGATCTTTATACTGCGTATCATGAGTGTAGTAATACCAAGACGGCTCAGCCAATCTAGGCATTCTTCTCCCTCCCACTTGTGGGATATCCCAGCCTATGCATCGTCCCTCTAGTTAAAGAGAGAAAATTTGAATACGACGACCAGTGACCACAGCCAGTGAGAGGTTGCTGGAGAGCCCATGGCATTAAATCACAGGATCCAGCTCAGAGGCAGTGTCACGTGAGAATGCAAACACGGGATGCTTCTTTCTGTCCATCAGCAAGCAGAGCCTTTGGTTAAAACCTGGGAATGCTTGCGCGGCTCTCTACAGAGCATGGCACACGAACCTTATTTACCGACCGGCATGCGAAGGTCCACCCGAGTCAATGACGGGTCTGCCACTAGCAGGGGCTCCTAATCTAATTAAAGACTAAGTACAACTGAAGTTTCGCCCTTTTTTATTCTTTTTTATTTCTTTTTTATTTCTCTTTTTTTTCTTCTTCTTTGTTTTTCTTCTTTTTCTTTTTTATTTCTCTTTTTTTTTTTTTTTTTTTCTGAAAATGTACGAGATAATATATACATGTTGTTGTGATTGTGGCTCACATCTTCCTCTGGTTTCACGTCCAGAAACGGCTTAGACGCCTTCTATGAGTCGAGGATAAGCTTCCCATCCAATTTTCTTATAAATTGGCAAACAGGGTCTTTTTGAGTCAGATTCCCAAGACTATAACGCTCTTGTTCGTCTCTGAAGAGATTCCACAAACTAAGAAGTTCACGCTACACAACTCCACAATAATCGTCTTAAGAGTCAATAAGATATTATCTAATGACTCCTTACTCAGTCCATTCTTGATGAAGAATATTTTATCTTCTCTATTTACAAAAACCATCCCCAAAGAGCGACATCGCGTGTTGCAATTCCATCGTGCACACTTGTAACAAACTTTCATTCTTTTTGCTCTTCTCTTTTCTGAAAATGAACTTTTACCGAGACCAGGCATGTATGGGACAAATGAATCTGAAGATTCACCAGCTAAATGAACCTTTGCTTCAATTATACAGCGTATATATTCTGGGATGCCCTTATACATTAACAATCTCAGTCTTTCACACCTAACTTCATAGACTTTTGTTAGAGCATTTAGAGGGAGAGAAGGAAAATGTTTTCTTAGATTTGAGAGAATGACATCCATTTTAAAAGGAGAAGAAATCAGTTATTATGGGAAACTAAAAAACAAACCGACTTGAGAGTCACGGAGTACTGTTATCCGTCATTTAACTGGGAACACAAAGAACTGCAAAAAGAAAGAAACAACATTAAAATAAATTCTACTCATAACAAGGATTAGAAAGAGAAATGAATTCTACCTCAACAACTTGATGTTCTAGAAATGGTTTGAGTCTTTATCCATTGACCTTAAATACAATACCATTCCTAGGATTCTCAATGTCTATGGCCCCATAAGAATACACATGTTTGACAATATAAGGACCAATCCACCTAGATCTCAATTTTCCAAGGAATAGATGAAGACGAGAATTATAAAGCAGAACTTTTGGACCAATTTCAAAAGTTTTTCTCAAAATTGATTTGTCATGAAAAGCTTTTGTTCTAGCTTTATAAATCTTTGAGTTTTCATATGCATCATTTCTTAATTCCTCAAGTTCATTCAATTGCAATTTACGTAACTTGGAAGCATCATCAAGACTTAAGTTGAAAGCTTTAATGGCCCAAAATGCTTTACGCTCCAATTCTACAGGCAAATGACAAGGTTTTCCATAAACTACCGATAGGGAGACATGCCTAAAGATGTTTTAAAAGCAGTACGGTAAGCCCAAAGTGCATCGTTTAGTATTAAAGACTAATCTTTACGATTTGGGTTAACCATTTTTTCCAAAAATTTTTTAATCTCCTTATTTGCTAATTCAACTTGTCCACTTGTCTGAGGATGATAAGGGGTTACAATTTTGTGGGTAATGCAATATTTCTTCATTAAGGATTCAAATGATTTATTACAAAAATGTGTTCCCCCATCACTGATGATAGCTCGAGGAATTCCAAATCGACTCAAAACATTTTCTTTTAAAAATTTTAGAATAGTTTTATGATCATTGTGCCGACATGGAATCGCCTCAATCCATTTTGAGACATAATCAACTACAACCAAAATGTATACAAATCCAAAAGATGATGGAAATGGACCCATGAAATCAATTCCCCAACAATAAAAAATTTCAATGACAAGGATAGGGTTCAAAGGCATCATATTTCTTTTAGAAATGGACCCTAATTTTTGACAACTTTCACAACTTTTACAAAAAGTATAACTATCCTTGAATAAAGTGGGCCAATAAAATCCACACTGCAAGATTTTTGCAGCTGTTTTCTTTGAAGAAAAATGACCTCCACATGTTTTTGAATGACAAAATTTAATGACACTACTTACCTCATTGTCAGGTACACATCTCCTAAAGATTTGATCAGGACAATATTTGAACAAATATGGGTCATCCCAAAAGAAATTTTTCACCTCAATCAAAAACCTTTTTCTATCTTGGTGTGTCCACTAAGGCGGCATCTTACCTATTACAAGAAAATTGACAATGTTAGCAAACCAAGGCATGGAATTGACATAAAATAAAAATTCATCGGGAAAAAAATCATTAATAGGTGTGCTATCAAAAGATGAGCCTGTTGTCAGCCTTGACAAATGATCTGCAACAACATTTTCGGCTCATTTCTTATCTTTTATTGTGATGTTGAATTCTTGAAGCAACAAGATCCACCGTATCAACCTAGGTTTGGCATCCTATTTAGACATTAAATATCTAACAGCAGCATGATCAGTGAAAACAACAGTGGATGAACTAATTAAATAAGCTCAAAATTTGTCCAATGTAAAAATTACAGCAAGTAGTTCTTTTTCAGTAATGGTGTAATTCATTTGTGCACTATTCAAAGTTCGACTTGCGTAATAAATTACATGAGGCTTACCTTCCTTTCTTTGGCCTAAAACAAATACCAACAAAGAAAAATCACTAGCATCACACATCAACTCAAAAGGCAAAGACCAATCAGGAGATTGCATGATAGGAGCAGAAGTCAAAAGACTGATTAATTTTTCAAAAGATTTCTGACAATCTTGAGTCCAATCAGATGGTGTATCTTTTGTTAGAAGATTACATAGAGGTCTAGATATGGCACTAAAGTCCTTTACAAATCTTCTGTAAAATCCCGCATGTCCTAAAAAAGAACGAACTTCTCTGACTGTTTTTGGGGAAGGCAAATGAGCAATTAATTCAAATTTGGCTTTATCAACTTCAATTCCCTTAGAAGATATCACATGACCTAACACTATTCCTGAGGTAACCATGTAATGACATTTTTTCCAATTTAATACAAATCCTTTTTCTTCGCATCTTTTAAGAACTTTTTCCAAATTATCAAGACAATTTTCAAAAGAATTTCCAAAAACTGTCAAATCATCCATGAAAACCTCTAAATAATGCTCAATCATGTCACAGAAAATACTTAGCATACATCTTTGAAAAGTTACCGGAGCATTACAAAGACCAAAAGGCATTCTTCTATATGCAAAAGTGCCAAAGGGACAAGTAAAAGTGGTCTTTTCTTGATCCTCCAATGCAATTGGTATTTGATTATACCCTGAATAACCATCAAGAAAACAATAGTAGGGATGTCCTGCTACTCTTTCTAAAATCTGATCAAGAAATGGCAAAGGGAAATGGTCTTTCCTAGTGGCTACATTCAATTTTCTGAAATCAATACACATACGCCAACTAGATGAGACTCGGGTTGGTATTAATTCTCCTTTTTCATTTTCAACCACTGTTATTCCTGATTTCTTAGGCACAACTTGTGTAGGGCTTACCCACTGGCTATCAGAGATAGGATAGATAATTCCAACATCAAGTAATTTAAGAACTTCAGCTCTAACTACCTCTTTCATGTGTGGATTTAATCTTCTTTGAGGTTGTTGAGATGTTTTAGCATTATGCTCTAAATGTATTCTATGTGTATAGATTAATGGATTAATGCCTTTTATATCCTTTAATATCCATCCAATTGCACTTTTATGCCTTTTAAGTACTTCTATCAACTTACCTTCTTGTTCTTTGGTCAGGGATGAGGAAATTACCACTGGAGAGCTTTGTTCTTCTCCCAAAAATGTGTACTTCAACCCATTAGGTAATGACTTCAGTTCCAGTGTGGGTACTTCTTCATAGGTATCATCATTCATGGATTTTAGCTCTTCGAATCTTGGCTTCCTTCCTTTGTATTCCATTTCCTGTGTACAGTCAAGCAAAGAGCATATTTCAGAAACATCTTCATCTAATTGTGTAGCTGAATCAAATGAATTAATTAAACAGATTTCTAATGGGTCAGAAGAACTCCTGATTTGAAGATGATCATCTATAATGGCCTCCATCCCTTCAATCTCTTCCTTTTCATCATAAACTTCATGTGGTTGCTTGCACATGTTGAAAACATTAAGCTCCAGTGTCATATTTCCAAAAGTTAGCTTCACCACTCCATTTCTGTAATTTATCAAAGCATTAGATGTTGTTAAAAATGGGCGACCTAGAATAACAGGAACTGACTTAGAACTATCAACCATAGGTTCAGTTTCCAAGACAATAAAATCCACAGGATATATGGATTTATCAACTTGTACCAACACATCTTCTACTATTCCTTTTGGAATTTTAATTGATCTATCAGCAAGTAGAAGAGTTACAGAAGTTGGTTTTAACTCACCAAGATTGAGTTGTTGATAAACTGAATATGGAAGCAAATTAACACTAGCACCAAGATCAAGTAAAGCTCATTCAATTTTATGTTCACCAATAATGCATGAAACTGTAGGACAACCAGGGTCTTTATATTTCAACTCATTATTGTTTTGAATAATGGAGCTTATCTGTTCAGTCAAAAATGCATTCTTTTTCACATTATGTTTCCTTTTAACAGTGCACAAGTCTTTCAAATATTTGGCATAACAAGGAATCTGCTTGATAGCATCTAATAGAGGAATATTGACCTTCACTTGTTTAAAGATTTCAAAAATGTCATTGTTATGATTCACTTTACTTGAATTGTTTAATGCTTGAGGAAATGGGGGTGAAGACGAGGGTTTGATCTCCTTTTGGCTAGGTGGCTTATCAACTCCTTCCTCATCTTTGGGAATTGACTCATCATCTTTCTCAAAAAGTTCAGGAATTTATTTTTCAACAACCTTTCCACTCCTAAGAGTTATCACTGAGTTGACTTGATCTATTTTTTGACTTTCTGAACTACCCTCATTTAGGCTAAACTGACCCTTAGGATTTGGTTAAGGTTGAGAGGGAAACTTTCCTTTCTCATGAATGGCAAGTGCAGAAGAAAGTTTAGCAAGAGTGTCTTTTATGTCAATCATGGCTTGAGTGTTTTGGTTATTGATGGCTTCTTGTTTTTCCATGAATGCATGCAATGTTCCTTCAAGGTTTTTCCTATATGGTGGGACATAGGGTGCATATCCTTGAGGATTTTGAGAATCTTGTTGTGCCTGAGGAGGTGGTGGTTGCATGAATTGTGGCTGGTTGCTATTCCTCCAACTGAAGTTTGGGTGATTTCTCCATCCTGGATTGTATGTATCTGAAAAAGAAGAAGTGAATGGTTTTTTAAAATTATTCATTGCATTTACTTGCTCATGCACAACTTCTTTAAAAACAGGAATTTTTGGACATTCATTTGTTGAGTGTCCTAATTCATCACAAATGCCACAAATTTCTTCATTTTGCACAGATTTGATTTCTTTTACTTTCCCTGATTCCATAGCTTCAATCTTTCTAGCCAGACTAGCAAACCTAACATTTAAATCTTCTTCTTGACTAAGATGATATTTTCCTTTACTAGCATTTGCAAGGTTAAATCTAATTGAATTTTCAGAAGGATTAGTACCATGCCAAGATTGAGAATTTTCAGCCAAATGGTCTAAATAGTCTAAAGCTTCTTCAGGTTCTTTATCAAGAAATTCACCATTGCACATTGTTTCCACAAATTGTTTGGTTTCGGGTGTTAACCCTTCATAAAAGAAGCTTATAGTGCGCCATTTTTCAAAACCATGATGTGGGCAAGAATTCAACAAATCTTTAAAACGTTCCTAACTTTGAAAATATGTTTCATTTAAATTTTGGGAAAAATTTTGGATTTGTCTTTTCAAAGCATTGGTTTTATGTGTTGGAAAAAATTTCTTCAAAAACTCACATTGCATTTCTTGCCATGTGCCAATTGATCTTGGTTTCAAAGTGTTAAGCCAAGTTTTTGCTTTATCTTTCAAAGAAAAAGGAAACAATTTAAGCTTAACAACCTCTTCAGTGCAAGTTTGATCATGAAAAGTGGTACATACTTCCTCAAATTCTCTTAGATGTAAATATGGGCTTTCAGATTCTAAACCATGGAAATTAGGAAGTAAAGAAATCATACCTGGCTTGAATCTAAAATTGTTGACATTGAGTGGAAAGATAAAACATGATGGACTAGAATTTTGAGATGGTTGCAAATACTCACGCATGGTTCGCAACGGTTGATTTTCATGTTCATCATGCATAATTTCGTTTTCAGCCATTGTGCTTAATGTGTGTGATTATGATTCAAACAAATTAATATGTAAAGTACCTAGATTAACTCTAACCAAATGATTAGAATTTAAATCACGATACCAATTAAACATAAACAAGTAACTTACAGTATAAAATAAAATGTACAAGCTAGCAGTATAAATTGTCCATTAAATATTAACAAAGGTGTGGTATAAACCAACCACAAGATAAGTTAATAAGCATAAAAATTAAAAAGTTAGTATACAGATAAATTAAAATATTAGAAGCAGAAAAAGTAAAAAGTTAGATAGCTGATAAAGTAAAAAGTTAGATAGTTAGTAAGTTACTAAACAAAAAAAATGATAGAAAATAAATAACAAAAAAAAATGATAGAAAATAAATACAGAAAATAAAGTACAGAAAAAAAATAAAAGGGAGAGTTACCCCCACTAAGTTAATATGTACAAGAAAATAAAATGGAGAATTACCCCCACTGTACAGAAATTAAAATGCAGAAAATAAAGTGCAGAAAGTAAATTTAAAATATGAAAACTGGAGAATCGGCAAGCCGATTTTTTGCTCCAGCGAGAGAGGAGAGAAGAAGAAAGATTATTTCATTAATGATTAAAGATTATAGAGAAATTAGGGAGAGTTTCCCCCACAAGTTAGTATGCACAGAAATTAAAAAGGGAGAGGTTCCCCCACTAGTTAGTATGTTAGTATATATACAAAATTTTTACACTAGAAATTCAGTCTTCAAATCAAGTCCCCAGCAACGGTGCCAAAAACTTGATGCACAATTTTTAGTTCAAACAAGTCTACAAACTTGATGCGGGATTAATTGTTGCATTGCGAACCCAAGTGCAGGTTGTCTTAAGTAATAAATTTATCGGGAGTCCGAGGTCGATCCACAGGGAATTGTTGAAGATTAAGGTGAAGTAAATATTTTGTTACTATGATTAAAATTATTTACTTGGGTAAAAAGATTCACTCTTGGTAAATAAAATAAAGGTAAGATTAATTCCTTTTATAACTCAATTAAAATCCTCGCTACATGGAGGTTCCAATCGAAAAATACAACATTAAAAGTCCATTTAAAATAATATACGTAATTATATTATGTTTCCTAAAAATATTACCACCACTTATAAATGGGTTAAAGCATTCATTGTGCCAATATTTTGTCTACAACAAATCAAGAACTCCTCTTTACAAAGATGGTTTCTAAATTATAAGAAACAAATTATAATACGTATAATGGTTACTAGAAAAATATAAATCATTTAAGCACAAGAGAAGAATAAATCTAACCTTACTTTATTACCAAGAGCTTCACCTTTTCACCCAAGTAAAATGAAACTTAGTTACTCATAGATAAGAATAAAGAAAGAGAGAAGAAGAAGAAGAAGAAGGAGAACATAACTTTAATTTAGAACAAAGGAAAATTACTATAAGAAAACCTAGTAACAAAATGGCATCATTTTGGTAACTAACACCTAACACCCTCAATGATCTGCTAAGGACCCCTTTTATAGAGGATTAGAGATACAAAATGATAAGGGGGCTGAGTCATTAGTGGGTGGATGAGTGGAAAATAAGTGGAAAATGCCAAATGACTTTTGGTGAGTGGAAAATTATGGAGATTCCCTGTCTCCGAAATCATGCAGCTCTGAAGTCATTGCATTCGTCATTTTTGAACCAAGTAGTCTTCATGAAAGTTGTAGTCCTGGATCTTATCTTTCAAATGGATTTAGTTTGAGTCCAATATCATTTCTATAACTCTAGATACATTCAAATTACTGCACATTACTCAGGCCCAGTCATAGCTCTTCTGTTCTGACTTCCAAGACCAATATCACCTTCAAGGAGTCCGATTCTAGAAAAGTGCTCAACATGAAAGTTTTAGATATGGGTCTTAACTATTCAACATCCAAATTGCAGCCCATTTGACAACTTCTATCCCGAAATATGTGATGAATAGTACATATTGGTTAAGTTGTTAAGAAAAACACTCTGGTTCTTGGTTCAACCCCAATTTGAGTTATCTACTCGTGTGATTGGTCCTTTGAAATATTCTTAAAAGTTGTAGAACTCTCTCTTATCTTTCAAATGCCACTAGAATCACCTCCAAAGACTACCTACATCCCAAGATATAGCCCAAATACAGAAACAATGTAAGACGTAAATTATGCTAAAAAATTCAATTAAGTCCAATTTGAGTCCAAACTTACAAAACATAATCAAAATCAATCAATTAAGTACATGGAAAGTGTAAATGACTAAAAATGAAGGCTTATTAATATATCAAATATGTGATCATCATTTAATACAAAGTCTCATATTGAGTGCCCAATGAGGCCGTGAGCCTTTAAGGGACTAGAAAACCCAACCATTTTTCACCAATCTCAGTTACACGACCGTCACAAATTTCATGGCCTGCCCTACACGGCTGTGTACTCCTTTGGAAGGACTTGAAAACATATGAAAACCTGAACTACCTGATTACACGGCTGTGTAATGCTCTGTCCTATATGAGTTGTGTTTTCCTATGTGAAACATGTAACACCCTCCCTAGGGCGTCACATTTTAAAATAAAAACTTAAACCAATTATAATTATTTTATAAAAGCTTGAGTTTCAAAATACAAATTTTAAAATTTCTTTTTCGCAGAAATATAAACTTACCAAAAATTAAGAGTAACAATGAAATTAGATTGAACTGATTAACATACATATGCCATATACATCACAAAATAATCAACAATAAATTAAAACATGAAAATTACAGACTCGAGAAACAAGAGTAAACCCAAAGAAAGTTACTACTAATAGCACGGTAATAACATTAACGAGGAAGAATAAAACTCAACTAAAAAAAATTCCATTTCTTCACCAACTCGCATCATGTTGAAACTTGGAAGATTACTTCTTGACGCCGTCACCATCTTCGAATATTGTCTCCAATAAGCCTCAAAATACGCTTCGCCTACTACACGAATTTAAACAATACAAACCAAACAAAACAATACAATAAAGAGGTGAGATCCCTTTCACCTTTACCAAGATCTGGTAGCAAAGAATGATACGAATGACTAGATCATTCCATACACACATCAATACATGAATTTAGTCATATTATCGATTTACAATTAATTCTAATAAGCATATATTGTAATCGAATAAACCACAATAACATTACCAGGATAGATATAACAATTCACACTATATAAAATGCCATAACCATAAATCATAATAATATAGAATAAAGATTAAATGCAATATCAACATATAATATCCCAAATAAAAGATCATAGGTAAACGATCACGATAAAAGATAATAATGTACCACATATAAACATATACAATGTGACACAATCCTACTCCATGGAGCTACAATACACACAACGATATCGAGAGAGAATGAGTTGAGACTTCTATTAATCTTGCTTGACCAATCCAAATATTACCTTGTCAAAACTTTGTGTCTATAGCTTTGGCTACCCCGACCAGCTATTGCACTGTCAAAACTTTGTGTCTATAGCTGACCGTTGTGATTGCTATTGCACTGTCAAAACTTTGTGTCTATAGCCCACGAAAAATAAACATAATGGCATAGCATACAACCCAGACACACAGTCAATTAATTGTATACTACAGGCAGTCTGATAGTCCTCTCAAAACTTGATTAAGGATAGTGCTTGTCGAGAACATAAGTGTGTTGTCACGCACCACGGCCCAGAAGGAGCTACCTCCTGTCCACATATGGAATAGTGCACACTATGAACTCCAAGTCCATATCAGGAACTGAACACACTATGCCTATCACATCGACAACACGATGTTATTCATCTCGTCAATCAAATCACCAATTTGGCACGACTCAATGCATGAACAAATGCATAATTACCAAAATATCCTCAGGTTTCAATTATTTATATAAGTGTCATCAATTTCCAATTATTTACAAAAATACCATCAAATCTCCATCATTTACAAAAACGCCACTAAACTTCCATTATATACAAAAATGCCATCAAACTTTCCATTATTTACAAAAATGCCATCAAACTTTAAATAATCACAAAAACGCCCTCGATTTCAAATAATGTCAAAAACGCCTCAATAGCGAAAATAATTACGTAAATGCCCTCAATGGCATAAATCTCAAAATACGATGACGCTCCCACTTGGCACACTATCTTTTTCATAAAACCAAATCACAATACGCACCCACTTGGCGCAACATAACTTCTCATATATCTGGGTTCACCACATTGGCCCAATAGTAAAATTTGCTGTTTTTGTCAATCACGTAAAAATTTTATTTTATTTTCAAAATCTTGTCATTTTCACAATATATATCACATTTCCAATCGCGTAAATATAATTTGCTGTTTCCTCAATCGCGTAATAATTTTATATCATTTTCTCAATCGCATAAGCTTTTTAAATCATTTTCTTTTCCGTTTTCCTCAAATAAACAGTTTTTGACTAATAAACAAAATTATTAAGCAATTTAAAACCATTTAAAATATTTTTCAAGCTACTGTAAAATATTTCAAATTAATGTATAATCTTTGTAAATACTAACAATACTTAAATTAGTTTCTAAAATTCAATTCGACCATTTCATTTTTAATAATCAAAACATTTTGATAAAATTTCCTTTAACATGCTTACTTACCTTAGATTATTTAGAATCAAATTTTTCTCACTTTATGGCATGTTGGCCGAAATCTCATAGTATAAATAAAATTTCAAAAATTCATTTCTTTGTTCTAATTCACTTGAATTCACTTGATATTCATTAAAAACATTGTAAATCACCTTAATTCCTTCCATTCAATGGTATGACCGAACCTAGGGTTTTGCATTCTTTGGAATGCTCATGCATTTCTAATATTATAATAACACATACAATACATATGCCACATATTTCAACACTATAGGCATGCAAAATATTCTAAAGCTATAATCATGCATATAAAAATAAATAAATCACCAACCGAAAAACACTTAAATAATCAAATAATTAACACAAACCACAATAATTCAAACCACCACAATTACACAAACCGAATCCTCATGGATTCTTCATACACAGACAAAAACATTCCTCACCACCAACACATGGTTGATGAGGGTAATCTCCCTCTTACCTCTTGAAGCAAAATAACCGGTTAGTCTCCTCCTTCTCCTTGAAATTTCGGGTAGCCTCCAAACAAAATCCTAACAATTTAAAACAATTAGTAAAAACTCATACAAAGTTTAATATGGAAAAACCATGGAACAATCATGGTTAGAAAAATTAGAAATCTAATTTTGAACCATAAAATCAAGACTTACCCTTAAGTAAGTAAGCAAAAACTTGAATTTTGGACAAGATAGAGTAGGATTTTGGAAAAACTGTGAAGAGAAAGTGTTTAGAATAGGATTTGGGTTTAGGAAATATGATTAGATAAAATTATAGATGCTTGGTATTGTGGGTAGTGTATAGGCCGAATAGGGTGAGAAAGAAAATGGAAGAGAAGTGTTCTTGGTTCTTGGTGTTTTAGAGAGAGAAAATGGATAATTTTTCTAAGATATGTGTGAAATAAAAGTGAAGAGTGATAGAGAGAGAGCTGCTGCCGTGGGGTTGGAGAAGAAAAAGAGAAAGAATATTTGAGAGCTTTGCTTGATAGCTTTGGAGAATAGATGAAGACTTTGATTAAATGAAATAAGTCTCCTCCAAATGCATGGCCGTGAATCACTTTGAAAGAAAGAATGAATTATGTTTGATTTTGTTTCCTCCAAATGCATGGCCGTGAAAAGCAAATGGATAGCCACCAATATTGACTCTCCAAGACTCCATCCAAGCCTTAGAATTCACCAAGGGTCAAGATTAAATCTTAATCACTAAGCTTGTTTCCTATTGGCTACTCCAAGCCTTGTCACATGTTCTTGAACATTCCATTTTGCCTCCAATATTGCAGCTGCCCAACCGTGTAAATCCTTCACTAATTAAGTATAAAAATTGTTTTCCATATATATCTAATTATATGCTAATAAATTGGTTAATTAGTTAGGTTAATTATCTTAACAAATCTTAATTAATATACTAATCACATAACTAATCAATTTAACATATATTAACATATATCATAGCCTTTAGTTAATATTAGTATATCTAATTAACATTTAGATTATAATTAGTTAAGAATTAAACTAGTCTACTTAATTATTTATCTAATTACATAACTAATTAATTAGACACATAATTACATATTTTATAATCTCTAAACAATATTAGCACATCTAATTAATATTTAGATTATAATTATTTTATAACTAAACTAGTTTAATTAGTTTGCTAATTAAGTAATTAATCTAGTCAAACTAAGCTTAATTAATTACTAATCCTAAAGTCAAACCTACAACTTTTGACTTAATCCTAGCCATTGATTCATCTTTAAATCCTATCCATTGATCAAATCCATGGTCATCTTCAAAGCTTATCCACCAAGATTCAATCCTAACCATTCATCAAATCTATGGTCATCATTCAAGCTTATCCACCAAGATTCAATCCTAGCCATTCATCAAATCTATGGTCATCATTCAAGCTTATCCACCAAGATTCAATCTAATGGTCCAAAATGGTCAAGCCACTTTTGTTGACTTCTCTTTATTAGTTTGACTTCTAGGTGTCTTATCTCTATTAGTCCAAGTTTCTTGTTTCTATTGGTTACTTTATTTATACGTGGGTCCCACACACAAGATGCTCGGGTCCATCAAAATTTATATTGAGTAATAAAATAATACTAAAAATTATTTTATCGCACAGTTAAATTCTAAAAATTACAAAACTAATTTATATATCAATCAGAATTGGGTTTAGTAAGATCCCCCAACTCTAATTAATTAAAATAATATTTTTCCGACCAGAAAAATTATTATTTTCCGTCCCGGAGCAAATCTCACAAAAAGTCTAAATAAAATCACAGACAAATATCAAACACTCATCATGTAGAAAAACCAAAAACAGTACATTCGGGATGAAATGGTCATTTTTCCATTTTTCCCCATCACGAAGCAAAACACTCAAAACGGTCAAATAAAATAACAGACAGTATTATATGTCTGTATTTCATACAGAAAAACAAGAAACAGTAAAATAAGGATACATCGGTCTTTTACCCAAAAATTGGGGTGTTACAAAACACAGCCTGGGCCATGTAAAGCCACATGGCCCGTGGATCTTGCCCAGAAAACTTGAAAATATGCTTCCCCAAGCCTCCAAATCAAATGGGTACAAATCCATATATATATCCAAGCATTTAAGCGTTTCAAATCCATCAAAATACACAATAACAAGCATTAAAAATCATATAACACATCCAAATCACAACATTACCAAAAATCACAAAAACAAAGTGAGGAACCCATAAGTGGATTCCTCACCATCAACCCAAAAATGTGTTCCTCACCACCATGAGTGGTTGATGAGGTTAATCTCCCTCTTACCTCAAGAGACCACAAACAAAGCAAGCTCCTTGACGCCTCCAAGCAAGATTTCGTCCACCACAACCAAGAAAATCCTAAGATTGTCAAACTCAAGAGATCAACACCCAAAGCTTGAAAAGGAGGGTCCTTGATCACAATGGTGACCAAGGGTCACGAAAATGAGAGGAGAAAAGGAAGAAAGTCAAGAACTTTACCTCAAAGTTTCAAGCTTTAAGCTTGATAGAAAATGGTGAAGATGGAGGAACCAAAAGGTGTCCACCAAGGAAGAAAGCTTCAAGATGGTGAGGAGAGTTAATAGCCTAGGTTGGCTTAAGCAAGATAGCTTGATTGGTCGGTCATGGTAGTATACAGCCGTGTGGCAGAAGAGGGGAGGGGAGGAGAAGAGAGCATGAGGGAGAAAAGAAGAAAAGAGAAATAGAGAGAAAATGAAATGTGTTTGAAATGAAATGTGGTAGGGAAAATGGGAAAAAGATGATGACTTCAGTCATCTTTTCCCTCCATCCGTGGAGCCCAAATGAGAGGAGAGAGAGTGTGTGTGATGCTTGGTAGGAAGCTTCGTTGAAGTTTCCTTGAAGCTTCCATGAGAAGTTTTACATGTTTTTCGATAAAGTGAAGGGTGATGATGTCACTTAGATGATATCATAAAAGTAACTAGACAGAAATATTCTACTAGAGCTATTATCCAGTGGACAAAAGTTACAGTTAGCATAAATAATATTTTATTATCCCACAGATAATAAAATATACTGTGATTTTATTTATCAGATAAAATCTCGAAATATAAAAATCTCATAAATTGTGCCCAGTCTCTGGTTTAGTAAAATCCCCCGTCGACGCTCCCACTGTTCAAAGTTTTCCAGCCTCAGAGAAAATATTTTATTTTTTCAGCCTCGCTCAGTGTGCATGCAATTCGAGAAATATATTAAAATAATCAAACAATTTAAATAATTCTAGAAAAGTTCACAAAAATCATAATTATTATAAAATGAATATACATCATAAAATAAGCAATTTTCGGGGTGTTCCATGAGTCCCATAACCTTTACCAGCTCTCCAACCCCTCTCGTGTTTGCACTATCAAGGATTCCCTTCTCACCATCCATGCACTGTAACATCCCAATACTGAGAACTTGATATATCTGCCGTATATAAGGCGTGTAGTACTAGCTATGCTACTTCTACCTTAAAACAACAAACTAAACCCATATCATTCATTCATAAATAAATAATGGAGAGTCTGAAGAACAAAATGTTATATACATACATCATTAGCTTCACAAAGCCAAACTATAATACATAACTTTATACAACCTCAAAACAACATAAAAAGAATATACAACATATTCTCAAAAGAAACAAAATAAACTATGCTAGTTCTTCTGCTTCTTCTGCATCTCTTTGCTTGTACCTAGATTTACATGGCAACACACGGGGTGTGAAATCACAATTTCTCAATATAAGTAACCAATACCAGAGTTTAAACATTCATAATGAATAAACCACTCTATAAACATAAGACTATACTTACAATAGATAAATGAGCCACTGCTCAATACTATCAGGATATACATACAACCCTATGTAACATTCACAAGGCAAGTTATAATCTTAACTCACATATGAAACAATCAATGATATCAAACAGCCGCCTATACAATTGTAAGATATCATCGAGCAACCAAGACAACTGCACATATAGTTGTCAACAAATACAATGCTTTATGTTATGACGTATGATTATGCTCACACAAAGTCCTACTAATATGATTATGCAATGTTAATGCAAGTTTTTAGTTTTAGAAAACATATGCTACTTACTCATTCCCAAGAACCATATTCCCTTGTATATACTAAGCAAGATAGGCCTGAGAGCCTATACACCACCTAGTAATAGGTGAATACCTTCCCCTTACAAACGTAAGAGTACTACTACCACCCTCATTTAGGTAACCCTTACCATAATAGCATAAATGCAAGGAGAATTTAGATTCAACACCTTATTCTCAAGTCATATGGTTTTGCACACTATCTAAGGTTACAATACATAGGAAACAACAAATAGCAAGTTTGAAAATAAAACATGCAATGTATTTTACAAATACTCTCACTCATCACTAGGTCATTCCCAACTAAATGACAAAGGAAAACTAGCAAACCTACCAACCAAGCTCACTTATCGCATAAGGAGAAAAATCACGTTTCTAGTACTTCCTATATATCAACCTTGTCTCACAAAGGAGTAAATGTCATCCATGTATCTTCAGCTCTACTTTCTACATAAAGGAGCAACCTATGCATGATAACAAATACAACTAGCTAAGTAAACTTGGCATACAACACCTAATACCTTACTTCATCACTTCACAAGTGATTCTCAATGCAACCCCATGTTGTTCAAGGTTCTAAGTATTTACCTATGACATTCTACATCTCAAATGATGCCTAAGGTTTCTCAAATCCCTCCATATAAGATAAATGGTTATTCTCTCTAAGAAATACCACTAAATGTGTCTCAACACTACTGCTTTTGTATCTAGGACCTCACACTATCACTTCACAAGTGATTTCGAAGTCAACCTCATGTTGAACAAGGTTCTAAACACTACCTTATTCATTCCATCACCCTTGGATGCTCAAGGTTCTCAAGACTACCCTGTGGCATTCCACCACACAATGGAAGCCTAAGGTTTCCCAACACACTACCCCTTGACACTCTACCTCACTTTGGGTGTCTTGGGTCTCTCAATTCTATCTTAAGGCATTTCCCACACTTTGGATGCCTGGATACCTAAAGGTTCTCCAACCTCATCCTAAGGCAAATCCCTTCACTTGGGTGCCTATAGGTTCTCCAACTCCTCACATATACAAGGTGGTAATTTCCTTCATGAAACACCGCCATTAGTACCTCAACATACTTAACAAGGCATATATGAGTGATCCTAACACTTAAGAAATTTCAAAACATAAAAAACTCAATGCTGGAATGTTCTGCATCTCACGCCTCGGCGCAACCCCTTTCATGCTGCGGTGCGTTGCTCTCTGGTCCCTCACGTCTCGGCGTGGTGCATTCATACCCCAACATGCTGCTCTCGGGTGCATATTACTGGGACTCATGTCTCAGCATGGCATCACTTACATCACGACGCAAGTAGCAGAAACTAGGTTCTACAAAATTCTGACCTCTAAAACCCAACTTGACCTATTATACCTCAACTAAGCATAAAAGATGAAGATGGGAAAGAAAGGTTATTTGGACACAAACCACCTACCTCTTGTGTAGTAAAGATGGAGATCAAGCCTTGGATTTACCCCTTTAATTTCCTCTTCCTTTCCTCCTTTTCCTTCTCCTCCCTCTTCCCTTCTGTTTCTGCCTGCAGCCGTGACAAGTGAAGAGAAAATGAGATAAATATCTTATATAAACAAAAGAGTCAAGGGTAGAAACCAAAGAGAGAAAACGTGAGAGACTTGGTCACTTAAGTGACCAAGCTGTAACCCTCAATTAGTTAAGAACACTTAAATTTTTCCAAATCAAGTTTCCTAACTTCCAACAACTTTAGAATAAATCCTAAGATTCATCTAAATAATTGTTTCACAATTTCTCTATTTTTCCATATTAGCTGCTAGTCAATTCAGCATTAAAACATATAACAGTATGCTTAAAAATACTAAACTAACTTTGATTATCCTTAAATTTTAATTATAGCACAGTTCACACATTTGTGACCTAGAAATAAATTCTTCACGTTTATTTCTTTCAACTGAGCAGTTTAAGTCATTTCTGAAGCTAATAACAACTATTTCTCACACATAGTATTACAACAAAGTGACTAAACATGCTCAGAAAGCCACAAAATTTAACAGACATGTTAAGCAAGTATTAGGCTACCTCTGTAATCATTTACAAGTTTAACATGTTTATCTAGGGTGTTACATGCACAGTTGGGGTCATCTTAACCTTCTCAAACTACAAAAATTGGTGGTCAGCCTCTCTAAGTTGTCGAGTCTCCCTTGTGAGTCATGTCAACTAGGAAAACACACCTGTAGTCTGTTTCTTGGTAAAGTCAGCAATTGAGCATCATCTCCATTTGCTTTAGTATATTCTGATGTTTGGTGTAACATCCTCCTACCTTAATGAACCTAATCAAGGATATAGAAGCTCAATAACATTGGTAGGAATTATTTGTTAATTCAAGTAATTTTCTGAACTAGTTTGAGCATAATTCTGTAACATTTATTATGAAGAAATAATTAAAGTATCTGCGTAAATAGTTGATATGAAGGAATTAAATAAGAAAACTTTATTTCTGAGCTAAGAACCATTGATAAGAGTTATAGAAAATTTTGGAGAAGCAATTGAGCTAGTTTGATATTTTTAAGGATACTGACAGGAGATAAGTGAATAGTAAAGTGAATAACTAATTAACTCAGAAAATTATGAAAATATTTGGAGATGGTAAATATGACATGGAGAATATTTTGATATAAAATGCCAATTAAGATAAGTATCAGTAAGCAAATTTACTTAATTCTTGAGTTTAATTCAATTTGGGATTGAGTAATGAAGCTTAATTGATAAATAGTAATATTTGAAAAATCCTGGAAAAATGAATCTGAGGACTAAGATGAGTCCTAAAATTTTCCCTAATACTTACAGATACTTGAAAATTTAACTTTGGAAGAATAAAGTGTGTTTAACAGATCCAAAAGTTTCAGTTAGAAATTTTGACTATTCTACCGCCTTTCACTTGGCCATTTTTTTCTACACAAATCTTAACTATTCTTTGGATATTTTTGCTTCATATTTCTCTCGGTTCCCAGGCCACAAGCAAAGAAATAGGGACACAATAGAGGCATAGGGACAGCAAGAGAAAAGAAAAAAGGAAGAAAAAAAGTCTACCTACTATATTTCCTTTCCTTTTTGTTCTTATCATCCTTGACTTTTCTCTATTTCATTTCATCTTTGTACATTTTCTTTCCCCTGTTTCCGTCCAGCAGCCCAAGAGAAACAAGAAAAACAAAATAAGAGAAAGCATGGAAACAAGAGATAAGAGGAAGAAGAAATCAAAGGCAAGAAAGGAAAGAAAATTATGGCAAGCTAGTGGAGTTGAGGTAGGGGGTTCTTTGCCATCTTCTTGCTTTTCTTTTCTTGTTGTTTTTGAGTCTCAAAACTGGTTCATGGAGCCTTTGAAGCTCACGGCCAGCAGCTTGCAAAACAGCAAGTGTTTAGTCCATTTTTGTCTCTTGGGTTCTTTATTCATTGATTTTTGAGTTAAAATTCTGTTCCATATACTTATCAGAGTCATGGCCACATCATGATGGAGAGTCAATTCTTGTTAAATTATGTTATTGTTTCTAAACTTTAGTTGATGAAATTGATACAAGTTTAATATTAATTTTCTTATAAGGTTAGAGAATAGTATAATACATTTGAAGTGTGGCAACTGTGTGAGTATATATTTCAAATGTTCACACAATTTCCACATAGAGAACCAAGTAGTCCAAGTATTCACCTTTTACGCTTGACTATGAATTGTGGTTGTTTTTCTTTTGCCATGAAACTCATGGCTAGCCAAAGACTTAATAAATCAAAATTGTGTTTGTTTGTGACATGGTGCACGCGACTGAGCACTTAATATTGACTTGGGATTAGATGGTGTAGTGCCTTACTTTATACAGTCAAGTATTGAAATTATGTTAACTTTTTGTCTTTATCATTTGATGCTAACCGTGTAGTACTTTAGTGAATGACTTTGTGAAATTTTAAACTTGGAAGTCACAGCTGCCAACCATGGAATTTATGACTAAGAACTCATGTAAAATAACTTGTGGTCTTTTAGTCTTGGAAGCTTATGGCTAAACTAAACATTGACTTTGAATTGTGATACTTTGTGAATAAATTATTGTTGTATGGAAACCTATTGGATGTTGTGGTTTATATGACTAACCCTTATATTTTATATGGCCAAGAAGTTGAACTAGGACCACACGAGGTTAGAATGACTCATGTTCTTCCTAGTGGAAAGTAGATGAGGAGGGACATTCCCTCTCTACTAAGGATGATCTTAGATTAATGATAGTGTGGGGATGAACATTCCCTCTCTATCTTAGTAGTTGAGGATGGACAATTCCCTCTCTACTCATAACTCTATGTTGAGGAGGGACATTCCCTCACTAGAGGTGGCCAAGTTACTGTTAGGGCCAAAATGTGTTTACTCAATTACTAACTGCAAGTGCACGGGTCGAGCAAGTAATAAAATGATGAGTACAAATATCATTCCCACGAGAATAAGTTTATTTCCAATGCTAAGTACTAATCAATAGCTTACCTAATTCTATTCAAGAACATAAAAATAAGGGAAAACAATTAAACTAAAGGTTAAAAAGCGGTAAAGATAATGGTTAGAGATTAAGGAAATCCTTCTTCACCCTTTACTTCAACCAACAACATGCAAGCCTCTTCATAAATATGAATGCAATGATTAGGTTAACTTAAGAATCTATATTACCTAAACGCCTATGTCTAGGTCATCTAACCATGGTTTCAATTGCCCAACTCACTAAGTGTCATTGAGAGCTAACACAAAATGCACTCTTTAAAGTCTATTCTCAAACACGTGCTATGCATGACTAAGAGGTATATTTATATCCTATTAGCGAATCAACTCATCCCGCCATTGGAATAGAATCGAACATGCATCAATCATACATACGATCTCAAACCCAAATCCCTATGTCTAGGTTCATTGGACTTTATCAAATCAACTTAAATGTTGGCCAAACACTCAGGAGCATTAAGAACAATATGATTGAACAAAATCAAAGATCCACACAAACTCAGAGAAGAATAAATCATTAATATTCATAAAAAGGATTCAAAGTCATCCCTAAATACAGCTGCTACATCATTGAACATGAAAATACAAATGAAAATACATGTTCAAAAAATGAGGAAGAGAAAAGAGCAAAGGGGGAAAGAGAAAGCTTATGGATTTCACCATTGAAGTTCAGATCCTCCCCTAATGGAAGGAAGGCTTCCATCCTTAGCTCCCCAAGCTCTATCTCTACCTCCAATGGAGGACCCAACCGCAGCCTCTATCCCTAAAAAGCTAAAAACCTAAAAACTAAGAGAGAAAACTGAGAGAGAGAGAGAGAAACCGCGTGAAAAATAGAATAAATAGACTCAGTTTGCCGATGCACGCTGCGGCGTGAACAAGCCCACACCGCGGCGTGGAGCTCGTGTGCGAGAACACGTGGTAGGCCATGTTCTTCTTTGACTTGCGTTAGCTGAAACCATCACGCCGTGGCGTGCATATGTTTGCGTTGCGGCGTGGAGCTCTAGAATGCCTCCTTGGCTTCTTTCCTCCAATGCTAGGCCTTGGCTTGTATTAATTTGTCTCTTTTGAGTCCTTCCTGGATTAGAGAAAGCATCAAGTTAAATATAATTACAAATTTACTTAATTAATCAACAAGTATGCACAAATTGCTCAAAAACATAAAGGAAGATCTCAAAATAGAATTCCACAAATATAAGTATAAAACCTTCCAA
Source organism: Ormosia semicastrata (assembly GCA_029884595.1). NCBI lineage: Eukaryota > Viridiplantae > Streptophyta > Magnoliopsida > Fabales > Fabaceae > Ormosia > Ormosia semicastrata. Next base: position 479,950 of record JAQQTO010000050.1, on the reverse strand, counting down.
TTATGCATAAAAACTAGGACTAAGTATACTATGAAGCACAAATATAGGGCATAAATAACTAAATTTCATGGAGTTATCACACCCCAAAACTTAAGATGTTGCTAGTCCTCGAGCAACACAAAGTATGACTAAGAAAACTCACTTTGACAATTCATGCTCACATGCATTCAACAATGATAAATTCAATTTTCTTTTAACTACAACCAGTGCATAATTATTATAATGGCCCTCAAAGAATGCACATGTCTCACAGTTAAGCTCAACACATACACAATCCTTAACATGCCATCAATCAAGCTTCCAATCATGCACACGACATCTCTCACAAACATGCAAGTTAAACTTATCTTTTTCAAATCATGCTCATTCGGATAAGTTTATGAACCTACACATGAATACAAATCAAGATTCCACAAAATTAAAGCACAACTCTCTCTCCACTAATGCAAATCACACATGATTGAGGATCAAGAGGGACTTTAATAGTTTGCAATGTAAGGCCAAGGTGATGGGGTGAAGAACAAAAGGGAATGGAAAACATACAAACATTGAGAAACATAACATAACATTTCAAGACTTGAGTCACTACAACAAGGGTATACAAAATGAAACAAATAAAACTATCCAGAACCACTCAATGCTTTTTCTCTTTCATTCCTGCACTTGCTTTCATTTTTTTCTCTTCTTTTTCTTCTTTCTTTCTTTTTTCTTTTTCAACAAAAGTAATTTCCTGTACAACAAATGGTTCCTTCAAGTCACTTTTGTATTGAACAACATAAATACCCTAAACAATGGACTCAAGTGAAGAAATAACATATCATGCACTCAACAAACATAAAGGGAAGGAAAAGATTGCAATGCTTTCACATGCATTAGAATGGTTACAAGGTAGGAAATATGAGGGTGAAAGAAGAACATATAAGGCCAAACATTTAGAAAGCATCAAAAGAGGACCTAAGGATATAATCATGTAAGGGCAAGCTTGAAAGGCTCAACTGGTCCAAATAATACCCTAATCATTTTCTAAATCATGCATAATCTAGGATTTCGCCTCAAGAGAGTTGCAAAATAATTTTAACGATAGTAGAAATCATCCACATGCATAATCCATAGACATTCTCTAGACAAACACTCATATCTTTCCATAGTTAAACAAGCATCTAAGTGAGAAACACATCATGCATAAAAACATATAAAATTTCTTAAGCATGCTTCAAGATCACAAATTGTTTCACAAAAGAATTGAGGACAATCGCAAGCATTTATATCATTGGCCAACCAAAACTACACTAGCAAGTGGCAACAAATCATGCATTCAAAAGATTCATCATTTTTCATTCAAGCATGCATAACATCATGTAGAGAATGTTAAAAATTGAAACTTTTATCAACAGCCCACCAGTAATAGCCAAAATAGGATATAATCATGAAAGCATGATGACTATCATTAGCACATACTTAAAATATCAAAACATGTGTAAACATTAAGCATTAAGGGTGAAAAACATGCAATGATACTCCCCCAAAACAAAGTGAATGTGTGTTCTTGGTGTTCATGGTCTATAGGGTACTTGAGCAAGTCAAAACAGCAGCCTAACTAGAACTGAGCATTATTAAATAAAGAACAACTAGAAAAACAACAGAAAAAATAATAACTGGGGTGCCACGCCGCAACGTGGACAAGTGTGCGCCACGGCATGGAGCTCTCTGGTGTGTGTTCTTGATATGGCAGAGATGCGTGCGCCGCGGCATAGAGCAAGGTTACGTCGCGGCGTGAGAAGTCAAGCGGTAGAATTCTGCAGCAGACTAGTTTCTGTCGGAACTGGTACTCTGTTTTGGCCCGTAGCACCTCCAAAATGTGTCTAAAAGCTTAAAACATAGAATGTACAACAAAAACAAAAATACAAAAACACACTATTAGCACTTATATACAAAAAAAGAATATAACTAAAAACAACATAAAAAGCTAAATACTAAAGGATCTAAACATGTCCAAATAGACTTATTGAACATACTAAACATAAAACTTGAATTAGAACTAAGCAAACTCATTGTCAATAATAGCAATACAAAAATAATGCCTTATCCCCAGTAATGACGCCAAAAACTTGTTAGGGCCAAAACATGTTTGCCCATTTGCTAACCGCACGTGCACAGGTCGCACAAGTAATAAAATGAGGAGTACAGATATTGTTCCCTTGAGGATAAGTTTATTTCCAATGCTAAGTACCAACCGATAGCTTACCTAATTCTATTCAAGAACATAAAAATAGGGAAAAATAATTAAATTAAATACTAAAAAGCGATAAAGATAATGGTTAGAGATTAGGGAAATCCTTCTTCACCCTTTACTTCAACCAACAACATGCAAACCTCTTCATAAATATAAATGCAATGATCAGGTTAGCTTGAGAATCTACAATAACTAAACGCCTATGTCCAGGTCATCTAACCATGGTTTCAATTTCCCAACTCACTAAGTGTCCTTGAGAGCTAACACAAATCCACTCTTTATGGTCTATTCTCAAACACGTGTTATGTATGGCTAAGAGGTATATTTATATCCCATTAGCGAATCAAATCATCCCGCCATTGGAATAGAATCAAACATGCATCAATCATACATACGATCTCAAACCCAAATCCCTATGTCTAGGTTCATTGGACTTTATCAAATCAACTTAAATGTTGGCCAAACACTTAAGAGCATTAAGAACAATATGATTGAACAAAATCAAAGATCCACACAAACTCAGAGAAGAACAAATCATTAATATTCATAAAAAAGATTCAAAGTTATCCCTAAATACAGCTGCTACATCATAGAACACAAAAATATAAATCAAAATACATGTTCAAGAAATAAGGAAGAGAAAAAAGCAAAGGGGGAAAGAGAAAGCTTATGGATTTCGCCATTGAAGCTCAGATCCTCCTCCAATGGAAAGAGGGCTTCCATCCTTAGCTCCCCAAGCTCCTTCTCCACCTCCAATGGAGGACCTAGCCGTAGCCTTTAACCCTAAAAAGCTAAAAACCTTAAAACAAAGAGAGAAAACTGAGAAAGAGAGAGAAATAGCGTGAAAAAATAGAATAAATAGACTCAACTCATCCATGCACGCCGCGGCATGAACAAGCCCATGCCGCAGCGTGGAGCCCATGTGCAAGAACACGTGGTAGGCCATGATCTTCTTTGACTTGCGCTAGCTGAAACTGTCACGCCGCGGCGTGCACATGTTTGCGCCGCGGCGTGGAGCTCTGGAATGCCTCCTTGGCTTCTTTCCTCCAATGCTGGGCCTTGGCTTGCATCAATTTGTCTCTTTTGAGCCCTTCCTATATTAGAGAAAGTACAAAGTTAAATATATTGCAAATTTACTTAATCAATCAACAAGTATGCACACATTGCCAAAAAACATAAAGGAAGATCTCAAAATAGAATTTCACAAATATAAGTATAAAACCTTCCAAATATGCATAAGAACAAGGACTAAGCATGCCATGAAGCACAAATATAGGCATAAATAACTACATTTCATGGAGTTATCACATCCCCAAACTTAAGATGTTGCTAGTCCTCGAGCAACACAAAGTATGACTAAGAAAACTCACTTTGACAATTCATGCTCACATGCATTCAACAATGATAAATTCATTTCTTTTAACCACAACTAGTGCACAATTATTATAATGGTCCTCAAAGAATGCACATGTCTCACAGTTAAACTCAACGCATACACAATCCTTAACATGCCATCAATCAAGCTTCCAATCATGTACATGAAATCGGTCACAAACATGCAAGTTAAACTTATCTTTTTCAAAACATGTTCATCCGGATAAGTTTATGAACCTACACTTGGATACAAATCAAGATTCCACAAAATTGTAGCACAACTCTCTCTCCGCTAATATAAATTACACATGATTGAGGATCAAGAGAGACTTTAATAACTTGTAATGTACGGCCAAGGTGATGGGGTGAAGAACAAAGGGGAATGGAAAACATACAAACATTAAGAAACATAACATAACATTTCAAGACTTAAGTCACTACAACAAGGGTATACAAAATGAAACAAATAAAACTATCCAGAACCACTCAATGCTTTTTCTCTTTCATTCTTGCATTTGCTATCATTTTTTTTTATTTTTCTCTTCTTTTTCTTCTTCTTTTTTTCTTTCTTCACAAAAGCAATTTCCTGTACAACAAATGGTTCCTTCAAGTCACTTTTGTATTGAACAACATAAATACCCTAAACAATGGACTCAAGTGAAGAAATAACATATCATGCACTCAACAAACATAAAGGGAAGGAAAAGATTGCAATGCTTTCACATGCATTAGAATGGATACAAGGAAGGAAATATGAAGGTGAAAGAAAAACATATAAGGCCAAACATTTAGAAAGCTTCAAAAAAGGACCTAAGGATATAATCATGTAAAGGTAAGCTTGAAAGGCTCAACAGGTCCAAACAATGCCCTAATCATTTCCTCAATCATGCATAATCTAGGATTTCGCCTCAAGAGAGTTGCAAAACAATTTGAACGATAGTAGAAATCATCCACATGCACAATCCATAGACATTCTCTAGACAAACACTCATATCTTTCCACAGTTAAACAAGCATCTAAGTGAGAAACACATCACGCATAAAAACAAACAAGATTGCTTAAGCACGCTTCAAGATTGCAAATGGTTTCACAAAAGAATTGAGGACAATCGCAACCATTTATATCATTGGCCAACCAAAACTACACTAGCAAATGGCAACAAATCATGCATTCAAAAGATTCATCATTTTTCGTTCAAGCATGCATAGCATCATGTAGAGAATGTTGAAAATTGAAACTTTTATCAACAGCCCACCAGTAATAGCTAAAACAGGATATAATCATGTAAGCATGATGACTATCACTAGCACATACTTAAAATATCAAAACATGTGTAAACATTAAGCATTAAGGGTGAAAAACATGCAATGATACTCCCCCAAAACAAAGTGAATGTGTGTTCTTGGTGTTCGTGGTTTATAGGGTACTTGAGCAAGTCAAAACAACAGCCTAACTAGAACTGAGCATTATTAAATAAAGAAAAACTAAAAAAATAATAGAAGAAACAAAAACAGGGGCACCACGCCGCAGCGTGGACAAGTGTGCACCGCGTCGTGGAGCTCTCTGGTGCGTGTTCCTGATATGGCAGAGACGTGTTCGCCGCGGCGTAGAGTAAGGTTACGCCGCGGCGTAGAGTAAGGTTAGCACTTATATACACTATTAGCACTTATATACAAAATAAGAACAAAAACTAAAAACAACATAAAAAGCTAAATACTAAAGGATCTAAACATGTCCAAATGGACTTATTGAACATACTAAACACAAAACTTGAATTAAAACTAAGTAAACTCATTGTCAATATTAGCAATACGAAAATAATGCCTTATCCTTGGCAACAACGCCAAAAACTTGTTAGGGCCAAAACGTGTTTGCCCATTTACAAACCGCAAGTGTACGGGTCGTGCAAGTAATAAAATGATGAGTACAGATATCGTTCCTATGAGGATAAGTTTATTTCCAATGCTAAGTACTAATCGATAGCTTACCTAATTCTATTCAAGAACATAAAAATAGGGGAAAGTAATTAAACTAAAGATTAAAATGCGGTAAAGATAATGGTTAGAGATTAGGAAAATCCTTCTTCACCCTTTACTTCAACCAACAACATGCAAGCCTCTTCATAAATATGAATGCAATGATTAGGTTAACTTGAGAATCTACATTACCTAAACGCCCATGTCTAGGTCATCTAACCATGGTTTCAATTACCCAACTCACTAAGTGTCATTGAGAGCTAACAAAATCCACTCTTTAAGGAAGATCTGAAAATATAATTGCAAATTTACTTAATCAATCAACAAGTATGCACATATTGCTAAAAAACATAAAGGAAGATCTCAAAATAGAATTCCACAAATATAAGTATAAAACCTTCTAAATATGCATAAGAACAAAGACTAAGCATGCCATGAAGCAAAAATATGGGGCATAAATAAGTACATTTCTTGGGTTATCATTTACTCATTTATTGGAGTAGTTTTGTGTGAATGGCGAATGGTCATAAATAGGTTGAAGTATACCAACCTGAAAGCAGGCTACTGCCAAGTATTTTAAATAAGCAATACAAATGAAATTGAATTTATTTGATTAATTATGATGTTTGATTAAAGGTGTGTTTTTGAGAATTATTTCTGAGTGCATATTGCTATGTTTGATAATAAACATTTTCTGAAACTTAATAATTGAACTTCTGTTTTGGGAAGAGGAAGGACTTGATTTTGTTTTTACCACCTTCCTACGTAATGAAATTGAGTTTGAAAGTTATTTTTCCCAGAAATAGCTGGAAGTATTACGATGTCATTGATTTTTAATAATGATATTGAAAATTCTATGATGCTGAGAATTTTTTGAATTCTCACCCCCTTTTTGTTCTTGTTTCTGTAATATTTCTAGGGATGAGATCCTCAGTATGGAGACTAAAGCAGAAGACGTAGAATTCTTTAGTTGTTGTTTTATAATTTGTATTATGTAATTATCATATTGTAAAAGTTTACGCAAATTATTGTATTGTAAAAGTACATTGTACTCTTGTATATAGTCGTTATAATACATAAACATTATGTTATTCCACGATAAGCTCATACTTTCAGTATATTAACTAAATAAAATTTTAAATTTTAAATTGTTGATTTTTACGTGACGTGCTTAATTTTATTTGCTAATACGTAAATCAGGATTACTTTATTAGTAAAGAGGTTAAGGATATTACATTTCAAGTCCCAGTCATACTCTTTTTATTCTAGGGTCTAGATATTTTTTCACTTTCATTAATGATTACTCTCGCTGCACCTAGTTATTTTTTATGCAAAATTGGTCTGAGTTGTTTTCAATATTTCAGAACTTTTATCATGAAATTAAAACAAAATTTGGTATTCCTATACGTAGGTTGCGTAGTGATAATGCCTGTGAGTATTTGTCTTAACCATTTCAATCCTTTATGGCTTCTCATGACATTCTTCATCAAACCTCTTGTGCCCATACCCCTCAACAAAATAGGGTTGTTGGACGTAAAAAAAGACGTCTTGTATAAATAACTCAGACCCTTTTATTTCATGGTAATGTTCCTTTCCGCTTCTGAGGTAATGTAGTTCTTACTTCTTGATATTTGATTAACCACATGCCCTCCTCTGTGCTTGATCACCAAGTGCCTTATTCTATTTTATATCCCCATCAACCTTTGCATTCCCTACCGCCTCGTATATTTGGGTCTACCTATTTTGTTCATAATTTCACTTCTGGTCTTGATAAACATTATGCCTAATCCATTAAGTGTGTTTTTATTGGTTACACTTGGTCCCAAAAGGGTTATTGTTATTTTCCCCTTCTTCCAGTCTCCTTCATTGACTCTTGAGCCTATCTCTAAGGTCATAGTCATTCTTCTTCTTGTTATCACTATTAAGTCAGATACATCTTTGACTCTTCATGTCGAGAAACCCACCACTACTATTTGCCCCTTCCGGGTCTATCATTTTCAGCCACAGCCACCTCCACTGCCCCTACCTCCACCAGAAGTTACAGAGATCAATGTAGACTCTCCTCCAGTACCAAATCCTTCACATGCTCTGACACTGTCTCTTGAGCCTGACCTTCCCATTGCTCTCCAAAAAGGTATATGGCCTACTCGTAACCCTTCTCCTCATTATGTTACTTTGAGTTATCATCGCCTATCTTCTTCACAATATGCTTGTATTTCTTCCTTGTCTTCTGTGTCTATTCCTAACTCTCCAGGTGATGCTTTATCTCATACTGGGTGGAGATAAGCTATGATCAATGAGATGTGTGCCCTCTAGAGTAGTGGTACTTGGGCTCTTGTTCTTCTTCCTCCTAGGAAGTCTATTGTAGGCGTTGGTGGATTTATACAGCCAAGGTTAGACCCGATGGCAAGATTGATTACCTTAAGGCTCGGCTAGTGGCAAAAGTGTATACCCAAATTTTTAGTTTGGATTATGGGTACACTTTCTCTCCCATGACAAGGATGACTTTGGTTCGACTTTTTCTGTGTGTGGCTTCTATTCGCCACTGGCTCTTTCATCAGCTACACATCAAGAATGCTTTTCTCTATGGTGATATTGAAGAAGAGGTTTACATGGAGCAACCACTAGGGTTTGTTGCTCAGGGGGAGTCTTCTGGACTAGTTTGTCATTTTCATAAATCTTTGTATAGCCTAAAATAGTTTCCTAGGGCTTGGTTTGACCGATTTAGCACTATAGTTTAGTAGGTTGGTATGACACGAAGTAAGACTGACCACTCTGCCTTCTATCACCATTCAACTCAAGGGTGTATTTATTTGATTGTGTATGTCAACGACATTGTTATCACTGGCAGTGATTACTATGGCATAATTCAGGTAAAACAATATCTTGGTCATCACTTCATACCAAAGACCTTGGAAAACTTCAATACTTCTTGGGAATAGCAGTGGCACAATCTAATGATGGTATAGTAATTTCACAAAGGAAGTATGCCATGGATATTCTTAAGGAAACAGGTCTGTTGAATGCAAAGCCTATTAACACTCCTATAAATTTGAATGCTAAACTTCTACCAAATCAGGGCGAGCCACTGTTGAATCCAGGAAGATACAGAAGATTAGTTGGAAAACTAAATTACCTCACTATTACCCATCTTGACATCTCTTTTACAGTTAGTGTGGCAAGTCAATTTCTAAATTCACCATGTGATGCACATTGGGATGCAGTGATTCACATCCTAAAGTATATTAAAGGAACTCCTAGAAGAGGCCTTGTCTATGAAGATAAGGGTCACACTTAGATTGCTGGATACTCAGATGCTGAATGGGTAGGTTCTCCTCTTGATAGAAGATTCATTTCTGGGTATTGTGTATTCATAAGGGGTAATCTGATATCCTACTAGAGTAACAAACAAAATGTGGTTGCAAGATCAAGTGCCAAAGCAAAATATCGAGCTATGGCCTCAGCTACCTGTGAACTCATTTGGTTAAAATAGTTACTTAAAAAGCTTCGATTTGGGGAGATTATGCAAATGACACTCATTTGTGATAATTAAGCTGCATTGTATATCACCTCTAATCCAGTGTTTCAAAAGAGGACTAAGCATGCTGAAATAAATTATCATTTTATTAGAGAGAAGATCCTATGTGGAGAAATCACCACTAGCTTCATTAATTCAAATGATCAATTGGCAAATATTTTCACTAAGTCTTTGAGAGGTCCTCAGATAAGCTATATTTGTAACAAGCTTGGTGCATATGACCTATATGCTCCAGCTTGAGCGGGAGTGTTGAAAACTATGTAAATAGTGGTAGATTCATTGTACAAGCTAACCAAATCATGTAATTATGGTAATTAGGATTTTTGTATTTATTATAATAAGTCTATATAATTCAGCCTCCGTTGTGTGGTTTAGACACATGGTTTTATCATATGTCTCTCTTTTCTCTCACTATTGAGTAATATGATTATGATTACACTAATAATTTATGTATTGTTTGCTTGCCTGCTTTCTTAGAGTCAATCATTGGTTTCTTTTCCACAACGTAAACACATACTTAACAACACAACAAAACCCCATCCTGAAATAGAACCCCTCAAACAAAAACTGTAGGAAAGAATTTGGAGATTTAAGCACAGTGGAATGAAATTCGTACCTTGATTAAGCCCAACCAAAAAGCTTTCCGATGATGTGCTCTATACCACCATGTACTAATCCTTACGGATTTACACAAGATCACCAATGGAGCCTTATGTGTTTTCTATAACAAACACACCCAAATCCAGAGGCTTTGTGCTCTCTTTTTGTGTTTCTCCTCTTGCATCTCCTCTTCCCACATCTTTTATGAGAATAGAGTGCCTTGCACTTCTGTTTATAGAGGTCCTCTCACATAGAAAGTAACCTCCCACTCCTACACTTTCATACATTAGAAGTTATTAACCTAAGGGAGTTATGTAACTACTCCCTCCAACCCTTAATCTAAATAATTAACTAACTAATTAATTAATTAATTAACTAACCGGGTTAGGTCATGGATATGGATCAGCCCATCATAGGTGTAACACCCTAACTTTTGGGATAATTATAATATTGTCCTGAAATGTACTATTTTGTAATTTCTGTGAGTAGTAAAATGAATTTGACTGTTTTGTGAGTGTATTTGACTGTTGTATGTGATTTGCTCCGAGCCAGGGAAATAATAATTTTCTGGCCGGAAAAATCTTATTTTAATTAATTAGAGCTGGGGGATCTTATTAAACCCAATTCTGATTGATATATATATATTAATCTCTTAATCTTTAGGATTTAACTGTGCAATAAAATAATTTTATATTATTATAATATTATTTTATATTACAGTACCTGCTATCTCAAAAACAGTAGAAATCTACTTCAAAATAACCATGGACCCTTAAAAGTCTATGGGACCCGCGTTTAGAAAAGCAGTCAACGATTCTGACTGGACAAATTTCTAAGCCAATGGGAGCAAGTCAACAAAGGAGGCTTGAAAAATTCTAACCAATAGGAATAGGTCAAAGAAAGAAGCATGAACTTTAATATGAACCGTTGGATGAAGACTTAGTTAGGAAGCCTTTGATTTTAACCGTTGATCAAATCAATGGTGTGGATGTGAACTTGATTAGCAAGCATTGAATATTGGCCATGGATCTAATCAATGGATAGGAGTTAAAGTTGAATTCAATGGTTAGGATTAGGTCAAATATAGTGGCTTGACTTTGTTTAGTAGCTAATTAAGCCTAATTTGGTTAATTTAATTACCTAATTAGCAAACTAAGTAAGCTAACTTAGTTATTAATTAGTTATAATCTAAATACTAATTAGATATCCTAATATTGTTTAAAGGTTATAATATATGCTAATATATGTTAAACTAATTAGTTTTATAATTAGAATGTTAATTTAATATTATTACCTATTTAATTAGCATGTGTTTAGCTTGTAATTAAAATCAAACCAAGCCCCTAAACCCCAAGGAACCCCATGGCCATGGAGGCCCAAATTCACAAGTTCTACATGGTTCTTGAACCACCCAAAGTGACATAAGCCATGTGTACCATAATGTGAACACAAATAGATATTTACCTATTCAAATTAAACACTCAACCTCACCCATTATGCACTCACGGCAACCCCCTCATTTTTACACTTGATATTTACTTTTTAACACTTATCCAAATTCAAGCTTTCATTTCTCTCAAAATACCAAGAACACCAAGTAAACTTTCTCTTCCACTTTCTCTCTCAAATTCGGCCAACACCCAAAATCATACCACCAATCTTCTATAATTTTACCTCTTCACTTTTCCTAAACCAAAATCATAGTCTAAACACTTTTCCTTCACAAGGTTTTGTCAAAAACCTACTCCATCTAGTTCAAAATCCAACCTTTTGTTCACTTTCCTAAGGGTAAGTTTTGATTCTTTGGTTTAAAATTTGATTTATGATTTTCTAAACCATGTTTGTTCCATGGTTTTTCAATCTTGATCCTTGTATGTGTTTTTACTAATTGTTTAAGAATTTTAGGGATTTGTTTTGGAGGTTACACGAAATTTCAAGGAAAGGAGGAGACTAACTGATTTTTGTCTTCAAGAGGTAAGAGAGAGATTTAATCTCATCAACCCTAAGTGGTGATGGGAAAATGGATTGTTTGTGTATAAAGAATCCATAAGGATTCATTTGTGTGGTTGTTTATTATTTTTTATTATTTGTGTGATTGTTTAAATGCTTTCCTGTTTGCGATTTATTTTATTTGCTATGCATGTCTATAGTTTTAAAATATATCGCATGTGTTTATATATTGTATGTGTTTATAGTTGTATGATTATTAAAGTAGGATGTGAATAACATGTAACGATTTGCATGAGTGTTCCAAAGAACACAATGAGGCTCACGACCTTACCATTAAACAGAGAACCAAAATGTTCTCAACCATTTTCTATATCAATGATTTAAAGAATCTAGGTAATATAATAAATTTAAGAATGATTTAGGTTAATTATGGCCAACATGTCATTTAATGTAAAATTGAATGCCATTTTATTTTCTAAGATAGGTTAGGTAATTAATTTACAAAAGAATTTGATTCCAATGAATCTTTAAGAAAATAAAAGGAATGAACTTAGTTCTAGATTTTTAAATTAGTAGAATTTATTTTAAGTAAGAATTAAAAGCCAACACTTGAAAAATACTAACGTAGAGCTCACTCTATTAGTTTTGAAGCGCGTTAGCAAGTTTCAAAGTGTAACTATTGGGTAAGATTAAAATTAACAGAATTTAGAGGAAAATGTTAAAAATACCTTATACTGATTTTATAGGCAAAATGCTGCCAAAATTTACTAAAATTAGACGAATAAAATGAAAAGATCCCATAATATATTTATAACATAAGGAAAATATTTTACATAGTTTAAAAGTACTAGATATAATCTACACATATTTAAAATGATGATTTTAAGCTATATGGTTAAGAAAATGATTTAAAAATCTTACGCGATTGAGAAAATGATTTAAAAACATTACGCGATGTTCAAAAATGTCAAAATATAGTTACGCAATTTTAAAAACGTTTGTGAAAATGACGCGATTGTGAAAACGCGATAAAATTTTAAAGTGATTAAATGATACAGTGAGTTTTACTGTCGGGCCAAAGTGGTGGACCCGGACATGTTGTGAGATAGTACTGTCAAGTAGGGCAGACTATATTTTTGGAATATTGTGACTAAGGGTATTTTCGTAAATATGGTAAAATATGGATATTAAGGGCATTTTAGTAATTTTAGATCATGTTTAGAGTGTTATGCCAATTTGGTTGATAATTGGTGATTGATTGATGAGATGAATTACACCGGGTTGTGGTGTGATAGGTGTAGTGTGGTTCATTATATGAACTTGGAGGCATTAGTGTGCGGAGAATTCCACATGGGGACAGTGGATTGCTCCTCTGGGCCGTGGTAACGGGCAACACACTAACGATCTTGACAAGCACTATTTTTAATCGAGGTCTTGAGAAGACTATTATGTACAATGCCTGTAGTGCACGATGTATGGACTGTGTACTACTACACGATGTTTGGACTGTGGGCTATAGACACAACGTTAGACAGTGCAATAGTTTGGTTGGGCAGCCAAAAGTACTATTAGTTCTTTTCAGATCATTCTCTCAAATATCCGTATTTAGCTCCATGGAGTAGGAACGAGTCGGTGTGTGTATCATTCATTATCTGCATTTTACTGCTTATTATAATCTGTGATGAAATGTATGATGTATTGTTTTTCTATACTATGTGTGATATAATGGTATGTATTACTTTGCTATATTATGCATGATATGTTGGTATGTACTATTGTGATAATTGTTTGTATTGTCGTTTTCTTATTTGCCATGTGGGTAATGATGTAGATTATCTCACCTCTCTATATGTTTTTCTCGATATTATTATATTGTTTCCGTAAAGAGTTTGAGGAAGAAGAGGAACAACCTCTTGAGAAATAGTATCCGGACGAGCACCAACCGGGTGAGCTGTACGAGGAAGAGGAGCCGATAGATCATTCTCATCATCAAGACTGATCTTGAGATCATGGCATTGCTAGGATTTTTCAGGTTTGTGAGACTTGAGTTTCACGGAGGTTCGGAGGCATGGCGTATGCGAGTGGATAGAGGAACAGTTGGCTACGTGGGACGTTTGACTGTGTCCCTATGTAGAGAGTACGATGGAGATGTTATATTTACCACTATGTTGTATTTACATCTAGAGTTGCCTCTGACTCTTAGGCGTTACTGGCAAGGAATCTTCCATGCACCTAGCGAGCTCAGTAGTGAGTCAACAGCCCGGACTCGTGTCTGTAGAGCTGTAGGGCCTCCAGGAGTTCTGTCTTTCGATGATCTCTCTAAAGATGATTCGTTGGAGGGTTAGAAATCTTTCGAGGTGCACTTGGGCAATACTATATTTTAGTTTTATGTCAACTTTTTACTGCTTTATTAAATATTTATAGTTGTAAATTATTTGTGTATTTAAGACAAAAATCATATGTATATTATAGTGTGTTTGTGTTTGTTTTACTTTGTGATCTGTGTTATTTTATTTAATGTTATAAGTATAAAAGGAAAAAAATTTACCATTAATATTATTTACGTATTCAAATGTTTTACAACTTGGATAAGAATTTTATTTTATTTTATTTTATTGCATCATAAATGTGACACTCCCACAAGGGTGTTACAATAGGCGTCCCATTTTCCAACATCTCACACTCGCACATGATGGGATGAATTACACAGAGCTTCTCATTTCTTCTTCGATATTCATACTAAGTGTGTTGTTGTGACCGCTTGGGCACTCTATTTAGGAGCTCTTATACTAGCAATCCTTCTTAGGACCAGTATAAATGTCTACAACCTTTTTGTTTCTATATTTGTCATAAATATGCCTTTGATGCCCTAGATCTATCTATATACACTTCACATATAACATCTCTAATTCCTTGTGATTTTAAATCACTCATAACCTTCTTATTGTGATCTCCAATATTCCTTGTGTCCATGCTTATGATGCTTCTTGAAAACAACATCATAGTGTGTATATATTCGACATGATTTCCTTTCGCCCATCACTAAGATCAAAATTAGTTGTTTCCTAATATTACCTCATTAGGTCGCATTATCATAACCCTTGGGATATATACTAAAGTAACATTCACTAACTCATTACCTCATGATACTATCAAAGTCATAAGGGCATCAATGGCAGGATTTGTACCTTTTTGGAGCACACACAATAATGAATCTGGGGATCTATTCATTTGATTCCAAATTGTGGTCATTAAGTGCATGTGGTATAAAATACATGCTACAATGTATCTCTTATTCCATGAGGGAATATGTCGATTTTCTTTATTCTGCATTGTACAAATCTTAGTTCAGGTACCCCAGGCACCTAACCTAAGTCCTACCACTCTACTTGCCCTCATAGCACTTGTAGAAGGTCTCGCATTTGGCTATAGGTATTATGGATAGTGGGTATCCATAACTCAATCCATATATGTCTTTTTTGGATCTCATCCTAGTCTCTTACGAAGGTGACATCATATACCTTGCCGTGTTCTTACCTGCAACACGGCGCCCTTTGTAGCCCTTCTTGGTGCTGAGAAATACAAATATCTTATCTTGGCTTGGTCCTCATAAGAGCCCAAGGCAGTTGTTCATGTGAGGCCATATGACATACTATCATATTGTGCATGTGTCTTCCATGATATATGAAACCACTTAATGAACAACATATTCATTCATAAAACAAATTCATTCATCATGCTCAAAATAGTTAAGAGTAAGGAAATACAAAAATCTACAATCTACGCAATCCTAGTGGTTTCACATGTTCAACAAATACTTTTCTTGGAATTGGCTTCGTTAGGGGGTTAGTTACCGTACTATGTGTAGAAATGTACTGCAAAGTTATTTCCTTTTGTGCTATTATATCTCTCACAAAGTTATACTTTGTACTTATGTGTTTTGTCCTGCTATGATACTTAGGGTCCTTAGTGTAGGCTATGGCTACTTAGCTATCACAATAAAGTGACACTAGATTGGTTGGTCCATCAATGACCCCTAAATAATCCATGAATCGTCTTAGCCATACAACCTTTTGCATTGCTACAAAATATGCAACAAACTCAACTTCCATGGTCAACATAGCTACACATGTCTACTTCTTATTGCTCTAAGAAATGGTAGCAATATTTAGCAAGAATGCATGACCAGAAGTGGTTTTACTTTCTCTTGGATCTCCACCCCAATCTTCATCAGAGTAAGCTACCAACTATAGGTCACTCCCCTAATAACAATTTATAATCAGTAGTGCCATTTAAGTATCTCAAGATTTTCTTGACTACTTGCTAATGTTTCTGCCTTGGGTTGGACTGATAATGGCTTACTAGACCTACAACATAACAAAAGTCAGGTCATGTGCACATCATTGCATACATTAAACTACTAACAACATTGGAGTAAGGGACTTTTTTCATGGAATATTTTTCAAATTAAGTCTTAGGACACATTTCTAGGCTCAAACTTTCACTTTTAGAAACTTTAGCTATAGGGGTATCTATGGGTTTGTAGTCTTTCATTCTAGACCTCTCAAGAATCTTCTCGTTATATGACTCTTATGATAGAGTGATCAATTTCTTAGAGCATTCCATTTGGATTTTTACTCCCAGGATATATTTTGCTTTACCCATGTTCTATATCTCAAAATTGAAGGATAGCCAACTCTTGATGGCATTCACAAAAGTAAGACTACTTCAAGCTAATAGTATATCATCCATGTAAAAGGATAATATTACAAAATCTATTTTAGACTGCCTCACATACACATAGTCGTCCTCATTGTAATACCCTTAGTAACATGTTAGACTTGTATATGGTTACAAAAGGTAGCATATTACTTGCTTAACATGCCTGCAAAGTTTTGTGACAATCTGAGTTCGTTTGGGCACTTAGTTATAACACAGAAATTGAAAAGTAGCTTAAAATGACTCAGAAAAAGGCATAAAATGCTTAGAAGAGAGAAATAAATATAGATAACTTGTTTCCAGGTCACAAATGAGTTAAGTAAGATGCAATTAAAGTTTCAAGATAATCTAAGTTAGTTTAGTATTTTTAAGTATACTGGTTATCTATTTAATGCATTGACTACCAGTAAAAATGAAAAATCATGAAAATTGTGAAATAATAATTTAGATGAATCTTATGATTTATTCTAAAGTTGTTGGAAGCTGGAAAACTTGAATTAGTATAATTTGGGTGTCCTTAGCAGATATAAGTTTTAGCACAGAAACTTAAGTTACCTTTTCTTTTCTCTTTATTTCCCTCCTCTTTCACGAAGCTCTCACTAGAAACAGAGAAGAAAGAAAATGAAAGAAGAGAAGAGAGAAAGAGGAAGAAAGGAAGAGGAAGAAGGAGAAAGAGAAGAGGAAGTTCAAGATTAAGGACCAAAGCATGAAGATTGATCATCCAATCAAAAGGTAAGGGGTTTCTATTCATCTTTCTCCTCTTTGATTCTCATTGAATAAGGTCAAGGATTTTGAATAAAAATAGGGGTTTAGAGAGTCAAATCCATATTCTTGGCTTGGTTCTTGATTCCAAGGACTAGGTTAGGATAGTTTTAGCTTAGTAAATGTAAGATGGTCATTTATGGCTCAAGATCAACCATTAGGATCCATAAATTAAGAATAGGATAATGGTTGGAGTTATGTGATTTGGACATAGATCTATGCCTAAGAGAATCCATAGGTTGTATTTAAGTTAAAACAAGTTTAAGGGCATGGATGAGTGTTAGAAATCACTAAGGAACTAATTTTAGATGATTGAAAGTAAGCTTGGAACCATGGAATAGTACCACAGTTCTGCAGTTTTTGCTGCAGTATGTCTAGTTAAGAGACACGACCCGTGTCCGAAGACATGGGGGGGTCGTGTCCTTCTCTGCCTGTTCTAATTTGTGAAACTATGCTAACAGAGCAAGACATGGGGAGGGGGGCATGTTATTAGACATGGTCCATGTATGAGGCCAAGATCATCAAAATTGTCATTTTTGATGTTTGGAAGCTATAGACTAGATGAGATTATTAGTATTTGTTTCTTAAGGTGTTTGAGGACACAAATAGGGATATTTCAAGAGAAGAACTATCAGCTAGAATTAATAAGAAAGTATAAGGCCTTTGAGCATCCAAAAGTGGAGGATTGCCTTAGGTAAAGACATAACACCTTAGGCAACCTAGTGTTGCATTAGATATCACTCAAGATGTGATGAGATGGTGCAATGGAGACAAGTATACTAGGATAGATTGTAGGGTTCATTCGAATAAGAATAATGGAGGTATAAGCTTTAAGATATCCAAGAGTAGTGGATTACCTTGGGAAGGTACCTAGAACCTTAAGCAATAAAGAGTTGTAAGTAAGAACCACTTTGAGTTAGTTTCACTTGAGTGGAGATAAGGTTGTACATTTAGTTCTGAAGAGGGAATATTATGTACTAAGTCTCTAGTTAAACTGGACCTTGTGCATTGTAGAATACATAATAGTATGAATGTTGACTTGTAAGCTTGTTACATTCATTAAGTATGCAAAGTTCTAGAGAAATGCTCATTTATTTCCTTAAGTAAGGTTGAATGAGGCATTAGCAAAGATAAGCTTTTTCACTAGGATGAGTTAAGTCTATAGGAAAGTTAAGGAGATGTTTATGTAAGAGGTAAACTTAACACTATACTTTTCACACACTAGTTAGTTAATCTAGTTTGTATATGAAGAGTAAGAACCTTAGTACGACCAAGATAATGGTTTGCCATAGGTGAGTATCTAACACCTCAGCAACATAGTGTTGCATAGAAATCACTTAAGAGTTATGAGTGATGAGGTGGTGTTTAGATATAAGTAAGTATGTATATATATGAAAATGGTCTAGTTGTGTTAATCTTAGTGAGTATCCTTTGATGTCCATTGATGAAGGCCAAGGGAGATAGATAGGTGTCTAATAGACTCTTTTGAGGAAGGACATAACCCTGATATCTCGATAGTGCCGAGGCCAAGGGAGATAAGTAGGGAGTCTATAAGGTTCTTTTGAACAAGGATTCAGCCCGAACTTCTCAACGTGCCAGGATATGTGTAATATGAGGATGAACTTTCCCTCTATTAATCACGGGATAATAAACTGAACCAGTTCCTAATGAATGTGTTTGTTTTCAAAACAAAGCATTGCACGAGCATGTCTTTAGGATCTTCTTAGGCATAATAATATTACATACCATTTGCACTGTGTAACATCCCGGGACTGCCTACAGGATTGACGAGTGTCTCCACAAACCAACACGGGTCTTTTCAGCGTGCTTTGTCCTCACTCACACGCATCCTAGGAAACTTTCCAGGAGGTCACCCATCCCACAATTGCTCCAGGTCAAGCACGCTTAACCATGGAGTTCTTATGTTCTAGGCTCCCGAAAAAAAGTTACAACTTGTTGATATGGCTACGTCAAATCAATTCCTTTAAGCCATCCTCAACTATACAGTCCTATACATGCACAGTCTCTGAATCCCTCTCATTCCAGTGTGTATTCAGTTCATTCATGCTACCCTTCGCCTAGAAGCCTGCCAGAAGTCGCTCCTTGTCCCTACTTCATTGCACTAGCAATCACTCCCTGCCCTCGTCGACCCCGGGACACACATGCCCACCAACTTTCGCTTAGTTCGTCCCCGAACCACACCATACTGGGAGAAGTCTCGGCTCTGATACCATTTGTAATGTCCCGGGACTGCCTGCAGGATTGACAAGTGTCTCCATAAACTAACACGGGTCTTTTCAGCGTGCTTTGTCCTCACTCACATGCATCCTAGAAAACTTCCCAAGAGGTCACCCATCCCATAATTGCTCCAAGTCAAGCACGCTTAACCATGGAGTTCTTATGTTCTAGGCTCCCGAAAAGAAGTTGTAACTTATTGATATGGCTACGCCAAATCAATTCCTTTAAGCCATCCTCAACTACGCAGTCCCATACCTGTATAGTCTTTGAATCCCTCTCATTCCGGTGCGTATTCAGTTCATTCATGCTACCCTTCGCCTAGAATCCTGGCAGAAGCCGCTCCTTGTCCGTGCTTCATTGCACCGACGATCACTCCCCACCCTCGTCGGCCCCGGGACACACATGCTTTTTTTTAAACATGAAAACAACAACTTAAAATTTAACGCGTGGAATTTTCTAAGCACAAACATCATAATTCAAATTGCTAAACACATGTCTAAAAGGAAGTCACAAAATTTGACCTATGCTAAGTCATATACAAGCCGATAGTGAGAAAAGAAAAAAAATAGCAAGAAATAAAATAAAACATCAACACTTTTCTCCTCTATTCAAGTAGTATGTGGAGGAAAAATCAGCAGCGGTCAATAGTCAGCATGGCTGGCTACAACATAGTCACCAAGGAAGAAGAACCACTTGAAATGTGAAGTGGCTAGAAATTGTTGTAGTTCCAAATTCAGGATGAGCTATGGATGAGACATGAATTGTGATCTATCCGGTAAATGTGAACAGTTTAGTCTCCGAGTCATAGGACCAATTTCCTTCACCCAAACAAACAACAATAGTGCTCATAGCTGCAGGTCTGGAATACCACGATAGAAATCACAAGGGGTGAGAAAAGATTTCTCAGTAGGTGTAACGCCTCTTTTTGGGAGGGAACGTCACATTGTCAATTACAATGTGGAAATAAAAATATAAGTTAAGACCCAGTTCTTTAATTATAAATATAAATTTACTTGATTATAAATGTGTAATTAAATTAGCGAGTATATTTTTTTGTTATAATTAATAAAAATTAGTGTTAAGGCATAATTGCAATGAAGAGTAAAATAGAAATAAAGCATACATCGAACTAACACAAATATATAAAGATATATCATTATAATAAACTTGTTTGATTACAGCGCCTGGATATACAAAAAGTAAAATTTTACATGTATACCCCCAAGAGATAACAAATGTACAGCCCACCAAAATAATGACACATCAGGCCCCCAAAATATACCCTGATAGCCATCAGTAGCTATCGACAACATTAATCCCTAAGATGAGAAGGAATCATATCCGGATCCTCCTCGGGTTCCTCCTCGAGATCTTTCTCATCCGAGGAGACCTCCATAGGAGCCACCGAGCTACTAGCCGGAGCTCGAGCAATGGAATTAAAAGAATCCTCCTGTGGGGTGTAATAGCGATCACGCCACATCTCTCTGATGGGCAAATAAAACTCCAGATGTAAACTGACGCAGCAAGTAAAGACCAATGGCTCGTGATGCCTCCAAGCCAGTGAGATCGACACGTCTCCCAGGTAGACACAGCGATCAGAGTTTAGGTTGATGTGCCAGCAGTCTGGCCCTCTAAGGAAGGCCAAATACGCATCACCTAAAAATTCACATGAGCGTGCCGCCATGATCCAGCAGTAGGTGCTAATCGCGATCGGGGCAGAAGCTGGGGAAATTGGGAGCTTCATCCTCCTTGCGTCAGTCTTCGATGGAATACATATACAGATAGAAAATAATGAAAATACAGGAAAGAGGTAAGACATCCTACTATCATTACCAATTATAGCAGCAAGAAACAAAATGGCGCAAGGCGCCCATATAACATTCCAACAGTAATAATAGTAAGCATTAAATATCAGTAATAAATAACTAAGCAGTTCCAGACAGTTATATATCAGTAATACAACAGTCCCAATCTATCACCGGAATTAAATGCCAAATAATGAATGGACTCATTATGCACATGCATACAACACCAAAATCCTACTCCATGGAGCAAGACATAAACAATCGGAGAGAAAGATTAGGAGACACGTCTGCAACTCGACTGTCGTGGCCAAAGTGCTATAACTCATTAGTTTATCCATGTGCACATCAAGGCATTGTACAGACAGCCTATGCTAGATCACGATATAGGACAGTGTCACGTCCGGATTGTTGGTGCGTTCGCATTAGTTTATCTCATGGCGCAGTGGGGCTACCAACTATCCACTATGAGATGTCCGCGCCCCGACATTGTTGGGAATTTTTGTGGATACAATGCGCAGCAGAAAACAGGGATTCCCACGGAGGTTCCATGCGAAAAAGCCATAATCCGAGTTTTTAAAAGATTTACCTCTTGAAGCGTGAATCACTAACACCGTAATAGAAACAATGTCTCTGTGATATCCACACGAACAGACTCACGAACGTCCAACGTCTGTAAAGAGGAGCCTCACGTCTCCCACACAGTGCTAGCTGCGAAGAGAAGAGAAGAAACTTGTGCTCTCTCACTCACTTTTTTTCTGTAGGTGCGGCTAGGGTTCTGTATTATCTATCTTAGCAGCCCCTTAGCAGTACTATTTATAATAATGACTGTCTTAAGTGAGTGTGAGCAGCAACAAGGTAAGTTGTGCAACCCTAGACCCATCTGTTATGAGTCTGACCCATATTTGAATCCGAGTCCAACTTGGATCCATTGCTCCAATTTTAGTCTGCTCTATGTGTGTGACCCTGCAGGTTCTTATTACGTTGGCAGTAATATTAAAATCCCATTTTAATATTACAAGCAGTGAGAGGTATCTAGCAACACATCGCTGCTACCCAAGTAATAAGAATGTCAGTGATTTGACATAACCTTTCCGTGACCAATGTTTCCATGTCATTTAGTCCCTTCGTCAAGATATCTAGATTGAACACAAGGCATGGAATGCGTCACCCTTGTATAGTCCAATCATTCGTTTCCTGATATTCGAGTAGACTTTGTAACAACAAATGAGATCAATATCTCATATTGACTCATTTGAGCATGGCCATGCATTTCGCAGTCTCACTCAATCAGGGGGCCCAAAGATATCGCTCCTGTTATGTAGGAGTGACAAATCCCATCTAGGTCACTCACATCCCTCTGCATGATTCGCGGTATGTCCAATAACCAACTTTATAATCACCTTGTTACAGATGAAGTTTGATGGCATTAAAATACACAACTCCTCATGTAGGAATCATAGTGATTTCAGGTCAAAGGACCATAAACACCATTGTCACTATGAGAATCGCTTATGACACTCACATAACGATCCATGTAGCGTTCTCATGGTGGGTCAGTCCAGTACACCATTACTCTAATATGTACCCATGTGAAGACTTGATATCTCATATCCATGACCCGTGAGATGTGGTCATCAGTCTATGCACATACTAGTCTCAATGTATTATTGTTGTCCTAATTAACAATAATACTTGACTAGGGACATTTTAAGAATAGTGTTGTAACCAAAAGGATCTCACGATCAAGTCATCCACTTGATGTCCTATGGCATCAAACTTACTATTCTAAGGACTTTATTATGTTTATAAAAAAAGAACACAATAAATGAAATGCCTCATATATAAAAATAGCATAATAGAATGTATGTAAATACAGAAAATGTATTGGCCTCTAGGGTATACACCAATAATCTCCCACTTGCACTAGAGCCAATCAGGCATATATCTAATGCTTAAAGACCTAGTGTGACCTTCATGCTTCTGCTGTGTAAGAGGCTTCGTCAGTGGATCAGCAATGTTATCATTTGTTGGTACTCTGCATATCTTCACATCTCCTCTATCGATGATCTCTCGGATGAGATGGAAGCGTCTAAGTATATGTTTGGATCGCTGGTGAGATCTAGGCTCCTTAGTTTGTGCAATGGCTCCATTATTATCACAATAGAGGTCCACTAGGTCCACAATGCTAGGAATAGCGCCAAGTTCAGTAATGAACTTCCTGATCCAAACGGCCTCCTTTGCTGCATTGGAGGCAGCAATATACTCAGCCTCTGTGGTAGAATTGGTGACTGTCTCCTGCTTTGAACTCTTCCAGCTCACAGCCCCACCATTTAGGCAAAAAGCATAACCCGATTGCGATCTGGAGTCGTCCTTATCAATTTGGAAACTAGCATCAGTGTAACCTTTTACAACTAGCTCTTCCTCGCCTCCATATACCAAGAACGAATCCTTAGTCCTTCTTAAGTACTTAAGGATGTTCTTGATAGTAGTCCAGTGACTCTCACCGGGCTTAGACTGGTACCTACTCATCATGCTCAAAGCATACGAGATGTCTGGTCGAGTACATAACATGGCATACATGATAGATCCAATTGCAAATGCATATGGAATCTTGCTCATGCGATCCCTCTCATCCTAGGTGGAAGGGGATTGAGCCTTAGATAGGCTTACACCATGTGACATAGGCAAGAGTCCTTTCTTGGATTCATGCATGTTAAATCGTCTTAACACTTTATCTATGTATGTACTCTGACTTAGGCCAAGCAGTCTCGGTGATCTATCTTTATAGATCCTGATACCTAATACATAGGTGGCTTCGCCTAAGTCCTTCATAGAGAAGCAGTTCCCTAACCAAGTCTTTACGGACTGTAGGGTAGGGATGTCATTTCCAATAAGTAGTATATCATCTACGTACAATACTAGAAAGACAATAGTGCTCCCACTAACCTTCTTGTAGACACAAGATTCTTCTTCATTCTTGATGAAACTAAACTGTTTTATTGTATCATCAAAACGAAGATTCCAGCTTCTGGAAGCTTGCTTCAATCCATAAATAGATCATTACAACTTGCATACTTTTCTAGCATCCTCTGGAGTGGCAAAACCCTCAGGTTGTGTCATGTACACATCTTCGA
This sequence comes from Ormosia semicastrata, assembly GCA_029884595.1. Classification (NCBI taxonomy): domain Eukaryota; kingdom Viridiplantae; phylum Streptophyta; class Magnoliopsida; order Fabales; family Fabaceae; genus Ormosia; species Ormosia semicastrata. The sequence goes on along the minus strand of JAQQTO010000050.1, from coordinate 455,621 downwards.
GAAGATTTCCATTAAGGAAAGCAATTTTGACATCCATTTTCCAGATTTCATAATCATGGTATGCTGCAACAGCAAGCAAGATCCGAACGGATTTAAGCATTATAACTGGAGAAAAAGTCTCATCATAGTCTACACCATGAATTTGTTTGAAATCTTTAGCCACCAATCGCGCCTTAAAGGTATGCACATTACCATCCATGTCGATTTTCTTCTTGAAAACCCACTTGCACCCAATAGGTTTTGCCCCTTCAGGTGGGTAAACCAAGGTCCATACCTGGTTGGCATACATGGAATCCATTTCAGATCTCATGGCCTCAAGCCATTTCTCAAATTTTGGGCCAATAATGGCTTCCTGGTAAGTCACAGGCTCATCTTGATCCATGAGCAATATGTCACCTTGTTGGGTCATGAGAAATCCATATCTCTCTGGTTGATGACGTATCCTGTTAGACCTACGCAGGTCTTGTGCTACTAGATCAGGTTGCTGTTCCACAACATTTTGTGGAGGCTGCTCTATTTCCACTATTGGTTCATTGCTGCTTTGTGAAACTTGAACTTCTTCAAGTTCTACTTTTCTCCCACTAGTTCCTTTGGAGATAAACTCCCTTTCTAGAAACACACCTGTCCATGCGACAAACACTTTGCCATCGGTAGGATTATAGAAAAAGTATCCCTTGGTTTCCTTTGGATACCCCACAAAGAAGCATTTATCTGATTTAGGTCCAAGCTTATCAGAAACTTGACGTTTCACATAAGCTTCGCAGCCCCAAATCTTCAAGAAAGACATATTGGACCGTCTCCCAGTCTATATCTCATATTGTGTCTTTTGAACCGTCTTATATGGAACACGGTTAAGTGTGAAAGCTGTTGTTAATAGAGCATGTCCCCAGAAGGAGCCTGGAAGGTTTGCATGACTCATCATGGATCGGACCATGTCCAACAAGGTTTGGTTCCTCCTTTCAGAGACACCATTCCATTGTGGTGTTCCTAGTGAAGTGAGTTGAGATATTATCCCACACTCTTTCAGATGATCATCAAACTGTTGGCTTAAGTATTCTCCTCCTCGATCTGATCGAAGGATTTTAATACTCTTGCCAAGTTGGTTTTGTACTTCATTCTTGAACTCTTTGAACTTTTCAAAGGATTCTAATTTGTGCTTCATAAGATATACAAATCCATATCTACTGAAATCATCAGTAAATATAATGAAGTATTGAAAATTGCCTCTAGCGAGTGTGTTTAGTTGCCCACATACATCACTATGTATAAGGCCTAAAAGATCACTAGCCCTTTCACCTTGTCCAGTGAATGGGGCCTTTGTCATCTTCCCCAATAAACAAGATTCACATGTCCCATATGATTCGAAATCAAATGAGTCCAAGAATCCATCTTTATGGAGTTTGGAGATGCGTTTCTCATTTATGTGGCCCAAACGACAATGCCAGAGAAAGTTGGGTTCAGATCGTTTGATTTAAACCTCTTTGTATTTATATTATAGACGGGCATTTCGAGATCAAGTACATAAAGTCCATTACTCAATTGTGCACTACCATAAAAATATCATTCATATAAATAGAACAACACTTGTCTTTTATAATAAAAGAAAAACCTTTCTTGTCCAAACAAGAAACAGAAATGATATTCCTACTGTAACGCCCATTTTTGGAAGGGAACGTCACATTATCAATTACAATGCGGAAATAAAATTTGTATAAGTTAAGACTCGATTCTTTTTAATAATATGTATATTTACTAGATTATAGTTGGGTAATTAAATTGGTGAGTGTATATTTTTTTGTTTGTAATAGCAATAATTAATAAGGATAATAATTAATACACCACGGTGACGAAACATACATGGAAATAAGGAAATAAAGGCAAAAGTAAAACAAACATCGGATTTAACATTGCATATTTATATATATATATTGTCAAACTATTTAGTTACAAAGCCTGACATATCAAAAAGCAAAACTATACCTGCCCCCAAAGGATTATACATAAATATCCCTATGGTATCAGAATATACAGCCCACTACAAACAAAACATCAGGCCCCCAAAATAAAATACTGGTAGCCCTCAGTAGCTACAGTAAAGTCAGTCCCTCAAGTGAGGAGGAATCGTGTCAGGATCCTCTTCAGGATCCTCCTCGGGGTCATCCTCAGGGACCTCCTCAGGATCTTCCTCATCAGAGGAAATCACCATAGGAATGGCAGAATTACCGGACGGGGCTCGAGCTGTGGAATGAAAAGAGTCTTCCCGCAGGGTATAATAACGGTCACCCCACATCTCGCGTATAGGAAGATGAAATTCCAGACGTAGGCTAATACAACAGGTGAAAACAGGCAGCTCATGGCGCCTCCAGGCTAGAGATACCGATACATCCCCCAAATAGACGCAACGCTCAGAGGCAAAGTTGATGTGCCAGTACTCTGGCCCTCCTAAGAAGGTCAGGCGCACATCTCCCAGAAATCTATGCGTGCGTGTCTCCATACTCTTCCACAGTCACTAGTCGAGGTGAGGCCAAAAACCGGGGAAGTCTGGGGCTTCTGCTTCCTTTGCAGTCATCTTCAATGGGATGCAATATACAGACAAATAATAATGGAAAGACAAGAAAAAGGTAAGACATCCTACCATCATTACCAATTATAGCATCAAGAAACAAAACGGCGCAAAGCGCCCACATAACAGTTTTGACAGCAATAATGGAAATAAACATTTAGTAGCAGTTATGATCAACCAAGCAGCTCCAAATATATATATATATATATATATATATATATATATATATATATATATATATATATATATCGAAATACAATTGTTCTAATTATAATAACAATGAATGCCAGATAATTCATGGACTCACTGTGCACATGCATTCAATAGTCAAAATCCTACTCCATGGAGCTAGACACAAACGGTCAGAGAGAAAGATCAGGAGACTCGTCTGCAACTTGGCTGCCAAGGCCAAAGTGCTATAATCCATCAATTTATCCACGTGCATGTCATGACATTGTACAGACAGTCTACACTAGATCACGATATAGGACAGTGTCTCTGTCCGGATCGTCAGTGCGTTTACATCGGTCTGCGCCACAGACAGAAGAGCTACCAACTGTCTATTGCGAGGTACCCGCACCCTGACGCCCCTAAGGTCAACCAATGACCTACACTTGTCTATTCGCACTTGCACTAAGGTGTGTTCAACTCATAAGCAACTCGGCCTTAACATAGTCCAACAGACATTTTCTTTCTTTTTATGCAATGCATGACTCAATCATGCTTCTCATGACAACTAGGTCAATCATGCTTCAAATGCATGTCATATGATTTAACAATAAGGTTTGATCCTATTCACGGATCCACATCAAGCCAATAGCACATTTTAAGGATAACCACAATCCCATTCAGAGTCAAAATAAAAGTCAATCATTAAGTTCATTATTTTCCTCACGGCCTCACCCATACTCATGTTTTTCCTTTATTCAAAATTCTCACTAGTTATAAGGCGTGCTCACGTTCCTTGTTTTTCCTTGTTTATGAATCCCTAATTAGTTTCTAGTCATCCAATTATTTATGATTAATATGCCTTTATTAGTCCAAAAGTCTTGAGTCCAGGAAGGTACACGACTGGAATCACCAGCAATACCACTAATTTAATTTCTAGGTGTTGGGTGATAACTTACACTCTTGAATTCGACGGAGACAATGTAACTAGTATAAAATTGAAGCTACCTTTCGACGAAAATTAACAGGGCTGATTGATGAGAGATGTGAGTCATAAGGTGAGTTATTGACGGAAGGGCTACATTACAATTTTGACAAGAATGGTGGAACATCAATTTCTATCGAATGAAGGTTCTGTCGAATGGGGATCAAAACTGTCGAATATACTAGAAAATTAGCAGAAACCCTATTTTCGACGGATGGGTGTTGACGTTAGAGAAATTTCCCAAGTGTCGAACCGACGAAAACACGAAATGATCAGAAGTCCAAATTCGATGGATATTGACATTGGAGAAGTTTCTATTCAATGGTCAGAATTTTAACTCGATGGATATTGGCCTTCAGAGTCGACGGATCTCGACATCCTATCTCGACGGATATTGACATTGTACTTGATGGTCAGAAGTCTAAACTCGACGGATTTGGTCAGAAGATCAAATTCGACGGATATGGTCAGGAGTCTAAACTCGACGGATTTGGCATTCTAACTCGACGGATTGGGCATTGGAGAAGTTTCTCTCCCAAGTGGTCAGAAACTCTACTCGACGGATAGGTCGCCTGACGAATATTGACATTCAAACTCGACGGATATTGACATTGTGCTTAAGGGTCAGAAGTCCAAACTCGATGGATTTTGGTCAGAAAATCAAATTAGACGGATATGGTCAGGAGCCTAAACTTTACGGATTTTGACATTCTACTCAATAGTCGGAAGATCAAACTCGACGAATATTGATACTCTAACCCGACAGATTTTGATATTGTGCTTAATGGTCAGAAATTCAAGTTATTACAATTTCTCACAAAGAATCCCAAAGTTTTGGTCTCAAAACTGTGACCATCCGAAAAATAATCCGACGTCATTTCCTTCCATATTGTACATTCCAATCAAATCCAATATATATCAATATACACAAACAGACATTCCAATAGCATAAACACCTTACAAACACATGCAAACAAAGGGTGACCCTTAACAGGTTTCCCTCTATCAATCACAGACAACGTTTCTAAATGCTAATAGAGGTTGAGGAGGAGTATCTTCCTCTTACCTTAGAGAAGCACAAAGAAAGGCTGCTCCTTTTTTTTAATCAAAAATTTCGTGCCTAGCTTCCTGGAAGTCCTAGAACATTCAAACTTACAAAATCAAAACCAAATATTGAAATGGATACCCATGGTCATCAAAATGACGGTGGGTTACGAAAATGAGAGGAGAGGAAGAGAAAGCTGAGAGCTTTACCTTAAAGCTCCAACCTTTAAGCTTCAAAGACGGAAGAGAATGAAGATAGAGGGAATGGTGAACTTTGAAGATGACTTCGTCAAAGATGGTGGTCCTCCAAACACGAAGATGGTGCTAGGAGTGTGACAGCACTGAAGATGAAATGGAGGTGTTGGTTGCAATGGCGTTGCTGTTGTGCGAAGAAGAGAGAAAAGGGAGGAAGATGAGTGAACAATGAGCTGCGTATTGGGAGGAGGGGAAATGAGAGAAAGGAAATGAAATATGCCCCCCTATAGTCAACCGTGCAGCACCAAAAAGGAGGAGAGAGAAAGAAGTGGTTGGAGGAAGCTTCCTTGAGAAGCTTCGCGTGCTTCTCGATAAAGTGCATGGTAAGCTTGTCTCCTTAATTAAATACATCTAATAGATGATTAATTACACTGTTCGAATTATTTTTTCAGTGGATAAAAGTAACAATTGATGAAAATAATATTTTATTATTCATCAGATAATTTTATGATACCGCGATTTTATCTAGCAGATAAAACCTCAAAAAACGCAAACCTCGCAAACTGTGCCTGACATTGGGTTTAGTAAGATTCCCCATCGACACGTTGACAGTTCAAGGTTTACCAGCCTTAGGGAAAATATTCTATTTTCCGGCTCCGCTCAGTGCACACGTAAAATGAGAAATATATTAAAATATTCATCATTTCCAGAAAAATTCACAAAAATTCCTAAAAATCATAAATATTGTAAAATAATTATTTATAATGAAATAAATAATTTTCGGGATGTTACAACACTTCCCTTCTAAAAAAGAATTTCATCCTCGAAATTTGCATACCTTAGAATAATTGTGGGTGTTGCTCCTTCATCTTGTCTTCCAGCTCCCAAGTTGCATCTCCAGTCACCTCGTTCCAAATTACCTTCACCAATGCGATCTCTTTGTCTCTTAATTGCTTTATCCTTCTATCCTCGATTCTTACAGGAGGTGCCACATAAGTTAAGTTTTCTTTTAACTGTACTGTATCCGGTGCTATGACATGACATGGGTCAGGAAAGTATTTTCGAAGTTGTGACACATGGAAAACATTATGAATGTTTGAAAGGAAAAGAGGTAAGGCTATTTGGTAGGCTACAGGACCTACTCGACGAATGATTTGGTACGGTCCAAGAAATTTTGGAGTGAGTTTTCTAGATTTTAGAGCCCGGCCTACCCCAGTCGTAGGTGTGACTTTCAAGAATACATGCTCGCCTTCCTCAAACTCAAGAGGCTTTCTCCTTTGGTCTGCATAACTCTTTTGCTGACTCTGAGCCGTCCTCATCTTTTCCTGAATCATCTTAACCTTCTCAGTTGTCTGCTGTATAATCTCTGGTCCAATAGTAAGGCTCTCGCCGTCTTGGTACCAACACAGAGGTGTTCAACACTGTCGACCATACAGAGCTTCATAAGGTGCCATCCCTATGCTCGAATGATAACTGTTATTGTACGTGAATTCTATCAATGGTAGAACTTCATCCCAACTTCCAGTCTGCTCTATGGTGCAAGCTCTAAGCAAATCTTCCAAAGATTGGATCGTCCTCTCTGATTGACCATCGGTCTGCGGGTGATAAGCAGAATTCAGACGTAACTTCGTCCCCAACGCTTCTTGCAAACTCTCCCAGAGATTTGAAGTAAATCTCGAATCTCTATCCGAGACAATACTTGTAGGCACACTGTGCAGTCTAACAATTTCTCCAATATAGATCTGAGTCAATCTGTCCAGTTTATATTTTATGTAGATCGGGAGAAAATATGTTGATTTCGTGAGTCGGTCCACAATTACCCAAATTGAATCATGACCTTTTCTTGTTCTTGGCAAACCGACTACAAAATCCATTGCAATACTGTCCCACTTCCATTCAGGAATAGACAATGGTTGCAGCAATCCTGCCGGTCTTTGATGTTCCACTTTAGCTTTTTGACAGACCAGGCAAGTCGATACACATCTAGTGACGTCACTTTTCATTCCATGCCACCAAAACAACTTCTTTAAGTCTTGGTACATTTTTGTTATGCCCGGATGCATACTCAGTTGACTTGTGTGAGCATGATTAATGATGTATTCTCTAAGTTCTTGGTCTCGGGGAATACAAACCCTTCCACGGAATCTCAAAACTCCGTCTGTTCCTTCCGTAAACACTGTTTCACCGCCTTGCTTCACTTGATCTCTCACTTCTTGTAAGAACTTGTCAACCTTTTGTTTTTCCCTTATGTCATCCATTAGCTCACTTGTGATGGTAACCATATTCATGCGAATCTTCCCTGGTTCTAGCTCGACAAAAGACCACACATCTTTAAACTGCTCTAGCATATCCTTTTCCTTGATCATCAGAGCAGAGACACTGATCATCTTTCTACTTAGAGCGTCTGCCACGATATTGGCCTTGCCAGGGTGATACAGAAGTTGGAAATCATAATCCTTCAGGAACTCTAACCACCTTCGCTGCCTCATGTTCAACTCCTTCTGGTCATACAAATACTTCAGACTCTTGTGATCACTGAAAATGTTGAACGTCGCTCCATAAAGAAAATGCCTCCATATCTTTAGAGCAAAAACTACAGCCACTAACTCTAAGTCGTGCGTCGGGTAGTTCTTCTCATGCACTCGCAACTGCCTTGAAGCATAAGCTACTACGCTTCTATGCTGCATAAGTACAGATCCCAGTCCTTGGTATGAAGCGTCACAGTACACTTCAAATTGCTCATTCGGATCGGGTAGCACTAACACTGGTAAGGTAGTCAGTCGATTCTTCAACTCTTGGAAACTCTGCTCGCAGCTGTCAGTCCACTCAAAAGCTTAGTTTTTCCTTGTGAGTTGTGTAAGTGGTCTAGCAATCTTGGAGAACCCCTCAATGAACCTCTGGTAATATCCTGCTAACCCCACGAAGCTACGAATCTCTGTCACTGACTTCGGCCGTTCCCATTGTAGCACTGCCTCCACCTTCGATGGATCCACTGCAATCCCATCCTTCGAGATCACGTGACCTAGAAACTTAACCTCTTCCAGCCAGAACTCACATTTTGACAGTTTGGCATATAATTCCTTCTCCTTCAGAATCTAAAGAACTATACTGAGGTGTTCAGCATGGTCCTCCTGATTTTGAGAGTAAACCAGAATGTCATCAATGAAGACCACAACGAATCTGTCCAAGTAAGGACGAAAGATTCGGTTCATGTAGTCCATAAAGATAGCTGGTGCATTCGTCACGCCAAATGACATCACGAGATATTCATAATGACTATATCGGGTACGGAAAGCAGTCTTGGGCACATCCTCCATCTTTATTCGTATCTAATGATACCCAGATCACATATCGATCTTAGAAAACACCGCTGCTCCCTTCAGTTAGTCCATTAAGTCATCAATTCTCAGGAGTGGATATTTGTTCTTGATCGTTACTTTGTTCAGCTGCCGGTAGTCCACACATAATCTTGATGTGCCATCCTTCTTGCGAACTAACAGCACTGGTGCTCCCCACGGTGACACACTTGGTCTGATAAATTGCTTTTCCAAAAGCTCTTCTAGCTGTTTCTTGAGCTCAGCTAACTCTGTCGGTGTCATCCTATAAGGTGCTATAGACACAAGACCAGCTCCCGGTACTAGGTCGATAGCAAACTCTATCTCTCGAGCCGGTGGTAAACCAGGTACATCCTCAGGAAAGACTTCGGGAAACTCATTTACCACTGGAATCGTGTTCACATCAACCTCGCTCTCGACTTTTAAAGAAGACGGTAGCATGTATCCGTGAGCTCCTTCTTTCAAGAGAGCTTGAACTCGGTTGGCCGTCAAAAATCTAGAATTCCCATCTATGGGAAAACTATGGTCTTTCTGGAACAGTCTAACAGAACATGGTTGGAAGACAACCAGTCCATCCCTAAGATGATATCTAGTTGGGAAAGGGGTAAACAGATCAGATCGACCGAAAAGGTTCGACCTTCAACAACCAATGGATAATTTAAACAGACTTTGGTAGTAACTACCGGTTTATCAGTGGGGGTAGAAATAGTCAAGTCAAAAGGTAAAGACGACACAGGTAGACCCAGCCTTTGCACACAGTCATATGATATGAAAGAATGGGTTACCCCAGAGTCATACAGTACAGTTAAAAGATTACCTTCTACAAAACCTTCCCCTTGTATCAAATCTTCGGATTCGGAGGCTTCAGCTCCGCTCATGGTGTAAACTCGCCCTCCAGCTTGTGGTTTCTTGGCTCTGGCGGCATTCATTGAAGGTTCGGCCTTCGCCTGATTGCAGTCTCAGGACACGTGGCTAGGTTTGCCACATCTGAAACAAATGATCCCCTTTATGGTGCAGTCCCTCGTGAGGTGGTCTTTCCCACACTTCATGCATTTAGGAGGATACGCCGTGTTCTGGCCAGTCCGATTCCCAGTAGAACCTCCACCAGAACTTCCACCCATGGATTGTTGCTGATTTCCCATCGGTCGGGAATACGGCTTCTTCTGGAAGCGGTTAGCACTGTTACTACCGCCTCTCTAGAACCTCGTAGGCCCAAAGTTCCTGCTCCTGGTATCTCTAGATTGCTCTAAAGCCTCTACATCACAACAGGTATCCAGTAATTCTGAGAACTCGTTGATCTTCAAGGTGATTACAGCCTTCTTCACTTCGTACCTTAGTCCTTCCGTGAATCTTCGACATTTCCAGGCTTCATTTGGTTGATTTTGAAAGTATGTTGAAAATTATGACAAGCTTTCAAATTTCGCTGCGTACTCGCTAATGGTCATATTCCCTTATCGCAGGTTGAGGAATTCCAACTCCTTCGCATGCCTTGCGCTTGCAGGAAAGTACTTATCCAGGAATTTTTCCTTGAATAAGTCCCAAGTAATCTCACGGTTTGCAGCTTCTAACATTCTTTGCACCCCGTTCCACCAGTTTTCAGCATTGCCCACCAGCATAAAAGTAACATAGTTCACCTTCTTATCTTCAGCGCAGTTCATTCCTCGAAAGACTTTTTCTAACTCCTTGAGCCACAGACTAGCCTTGTCCGGATCAAACTCTCCTTTGAATTGAGGAGGGTTGTGGCGTCGAAACTCCGCCAGGTTCTAAGCATTTGCAGTAGCTTCGAGCTATTGAGCAGCCCATTCTTGTTGTTGTGCAACTCTCTCTTGCTGCTGAGTAGCTTGCTCGGTTTGCTGTGCAACGGCCTCAACCATCCTCTGCATCGCTGTTATAGCAGCTACCATGTCTTCCCTTCGCGCCATCTTGCTTTCTCAGATTGGATTAACTGAAAACACAGAGAAGTTAGTTGCATCTACAAGGAATATCAAACAATACTACTTTGCGTATACTATTCAGAGAACACGCAACACAAACAAGATAGACTCAATCACAAGACATAAAGAAACATAAACCAGGGCTCTGATACCAACATAATGTAACGCCCCTTTTCGGAAGGGAACGTCACATTATCAATTACAATGCGGAAATAAAATTTGTATAAGTTAACACCCGGATCTTTTTAATAATATGTATATTTACTTGATTATAGTTGGGTAATTAAATTGGCGAGTGTATATTTTTTTGTTTGTAATAGCAATAATTAATAAGGACAATAATTAATACACCATGATGATGAAACATACATGGAAATAAGGAAATAAAGGCAAAAGTAAAGCATACATTGGATTTAACATTGCATATTCATATATATATATTGTCAAATTGTTTAGTTACAAAGCCTGGCATATCAAAAAGTAAAACTATACTTGCCCCCAAAGGATTATACATAAATATCCCCATGGTATCAGAATATATAGCCCACTACAAACAAAACATCAGGCCCCCAAAATAAAATACTGGTAGCCCTCAGTAGCTACAGTAAAGTCAGTCCCTCAAGTGAGGAGGAATCGTGTCAGGATCCTCTTCAGGATCCTCCTCGGGGTCGTCCTCAGGGACCTCCTCGGGATCTTCCTCAAGATCTTCCTCATCAGAGGAAAACACCATAGGAACGACAGAATTACGGGACGGGACCCGAGCTGTGGAATGAAAAGAGTCTTCCCGCGGGATGTAATAACGGTCACCCCGTATCTCGCGTATAGGAAGATGAAATTCCAGACATAGGCTAATACAGTAGGTGAAAACAGGTGGCTCATGGCGCCTCCAAGCTAGAGATATCGATACATCCCCTAAATAGACGCAACACTCAGAGCCAAAGTTGATATGGCAGCACTCTGGCCCTCCTAAGAAGGTCAGGCACACATCTCCCGAAAATCTGTGCGTGCGTGTCTCCATACTCTTTAGCAGTCGCTAGTCGAGGTGAGGCCAAAAACTGGGGAAGTCTGGGGCTTCTGCTTCCTTGCAGTCATCTTCAATGGGACGCAATATATAGACAAACAATAATGGAAAGACAGGAAAGACATAAGACATCCTACCATCATTACCAATTATAGCATCAAGAAACAAAACGGCGCAAAGCGCCCACATAGCATTGATGACAACAATAATGGTAATAAACATTTAGTAGCAGTTATAATCAACCAAACAGTTCCAGGCAGTTATATGTATATATATCGATAATACAACAGTTCCGATGCATTAACAATAAATGCCAGATAATTCATGGACTCATTGTGCATATGCATTCAATAGTCAAAATCCTACTCCATGGAGTTAGACACAAAACAGTCGGAGAGAATGATCAGGGAGACATGCCAGTATCTTGTCAGCCATAAAACAAGTGCTTTTCTAGAAAATAATCAGTCATTTTGCGTAACAAGGCTTTATACAGCGGCATTCTCACAAGATCTCGATATAGGACTGTGGCCAGTCAGGATCGTCGATGCGTTTGCATCGGTTTGTCCCACGGTCCAGAGGGGCTACCACTGCCCGCTGTGAGACACCCGCGCCCCGACGCCCTCAAGGCCGACTACAGGACCCCACTTGTCTATTCGCACCCGCACTAAGGTGTGATTCATCTCCTAGGCAACTCGGCCTTAACAGAGTCCAACAGACGTTCTCTTTCTTTTTGTGCAATGCATGACTCAATCATGCTTCTCATGACAACTAGGTCAATCATGCTTCAAATGCATGTCATATGATTTAGCAATAAGGTTTGATCCCATTCACGGATCCACACCAAGCCAATAACACATTTTAAGGATAACCACAATCCCATTCATAGTCATGATAGAAGTCAACCATTAAATTCATTATGTTCCTCACAACCTCACCCATACTCATGTTCTTCCTTTATTCAAAATTCTCACTAGTTGTAAGGCATACTCACGTTCCTTGTTTTTCCCTGTTTATGAATCCCTAATCAGTTTCTAGTCATCTAATTATTTACGATCAACATGCTTTTATTAGTCCGAAAGTCTTGAGCCCAAGAAGGTACACGGCCGGAATCACCAGCAAAGCCACAAACTTAATTGCTAGGTGTTGGGTGATAAACTATACTTGTTAATTCGACAGAGACAAAGTATTTAGTGAAAAATTGAGGCTGCCATTCGACGAAAAATAACATGGCAGGAAGATGAAAGATGGAAGGACATTATATAATAAGATTGGCTAAAAATCAATTCCTGTCGAATGGAGGTTCTGTCGAACGGAGATCAAAACTGTCGATTATACTAGATGTTTAGTAGAAATTCTGATTCGTCAGGTGGTGTTGACATTGGGGAAATCTCCCAAGTGTCGAACCGACGAAAACATGAAATGATCAAAAGTCCAAATTCAATGGATATTGACATTGGAGAAGTTTCTATTCAATGGTCAGAATTTTAACTTGACAGATATTGGCATTTGGACTCGACGGATCTTGACATCCTATCCCGACGGATATTAACATTGTACTTGATGGTCAGGAGTCTAAACTCGACGGATTTGGCATTCTAACTCGATGGATTGGGCATTGGAGAAGTTTCTCTCCAAAGTGGTCAGAAACTCTATGCGACGGATAGGTCACCCGACGAATATTGATATTCAAACTCGATGGATATTGACATTGTGCTTAAGGGTCAGAAGTCCCAACTCGACGGATTTTGGTCAGAAAATTAAATTCAACGGATATAGTCAGGAGCCTAAACTCGACAGATTTTGACTTTCTACTTATTGGTCGGAAGATCAAACTCGACGAATATTGATACTCTAACCCGACATATTTTGATATTGTGCTTAATGGTCAGAAATTCAAGTTATTACAATTTCTCACAAAGAATCCCAAAGTTTTGGTCTCAAAACCGTGACCATCCGAAAAACAATCCGACGTCATTTCCTTCCATATTATACATTCCAACCAAATCCAATATATATTAATATGCACAGACAGACATTCCAATAGCATAACCACCTTACAAACACATGCAAATAAAGGATGACCCTCGATACCAATCACAGACAACGTCCCTAAATGCTAAAAGAGGTTGAGGAGGAGTGTCTTCCTCTTACCTTAGAGAAGCACAAAGAAAGGCTGCTCCTTTTTGGTCAGAATTTCGTGTTCAGCTTCCTGGAAGTCCTTGAACATTCAAACTTAAAAAAAATCAGAACCTAATATTGAAATGGATACCCATGGTCACCAAAATGACCGTGGGTTACGAAAATGAGAAGAGGGGAAGAAAAAGCTGGGAGCTTTACCTTAAAGCTCCAACCTTTAAGCTTCAAAAGAGGAAGAGAATGAAGATGAAGAAAATGGCATAACTTTGAAGATGACTCCCTCAAAGATGGTGGTCCTCCAAACACAAAGATGGTGCAAGGAGTGTGACGGTTTGAAGAACAAAATGGAGGTGTGAGTGGTAATGATATTGTTGTTGTGGAGTGAAAAGAGAAGAGAGGAAGATGAGTGAACAGTAGCTGCGTATTGGGAGGAGGGGAAATGTGTGAAAGAAAATGAAGTAGGCTCCCCCTATAGTCAAACGTGCAGCACCAAAAGAGGGAGGAGAGAGAAATAAAAAAAATAATATTTGGAGAAAGTTTCCTTGAGAAGCTTCGCGCGCTTCTCGATAAAGTGCATGGTAAGCTTGTCTCCTTAATTAGATACATCCGACAGATGATTAATTATACTGTTAGAATTATTTTCTCAGTGAATAAAAGTTACAATTGATGAAAATAATATTTTATTATTCATCCGATAATTTTATGATACCGCGATTTTATCTAGCAGATAAAACCTCGAAAAAATACAAACCTCGCAAACTATGCCCAGCCTCGGGTTTAGTAAGATCCCCCGTCGACACGTTGACAGTTCAAGGTTTACCAGCCTCAGGAAAAATATTCTATTTTCTCGGCTTCGCTCAATACATACGCAAAATGAGAAATATATTAAAATATTCATCGTTTCAAGAAAAATCCACAAAAATTCCTAAAAATCATAAATATTGTAAAATGATTATTTATAATGAAATAAGTAATTTTCGGGATGTTACAACACTCCCCTTCTAAAAAGGAATTTCATCCTTGAAATTCGCATACCTTAGAATAACTGTGGGTGTTGCTCCTTCATCTTGTCTTCCAGCTCCCAGGTTGCATCTCCAGTCACCTCGTTCCAAATTACCTTCACCAATGCGATCTCTTTGCCTCTTAATTGCTTTATCCTTCTATCCTCGATTCTCACAGGAGGTGCCACATAAGTTAAGTTTTCTTTTAATTGTACTGTATCAGGTGCTATGACATGACTTGGGTCAGGAAGGTATTTTCGAAGTTGTGACACATGGAAAACATTATGAATGTTTGAAAGGAAAGGAGGTAAGGCTATTTGGTAGGCTACAGGACCTACTCGGCGAATAATTTGGTACGGTCCAAGAAATTTTGGAGTAAGTTTTCAAGATTTTAGAGCCCGGCCTACCCCAGTCGTAGGTGTGACTTTCAGAACGGTGACGAAACATACATGGAAATAAGGAAATAAAGGCAAAAGTAAAGCATACATTGGATTTGACATTGCATATTCATATATATTTATTGTCAAACTGTTTAGTTACAAAGCCTGGCATATCAAAAAGTAAAACTATACCTGCCCCCAAAGGATTATACATAAATATCCCCACGGTATCAGAATATACAGCCCACTACAAACAAAACATCGCCCCCAAAATAAAATACTTGGTAGCCCTCGGTAGCTACGGTAGAAAGTCGACCCCTCAAGTGAGGAGGAATCGTGTCAGGATCCTCTTCAGGATCCTCCTCAGGGTCGTCCTCAGGGACCTCCTCGGGATCTTCCTCATCAGAGGAAATCACCATCGGAACGGCAGAATTGCGGGACGGGGCCCGAGCTGTGGAATGAAAAGAGTCTTCCCGCGGGGTGTAATAACGATCACCCCACATCTCGCGTATAGGAAGATGAAATTCCAAACGTAGGCTAATACAGCAGGTGAAAACAGGCGGCTCATGGCGCCTCCAAATAGACGCAACGCTCAGAGCCAAAGTTGATGTACCAGCACTCTGGCCCTCCTAAGAAGGTCAGGCACACATATCCCAAAAATCTGTGTGTGCGTATCTCTATACTCTTCAGCAGTCGTTAGTCGAGGTGAGGCCAAAAACTGGGGAAGTCTGGGGCTTCTGTTTCCTTGTAGTCGTCTTCAATGGGACGCAATATACAGACAAACAATAATGGAAAGACAGGAAAGAGGTAAGACATCATACCATCATTACCAATTATAGCATCAAGAAACAAAATGGCGCAAAGCGCCCACATAGCAATTTTGACAGCAATAATGGAAATAAACATTTAGTAGCAATTATGATCAACCAAGCAGTTCCAGGCAGTCATATATATATATATAAGAAATACAACAGTTCTCATTATAATAACAATAAATACCAGATAATTCATGGACTCACTATGCACATGCATTCAATAGTCAAAATCCTACTCCATGGCGCTAGACACAAACGGTCGGAGAGAAAGATCAGGAGACTCGTCTGCAACTCGACTGCCGAGGCCAAAGTGCTATAATCCATCAATTTATCCACGTGCACGTCATGGCATTGTACAGACAGTCTACACTAGATCACGATATATGACAGTGTCTCGGTCCGGATCGTCAGTGCGTTTGCATCGGTTAGCCCCACGGATAGAAGAGCTACCAACTGTCCATTGCGAGGTACCCGCACCCTGACGCCCACAAGGTCAACCAATGACCTACACTTGTCTATTCGCACCCGCACTAAGGTGTGTTCAACTCCTAGGCAACTCGGCCTTAACATAGTCCAACAGACATTTTCTTTCTTTTTGTGCAATGCATGACTCAATCATACTTCTCATGACAACTAGGTCAATCATGCTTCAAATGCATGTCATATGATTTAACAATAAGGTTTGATCCCATTCACGGATCCACACTAAGCCAATAGCACATTTTAAGGATAACCACAATCCCATTCAGAGTCAAAATAAAAGTCAATCATTAGGTTCATTATGTTCCTCACGGCCTCACCCATACTCATGTTTTTCCTTTATTCAAAATTCTCACTAATTATAAGGCGTGCTCATGTTCCTTGCTTTTCCCTGTTTATGAATCCCTAATTAGTTTCTAGTCATCCAATTATTTACGATTAATATGCCTTTATTAGTCCAAAAGTCTTGAGTCCAGGAAGGTACACGGCTGGAATCACTAGCAATACCACTAATTTAATTTCTAGGTGTTGGGTGATAACTTACACTCTTGAATTTGACGGAGACAATGTAACTAGTATAAAATTGAAGCTACCTTTCGACAAAAATTAACAGGGCTGATTGATGAGAGATGTGAGTCATAAGGTGAGTTATTGACGGAAGGGCTGCGTTACAATTTTGACAAGAATGGTGGAACATCAATTTCTGTCGAATGAAGGTTCTATCGAATGGGGATCAAAACTGTCGAATATACTAGAAAATTAGCAGAAACCCTATTTTCGACGGATGGGTGTTGACGTTGGAGAAATTTCCCAAGTGTCGAACCGATGAAAACACGAAATGATCAGAAGTCCAAATTCGATGGATATTAACATTGGAGAAGTTTCTATTCAATGGTCAGAATTTTAACTCGACGGATATTGGCCTTCAGACTCGACGGATCTCGACATCCTATCTCGACGGATATTGACATTGTACTTGATGGTCAGAAGTCTAAACTCGACGGATTTGGTCAGAAGATCAAATTCGACTGATATGGTCAGGAGTCTAAACTCGATGGATTTGGCATTCTAACTCGATGGATTGGGCATTGGAGAAGTTTCTCTCCCAAGTGGTCAGAAACTCTACTCGACGGATAGGTCACCCGATGAATATTGACATTTAAACTCGATGGATATTGACATTGTGCTTAAGGGTCAGAAGTCCCAACTCGACAGATTTTGGTCAAAAAATCAAATTCGAAGGATATGGTCAGGAGCCTAAACTCGATGGATTTTGACATTCTACTCAATGGTCGGAAGATCAAACTCGACGAATATTGATACTCTAACCCGATGGATTTTGATATTGTGCTTAATGGTCAAAAATTCAAGTTATTACAATTTCTCACAAAGAATCCCAAAGTTTTGGTCTCAAAACCGTGACCATCCGAAAAACAATCCGACGTCATTTCCTTCCATATTGTACATTCCAATCAAATCCAATATATATCAATATACATAGACAGACATTCCAATAGCATAAACACCTTACAAACACTTGCAAACAAAGGGTGACCCTCAATAGGTTTCCCTCTATCAATCACAGACAACGTTTCTAAATGCTAATAGAGGTTGAGGAGGAGTGTCTTCCTCTTACCTTAGAGAAGCACAAAGAAAGGCTGCTCTTTTTTTTTTAATCAAAAATTTCGTGCCTAGCTTCCTAGAAGTCCTAGAACATTCAAACTTATAAAATCAAAACCAAATATTGAAATGGATACCCAAGGTCATCAAAATAACGGTGGGTTACGAAAATGAGAAGAGAGGAAGAGAAAGCTGAGAGCTTTACCTTAAAGCTCCAACCTTTAAGCTTCAAAGATGGAAGAGAATGAAGATGGAAGGAATGGTGAACTTTGAAGATGACTTTGTCAAAGATGGTGGTCCTCCAAACACGAAGATGGTGCTAGGAGTGTGACAGCACTGAAGATGAAATGGAGGTGTTGGTGGCAATGGCGTTGCTGCTGTGCGAAGAAGAGAGAAAAGGGAGGAAGATGAGTGAGCAGTGAGCTGCATATTGGGAGAAGGGGAAATGAGAGAAAGGAAATGAAATATGCCCCCCTATAGTCAACCGTGCAGCACCAAAAAGGAGGAAAGAGAAAGAAGTGGTTGGAGGAAGCTTCCTTGAGAAGCTTCGCGCGCTTCTCAATAAAGTGCATGGTAAGCTTGTCTCCTTAATTAAATACATCTGACAGATGATTAATTACACTGTTTGAATTATTTTCTTAGTGGATAAAAGTTACAATTAATGAAAATAATATTTTATTATTCATCAGATAATTTTATGATACCGCGATTTTATCTAGCAGATAAAATCTCAAAAAATGCAAACCTCGCAAACTGTGCCCGGCCTCAGGTTTAGTAAGATCCCCCATCGACACGTTGGCAGTTCAAGTTTTACCAGCCTCAGGGTTATTGTATTTTTCGGCTCTGCTCAGTGCACACGTAAAATGAGAAATATATTAAAATATTCATCATTTCTAGAAAAATCCACAAAAATTTCTAAAAATCATAAATATTGTAAAATGATTATTTATAATGAAATAAATAATTTTCGGGATGTTACACCTACTAATAGCAGGCACACAATAGCAATTCTCTAACTCTATTACAAGCCCAGTGGGAAAAGATAATAAATAAGTCCCTACAGCTAATGCAGCAACCTTTGCTCCATTTCCCACTCGTAGGTCAACTTTGCCCTTCGTCAATGGTCTACTGCTCTTTAGATCCTGCACATTTACATAAATGTGAGATCCACATCCAGTATCTAATACCCATGATGCAGAAGTAGATAAATTGACTTCAATAACAAAATTACTTGAAGTGGAAGTCTCACTTCCCTTCTTCTTTTTGAGCTCCTCCAGGAACTTGGCACAGTTCCTCTTCCAATGTCCGGTCTGACCACAATGGAAGCATGTACCTTCCTTAGCCACTCCACCCACTGGTTTCAAGCCAGAAGTGCTAGGCTTGGGCTTATCCTTGCCTTTGCCCTTCCAGTTGTCCTTGGGCTTTTTTGTCAAGCTTGCCCTTATTCTTTTGGACCATCATTATGGCCTTCCCTTTGCCTTTGTTAATGTTCTGCTCAGCAGTTCTCAACATGCCTAGTAGCTCTGGTAGTGATTTGTCAATCTCATTGATGTTGTAGTTCATGACAAATTGACTAAAACTTTCTAGCAAAGATTATAGGACTAAGTCAGTGGCTAACTCTTGGCCCAAAGGAAAACCGAGTCTCTCTAGGTTTCCAATGTACCCAATCATCTTGAGTACATGAGCACCAATAGGGCTTCCTTCTACCAGCTTGCACTGAAACAGTGCTTTAGAGACCTCGAATCTCTCATGCCTGGCCTGCTCTTGATAGAGCTTCTTAAGGTGTACGATCATATCGTATGCATCCATGTTCTCATGTTGCTTTTGGAGCTCAGAGTTCATGGTGGCCAGCATTAGACATCCAATGTCCAAGGCATCATCTTGATGCTTCTTATAAGCATCTCTTTCAGTTCTAGGGGCATTAGCAGCAGGTGGCTCAGGAATAGGCTGTTCCAAAACATGCAGCCTTTTCTCTTGCCTGAGGACAATCCTCAAATTCCTGTACCAGTCTAGAAAATTCATTCCAGACAACTTGTCCTTCTCAAGGATGGATCGCAATGATAAAGTACCCAATGTGTTTGTTGCCATGGTAATCTATTAATAGAAATATGTAAAATATAAGTATCATGCCATAAACATATTTAATGAGATCTTTTAATTAAATATGCCTCCCACTATTTTATTCAAGTCAATGACCCTCAGCATTGACTCAAAAAATCCCATCGTAAGATTTCCTAGTGGGCCAAGATCTATATTTCACCTAGTTTTGAGTCAGGTTTGGCTGATCACCCAAAATTCAGTTATTTAGGTAGGAAACACTTTCCAATTACATCACATGTAACTCTTGGATAGTTGGGTGAATAACACTTATTCAAGTCCATCTAATAGACCAAAGCCCAACTTAATGCCTCTAAGGCTTCAATCCTATTGAAATGGCCTAGTTAAGTCAGACCCAATGGTTGGCAGTTGGATATTACCTTTATCCCATCGCGTCTTACAAATATAGATAAAGGCATGTGGCGTCCCGGGGCCGATGAGGGCGGGGAGTGATCATCGGTGCAATGAAGCACGGACAAGGAGCGGCTCCTGGCAGGCTTCTAGGCGGAGGGTCTGCATGAATGAACTGAATACGCACTGGAATGAGAGGGATTCAGAGACTGTGCAGGTATGGGACTGCATAGTTGAGGATGGCTTAAAAGAATTGATTTGGTGTAGCCATATCAACAAGTTATAACTTCTTTTTGGGAGCCTAGAACATAAGAACTCCATGGTTAAGCGTGGTTGACCTGGAGCAATTATGGGATGGGTGACCTCCTAGGAAGTTTCCTAGGATGCGTGTGAGTGAGGACAAAGCACGCTGAAAAGACTCGTGTTAGTTTGTGGAGACACTCATCAATCCTGCAGGCAGTCCCGCGTCGTTACATTAATGATATCAGAGACGGGACCTCTCCCAATACGGTGTGGTTCGGGGACAAACCAAGCCGAAGTTGGTGGGCATGTGGCGTCCCGGGGCCGACGAGGGCGGGGAGTGATCGCCGGTGCAATGAAGCACGGACAAGGAGCGGCTCCTGGCAGGCTTCTAGGCGGAGGGTCTGCATAAATGAACTGAATACACACCGGAATGAGAGGGATTCAGAGACTGTGCAGGTATGGGACTACATAGTTGAGGATGACTTAAAGGAATTGATTTGGTGTAGCCATATCAACAAGTTGTAACTTCTTTTCGGGAGCCTAGAACATAAGAACTACATGGTTAAGCGTGCTTGACCTGGAGCAATTGTGGGATGGGTGACCTCCTAGCAAGTTTCCTAGGATGCGTGTGAGTGAGGACAAAGCACGCTGAAAAGACTCGTGTTGATTTATGGAGACACTCATCAATCCTGCAGGCAGTCTCGGGTCGTTACAGTGACCACTTGCATGTTATTATCCTAAAAACTAGTATTGCTGTCCAACTTTTAATGCACAACCGCAAAGGTAAATAAAGGATGACATTTGTAGTTCATGCACAAGCTTGTCAAAGAAAGAATAAAGAGGTAGATTCCTTTAATTTTCAGAACAGCCACGGTAACAAGGCAGCTGCACATGCATGATTCCAAATGAAACAACATTTAAGAATATCTATACAAGTGTCAAGCACATCCACCCCTTTGTCATGCAAGGAGCAACGACAAAGAACACATGGAGGGCTGCATGTAAAACATGACACACGCCCACGACTTAGACAAGGAGGAGCAGCATGTGAAAAGGTCTAATTTCACTCATGAATCCAAGCTAAACACGGCTGGAACAAGTGGCAAGCTGCATGACTTGCTAGCCATGCAACATGACACTTCAAAATGATATGATTCCTTGGCATTCTAAGACAAACACAGCTGGAAGCTTTTAGTTTGCTGTATGACTTCAATCAAAACTCAAATGACACCTCTTAAGGCTAGGAAACTACTTGACTCACGAGGAGAATAGGATAGCAGCAGAAACTTCACATCCTTCATCACATATTTTCTCCATTTCATTTCAAATATGCACTCCTTGAGTTGTCAACGAAACGTCTTCTCTAAGTACCTAACAAAGACACCCTTCCATTGATAGAAATTGCCACCAAGATATCCCTAGACCTAGCCTAGTCATGAAGGCAATGATGGCAGCCTTATTTCTGCCCAAGAAAACCAAGGATAGCATTTTAAGAGGCCTTAAGTTTTTGAAGCTCCCCTTGGACAGCACACCTCGCTCACTTCTTTCCTCACCTAGCCGAGAACCCCCTAAGTCACTCTCCAATTCACAATATCCACAAACACTCTCTATTCTTGTCTTCATCAACCGTGGCCATTTGAAGAAGCATCATCCATCTTTCTTTCTATTAGGGAAGTGGTCAAGGTAGGAAAAATAAAGGGGAACTCACTTCTCTACAAATTCTTCTGCATGAAATTCTATATATCATTTTCTTAAATCTCCTTTCTTCTATTATTTTCTAATAAGAGCACGTTATGTTTCTAATTTATGAAGAAGGACTTTACATTAAATGAATTGTAGTACTATCAATTTACTATAAGCCTTGTTAAGAGTTGTTACTGTTTTAGATTTAAATCACTACTTTGTGATTCTAAACATTATGCTATCCACATTTGATCTTTAACATTTTTTTTTCTTAGAAGAATGTAAAGGTAAGTTGTTTAAGTGGATAGCCGTGCTTCAATGATTATCAGAATGGTAATATTGATTATGATTATAGAGTATATGCTTGGTTGGGATTGGTTGACATAAAAGGCTTGAGTTATTATACTTTTACTTGATTAATATTATTGGTTTGGTATAATCTTGATTATTTTACTATGCTGTTTGGAATCTATTGATTTGTACAAAGAAATCATACACCTATGCTCATGAGGAATCTGAAATTTGAAATTGGATGTTGGAACTTGGTGGATGGCCGTGAACCTTGATTTGTATTATTAGAATCTATTTTGATGAGTTCCATTTTAATGACACAATGAGCCTTCAAATTGAGAAGTAGGTAATTATAATGAAAGTGGAAAGACAAGGATTCCTTGGGATTAGCCTACACGATGATATGTGAGGAGTAGATTGGGGGGGTGGTGAAACCCTTGGGAGTAATGCTATTGTGACCACATGTATATTCAGGGTTGAACAAGTCCTGGTTGGACTGTGATTTTGTTTATCGTGGGGGTCACTTCCGAAGATGGCATTACTTTGACATGCCCTTTTTCTCCAGGACGATGGAGAGCATACAGTGGGAGGTATGTGTACTCTCGTCCATCCGCTATCCCAAAGGAGCACTCCATGGAGTTGATTTAATAAAAGACACTTAAAACACTTTTATGATTATTCTATCTTGTGTATCTTATAATTATTATCTGTATTGACACTTATTAAATTGCTAGCATTCTAGAGGCGTAACTATTATTTTGGATGTATGAATGTTTCTATCCTCCACTAATGCAATTTTATATTGTTGTCTGTAATATTATTTCTTATCGCTTAAATTTCTAACATCTATCTTATTTTGTAGAGAAAGTATTTCAGAAAGGTAAAAACGTTTTGGGAATCAGAGATTTTCTTAAAGCTAAATTAATTACTATCATGAACATTATACTTAAAAATCGATTCCCCTAGAACGCCATTAGTTCTATTTTTAAAAGACTTTTTCCTACTATAACACCCCAGAAATTATTTATTTCATCATGAATCATCATTTTATAATATTTAAGATTTTTAAGAATTTTTTTAGAATTTTCTAGAAATGCAGAATATTTTAATATATTTTTCATTTTACGTGCACACTGAGCAGAGTCAGTGAAACACCCCAGAAACTGTTTGTTTCATCATGAATAGTCTTTTTCTAATATTTGTGATTTTTAAAAATTTTTCTGGATTTTTTTGGAAACGTCGAATATTTTAGTATATTCCTCATTTTACGTGCACATTGAGCGGAGTCGGGATAACAAATTTTTTTCCTTGAGGCTGGTAAACCTTGAACTGTCGACGTGTCGATGGGGGATCTTACTAAACCCGAGGCTGGGCACAGTTTGCGAGGGTTACATTTTTTGAGGTTTTATTTGATAAATAAAATCACTGTACCAAATTTTTTTTCGATGAATGGTAAATACCATTTTCGTTAACTGTAACTTTTGTTCACTGAAAAATAATTCTAGTAGAGTAATTAATCATTTGTCCTAGAGTGTTTAATTAAGGAGATAACCTTACTTTACACTTTATCGAGAAACGTGTGAAGCTTCTTAAGGAAGCCCCAAGAAAGCTTCTAGGAAATTTCCTCCCAAGCTTCCCAAGGAAGCTACTCACTTCCTTTCTCCTCCCTCTCACTCACGGCTGCTGCACCAATTTAGGAGGGAAAATTTGTGTTTCATAAATTTAATTATATTACATTAATTTTAAAAACCTAAAAGCACCTTTCATTTTCCTATGTACTTTCTCTCTCTACCTTCTTCTTCATTTGCATTTTCTCCTCCTTCTCTCTAGGAGAAGCTCACGGCCAGCAGCCCCTCAAGCACTCCACCATCACAAAAATTCCAACCAACCCCATTTTCTTGATCCCCTCAATCATCTAAACACTTCTCTAGTTGGTGATTCTTTGAAAAGCCTTCATCTTCACCATTTTCTTCAAGCTTCAAGCTTAGGGTTTTTAGGTAAGCTTCTTGATTCTTCACTCTCTTTTACCCATTTTCATTTTTATGGTCTCCTTTGTGACTATCAATAGCTTATTTTTCAAGTATTGGTATTATTTTGATGAGATTGAAATTTCTAGGGTTTGGTTGGGTGTGAATCCAAAAATTCAAGGAGTTTCAAGGGAGTTCTTTGTTTGTTCTTCTCTTAGGTAAGAGGAAGACACTCCTCAACCTCTATTAGTAGTAAGGAACCTTGTCTTATGATTGATTGTGAGAAAACTCTATTAAGGGTTATTCTTTGTTTGCATGATGGGTATGATTACATGTTGTATCTAATTTGTTTAAGATATTTGATTGATTGGTTACGTATATTGATATATTTGAATGGATTGGAAAGCATGAAATGGAAGGAAATAATTTAGATTTCCCCTAGGATAGCTCACGGTTTTGGGGGCCCAAAATTAGGGTTCTTGATGAACAATTGTAATAAGTGGAAGATATAATTAATCAAGTGTACAATATGTAATTAATATAATGAAAAATTTGGGAACTTAATTCCCTAGAGGCCGTGCCATTTAGGGCTTGATTATGCAACTTTAGGTAATCTTGGAACTTAAATAAACAAGTGATTAAATTATTAGTAATAGGATGGAAAATTAGTAAATTGGAAGATTAGAAAATAAATTAGGACTCATAAATTTGAAAGAACTAAGAATGAAATCTATCATAAGTCTTAGGGTAAATTTTAATTAAAGAAAGAACAAGAGAGTATGAGACCTTGAAACCCTTAGAGCAATTTTCTAAGTGTGAGTGTGTGAATAAATTACAATAGAAAATTTCCCTAGAGACTAACTTTGTAAGACATGCTACATTTAAGTGAGAATTCATAATAAACCTTGAACATGTATTATTTCATTTAAATTCTGATATTATGATATTGTGGGTCCATGTGAGTGACCAATGATGTGTTAATACTTGCCTTAGCTAATTGTGGCATATTGTGCAAAGGTATGTAATGATAAACATGCATGATTATGCATTGAGTCATCATGCATTGTGAAAGTCAATTGGACTATTGTTAAGGCCATGTTGCCTAGGAGATTAAACACACCTTAGTGTGGGTGCGAGTAGACTAGTGTGGGTCATTCTGTTGACCTTGGGGGCGTCGGGGCATGGGCATCTCACAGTGGACAGTTGGTAGCCCCACTGGGCCATGAGATAAACCGATGCGAACACACTGACGATCCGGACGTGACACTATTCTATATCATGATCTAGCGTAGACTATCTATACAATGCCTTGATGTGCACGTGGATAAACTGATGAGTTATAGCACTTTGGCCGCGGCAGCCGAGTTGCAGATGTGTCTCCTGATCTTTTTCTCTAACTATTTGTGTCTAGCTCCATGGAGTAGGATTTTGGTGTTGTATGCATGTGCATAATGAGTTCATCCATTATCTGGCATTTAATTCTGGTGATATATTGGGACTGTTGTATTACTAATATATAACTGCCTGGAACTTCTTAGTTGTTTATTACTGATATTTAATGCTTACTATTATTGCTGTTGAAATGTTATGTGGGCGCCTTGCGCCATTTTGTTTCTTGCTACTATAATTGGTAATGATGGTAGGATGTCTTATGTAACATCCCGAAAATTAGTTATTTCATTATAAACAATCATTTAATAATATTTGTGATTTTTGGTGATTTTTATGGAATTTTCTAGAAATGTTGAATATTTTAATATATTCCTCATTTTGCGTGCCTATTGAGTGGAGTCGGGAAAACGAAATATTTTTCCTAAGGCAGGTAAACTTTGGACTGTGGAAACGTCGACGGGGGATCTTACTAAACCCGAGATTGGACATAGTTTACGAGGTTTATGTTTTACGAGATTTTATCTGATAAATAAAATCATTGTATCATAAAATCATCTGATGAATAATAAAATATTATTTTCATCAGCTGTAACTTTATTCACTGAGAAAATAATTCTAATAGTGAAATTAATCATCTGTCAGGTGTATTTAATCAAGGAGACAAGCTTACTACGCACTTTATCGAGGAGCGCGCGAGACTTCTCAAGGAAGTTACAAGGAAGCTTCTAAGAAGCTTCCTTCCCAACCACTATTCACTCTCTCTCCTCACCCTCATTTTTGCAGCACGGTTTTGGGGGGGGGGTAATATTACAATTTTTCTCCCCATTTTCTCTCATTCACGCTGGTCTCTCTCTCCCTCACGCTGCTCTTATTCTCTTCCTCTCTTCTCCATACGGCTACACACCCACAAACACCATTGTTGATTTTCAAGCTTCCCTTGCTCAAGTCAAACTTAAACAATTTCTTCCCCTCTCCATCCTCAAGCCTTCTTCTTTGTGAAACTCCTCCTTCGCCCTCCATTTTCGTGGTTGGCAGCCCAACACCAAAGCTTCAAGCTTTAAGGTAAAGCTCTCAACTTTCTTCTCCTTTCTCCCCATTTTCGTATTCCATGGTCACATTGGTGACTATGGGTGCCATTTCCAATCGTTGATGCTGATTTTTATGGATTTGAACACCAAGGTTCTGGTGATGGTGAAGAACCAGATTTCAAGGACAAAAGGAGCTTGCTTTCTTTGTTCTTCTCTAAGGTAAGAGGAAGACACTCCTCCTCAACCTCTTTTAGCATTTAGGAACGTTGTCTGTGTTTGGTATTGAGGGTTATTTTTTTTTGCATGTAGTTTGTGATCTATGTGTGCTATTTGATTGTTTTTATGTGTTTTGATATATCTGAATGTATTGGAACGTATAATATGGAAGGAGTGACGTCAGATTGGTTTTCAGATGGCCACGATTTAAGACTAAAACTTTGGGATTCTTTGTGAGAAATTGTAATAACTTGAGATTCTGACCATTAAGCACAATGTCAAAATCCGTCAGGTTAGAGTACCAATATCTGTCGAATTGGATCTTCCGACCATTTAGTTGAATGTCAAAATCCGTCGTGTATGAACCCCTGGCCATACCCATCGAAATTAATCTTCATACTATATCCGTCGAGTTAGAATGCCAAATTTGTCGAGTAAAGTTTTTGACCACTTAGGAGAGAAACTTCCCCAATGCTAAATCCGTCGAGTTAGAATGCCAAATTCGTTGAGTAGAGTTTCTGACCACTTAGGAGAGAAACTTCTCCAATGCCAAATCTGTCGAGTTAGAATGCCAAATTCGTCGAGTAGAGTTTCTGACCACTTAGGAAAGAAACTTCTCCAATGCCAAATCCGTCGAGTTAGAATGCCAAATCCGTCGAGTTAGAATGCCAAATTTGTCGAGTAGAGTTTCTGACCACTTAGGAGAGAAACTTCTCCAATGCCAAATCCGTCGAGTTAGAATGCCAAATTCGTCGAGTAGAGTTTCTGACCACTTAGGAGAGAAACTTCTCCAATGCCAAACCCGTCGAGTTTGAATGTCAATATTCGTCGAGTGATATATCCGTCGAGTAGAGTTTTCGACCACATAGGAGAAACTTCTCCAATGTCAATATCCATCGAGTTTGAATGTCAATATTCGTCGAGTGATATATCCATCGAGTAGAGTTTCTGACCACTTAGGGGAGAAACTTCTCCAATGCCAAACCCGTCGAGTTTGAATGTCAATATTCGTCGAGTGATATATCCGTCGAGTAGAGTTTTCGACCACTTAGGAGAAACTTCTCCAATGTCAATATCCGTCGAGTTTGAATGTCAATATTCATCGAGTGATATATCCGTCGAGTAGAGTTTCTGACCACTTAGGAGAGAAACTTCTCCAATGCCAAACCCGTCGAGTTTGAATGTCAATATTCGTCGAGTGATATATCCGTCGAGTAGAGTTTCTGACCACTTGGGAGAGAAACTTACCCAATGTCAATATCCGTCGAGTTTGAATTTCTGACCATTTTGTGTCTTCGTCGGTTCAACACTTGGAAGCTTTCTCCAATGTTAACACCCATCCGTCGAAAATAGGATTTCTGCTAATCTTCTAGTATAATCGACAGTTTTGATCTCCGTTCGACCGAACCTTCGTTCGACAGAAATTGATTATTTTTTTAGCCATTCTTGTCAAACAATGTCTTTCTACCAACGTTGCTTCTGTCAGGTCATTTTCCGTTGGATGGTAGCCTCAATTGTACATTGGAGACATTTCTTCGTCGAATCCCAAAATTATAATTATCGCCTAACACTTGGTGATTTAATTAGTGGTAACAGGATGCAAGAATTAGCAAATTGAGAAATTAAATTATACTTTGAGATTCATAAATTTTAAAGAACCAAGAATGGAATTTTCATAAGACTTAGGATAATTTTAATTAGGGTAAGAACATGAGAGCGTGAGATTTTGAGATCTTAGAATAACCTTCTAAGTGTATATGAATAAATTACCTAAGAGGATTTAAATTAACTAAGAGAATTCCTTTAGAGACAAACTTTGTAAGAAAAGCTAAACCTAAACAAGAATTCATAATACACTTTAAAAATGTGTTAATTTATTTAATAACCATATGATGTTATTATGGGTCCATGTGAGTGACCATTGATTGTGTTAATTCTTACTTTGGCAAATTGTGACATATGATGGAATAGTATGTAATAATGATCATACATGATTATGCATAGAGTCTGTATGCATTGTGAATGTCCGTTGGACTGTCGTAAGGCCTAGTTGCCTAGGAGTTGAACACACCTTAGTGCGGGTGCGAATAGACAAGTGTAGGTCATCGGTAGACCTTGGGGGCATCAGGGTGCGGGTACCTCGCAATGGGCAGTTGGTAGCTCTCTGTTCGTGGGGTAGACCGATGCAAACGCACTGACGATCCGGACCGAGACACTGTCCTATATCGCGATCTAGTGCAGACTGTCTGTATAATGCCATGATGTGCACGTGGGAAAATTCAGAATTATAGCACTTTGGCCTCGGCAGCCTAGTTGCAGACATATTGCTTGATCTTTCTCTCCTACCGTTTGTGTCTAGCTCCATGGAGTAGGTTTTTGATTTTGTACGCATATGCATGGTGGGTCCATGAATTATCTGGCATTAATTGTTATCATAATTAGAACTGTTGTATTTCTGATATATATATATATATATGACTACCTGGAACTGCTTGGTTGATTATAACTGCTACTAAATGTTTGTTACCATTATTGCTGTCATAAATGCTATGTGGGCACTTTGCACCATTTGGTTTCTTGATGCTATGATTGGTAATGATGGTAGGATGTCTTACTTCTTTCTTGTACTTTTCTTGCTCTATGTCAATTTTTGGTTAAAGACTGTAAGTGGGAACGAGATTGGATTCTTTTGAATTTTCTTGGTTTGACCCACTGTATCCGGTGATGTCATCACGAAGGGAGTTTTATTGGGTTCGTTCGAATTGTGTTCACTGGTGGTGCCAAGACCTGGCAAGTCGACTGGACCGACAAGTGTATGTGACATGCTGGGGATCTGACTTTGACCATGAAGAGGTCTGCGATTGAAGACCCTATTCTGTATTTCTCACTACGCCGGTGAGCCCAGAGTTGCCTCATGCATTCGGGATTCGATGGAGTGCCCAACTCCTCAGTTGTGAATATGATGTGGGTAGTTTATATTTTATTTTGCATTACCTATATAAAATGTATTTTGGGGTGTGTGTATGCATTTAAGGTGATTATCTAGACTTAAATGTTGTAAATTGAGTACATCTTATAATTCATATTTTAATTGGTTGTATATGTAACTATTCATTCGTGGCTCCTATTTTCCTCGT
This sequence comes from Ormosia semicastrata, assembly GCA_029884595.1. Lineage (NCBI taxonomy): Eukaryota > Viridiplantae > Streptophyta > Magnoliopsida > Fabales > Fabaceae > Ormosia > Ormosia semicastrata. Next base: position 425,539 of record JAQQTO010000050.1, on the reverse strand, counting down.
ATGCGAAATGATTAATATTTTTGTAAAGTTTGTTATTTGACAATGTTAGCACGCCGAAATTTAGTGACCGTGACATAATGACGATTGTGCCTTGGTTATTAAATCGAGGGGTGTTGCATTAAGGTGGTATCGAGCTCGCTCATCCTGTTGAGCCGGGGTATGGACTGACTATGCTTAGACATGTTAGAAGTTCTTGTATGTTGTGTACTTCCTTGTCTCTTGAATTGAGATGTTGGGAAAGGAAGGCATAGCTTGCCGTAGGTTAAGTGTTGGTAGCTACTGTTGCACAGTTACATGATATTGAGTACTGGCCCACTAAATGTATAATGTTTTGTGTCTACGGGAAACTATTACTTCACCTAGGCATATTAAGCGAATAGAAGTTCTTTTAGAAAGAAGCTCAGCTGGTATGACTGAACTTGCTTAGGACTTGTTTGCATTCACACCCTTGTTGTGTTACCTCTAGAATTGTTTGAGCCTATGGGTTAGAAAAAGGGTAGTTGAATAAGACTTGTAAGGTTTGTGGACCGAGGTGTTCAAGAGGTTTTCAAAAACCAATTCTCTTTGGAGAAAAGTATCTGGCATAAGTTTGGTTCGAGGAGCTACATAGAAGTCAAAGACTTACAGGAGATCGCGCCGCGGAAGGCAAAATGAAAGAGCTCAAGTTATAGTCTTTTGGGTTTGTCTTGTTGGGTTGTGTGACTCTTTGTGTTTGGTTTCTGAGAGGAGACAATATTGTCTGGACTGAATGTTTTTTATTTTCCTTATAATTTGATTTGTTTGTCCTTGAAGGAAGACAATGACTCGAAGTAGATGTAAGCGTGCGAATGCGGGGAATGACAATGATGGCACGACTGCGGCAACCGAAGAAATACAAAGAATGGTTAATGTAACTACACGCCAAGATCAGAGAGCCGCACAACAGCAGGAATTGGAAGTTGAGGTTTAGAATTTGAAGGAAGAAAGTCGACTTTGGGGTAACTCTGGATTACCGAAGTTCCAAAGGAGGAACCGTAGGAAGGCCAATCAATTTAAGCAGAAACCATATACACTACGACCAAGGGAGCAACAACGACAGCAAACGCATCACGGTGGTACGAGCGGTAGTAAGTCTAATCCAACTATGGTACCGTTATCAATGTGCAAGAAGTGCGGAAAGGACCACTTCACGAAGGACTGTAAGATCGAAGGAAGAATTTGTTTCAAGTGCGGAAAGCAAGGACATATGTGGAGGGATTGTGTTTTACATGAGACAAAGCCTCCATATACGATCAAAAGGGCAATCTGCTTCAAGTGTGGAAAGGACCATTTAACAAAGGATTGTACGATCGAAGGAGTAATCTGTTTCAAATGCAGAGAGCTAGGACATGTGGCTAAGAACTGTACTTCGCGAAGGACGAAGCCTTTTGTTGGTGATGCACGCACTTCACAATCTCACGAAGAAAGGAGAGTTAATTTCTTTAGTGGAGTAGAAACATCCAAGACTAAAGACCTGAACAAGGGAGCTTGTACTACGATGGATGACCCTGTGATTGTACTGTATAATTCCGGGGGTAACCCATTTCTTTATGACGTATGAATGTAGGAATCCAATAGGGATGTTCGTACCTTCGTTATCTTTTGACTAAGTTATCTCTATTTTGGCTGCTAAGAACTTGTTGATAGTAGCCAAGTTGTTTAAAATTGTCCTATGACCTGTTAAAGACTGAGTCTTTCTGTTGATCTGATTTGTTTACTTCTTTTACAAATTGGATGTAATGTTACAAAAGGGATTGGTTATCTTCCAGCCATATTTTGTTGAAATGTTCCAATGAAATTCTAAGAGTTCGTCTCTGGAATTGAGTTGTCTGTGTATTTACTTCTTTTGACTCGAATGATACTATTCTCGTTTGTAAGCCTGCCCTTGTTACAACTAGTTTATTTAAAACTATCCTATTGTTGTTAGAAATTAGAACCCTTTTCTACCAATTCAATCATTTACTTTCTTCGTGAATAGACTTAATCTCAGGAAGGGGATTGATTGTTTTCTAAACGGGTCTCATTATTCAATTTCAATGGAAACTTATTGTTTCTTGAGATAGAAATTTCCTAGATGTGAATCAATGAAACTCGCTCCTAAGTTTTATTGGACCATACATCAGACTCTTCATTAGGCAGGTCCAGTGGTAAATTAAGTGATTTCCCTACTTTTCTTTCTAATCTTTATCACGTTTCTAGTATGCTTCGATTGAGCAGAGGTATTCTCGAATCTGAACCATAACAATGCGCCAAGTGTAGTACAATTAGGTGAGAACTTATCCTATGAGACATTTTGTTCGAATCAAGGAAAGACGGTTTGACAAATCAATTGAAGAATGCCGCTATTTTCTCTAAGACCAGTTTGTGTTCTGGACTATCATCGAGTTCACTCAAAGGTAGAAATTTTCTTCAAAATAACTTTTCTAATGTGTCATGGGCACTACGGGAATTTCGTAACGTCGTTTCGTGTAGTGAACGCTTCGGTAATGTTCGTCGATTAGTTGAATATAGTCTCTCTTCTTTGTTGAAGACAGATTTGTTGTTGTCCTCGTAGGCAACATTCTGATCTATTCTTGATGTTTGGAGGAACGTACTGAATCTCTCGGGGTGATTCTTAAAATCCTGAAGAAGAAGAAGTTATACGTAAAGTTGTTTAAGTACGAATTCCAGTTGGAGGCAGTTCAACCTTTGGGCTACGCGATCTCAAGGGAAGGAATTGTTGTGAATCCATCGGAACTCGAAGCGTTTCTTCAACGAGAAAGACCGACGACCGTAATGGAAATTCGTAGCCAGATGGAATTAATTGGTTAATATAAGAGACTCGTCGCAGAATTTTCCAAGTGGCAAGACTTCTCATCTAACTCATGTACGAGGGTCAAGTTTTGTATGGACTGATGTATACGGGGGGAAATTTTCAAAGATTGAAGAGACAATTAAGAATACATGAGAATGATTACCTTACACCAACTCAAAGTTAGCTTTGTAGTTGCATTGAAGATTTGGAAGCATTTTCTACAAAGAGAAATTCTCAATGCCTATGGTAATCTTAAGAGCCAAAGGCATTTTAGTCTATCGGAATGAGTTGAACATGAGGCGGAGACAGTGACTAGAAGCCCTGAAGGATCTCAATTTTTCGTGTTGGTATAATCTCAGAAAAAGCCAATGTCGTAGCGGATGCCTTAAGAAGAAAGTAAACTTAGTTGTCTACTATAGTAAGTACGGAGAATAAGTTTGATAGAGCCACTCAGCGATGTACTTGGAGAGTTGGCTGTTGAATGGCTGAAGACTCAAATGGCGTAGAATCTTTTATTGATCAGCCCATGACGTCAACACGTTTTTGCTCGTTAATATGAGATGCTCAGTGGAAGGAAGCAACCTTATTGCCAGTGATTTGGATTGATGCAGCTGGAGATACAACACGAGAACTTGGAGACAAAATAAAAGAAACACAGTCGCGCATGTTCTAAGATATGATGAATTTCGAGGATGAAATTCCTTTTTAGAAGGGGAGTGTTGTAACATCCCAAAAATTAGTTATTTCATTATAAACAATCATTTAATAATATTTGTGATTTTTGGTGATTTTTATGGAATTTTCTGGAAATGTTGAATATTTTAATATATTCTTCGTTTTACGTGCCTATTGAGAGGAGCCGGGAAAATAAAATATTTTTCCTAAGGCTGGTAAACTTTGGACTGTGAAAACGTCGACGGGGATCTTACTAAACCCGAGGCTGGACACAGTTTACGAGGTTTGCGTTTTACGAGATTTTATCTAATAAATAAAATCATTGTATCATAAAATCATCTGATGAATAATAAAATATTATTTTCATCAGCTGTAACTTTATTCACTGAGAAAATAATTCTAACAGTGAAATTAATCATCTGTCAGATGTATTTAATCAAGGAGACAAGCTTACTACGCACTTTATCGAGGAGTGCGCGAGGCTTCTCAAGGAAGCTACAAGGAAGCTTCTAGGAAGCTTCCTTCCCAACCACTATTCACTCTCTCTCCTCACCCTCATTTTTGCAGCACGGTTTTGGGGGGTAATATTACAATTTTTCTCCCCATTTTCTCTCATTCACGCTGGTCTCTCTCTCCCTCACGCTGCTCTTATTCTCTTCCTCTCTTCTCCATACGGCTACACACCCACAAACACCATTGTTGATTTTCAAGCTTCCCTTGCTCAAGCCAAACTTAAACCATTTCTTCCCCTCTCCATCCTCAAGCCTTCTTCTTTGTGAAACTCCTCCTTCCCCCTCCATTTTCATGGTTGGCAGCCCAACACCAAAGCTTCAAGCTTTAAGGTAAAGCTCTCAACTTTCTTCTCCTTTCTCCCCATTTTCGTATTCCATGGTCACATTGGTGACTATGGGTGCCATTTCCAATCGTTGATGTTGATTTTTATGGATTTGAACACTAAGGTTCTGGTGGTGGTGAAGAACCAGATTTCAAGGACAAAAGGAGCTTGCTTTCTTTGTTCTTCTCTAAGGTAAGAGGAAGACACTCCTCCCCAACCTCTTTTAGCATTTAGGAACGTTGTCTGTATTTGGTATTGCGGGTTATTTTTGTTTGCATGTTGTTTGTGATCTATGTGTGCTATTTGATTATTTTTATGTGTTTTGATATATTTGAATGTATTGGAACGTATAATATGGAAGGAGTGACGTCGGATTGGTTTTCGGATGGCCACGATTTGAGACTAAAACTTTGGGATTCTTTGTGAGAAATTGTAATAACTTGAGTTTCTGACCATTAAGCACAATGTCAAAATCCGTCGGGTTAGAGTACCAATATCTGTCGAATTGGATCTTCCGACCATTTAGTTGAATGTCAAAATCCGTCGTGTATGAACCCCTGGCCATGCCCATCGAAATTAATCTTCATACTAAATCCGTCGAGTTAGAATGCCAAATTCGTCGAGTAAAGTTTCTGACCACTTAGGAGAGAAACTTCCCCAATGCTAAATCCATCGAGTTAGAATGCCAAATTCGTCGAGTAGAGTTTCTGACCACTTAGGAGAGAAACTTCTCCAATGCCAAATCCGTCGAGTTAGAATGCCAAATTCGTCGAGTAGAGTTTCTAACCACTTAGGAGAGAAACTTCTCCAATGCCAAACCCGTCAAGTTTGAATGTCAATATTTGTTGAGTGATATATCCGTCGAGTGGAGTTTCTGACCACTTAGGAGAGAAACTTCTCCAATGCCAAATCCGTCGAGTTAGAATGCCAAATTCGTCGAGTTGAGTTTCTGACCACTTAGGAGAGAAACTTCTCCAATGCCAAACCCGTCGAGTTTGAATGTCAATATTTATCGAGTGATATATCCGTCGAGTAGCGTTTCTGACCACTTAGGAGAAACTTCTCCAATGTCAATATCCGTCGAGTTTGAATGTCAATATTCGTCAAGTGATATATATGTCGAGTAGAGTTTCTGACCACTTAGGAGAGAAACTTCTCCAATGCCAAACCCATCGAGTTTGAATGTCAATATTCGTCGAGTGATATACCCGTCGAGTAGAGTTTCTGATCACTTGGGAGAGAAACTTACCCAATGTCAATATCCGTCGAGTTTGAATTTCTAACCATTTTGTGTCTTCGTTGGTTCAACACTTGGAAGCTTTCACCAACGTTAACACCCATCCGTCGAAAATAATATTTTTTCTAATCTTCTAGTATAATTGACAGTTTTGATCTCCGTTCGACCGAACCTTCGTTCGACAAAAATTGATTATTTTTTTAGCCATTCTTGTCAAACAATGTCTTTCTACCAACGTTGCTTCTGTCAAGTCATTTTCCGTTGAATGGCAGCCTCAATTGTACACTGGAGACATTTCTTCGTCGAATCCCAAAATTATAATTATCGCCTAACACTTGGTGATTTAATTAGTGGTAACAGGATGCAAGAATTAGCAAATTGAGAAATTAAATTATATTTTGAGATTCATAAATTTTAAAGAACCAAGAATGGAATTTTCATAAGACTTAGGATAATTTTAATTAGGGTAAGAACATGTGAGTGTGAGATTTTGAAATCTTAGAATAACCTTCTAAGTGTATGTGAATAAATTACCTAAGAGGATTTAAATTAACTAAGAGAATTCCTTTAGAGACAAACTTTGTAAGAAAAGCTAAACCTAAACAAGAATTCATAATACACTTTTAAAATGTGTTAATTTATTTAATAACCATATGATGTTATTATGGGTCCATGTGAGTGACCATTGATTGTGTTAATTCTTACTTTGGCAAATTGTGACATATGATGGAATAGTATGTAATAATGATCATACATGATTATGCATAGAGTCTGTATGCATTGTGAATGTCCGTTGGACTATCGTAAGGCCTAGTTGCCTAGGAGTTGAACACACCTTAGTGCGGGTGCGAATAGACAAGTGTAGGTCATCGGTAGACCTTGGGGGCGTCAGGGTGCGGGTACCTCGCAATGGGCAGTTGGTAGCTCTCTGTTCGTGGGGCAGACCGATGCAAACGCACTGACGATCCGAACCGAGACACTGTCCTATATCACGATCTAGTGCAGACTGTCTGTATAATGTCATGATGTGCACGTGGGAAAATTTGGAATTATAGCACTTTGGCCTCAGTAGCCTAGTTGCAGACATGTCGCCTGATCTTTCTCTCTGACCGTTTGTGTCTAGCTCCATGAATTAGGATTTTGATTTTGTACGCATATGCATGGTGGGTCCATGAATTATCTGGCATTCATTGTTATCATATTTAGAACTGTTGTATTTCTGATATATATATATATATATATGACTGCCTGGAACTGCTTGGTTGATTATAACTGCTACTAAATGTTTATTACCATTATTGCTGTCATAAATGCTATGTGGGCGCTTTGCGCCGTTTGGTTTCTTGATGCTATGATTGGTAATGATGGTAGGATGTCTTACCTCTTTCTTGTACTTTTCTTGCTCTATGTCAATTTTTGGTTAAAGACTGTAAGTGGGAACGAGGTTCGATTCTTTTGGATTTTCTTGGTTTGACCCACTGTATCTGGTGATGTCGTCGCGAAGGGAGTTCTATTGCGTTCGTTCGAATTGTGTTCATTGGTGGTGCCAAGACCTGGCGAGTCGACTGGACCGACAAGCGTATGTGACATGCTGGGGATCTGACTTTGACCATGAAGAGGTCTGCGATTGAAGACCCTATTCTGTATTTCTCACTACGCCGGTGAGCCCGCAGTTGCCTCACGCATTCGGGATTCGATGGAGAGCCCAACTCCTCAGTTGTGGATATGATGTGGGTAGTTTATATTTTATTTTGCATTACCTATATAAAGTGTATTTTGGGGTGTGTGTATGCATTTAAGGTGATTATCTAGACTTAAATGTTGTAAATTGAGTACATCTTATAATTCATATTTTAATTGGTTGTATATGTAACTATTCATTCGTGGCTCCTATTTTCCTCGTATGCGAAATGATTAATATTTTTGTAAAGTTTGTTATTTGACAATGTTAGCACGCCGAAATTTAGTGACCGTGACATAATGACGATTGTGCCTTGGTTATTAAATCGAGGGGTGTTGCATTAAGGCATGTGGCGTCCCGGGGCCGACGAGGGCGGGGAGTGATCCCCGGTGCAATGAAGCACAGACAATGAGCGGCTCCTGGCAGGCTTCTAGGCGGAGGGTCTGTATGAATGAACTGAATACGCACCGGAATGAGAGGGATTCAGAGACTGTGCAAGTATAGGATTGCATAGTTGAGGATGACTTAAATGAATTGATTTGGTGTAGCCATATCATCAAGTTGTAACTTCTTTTCGGGAGCCCAGAACATAAGAACTCCATGGTTAAGCGTGCTTGACCTGGAGCAATTATGGGATGGGTGACCTCCTAGGAAGTTTCCTAGGATGCGTGTGAGTGAGGACAAAGCACGCTGAAAAGACTCATGTTGGTTTGTGGAGACACTCATCAATCCTGCAGGAAGTCCCGCATCGTTACATTAATGGTATTAGAGACGGGACCTCTCCCAGTACGGTGTGGTTCGGGGACGAACCAAGGGAAAGTTGGTGGGCATGTGGCGTCCCGGGGCCGACGAGGACGGGGAGTGATCGCCGGTGCAATGAAGCACGGACAAGGAGCGGCTCCTGGCAGGCTTCTAGGCGGAAGGTCTGCATGAATGAACTGAATACGCACCGGAATGAGAGAGATTCAGAGACTGTGCAGGTATGGGACTCCATAGTTGAGGATGGCTTAAAGGAATTGATTTGGTGTAGCCATATCAGCAAGTTGTAACTTCTTTTCGGGAGCCTAGAACATAAGAACTCCATAGTTAAGCGTGCTTGACTTGGAGCAATTGTGGGATGGGTGACCTCCTGGGAAGTTTCCTAGGATGCGTGTGAGTGAGGACAAAGCACACTAAAAAGACTCGTGTTGGTTTGTGGAGACACTCATCAATCCTACAGACAGTCTCGGGTCATTACAAATGGTATCAGAGCCGGGACCTCTCCCAGTACGGTATGGTTCGGGGACAAACCAAGCGGAAGTTGGTGGGCATGTGGCGTCCCGGGGCCGATGAGGGCGGGGAGTTATCGTCGGTGCAATGAGGCACGGACAAGGAGCGGCTCCTGGCAGGCTTCTAGGTGGAGGGTCTGCAAGAATGAACTGAATATGCACTGGAATGAGAGGGATTCAGAGACTGTGCAGGTATGGGACTGCATAGTTGAGGATGGCTTAAAGGAATTGATTTGGTGTAGCTATATCAACAAGTTATAACTTCTTTTCGGGAGCCTAGAACATAAGAACTCCATGGTTAAGCGTGCTTGACCTGGAGCAATTGTGAGATGGGTGACCTCCTGGGAAGTTTCCTAGGATGCGTGTGAGTGAGGACAAAGCACGCTGAAAAGACTCGTGTTGGTTTGTGGAGACACTCATCAATCCTGCAGGCAGTCCCGCGTCGTTACATTAATGGTATCAGAGACGGGACCTCTCCTAGTACGGTGTGGTTCGGGGACGAACCAAGCGGAAGTTGGTGGGCATGTGGCGTCCCGGGGCCGACGAGGGCGGGGAGTGATCGCCGGCAAATGAAGCACGGACAAGGAGCGGCTCCTGGCAGGCTTCTAGGCTGAAGGTCTGCATGAATGAACTGAATACGCACCGGAATGAGAGAGATTCAGAGACTGTGCAGGTATGGGACTGCATAGTTGAGGATGGCTTAAAGGAATTGATTTTGTGTAGCCATATCAACAAGTTGTAACTTCTTTTCGGGAGCCTAGTGTAACACCCCAACTTTTGGGATAATTATAATATAGTCCCGAAATGTACTGTTTTGTGAATTCTGTGAGCAATAAATTAAATTTGACTGTTCCGTGAATGTACTTGACTGTTGTGTGTGATTTGCTCCGAGCCAGGGAAATAAAAATTTTCTGACCGGAAAAATCTTATTTTAATTAATTGGAGTTGGGGGATCTTAGTAAACCCAATTCTGATTGATATATATATTAATCTCGTAATTTTGTGGATTTAACTGTGCAATAAAATAATTTTATATTATTATAATATTATTTTATGTTACAGTACCTACTGTCTCAAAAATAGTAAAAATCTGCTTCGATTTGACCACAGATCTTTAAAAGTACTGTGGGACCCACGTTTAGGAAAAATAGTCAACTGTGCTGACTGGACAAATTCTAGCTAATGAGACCAAGTCAACAAAAGTAGGCTTAACTTTCTAAACCAATAGGAAAAGGTCAACAAAGGGAGCATAGACTTTCTTTTGGACCGTTGGATGAAGACTTAGTTAGGAAGCCTTTAACCTTAGCCGTGGATCTAATCAATGGTGAGATTAGAATGCTAGTTTTATGACCAATTGATGTCTACCTTAGATGTAATCTATGACTAGGAATTAAAGATGAATCAATGGTTAGAATTAAGTCAAAAATTGTAGGCTTGAATTTGGTTAGTAGCTAATTAAGCTTAATTTGACTAATCTAATTACCTAATTAACAAACTAAGTGAACTAACTTAATTCTTAATTAATTATAATCTAAATACTAATTAGATATTCTAATATTGATTAAATATTATAATATATGTTAATATATTAAACTAATTGATTATATGATTAGAATGTTGATTTAGTTTTAATAGGATAATTAACCTAACTAATTACCTAATTAATTAGCATATAATTAGGAGTAAATGGAAAACAATTAAGCCTCTAAAAACTTGAAGAGCCACACGGTTTTCAACAGCCAAGGAGGCTTGTTGGTCAAGTTCTACTAGCTTCTTGAAACCTCCAAATGGTCATAAACCATGTGCACCATCATGTGCATTTAATTGGATATTTACTTAGCAAAATCAAACACTCAACCTCACCCAAAAAGCCACTCACAGCAGCAGCCCTTTAGTTTGCCCTCTTCACTTTATTTTCACACTTATCTTAATTAAGCTATTCATTTCCTCTCCACAAATACCAAGAATCCATGCATACTTTTCCTTCCTTTTCTTTCTCTCTAATTCGGCCAAGCCCTCACCCCACACAACCAAACCTCTATAATTTTATCTCATCATATTTCCTAAACCCAAATCCTATTCTAAACACTTTTCATTCACAAAGTTTTTCCAAATTCCTACTCTATCTTGTCCAAAATCCAACCTTTTGCTTACTTTCTTAAGGGTAAGTTTTGATTCTATGGTTCAAAATTGGATTTCTAATTTTTCTAACCATGATTGTTCCATGGTTTTCCAATATTGTACCTTGTATGTGTTTTTACTAATTGTTTAAGAATTTTAGGGATTTGTTTGGGAGATTGCACGAAATTTCAAGAAAGAAGGAAACTAACCGATTAATTGTCTTCAAGAGTTAAGAGGGAGATTTAATCTCATCAACCCTAAGTGGTGATGGGAAAATGGATTTGATTGTGTATGAAGAATCCATAAGGATTCAATTTGTGTGGTTGTTTATGGCTTTTATTATTTTTGTGATTGTTTAGATGCTTTCCTATTTGTGATTTATTTTGCTATGCATGATTATAGCTTTCATTATTTTTGTTATGCATGTTTATGGTTTTAAATAAATTGTATGTATTTTGTATGTGATTATATAATTGCATGTGTTTATAATTATATAATTATTAAAGTAGGATGTGAATAACATGTACGGTTTGCATGAGTGTTCCAAAGAACACATTATGAGGCTCACAGCCTTACATCCAAACCGAGAACCAAAATGTTCTCAGCAATTTTTTTTAAATTACTAATTTGAGGAATGTAGGTAAAATAATCAAATTAAAGTTGATTTAAGTTAATTATGGCCAATATGCCATTTAGTGTATAATTAAATGTCATTTTATTTTGATTTGGCCAACATGCCATTTTATTTACTAAGATAGGTTAGGTAATCGTTTTACAACATAAATTGATTCCAATGAATCATTGAGAAAATAAAAGGAATAAATTCAGTTTTAGAATTTTAACTTAGCAAAAATTAGTTTAAATAAGAATTAAATTAGACACTCGAAAAATACTAACGTAGAGCTCATTCCATAAATTTTGAAGCGCGTTAGTAAGTTTCAAAGTGAAATTATTGGGTAAAAATAAAATAAACTATATTTAGAGGAAAACGTTAAAAATACCTTATACTGATTTTATAGGCAAAATGCTGCCAAAATTTATTAAAATCAGACGCATAAAATGAAAAGATTCCATACTATATTTACAGCACAAGAAAAATACTCTACGTATTTTAAATATACTAGATATAGTTTTACACATATTGAAAATAATAATTATAAGCTATTCGGTTAAGAAAATGAATTAAAAATCCTACGCGGTTGAGAAAATGATTTAAAAACATTTTGTGATGTTTAAAAATGTCAAAATATATTTACGCAATTTTAAAACGTTTGTGAAAATGATGAGATTGTGAAAATGCGATAAAATTCCTACGCGATTGAAAGATACAGTGAGTTTTGCTGTCGGGCCAAAGTGGTGGACCCGGACATGTTTTGGTGTAGTACTGTCAGGTGGGACGTACTATACTTTGGTATTTTGTGACTAAGGGCATTTTTGTAATTTTTCATAATTATGGTAAAATTTGGATAATAAGGGTATTTTTGTAATTTTAGATCATGTTTGAGTGTTGTGTCAATTTGGTTGATAATTGGTGATTGATTGATGAGGCGAATTACACCGTGTTTTGGTGTGATAAGCGTAGTGTGGTTCATTTATGAACTTGGAGGCATTAGTGTGCGGAGAATCCCATATGTGGACAGTGGTAGCACCTCTGGGCCGTGGTAACGGGCAAGACACTAATGATCTTGACAAGCACTATTCTTAATCGAGATCTTGAGGGGACTATTAAGTACTATGCCTGTGGTACACGATGTTTGGACTGTAATGTGCTACACGATGTTTTGGACTGTGGGCTATAGACACAAAGATTGGACAGTGCAATAGTTTGGTTGGGCAGCCATAAAGTATTATTAGTTTCTATTTGGATCATTCTCTCAGATATCTGTGTTTAGCTCCATGGAGTAGGAACGAGTCAGTGTATGTATCATTCATCATCTGCATTTTAAATGTTTATTATGTTCATGCATTATTTGCATTTTACTGTTCATGCATCCTCTGCACTTTACTGTTTACCATATTCTATGATAAACTGTATGATGTATTGCTTTAATATATATTGTATGATATGATGATATATGTTATTTAATATATATATATATTGCTTTGTTATATTTTGTATGATGTATTAAATTGCTATACTGTATATGATGTAATAGCATGTGTCATTGTAGTATCTACTTGCCATTGTAATACCTGTTTGTGTTGTCATTTTCTTAATTGCCATGCGGGTAATGATGTTGATTGTCTCACCTCTCTATATGTTTTCTCGATATTACTATATTATTTTCGTAAAGAGTTTGAGGAAGAAGAGGAACAGCCTCTTGAGATATAGTATCCGGATGAGCCGTACGAGGAAGAGGAGTCGGTAGATCATCCGTATCATCAAGACTGATCATTGAGATCATGACGTTACCAGGATTTTTCGGGTTTGTGAGACTTGAGTTTCACGGAGGTTCTGAAGCCTGGCGTCTGCGAGTAGATAGAGGCACAGTTGTATACGTGGGACGTTTGACTGTGTCCCTATGTAGAGAGTATGACGGAGATGTCATATTCACTACTATGTTATATTTGTATTTAGAGTTGCCACTGACTCTTAGGCGTTATTGGCAGGGAATATTCCATGCGCCTAGTGAGCTCAGTGGCGAGTCTACGGCTCAGACTCGTGTCCGTAGAACTATGGGACCTCCAGGAGCTCTGAATTTCGAGGATCTTTCTGAGGATGATCCGTCGGAGGATTAGAGAGCTCTGAGGTGCACTTGGGCAATACTGTGTCTTAGTTTTGTGTCAACTCATTACTGCTTTGTTAAATACTTGTCGTTGTAAATTATGTGTGTATTAAAGAAGAATTATGTGTATATTATGGCGTGATTATACTTTGTTTAATTTGGTGTCCTGTGTTATTTTATTTAATGTTATGAGTATAAAATAAAAAAAATTACTACTAATATTATCTATGTACCAAAAGTTTTATAACTTGGGTAAGTATTTTATTTTATTTTATTTTTCTGCATCATAAATGTGACATCCCCACAAGGGTGTTACATTAGTTGGTATCAGAGCCCAAGTTAGAGTCTTTTGGGTTTGTGGGTAGGTTTGTCTTGTTTGTGCTGTGTGAATCTCTGATATTAAACACAGAGATATGTTTTGATTTCTGAAAGGAAATGACTTTGCGCGAAATAGCTACGTTTAGTTCGTTGTGTGTTGATTTTCTTTATCTTTGAAGAAAGATAATGAGGCGTTACAAACATGAGCGTGTGGACATGCAACGTGACGAGGATCGTATAGCCGCAGCTAGAAGAGTGATGGAAAAGGTGGTGTAAAGCTGCAGTATAACAAAGATAGATGATCTCTCAGCAGTAGGAACTGATAATCGAATTTCATAGCTTATTAGGATTGGAACAGCCAGCGGATGCGAGAAGCTGTAACTTAGAATCTTCAATAATTCAAAGTAGAAGGAAGCGTAAGGTCAATCGTTTTTAGCGAAAGTCATATGTGCAACCATCGGGGAAGTATCAACGAACAGAAAAAGAAAGTATTAGTGGCAACGATTTTGGTTAGACTGTGGCATCACCAATGAAGTACTTGAAGTGTGGAAAGCCTGAACACTTATTCAAAGAGTGTGATCAGCTAAAGATGGAAATTCCCGTTAGTAATACACGTGTTTCAAAATCTCGAAAAAGAAGAAAGAGCCGATGCAAGAAGTGTAATGAGAATGTTCAAAGACAAAAATGTAAGAAGCGAGAAAGTCGTGCCATAGAGGGTAATCTTAAAACTGTGTTGTATAATTCACGAGGTAACTCATTCTTTTGTGATCTGTGACTGTGTGAGTCTTTTGGAGTTATCTGTGTTTTACTTCTTTTCATAATGTTACTTCAACTCCTAAACTTGCTATTACTATTTGAACCTGTTTAAAACTACCCAATTATTATTAGAGTTTGAAATTTTTTTTATTGATCTGGTTTGTCTATTTCTTTCTAAAAAAAAAATAAACTGAGTAAATCAATTTAATTTATCTGTGTCTTTGTTATAGTGTGATCTGAGTATTTCTATTCTTCTTGTTGAACTTGTTGTTTATACTCAAGTTTTCTCATTCTACCCTATACCTATTGAATATCAAATCTTTTCTGTTGATTTGATCTATTTATTTAAAATCGCATTTATTTAAGAGTCTGACTTTTTAAAATGGATTGGTTATTTTCCAACCATATCCTACTAGATTGTTGCAATGCAAATTTTAGTAATTCCTTGACTTGAGATTTTTGGATTTGAATCCAGAAAGTTTATTTCTAAAATTATTGGACCATATTCATTTCGAAATCTATTAGACCATCTCAAATTCTTTGTTGGACTAATCTAGTAACCTACTTAATAGTCTTATTATTTTTCCTTATGATCTTCATAGTTTCTTTCATGTGTCTCAATTAAGAAGGATTATTCTTGATCCAACTTGTGCCATAGTACCAAATACAGTGCAATTAGAAGAAAACTTGATCTATGAGACATTTTTTGTTAAGATTAAAAAATAGGCAAAATAGAACCACTTCTCTTGATGAAGAAAATCTGGAATGATGCGACGACAGAGGAACTAGAAGACCAAATGAAGGAAATCGCTGTTTGCTCCAAGATCGATTTGTGTGCTGGTTATTATCAGATTCGAGTAAAGGTAGAGAATGTTCCAAGATAGTTTTTCAGATGTGTTGCAGGAACTATGTATATTTAGTACTACTGTTCGATGTAAGAAATATTTTGGCAGTGTTCACGAACTATATAAATAGGATCTTTCTTTCTCATCTAGGCAAATTTGTCAATATTGGCAATATTTTGACCTATTCTCAAAATTCAAAGGAACATGCTAAAGATCTTAATGCAGTTCTTCAATTTCTGAAGAAGAAGGAAAAGGAGTTATGCATGAAATTAGTCAAATGCAAAATTCTATTAGAAGCAGTTCAACTTGTGGATTTAGATTGAGTGTTGACATCGAATAGAAAGGTGGTGGCGTATACTTCAAGGCAATGGAACGTGCGTGAGAAGAATTATTCAATTTACGTTTTAGGATACGCGATAGTTGTTTTGTAAGGAAAACCTGAAGATATTTTCTTTTCTATAAAGTCTACGAAAGTTTCAAAGGTTTGAAGTACCTGTTCAATCAAGAAGGGCTTGGATATCAGGAAAAGACGAATAGTTAGAACTTTCAAAGGACTTGTTGAGATGAATTTCTATCATTAATAGAGTTTATATACAATGATAGTTTCGTTCGAACATAGGGATGACACCCTGTGAGGCATTATATGGGAGACGTTATGGAACGCCATTGCGTTGGTATCATACTGGTGAAAGTAAGATTGTAGGACCAGAATTTGTGCAGCAGACAACTGAGAAAGTGAAGATAATTCAAGACAAGATGAGGACGACTCAGATGTAACAAAAGAGTTATGCTGATAAAAGACAGAGACCGCTTGGATTTGAAGAAGGTGATCATGTGTTTGTATGTATAACACCTGCGACTGGAGTTGAACGAGTGATCAAGTCGAGGAAGCTTATTCCGAAGTTTATCGGGTCATATCAGATATTTCATCGGTAGATCCAGTAGCTTATCAGATTTCACTACCACCATTCTTATCGAATCTTTATGATGTATTTCACGTATCACAACTATGGAAATACATTTCTGATCCGACTCACATCATCGAATCAGACACTGTACAACTGAAGGAGAATTTAACCTATGAGACGTTTCCAGTCAAGATTGAAGAACGAAGGACAAAGTAACTTTGATAGCAATGAAATTGTATTGGTTAAAGGAGTTTAGAACGAAGTAGGTGGAGAAGTTACATGGGAGCTAAAAGATAGGATGAGGGAGTAATACCCTCAATTGTTTTGATGTATGATGAATTTCGGGGACGAAATTCTTTTTAGTAGGGGAGAGTTGTAACACCCCAACTTTTGGGATAATTACAATATAGTCCCGAAATGTACTATTTTGTGAATTCTGTGAGCAGTAAATTAAATTTGACTGTTCCGTGAGTGTACTTGACTGTTGTGTGTGATTTGCTCTGAGCTAGGGAAATAAAAATTTTCTGGCCGAAAAAATCTTATTTTAATTAATTAGAGTTGGGGGATCTTACTAAATCCAATTCTGATTGATATATATATTAATCTCGTAATTTTGCGTATTTAACTGTGCAATAAAATAATTTTATATTATTATAATATTATTTTGTATTACAAGATCCTCTTGTCTCAAAAATAGTAAAAATCGCTTGATTTGACCACGATCTTTAAAAGTCTTGTGGGACCCACGTTTAGGAAAAATAGTCAACTGTGCTGACTGGACAAATTCTAGCCAATGAGACCAAGTCAACGAAAGTAGGCTTAACTTTCTAAACCAATAGGAAAAGGTCAACGAAGGGAGCATAGACTTTCTTTTGGACCGTTGGATGAAGACTTAGTTAGGAAGCCTTTAACCTTAGCCGTTGATCTAATCAATGGTGAGATTAGAATGCTAGTTTTATGACCAATTGATGTCTACCTTAGATGTAATCTATGGCTAGGAATTAAAGATGAATCAATGGTTAGAATTAAGTCAAAAATTGTAGGCTTGAATTTGGTTAGTAGCTAATTAAGCTTAATTTGACTAATCTAATTACCTAATTAACAAACTAAGTGAACTAACTTAATTCTTAATTAATTATAATCTAAATACTAATTAGATATTCTAATATTGATTAAAGATTATAATATATGTTAATATATTAAACTAATTGATTATATGATTAGAATGTTGATTTAGTTTTAATAGGATAATTAACCTAACTAATTGCCTAATTAATTAGCATATAATTAGGAGTAAATGGAAAACAATTAAGCCTCTAAAAACTTGAAGAGCCACATGGTTTTCAACAGCCAAGGAGGCTTGTTGGTCAAGTTCTACTAGCTTCTTGAAACCTCCAAAGGGTCATAAACCATGTGCACCATCATGTGCATTTAATTGGATATTTACTTAGCAAAATCAAACACTCAACCTCACCCAAAAAGCCACTCACGGCAGCAGCCCTTTAGTTTGCCCTCTTCACTTTTATTTTCACACTTATCTTAATTAAGCTATTCATTTCCTCTCCAAAAATACCAAGAACCCATGCATACTTTTCCTTCCTTTTCTTTCTCTCTAATTCGGCCAAGCCCTCACCCCACACAACCAAACCTCTATAATTTTATCTCATCATATTTCCTAAACCCAAATCCTATTCTAAACACTTTTCATTCACAAAGTTTTTCCAAATTCCTACTCTATCTTGTCCAAAATCCAACCTTTTGCTTACTTTCTTAAGTGTAAGTTTTGATTCTATGGTTCAAAATTGGATTTCTAATTTTTCTAGCCATGATTGTTCCATGGTTTTTCAATATTGTACCTTGTATGTGTTTTTACTAATTGTTTAAGAATTTTAGGGATTTGTTTGGGAGATTGCACGAAATTTCAAGAAAGAAGGAAACTAACCGATTAATTGTCTTCAAGAGTTAAGAGGGAGATTTAATCTCATCAACCCTAAGTGGTGATGGGAAAATGGATTTGATTGTGTATGAAGAATCCATAAGGATTCAATTTGTGTGGTTGTTTATGGCTTTTATTATTTTTGTGATTGTTTAGATGCTTTCCTATTTGTGATTTATTTTGCTATGCATGATTATAGCTTTCATTATTTTTGTTATGCATGTTTATGGTTTTAAATAAATTGTATGTATTTTGTATGTGATTATATAATTGCATGTGTTTATAATTATATAATTATTAAAGTAGGATGTGAATAACATGTACGGTTTGCATGAGTGTTCCAAAGAACACATTATGAGGCTCACGGCCTTACATCCAAACCGAGAACCAAAATGTTCTCAGCAATTTTTTTTAAATTACTAATTTGAGGAATGTAGGTAAAATAATCAAATTAAAGTTGATTTAAGTTAATTATGGCCAACGTGCCATTTAGTGTATAATTAAATGCCATTTTATTTTGATTTGGCCAACATGCCTTTTTATTTACTAAGATAGGTTAGGTAATCGTTTTACAACATAAATTGATTCCAATGAATCATTGAGAAAATAAAAGGAATAAATTCAGTTTTAGAATTTTAACTTAGCAAAAATTAGTTTAAATAAGAATTAAATTAGACGCTTGAAAAATACTAACGTAGAGCTCATTCCTTAAATTTTGAAGCGCGTTAGTAAGTTTCAAAGTGAAATTATTGGGTAAAAATAAAATAAACTATATTTAGAGGAAAACATTAAAAATACCTTATACTGATTTTATAGGCAAAATGCTGCCAAAATTTATTAAAATCAGACGCATAAAATAAAAAGATTCCATACTATATTTAGAACACAAGAAAAATACTCTATGTATTTTAAATATACTAGATATAGTTTTACACATATTGAAAATAATAATTATAAGCTATTCGATTAAGAAAATGAATTAAAAATCCTACGCGGTTGAGAAAATGATTTAAAAACATTTTGCGATGTTTAAAAATGTCAAAATATATTTACGCAATTTTAAAACGTTTGTGAAAATGATGAGATTGTGAAAATGCGATAAAATTCCTACGTGATTGAAAGATACAGTGAGTTTTGCTGTCGGGCCAAAGTGGTGGACCCGGACATGTTTTGGTGTAGTACTATCAGATGGGACGTACTATACTTGGTATTTTGTGACTAAGGGCATTTTTGTAATTTTTCGTAATTATGATAAAATTTGGATAATAAGGGTATTTTTGTAATTTTAGATCATGTTTGAGTGTTGTGTCAATTTGGTTGATAATTGGCGATTGATTGATAAGGCGAATTACACTGTGTTTTGGTGTGATAAGCGTAGTGTGGTTCATTTATGAACTTGGAGGCATTAGTGTGCGGAGAATCCCATATGTGGACAGTGGTAGCACCTCTGGGCCGTGGTAACGGGCAACACACTAATGATCTTGACAAGCACTATTCTTAATCGAGATCTTGAGGGGACTATTAAGTACTATGCCTGTGGTACACGATGTTTGGACTGTGTACTGCTACACGATGTTTTGGACTGTGGGCTATAGACACAAAGATTGGACAGTGCAATAGTTTGGTTGGGCAGCCATAAAGTATTATTAGTTTCTATTCGGATCATTCTCTCAGATATCCGTGTTTAGCTCCATGGAGTAGGAACGAGTCAGTGTGTGTATCATTCATCATCTCGCATTTTAAATGTTTATTATGTTCATGCATTATTTGCATTTTACTTGTTCATGCATCCTCTCGCACTTTCTTCATTTACCATATTCTGTGATAAAGCGTATGATGTATTGCTTTAATATATATTGTATGATATGATGATATATGTTATTTAATATATATATATATTGCTTTGTTATATTATGTATGATGTATTAAATTGCTATACTGTATATGATGTAATAGCATGTGTTATTGTAATATCTGCTTGCCATTGTAATACCTGTTTGTGTTGTCATTTTCTTAATTACCATGCGGGTAATGATGTTGATTGTCTTACCTCTCTATATGTTTTCTCGATATTACTATATTATTTTCGTAAAGAGTTTGAGGAAGAAGAGGAACAACCTCTTGAGATATAGTATCCGGACGAGCTGTACGAGGAAGAGGAGTCGGTAGATCATCCGTATCATCAAGACTGATCATTGAGATCATGACGTTACTGGGATTTTTCGGGTTTGTGAGACTTGAGTTTCACGGAGGTTCTGAAGCCTAGAGTCTGCGAGTAGATAGAGGCACAGTTGTATACGTGGGACGTTTGACTGTGTCCCTATGTAGAGAGTATGACGGAGATGTCATATTCACTACCATGTTATATTTGCATTTAGAGTTGCGACTGACTCTTAGGCGTTATTGGCAGGGAATATTCCATGCGCCTAGTGAGCTTAGTAGCGAGTCTACAGCTCGGACTCGTGTCCGTAGAACTATGGGACCTCCAGGAGCTCTGAATTTCGAGGATCTTTCTGAGGATGATCCGTCGGAGGATTAGAGAGCTCTGAGGTGCACTTGGGCAATACTTTGTCTTAGTTTTGTGTCAACTCATTACTGCTTTGTTAAATACTTATCGTTGTAAATTATGTGTGTATTAAAGAAGAATTTTGTGTATATTATGGCGTGATTATACTTTGTTTAATTTGGTGTCCTGTGTTATTTTATTTAATGTTATGAGTATAAAATAAAAAAAAAATTACTACTAATATTATCTATGTACCAAAAGTTTTATAACTTGGGTAAGTATTTTATTTTATTTTATTTTTCTGCATCATAAATGTGACATCCCCACAAGGGTGTTACACCTAGAACATAAGAACTCCATGGTTAAGCGTGGTTGACCTGGAGCAATTGTGGGATGGGTGACCTCCTGGGAAGTCTCCTAGGATGCGTGTGAGTAAGGACAAAGCACGCTGAAAAGACCTGTGTTGGTTTGTGGAGACACTCATCAATCCTGCAGGTAGTCCTAGGTCGTTACACATGGCATCCCCAAGCTAGGGAAACTGACACCTCTCCCTCATAGATGAAACGTTCAGAATTTTGGTTAATGTACCAGCAGTCTGGCCCTCCGAGGAAGGTTAAACATATATAACCTAGAAATTCGTGCAGGCACGCCGCTATGATCCGTTAGTAGGTGCTAATCCCGACTGGGCCAGAAGCCGGTGAAATCAGGAGCTTCACCCTCCTTGCTGACGTCTTCGATAGGACACAACATATAGATAGAGAATAACAGAAATACAGGAAAAAGGTAAGACATCCTACCATCATTACCAATTATAGCGGCAAGAAACAAAACAGCGCAAAGCGCCTACAAAGCATTTCAACAGCAATAATAATAATAAGCATTAAGTAGTAGCAGCAATAAACAACCAACCAGTTCCAGACAGTTATATATCAGCAATACAACAGTTCTAATTATAATAATAAATAGATGCCATATAATACATGGACTCACTATGCATATGCATACAAAGTGAAAATCCTACTCCATGGAGCTAGACACAAACAGTTGGAGAGAAAGATCAGGAGACATGTCTGCAACTCGGCTGCCACGGCCAAAGTGCTATAACTCATTAGTTTATCCACATGCACATCAAGGCATTGTACAGACAGTCTACGCTAGATCACGATATAGGACAGTGCCCGGTCAGGATCGTCAGTGCGTTTGCATCGGTTTGCCCCATGGACAGAAGAGCTACCAACTGTCCATTGCTAGGTACCTGTACCCCGACGCCCCCATGGTCAATAATATGACCTACACTAGTCTACTCGCACCCGCACAAAGGTGTATTCAATCTCCTAGGCAACATAGCCTTAACAACAGTCCAACGGACTTTCACAATGCATGACAACTCTATGCATAAACATGTATGTTCATCATTACATACTTTTCCACAATATGCCACAATTGGCCAAACTAAGTATCAACACATCACTGGTCACTCACATGGACCCACAATATCATAATATTGGAATTAAATAAATTAATACATTTTTAAGGCCTATTGTGAATTCTTACTTAAAATTTAGCCTTTCTTACAAAGTTCATCTCTAGATGAATTCTCTTAATTAATTGAATTCTCTAATGTAATTTATTCTCATACACTTAGAAAGTTATTCTAAGGGTCTGAAAGTCTCATACTCTCTTGTTCTTTCCCTAATTAAAATTACCCTAAGTCTTATGATAAATTTCATTCTTGGTTCTTTAAAACTTATGAATCTCAAAGTATAATCCAATTTTCCAATTTGCTAATTTTTCCATCCTATTACCAATAATTTAATCACTTGATTATTAAAGTTCCAAAGTTACCCAAAGTTGCATAATCAAGTCCTAAATGGCCCTAGAGGCCGTGGCCTCCCTAGGGAATTAAGTTCCCAAATTTTTCACTCCATTAATTACATATTGTACACTTGATTAATTATGTCTTCCACTTGTTATAATTGTCCATCAAGAACCCTAATTTTGGGCTCCCAAAACCGTAGCCATTCAAGAGGGAATCCAAAATTATTTCCTTCCATTTCATGCTTTCTAATTGTTGGTGTATGCCCTAGAGGCCAATACATTTTCTGTATTTACATACATTCTATTATGCTATTTTTATATATGAGCATTTCATTTATTGTGTTCTTTTTGATAAACATAATAAAGTCCTTAGAATAGTAAGTTTGATGCCATAGGACATCAAGTGGATGACTTGATCGTGAGATCCTTTTGGTTACAACATTATTCTTAAATGTCCCTAGTCAAGTATTATTGTTAATTAGAACAACAATAATACATTAAGACTAGTATATGCATAAACTGATGACCACATCTCACGGGTCATGGATATGAGATATCAAGTCTTCACATGGGTACATATTAGAGTAATGATGTACTGGACTGACCCACCATGAGAACGCTACATGGATCATTACGTGAGTGTCATAAGCGATTCTCATAGTGACAATGGTGTTTGTGGTCCTTTGACCTGAAATCACTACGATTCCTCCATGAGGAGTTGTGTGTTTTAATGTCATCAAACGTCATCTGTAACAAGGTGATTATAAAGTTTGTTATTGGACATACCACGAATCATGCAGAGGGATGTGAGTGACCTAGATGGGATTTGTCACTCCTATATAACAGGAGCGATATCTTCGGGCCCCCTGATTGAGTGAGACTGCGAAATGCATGGCCATGCTCAAATGAGTCAATATGAGATATTGATCTCATTTGTTGTTACAAAGTCTACTCGAGTATCAGGAAACGAATGATTAGACTATACAAGGATGACGCATTCCATGCCTTGTGTAACACCCTCCCTAGGGCGTCACATTTTAAAATAAAAACTTAAACCAATTATAATTATTTTATAAAAGCTTGAGTTTCAAAATACAAATTTTAAAATTTCTTTTTCGCAGAAATATAAACTTACCAAAAATTAAGAGTAACAATGAAATTAGATTGAACTGATTAACATACATATGCCATATACATCACAAAATAATCAACAATAAATTAAAACATGAAAATTACAGACTCAGAGAAACAATAGTAAACCCGAAGAAAGTTACTACTAATAGCACGGTAATAACACTAACGAGAAAAACCCAACCTAACATGTCCTGTTTCTTCACCAACTGCATCCTATTGAAGTTTGGAAGATTACTTCTTATTTGTCACCATCTTCAATATTGTCTCCAATAAGCCTCAAAATACGCTTCGCCTACTACACGAATTTAAACAATACAAACCAAACAAAACAATACAATAAAGAGGTGAGATCCCCTTTCACCTTTACCAAGATAGCAAAGAATGATACGAATGACTAGATCATTCCATACACACAAATCAATATATGAATTTAGTCATATTATCGATTTACAATTAATTCTAATAAGCATATATTGTAATCGAATAAACCACAATAACATTACCAGGATAGATATAACAATTCACACTATAAAATGCCATAACAATAAATCATAATAATATAGAATAAAGATTAAATGCAATATCAACATATAATATCCCAAATAAAAGATCATAGGTAAACGATCACAGATAAAAGATAATAATGTACCACATATAAACATATGCAATGTGACACAATCCTACTCCATGGAGCTACAACACATACTCAGATATCAGAGAGAATGAGTTGAGACTTCTATTAGTACTTGCCTGCCAATCCAGCTTATTGCACTGTCAAAACTTTGTGTCTATAGCTTTGGCTACCCCGACCAGCTATTGCACTGTCAAAACTTTGTGTCTATAGCTGACCGTTGTGATTGCTCTCACTTAAGGCAGTCACTATTATAAATAGTACTGCTAAGGGGCTGCTAAGATAGATAATATAGAACCCTAGCCGCACCTACAGAAAAAAGTGAGTGAGAGAGCATAGGTTTCTTCTCTTCTCTTCACAGCTAGCACTGTGTGGGAGACGTGAGACTCCTCTTTGCGGACATTGGACGTTCGTGAGTCTGTTCGTGTGGATATCGCAGAGACATCGTTTCTATTACGGTGTTAGTGATTCACGCTTCAAGAGTTAAATCTTTTAAAAACTCGGATTATGGCTTTTTCGCATGGATCCCCAGTGGGAATACCTGTTTTCCGCTGCGTGATGTATCCACAAAAATTCCTAACAGATCCATTCAAATATATCAATACACACAACTAATCAAACAAATAACTTAAACAAATTAAATACAACATATAATCATACCAATCATGCAAACAAAGAATAACCCTCAATAAGGTTTTCTCACAATCAATCACAAACAAGGTTTCTTATTGCTAATAGAGGTTGATGAGGAGTATCTTCCTTTTACCTAAGAGAAGAACAAACAAAGAACTCCCTTGAAAACCTTTGGATTTTCGGATTCACACCCACGCAAACCCTAGAAATTTCAATCTCATCAAAACAACACCAATGCTTGAAAAATAAGGTATGGATGGTCACAAAGGAGACCATTAAAATGAAAATGGGTAAAAGAGAGTGAAGAATCAAGAAGCTTACCTAAAAACCCTAAGCTTGAAGCTTGAAGAAAATGGTGAAGATAAGAGCTTTTCAAAGATTCACCAAATAGAGAAGTGTTTAGATGATGGAGAGGATTAAGAAAATGGGGTTGGATGAAATTTTTGTGATGGATGAGGCAAAAGAGGGCTGCTGGCCATGAGCTTGGGGTAGAGAGAAGGAAGAGAAAAATTCAAAGGAAGAAGAAGGTAGAAAGAGAAAGTGCATAGGAAAATAAAGGTGATAGCTTTTGAGGTTTTGAAATTAATGTGATATAATTAATTTGGTGAAACACAAATTCTTCCCTCCCATTTTTGGTGCAGCAGCCGTGAGTGTGGAGAGAGGAGAGAGGAAGTGCATGGCTTCCTTGGGAAGCTTGGAAGAAATTTCCTAGAAGCTTCCTTGAGAAGCTTCACACGTTTCCCAATAAAGTGCAAAGTAAGCTTATCTCCTTAATTAAACACTCTAGCACAGATGATTAATTACACTATTAGAATTATTTTCCTAGTGAATAAAAGTTACAGTTGATGAAAATAATATTTTATTGTTCATCAGATAATTTTATGATACAGCAATTTTATTTATCAAATAAAACCTCAAAAAATGCAAACCTCGCAAACTGTGCCCGGCCTCGGGTTTAGTAAGATCTCTCATCGACACGTTGACAATTCAAGGTTTACCAGCCTCAGGGAAAACATTTCGTTATCCTGGCTCCGCTCAACGCGCACGCAAAATGAGAAATATATTAAAATATTTGACATTTTCAAAAAAATCCACAAAAATTTCTAAAAGTCACAAATATTAGAAAATGGATAGTTGTCATGAAATAAACAATATTCTAGGACATTTCACTGACTCTGCTCAGTGTGCATGTAAAACAAGGAATATATTAAAATATTCAGCATTTTTAGAAAATTTCAAAAAAATTCCCAAAAATTAAAAATATTATAAAATGATGATTAATGATAAAATAAATAATTTTTGGGGTGTTACACTAATAGAGGTTGAGGAGGAGTGTCTTCTTCTTACCTAAGAGAAGAACAAACAAAGAACTCCCTTGAAGCTCGTTTGATTTTCGGATTCACACCCAACTAAACCCTAGAAATTTCAATCTCATCAAAATAACACCAATGCTTGAAAAATAAGGTATTGATGGTCACAAAGGAGACCATAAAAATGAAAATGGGTAAAAGAGAGTGAAGAATCCAAAAGCTTACCCAAAAACCCTAAGCTTGAAGCTTGAAGAAAATAGTGAAGATGAAGGCTTTTCAAAGAATCACCAACTAGAGAAGTGTTTAGATGATGGAGGGGATCAAGAAAATGGGTTTGGTTGGAATTTTTGTGATGGTGGAGTGCTTGAGGGACTGCTTGTCGTGAGCTTCTCCTAGAGAGAAGGAGGAGAAAATGCAAATGAAGAAGAAGGTAGAAAGAGAAAGTGCATAGGAAAATAAAAGGTGCTTTTAGGTTTTTGAAATTAATGTGATATAATTAAATTTGTGAAACACAAATTTTTCCCTCCTAAATTGGTGCAGCAGCCGTGAGTGAGAGGGAGGAGGAAGGAAGTGAGTAGCTTCCTTGGGAAGCTTGGGAGGAAATTTCCTAGAAGCTTCCTTGAGGCTTCCTTGAGAAGCTTCGCACGTTTCTCGATAAAGTGTAAAGTAAGGTTGTCTCCTTAATTAAACACTCTAGGACAGATGATTAATTACTCTACTAGAATTATTTTTCAGTGAACAAAAGTTACAGTTAACGAAAATGGTATTTACCATTCATCGAAAAAATTTTTAGTACAATGACTTTATTTATCAAATAAAACCTCAAAAAATGTAACCCTCGCAAACTGTGCCCAGCCTCGGGTTTAGTAAGATCCCCCGTTGACACGTCGACAGTTCAAGGTTTACCAGCTTCAGGAAAAATATTTCATTATCTCGGCTCCGCTCAGCGCGCATGCAAAATGAGGAATATACTAAAATATTTGACATTTTCAGAAAATTTCTAAAAAATCACAAATATTAGAAAAAGACTATTCATGATGAAACAAACAGTTTTCGGGGTGTTTCACTGACTCTACTCAGTGTGCATGTAAAATGAGAAATATATTAAAATATTATACATTTTCAAAAAATTCCAGAATAATTCCTAAAAATCTTAAATATTATAAAATGATGATTCATGATGAAATAAATAATTTCTGGGGTGTTACAACTCTCCCTTTCTAAAAGAAATTTTGTCCTCAAAATTTTCATACCTTAGAATAGTTGTAGGTGTTACTACTTCATCTTGTCTTCCAGCTCCCATGTTGCATCTCCAGTCGTTTCGTTCCAGATTACCTTTACCAATGGGATCTCCTTACCTCTTAGTTGCTTTATCCTTCTATCCTCAATTCTTACAGGAGGTGCCTCATAGGTTAAGTTCTCTTTTAATTGTACTATATTTGGTGCTATGACATGATTTGGGTCAAGAATGTATTTTCGCAGTTGTGACACATGGAAGACATTATGAATGTTTGAGAGGAAATGAGGTAAGGCTATTTGATAGGCTACTGGACCTACTCGGTGAATAATCTGGTATGGTCTAAGAAATTTTGGAGTAAGTTTTCTAGATTTCAAGGCCCGGCCCACCCCAATCGTAGGTGTGACTTTCAAAAATACATGTTCGCCTTTCTCAAACTCAAGAGGCTTTCTTCTTTTGTCTGCATAACTCTTTTGTCGGCTTTGAGCCGTCCTCATCTTCTCCTAAATCATCTTAACTTTTTCAGTCGTCTGCTGTATAACATTTGGTCCAATAGTGAGGCGCTCGCTGTCTTGGTACCAATATAAAGGTGTCCGACACCGCCGTCCATACAGAGCCTTATAGGGTGCCATCCCTATGCTTGAGTGATAATTGTTGTTGTAGGTGAATTCTATCAATGGTAGAATGTCATCCTAACTTCCAATCTGTTCTATGGTACGAGCTCTAAGCAAATCTTCCAATGATTGGATCGTCCTCTCCGATTGGCCATCGGTCTATGGGTGATAAGCAGAACTTAGACGTAACTTTGTCCCTAATGCATCCTGTAGACTCTGCCTGAACTTTGAAGTGAATCTCGGATCCCTATCTGAAGCAATACTTATAGGCACACCGTGCAGTCTAACAATTTATCCAATGTACAGCTGGGTCAATTTCTCTAGTTTGTACCTTATGTTGATCAGGAGGAAATGCGCTGATTTCGTGAGTCGGTCCACAATCACCCAAATCGAGTCATATCATTTTCTTGTCCTTGGCAAACCCACTATGAAATCCATTGCAATGCTGTCCCACTTCCATTCAGGAATAGACAATGGTTGTAGCAATCCTGCCGGTCTTTGATGTTCCACTTTAGCTTTCTGACAAACCAGACAAGTCAATACACGTCTAGTGATGTCACTCTTCATTCCATGCCACCAAAATAACTTCTTCAAGTCTTGATACATTTTTGTTATGCCCGGATGCATATTCATCTGACTTGTGTGAGCATGATCAATAATATACTCCCTAAGCTCTTGGTCACGGGGAATACAGACTCTACCTCAGAATCTCAGGATTCCATCTGTTCCTTCCGTAAATGCTGTTTCGTTGCCTTGCTTCACTAGCTCTCTCATCTCTTGCAAGAACTTGTTGACCTTCTGTTTTTCCTGTATGTCCTCCATTAGCTCACTTGAGATGGTGACCATATTCATGCAGATCTTTCTTGGTTCTAATTCTACAAAAGACCACACATCTCTGAACTACTCTATTAGATCCTTTTCCTTGATCATCAGGGCAGAGACACTGATCATCTTCCTGCTCAAGGCGTCTGCCACCACGTTTGCCTTACCGGGGTGATACAGCAGTTGGAAATCATAGTCCTTCTAGAACTCTAGCCATCTCCGCTGCCTCATGTTCAACTCCTTCTGATCATACAAATATTTTAAACTTTTGTGATCACTGTTAGGGTCAAAACGTGTTTGCCCATTTGCTAACCGCAAGTGCACGGGTCGCACAAGTAATAAAATGATGAGTACAGATATCGTTCCCACGAGGATAAGTTTATTTCCAATGCTAAGTATTAACCGATAGCTTACCTAATTCTATTCAAGAACATAAAAATGGATAAAAGTAAAGAAAGTAAAGACATAAAGCAATAAGGATAAACGGTTAGAGTTTAGGAAATCCTTCTTCACCCTTTACATCAACTAACAACAAGCAATCCTCCTCATAAATATGAATGCAATGATTATGTTAGCTTGAGAATCTACATTAGCTAAATGCCTATGTCTAGGTCATCTAACCATGGTGTCATTTGCCCAACTCTCTAAGTGTCCTTGAGAGCTAACGCAAAATCCACTCTTTAAGGTCTATTCTCAAACACGTGCTATGCATGGCTAAGAGGTATATGTCTATCCCATTAGCGAATCAACTCATCCCGCCATTGGAATAGAATCGAACATGCATCAACCATACATACGATCTCAAACCCAAATCCCTATGTCTAGGTTCATTAGATTTTATCAAATTACTCAAATGTTGGCCAAACACTCAAGAGCATTAAGCACAATATGATTGAACAAAATCAAAGATCCACACAAACTCAGAAAAGAACAAATCATTAATATTAATAAAAGGATTCAAAGTCATCCCTAAATAAAGCTCAGCTATACAATGAACATGAGAACAAATTACAAAATATATGTTCAAGAAATGAGGAAGAGAAAAGAGAAAAGAGAGAAGGAGAAAGCTTATGGATTTCGCCATTGAAGCTCAGATCCTCCTCCAAAGGAAAGAGGGCTCCATCCTTAGCTCCCCAAGCTCCACCTCCACCTCCAATGGAGGTCTAGCCGCAGCCTCTAACACAGAAAACTAAAAAACCTAAAACCTAAAAGAGAGAAACTGAGAGAGGGCAAAAGGGTGCATAAAAAAATAGAATAAATAGGCTCAGCTCGCCGACGCGCGCCGCAGCGTGCACATTCCCACGCCTCGGCGTGGAGCTGTTTGTCCTGTCAGTATGTGGCTGGCTGAGACCCTCACGCCGCGGCGTGAACATTTCCATGCCGCGGCGTGGAACTCTAGAATGCTTCCTTGGCTTCTTTCCTCCAATGCTGGGCCTTGGCTTGCATCAATTTGTCTCTTTTGAGCCCTTCCTACATTAGAGAAAGCACCAAATTAAATATAATTGCAAATCTACTTAATCAATCAACATATATGCACAAATTGCTCAAAAACATAAAGGAAGGTATCTAAATGACATTTAACAAATATAAGCATAAAAACTTCCAAATATGCATAAGAACGAGGACTAAGCATGCCATCAAGCACAATTATGGGGCATAAATAACTACATTTCAAGGAGTTATCAATCACGAAAGATGTTGAACATCGCTCCATAGAGGAAATGCCTCCATATCTTCAAAGCAAAAACCACAGCCGCTAATTCCAAGTCGTGCATTGGGTAGTTCTTCTCATGCACTCACAATTACCTTGAAGCATAAGCTACCAGTCTTCCATGTTGCATAAGCACAGATCCTAGTCCTTGGTATGAAGCGTCACAATACACCTCAAAGGGCTCATTCGGATTTGGTAGCACTAAGACTGGCGAGGTAGTTAGCCGATTCTTCAACTCTTGGAAACTCTATTCACAGCTGTCGGTCCACTCAAAAGCTTGGTTCTTCCTTATGAGTTGAGTAAGAGGTCCTACAATCTTGGAGAATCCCTCGATGAACCTCCGGTAATATCCAGCAAATCCCACGAAGCTACGAATCTCCGTCACTGACTTAGGCCTTTCCCATTGTAGCACTGCCTCCACTTTTGATGGATCCACCGCCATCCTATCCTTCGAGATTATATGACCCAAAAACTTAACCTCATCCAGCCAAAATTCACATTTTGACAACTTGGCATACAATTTTTTCTCCTTCAAAATCTGGAGAACTATACTGTGGTGTTCAGCATGATCCTCCTGATTTTGAGAATAGATCAGGATGTCATCGATGAAGACAACAACAAACTTGTCTAAGTAAGGATGAAAGATCCTGTTCATGTAGTCCATGAAGATAGCAGGTGCATTCGTCACACCAAACAGCATCACGAGGTACTCGTAATAGCCGTATCAGGTAGGAAAAGCAGTCTTGGGTATATCTTCCGTCTTCACTCGTATCTGATGATACCTAGATCGTAGATCAATCTTTGAAAACACTGCTGCTCCCTTTAGTTAGTCCATTAAGTCATCAATTCTTGGGAGTGGATACTTATTCTTGATTTTCACTTTGTTTAACTATCTGTAATCAATGCACAACCTTGATGAACCGTCCTTCTTTCGAACTAACAGTACTGGTGCTCCCCAAGGTGACACACTCGGTCTGATGAATTACTTTTCCAAAAGCTCCTCTAGCTGCTTCTTAAGTTCAACTAATTCTGTTGGTGACATCTTATAAGGTGCTATATGTTGGGAATTGCAAATACATCACGCAGCGGAAAACAGGGATTCCCACTGAGGATCCATGTGAAAAAGCCATAATCCGAGTTTTTTTTAAATGATTTACCTCTTGAAGCGTGATCAAAAGGAAGGGCGTGAATCACCAACACCGTAATAGAAATGATGTCTCTGCGGTATCCACACGAACAGACTCACGAACGTCCAACGTCCGTAAAGAAGAGCCTCACGTCTCTCACACAGTGCTAGCTGCGAAGAGAAGAGAAGAAACTTGTCGCTCACTCACTCACTTTTTCTATAGGTGCGGCTAGGGTTCTGAAATTTTGTATCTTAGCAGCCCCTTAGCAGTACTATTTATAATAGTGACTGCCTTAAGTGAGTGTGAGCAGCAACAAGGTAAGTTGTGTAACCCTAGACCCACCTGTTATGAGTCTGACCTATATTTGAATCCGAGTCCAACTTGGATCCATTGCTCCAATTTTAGTCTGCTCTATGTGTGTGACCCTGCAGGTTCTTATTACGTTGACAGTAATATTAAAATCCCATTTTAATATTACAAGCAGTGAGTGGTATCTAGCAACACATCGCTGCTACCCAAGTAATAAGAATGTCAGTGATTTGACATAACCTTTCCGTGACCAATATTTCTGTGTCGTTTAGTCCCTTTGTCATGATATCTAGATTGAACACAAGGCATGGAATGCGTCACCTTTGCATAGTCCAATCTTTCATTTCCTAATACTCGAGTAGACTTTGTAACAACAAATGAGATCAATATCTCATATTGACTCATTTGAGCATGGCCATGCATTTCGCAGTCTCACTCAATCAGGGGGCCCGAAGATATCGCTCCTGTTATGTAGGAGTGACAAATCCCATCTAGGTCACTCACATCCCTCTGCATGATTCGCGGTATGTTCAATAACCAACTTTATAATCACTTTGTTACAGATGACGTTTGATGGCATTAAAACACACAACTCCTCATGTAGGAATCGTAGTGATTTCAGGTCAAAGGACCACAAACACCATTGTCACTATGAGAATCACTTATGACACTCACGTAACAATCCATGTAGCATTCTTATGCTGGGTCAGTCTAGTACATCATTACTCTAATATGTACCCATGTGAAGACTTGATATCTCATATTCATGACCCGTGAGATGTGGTCATCAGTCTATGCACATACTAGTCTCAATGTATTATTGTTGTCCTAATTAACAATAATACTTGACTAGGGACATTTAAGAATAGTGTTGTAACCAAAAGGATCTCACGATCAAGTCATCCACTTGATGTCCTATGGCATCAAACTTACTATTCTAAGGACTTTATTATGTTTATCAAAAAGAACATAATAAATGAAATGGGACCAGCTCCCGGTACAAGGTCAATAGCAAACTATATTTCTCGCGCCTGTGGTAAACTAGGTACATTCTCAGGAAAGACTTCGGGAAAATCATTCACCACTGGAATTGTGTTCACATCAACCTCACTCCCGACTTTCAAAGAAGATAGTAGCATGAATCTGTAAGCTCCTTCTTTCAAGAGAGCTTGAACTCGGTTAGTCGTCAAGAATCTAGAATCCTCATCCACAAGGAAAACTATGGTTTTTCTTGAACAATCTAATAGAACATGGTTGGAAGACAACTAATCCATCCCTAAAATTATATCTAGTTGAGAAAGGGGTAAACAGATCAAATCGACAGAAAAGATTCGACCTTCAACAATCAAGGGACAATTTAAACAGACTTTGGTAATAACTACCGGTTTATCAGTGGGGGTAGAAATAGTTAAGTCAAAAGGTAAGGATGACACAGGTAGACTAAGTCTTTGCACACAGTCATATGATATGAAATAATTGGTTGCCCCAGAATCATACAGTACAGTTAAAAGGTTACCTTCTATGGTGCCTTCTCCTTGAATCAAGTCTTCTGACTCGGAGGCTTCAGCTCCGCTCATAGTATAATCCCGTCTTCCTGCTTTCAGTTTGTTGGCCCTTGCAGCATTGACTGAAGGTTCAGCCTTCGCTTGGTTGTAGTCTCGGGACACGTGGCCAGGTTTGCCACATCTAAAGCAGACAATCCCCTTGATGGTGCAATCCCTCGTGAGATGATCCTTCCCACACTTTAGGCATTTAGAAGGATACGCCACATTTTGGCCAGTCCAATTCCCAGTAGAACCTCCACCAGAACTTCCACCTGCTGTCTGTTGCTGGTTCCCCGTTGGTCGGGAATAGGGATTCTTTTGGAAGCAGTTAGAACTGTTGCCACTACCCCTTTAGAACCTTGTGGGTCTAAAGTTCCTGCTCCTTGTATCTCTAGATTGCTCTAGAGCTTCCACTTCACAGCACGTATCTAGCAGCTCTGAGAATTCATGAATTTTCAGTGTGATCACAACTCTCTTCACTTCATATCTCAGTCCTTCTGTAAACTTCCGACACTTCCAGGCTTCATTCGGTTGGTTCTGAAAGTACGTCAAAAATTATGACAAGTTTTTGAATCTCGCTGCATACTCACTCACAGTCATGTTCCCTTGCCTTAGGTTGAGGAACTCCATCTCCTTCGCATGCCTCGCGCTCGTAGGAAAATACTTATCCAAGAATTTATCCTTGAATAAATCCCAAGTGATCTCGTGATTTTCAACCTCCAGCATTCTCTGCACTCCGCTCCATTAGTTTTCAGCATTGTCGACAGGTCACCTTCTTATTCTCGGCGCAATTCATGCCTCGGAAGACTTTCTCTAGTTCCTTGATCCATAGACTGGCTTTGTCCGGATCGAACTCTCCTTTGAATTGGGGAGGATTGTGGCGACGAAACTCTGCCAAGTTTTGAGCATCAACAGTAGCTTCGAGCTGTTGAGCAGCTCTTTCTTGTTGTTGAGCAACTCTCTCTTATTGCTGAGTTACTTGCTTAGTCTGTTGCGCTATGGCTTCAGCCATCCTCTGCATAGCTTCTATAGCAGCTGCCATGTCTCTGCGTTGTGCCATCTTACTTCCTCAATTCAGATTAGCTAAAAAGCACAAGGAAAGTCAGTTGTATCCACTAGGAATACAAACATTGAGATTCACACAGCATAAACAAGATAGACTCAATCACAAAACCCAAAGAAACATAAACCAGGGCTTTGATACCAACTTAATGTAATGCCCCTTTTTGGGAGGGAACATCACATTGTCAATTACAATGCGGAAAATAAAAATATAAGTTAAGACCCAGTTCTTTAATTATAAATATAACTTTACTTGATTATAAATGTGTAATTAAATTAGCAAGTATATTTTTTTTGTTGTAATTAATAAAAATTAGTGATAAGGCATAATTACAATGAAGAGTAAAATAGAAATAATGTGTTTGGATGTATACCTTTGAAGACTTATTTTGATGATAACAAACGTGAAGACAAAATGAAGATGATAAATAGACCAAGTCCAAATTTATATATGATTAGCTTTAGGACTTAGGATCTGTTGTACGGAGCTCACTTTGATATCTCACTGCTTTTGAAAGAACAGATAAAATTGAGGGTAAAAAGAAACTTGAATTTTTTAAATTGTTTTCCAAGAACTATTTTTTTAATAGTTTATTCGAATAGCAGCTTGTCTATTCGAATAAATCATTCCAGCCTTTTGTGTCTTTTAAGCCATTATTCGAATACCATTTGTTTTATTCGAATAATAACTTTCAATCCCTGCTACGTACTTAAGTTTTTCCAAACGTTATTCGAATAGCATTTTGGCTATTCGAATAAAAGAGGTTTTCAACCTGTTTTATTAAAAGACACCATTCGAATAAGTCAGCAGTTATTCGAATAAAGCTCTTCTTTCAGAAACTCTGTTTTTAACTAAGTCATTCGAATAACACTATGGTTATTCGAATAACCCATATCAGATGGCCTTTTACGATGGTTTCAGGAACAATGTTATTCGAATAGAATGTTAAGCTATTCGAATAAACTCGTTGATCACGAAGTCTGATATGGAAACTATCAAGCATTTTAATTTGGTTAAATTGCTTTTAATGCTACCGAACGACTATTTCATCTATTTTTCTCTATAAATAGGAACCTTGGGTCACGACTAAAATTGCCCAATACTCTGAATAATTTTCTACTTGCTCTAATCTGTGAAAATTATTTTCTACGTTCTTTTTGATTAAAAACTTTGAGATATTACTGTGAGAGCTCCATTAGCACTTCAATTTGTATTACCTACTCTGAGTGAGAGTTTCTCTTCATCTACTTTCTGCTATTCTGTATCGAGGGTGAGGTATCCCTCAAGGTTTGTATAAGGGTGAGGTATCCCTGTAGGCTGAGGCTTTAGTACAAAGGTAGAGTTTTCCTGTGTGTGAAAAGTGCTCTTTTGTGTAACGGTAGCAAGCACCTATTGAAGCTTGTATACTTAGTGAAAAATTTTGGCTTTCGAGGACTGGACGTAGACCACAAGTGGGTTAGTGGTCGAACCAGGATAAATACTGTGCCTGCTTCTCTCTTCTTAATCTCTTTATTTTATGCAATTTTAATTTACTGCATATTTATTTTTCGCTGCTTTTATTGTTTCTTTTCTTCTTCTCATTCCTTCTGTGCATTTATTTATTAAGTTTTTAATATTTGTTTTTGATAAAAAGAGGTTTTGAGAAAAAGTTTTATACTCAATTCACCCCCCTCTTGAGTACTGGAAGCCACTTGGTAGCAAGTGGTATCAGAGCTAGACTCTTGTATAAAGAGCTTTGCAGCTTCAAGAGAATATGGTGTTGGTGTATGCCCTAGAGGCTAATACATTTTCTGTATTTACATATATTCTATTATGCTATTTTATATATAAGGCATTTCATTTATTGTGTTCTTTTTGATAAACATAATAAAGTCCTTAGAATAGTAAGTTTGATGCCATAGGACATCAAGTGGATGACTTGATCGTGAGATCCTTTTGGTTACAACACTATTCTTAAATGTCCCTAGTCAAGTATTATTGTTAATTAGGACAACAATAATACATTGAGACTAGTATGTGTAGAGACTGATGACCGCATCTCACGGGTCATGGATATGAGATATCAAGTCTTCACATTGGTACATATTAGAGTAATGATGTACTGGACTGACCCACCATGAGAACGCTACATGGATTGTTACGTGAGTGTCATAAGTGATTCTCATAGTGATAATGGTGTTTGTGGTCCTTTGACCTGAAATCACTACGATTCCTACATGAGGAGTTGTGTGTTTTAATGCCATCAAACGTCATCTGTAACAAGGTGATTATAAAGTTGGTTATTAGACATACCGCAAATCATGCAGAGGGATGTGAGTGACCTAGATGGAATTTGTCACTCCTACATAACAGGAGCGATATCTTTGGGGGCCCTGATTGAGTGAGACTGCGAAATGCATGGCCATGCTCAAATGAGTCAATATGAGATATTGATCTCATTTATTGTAACAAAGTCTACTCGAGTATCAGGAAACGAATGATTGGACTATACAAGGGTGACGCATTCCATGCCTTGTGTTCAATCTAGATATCTTGACAAAGGGACTAAACGACACGGAAACATTGGTCACGGAAAGGTTATGTCAAATCACTGACATTCTTATTACTTGGGTAGCAGCGACGTGTTGCTAGATACCGCTCACTGCTTGTAATATTAAAATGAGATTTTAATATTACTGCCAACGTAATAAGAACCTGCAGGGTCACACACTTAGAACAGACTAAATTGGAGCAATAAGGATCCAAGTTGGACTCGGATTCAATTGTGGGCCTAACTCATGACAGATGGGTTTTAGGGTTGCACAGCTTACTTTGCTACTGCTCACACTCACTTAAGGCAGCCACTATTATAAATAGTACTGTTAAGGGGGCTGCTATAGATGTTACATCACAACCCTAGCCGCACCTAAGAAAGTGAGTGAGAGACAGTGAAAGGTTCTTCTCTTCTATTCGCAGCTAGCACCGCGAAACAGAGGCGTGACTCCTTTTGCAAGTCTGTTCGTGTGGATACCGCAGAAACATCGTCGCTATTACGGTGTTGGTGATTCACCTCGCTTGTGTTTATCACGCTTCAAGAGGTAAATTTTAAAAACTCGGATTATGGACTTTTCGCATGGATCCTGTGTGGGAATCCTATTATTCCGCTGCGAGATATTATGATCCGCAATTCCGAACATATGGCTTCTTCAAATGGTTTTTCAAAAGGATCTTCTATAAACCAACCACCCTTTTTCAATGGGCATGGTTATGCATATTGGAAGGAAAGAATGAAAATCTTCATCGAAGCTATTGATCTAGATGTATGGGATGCTATCGAAAACGGCACTTTTATACCCACACATGAGGTCAATGGTGTAAGGACCGAAACACCACGAAATAAATGGTCTGATGAAGACAAAAGAAAAGTTTAATATAATTTAAAGGCCAAAAATATTATTACTACTGCTTTGGGATATGATGAGTTTTTTAGAATTTCAAATTGCAAAACTACTAAAGAAATGTGGGACACTTTGCAAGTTACCCATGAGGGTACTAGTGAAATGAAGAGATCGAGAATCAATTCTCTAACTCGTGAATATGAATTATTCAGAATGAACTAAGGAGAAAGCATTCAGGAAATGCAAAAGAGGTTCACCCACATAGTTAATCATCTTGCATCTTTAGGTAAAAAATTTTCTAACGAAGATTTGATTAACAAAGTATTGAGATGTCTTAGCAGGATTTGGCAACCTAAGGTAACAGCTATTTCAGAATCGAGGGACTTGTCCACAATGACTCTAGCTACCCTCTTTGGAAAACTTCATGAGCACGAACTGGAACTGAGCAGATTAAGTCAAAGCGAAGAAAACGATAAAAAGAAAAAGGGGATAGCGCTCAAAGCCACTTCATCAACATTCGACAATGATGATGAAGAAAATGAAGAAAGTTCAGAGAACATCGAGGTAAGTGAAGAAAATCTTAGTTTGTTAGTTAAAAAGTTTGGTAAATTTCTCAAGAAAAAGGGAACACAAAGAAGACCTCCCTTCCCTCCGAAGAAGACTCATTACAAAGGTGAAGGAGCTTCATCGACTCCAACTTGCTATGAATGTGGCAAACATGATCACATGAAAATGGAGTGCCCAGTTTACTAAAAGAAGAACGAGAAATTTGAAAAGAAGCCGTTCAAGGAAAGAAAAGGAAGAAAAGCCTATATAGCATGGGATGAAAACGACATGGATTCAACTGACAGCTCAGATAGCGAGGAAGCTCAACTATGTCTCATGGCCAAAGGAGAAGAAGAAGAAAGTGAAAATGAGGTAAGTTCTAACACTACTTTATTGCCTTCTTATGATGAGTTACAAGATGCTTTTAAAGAACTACATGAAGAATCTTTAAAATTCATAAAAATTATTTCTTCTTCTAAGAAAACAATTTCTTCTTTAGAAAATCAAATTCTTGTTTTAAATAAAGAAATAGAAGAATTGAAAATTGAAAATGAAACCTTGGAAATCATTGATGCATGCACAAATCATTCTTCACATGCTTCTACTTCTTCATCTTGTTCTTCATGTCATATGCTTGAAAAAGAAATTGAAAACTTAAAGAACACTCTTTCTAAATTCACATTTGGAAGGGATAACTTAAATATTTTATTAGGAAGACAAAGAGTGGGTTTTCAAAAGGCTGGGATAGGTTATAACCCGAAAAATCAACAAAAACTCTATAAAAATTTCTTTGTGCATTCTAGTGTTTCAAGTAGTCCTTTTATTAAATGCTTTTATTGTGGAAGGAAAGGACATAGTGCATCAACATGCAATGCAAGGAAAAACATAAATACAAAAATTGGAGCAAAAATGGTTTGGATTCCCAAGGGTACTATACCCAAAACTGACACACAAGGACCCAAGAAAGTTTGGGTACCAAAGGTTAAAAACTAAACATGCGTTGTAGGTGTGCTTGAAAGCTAGGAGTTCAAATTGGTATCTCGACAGGCTGCTCCAAGCACATGATCGGGGACGACTCAAAATTCACTATGCTTATTCCCAAGAATCATGGACACGTTACTTATGGTGATAACAACAAAGGAAAAATTCTTGGAATCGACAAAGTTGGTAAGAACCCTAACTCCTCTATTGAAAATGTGTTGCTTGTTGAAGGCTTGAAACATAACTTGCTTAGTATTAGCCAATTATGTGATAAAGGAAATAAAGTTATATTTGATTCAAATTGTTGCGTAATTGAAGATAAAAATGATAAGCATGTTAAATTCATTGGTCATAGAGTAAATAACATTTATATGATTAGTCTTGATGATATATCTTCAAATGATGCGAAATGCCTTTTAAGTAAGAATGATGATTCAATGTTATGGTATAGGAGAATTGCACACATTCACATGGATCACTTAAAGAAGTTGGTCTCTAAAGAGCTAGTAATTGGACTACCTAAGCTTAATTTTTATAAAAGATAAGTTATGTGATGCATGTCAAAAGGGTAAACAAATAAAGGTCTCTTTTAAAGCAAAAAATATAGTTTAAACTACTAGACCTTTACAACTTTTGCACATGGATCTGTTTGGACCTTCTAGAACTATGAGCTTTGGTGGGAATTACTATGCTTTAGTGATTGTGGATGATTTTTCTAGGTTTACATGGACTTTATTTCTTGCAAATAAAAATGATGCATTTCTAGCTTTTAAAAGACTTGCCAAAGTTATTCAAAATGAAAAAGGTTTTCAAATCTCTTCTATAAGAAGTGATCATGGTGGCGAATTTGAAAACAATGTTTTTGAAAATTACTGTGATGAACATAGCATTAATCATAGTTTCTTTGCCCCTAGAACTTCGCAACAAAATGGAGTTGTAGAAAGGAAAAACCGTTCTTTAGAAGAAATGGCGAGAACTATGCTTAATGAGGCTGCTCTTCCTAAACACTTTTGGGCGGATGCTGTAAGTACAGCTTGTTATGTAATGAACAGGGCCCTTATAAGGCCTATTTTAAAGAAAACCCTGTATGAATTGTATAAGGGAAGAAAGCCAAATGTTTCACATTTTCATGTTTTTGGATGCAAATGTTTTGTTTTAAACAATGGAAAAGATAACTTAGGCAAGTTTGATGCTAAGTTTGATGAAGGTATATTTCTTGGTTATTCAAACCATAGTAAAGCTTTTCGTATATATAATAAAAGAACTATGACTATTGAAGAATCTATACATGTTGCATTTGATGAAACTGACCCAAATGGATTGAGAAAGGATCTTGTTATTGATGATGTTGTAGAGATCCTGGCAGAAACACATTTGGATAGTAAAGAAAAGGAAATCAAGGAGCAAAAGGATAAACAAAGACAAGAAGATTCGTAAGCTTTGGAACTTCCCAAAGAATGGCGAACTTCAAAATATCATTCCCTTGATCAGATTATCAGTGATGTATCTAAAGGTGTAAGTACTCGTAATTCTCTTAGAAATACGTGCAATCACTTAGCTTTTGTTTCTCAAATTGAACCTAAGGATTTAAATGAAGCTTTTGATGATGAACATTGGATCTTAGCTATGCATGAGGACTTATATCAGTTTGAAAGAAATCAAGTTTGGGAATTAGTTGCTAGGCCTAATAATCACCCCATAATTGGCACTAAATGGGTTTTTAGAAACAAACTTGATGAAAATGGGTTAATAACTAGAAACAAAGCTAGGCTGGTCGCTAAAGGATATAATCAAGAAGAAGGTATAGATTATGAAGAAACCTATGCACCAGTAGCTAGATTAGAAGCTATTAGAATGTTACTTGCTTATGCTTGCATCATGGATTTCAAATTATATCAAATGGACGTCAAAAGTGCTTTTCTAAATGGTTTTATTCAAGAGGAGGTATACGTTGAACAACCTCTAGGTTTTGAAAATCATGAACTACCCAACCATGTTTTTAAACTTAAAAGGCTTTATACGGTTTAAAGCAAGCTCTTAGGCTTGGTATGAAAGGTTGAGTAAGTTCCTTTTAAAAAATGGTTTTTCAAGAGGAAAAGTCGATACTACCCTTTTTATTAAAAATAAAAAGCATGATATTCTTCTTGTGCAAGTATATGTGGATGATATTATCTTTGGTGCTACTAATGAATCCCTATGCAAGGAATTTGCTAAGACAATGCAGAATGAATTTCAAATGTCGATGATGGGGGAGTTGAATTTATTTCTCGGACTTTAAATCAAACAAACGAACGAAGGGACATTCATAAGTCAAAACCAAATACTTCAAGGAATTGCTCAAGAGATTCGAAATGGAAAACGCTAAACATATGGCCACTCCGATGGGCACTTCTTGCTACTTGGACAAAGATGAAGGAGGTAAATTAGTAGAAATAATGAAAAATAGAGGTATGATTGGATCTCTCCTTTATCTTACTGCTAGTAGGCCAGATATAATGTTTAGTGTATGCATGTGTGCTAGATATCAGGCAAACCCTAAGGAATCTCATTTAAGTGCTGTTAAACGAATAATGAAATATCTAGTAGGCACTTCACAAATGGGCTTGTGGTACCCTAAGGGTGCCTCTTGTAGCCTAATAGGCTATTCTGACTCTGATTTTGCTGGGTGCAAATTGGACAGAAAAAGTACTAGTGGGACATGCCACTTGCTTGGTAGTTCTTTAGTTTCTTGGCATAGCAAGAAACAAAATAGTGTGGCTTTGTCTACCGCTGAGGCTGAATATGTTGCAGCCGGGAGTTGTTGTGCTCAAATCCTATGGATGAAGCAACAACTTTTAGACTACGGTCTTCAGCTTGATCACATCTCGATAAGATGTGATAACACTAGTGCAATAAATATTTTTAAGAATCTCATTCTGCATTCCAGAACAAAGCATATAGAGATAAGACATCACTTTATCAGAGATCATGTACAAAAAGGGGATTGCATTCTTGAGTTTGTTGAAACAACTAAGTAACTTGCAGATATTTTCACTAAACCCTTAGCAAAAGAAGCATTCTTTTATATTCGAGGAGAATTTGGCATAATTGATCAATCCAATATATAATTGCATGTTTTATTGCTGAATATTATCACATGAACATATGCCTTGAATTTCATGAACGTATACTTTTCTGTGTTTCTTTGTTAGTTTTATTCGAATAAACAGGCTTTTATTCGAATAAACTCCTTTGCAGCTTGTTAAATAATGTGTTGAATATCAGCTTTATTCGAATAATACTTAGTTTATTCGAATAAACTCCTTTGCAGCTTGTTAAATAATGTGTTGAATATCAGCTTTATTCGAATAATACTTAGTTTATTCGAATAAACTGGTTCCTATGTTCAAACCTGTGTATCATGTGCTCTGTCTATTCGAATAAATCCATCCTTATTCGAATAACTAGACTCCTTAGTTTATCAGTCTCTGTTTTTGCCCTCTGTCTATTCGAATAAACCTCAGGCTATTCGAATAACCAGAGCCTTGTTTTATCAGTCTTGACTGATGGCTTTCAGTCTATTCGAATAACTTCCACAGTTATTTGAATAAAGCTTATTGTTTTGTCAAAACGCTTGGCTTTCCCTGATGATCTATTTGAATAAAAACTTCCACTATTCAAATAAACCCTAGCAGAAACACCCTTTCAGCGCCTGTCCTTTCAGTTTCCAAGCAAGGTTTATTCGAATAAACCTATGTTTATTCGAATAAACACGGGCTTCCCTTTAAATAGCTCCTGCGCGCCTAACCATTTCACTCCCTCTTCTCTCCTTTCTTTTCTTCTCTACTTTTCACTTTCCCATCGTCACTTCCTCTCTTACTCTCCTCCACCATCTTCGTCACTTCCTCTTCCTCACTCCTAACCACCATGGCCTCCTCCTCCAGCAAGCGCCCATGCATGAAGACTGCTCCATGCAATAATCATCTTGACTTAAGAAGGCTCTCCTCCAATGAAGAGCATCGTGCCTGCTTCATCACGTACTTTTGGGAGCGTAACCTGGTCCAACCCAAGTATCTTGACCTCTTTTTCTTCTAGCAACACCGTGGTTTCGACTTTCTGACCCTGCTGCAAAACTAGGGAGTCCTTCAGCTCTGCTCTCACCAGGCCACTCTCTATCCAGCTCTGGTGAAGATGTTCTTTTGCAATCTGGCTTTTGATGGCTAGAACCTTCTCTCCGAGGTCTGTGATCAGAACATTGTGATCACACCGCAGGACTGGCTGACTTTATTTGGGCTGCGGTTCACTGGCGCCCTTATTGAAGATGGTGACAACCCTTTCCTTGAAGAGTTCAACAAGTTTCAGGCGATTGAGGACCTGCTGAAGCCTGGTTTAGCCTTGCCTGACAAGGGTCTCAAGGGTGGCATGCTGAAGAGCCAAGATAGGCTTCTCCATTACGCCTTTGCTCACATCCTGGCTCCTCACGGTGGAAATTACGCCTACCTAAGCGAGGATGACATCTTCATGCTTTGGTTTCTGAAGAATGGCCATCAGATCAACTGGCCTGTGTTTATCGTGAAACACATGATGAGGGC
Source organism: Ormosia semicastrata (assembly GCA_029884595.1). Classification (NCBI taxonomy): domain Eukaryota; kingdom Viridiplantae; phylum Streptophyta; class Magnoliopsida; order Fabales; family Fabaceae; genus Ormosia; species Ormosia semicastrata. Next base: position 381,487 of record JAQQTO010000050.1, on the reverse strand, counting down.
CAAGGGCAAGGAAAAATCAGACTTGCCTTATGGTATTCTCGTCACTACCTTGCTGAGCAAGTATCCTCAGGTCTTGGAGACCGAGCGAGCCATTGTCCTGACGCATCACAACGTCTTTGGCACCCACACCTTATGCAAAATGAAGATGATCCAAACCGATGAAGGCTAAGTGTAACACCCTTGTGGGGATGCCACATTTATGAATGCAATGAAATAAAATGAAATAAAACTCTTACCCAAGTTATAAAACATTTGATACTTACATAAAATTTGCGGAATATTTTTTTCTTTTTATAATTATAACATTAAATAAAATAACACGAAACACAAGATATAACAAACATAAACTCACCATAATATACATAAGATTCTCTTTTAGTACAAACATAATTCACAAACTACAAGTATTTAATAAAGCAATAAAGAGTTGACACAAAACTAAAACATAGTACTACCCAAGTGCATCCCAGTAGATAACAAACCCTCCGATGAATCACCATCCGTCACCTCCAGAATAACCATCGAAAAGTGTGCATCTATGAGATCTCACAGCACTTCGGACACGAGTCCGAGCTGTCGACTCGCTACTCAACTCACTAGGCGCCTGGAAAACTCCCTGCCAATAATGCCTAATGGACAAAGGTAACTCTAAATGTAAATAAAGCATAGTAGTGAATATGACCTCCCCGTCATACTCCCTACATAGGGACACAGTCAATCGTCCCACATAAGCTACCGTTCCTCGGTCAGCATGCATACGCCACGCCTCGGAACCCCCATGGAACTCCAGTCGCACGAACCCGAAGAATCTTGGCAGTGCCATGATCTCAAGATCAGTCTTGACGATCGGTATGATCTACTGGTTCCTCCTCCTCGTAGATATCGCCCGACTGTTGCTCGTCAGGGTACTGCACCTCAAGAGGCTGATCCTCCTCTACCTCAAACTCTTTACGGAAACAATATAGTAATATCGAGAAAACATATAGAGAGGTGAGACAATCTACATCACTACCCGCATGGCAATAAAGAAAACGACAGTACAAGGCAGTTATCACAACAGTACATACCAATACATCATGTACAAAATGACAAGTGATATATATATATATATATATATATATATATATATATATATATATATAATAACACATACAATAATATCATGCATAGTATAATAAAACATTTAATCATACAATTTATCACAGATTATGATAAACAATAAAATGCAGAAAATGCATGAACATTTAAAATGCAGATGATGAATGATACACACACTGACTCGTTCCTACTCCATGGAGCTAAACACGGATATCTGAGAGAATGACCCGATCAGAAACTAATAATACTTTATGGCTGCCCAACCAAGCTATTGCACTGTCAACACGTCGTGTCTATAGCCCACAGTCCAAAACATCGTGTAGCAGTACACAGTCCAAACATCGTGTACCACAGGCATAGTACTTAATAGTCCCCTCAAGATCTCGACTAAGAATAGTGTTTGTCAAGATCATTAGTGTGTTGCCCGTTACCACGGCTCAGAGGAGCAACCCACTGTCCGCATGTGAAATTCTCCGCACACTAATGCCTCCAAGTTCATAAATGAACCACACTACGCTTATCACACCAAATACGGTGTAATTCGCCTCGTCAATCAATCACCAATTATAACCCAAATTGGCACAATACTCTAAACATGAGCTAAAATTATAGAAATACCCCTATTATCCAAATTTTACCATATTTACGAGAAATTACCAAAATACCCCTATTCACCAGATAACAAAGTATAGTACGTCCCACCTGATAGTACTACACTACAACATGTCTGGGTCCACCACTTTGGCCCGACAGCAAAACTCACAGTATTGTTCAATCGCATAGGAATTTTATCGCGTTTTCACAATCTCGACATTTTCACAAACATTTTTAAATCGCGTAAAGATATTTTGATGTTTTTAAACATCGTAAATTGTTCTTGAATCATTTTCTCAATCGCGTAGGATTTTTAATTCATTTTCTTAACCGAATAGCTTGAAATTGTTATTTTTAATATGTGTAAAACTATATCTAGTACTTTTAAAATACGTAATGTATTTTCCTTGTGTTCTAAATATAGTATGGAATCTTTTCATTTTATGCGTCTGATTTTAATAAATTTTGGCAAAGATTTTGCCTATAAAATCAAGATAAGGTATTTTTAACGTTTTCCTCTAAATATAGTTTATTTTATTTTTACCCAATAATTTCACTTTGAAATTCACTAACGCGCTTCAGAATTTATAGTATGAGCTCTACGTTAGTACTTTTCAAGTGTCTGATTAATTTCTTACTTAAACTGAATTCTGCTAAGTTAAAATTCTAGAACAGAATTAATTCCTTTGATTTTCTCAATGATTCTTTGGAATCAATTTATGTTATAAAACAATTACCTAACCTATCTTAGTAAATAAAATGGCATGTTGGCCAAATCAAAATAAAATGGCATTTGGTTATACACTAAATGACATTTTGGCCACAATTAACTTAAATCATCCATTATTTACCTAGGTTCATTAAATCCTTGATTTAGAAAATTGTGAGAACATTTTGGTCCTCTATTTTTGTGAGAAGGTCGTGAGCCTCAAATGTGTTCTTTGGAACACTCATGCATTTCGTACATGTTATTCACATCCTACTTAAATAAATACACAGTTATAAATATATACAATTATGTAATCACATATAAAACACATACAATATATTTTAAGCCAAAATCATGCATAGCAAAAATAATAAAAACTATAATCATGCATAGCAAATTAAAATCACAATTAATAAAGCATTTAAACAATCAAAAACAATAAAAATCACAAATAAACCATACAACTGAATCCTTATGGATTCTACACACAAACACAATCCATTTTCTCATCACCACTTAGGGTTGATGAGATTAAATCTCCCTCTTACCTCTTGTAGACAAAACAATCGGTAAGATTCCTTCCTTTCCTCCAAATTTCGTCTGACCTCCAAAAAAATTCCTAAAATTCTCAAACAATTAGTAAATACACATACAAGGTACAAAATAGGAAAACCATGGAACAATCATGGTTAGAAAATCAGAATTTCAATTTTGAACCATAGAAATCAAACTTACCCTTAAGTAAGTAAGCAAGAAGTGGAATTTTAGGCAAGATGGAGTAGGAATTTGGGAAAACTTTGTGAATGAAAGATGCTTAGAATGGTATTTGGGTTCAAGAAATGTAATGAGCTAAAATTATGAAGGTCTTGGTGTGGTTGGATGAGGGCTGGCCGAAATAGAGAGAGAAAATGGAAGAGAAATGTTTGCTTGAGCTTTTGATATTTTAGAGAGAGAAGTGAATAGCCAAAATGTGATAAGGGTGAAAAACTAAAGTGAAGAGTGAATAAAGAGTGCAGCAGCCGTGAGTGGCCTTTAGGTGAGCTTGAGTGAGTGAATTTGCTTGGTAAAAATATCACAATTGTGTTCACACTAGCTAGCACATGGCCTAGTCATGTTGGATCCTTCTTGAACCTTGTAGAACCAAGCCACCTTGCCTCCTTATGCAGCCCAAAAACCGTGCACTCCTTCATCTTATTAGGGGGTTAATTGATTTCCAATTACACTTAATTACATGGTAATAGATTAGATAGTTAATTAGGTTAATTATCCTAACCAATCTAATTTAACATACTAACAACATAACTAATTAATTTAGTATATATTAACATATATTATAACCTTTAATTAATATTAATATAGCTAATTAGTATTTAGATTATAATTAATTCATAACTAAATTAGTTCACTTAGTATGCTAATTAGGTAATTAGATTAGTTTAATTAAGCTTAATTAGGTTACTAACCATTTTCAAGCCTACAATCTTTGACTCAATCCTAGCCCTTGATTCATCTTTAATTCCTAACCATTGATTAGATCTAGGGTAGATATCACTTGATCAAAAACCTATCATTCTAATCTCACCATTGATTAGATCAACGGCTTAGATTAAAGGCTTCATCATTAAGTCTTCATCCAACGGTTCAAATGAAAACACATGCTCCCTTAGGTGTCCAATTCCTATTGGTTTAGAAAGTCAAGCCTACCTTTGTTGACTTGCTCTCATTGGTTAGAAATTGTACAATCAGCACAGTTGACTATTTTTCCTACACGTGGGTCCCACAGCACTTTTAAAGATCTGTGATCAAATCGAAGCAGATTTTTACTATTTTTGAGACAGTAGGTATTGTAATATAAAATAATATTATAAAAATATAAAATTATTTTATTACACGCTTAAATCTAAAAAATTACGCTATTAATTTATATATCAATCAGAATTGGGTTTAGTAAGATCCCCCAGCTCCAATTAATTAAAATAAGATTTATCCGGCCAGAAAATTATTATTTTCTTAGGTCGGAGCAAATCACATACAACAGTCAAGTACACTCACGGAACAGTCAAATTAAATTTACTGCTCGCAGAATTCACAAAACAGTACAAATCGGGACTATATTGTAATTATCCCAAAAGTTAGGGTGTTACACTAGGTGTACCCAGATGAGGTTACTGAAGATGAGCTAGACCCTGCTGACGCCCCTGCTGCCCCTGCTGATGTACCTGCTGCTGCTGCTGCTCCTGTCACCTTAGAACAGATCATGGCCACCTTGTATAATAACAAAGCATATATGGAACATACCTTCTCTATTCTTTTCGATAGAATAGAAGGTGTTGAACGTGAGGTTGCTGCTCTCTGATCTGCTTCACCTGCTCCTGCACCAGCTTCTTCACCACCACCTCCAGATACTTCTTTCTAGGATCTTTAGTTCTTAGGATCTCTGTTTTTGCCTTCATGTTATTTATTTCTGGCTTTTGTAATTGAATCCTTTTTTATTAATGCATAAATACAATTTCCTGTTGATCTATTGATATGAATATGCTTCCTTTTATGCACTTTTACTTAGATATATGTTTATGGGACTTACCCCTCCTTTTTGCTCATGACAAAAGGGGGAGAAAAAGTTGATTATTTGAATTTAATTGAGAAAAGACAGGTAAACTTAAAAATGAGATTGGATTCAAATTGAAAGAGGGAGCTGTGCACATATCTGATATACATTACCTCTTATAATTAAAGAGGGGGAGTAAGCTTTTATACCTCTTTGTGAATTCAAATTATATGCACTAACTCTTTTCTCGTTGATAGTTTGTCATCATCAAAAAAAGGGAGAATGTGTTTGGACGTATACCTTTGAAGACTTGTTTTGATGATAGCAAACGTGAAGACAAAATGAAGATGATAAATAGACCAAGTCCAAGTTTATATATGATGAGCTTTAGGACTTTGGATCTATTGTACGGAGTTCACTTTGATATCTCACTGTTTTTGAAAGAACAGATAAAATTGAGGGTAAAAAGAAACTTGAATGTTTTTAAAATGTTTTCCAAGAACTATTTTTTTAATAGTTTATTTGAATAGCAACTTGTCTATTCGAATAAATCATTCCAGCATTTTGTATCTTTTAAGCCATTATTCGAATACCATTTGTTTTATTCAAATAATAACTTTCAATCCCTGCTACGTACTTAAGTTTTTCAAAACGTTATTCGAATAACATTTTGGCTATTCGAATAAAAGGGGTTTTCAGCCTGTTTTATTAAAAGACACCATTCGAATAAGTCACCAGTTATTCGAATAAAGCTCTTCTTTCAGAAACTCTGTTTTTAACTAAGTTATTCGAATAACACAATGGTTATTCGAATAACCCATATCAAATGGCCTTTTATGATGGTTTTAGGAACAATGTTATTTGAATAGAATGTTAAGCTATTTGAATAAACACGTTGATCACGAAGTCTTATATGGAAACTATCAAGCATTTTAATTCGGTTAAATTGCTTTTAATGCTACCCAACGACTATTTCATCTATTTTTCTCTATAAATAGGAACCTTGGGTCACGACTAAAATTACCCAATACTCTGAATAATTTTCTGCTTGCTCTAATCTGTGAAAATTATTTTCTACGCTCTTTTTGATTAAAAACTTTGAGATATTACTGTGAGAGCTCCATTAGCACTTCAATTTGTATTACCTACTCTGAGTGAGAGTTTCTCTTCATCTACTTTCTGCTATTCTGTATCGAGGGTGAGGTATCCCTCAAGGTTTGTATAAGGGTGAGGTATCCCTGCAGACTGAGGCTTTAGCACAAGGGTGGAGTTTCCCTGTGTGTGAAAAGTGCTCTTTTGTGTAAAGGTAGCAAGCACCTATTGAAGCTTGTATACTTAGTGAAAAATCTTGGCTTTCGAGGACTGGACGTAGACCACAAGTGGGTTAGTGGTCAAACCAGGATAAATACTGTGCCTGCTTCTCTCTTCTTAATCTCTTTATTTTATGCAATTTTAATTTACTGCATATTTATTTTTCACTGCTCTTTATTGTTTCTTTTCTTCTTCTCATTCCTTTTGTGCATTTATTTATTAAGTTTTTAATATTTGCTTTTGATAAAAAGAGGTTTTGAGAAAAAGTTTTATACTCAATTCACCCCCCTCTTGAGTACTGGAAGCCACTTGGTAACAAATAAAGCATACATCGAACCAACACAAATATATAAAGATATATCATTATAATAAACTTGTTTGATTACAGCGCCTGGATATACAAAAAGCAAAATTTTACATGCATGCCCCCAAGAGATCACAAATATATAGCCCACTAAAATAATGACACATCAGGCCCCCAAAATATACCCTGATAGTCATCAGTAGCTATCGACAACGTCAATCCCTAAGATGAGAAGGAACCATATCCAGATCCTCCTCGGGATCTTCCTCATCCGAGGAGACCTCCATAGGAGCCACCAAGCTACGAGTCGGAGCTCGAGCAGTGGAATCAAAAGAATCCTCTTGTGGGGTGTAATAGCGATCACCCACATCTCTTTGATGGGCAAATAAAACTCCAGACATAAACTGATGCAGCAAGTAAAGATCGGTGGCTCGTGATGCCTCCAGGCCAATGAGATCGACACGTCTCCCAAGTAAACACAGCGATCAGAGTTTAGGTTAATGTGCCAGCAGTCTGGTCTTCCAAGGAAGATTAAATGCACTTCACCTAAAAATCCGCGTGAGCGTGCTGCCATGATCCAGTAGTAGGTGGTAATCGCGATTGGGCCAGAAGACGGGGAAATCGAGAGCTTCAACCTCCTTGCCGGCGTCTTTGATGGGACATATATACAGATATAAAATAATGGAAATACAGGAAAGAGGTAAAATGTGGCGTCCCGGGGCTGATGAGGGCGGGGAGTGATCGCCGGTACAATGAAGCACGGACAAGGAGCGGCTCCTGGTAGGCTTCTAGGCAGAGGATCTGCATGAATGAACTGAATACGCACCGGAATGAGAGGGATTCAGAGACTGTGCAGGTATGGGACTGTATAGTTAAGGATGGCTTAAAGGAATTGATTTGGTGTAGCCATATCAACAAGTTGTAACTTCTTTTCGGAAGCCTAGAACATAAGAACTCCATGGTTAAGCGTGCTTAACCTGGAGCAATTGTGGGATGGGTGACCTCCTGAGAAGTTTCCTAGGATGCGTGTGAGTGAGAACAAAGCACGCTGAAAACACTCGTGTTGGTTTGTGGAGACACTCATCAATCCTGCAGGCAGTCCCGCGTCGTTACATTAATGGTATCAGAGACGGGACCTCTCCCAGTACGGTGTGGTTTGGGGACGAACCAAGCAGAAGTTGGTGGGCATGTGGCGTCCCGGGGCCGACGAGGGCGGGGAGTGATCGCCGGTGCAATGAAGCACGGACAAGGAGCGGCTCCTGGCAGGCTTCTAGGCGGAGGGTCTGCATAAATGAACTGAATACGCACCGAAATAAGAGGGATTCAGAGACTGTGCAGGTATGGGACTGCATAGTTGAGGATGACTTAAAGGAATTGATTTGGTGTAGCCATATCAACAAGTTGTAACTTCTTTTCGGGAGCCTAAAACATAAAAACTCCATGGTTAAGTGTGCTTGACCTGGAGCAATTGTGGGATGGGTGACCTCTTGGGAAGTTTCCTAGGATGCGTGTGAGTGAGGACAAAGCACGCTGAAAAGACTCGTGTTAGTTTGTGGAGACACTCATCAATCCTGCAGGCAGTCTCGGGTCATTACAGTCACTTGTTGGCTTGCATGATTTCTTCTTCCATTTCGTGGCCAATTCATGGAATACCATGATGAGGTAGCCGTGACATTCAACTGTTTATCTCTTGACAAATTTTCATTCATCACATGTTAAGTTATGATTAATCCTTGATATTTAACTTTGAATAGATCGTTCTCTTGTATTAGAATTAATACTAAGTCTAAATAGAATTTTCTAAAATCAGGTTGCCTCCTACTTAATCATAGTTGTAAACTTGCCCAAAATTTCTTTAAGAAATTCTTATTGAATCAAAGTCCTCAATTTAATTTTTTTTGGCTTATAAAATACTAAATCTTAATTTAATCTTAACTAAAAAATTTAAGATTTCGTAGAATCAAGGTACTAGAATTTTGGGATGTTACACACTGCATTTATAGACAGTTGTATGGGCATTGTCTGTTGCTGTTGGTATTCACAATTGTATAGGCAATTGTCCATATCTAATAGTATGTAGGCTATCAGTTTAGACCACGCCATATAGTAGTGTGTAGTTATGAGAATTAGTGGAGGAAACTCCTATATTTGTAGTTATAGCAATTGTTATATTTGTTATACAATGTCATAGCTAGCTGGTATTGGAATTGATTCTACTCAAAATTGTAATTCTCATCCTAGTTGTTCTTCTCTGTAAATCCAAGTACAAAGGTACAGACCCAGTTAAGGGAATGAAGATGAAGCATGAAGACTAGTATAGTTTTTTTTATATGCTTTAGTAGACAAAGCTCATGTATAAAGTTTATATTTGCTTTGTGTGTTTTAAGTAGTATGTATTACAATATGCCCTTTTATGGCAAGTGTTGTATATATATATATATAGGAGTCTAAGTTTTCCATAATCTCTCAAGGATTTCTATAATTACTCATTGTGATTATGAATATATGTATTAGTTAGTGATGTAGAAGTGAAGTCTTTAGTACTGCTTATCTTTATATATCTTGGTATTTCTAGGATATATCTAGATATCTGTATTAGGATGTTACATTATGGAATCAAAGCAATTCATCCTGTTGAGCCGGGGTATGGATTGACTGTGCTTAGGCATGAGTAGTAGTTTAGTAGATTATTATGCATTCTTTTATCTCTTTATAAGATATGCAAGTGGAATTGCATGACTAGCCTTAGGTATGGATGCTATTGGCTACTATCACACAGTTACATGATATTGAGCCTAGTTAACTCAAAATGTTTTGTGTGTACAAGAAACTATGGCAACTATCGGGCGAACCTATGAAATTAGGAGACTGGTAAAGGAGGAGATAACCAAAGCTCTTAGAGAAATGACTACTGTTTGAGAGAGCAGACTGCCATTTGTAGAAGAATGTTAGAATAGATAAAAAAAGGACTCACATAGTTAGTTACGGGAATGAGAAGGAACTTATGAGAGATCAGTATTTCGTAGAGTTCAGGAAAGTTACTCCTTTGTTTTTCAAGGGAGAGTTTGGTTCAATCAGAGCTGAAAAGATATGACTTCATGTGAAGGAAGAGATCTTTGAGGTCATGGTGTGTGCTGATGGATAGAAGGTGACCTTGCTTCGTAAGGGTTAGTAGGAAGAGCTGAAAGCTGTTGAGATGAAGTAGAGAGGTTACTAGAAGAGGTTGGTACTTGAATCACCTGGTAGGTGTTTAGAACTACTTTCCTATACAATTATTATTCCCTTGAGTTATGGAAGGTAAGAGAAATTTAGGGATTTCTAAGTTTAGAGTAAGGGGAGATTATTGAGGACTAGTATGCCGAGCAATTTAGGGAATGCCAGAAGTTCTTTTCTTATTTTACGACTAATCCAGATGAAGACTGGAAGTGAGTAAAATTTGAAGTAGAACTTGGAGAGGGCATTAGAAGAGTTGCGAAGCAAAAGGAGGGTAAGGACCTCTTTGCTCTAGTTAGTGAGTGTAGAGTTTTAGAAGCAGATAATCTCAGAACCTCAACGGAACAAAAGTTAGAAGGTTCCCCAAAGAGGAAAAGATCAAATGTTGAGATTAGTGAGGGTGCCTCTTGGTCTCAATTTTTATCAGGAATAGGAAAATAGGTTCAAGTGGTAGCTTGGGGGATAATGAGTATAAGTAGGGTGCTTTTGAAAAGAGCAACCCAAAAGGGAAGAGGTAAATCAGACTGTAAGGTACCAAGATACGTAAGTAGAATATAGATCAGAGTGCGCATCAAAGGCGATGAAATCTTCCAACTTAGTATGAGCTAAAAGCACATTTAAAGAGAAATCTTTTAAGATGTGTATAAGGAGAGTATGGATTTACTTTGTAAATTATGTTGGTTTACTTCGTAAATCTAGCTTGCTTACCTTGTTGGTATGGTTTGGTTGTTTTAGAGACAAATGATATTTTGTTCTTGTTTAGTGGAAACGTGAGACTGTGTTCATGTTAGGTAGTTGAACGAAGGAACTATCAAGACTAAATGTCTTTGTCTAGAAAGGATGATCAAGTAGATCAGTTAAGAGAAACTTTGGATCTTCTTACGAGATTATCTAAGACCTAGTTGTCAAAAAAGTAAAGTCGAGAAGAGTAGATCTCAAAGAGTTTTCCAAGATTACAAAAGGACATGAAGAGTATGTCAAAGGTAGTTTTGAAAACTTTTGGAAGAGAAGTGGTTAAGTGCCAAGTAAGCCGAAAGTCAGTTATGGGTTATGAGTGGTACAATTTAAGGGTCATGTAATTTCTCAATAGAGGAAACTATAGATAACCCTAGTAGACTTTAAGTAGAGGTATAATGGGAAGAGTAACCATTGTAACCGAAGGTAGAGAGTCTATCAGTGGACTTTCTTAGATAGTGCAACCCAGATTGGGCTAGCTAAGAAAGGTAGTACTCATCAGTGGACTCTGGAGAGTGAGTATGGTTTCTAAGAGTTGAAGATGAGGTAGATTACTACGTCAGTGTTAGTAATTTCAGATTCCCATGAGAACCTTGAGGTAATCAATTATACTTCGAAGAAGGGACTGAGGTGTGTTAAGATAAAGAAGAGGTACGAGGATGCCTACGCATCAAAGTAGTTAAACCTGCACGAAGAGGACTACCCTAGGTATGATTTGGAATTAGCCATAGTGGTGTTTGCCTTATAATTTTGGAGACATTGCTCATGAGGAGTCTAGCTCGAGGTGCTCTGCGATCATAATAGCTTAAGGATTTTTGTTGATCAGAGGAAGCTGAACATGAAGCAAAATAGTTGGATGAAGTTTTCAAGGCTTATAACCTTGAGTTGTGATATCATTCAGGTAAGACCAAAATAGTGGCTAATGCACTAGGTAGAAATTCCTACAGGTAGTCCAAGAGAGAGTGAATAGTCTCTCAGTGAGCAAGGTGGACATAGTAAGAGGCCTAAACACTCAAATTTCTTTAAAGCTCAAAGGAAGAATGAAACTCTAAGGGACAAGATTGAGCAGATCTTCTAAGAAACCCTAGAGAATTTTGTTATGACTAAGAAGGAATGACAATGTTTAGAGACAGACTTTGTTTTTCAAGAGAGTTAAAAATCAAAGAAGGGATTCTAGAAAGAGTTCACAAGAGAATGTATACCATCTATCTAGAGGCTACCAAGGTTCTTCAAGAGTTAAGAAAGATGTTTGGTGGCCTGGTATGTTAAAGAACATAGCAAGATATGTTGACCTGTAGGTAATGGTGGATAGATTAAGTAACCTTTCCACTTTTTGCCTAGTAGAGCTAGTTATTTTCTAGATAAGGTAGTTCAACTACTTTTGAAGGAGATAGTTGGAGTGCATGGAGTTCTAGTGAATGTAGTGTCTGAAAGAGATCCTAGATTCACATATGGTTTTGGAAAACCTTACAAGGAGGAGTTCAAAGCTAAGTTATGTTTTAGTACAGCTTACCATCCACAAACAGGAGGGATCAAGAGCTTAGAGATAAGCAGATTTCCTCTAACAGAAGGTGCCATTAGGAGAAACTAGTATTGAAAAAGGATCGCATGGTAGTAAGAATTCCATGTTATCCAGAGTTGTTTGCACGAGATGAGCAATTTTGGGGACAAAATTTTAAAAGGGAGGGGAGAAATATAATACACTTAGTAACATGTTAGACTTGTATATGGTTACAAAAGGTAGCATCTTACTTGCTTAATATGGCTGTAAAGTTTTGTGATTATCTGAGTTCGTTTGGGTACTTAGTTATAACACAGAAGTTGAAAAGTAGCTTAAAATAACTCAAAAAAGGCATAAAATGCTTAAATGAGAGAAACAAATATGGATAACTTGTTTCTAGGTCACAAATGAGTTAAGTAAGATGCAATTAAAGTTTCAAGATGATCAGAGTTAGTTTGGCATTTTTAGGCATACTGGTTGTCTATTTAATGCCAGATTGACTACTAGTAGATATGAAAAATCATGAAAATGGTGAAGCAATAAATTAGATGAATCTTATGATTTATTCTAAAGTTGTTGGAAGCTAGAAAACTTGAATTACTATAATTTGGGTGTCCTTTGTAGATATAAGTTTCAGCACAGAAACTCAAGTTACTTTTTCTTTTCTCTTTATTTCCCTCCTCTCTCTCGAAGCTCTCACTAGAAATAGAGAAGAAAGAAAACGAAGGAAGAGAAGAAAGAAAGGGGAAGAAAGCAAGAAGACAAAGGAGAAAGACAAGAGGAAGATCAAGATCAAGGATCAAAGCTTGAAAATTGATCATCTAATCAAGAGGTAAAGGGTTTTCTATTCATCTTTCTCCTCTTTGATTCTCATTGAATGAGGTTAGGAATTTTGAATAGAAATAGGAGTTTGGAGAGCCAAATCCATTTTCTTGGCTTGGTTCTTGATTCTAAGGACTAGGTTAGGATAGTTTTAGCTTAGCAAATGCAAGATGGCCATTTATGTCTTAAGATCAACCATTAGGATTCATAGATTTAAGAATTAGACAATGTTTGGAGTTATGTGATTTGGACTTAGATCTATGCCTAAGAGAATCCATAGGTTGTATTTGAGTTACAATAAGTTTAGGAGCATAGATGAGTGTTAGAAATCACCAAGAAACCAATTTTAGATGATTTGAAGTAAGATTGAAACTGTAACGCCCTCAGAAGGGTGTCACATTTAAGACTAATCTTAATATAACTTACCCAAGTTGTAAAAGAATTAATCTTGTAAAAACATTAATTTTAAAATTTCATTTGCAGAATAAGTGAAAATAAAAAAAATAAAAACTATAAGTACAACTTGTAACTAAAATAAACACACTAGAAAATACATAGATATTTCAAACCTTGTTCCCAAATAATTTACATAAATACACTACACTCCAAAAGATAAATATGTACAACATGTACATCAAAACTTAAACTGTCTAACTAAAACTTTTAAAGACTAAGGATTTGGGCCCTCGGAAGGATCCTCCTCCTTAGTATCATCAAAGAACCCAAGTGGGTACATCACTCGTCTGACAGGGGTTCTAGCTAAAGACACTATAAAGTCCTCCCGTGGGGAACAATCAGTACCACCCCAGAGTTCTCGTATTGGCATTGAGAACTCCAGACGCACAGACACATGTCGGGTCAAAATGAGAGTCCCATCACAGGTTCCACTCAGGTTTAAAGTTAAGTCCCCGGTATAAACAAAACGTTCATTATCTAAGTTAAATCTTCAAGCATCAGTTCCACTGTGGAATTGTACTCAAACAAAACCTAGCATTTGGCGCCTTATCGCTATTTACACAAACAAAGAAAAATGTCACTGATGGAAAGTAGAATTTTTGGTTTCCTCGTCTCCTTGGTCTTCATCAAACATACACAATAAAATAGATATAACACAATAAAGAGGTGAGATCCCCTACATCAATACCAGTATGATAGTATAGTAAATGACAGTAGATATACAGATATAATATTAACACATCATCGTATTATAACATCACAGATAAAATATCAAATAAACATAATTATCGTGTCAATATGCTAACCAACTATGCACATGCACACAAACTCATTCCTACTCCATGGAGCTAATCACAATTTCAGAGAGAAAGATAAGGAGTACATGTCTATATATCGTCAGCCTCAAATCATGTGCTAATATATTATTTCAATGTGTGCAACATGGCTCATATAAGACACTCTCAACTAATCACGAAAAGAGTAGTAACTCCGTTAAGATCGTCGATGTGTTTGCATAGGATACCACGGCGCAGAGGTGCTACCATCTGGCCACATATGACATTCCACACCCCGATGTCTCCAAGATCACTGAAGATCGTAACTACGCAAATCTCACTAGCATTAAGGTGTAAATTCAATCTCCTAGGCATACTGCCTTAACCAATTAAGCTAACATGCTTTTCAATGCATAATGTATGATTCAAATACACATGCAATAATAATTTTCACAGTATTTCACCCACATATGCCATCTCTTGGCGGTATCACTTTTCAACATAATCGAGGCCACCATAACAGCTTGACAGCAACTTGCTATTATTTCTAATCGCGTAAACATTCTATCACATTTTCACAATTGTAGAACATTTTTCTTATGTTTTCAAATCGCGTAAGTATTTTCCAACGTTTTCATAATCGCAAAACATTTTCAAACGTTTTCTAAAACACATAGGGACTTTTAAATATTTTCTCAATTGCATAGAAATTTTAAATCATTTTCTCAATCTGGTAGCTTAAAAATTACTATTTTGAAAACAAGTGACATTTCTCTAATATTTTTTACATAAAATAATTATTTTGGCTTTATTTACCATATTTTACTATTGAAAATTCTTTAAGTAGCATTTTCTATTATTTCTCACAAAATTACATTTCTTTGATTTAATTTGAATATTATAGCTCAAAATTTTCTAACGCGCTTCAAAACCCAAAGGGTGAGCTATACGTTAGTAAATTTTAAGTTTTAAGTTTTATTTTACCTCATAAACTAATTATACCAAATTAATTCTAAAAGTTAGTTAATTTTCTTTTTATTAAAAAGAAAACTCATTAAATTGAGTTCTTGTTACATAATTACCTAAGTCTACACTTAGGAAAATGAATTTTGGATCTAGAATATAAAAAATAGGCATGTTGGCCGAATTACACTATATGCTTCATAGATCATATTTAATTATTTTCTATCACCTTGTTCTTTGAAAATACCCTTAATGCAATTTCTGATCATTAACTCGTTTAATCCATGATTAGGAAAATAATTTAAAACATTTTGCTCCCTTGATGTTGTTGAGGCCGTGAGCCTCTAGGGTTCTTTGGAACCTTCATACACTTCTCATCATTTATATCACATCCTACTATATACAATAATCAACATACTTTCATAATCACATATTCAAGCATATTTTCAAAGCTATAAAGCATACCAATAAAAAATCATCACAAACAAAGTAATCTTAAACCACACAAGTGAATAAATCCTTATGCATTTTTCACCACAAATAGTTCTATTTCTTCACCACCAACACATGGTTGATGAGGTTAATTTCCCTCTTACCTCAAGGAAGGCAAAACCCCTTCTTGTTTGGCCTCCTAAGGATTTCATGAATCACCCCAAGAAAACCCTAACAAACTTAAACCAAACTAAAGTCACAAACAAAGCTTGAAAATTAAGAAACCATGGATCAATCATGGTTTAGAAACTCAAGAATCAAATTAGAAACAAGAAACAATAATTTTATGTTGTAGAGTAGAAAACCTTAACTTGGATTCAAGGTAGTAAATGGAAGAACTAGGCTAGGTTCATAACATGAAAATGTCTTAGAATAGTATATAGGTAAGGAAAATGAGATTGGATGAAATTATGGAAGCTTGGATGATGGTTTGGAGGGCTTGGCCGTGAGCTTCATGAAGGAGAGGTTAAGAGGTTTTCTTTGTTCATAGAAGAGAAAGAATGGAGAGAAAAGCTTAAGTCACAAAGTGTGATAAAAATAAAATAGAAATATCCTATTTTCAAGTGCTTGGCCATGTAGGTGCATGGATAGGAAGATTAAAGCTTATTCAACAAGATAAAAATTATGCATATGTTTCACATGGCTTATGTCATTAAGTGATCACTCCTTGGTCATAATAGATGATTAGCTTGTTCTTGAACATCCTAGACACGCCAAGTGGCCGTGGAGCACATGGAGAAAGGTAACTAGGTTTTGATTCAATTAGCTCCTAGTTACACTTAAGCTAACTTAGTTAGTTCACTTAGTTGCATGGCTAACTATTTAGTTATAAAGCTTAGGTCATGCATTGGTGATGCATTCTAGAAGACTCTAGAATCTCCTTGAAACCATGGAACTCTAAGGAGTAGCAAACTAAGTTTGTTCTATTTAGTTACTACTTAGGCTTTAGGTTAACTTAGTTAGATTACCTAGTTTCTTGGCTAACTAGTCTAGCCATTATTGTTGACCACATCCTATTGGCTTAGAAAATTCAAGCCATTAACATTAACCAATTCCTATTGGTTCACCAAAATGTGAGTCACAAAGACTTTTCCCAGTCTATTGTCCAATGAACAAGAGAAACAGGATCTATTACCCAATAGGCAGAAGCTACTACTCGCAAATTAGTAGATACTATCCAACAGATAATAAAATGTGAAATATTTTTATTTCACAGATAAATTCTAAAAATTAAAAGATCGGGTAATGTATCTCTTGGATTCGGGTTTAGTAAGCTCCCCCGGCTCCGAATAAAATGTCAAAGATTTTTTCCAGCCCAAAATTTATTATTTTCCTGATTCAGAGTAAATTACACACAAAGATCAAAAACAGTCACAGAACAGTCAAAATAAATTTATAGCACACAAAAATCACAAATAGTATAATTCAGACACTATTGAGAATAGTAAATTTTAGGGTATTACAGAAACCATGGAACAGTACCACGGTTCTACAGTTTTTGCTACAATATGTTTAGTTAAGAGACATGGCCCATGTCCGAAGACAGGGGGTATGTCATCAGACATGGCCCGTGTCTGAGGCCAGAATCTTCAAAAATGTCATTTTTTATGTTTAGAAGCTATGAACTAGATAGGATCATTAGTATATGTTTCCTAAGGTGTTTGAGGACACAAATAGGGATATTTTAAGAGAGGAACTATCATCTAGAATGAATGAGAAAGTATAAGGCCTTTGAGCATCCAAAAGTGAAGGATTACCCTAGGTAAGGACATAGCACCTTAGGCTGCCTAGTGTTGCATTAGATATCACTCAAGATGTGATGAAATGATACAATGAAGACAATTATACTAGAATGGATTGTAGGGTTCACTCTAATAAGAATAAGAGAGGTATGAGCCTTAGGATATCCAAGAGTAGTGGATTACCTTGGGAAGGTATCTAGAACCTTAAGCAACAAAGAGCTGTAAGTAAGAACCACTTTGAGTTAGTTTCATTTAAGTGGAGATAAGGTTGTGTATTTAGTTTCGAAGAAGGAATGTTATATACTAAGCCTCTAATTAAATGGGACCTTGTGCATTGTAGAATACACAATAGGATGAATGTTGACTTATAAGCTTGTTACATTCATTAAGTATGCAAAGTTCAAGAGAAATGCTCATTTATTTCCTTAAGCAAGGTTGAATGAGGTATTAGCAAAGATAGGCTCTTTCACTAGGATGAGTCGAGTCTATAGGAAAGTTAAGGAGATGTTTATGTAAAAGGTAAACATAACACTATGCTTTTCACTCACTAGTTAGTTAATCTAGTTTGTATATGAAGAGTAAGAACCTTAGTGCGACCAAGAGTAATGATTTGTCATAGGTGAGTGTCTAACACCTCAGCAACATAGTGTTGCATAGAAATCACTTAAGAGTTATGAGTGATGAGGTGGTGCTTAGATATAAGTAAGTTTGTATGTCTATGGAAATGGTCTAGTAGTATTGATCTTCATGAGTATCCTTTGATTCCCATTGATGGAGGCCAAGGGAGATAGACGAGTGTCTGATAGACTCTTTTGAGGAAGGACATAACCCTGATATCTCGATAATGCTAAGGCCAAGGGAGATAAGTGGGGAGTCCATAAGGTTTTTTGAACAAGGATTCAGCCCGAACTTCTCAGCGTACCAGGATATGTGTAATGTAAGGATGAACTTTCCTTCTATTTACCATGAGATAATATACTGAACCAGTTCCTAATGAATATCTTTATTTTCAAAACAAAGCATTGCATGAGCATGTCTTTAGGATCTTCTTAGGCATAATCATATTGCATATCATCTGCACTGCATTTATAGATAGTTTTATGGGCATTATCTGTTGTTGTTGGTATTCAAAATTGTATGGATAGTTGTCTATATCCAATAGTATGTAGGCTATCGATTTTGACCACACTATATAGTACTGTGTAGTTATGAGAATTAGTGGAGGAAACTCCTTTGTTTGTAGTTATAGCAATTGTTATATTTATTATACAATATTATAGCTAGCTAGTATTGAAATTGCTTTTACTGAGAATTGTAATTCTCACCCCAGTTGTTCTTGTATATAAATCTAGGTACAAAGGTACAGACCATGTTAAGGGAATGAAGATGAAGCATGAAGACTAGTATAGTTTTTTTATATGCTTTAGTAGACAAAGCTCATGTATAAAGTTTATATTTGCTTTGTATGTTTTAAGTAGTATGTATTATAATATGCCCTTTTATGGCAAGTCTTGTATATATATATATATATATATATATATATGTATGAGTTTAAGTTTTTTCACAATCTCTCAAGGCTTTCTATAATTACTCATTGTGATTATGGATATATGTATTAGTTAGTGATGTAGAAATGACATCTTTAGTACTAGTTATCTTTATATATCTTGGTATTTCTAGGATATATCTAGATATCTGTATTAGGATGTTACATTCATCAATCATCTAAAAGTCATAAAATCTAAAAGTCATAAGACCGCCTCATGTGGACTGTTGGAGCTTGCAAACTTTGGGCTCTTGATCTTTCTGAATGAAACCTAACGGTTTTTTCCATATAGATTTCCTCATATAGTTCTCCATTGAGAAAAGCATTCTTTACATCCATCTGATGTAACTCCAAGTTTATTTTTTTTTACAACTACGGCGAGAATAAGTGCCTCTCAAGCTTAGGGTAACGTCACAAAGTTTAGGTATCTTGGATCTATCATACAAAATGATGGAGAGATAGAGGGAGATGTAAAACATAGGATTCAAGCTAGATGGATAGAATGGAGGAGTGCTTCAGGAGTTATTTGTAATAGAAAAGTGCCTCTCAAGCTTAAGGGTAAATTTTACCGCACAGCTATAAGGCTCGCGATGTTGTATAGTACTGAATGTTGGGCAGTAAAAAGGCAACATGAGCATAATATCAGTGTTACAGAGATGAGGATGTTGCGTTAGATGTGTGGTCATATAAGACAAGATAGGATTAGGAATGAATGCATTAGAGAGAATGTAGGGGTAGCACCTATTGTGGAAAAGATGGGAGAATCTCGTCTTAGGTGATTTGGACATGTAAGGAGAAGACCCTTAGAAGCCCTTACAAGAAGAGTAGATCAGGTGGAGAATAGACCCATAGCTAGAAGAAGAGGAAGACCAAGAAAGACTATAGGTGAAATGATTAAAAAAGATTTAGATTTGAATAACATTTCTAAAGACAAAGGAAAAAGGGAAGAAAGAAGACCAAGGAGAAGAATCAACAACCAAAGAGGAGGAAAAAGGAAAAAGAGGAGAGGAGCTTCTAAGCTCATTCTTTCATGACCCTAAATGTAGGGGGACTTTGTTTTCAACACTTTTCTTCCACGTTCTTCATCTTGTTCATGAGGGGGCTTGATGTAGGAAATGAGTTTTGAGTGAGATTTTTGTGTTCTTGCCTTGAATCTTGTTGTAGAACTTGAGGATGACTTATTTTTTTATTTGTTAGGTATATGGAGATGAATTTTCATCCCTTAACCTCCTTTATTTCCACTTGAGCTAAGAGTAGGAAATTTGGGATTTTAGGTTGATGAATGGTTCATTGATCCATGTTTGAGTGAATCAGAAGTTGCATAAGTGCTACAACATGTTTATAGACCTTGTATGATGTTGGAAAACATTTAAAATTGATGATTGGATGGAGAAATAGGGGTATGTTCGTAATGGAATAGTACCCATTATGCAGAATTCTATAGAAAGCTTTATATGGTGTGGTTGAGACAGAGAGTATAGCGCCTAGGGACCATAGTGGTATGCCTACGCATGGCTTCCTAGAAGAACAGGGCATTGCCCTGCCACCTTCACGCCTAGGTGCGACTTCCAGTCTTGGACAAGGAGTGTTGTTTGATGCAATGGAGCTTTCTATTGGTGTGGATCATTCTTTTATGCTTCTTAATGAGCGATGAGACTCTAATAGAGGTATTTAATGAAGTGTATTTGTGATGAATGTAAATCAATTAGTATGTTAATTATTGTAGTATTCAACATGATAGTATTTCACATTTATGGTTATGAATATAAACTAATTGACATGCTAGTTATTAGAGTAATTGGCATCATTATTTTTCATAACTGTGTTGATGAGGATGAGGTCCTCACCATTGATGATCAAATATGATTTTGAATGAGAAGGTAAACAACCCTTCCTATCATAGTGATCCTTGTTGAAGACTGCATAGTTGATGAGTTCACTACCTGGGATTGTTGAAGACTACATAGTTGATGAGACTACTACCCGTAGAGGACTTCTGAAACTGGGTTCCAGAACTTGTTCAGGACTTGTGGAATTGGGTTCCCTTGCTCCGTTCAAGGCTCATGCATATCATACATTTTTAGAGTGGCTGAGGATGAGGTCCTTTGCTAAGTCTGAGGAAATCATAACATTATCCAAATTCATTTTTAGGTTATTGCATAGGCATGAACATAAGGCATATTTTGGCATAGCATGGCAATTGTGTGGACGGATGCTAATCATAACATATTCATGCATGGTAATTGTATGGGCAGTTGTTTATTTATGAGATTGTGATGATGATTACAAGTATTGTATGGAAACGAGTTTTCTATACAAACATATAAAATAAGAATCTATTTCAGGAAGAGAAAGGAAGTGATTTTGACTTTTGCCACCTTTCTAGTTTATATGTGTATGTGACTTGAGTTTAGAAATGCGTTTTTCCCGAAATAGCTGGAATGATTGTGATGACATGTTTTATGGATATAACTACTGAGAATATATGATTCTCACCTCGTGTGTGTGTTTCTATGATGATTTTAGGGAAGAGGACTTATGGAAAGTAAAGTGCAGGCAAGAGTTGAGAGAGCTTAGTTTAGTTTAATTTACAGTTTCATTTTGGGAACATGTGTATTTTGTGCCTTAAGAGGTTTTGCTTATGAGTATTGTACATATTTTGTATTTATCAGAAATACAGATGTTACGTATATAATCTTTCATTTATGGCACATATTTTCCATATATATGGTTTTGTTATATTAGAAAATGCTCTGTTGTAGCTAGTAGCATGCCTAGATCTAATAAATGTGGTATAATACAGATTATACTATTATTATTAAATTTGGAATATTACATTATGGTATCAGAGCAGTTCATCCTATTGAGCTGGGATATGGACTGACTATGCTTAGACATGTTTAGGAGTTCCTTTGTGTGTTATGCATTTCTTTGTCTCTTGTTTGAGATGTTTGACTAGAATTGCATGACTTGCCTTAGGTTGGATTGTTATTAGCTACTGTTACATGGTTACATAATATTGAGGACTGATTAACTCAATATGTATTGTTCTGTGCGTACAGGAAACTATGGCACCACCAAGGAGAACCCGTGAAATCAAGAATTCAATTAGGGAAGGTCCGGATATGGCTGAGGTTATGATAGCAATGGCCAATGCGATGCGAGAGCAGACGATCGCAACTGTCAATGCAGTGAGGGAAAAGGTAGCTGCAAGTACTAGGATGTTTGAACAAATGAGGAATAATTAACCCACATAACCAGCGCAACCTCTGCCAGCACAAGTGGTACAGGTGGAAAAGAATCAGGATTTTCATGATCTTTCAGAATTTCAGAAGGCTAGTCCTCCATCTTTCCGAGGGGAGTATGACTTGGCGAGGGCCGAGGAGTGGATAACAGAGTTGGAGAAGATTTTTGCGGTGATGAGATGCACAAAGGACCAAAAGATGTCTTTTGCTGCATATATGTTAAAGGGGGATATTGAACATTGGTGGACTGGTGCGAGGAGAATGATCGAAGTGGCAGGAATTCAGGTTACATGGGGAGGTATTTAAGATTTCCTTTTTGGAGAAATACTTTCTGCGGAATGTCCAAGAGGATAGGGAGATAGAGTTTTTATAGCTAGAGCAAGGAAATATGTCTATTAAATAGTACATGGTAGGATTTTAGGAGTTTTCCAAGTTCTTATCTTACCTTAGATGCAACCCAAGTGATAGTTGGAAGTGTGTAAAGTTTGAAAGTAATTTGAGAGATAGTATGAAGACGATAGTGAAGCCTTTTGAGATTCGGGATTACCCTACCTTAGTCAACAAGTGCAGAGTGGTAGAACCCCTCAGTTGTCTCAGTTGTAGGCCACAACAGGAGCATCGATCACAAGATAGTAACAAACGGAATAGTATTGATGATAGGTCAGAGAGGAGTGCCCCACCGCCTAGAGATCAGAAAGATAAGGGAAAGCAAATTCAAATAGATGATCATGGGCAAAGATGTGCCAAGTGTAGTAGAACTCATGGAGATAAAGCTTATGTAGCTGACCAGGCAGCATGTTTTACTTGTGGCAAGTCAGATCATTTTGCAAGGAGTTGTCCTCATAAGAAAGAGGCAATGTCAGAGGCAAAGACAGATTCAAGACTTGTAGCTCTGGGGAGAGTCTACTGGTTGCAAGGCAAGGAGACAACACAGTCTCTAAGTTTAGGAAAATGTGAGTACTTTGGTGAAATTTTGTTTCATTGGTTTTTTGTTACACTTGTCTTCACATGTGAGTTGATTAAGACTTCTTACATTAGGTAAACCAAATTTTGGAGACAAAATTTTAAAAAGGAGGGAAGAAATGTAACACCCTTGGGAACATGTTAGACTTGTATATGGTTACAAGGGTAGCCTAATATTTGCTTAACATGCTTGTTTAATTTTGTGGCCTTCTGAGCATGTTTAGTCACTTTGCTGTAGCACTATGTATGGAAAATAATTGTTATTAGCCTCATAATTAGCTTAAATTGCTTAGTTAGTAGAAATAAATATGGAGAATTTGTTTTTAAGTCATAAATGTGTGGAGGAGCATGTAGTTAAAATTTGAGGTTAATCGGAGTTAGTTTAGTATTTTTAAGCATATTGAGTGTGTGTTTTAATGCTGGATTGACTAGTCGCAGATATGGAAAAATATGAAAATGGTG
This sequence comes from Ormosia semicastrata, assembly GCA_029884595.1. Taxonomy (NCBI): domain Eukaryota; kingdom Viridiplantae; phylum Streptophyta; class Magnoliopsida; order Fabales; family Fabaceae; genus Ormosia; species Ormosia semicastrata. The sequence goes on along the minus strand of JAQQTO010000050.1, from coordinate 358,007 downwards.
AAACAAGATTTTTGATGAATCTTAGGATTTATTTTAAACTTGTTGGAAGTTAGGAAAATTGATTTGGTGAAATCTAAGTATTCTTAACCGATCAGAAGTTACAGCTTAAGCACTAATGAGGTAAAAGACCTCATGGTTCCTTCTGTTTCTGCCTTGACCTTTTAAGCCTTCAAAATAAGATATTTCTCTCATTTCTCACTCTCTTCTCATGGTTGCAGCAGGGAAAGACAAAGGAAAAGGGAAGAAAGAATACCAAGGAGGAGAATCAACAACTAAAGAAGAGGAAGAGGGAAAAAGGAAGAGGAGGAGAGGAGCTTCTAAGATCATTCTTTCAAGACCCTAAAGGTAGGGGGACTTTGTTTTCAACACTTTTCTTCTTCCATGTTCTTCAACTTGTTCATGAGGGGGCTTGATGTGAGAAATGGATTTTGAGTGTGATTTTTGTGTTCTTGGCTTGAATCTTGTTGTAGAACTTGAGGATGACTTATTTTTTATTTGTTGGGTGTATGGAGATAAATTTTCATCCCTTAAATTCTTTTATTTTCACTTGAGCTAAAAGTTAGAAATTTGGGATTTTAGGTTGATGAATGGTTCATTGATCCATGCTTGAGTGAATTAGAAGATGTATAAGAGTTACAACATGTTTATAGACCTTGTATGATGTTGGAAAACATTTAAAATTGATGATTGGATAGAGAAATAGGGGTATGTCCCTAATAGAACAGTACCCATTTTGCAGAATTCTGTAGAAAGCTTTATGTTGCAAGGTGGCGCCTAAATCATGCCTAGGCGTGGCTGAGATAGAGAGTATGGTGCGTAGTTGCCATAGTGGTGTGCCTTGGCGTGGCTGCCTAGAAGAATAGGGCATTGCCTTGCCACCTTCACGCTTAGACGCGGATGGATAGTGCCTAGGCGCCACTTCCAGTCTTAGACAAGGACTGTTGTTTGATGCAATGGAGCTTTCTATAGATGTGAATCCTTCTTTTATACTTCTTAATAAGTGATGAGACTCTAATAGGGGTAATTTAATGAAGTGTATTTGTGATGAATGTAAATCAATTGGTATGTTAATTATTGTGGTATTTAACATGATTGTATTTCACATTTATGGTTATGAATGTAAACCAAGTGATATGCTAGTTATTGTAATAATTAACATAATTATTTTTCATAACTATGTTGATAAGGATGAGGTCCTCACTATTGATGATCAAATATGATTTTGAATGAGAAGGTAACTAACCCTTCTTATCATAGTGATCTTTGTTGAAGGCTGTGTAGTTGATGAGTTCACTACCCAGGATTGTTGAAGACCACATAGTTGATGAGTTCATTACCCGAGATTGTTGAAGGCCGCGTAGTTGATTAGACCACTACCCAGATAGGATTTTTGGAACTGGGCTCCAGTACCTGCTCAGGAATTATGGAACTGGGTTCCCTTACTCTGTTCAAGGCTCATGCATATTATACATTTCTAGAGTGGCTGAGGATGAGGTCCTTTACTAAGTTTGGGAAAATCATGACACTATCCACATTCATTTTTAGGTTATTGCATAGGCATGAACATAAGGCATATTTTGGCATAGCATGGAAATTGTATGGGTAGTTACTTATTTATGAGATTGTGATGATGATTGCGAGTATTGTGTGGAAATGAGTTTTCTATACAAACTTATAAAATGAGAATCTATTTTGGGAAGAGAAACGAAGTGGTTTTGACTTTTGCCACCTTTTTAGTTTATATGTGTATATGACTTGAGTTTAGAAATGTGTTTTTCCCCGAAATAGTGGGAATGATTATGATGACATGTTTTATGGATATAACTACTAAGAATATATGATTCTCACCCCGTGTGTGTGTTTCCATGATGATTCCAGCGAAGAGGACTTATGAAAAGTAAAGTGCAGGAAGGAGCTGGGAGAGCTTAGTTTAGTTTAATTTACAATTGCATTTTGGGAACATGTGTATTTTGTGGCTAGAGAGGCTTTGCTTATGAGTATTGTACATATTTTGTATTTATGAGAAATATAGACATTATGTATATAATCTTTCATTCGTAGCTCATAATTTTTATATATATGGTTTTGTTATATTAGAAAATGTTTTATTGTACCTAGTAGCATGTCTAGATCTAATTATTGTGGTATAATACAGATTATACTGTTGTTATTAAATTTGGGTTGTTACATGAGAAAGTATCCTCGTAATCAATACCTTTTTGTTGTGTGTATCCATTAGCTACTAAACGATCCTTGTATCTTTCAATAGAATCATCTACCTTTCTCTTAATCTTATTAACCCCCTTGTTCCCAATAGCCTTTCAGCTTAGTAGATGATCAACCAAGTTCCAGACATGCTTAGTCCTCATAGACTCCATCTCCTCTTCTATTACCTTTATCCATTTTTCTTTAGCAGAGCATGAGAGAGCCCGTTGAAATGAATTTGGCTTATCATCATCTTGTGGAGTAACCATCAATGCTTTCCCTTCAATCTCAAAATGACGTCAAGGAACATTCCCTTGGTTACTTCAATGCAACTATGTCTTTTGTGGACTTTAAATCATCCTCCCACTCATGGGCCCGATAACGAAGTCGTCATTCATAATTAATTTAGGACATACCATTGTCTCATAAGGTTTTATCATCGTTCATCTCTTTGTCCTTAATAAGATTCATTTAATAAAATGTCTTATGATTCTCAAAGTCTCACTTACACTCTTAATTCTTGTTTCTCTACTTCAATTAGTCATTTTCTTTATTCATAATAAAACTTATTTAATTAAGTGTCTTATGATTCTCAAAAGTCTCACTTACACTCAATTTCTCCTTCAAAGGTCAAGATCTACTTATAGTTTTATGGTAAAATTTCATTCCCTTTCTCTTCACATCTTATGAATCCCTAATTGATTCTTAATTATCCCATTAACTAAATTTCACTTTAATTTAGCGTTTCTTATGAAATTCTTCTCTTTTTGTTAAGTTCCCTACTTTAAATTTAGTCACATTTACTTAGAAAATTATTCTAAGACTTTCTAAGTTCAACACATCCTTATTCTTTTCGTAGGCTCAAAGAATCCCTTTAAGTTATCAAATTGATTTCTTTCTATTTCATTATTAACTATTTAATCACTTAATTAATTAAATGTTATAGTTGCATAAAGTTACATGAATTAAGCCATAAATAACCCTAGAGGTCGTGAGCCTCTCTAAGATTTGGATTCCCAAATTTTCATTCAATTAATTACATGTTATCCTTTTAATTAATCATATCTTCAACCTGTTACAAATTTTCACTAAGAACACCTAATTTTTGGGTTCATGGCCGTGAGCCTCTTAGAAAAAGGCAAGGGTCATTTTGCTTCCATTCAAGCTTCCAATCCATCCAAGCACACCAATATACATATTCAATCAACTAAACAACTCAAACAAATTAAAAACAACACATAGTCATAAAAGTCACACAACAAAGAGAGTGACCCTAAATAGGGTTTCTCATAACCAACACAAAATCAAGTTCCCTACTACCAAGAGAGGTTAGAGAGGATCATCTCCCTCTTACCTAGAGAAGAAAACGAGCAATGGAACTCCCTTGAGGCTCCAAGTGAAATTCGAATTCCACCACCACCAAAACCCTAGGACATCAAACTTTCACAATAAGTAAATCAAATCATAAAAGAGAAGTTCTTGGTCACCAAGATGACCAAGAATTATGAAAATAAAGAGAGAAAATGGAAAAAGTCACAAACTTTACCTTAAAACTCCAAATCTTAGGGCTTTATGGAAGAAGATGAAAATGGTGGATTTAGGCGATGGTCATAAAAGAGAAAATGTTTAAGATGATGAGAAGATGTAAGAAACAAGGTTGGTGGAGCAAGAAAACATTTTTGGCCAAAAATGGTGGGTTTGACCATGGAAGAGGAGAGGAAATGGAGAGGGAAGGTTGAGTCCTTTGTAGGTGATTTTTAAAAATAAGAGAAAAACTTGAATGGAGAGATGAATCCAAGCAAAATGGTTGCTTGAAAACAAGCAATAATGGTGGGGGGAGGAGTGGTGCAGCCGTGAGGTTTCTAGAGAGAAGGAGGAGAGAATTTCTTTTAAGAGAAAAAGATGAAGCTTAGAGAGAGAAAGTGATAGTAAGGATGGAAGATGCTTTTAGGTTTTTTTTTGAATTTAGATAGTATGATTAATGAAATGAAGCACATTTTTGGCTCCAAAGAAGGAGCATGCTACCGTGTGAGAGAGGGAGAGGACAGAGAAGAGTGTGTAGCTTCCTTGAGAAGCTTGTAGCTTTTTCAATAAAGAGAGATTTGATTAGACATAAAGGAGATTACCTTTGGATAAGATAATGTGATTTAATAGTTAAATAATATGGTAATTAGGATTTTACTACAAGTTATTACGCAATGGATAATTATTACAGTACACAAGCCAGTATTAATTATCCATCGAAAAATAAAGCATACCACAAAATTTTATTTACCAGTACGAACAGAGATTTTATTTATCAGATAAAATACAATGTGATAGCATAATCACAAGTTAATCACCACGCCCTGACGTCCTCTCAAGTCCATTCAAGGCCCCACTATCCTATAAGTTCTCGTTCACTCCTAGGCATAAAACGCCGCAACTGTATGATGCTCAAACACATGTTCAATTAAATCAAATCACACCTGACTCAATAGTCTATCTGATGTTTCCAGGGTCCATTTCGCCGGCCCAATAGCACAATGATGCCAATGCATGTTCTCTTAGAGTATCTAAATTATACGAATTCAAGAGTTATGCATTTTAAAATCGAAAGCCAAAATAGTCATCGACGGATTTGGGTCCCACTAATGGGCCCGATAACGAAGTCATCATTCATAATTAATTTAGGACATACCATTGTCTCGTAAGGTTTTATCATTGTTGTTCTCTTTGTCCTTGTCACTCTCTTTGTTGTGTGACTTTTATGACTATGTGTTATTTTTAATTTGTTTGAGTTGTTTGGTTGATTAAATATGTATATTGGTGTGCTTGGATGGATTGGAAGCTTGAATGGAAGCAAAATGACCCTTGCCCTTTTCTAAGAGGCTCATGGCCATGAACCCAAAAATTGGGTGTTCTTGGTGAAAATTTGTAACAGGTTGAAGATATGATTAATTAAAAGGATAACATGTAATTAATTGAATGAAAATTTAGGAATCCAAATCTTAGAGAGGCTCATGGCCTCTAGGGTTATTTATGGCTTAATTCATGTAACTTTATGCAACTATAACATTTAATTAATTAAGTGATTAAATGGTTAATAATAAAATGGAAAGAAATCAATTTGATAACTTAAAGGGATTCTTTGAGCCTAAGAAAAGAATAAGGATGTGTGGAACTTGAAAAGTCTTAGAATAATTTTCTAAGTAAATGTGACTAAATTTAAAGTAGGGAACTTAACAAAAAGAGAATAATTTCATAAGAAATGCTAAATTAAAGTGAAACTTAGTTAATGGGATAATTAAGAATCAATTAGGGATTCATAAGATGTGAAGAGAAAGGGAATGAAATTTTACCATAAAACTATAAGTAGATCTTGACCTTTGAAGGAGAAATTGAGTGTAAGTGAGACTTTTGAGAATCATAAGATACTTAATTAAATAAGTTTTATTATGAATAAAGAGAATGACTAATTGAAGTAGAGAAACAAGAATTAAGAGTGTAAGTGAGACTTTGAGAATCATAAAACATTTTATTAAATGAATCTTATTAAGGACAAAGAGAAGAACAATGATAAAACCTTATGAGACAATAGTATGTCCTAAATTAATTATGAATGATGACTTCGTTATTGGGCTCATGAGTGGGACCCAAATTCGTCGATGACTATTTTGGCTTACGATTTTAAAATGCATGATTCTTGAATTTGTATAATTTAGATACTCTGAGAGAACATGCATTGGCATCATTGTGCTATTGGGCCGACGAACTGGACCTTGGAAACATCAGATAGACTATTGAGTCGGGTGTGATTTGATTTCATTGAATATGTGTTTGAGCATCATACAATTATGGCGTTTTATGCCTAGGAGTGAACGAGAACTTACAGGATAGTGGGGCCTTGAATAGACCTGAGAGGACGTCAGGGAGCGGTGATTCATATATGATTATGCTATCACATTGTATACCCCTGGCCGTGAACACTGTTATAATGCACTGGCCGCCTGACAATCCATTATTACTTTTTGCGGCTTGGCGTAGACTGTCTATTTAGGGGGGACAGATCTTCTGGGACGTTCATCTCTGAAAACTTGAGTCTAGCTCCATGGAGTAGGAAATGAGTACATTGTACATGAGAATAGTCAGCACATGCATTGTGCATATGCATGGTCACCATACATACTATCATGCCATAGTTAATATTCATATATTGTGATGTACATTGTTGAATCACTTACCGATTGAAAATGTAATTATACTTGTTGACTTGCGATATCTCTGTGATAATATGATTATGTTTATTATTCTATAATATTCCTGTATTGACATGATGTTATCTGCTTGTACTTAATATTGTTATATGTGAAAGGCATTATTGTCTTTCGTTGTGTTTCTTACTGCCATAATTGGTAATAGAGTTCGATATCTCACCTCTTGTATGCATTATCCTTGTCTTATGTAATTCTTGTTTAAAGACTGTTGAGGGACGCAGTTGACTCCTTCTGGATCTTTACTTGGTTCAATCTCTTATACTCGGTAATGTCATCAAGAAGGGGTTCTATTGGGTTCGTTAGGATTGTGTTCACTAGTGGCGCCAATGCTTAGCGAGTCGACTGGGCTGGAGAGCGTATACGGTACGTTGGAGACCTGATCTTGATTATGAGGAGGACTCGTGACGGAGACCCTATCCTGACTCTTACTACATCGGTGCATCTGGAGTTTGCTCTGCCTATTCAGGAGTTATAGGGTGATCCGCTTTACACCCCTAGAGACCACAAGGATTTGATGGCATCAGTTGCTAGGGCACCTGCTCGCGGGACTGCAATCTACCCTACTTTTGTGTCTTCAGGTGACCCGGGGGAGGATCCCGAGGTGGATCCAATGGAGTGCCCAACTCCTTAGACGTGGATGTCTTTATGGGTAGTTTATGTTTCCTTCTGTATTACTTATATTAAGGTGTAATTTGAGTATAACTGTATTTTGAAGTCCAACTTGATGTATTTTATTTTGAGCAGTATATGAATTACGCCGCGCTATGTATGCTTTAAATTAATTATCTAGTCCTATGAACTGTATTTTAATTTTGGCTTGTTGAATTATATGTGCTAATGATGCCTTATGTATTATTTCATCCGTGGCTCATATTTTCTGTATATGCACAATGGTTTAATTTGGATTAATATTATTTGAAAGTTGTAGCACGCCAAACTTTAGTAACCATGGTATAATGATGATTGTGCCGTGGTTATTAAATCGAGGGGTGTTACATTAGGTGTTATCAGAGCTCAGTTCATCCTGTTGAGCCGGGTTATGGACTAACTATGCTTAGACATATTAGAAGTTTCTTTGTATGTTGTGCACTTATTTGTCTCTTGATAGAGATGTTTGGGAAAGGAAGGCATGGCTTGCCATAGGTTGAATGTTAGTAGCTACTGTTACATAGACATATGATATTGAGTATTGGCCCACTCAATGTGTAATGTTCTGTGTGGATGGAAAACTATGACTTCACCTAGGCGTATTAAGCTAATAGAAGTTCTTTTAGTAAGAAGCTCAGCTGGTATGACTTAACTTGTCTAGGGTTTACTTGCATTTATGCCCTTGTTGTGTTACCTCCAGAATTGTTTGAGCCAACGGGCTAGGAATGGGTAGTTAAATAGGACTTGTAAGGTTTGCGGACTGAAGCGTCCAAGACATTTTAGAGAACTGAATTCTCTTGGGAAAAGAATATCTGGCGTAAGTATGGTTCGAGGAGCTACTTGGAAGTTAAAGATTTGTGGGAGATCGCGCCATAGAAGACTAGATGAAGGAGCTCAAGTTAGAATCTTTTGGGTTTAGATGGGTTGCCTTGTTGTGTTGTGTGACTCTTTGTGTTTGGCTTCCAAAAGGAGACAATAATGTTTGGATTGATTGCTTTTGATTTTCCTTATGTTTTGATTTGTTTGCCCTTGAAGGAAGGCAATGGCTCGGGGTGGACATAAGTGTGAGAATGTGGGGAATGATGATGATGGTACGACTACAGTAGCTGAAGTAATGCAAAGAATGGTTGATGTAACAACACACCAAGATCAAAGGGCCGCACAGCAGTAGGAATTGGAAGTTGAGGTTCAAAATTTGTTGGAAGAAAGTCAATTTTGGGGAAACTTAGGATTGCCTAAGTTTCAGAGAAGGAATAATAGAAAGATCAATCAGCGTAAGTGGAAACCATATTCGCGATGACCAAGGGAGCAATAGCGATAGCAAATGCATGAAAGAGGTGCGAGTGGCAGTAAATCTAATCCAACCATGGTATCGTTATCAAGGTGTAAGAAGTGCGGAAAAGACCACTTAACGAGGGACTGTACGATCAAAGGAATAATTTGTTTCAAGTGTGAAAAGCAATGACATGTGTCAACGGATTATGCTTTGCATGGGATGAAGCCTCCATGTGTAATCAAGGGGATAATTTGTTTCAAATGCAGAGAGCTAGGACATATGGCTAGGAACTGTACTTCACAAAGGATGAAGCCTCCCATCGGAGATGTATGCACCTCAAAATCTCACGAACAAGGGAGAGTTAATTCCTCCACCCAGACTGAAGACCGAAATGAAGAAGGGGACTGTGCTACAGTAGATAACCTTGTGATTCTATTGTATAACTCTGGGGATAACCTATTTCCTTGTGACATATGATTGTATTAGTCTATTAGGATCGTTTGTATCTTCGTCATCTTTTGACTAAGTTATTTCTAGTTCTGCTACTAAGAACTTGCTGATGGTAGCCAAGTCGTTTAAATTATTTCTATGTCTGTTAATGACTAAACCCTTTTGTTGATCTGATTTGTTTACTTCTTTTACAAATTAGATGTAATGTTAACAAAGGGATTGGTTATCTTCCAACCATATCCTGTTGAAATATTCCAATGAAATTTTAAGAGTTCGTTTCTAGAATTGGGTTATCTATGTATTTACTTTCTTTCGACCCGAATAATACTATTCTCCTTTGTAATCCTGTTCTCATTACACAAGTTTGTTTAAGACTATCCTATTGTTGTTAGAAATTGGAACCCTTTTACCAATTCAATTATCTACTTTCTTCATGAATAGGCTTAATCTCAGGAAAGAGATTAGTCATTTTCTAAATGGGTCTTGTCATTCGGTTCCAATAAAAATTTAGTGTCTCTTGAGACATAAATTCCTGGATTTGAACCCATGAAACTCATTCCTAAATTTTATCGAACCATATCATGTTCTTCATCGGAAGGGTCTGATAGTAAACTAAGTGACTTCCCTACTTTTCTTTCTGATCATTATAATGTTTCTAGTACACTTTGACTGAGGAAATGTGATCTCGAATTTGAACTAAAACAATGTGCCAAGTGCAGCACAATTAAGTGAGAACTTACCCTATAAGATATTTTGTTCGGATCAAGGAAAGATGGTTTGACAAATCAATTGAAGGACGCCGCTGTTTTCTCCAAGATTAGCTTGTGTTCTGGACTATTATCAATTAGTTTGAAGGTAGAATAATGTTTTCAAGATGGCTTTTCAGACACGTTATGGGCACTACAAGTGTTTGGTAGCGTTGTTCCGTGCAACGAACATGTCAGTAACATTCATTGATTTTGTGAATAGGATCTTCTTCCCTGTTGAAAACAAAATTGTCGTTGTCTTTATCGGTAACACTTTGATCAATTCTTAACGTTCGGAGGAACGTACCGAACCTTTCATTGTGATTCTTCAAATCCTAAAGAAGAATAAAGAGTTACGCAAGAAGTTTTCTAGGTGCGAATTTTGGTTTGAGGCAGTTTAACTTTTGAGTCACATGATCTTTAAAAGAAGGAATTATCAGAGATTCGTCAAAGGTTGAAGCAGTTCTTCAATGGGAAAGATCAAAGACTGTATTGGAGATTCGTCACTGTGACGGATTAGCTGGCTAGTATCAGAGATTCACCGCATGATTTTCTAAGATAGCAGAACCTCTCACTCAGCCTACGAGAAAGAATCAAGTTTTTCTATGGACCAAGGCATGTGAAGAAAGTTTTCAAGAGTTAAAGAGATGACTGACTACTTCACGATTCCAGCAAATTTGTGGTATTTCACATCCAAATTAGGGATGGGTACTTGTTCAGAATAGGAAGATGGTAGCGTATGCTCCAAGGCGATCAGGAGTACATGAGGAGAACTATCCTCCACAAACTTTGAGCTAGCCGTTGTGTGCGTGCATTGAAGATATGGAGACATTTCTACATGGAGCAATGTTTGGCGTCTACAGTAATCATAAAGAGTCAGAAATATCTAGTTGATTAGAAAGAGTTAAATATGAGGCGTCACACGGACGGCGATGTAAGACACCTTTGTGTTGGCACCAAGACAGTAAAGGGGTGCGATTGGACCCGAGCTTGTATAGCAAGCAACGGATAAAGATAAGATGACTCAGGAAAGGATGCAAATAATTTGAGGGGAAAAGATACTACGTCAGTAAAAGTGATTTGGAATGAAGTAATTGGGGGCACAACGTGGGAGCTTGATTATAAGGTATGAAAATTTCAAGGATGAAATTTCTTTTTAGAAGGGGAGAGTTGTAACATCCCAAAAATTATTTGTTTTATCACAAATAATCATTTTATAATATTTTTTATTTTTGGAAAATTTTCTGAATTTTTTCGAAAACATCGAATATTTTAATATATTCCTCATTTTACGTGCACACTAAGTAGAGTTAGTGTAACACCTCTAAAAATTCTTTATTTCATCATGAATAGTCATTTCCTAATATTTGTGATTTTTGAAAATTTTTCTGAAAATGTTAAATATTTTAATATATTCCTCATTTTACGTACACACTGAGCAAAGTCAGTGTAACACTCCAGAAATTATTTGTTTCATGATGAATAGTCATTTTTTAATATTTGTGATTTTTGAGAATTTTTGAGGATTTTTCTAAAAATATCAAATATTTTAATATATTTCTCATTTTACGTGCACGCTGAGCGGAGCCAGGAAAAATGAAATGTTTTCCCTGAGGCTGGTAAACCTTGAACTGTGGAAACGTCGACGGGGGATCTTACTAAATCCGAGGTCAGACACAGTTTACGAGGTTTATATTTTTTGAAGTTTTATCCGATAAATAAAATCTCTGTTCGTACTGGTAAATAAAATTTTACGGTACGCCCCATTATCCGATGGATAATTAATATTGGCTTGTGTACTATAACAATTATCCATTAGGTAATAGCTTGTAGTAAAATCCCAATTACCATATTATTTAACTATTAAATCACATTATCTTATCCAAAAGTAATCTCCTTTGTGTCTAATCACATCTCTCTTTATTGAAAAAGCTACAAGCTTCTCAAGGAAGCTACACACTCTTCTCTCTCTTCTCCCTCTCTCACACAGCAGCATGCTCCTTCTTTGGAGCCAAAAATGTGCTTTATTTCATTAATCATACTATATAAATTCGAAAAAAAACCTAAAAGCATATTCCATCCTTACTATCACTTTCTCTCTTTAAGCTTCATCTTTTTCTCTCAAAAGAAATTCTCTCCTCCTTCTCTCTAGAAATCTCACGGCTGCACCACTCCTTCCCCTACCATTATTGCTTATTTTCAAGCAACCATTTTGCTTGGATTCATCTCTCCATTCAAGTTTTTCTCTTATTTTTAAAAATCACCTACAAAGGACTCAACCTTCCTTCTCCATTTCCTCTCCTCTTCCACGGTCAAACCCACCATTTTTTGCCAAAAATGTTTCCTTTCTCCACCAACCTTGTTTCTTACATCTTCTCATCATCTTAAACCTTTTCTCTTTTGTGACCATCACCTAAATCCACCACTTTCATCTTCTTCCATAAATCCCTAAGATTTGGAGTTTTAAGGTAAAATTTGTGACTTTTTCCATTTTCTCTCTTTATTTTCGTAATTCTTGGTCATCTTGGTGACCAAGAACTTCTCTTTTATGGTTTGATTTGTTTATTGTGAAAGTTTGATGTCCTAGGATTTTGGTGGTGGTGGAATCCAAATTTCACTTGGAGCCTCAAGGGAGTTCCATTGCTTGTTTTCTTCTCTAGGTAAGAGGGAGATGATCCTCTCCAACCTCTCTTGGTAGTAGGGAACTTGATTTTGTGTTGGTTGTGAGAAATCTTATTTAGGGTCACTCTCTTTGTTGTGTGACTTTTATGACTATGTGTTGTTTTTAATTTGTTTGAGTTGTTTGGTTGATTGAATATGTATATTGGTGTGCTGGGATGGATTGGAAGCTTGGATGGAAGCAAAATGACACTTGCTCTTTTCTAAGAGGCTCACGGCCATGAACCAAAAAATTGGGTGTTCTTGGTGAAAATTTGTAACAGGTTGAAGATATGATTAATTAAAAGGATAATATGTAATTAATTGAATGAAAATTTGGGAATCCAAATCTTACAGAGGCTCATGGCCTCTAGGGTTATTTATGGCTTAATTCATGTAACTTTATGCAATTATAACATTTAATTAATTAAGTGATTAAATGGTTAATAATGAAATGGAAAGAAATCAATTTGATAACTTAGAGGGATTCTTTGAGCCTAAGAAAAGAATAAGGATGTGTGGAACTTAGAAAGTCTTAGAATAATTTTCTAAGTAAATGTGACTAAATTTACAGTAGGGAACTTAACAAAATGAGAAGAATTTCATAAGAAATGCTAAATTAAAGTGAAACTTAGTTAATGGAATAATTAAGAATCAATTAGGGATTCATAAGATGTGAAGAGAAAGAGAATGAAATTTTACCATAAAACTATAAGTAGATCTTGACCTCTGAAGGAGAAATTGAGTGTAAGTGAGACTTTTGAGAATCATAAGACACTTAATTAAATAAGTTTTATTATGAATAAAGAGAATGACTAATTGAAGTAGAGAAAAAAGAATTAAGAATGTAAGTGAGACTTTGAGAATCATAAGACATTTAATTAAATGAATCTTATTAAGGGCAAAGGGAAGAACAATGATAAAACCTTATGAGACAATGGTATGTCCTAAATTAATTATGAATGACAACTTCGTTATTGGGCCCATAAGTGGGACCCAAATCCGTTAATGACTATTTTGGCATACGATTTTAAAATGCATGATTCTTGAATTCGTTATATATGCTAATGACAACTTATGTATTATTTCATCCGTAGCTCATATTTTCTGTATATACACAATTGTTTAATTTGGATGAATATTATTTGAAAGTCGTAGCACGCCAAACTTTAGTAACCGTGGTATAATGACGATTGTGATGTGGTTATTAAATCGAGGGGTGTTACATTGATCATCTACTTATTGATCAACAATCTTATAAAGCAACACAGTTTTGTCGACATCGCCCTTATTAGGAAATTTAGTCTCTAAAAATGTGGCATCCTATGATTCAAGCTCTATTATGCTTCCATCTTCTTTCTGACCAATGAAGACATAATAACCTTTTGAGTGTTTAGAATATTTGGTGAAAATATATTTCTTGCCTCTTGGGCCTAACTTCTCATATGTGAGAAGAATCATACACAAAAGCTGTTGACCCCTAAGGTCTTAATACATTCAAATCAGGCTTTCTGCCTATCCACAATTCATAGGGTGAGGAAGCAATAGACTTAGAAAGCACATCATTAAGTATAAAAGTTGCAATCATTAGTGCATCTCCCTAATAGGAAATTGGTAACTTAGCCTATGCCATCATCGACCTAATGATGCGAATTGTGTTGTTACAAATCCAAGTGCAGATTATCTCAAGTAATAAAGTCTCAGAAGTCCGAGGTCGATCCACAGGGAATTGATGAAGAAAATTATTTGAGATAAGGAAAAGATTTGTTACAAAAATAAAGATGATGAAAATGAAAAGAGTTTGCTTAGGTTAGGAGATCCATTCTTGGTATATAAATTAAGAACAAGATTATCTCTTTTTATAACTTAGTGGAATCCATGCATAACGGAGGTTCTAATAAAAAATACAGCATTCAAAGTTCATTTCTAATTATATTATTGTTCTTTTAATTATCCATTAACGTCAACACTTGTAACGAGTTCAAGCATTCATTGTGTCAGTCTCTTATCTATAACAAATCAAGATTTCCACTTTACAAGGAGGGTTAATAACACCAATACTTGTAAATGGGGTTCAAGCATTCATTATGCCAATCTCTTATCTACAACAAATCAAGATCTCCATTTTACAAGAAGAGTTTCTAAATTGTTTGGAAACAAAATACAACACATATAATGACTACTTGATAATATATCATTCAAGCACAAGAAAGATATTAATCTAACCTTATTTCATTACCAAAAGCTTCACCCTTTCACCCAAGCAAAATGAGAATTAGTTACTCATAAACAAGAAGAAAGAAAAAGAGAAGAAGAAGGAGATGAACATAACTTCTATTTAGAACAAAAGAAAACTACAACAAGAGAAACAAATAATACAAGAACAAGATCTTGATCTCTAAACCAAGAAGATTCTAATGAGCAACCAATGGTGCATTTTATAGAGCATGAAGGGCACAAAATGACAAGGGAGTTGTTTAATGAGTGGGTGGATGAGTGGAAAATGATAATAGAGTTGTTTAATGAGTGGATGGATGAGTGGAAAATTGTTGCATGCTTGTCTCCTCGTTCAACCAATTCAGTTGTCTTCATATGACTATAACTCTATTATAACGTCACCTATTGAGTAAGTAGTTTCATGAAAGTTGAAGGGTTTTGTCTTAGCTTTCCAATGCCACCAGTTGCAGCCCAATCTGACTCTTACAACCCAAGATATTGCCCAATCTTTGCATAGTATTTGGGTTCCAGTAACAACACCTCTATTCTGACTTCTAGGCCCAATATGACCTACTAGACATCTAATTCTACTCTTGTGTTCTCATGAAAGTTGTAGATTTGGGTCGTAGATTTCATTTGGGCTTAGTTTGGTGTCAATTGAACTCATATAGCTCAAGAAATGGGTTGAAGAGTGCATAGAGGTTAAGCTATCAAGATCAACATTCTGGCTCTTTCTTCCACTTCAATTTAAATTATCCAAACGTGTGAGTCATCTCTTGAGGTCTTCATGAAATTTGTAGAGAATTATCTTAGCTTTCCTACAAGACTAGAATCACATCAATCAGATATTTACAACTCATATTATAGTTAATTTACTGAACACTGCCAAATAGAGAAATTAAGGCCAATTCATGCAATAATTCCTTCAATGATCCAATTAAGCTCAAAATCATAAAATGTGACAAAACTAACTTAATTAAACCCAATTGAACCTTAAGAAGCTCAGTGAGAGGATTATTAAATGAATAAAATATATTTCTATCAAATTTCCCCACACTTAGCTTTTGCACTCCTGGGCAAAACACAAAAGACTAAGCTAGGGAACAAGGAAAAGCAACACAAACTCAAAAGCTAAAAACTCTAAAAGACTCAATTTTCAATGATATTCAAGAATGCAAAAGTTTATAAGCAAGAAGAGCAACCAAAGATTCAAGGGATTAAAACATTTATGAGGTAACGTTTCTTCACATCTCAAACCAACAAGTAAGGAAACTTCAATTGAAAAGCATGAGCCAAGAATGATAAATCCTCACAAGATTCACTCTTAATCCCTCATGTGTTTGAAAGATAAGTATTTCACTTAATTAAACCCATGAAAAATTACACTACCATAAGCTTGCTTTTCTTCTACTTCTCCACTACTCAAAACACATGCACACACAAATCAAGAGAACTTTATTCAAGATTGTAATGGAGTTAAGGTAAAGTAAGGGGGTAATATGGATATGACAAGTTAAATACCAAAAAGAATAAAAGAGCATTAAGATTAAGTTCAATTAACAAACATGAAAAGTTCATCCCAACTAAACATAATGCAAATTTCCTTTACATATTATTTTCCTTTCCCTTTTTACCTTGTTAACATTTCTTTATATATATATATATTATTTTTTATTTTTATTTTTTTCAATTGGCCACTCTTTCCTTTTTCACCAACCATTTTGCATACACACCTCCACCATTTTTCAAGAACTCATCCAATAACAAAGCCAATGCTCTCTTATTCCCTAAGGTTGGGTAAGAACATGACCTTTTATTTAAGACATGTAATGAGTTAGAAACAAGGAACGATCAAATAAGCTCAAAGGGGTTAAGCAATGAAAAATATACAAGGTTAACTATTTGGTTAAAGTAGGTATTTCAAGAAAAATGTCTTAATCATGTTTATGTATGCATGTGGAAATGTAGTCTCAAATAAAGTCATAGCAAGTTCTAGAGTAATAATTCCATGAGTGAAAATCACACAAGAAAGAAGAGAATGGTGCAAATGTTCAATCCATTCATCAGTAGGCTCAAAATCTCACAAGGCATACATCTATCATTCTTAATCCACCAATTCAACATCCAAAACCAAACTTGTGAAATTTAAGAAAGAAGATAATTTATTCAATAATGCTATAATCCTTGAATTTCAATTGCTACTTCTACACAAAATAGTTACTTCCCCAATTTAGATACGTCTCAAGAATAAAATTACTTTAAGAGTAAATTTTACTCCTTACACTGCCATACTTAATTAGTTTTGCTATTAGTAAGTTGCTGACAAATTTTTTTTTATGTTAACTATCCTTCCCCCAACCAGATCACAACATTGTCCTCAATATTAAAGTATAGATAAGTAAAGGATAGAAGATATTACCTGTTGTGGCTATTATGGAAAAAAAAAAACCTGACACAAATTTAAACAAAAACAAAGTACGATAAATAAAACTAAAGGTAAAGGTAAGTTATAGACGGAGTGTCAGATCAAATCCACATTCCTTGATGCTTCCTTCTAACTAATCTATCTAAGTATTACAAGATCAGGTTCATATACAAAAGCTTGTAATTTATCAATTAACTCATCGATAGTGAAAGTAGAGACAAGGATCTGCCTGGCCAAATGTGTGATAAAATTCTATTCCGCAGCATGGTCAAGAAAAGATAACAAGCCATCAAAGAAATTATTAACATTCAACAAACCTATGGATTTATGGTGGATGTTCAGTTGGGCCTAAGAGACAACTTGAAAAACTTCTGTCAAAGTACCATACCCACCTGGTAAGGCAATGAATGCTTCAGAATTTTCAAGCATTTTCCTCATTCTTCCATGCATAGTTGATACTTGTAATTCCTCCCCAATTGTCTTTCTAATGATGCTCTTTTGAGTTAAAGCTATAGGAATGATACCTAAAACTTGATCACCTTTTAGATGTGCAGAGATTGATACAACCCCTATTAACCTAATGCTACCCCCCATATACTACATGAATTTTCCTCGCAGCAAGTGTTCGACTAAGAGTGCTTGCTGCGTTTACAAACTCTGTACTCTCCCTAAAACTTGACCCACAAAATATACAAATATTTGTAAATTGACAAATAGAAGCTCCTTCCATTTCTATACTCACCCTCCCTTTGAATGAATATGAGTTAGATGAAAATGAAGAAAATTGAGTGTTTACATAGGGAAAAGAATGGAAAATGTAATGATAGCACCTATATAGGTAGGTTGGCTGTTGTCAAAAAAGTTTGAAATTAAGAAACACATATTTTTTTCTTCGTTTTATATATATAGATATATTTATTTTATTATTATTATATTTTATTTTTTTGAAAGAAAATGAGAGCTGGAACTAGTCCAAAATTGGAGGCTAGGCTCTTACGCATGTTTATACAACAAAGATGGCATATCTTTATACTATGTGCCACTAGTACAGTTACCATGGCGTATCTTTATACTGCGTGTCATGAATGCAGTCCATCCTCACAAGGCATGGCTTCAGATCTCTGCATATGCTAGAATTATAACCTAGGAAGTCGTGTACTCATTAGAGCACATAATCTAGCATTCGTGAGTGCTTGACACCCTCGGCATGACCTGGCACATCAGAGCTCATACAGTTAAGTATAAGATAATGCTCAATAGTTATTTACGTTCACAACAAAGATGAGACTCCTTTTTCGATCCAATAGTGCTACAGAGCCTAGGTTCCAAGAACTGGGAATGTAGCACGTGGTTGTCTACAGAGCATGACACACAAACCTTATTTATAAACTGGCGTGCGAAGGCCTCCTCTTGAGTTTATGACAATACGGGCATCCGCCTGAGGCTCCTGATCTAATTAAAGACTAGGTACAACTGAAGTTTCGCCTTCCTTTTTTTTTGAGATGAACAAGATAATAACATACATGTTGTTATGATTGTGGCTTACATCTTCCTCTGGTTTTACGTCTAGTAACGACTTAAATACCTTCTATGAGTCGAGGATAAGATTCCTATCTAATTTTCTTATAAATTGGCAAACAAGGTCTTTTAGAGTCAAATTCCCAAGACTGTAACATTTATGTTCATCCCTGAAGAAATTCCATAAATTAAAAAGCTCACGATGCACAACTCTACAATAATGTGTCTCAAGAGTCAATAAGATATCATCTAATGAATCCTTACTTAGTTCATTCTTAATAAAGTATATTTTATCTTCTTAGTTTGCAAAAACTATCCCCAAAGAACGACATCACCTGTTACAATTCCATCGTGCACATTTGTGACACACTTGTAATCTTTTCTCTCTTCTCCTTTTAGAATACAAACTTTTACCCAGACTTGACATGTATAAGTCAAATGAATTTGAAAATTCACCTGCTAAATGGACCTTTACTTCTATTATCTAGCGTATATCTTCTGGGATGACCTTGTATTAACATTCTCAATCTTTCAAACCTAACTTTGTAGATTTTTTTAAAAGTATTTTGAGGAAGTGAATGAAAATATTTTCTTAAATTCGAGAGAATGACATCCATTTTAAAGGAGAATGAATAAGTTATTATGGGAAACTGAAAAAAAAAATGAATTGAGAGTCATGGAGTACTATTATCCACCACCTAACTGGTGTCACAAAGAACTTCAAAAAGAAAGCAACAAAATAAAAAGAAATTTTTCTCATAACAAGGATTAGAAAGGGAGATGGATTCTACCTCAACAACTTGGGTTTCTAGAAATGGTTTAAGTCTTTGTCTATTGACCTTAAATACATTACCATTCCTAGGGTTCTCAATGTCTATAGCCCTATATGGATACATATGTTTGACAACAAAAGGGCCACTCCATCTCAATTTTCCTGGGAATATATGAAGACAAGAATTATAAAATAGAACTTTTTGACCAATTTCAAAAGATTTCCTAAAAATTGATTTATCATGAAAAGCTTTTGGTCTAACTTTAAAAATCTTTGAGTTTTCATATGCATCATTTCTCAATTCCTCAAGTTCATTTACTTGCAATTTGTGTACTTTGCAAGCATCATCAAGATCTAGGTTGAAAGCTTTAATGGCCCAAAATGCTTTATGCTTAAGTTCTATAGGCAAGTGACAAGGTTTTCCATAGACTAACTGATAGGGTGACATGCCTAAAGATGTTTTAAAAGTAGTATGGTAAGCCCAAAGTGCAACGTTTAATCTTAAAGACCAATCTTTACAACTTGGGTTAATTGTTTTTTCCAAAATTTGTTTAATCTCCCTATTTGCTAATTCTACCTGTCCACTTGTTTAAGGGTGATAAGGGGTTGCAATTTTGTGTGTAATGTCATATTTCTTTATTAAGGATTCAAATAGTTTATTATAAAAATGTGTTCCTCCATCACTAATGATAGTTCAAGGGATTCCAAATCAACTCAAGACATTTTCTTTTAAAAATTTAAGAATAGTTTTATGATCATTATGTCAGCATGGAATCGCCTCAATCCATTTTGAGACATAATCAACTACAACCAAAATATACACAAATCCAAATGATGATGGAAATAGACACATGAAATCAATTCCCTAACAATGAAAAATTTCAATGACAAGGATAGGGTTCAAAGGCATCATGTTTCGCTTAGAAATGGAACTTAATTTTTAATAATTTTCACAACTTTTGTAAAATGTATAGTTATCTTTAAATAAAGTGGGCCAATAAAATCTACACTGTAAGATTTTCACAGTTGTTTTCTTTGAAGAAAAGTGACCTACACATGCTTCTAAGTGACAAAATTTAATGACATTACCTACCTCACTATTGGGTAAACATCTCTGAATGATTTGATTAGGATAATATTTAAACAAATATGGGTCATCCCAATAAAATATTTTCACTGCAGTCAAAAACTTCCTTCTGTCTTGGTGCATCCATTGAGGCGGCATCTTTCTTGTTGTAAGATAATGGACTATGTTAGCAAACCAAGGCATGAAATTGACAGAAAATAAAAATTTATCGGGAAAAGAATCATTGATAGGTGCGATGTCAAAAGGTGAGTCTGTTGTAAGTTTAGACAAATGATTTGCAATAACATTTTTAGCTCCTTTCTTATCTTTTATTGTGATGTTGAATTCTTGAAGCAACAAGATGCACCGTATCAACCTAGGTTTGGCATCCTGCTTAGACATTAAATATCTAATAACAGCATGATCGGTGAAAACAACAGTAGAAGAACCAATTAAATAAGCTCTAAATTTGTCCAACGTGAAAATTACAGTAAGTAGTTCTGTCTCAGTAGTGGTGTAATTCATTTGTGCACTATTTAAAGTTCGAATTGCGTAATAAATTATGTAACACCCCCTCCGAAGGGTATCACATTTCAACCTAACTCCTTATAATTAATTACCTAAGTTGTAAAATATTTAATATTATTTAAATACGGGTTTCAAAATTTCTTTTTCACGAAAAACAACAATTGATCAAATTAAAGTAACTCAAGATATAAAAACTGAATAAATATACTTTTCATATAAACAGAGTTTACTACAACTATTCATTTCATTATCTTTACATACCCAAAAACATAACATCTAAGATATGAGCCCTTGTTAGAAGACAAATTCCCTAGCCGAGAATGTCATGATGGATAGATATCTGACCCAAAGATATATCGAAGTTCTCTCTGTGAATATAGTGAAATTCATTCCACAACTCCCTAATAGTTAAAATAATCTTTACATAAGCAACCATATAAAACGAAGTAATGATCCCATGGTGAGTCCTACTTACTGATAAAGTAATGTCACCACAATACTCTATATGCCCTGTGTCCCAATGGACACGCCAAGCTTCAGCGCCTTCAAGAAATTGCAGTCTAAAGAAACCTAGTTGATTCCTCCTTGTCGCCATTGCAGTCTTTACAGACGTAGACATAAAATAAAAATAGACAGAATAAAACAGCAAAGATGTGAGATCCCCTACATCGCATACCAATATGGCAGCAAAGAAATGATACAAACAACAATGTTGTTCCATACATACAATCCATAGATTAATATAAAATCAACAGATATATTCATGACACTTAATAGATAAACAATCCAATAAACTTGCAATACAATATCAGGCATAATGATAATACCACAATCTTATTATATCACAATAATATTATATCACGACAGTATGAAATACTGATTATGCATATGCATGATGTGTATGCCAACCATCCTTATGTACAATGCATCCAGTTCCTACTCCATGGAGTTAGACTCAAATTCAGAGATGAACACCCAGAAGATCTGTCACCCCTAAAAGACATTCTATGCTGGATAATGAAAAGCAATAGTATTTGTCGGGCAGTTAGTGCATTGCAATTGGTGTTCACGGCTAGGGGTATATATATATCATATGACAACATGGTCAACAAGTGAATCACCGCGTCCTGACGTCCCCAAGATCCCTCCCACTATCTTGTAAGTTCTCGTTCACTCTTTAGGCATAAAACGCCACAATAGCCACCAGCTGTATAATGCTCAATGCATGTTCAATCAAATCAAAGTACTGTTGTATTATTTCCAATGATATTAACGCAGCTGCCCATACAATTGTATAATACCATTAGTATCAAGGATATTATATAACCGGCCATACAATTACATAATACTAAAGATCCACTCGGGTCCAGTACTTCGGTTTCCCAATCCACAATAACAAATTACTTAATTTAGTATGTCAGCCCTACAACAAAACTCGTTGTTCCTCTCAACCGCGTAGGAATATTATCACATTTTCACATTTGCGTAACACTTTTGTTACATTTTCAAATCGCGTAATGATTTTAAAACATTTTTTCAATCACGTAAAGATTTTATTGCATTTTCTTAATCGCGTAGCTAAAAATTACTATTTTTTTTAATCCCATAAAAGTTTTTCTACATATTTTCAATCGCGTAAAATATTTCTAACATATTTTAAGCTCAAAATAATACTTTTCTCATTTATTATCTAAATTTGACTTTATTTCTAATATTTCTTCAATAAATCAACTATAAGTAATAATTCTAACATTTTATCACTTAAAATAATATTTTCTGCTACTTTCCACAAAACTACATTTCTTTGATTAACTTGGAATATTACAGCTCAAAATTTCCTAACGCGCTTCAAAACCCAAAGGGTGAGCTATACATTAATAAATCTCAAGTTTTAACTTTTATTTTAGTACATAACTTAATTAGGCTAATTTTAATTCTAAAAAGTTAATTACTTTTATTTTAGATCCAAAAACCTACTAAATTGATTTCTTATCATTTAAACACCTAAGTCTATACTTAGTAAAATAATTTTGGATCTTGATCATCAAAATGGCATATTGGCTGAATTTCACACTGTGCTTCATAAGTCATATATAATTATTTTCTAACACTTTATTCCTTTTAAAAATACTTAATTAAATTTCTTATTATAAAATTATGTAATTCTTAATTAGGAAAATAATTTAGAACACTTGGTTCCCTTGGTGATATCAAAATCGTAAGCCTCTAAGGTTCTTTGGAACCATCATACTATTTTCATCATGTGAATCACATCCTAAGTTACACAGAAATTAGCATACTTTCCAAATCACACATGTAAGCATATTATTAAAGCTATAAGCATACCAAACACATATAAATCATGCATATTTATCAAAGCAATAAAACAATCACATATAATCTATCAAGCATAAATAAAAAACCACACAATCGAGTGAATAAATCCTCACATGGATTTTTCACTCACAAACACAAACAATTCCATCCCTTCACCATGATATATGGTTGATGAGGTTAATCTCCCTCTTACCTAGTTGATGACCTCCTAGCTCCTCGTAGGTTTCTCCTTGTATCAAACGTTTACCACCAAGTAAATATTTGAATCAAATCAAACACATACAAATTAGTATCTAAAGCTTGATTAAGATGACCATAGATCAAACATGGTCTTAGGATTCTAAGAATCAAATAAGAAACCAAGTTTCAAGATTTTTACCTTGAAACCTTAGAACTTAAATCCAAGATTCAAGCTTGAAGATGATGGAATTTGATCTTGATTACAACCTGAAAGTTGCTTAGAATTAGATTTAGGATCAAGTGATGTATGTGGATGGAATTATGAGTGATTAGAAGGTAAAATACAGAGAGTGAGGCCATGAGCTTCTTAGATAGACAAGGTATGAACTTTTCGATCTTCAACTTGAAGAACAAGGTTGAAGATGATAGAACAAAGCTAAGATCTCAACTACAAAGTGTTTTAGAATTGTGTATAGGTTATAGATCCAAGGTTGTTTGAAATTATTGAAGCTTGGAAGGCATTTCTATGGGTTTGGCCGTGAGTCTTCAAGAGAAAAAGAGAGAATGAAGTTGTTCTTGACTTGATAAGATGATGAAGATGAATGAATTTTGAGAAGTTCTCAACATGAAAGTGTTTTGGATTAATGAGAGGATTCAAAATATGTAGTAGATAAAATTATGGAAGATTAGAGATAAGTTTTGAAGATGGTGGCCGAATTCTTCAAAGAAGAGAGAAGAATGGAGTTTTTGAGTGTTCTTGGTGTTCTTGGATGAGAAAGAAAATATGTTAGACTTTTTCTTCACAAAGTGCTATAGAAATAAAATAGAATTTCCTATTCTCTAGCTTATGGCCGTGGAGTGTTTTTGAGAGGATAGGAGAGAGATTTTGATGTTAAGCTTTTATGAGAAAGTGCTAAGATAGAAACAATGATGGAAATGAAATGAAAAGCCTATTTCCTAGTGTATGGTCGTGTTGTCACTTGGGTAGGAAAGTCCAAAGCTTGTTCAACAAGAAAAATCTTAAGCACATAGGCTCACATGGTTGCACATGGCCTAGGTCATCAAGTGGTCATCTATTGATCATTAGAGACTTCAAGAACATGCTAGAATGCTTTAGGTGGCCGTGTGACTCACTAGGGTAGCTAACTAGGTTTTGTTTCCAACTAGATTCTAGTTACACTTAGCTTAGATAGTTAATTCATCTAGTTACGTCTAAACTAATTTAGTTAGGACATTTAGTTACATTCTAACTATTTAGTTACTTGATTAAGTCATTGCATAGGTCATGATTCTAGAAACTCTAGATATTTTTTTTCTAGTAACTAAAGACTCTAAGTATTAGAAAACTAGATTAGCTCCATTTAGTTACTACTTAGTCTATTAGAGTAACTAAGTTAGATTATCTAGTTACTTAGCTAATTAGTTTACCACTTTTGTTGACTTTTTAATAAACTATTATGATTCTAATTGATTAGTCATTAATATATGTAATGATGGTTCATCATTACTCTTAAGATATTTTGCATAGATATTTTCTATTTTCATGGTTACACTTAAGATATTTAGCTTAGATATTTTCATCTAAATATTTTCCAAAAGATATTTTCACCTAGATATTTATCCTTAGATATTTATACTAGATATTTATTTCTTGGATATTTACTAGGTGACTCATCATAGCATTTTCTAGAACAGCTGAGTCAGCATGGTAAGTCGTAGTGCTGAGTCACTAGCTGAGTCATCAAGAGAAACTTCTGGAATGTGTGACTCATTGTGACAAGTCATTGGGTGAGTCAACATTCCATATTATTCTAGAATATGATGAGTCACCATTCTAGAATATGGCGAGTCATCGCTTCTAGAAAAAGAATGACGAGACAAGCTCAAAATATCTTGAAATAGTAAGTAGCCAAATTGAATTTGTCTTCTAGCTTGAGTAGTCAATTTGAATTTCTCCTCTTCAAGTTGAGTATCTAATTTGCCTTCTTCCTGCTTACCATTGGTCCATCGCTTTGACTAATCGCGATCAAGATATTTTTCTAGTAAATATTACCCAATAGACAAAAACTACTGCTATTATTACGCAATGGGTAATAGAAAATTCAGATATAGAAAATTTTTGTCAACTGTTCCTGAGTTCAGGTTTAGTAAGATCCCCCAATCCTGCTTTAACAGTCCGAAACTTTCTGGTCCAAGAAAAATTTTCATTGTTTCGGGTCCGCCTCAAGCATACATACAGTTTAGAATAATATTAAAATAATCACAGACTCAGAAAATTTCACAACAATTCTCAAAAATCATAAAAATTATAAAACTCATATTTTCAGAAAAAACTAAATTCAGGCATACGAATCAAAAATAATATTAAAATAATCAAAAAAATATTAAAATATTCAAAATAATTAAAAATTTTCAAAAATTCACAAAAACTCATAAATATTATAAAACTTATTTATTTCAAGAAAAATGAAAAATCGGGGTGTTACAACTCTCCCCCTCTAAAAAGAATTTCGTCCTCAAAATTTCTCTTACATAACACAAGATATTACTCATTTATCTTGTCTTCAAACTTCCCCGTAGCATTTCCAGTTATGTCGTTGCAGATGATCCTCTTACTTTTCTTGGATTTCCTCCATCAGATTATTCGAATAGTAATCGTAGTCAAACATATTCTCCTTAACCATCGTAGCAGATATACTAAATACATCTTCTACTTATGGCATTCGCCACGACATTTGCCCTTCTGGAATGACATTGAAGTTGAAAATCGTAGCCCTTTGAAAATTCTAACTATCGTCTCTTTCTCGTATCTAACCCCTTCTTAATCGAACATGTACTCCAAGCTCTTGAAATTACTGTAGACATTATAGGTTGAAAATGTCTTCAAATTTTCTTCTCAAAATGACTATCGCAACTTCCAAAACGTGAGTTGAATAATTCTTCTCATGCACTTTCAAATAGCTTCACGTATAACTTCTTCTTCTTCTTCTTTAGAATTTGAAGAACTGCATTCAAGTGTTCAGCATGCTCCTTCGGACTTCGAGAATAGATCTGAATGTCGTTAATAAAGATAACAACTAATCTGCCTAGATAGGAAAGAAAGATCTTATTTATGTAATTCCTTATTTCTGAAGTATTCGTTACCTCGAACAGTACCATTAAACACTTGTAGTGACTATAACGCGTCTGAAAAACTATCTTGGAATATCTTTCTATCTTCGCGTAAATCTGATGATAATCAGAATTACAAATCGATCTTGAAGAAAACAACGACTTCCTTCATTTGGTCTTCTAGTTCCCATATTGTATCTCCCATCACATCATTTCAGATTATCTTCACCAAGGCAATTTCTCTTAGTTGTTTCATTCGTCTATCCTAAATTTTAACAGAAAATGTCTCATAGATCAAGTTCTCTTCTAAATGTACTATATTTAGTACTATGATATGGTTTGGATCAAGAATATAGTTTCTCAATTGAGATATATGGAAGACACTGTGAAGGTTAGAAAGAAAAGTGATAAGGCTATTTGGTAGATTATCAAATTCATCCAACAAAGAATTTAATATGATTTAATAGATTTCGAAATGAACATGATCCAATAAATTTAGAAATGAACTTTCTGGATTCAATTTCTATATTCAAATCTAAAAATCTCAGTTTCAAGAAACACTAAAGTTTCATTGAAACAATCTAGTAGAATATGGTAGGAAAATAACCAATCCATTTATAAAGTCAAGCTCTCAAATAAACATGATTTCATAGAAACAAATCAAATCAACAGAAAAGATTTGATCTTTGACAGAAATAGGATAGATTAAACAAACTTGAGTAGCAATAATAGGTTTAGCAACAAAAGTAGAAATACTCAGATCAAAAGATAATAAAGACACAGATAACCCAAATGGTTCACACAGTCATAGACAACAAAAGAATGGGTTATCTCGCAAGTTATACAGTACAGTTTTAGGATTACTTTCTATGGACATCTTCCTTGTTTCTTAAGTCTTTATATTTGAATGTTCCCATTCTACTCTTTGTATTAACTCCTTCTCCTACTTGAGATCTTAAAACGTGTGCATTATTAACGAAAGATTCCGTCTTCAGTTGCATACAGTTTTTAGAAAAGTGTCTGGGCTTCCTGCATCTGAAATAAATTATTTCCTTACTCTTTCACTCCCTCGTCAGATGAGCCTTTCCACACTTCTTACATTTCGATGCTGATGCTATAGTTTGACCAAATCCATTGCCACTAGTACTTCCTCCATTTATTTGTTGTTGATTCCCCGGTGATTATACATACGGCTTTTTCTGAAATCGATTGATCTTACATCTTCTTCCCTTTTGATTCCTAGTTGGTCCAAAGTTACAGCTTCTTGCATTCTGAGACTGCTCCAACTCTAACAAACTTTGAAGTTCAGCTATCAGTTCCTATTGCTAAGTGATCTTCTGACTCAGTTGTATTGCCACGTTAATCATCCTCTGCATTATACTTCTAGCTGTGACTATACGATCAGCTTCACTTCTCACGTCCACATGCTTACGCCTACCACAATCCATTGTCTTTCTTCAAAGACAAATAAATCAAAACATGAAGAGGCCAAACGTAACCATTTAAATCAACATTGTCTCCTTTCGGAAACCAAATAATATATCTCTATGTTCAGTGTCAGAGAAACACACAGCACAAACAAGACAAACCTACCCACAAACCCAAAAAACTCTAACTTGGGCTCTGATACCAACTAATGTAACACCCCCTCTGAAGGGGTATCACATTTGAAACCAACTCCTTATAATTAATTACCCAAGTTGTAAAATATTTAATATTATTTAAATACAGGTTTCAAAAATTTTTTTTCACAAAAAACTTCAATTGATCAAATTAAAGTAACTCAAGATATAAAAGCTGAATAAATATACTTTTCATATAAACAGAGTTTACTCCAACTATTCATTTCATTATCTTTACATACCCAAAAACATAACATCTAAGATATGAGCCCTTGCCAGAAGTCAAATTCCCTAGCCGAGAATGTCTCGGTGGATAGATATTTGACCCAAAGATATATCGAAGTTCTCTCTATGAGTATAGTGAAATTCATTCCACAACTCCCTGATAGGTAAAATAATCTCTACATAAGCAACCATATAAAATGAAGTAATGATCCCATGGCGAGTCCTACTTACTGATAAAGTAATGTCACCACAATACTCTATATGCCCTGTGTCCTAATGGACACGCCAAGCTTCAGCGCCTTCAAGAAGCTGTAGTCTAAAGAAACCTAGCTGATTTCTCCTTGTCGCCATTACAGTCTTTACAGTCGTAGACATAAAATAGAAACAGATAGAATAAAATAGCAAAGAGGTGAGATCCCTTACATCGCATACCAATATAGCAGCAAAGAAACGATATGAACAAGAATGTCGTTCCATACATATAATCCATAGATTAATATAAAATCAATAGATATATTCATGACACTTAATAGATAAACAACTCAATAAACTTGCAATACAATATCAGGCATAATGATAATACCACAATCTTATTATATCACAATAATACTATACCACGACAATATAATATGCTAGTTATGCATATGCATGATGTGTATGCTGACCATCCTTATGCACAATGCATCCAGTTCATACTCTATGGAGTTAGACTCAAATTCAGAGATGAACGCCAGAAGATCTGTCTTCCCTAAAAGACAGTCTATGCTGAATAATGAAAAGCAATAGTGTTTATCGGGCAGTCAGTGCATTGCAATCGGTGTTCACGGCCAGGGGTATTTATATATCATATGATAACATGGTCAACAAGTGAATCACCGCGCCTTAATGTCCCCAAGATCCCTCCCAATATCCTGTAAGTTCTCGTTCACTCCATAGGCATAAAATGCCACAATAGCCACCATCTGTATAATGCTCAATGCATGTTCAATCAAATCAAAGTACTGTTGTACTGTTCCCAATGATATTAACGCAATTGCCCATACAATTGTCTAATACCATTAGTATCAAGGATATTATATAACCACCCATACAACTACATAATACCAGAGATCTACTCAGGTCCAGTACTTCGGTTTCCTAATCAACAATCACAAATTACTTAATTCAGTACGTCGGTCCTACAACAAAACTCGTTGTTTCTCTCAATCACGTAGCAATATTATTGCATTTTCACATTCGCGTAACATTTTTGTTACATTTTCAAATCACGTAATGATTTTAAAATGTTTTCTCAATTGCGTAAAGATTTTATTGCATTTTCTTAATCGCGTAGCTAAAAATTATTTTTTTTAATCCCGTAAAAGTTTTTCTACATATTTTCAATCGTGTAAAATATTTCTAACATATTTTAAGCTCAAAATATTACTTTTCTCATTTATTATCTAAATTTGACTTTATTTCCAATATTTCTTCAATAAATCAACTATAAGTAATAATTCCAACATTTTCTCACTAAAAATAATATTTTCTGCTACTTTCCACAAAACTACATTTCTTTGATTAACTTGGAATATTACAGCTCAAAATTTTCTAACGCGCTTCAAAACCCAAAGGGTGAGCTATATGTTAACAAATTTCAAGTTTTAACTTTTATTTTAGTACATAACTTAATTAGGCTAATTTTAATTCTAAAAAGTTAATTACTTTTATTTTAGATCCAAAAACCTACTAAATTGATTTCTTATCATTTAAACACCTATGTCTATACTTAGTAAAATAATTTTGGATCTTGAACATCGAAATGGCATGTTGGCCGAATTTCACA
Source organism: Ormosia semicastrata (assembly GCA_029884595.1). NCBI lineage: Eukaryota > Viridiplantae > Streptophyta > Magnoliopsida > Fabales > Fabaceae > Ormosia > Ormosia semicastrata. The sequence goes on along the minus strand of JAQQTO010000050.1, from coordinate 327,942 downwards.
CTGTGGTTCATAAATCATATATAATTATTTTCTAACACTTTATTCCTTATAAAAATACTTAATTAAATTTCTTATTATAAAATCATGTAATTCTTAATTAGGAAAATAATTTAGAACACTTGGTTCCCTTGGTGATATCAAAATCGTGAGCCTCTAGGGTTCTTTGGAATCATCATGTCATTTCCATCATGTGAATCACATCCTAAGTTACACAGAAATTAGCATGCTTTCCAAATCACACAAGTAAGCATATTATTAAAGCTATAAGCATACCAAACATACATATAAATCATGCATATTTATCAAAGCAATAAAACAATCACATATAATCTATCAAGTATAAATCAAAAACCACATAATCGAGTGAATAAATCCTCACATGAATTTTCCACTCACAAACGTAAATAATTTCATCCCTTCACTGCCACATATGACCGATGAGGTTAATCTCTCTCTTACCTAGTTGATGACCTCCTAGCTCCTCGTAGGTTTCTCCTTATATCAAACATTCACCACCAAGTAAATCTTAGAATCAAAACAAACACATACAAATTAGTATCTAAAGCTTGATGAAGATGACCATAGATCAAACATGGTCTTAGGATTCTAAGAATCAAATAAGAAACCAAGTTTCAAGATTTTTACCTTGAAACCTTAGAACTTAAATCCAAGATTCAAGCTTGAAGATGATGGAATTTGATCTTGATTACAACAAGAAAGTTGCTTAGAATTAGATTTAGGATCAAGTGATGTATTTAGATAGAATTATGAGTGATTGGAAGGTAAATACAGAGAGTGAGGCCGTGAGCTTCTTGGATAGACAATGTATGAACTTTTTGATCTTCAACTTGAAGAACAAGGTTGAAGATGATAGAACTAAGTTAAGATCTCAACTACAAAGTGTTTTAGAATTGTGTATAGGTTATGGATCTAAGGTTGTTTGAAATTATTGAAGCTTGGAAGGCATTTCTATGGGTTTGGACGTGAGTCTTCAGGAGAAAAAGAGAGAATGAAGTAATTCTTGGCTTGATAAGATGATGAAGATGAATGAATTTTGAGAAGTTCTCAACATGAAAGTGTTTTGGATTGATGAGAGGATTCAAAATATGTAGCTAGATAAAATTATGGAAGATTGGAGATAGGTTTTGAAGATGGTGGCCGAATTCTTCAAAGAAGATAGAAGAATGGAGTTTTTGAGTATTCTTGGTGTTCTTGGATGAGAAAGAAAAGATGATAGACTTTTTCTTCACAAAGTTCTATAGAAATAAAATAGAATTTCCTATTCTCTACCTTATGGTCGTGGAGTGTTTTTGAGTGGAAAGGAGAGAGATTTTGATGTTAAGCTTTTATGAGAAAGTACAAAGATAGAAACGATATTGGAAATGAAATGAAAAGCCTATTTCCTAGTGTATGGTCGTGTAGTCACTTGGATAGGAAAGTCCAAAGCTTGTTAAACAAGAAAAAGCTTAAGCACATGGGCTCACATGGTTGCACATGGCCTAGGTCATCAAGTGGTCATCTATTGATCATTAGAGACTTCAAGAACATGCTAGAATGCCTTTGGTGGCCGTGTGACTCACTAGGGTAGCTAACTAGGTTTTGTTTCCAAGTAGATTCTAGTTACACTTAGCTTAGATAGTTAATTCTCTAGTTACATCTAAACTAATTTAGTTAGGGCATTTAGTTACATTCTAACTATTTAGTTACTTGATTAAGTCATTGCATAGGTCATGATTCTAGAAACTCTAGATGTTTTTTTTCTAGTAACTAAAGACTCTAAGTATTAGCAAACTAGATTGGCTCCATTTAGTTACTACTTAGTCTATTAGAGTAACTAAGTTAGATTATCTAGTTACTTAGCTAATTAGTCTAACCACTTTTGTTGACTTTTTAATAAACTATCATGATTCTGATTGATTAGTCATTAATATATGTAATGATGGTTCATCATTACTCTTAAGATATTTTGCTTAGATATTTTCTGTTTTCATGATTACACTTAAGATATTTAACTTAGATATTTTCATCCAGATATTTTTTAAAATATATTTTGACCTAGATATTTATCCTTAGATATTTATACTAGATATTTATTTCTTAGATATTTACTAGGTATGTCATCATAGCATTTTCAAGAACAGTTGAGTCAACATGGTGAGTCGTAGTGCTAAGTCACCAGCTGAGTCATCAAGAGAAGCTTCTGGAATGTGTGACTCATCGTGACAAGTCATTGGGTGAGTCAACATTCCACATTCTTCTAGAATATGGCAAGTCATCGCTTCTAGAAAAAGAATGACGAGACAAGCTCAAAATATCTTGAAAGAGTAAGTAGCTAAATTGAATTTGTCTTCTAGCTTGAGTACTCAATTTGAATTTCTCCTCTTCAAGTTGAGTATCCAATTTGCCTTCTTCCTGCTTACCATTGGTCCATCGCTTTGAGTCATCACCATCAAGATATTTTTCTAGCAAATATTACCCAATGGACAATGGCTACTGCTATTATTACGCAATAGGTAATAGAAAACTCAGATATAGAAAATATCTGCCAACTATTTTTGGTTTCGGCTTTAGTAAGATCCCTCAATCTTGCTTTGACAGTCCGAAACTTTCGTTTCCAGGAAAAAAAATTCATTTTTTCGAGCCCGCCTCAAGCACACATACAACTTAGAATAATATTAAAATAATCACAGACTCAGAAAATTCCACAACAATTCTCAAAAATCATAAAAATTAGAAAACTCATATTTTTTTAGAAAAAACTAAATTCAGGCATACGGTTCAAAAATAGTATTAAAATAATAAAAAATATTAAAATATTCAAAATAATTAAAAATTCCCAAAAAATTCACAAAAACTCATAAATATTATAAAAGTTATTTATTTCAAGAAAAATGAAAAATCGGGGTGTTACAAATTACACGAGGCTTACCTTCCTTTCTTTGGCCTAAAGCAACCCTAACAACAAAGTCACTAGTATCACACATCAACTCAAAAGGTAAAGACTAGTCAGGGGTTTGCATAATAGGAGCAGATGTCAGAAGACCAATTAATTTTTTAAAAGATTTTTGGCATTCTTGAGTCCAATTAAATAGTGCATCTTTTATTAGAAGATTACATAATGGTCTAGATATGACAATAAAGTCCTTATTTAATCTTTTGTAAAATCCTGCATGTCCTAAAAATAAACGAACTTCCCTGACTGTTTTTGATGAAGGCAAATGGGAAATTAATTCAACTTTGGTCTTATTAACTTCAATTTCTTTATAACATATCAAATGACCTAACACTATTCCTGAAATTGTTGGTGTATGCCCTAGAGGCCAATACATTTTCTGTATTTACATACATTATATTATGTTATTTTTATATATGAGGCATTTCATTTATTGTGTTCTTTTTTATAAACATAATAAAGTCCTTAGAATAGTAAGTTTGATGCTATAGGACATCAAGTGGATGACTTGATCGTGAGATCCTTTTGGTTATAACACTATTCTTAAATGTCCCTAGTCAAGTATTATTGTTAATTAGGACAACAATAATACATTGAGACTAGTATGTGCATAGACTGATGATCACATCTCACGGGTCATGGATATGAGATATCAAGTCTTCACATGGGTACATATTAGAGTAATGATGTACTGGACTGACCCACCATGAGAACGCTACATGGATCGTTACGTGAGTGTCATAAGCGATTCTCATAGTGACAATGGTATTTGTGGTCCTTTGACCTGAAATCAATACGATTCCTACATGAGGAGTTGTGTGTTTTAATGCCATCAAACGTCATCTGTAACAAGTTGATTATAAAGTTAGTTATTGGACATACCGCGAATCATGCAGAGGGATGTGAGTGACCTAGATGGGATTTGTCACTCCTACATAACATGAGCGATATCTTCGGGGCCCCTGATTGAGTGAGACTGTGAAATGCATAACCATGCTCAAATAAGTCAATATGAGATATTGATCTCATTTGTTGTTACAAAGTCTACTCGAGTATCAGGAAACCAATGATTGGACTATACAAGGGAGACGCATTCCATCCCTTGTGTGTTCAATCTAGATATCTTGACAAAGGGACTAAACAACACGGAAACATTAGTCACGGAAAGGTTATGTCAAATCACTGACATTCTTATTACTTGGGTAGCAGTGATGTGTTGTTAGATACCATTCACTGCTTGTAATATTAAAATGGGATTTTAATATTACTGCTAACGTAATAAGAACCTGCAGGGTCACACACATAGAGCAGACTAAAATTGGAGTAATGGATCCAAGTTGGACTCGGATTCCAATATGGGCCAGACTCATAACAGATGGGTCTAGGGTTACACAGCTTACCTTGCTACTGCTCACACTCACTTAAGGCAGTCACTATTATAAATAGTACTGCTAAGGGGCTGCTAAGAGAGATAATTTTAGAACCCTAGCCACACCTACAGAAAAAGTGAGTGAGAGAGAGCAACAGGTTTCTTTTCTTCTCTTCGCAGCTAGCACTGTGTGAGAGACGTGAGGCTCCTCTTTGCGGATGTTGGACGATCGTGAGTCTGTTCGTGTGGATACTACAGAGACATCATTTCTATTACGGTGTTGGTGGTTCATGCCTTTCCTTTTGATCATGCTTCAAGAGGTAAATCATTTAAAAACTCAGATTATGGCTTTTTCACATGGATCCTCAGTGGGAATCCCTGTTTTTCACTGCGTGATGTATCCGCAATTCCTAACCATGTAATGAAATTTTTCCTAATTTAATACAAGTCTTTTTTCTTCACATCTTTTAAAAACTTTTTCCAAATTGTCAAGACAAATTTCAAATGAACTCCAAAAAACTATCAAGTCATCCATGGAAACCTCTAAATAATGCTCAACCATGTCAATAAAAATACTTAATATACATATTTGGAATGTTGTCGGAGAATTACAAAGGCCAAAAGGCATTCTTCTATATACAAGTGCCAAATGAACATGTAAAATTAGTCTTTTCTTGATCCTCTAATGCAATGGGTTTTTGATAATAGCCCGAATAACCATCAAGAAAACAGTATTAGGGATGTCCTGCAACCCTTTCTAGAATTTGATCAAGAAATGAGGGGAAATGATCTTTCCTTGTGGCAGCATTTAATTTTCTAAAATTAATACACACATACCAACTGGATGAGACTCGCATAGGTATTAATTCACCTTTTTCATTTTCAACCACTATTATTCTAGATTTCTTAGGCACAACTTGTGTAGGGTTGATCCACTGGCTATCAGAGATAGGGTAGATAATTCCAACATTAGGTAATTTGAGAACTTCAGCTCTAACTACCTCTTTCATATGTAGATTTAATTTTCTTTGAGGTTGTTAAGATGATTTAGCATTATCTTCTAAATGTATTTTATGTGTACAAATTAATGGATTAATGTCTTTTATGTCCTTTTATGTCCATCCAATTACACTTTTATGCCTTTTAAGTACTTCTATTAATATACCTTCTTGTTCTCTGGTAAAGGTCAAAGAAATTACCATTGGAAAGCTTTGTTCTTCTCCCAAAAATGTGTACTTCAACCCAGCAGGTAATGGCTTTAGTTCCAGTGTGGGTACCTCTTCATGGGTATTATCATTCATGGGTTTTAGCTCTTCAAATCTCGGCTTCCATCCTTTGTCTTCCAATACCTGTGTACAATCAAGCAAAGAGCATATTTTAGAAATATCATCATCTAATTGCATACCTGAGTCAAATGAATTGATTAAAAAAATTTCTAATTGTAACACCCTCCTTTGGAAATTACATTTCAGACTAACTATTTTAAATCTAAAACCAAGTCATAACTAATTTATTATTTTATTTTACAGGTCTTCAAATTTCTTTTCATTGATAACATAAACTTAACAAAATACAAAGAACACAAAACATGGTAAACTGAATAATGCACCCTTCATATATATATACAACATAAGTTACTAACAACATAAATACATAAGACTTACATACCCAAAAGAACAATCACAACTACTATAATAAAACCTAATCTGGCCCAAGTCCAAACACCTAGAGGGAAGGGTCCTCCACTGGATCCTCCTCAAAATCCTCAATAGACAAACCCCCCAGCCGGGGTATGTCTCGACAGACGGGAGTCCAAGCAGAAGATACCTCAGAATCTTCCCTAAGAGTGTAATGAAGATCACCCCATAACTCCCCCTAACAAGCATATAAAACTCTAGATAGACAGTAGCATCAAAAGAAAAAGTAGTAACCCCATGGCGAGTCTTACTCAAAGACAGGGTAACATCCCCATAATAATTAATATGCTTAGCGTCCAGATGGATGCGCCATGCATCGGTGCCTCCAAGGAACTGCACCCTAACAAAACCCAGAAGATCCCGCCTCACCGCCATCACAGTCTTCATAGAAAATAAACATAAAACAGAACAGAAAGAACAATACTATAAAGAGGTGAGATCCCCTACATCACATACCAGTATGGCAACAAAGAAACAGTAATAACCATAATACCATTCAGTATAGAAATCAACAATTACAGTCATGATATATAATTAATAGATAATTCAACGAATGTATATCACAACAACATGTCTACTGACTATGTATATGTACAATGAACTAGGCCCTACTCCATGGAGCTAAAACTAACATCGGAGAGAATGATCGGGAGACATGTCCGTATATCATCAGCCTCAAATCAAGTGCTTCAACTTTCTCAGCGTACGCATCATGGCTTATACAAGACATTCTACACCAGATTGTGAATAGGAACAGTGTCTCATCGAGATCGTTGGTGCGTTTACATCAGCAAGCAAGGCACAATAGGGCTATCATCTGGCCATTTGTCGGATTACCGTGCCCCGATGTCCCAAAGATCAGTTATTGACCTTCACTAGGCAATTCGCACCCGCACTAAGGTGTAATTCAATCTCTTAGGCATACAGCCTTAACAAACAAAGTCACCACGACTTTCACAATGCATGATCAAATGACTTAATAAATCAATAATTATTAACTACATGAATTCCATGAAAAAAAAACAAGCCACCACTAGTCTAAGCCGTCAACTAACGTCTTCGGGTCCAATATGTCAGCCCGATAGCAATCTACTATTTTTCTTAATCGCAAAGTACTTTTACTATATTATCACAATCTCATAACACTTCTTGTTACGTTTCTGAATCACGTAACATTTTTTCGTCATCTTTTAATCGCGTCAAAATTTTAAAACATTTTCTTGATCGCGTAATTCTAAATCAACATTTTTAAATCGTGTAAGATTTTATCAACACTTTTCAATCGCATAAAATGTTTTATTGATGTTCTAAGCTTAATTTTTAAGACTTTCCTTATTTAATATAAAATTTGAATCTTAATTCCAATATTTTCTTACCAAATCTCCTTTAAGTAATATTTTCTAACATTTTTCACAAAATTTTATGTTATTTTGATTTAATAAATACATTTCAAAAATCTGTTTCCATTACTTTTATTAAGAACTCTCTTAAACAAAATACTTTAAATTTTAAACCATCTTTCAAACTTATTTCCATTGTCATGGCCGAAAATCAATTCTTATCAAATGATAAAATTTGGTTCATCTCCTTTTTCAGCTTGTAAATCCTTAAATCATATTCTTATCACCTAATCATCTAGGTTCTCAATTAATAAAACATTTTTGCCTTGGATACCCCATCGTGGACTAAATGGCTGTGAGACATATATGGTCATTGGGACCAAAATTTTTGCCATTCACACATGATTCATAGCATGTAAAGCATTTCAATCAATCAATTCCTACCATAGCAATTTCATGCATACTATCAAAGTCATATAATCACATATGGCCAAACAAGCATAAACCATTAAGTTCACATAATCAAGTGAATAAATCCTCACATGGATTTTTCACTAACAAACTCAAATTTCGTTTCTCACCACTAAGTTGGTTGATGATTTTAATCTCCTTCTTACCTTAGGTGATGATCAAAAAGCTCCTTTGTTGCTTTCTTGAAGTAAACTTCTACCACCAAATAGATCCTTACAACAAATTAAACATACAATTATTAAAATCTAAGGCTTGGAATAAGATGACCATGGATCAAGTTTATGGTCTAGAACTTGAGAATAAAATTAGAAGTGAAGATCAAGAACTTCACCTAAAAACCTTCAAACTTAGGCTTGGAAAAAGTGATTGAAGATGGATTAATTTGAAAAAGTTCACAACATGAAAGTGTCTCCAAATGGTGTCTAGATTCAAGATATATGGTTGGTTTAAATTGAACAAGATTGGAGAGTAGCTTTGAGGTGTTGGCTGAAATTTTCTAAGCAGAGAAAATGAGAGAGTTTGATATTTTTATTTTTAAAATAAACAAGATAAACTCAAGTGAGATTAAGTAACCATTTTGTCTTCTAAGCTTGACCAAAAACTACCTTGGCCGTGCACCTAAGGGTGTAGAATGACCAAACTTCCCCTCCAAGCCTCTTCAAGCTTGCCTTGGAAGATTGCTTCCCATTGGTTCAACTTTGTGAGTCATGGCCACAAAGGTTGACTTCCTTCAAGCTTGCATTGGAAGCTTGTTTTCCATTGGCTCATCAATAAAGTAAGTCATGAGTGGTAATAAGCAGGTTTATGACTAAGCTCATGACTAGTCATTTAACTAGATATTTACTAGTAAGTATTAATCAATGGATAATAGAATATACCTAGATTTCATCAGTCAGATAAAATCTCAGAAAAAGAAAATTTTCAAAATCTGTTTCCGTTTTCAGGTTTAGTAAGCTCCCTCGGCACCGCTTAACAGTCAAATTTTTTTACTGGCCTTGAAAATATTTTATTTTTTCGGCACCGCTTCAAACACATAAAAGTCCAAAAATAATAATAAAATAATCAAAATAAATTAAATAATTCACAAAAATCACAAAAAATCATAAAAATCATAATTAACTAAAAAAAAGAAATTTTGGGGTGTTACAACTCTTCCCCTCTAAAAAGAATTTTGTTCTCGAAATTATCTTACCTTAGAATAATTGTAGATATTGCTCTTTCATTCTGTCTTCTAGTTCCCAAGTTGTATTTCCAGTCACATCATTCCAGATTACCTTTACTAAGGTAATTTCTTTTCCTTTGAGTCATTTTACTCTCCTGTCCTCGATCTTAACAGGAAGTGTCTCATAGGTCAAGTTCTCTTTTAATTGTATTGTATCTGGTGCTATGACATGAGTTAGATCAGGAATATATTTTCGCAATTGCGATACATGGAAGACATTATGAAGTTTTGAAAGAAAAGGTGTAAAGCTATCTGATATCCTATGGGACCTATCCGATGAAGAATTTAATATGGTCCGATAAATTTGGGAGTGAGCTTTCTGGATTTAATAACTTGACCGACCCCAGTTGTGGGTGTGACTCTCAAAAACACATGTTCACTTTCCTCAAACTCAATGGGTCTCCTTCTCTTGTCAGCATAACTCTTCTGTTGACTCTGAGTTTTTCGCATCTTTTTCCTGGATCACCTTGACTTTTTTCGTTGTTTGTTGTACAAGTTTGGGTCATAATATCTTCCCCATCTTGGTACTGTGGATATAAGTTTGCCCCAAATGGTTTTATATGTTAAGTTTTGATGATGACAAATACAAGACAAAAAGAATACTTTGCTTATGTTCTGTTGCATCCTATATAGAGCATATCCATTGATAAATATCTTATTTGGATGTGTCTATGAAAGTCTTATATGCATGTTAAACTAACTAGAGTTATACATTTATGATTCATGCATATGAAGATATTGAATTATGAATTTGGACTAACTATGCTTGTTTAAGTGAGTAATACTTTGTAGGATAGTCCAAGTATAAAGAATGAGCTTGCAATCAAGAAAGCAAAAGATATATATTAATCTTAACACAAGGAGAATGTGAATGGCTATTTCATGAAGGTATTGATAACATCAAAGTCTTGTCAAAGACCAAGTCCAAAGGAAGATTAACTGGTATAGCTTTTAGGACTTAGGGTCTTTATGTAAGAAGCCTTATGGATATCTCAAATATGTTTTTCAAATCTTTACAAATGGTTTTCACATGTTAAAATGTCTAACAAACAAGTTTTGAAAAACTAGTTATGGTAATAGTTCAAATCCTTGAAAAATAACAAAGTTTGAGTTTTGCAAAACTGACCTTTGGTCACTCTTTTGATCATATATTTCAAGATATTTTGAATTTTGTTTTGAAACTTCTTTCATTTGAAAATAAACTCAAAGATCTTTCCAATGACTGGTCATTTGCTTTAAACGGATAAGAAATGAAGAAGTTATTACCTTTTGAAGTCAGTTGTTGAAATCAAGAAGGTGTATTCGAATACAGCATGTGGTATTCGAATACCACAGCTTAGAAAACGTTCCAGAATGGGTTTTAAATAGAGGCATTCGAATACCTCTTTTGGTATTCAAATAACAAACTTCTGAACAACCTTTTTAACGTGTTTTAAATAGAGGTATTCGAATACCTCATGTTGGTATTCGAATAACCTATATAAATTTACTTTTCACGATGGTTTATAAACAGTGGTATTCGAATACTGATTTATGGTATTCGAATAAACACGTCTTTTACGAATTAAAATATGGAAACAACCGGCCATATTCTCGTAATAATTATGGTTTTAATTACACCCAACGACTATTTTCTATTTGGCTCTATAAATAGAGACTGTGGGTTTCATCTGCAACAACCCCAGCTATTTGTTTAATTTGCGCTTGCTCTGAAAAATGTGATTTATATTTTTATGCCTATTTTCTATGCTCTTTTTGCTAAAACTTTGAGATATCCTTTGAGAGCCTCTTTGCACTTCAAATTGTATTATTTGCTCTAAGTGAGAGTTTCTCTTCATCTATATTTCTGTTTTTCTACATTGAGGGTGAGGTATCCTTCAAGATTTGTAAAGGGGGTGAGGTATCCCTCTAAGGTTTGTATAAGGGTGAGGTATCCCTGCAGGCTGAGACTTTAGCACAAGGGTAGAGTTTCCCTGTGTGTGAAAAGTGCTCTTTTTTGTAACGGTTGCAAGCACCTATTGAAGCTTGTACATATAGTGGAAAATCTCGAACTGTGTTTCGGGGACTGGACGTAGACCACAAGTGGTTGGTGGTCGAACCAGGATAAATATCGTGCCTGCTCTTCTTCTCTTTATCTCTTTATTTTATGCAATCTTTATTTTACGTAATTTTATATTATTGCACACTTATTCATTTGCTGTTCTTAAAGCTTTTATTCTTTATCTCGCAATTCTTTCTCTTTTATTTAATAGCTTAAATATTTGTGTTTATTTTAAGAACTTTTTGAAAAGTTTTTAATACCCAATTCACCCCCCCTCTTAGGTAATGGTTGCCATGACTAACAAGTGGTATCAGAGCTTCGTGCTCTGGTGAAAGCTTAACCGCTTAGAGTTAAAGATCCTTATTTATTAGCAGCCTTAAAAGTTTTTCAAAATGGAAGGTTTTGAAATTGATAAACCACCATTCTTTGATGGTGTGCATTTTGTTTATTGGAAAACTATAATAGAGTTTTATATGCAATCTATTGATTTGGATTTGTGGGATATTGTGCTAAATAGATTTACTTACAAATCAAAATAAATTTGGAATAGTTTTGACAAAAAATGTTTTTCTTTAAACATTAGAGCTATTCAAATTTTGAGAAGTTGTTTGAATGATGATGCTTATGGTAAAATTAAGAGTTGCTCTAGTGCTAAAGATATATGGGATGCTCTTAATGCTATTTATCTTGCTAACGATGATTTTGTGTATAAAGTTGTATATAGAAAGCAAGAAGAGCAAAAGTCATTGAAGGAAGCCTATCATGAAACGCATGCTCAAAGAGATGTTCAAACTACTGAAGCAAGCCAAATGCCTCTTGGTGACGATGGTGCTCAATTTGAAGAAGAGGCAAAGCAAAATAAAATTGATGAGGAAGAAGGTGATTCCCTTCAAGAGCCAAGTGTGCTAGAAATTGTGACTACTTCCTATATGGCTAAAAAGGACTTTGAGGTAAATAATTCTAAACTATATTATAGTCCTTCCTATGATGAGTTGCAAAGTGCATATAATGAATTGTATGATGGTTTATTGAATTTAGAAAAGAAAAACTTATCGTGTTTGGAAAATATTTCCTTTATTGAAAATGAAATTAAAACTTTGAAAAATGAATATATTTTTCTTGATGAAGAAATGTCTTTAAAATGTGAAACCTCATCTTCTTATGAAAAATGTATTAATTTAGAAAATCAAGTTGAGGACTTATATTCTGAATTTGTCAAAGCTAATGATTGTAATTGCTTAAATTCTATGCTTGATAATAAGAATAAAATTAATATTATTGCATGTGAAAATTCAAGCAAGGCTTATGGCAAAATTAATTTAGAATATAATAACAATAAAATGCTTAAGTTTTTCAAAAATGATATTCAAATGATTAAGCCATCATTAAATTCAATTGTTTGCAATTTTTGTGGTCATCTAGGACATATTTCTCATTTATGCAATTATAGAAAAAATCCTTATATGAGAAATTGTATGGTATGGGTTCCTAAAAATCCTAAAGGCCCTAATACTAACATTCAAGGACCCAAACTGAAGTGGGTACCAAAGTGTCCTCCTAGTATTTCAATTATGCAGAATATTTCTCAAAAGGATGGACAAATTGGTCAAAAGAAAGAGGAATCATCAAGGAGAATGCTGCCAAAGCCTAATGGTAGAAACTTTGGTCAAAGAAAGAAGATGGCTTCAACCAAAAGCTTCTCAAGTACAAAATGTAGAACTTGCAAAGTTCAAGACTCCAAAAGAGAAGCAATGGATAAGAAAAAGTATTTCCTTGATTACTAAGGCTAAGGTATCAAAAGTTTTTACCTCTTATGCACACTCACATGCAAAGTCAATAAATTTGAGGTCTATTCCTTGTAGGCCTTAATTGATTAATAGAATCATGTGTACTTGATAAAATTTGAAGATTATGTTTAACACATGATTATGTTCATTCGTATTATATCATATTTCATTAATTTATTATATATCTTGGTACATAAGAGTCTATAATGCCTATGTATACTTTATATGCTTTACAATTGTCTATATATCATGAAAGTAAGCATGCTATCAACTATGTGATTAATGATATTTAATTATTTAATTTATTGTGCTCAATTTACATACTATAAAAAAATTAATCTTTATGAGAGCATAATAAATTAATATTCGAAAACTAACACACAAGGACCCAATAAAATTTGGGTACCAAAAGTCAAAAATTGAAGTGTGTTGTAGGTATACTTGAAGGCCAAGAAGTGACTTTGGCATCTTGAAAGTGGCTGTTATAAGTGAAACTTGTGTTATACTTTTCTAGCTTTATGTCTTAAACATGTTTTTTACACGTTAATATGCTAGATAAACGTATGCTCATTGTTTTGACATCCTTGAGCATGAGTTTTTGTTTAATCATGACTTAAAATAAGTATTTGTGTTAGATGGTTTTATCTTGTTTTATCCCTTTCTAACATAATCCTTGGTTGTTTCAAAATGTTTTTGTAAGAATCAAGTATCTAGTTTAATTGTCATGAATGCATGTTAAAATGAGTGCAATATTGCATGGTTTTTTTTTTAATCTTTACAATTATTATTTGGAAATTCTTCTACATATTAATATGCTAGATAAAGTATGTTCCATGCTTAAAATGACATGTCTAATGAGAATATCCTTGAGCTTGACTTTTTGATCAATCATACATATAATATTTGAATTTATTGCTTAATTATGATTTCATCCTTCTTGAATTAGCACTGACTTGAGCTTTGGAGATATCTCGAAATCATTTTTGCAGGTACTCCTTCAAAAGGTAAGCTTTCGTCTCTCAAAATGCATTTCCTGGACATATATATGTGATTTATTGTTTAAGTTATTCGAATACCTCCATATGATATTCAAATACCATTGATGTTTTACGTGCAATCTTGTGTTTTTGTTAAGGATATTCGAATACCACTGATGGTTATTCGAATACCTTACTTCAGTACAGCTTTTCTAAAAACTGGTGTATTCGAATACCATCAGGGTTATTCGAATACCCAGAGGCTGATCTTTTTCAGTTTTCACTCAGCTTCTCTGGAGTATTCGAATACCATCAGTTTCTCTCTGGAGTATTCGAATACTTTGTGAGTATTCGAATACCATTAAAAGCATTCGAATACCAGTATGAGTATTCGAATACTTGCTCCTCTGGCCTTCTCTTCTTTTCTGTGAATATTCGAATACTGCAACAAGCATTCGAATACCTTCTATCTGAAGGCTGCATCCTTTAGTCTTTCCCTGCTGCTGCTGCTGCTGATATTCCTGCCCCTACTTTATTTGAAAGGTTCTGCTACATTTGTTGTTGTATATGTTGCCTAGCATTAATAATCAATATATGCTAAATTCTTTGTTTGTTTGAAAATATGCACTTAATGATATGTATGAAAAATACAATGTAATTGACTATTCTTTTGATGATTATATGTACTTAGTTAATTTGATCAATGAAATGAAATATCTTGTGAACTCATTTATTGTTTTATTATTTTAAATGCTTATTTGCTTATGAGTTCAGCATAATGACTAACCTCTATGGATCTAAAATTGATGGATACCAAAGAAAGTACTTTGAATTATTTTGTAGGGTGTCAACTACCTCAAGCAAGCATTTAAATGGAATAAGTTCATTCAACTTGAGGATAGTGAAGTTAAAAGGACTCGACTTTTAAAGGGGTGCAAATAATTTCTATTCCTTCATGAAAGCTTGAAGCTTGGAAGTTGGTGGAAGTGAGAGTCATCTACAAAAATTCAAAGAGTACATTTTTGATGATATCAAACTATTATCCTTAATTTTGTTTTAAATTTGATATCATATGATATTTGGAGGAGTAGAGAGTTGTGTTATACTGTTACATACCTTATATGAAAATTATTTGCCTAAAAATGCCTAAATAAGTTTTGATGATGATCATATATTTCTTGATAAACTTGAATCGTGCCTTAAAATGCTTAAACTATTTTTTTTGGATTCAAGTGCATATGTGCTTCATGCATTCTTGTTAGAACTAATATTGCATGGTTGATAATATGATACATGCTTTAAAATTTTTTATCAACATGAATTATGCTTATAAATGGGCTTATATGATATTTGATGCTAACCTATGTTTGAGAGGACTTTTAAAGTTAGCTTTGCAAGTCTCTCTATGTATTTCAAATATAGCCATCAGTTTTTGTACATACAAGCATATATGGTTAAATGAGAAAAGCTGAACGGAATTCAAATGAAGAGGAAGATAAAGAAGACTTTCTTCTAGTGCAAAAGAATGGAGAATTCAAAGGAAGAAAGCTCAAAGTTAAAGGACTAATAAAGAAGGATCGTCACTCTTTATCTATCTCGATAAGTATCTCTATCCCTAGGCTTTTGTGGTATTTTATATGATATGAATTGTATGATACTTGTTGATAAATTGATTTTAAAATGATTAGATGCTTTCCTTACATGAGAAGTATGCTTAGCATTGACAAAGTGCCTAATTGGATATTAACTTGCTATTTTTGTCATTGCATTTAGGGTGAATGATATTAGTTCTATACATGCTTTGATCCCTATAGCATATTCCATCAAGGAGATGTACTTATGTTCTTTTAACTTGGTTTAATCTATCTCAATGAATATATGCTTTTCATATAAAATATCTCTACCTTTCTAAAATGCTTTTGAAAATATAATGTGCTCTTGTAAAATTCTTTTTGAAAGGGGAGAAGTTTTAAAATGACTTTTCTTTAAGGTAATGTGCTTACATGGTCTTCACATACATATTTTCGTTATCTATTATTTTGATAATATACATATTTTGAGGGGGAGCCTAGCTCTTAAGCTGTTTATATCTTTTGGCTTACATCCTTATTTGATTACATAAAGTGTTTTATTGCTATCATATGCTAAATGTTGATATACAAATATATGACAAGCATTGCATGAATAATCCTCTATATCTTGCAAGCATATTTGCGTCATCTCTCTATTCTTGAATCATATGTAAAATCTATAAGGGGGAGAAATTTTTTCTAAGCCTTTTTGTTGATGTCAAATAGGGGGAGTGAAAATTGGAAAGAAAAATATATGCTTGATATGCTTATTGTTTGATATGCTTATATGAATATCCATTCTTGAATATTGCTCATCAACATATTTTTTTTTCTTTGGTGATTTGTCATCATCAAAAATGGGGAGATTGTGGATATAAGTTTGCCCCAAATGATTTTATATGTTAAGTTTTGATGATGACAAATACAAGACAAAAAGAATACTTTGCTTATGTTCTATTGCATCCTATATAGAGCATATCCATTGATAAATATCTTATTTGGATGTGTCTATGAAAGTCTTATATGCATGTTAAACTAACTAGAGTTATACATTTATGATTCATGCATATGAAGATATTGAATTGTGAATTTGGACTAACTATGCTTGTTTAAGTGAGTAATACTTTGTAGGATAGTCCAAGTACCAAGAATGAGCTTGCAATCAAGAAAGCAAAAGATATATATTAAGCTCAACACAAGGAGAATGTGAATGGCTATTTCATGAAGGTATTGATAACATCAAAGTCTTATCAAAGACCAAGTCCAAAGGAAGATTAACTGGTATAGCTTTTAGGACTTAGGGTCTTTATGTAAGAAGCCTTATGGATATCTCAAATATGTTTTTCAAATCTTTACAAATGGCTTTCACTTGTTAAAATGTCCAACAAACAAGTTTTGAAAAGCTAGTTATGGTAATAGTTCAAATCCTTGAAAAATAGCAAAGTTTGAGTTTTGTAAAACTGACCTTTGGTCACTCTTTTGATCATATATTTCAAAATATTTTGAATTTTTTTTTGAAACTTCTTTCATTTGAAAATAGACTCAAAGATCTTTCCAATGACTGGTCATTTGCTTTAAACGGATAAGAAATGAAGAAGTTATGACCTTTTGAAGTCAGTTGTTGAAATCAGGAAGATGTATTCGAATACAGCATGTGGTATTCGAATACCACAGCTTAGAAAACGTTCCAGAATGGGTTTTAAATAGAGGCATTCGAATACCTCTTTTGGTATTCGAATAACAAACTTCTGAACAGCCTTTTTAACGTGTTTTAAATAGAGGTATTCGAATACCTCATGTTGGTATTCGAATAACCCACATAAATTTGCTTTTCATGATGGTTTATAAATAGTGGTATTCGAATACTAATTTACGGTATTCGAATAAACACGTCTTTTACGAATTAAAATATGGAAACAAACGGCCATATTCTTGTAATAATTATGGTTTTAATTACACCCAATGGCTATTTTCTATTTGGCTCTATAAATAGAGACCGTGGGTCTCATCTGCAACGACCCCAGCTATTTGTTTAATTTGCGCTTGCTCTGAAAAATGTGATTTATATTTTTACACCTATTTTCTATGCTCTTTTTGCTAAAACTTTGAGATATCCTTTGAGAGCCTCTTAGCACTTCAAATTGTATTATTTGCTCTAAGTGAGAGTTTCTCTTCATCTATATTTCTGTTCTTCTACATTGAGGGTGAGGTATCCTTCAAGATTTGTAAAGGGGGTGAGGTATCCCTCTAAGGTTTGTATAAGGGTGAGGTATCCCTGTAGGCTGAGACTTTAGCACAAGGGTAGAGTTTCCCTGTGTGTGAAAAGTGCTTTTTTATGTAACGGTTGCAAGCACCTATTGAAGCTTGTACATATAGTGAAAAATCTCGAACTGCGTTTCGGAGACTGGACGTAGACCACAAGTGGTTGGTGGTTGAACCAGGATAAATATCATGCCTGCTCTTCTTCTCTTTATCTCTTTATTTTATGCAATCTTTATTTTACGTAATTTTATATTATTGCACACTTATTCATTTGCTGTTCTTAAAGCTTTTATTCTTTATCTCGCAATTCTTTCTCTTTTATTTAATAGCTTAAATATTTGTGTTTATTTCAAGAACTTTTGTGAAAAGTTTTTAATACCCAATTCACCCCCCTCTTAGGTAATGGTTGTCATGACTAACAGGTACCAGCACAAAGGCGTTCTACATCGTCATCCATATAATGCCTCAAAGGGTGCTATCCTTATGCTTGAGTGGAAACTATTATTTTAAGTGAATTTTATCAGGGGTAAGAATTCATCCCAACTCCCAATCTGTTCCAAAACACAGGCTCTTAGAAGATCTTCTAATAATTGAATTATTCTCTTTGATTGGCCATCTGTTTGTGAATGATATGCAGAACTTAAATGAAGTTTTGCCCCCATTGCTTCTTGTAGATTCTGCCAAAACCTTGATATAAATCTTGGATCTCGATCGGAAATAATACTAGAGGGTACACCATGAAGTCTAACAATTTCACCACTATAAACCTGGGTCAATCTCTCCATTGAATACCTTATGTTAAGGGCAAGAAATGTGCTGACTTCATAAGCCGATCAACGATCACCCATATGGAATCATAACCCTTTCGAGTGTTTAGCAGTCCAACAACAAAGTCCATTTCAATAACATCCTATTTCCATTCAGGAATAGTCAGAGGTTGTAACATTCCTGAAGGTTTTTGATGTTTAACTTTAACTTTCTGACAAACTAGACAAGATGCTACATACTTGGCCACGTCCCTCTTCATCCCTTGTCACCAATATAACTATTTCAAATCTTGATAAATCTTGGTCGCTCCTGGATGCATGGCCAATTTGCTTTTATGAGCTTCGTCAAAGATCAATATCCTAAGCTCTGGATCACTTGGTATACAAATTCTATCTCTGAACCTTAGAATTCCATCCGGTCCTTCCTCAAATTCTAACATAGCGTCTTGCTTCCCTAGCTCTTTCTCATCCTGCAAGTATTGATCATTCCCTTGTTTATCTCAAATTTCATCCATGAACCCATTTGAAATAGTAATCATGTTCAAGCAAAGTCTTCTCGGTGTCGATTCTACAGGCAATCGCATATCCCTGAATTGTTCCATTAATTCTCTTTCCTTGATCATCATAGCAGAGACACTAAGCATCTTCCTACTCAAAGCATTTACCATGATGTTAGCTTTTCCAAGATGATACTGAAGTTGGAAATCATAATCTTTCAAAAAGTCTAACCACCTCATTTGCCTCATATTCAACTCCTTTTGGTCAAACAAGTATTTTAGACTCTTATGATCGCTGAAGATGTTGAATGTTGCTCCATATAAAAAATGCCTCCAGATCTTCAATGCAAACACAACAGCAGCTAACTCCAAATCATGAGTAGGGTAGTTCTTCTTATGCGTTTTCAGTTGCCTCGAAGCATATGCCGCTACCTTTCTGTTCTGCATAAGCACACAACCAAAACCTTGATGCAAAGCATCACAATATACCTCAAAAGATTCATTGGGATTAGGTAAAATCAATACTGGAGAAGTAGTCAATCATCTTTTCAACTCTTGAAAACTCTCCTCACATGCATCAATCTATGCAAAAGTTTAATTCTTTCGTGTGAGCTGGGTAAGAGGTCTTGCTACCTTGAAAAATCCCTTGATGAATCTTTGGTAATAATCGGCTAGTCCCACAAAACTATGGATCTTTGTTACGGTCTTTGGTCTTTCCCATTGAGGAACTATTTCAACTTTCAACAGATCTAACTCAATTCCTTCGTTTGAAATTACATGACCCAAAAATTGAACTTTCTCCAACCAAAACTCACACTTTGACAGCTTAGCGTACAACTGCTTTTCCTCTAGAATCTGGAGAACCACACTGAGATGTTCAGCGTGTTCCTTCAGACTTCGAGAATATATCAGAATGTCATCAACAAAAATAACAACAAATCTATCTAGATAAGGATGAAAGATCCTATTCATGTAATCCATGAATATTGCAGGAGCGTTTGTCACTCCGAAAGGCATCACTAGATATTCATAATACCCATAACGTGTTTGAAATGCCGTCTTGGGAACATCCTCAACTTTTACGTGAATCTGGTGATAACCAGAACGTAAATCAATCTTAGAGAAAACAACGACTCCCTTCAGTTGATCCATCAAATCGTCTATCCTCGAAAATAGATACTTGTTCTTAATCGTGATCTTGTTCAACTGGCGATAATCCACACATAAGCGAGAAGTTCTATGCTTCTTCTTAACTAACAGCTCTGGAGCTCCCCATGATGATACACTAGGTCTCACAAACTGCTTTCCCAACAATTCCACCATTTGTTTCTTTAGTTCAACTAATTCTAAAGGCAACATCTGGTATAGTGCCACGGATATAGGATCAGATCCTGGTATAAGATCAATAGAAAATTCTATCTCTCGTTCTGGTGGTAGTTTGGGTACATCATTAAGAAAAATTTTGAGAAACTCATTGACTACAGGAATAGTATTCACATTGATCTCACCTTTGACATCCAAGGAAAACAGTAACATATATCCTTGAGCTCCTTCCCTCAAGGAAGCTTTAACTTGGTTGGCCATTAAAAATCCAGAAATCTCAGTCTCAAGGAACACTAAAGTTTTATTGGAACAATCCAACAGGATATGGTTAGAAGATAACCAATCCATCCTTAAAATCACATCTATTTATGAAAGAGGTAAACAAATTAAATTAATAGAAAAGTTTTGATCTCTAACAGTAATAGGACAGTTTAAGCAGACTTGAGTAGTAACAAAATGTTTAGCAGTGGGAGTAGCAATAATCATGTCAAATGGTAATGAAGGCACAGACAGCCCTAATTGATTCACACAGTCATAGGCAATAAAAGAATGGATCACCCCTGAGTCATACAGTACAGTTAAAGGGTTATCTCCTATGGCACAATCTCCATTGATTAGATCTTTGGATTGGGAGGCTTCTACTCCACTCATGGTATAGACTTTCCCTCATGCTTGAGGTCTTGAAGCACGTACATTACTAACAGAAGGGTTCGTCTTTGGTTGAGTACAGTCTTTGGAAATGTGTTCGGGCTTCTCGCACTTGAAAAAAATTATTCCTTTTATCGTACATTCCTTTGTTAAGTGGTCTCTTCCACACATCAAACATTTCGGTAAAGATGTCACAGTTTGACTAAATCTACCAACACTAGTACTTCCTCTATGTGTTTGTTGTTGCTGTTGATTCGCTAGTGGCTGTGACTATGATTTCCGCTGGAATCGGTTAGTATTATTATCATTCCCCCTTTGGAACAGAGATGGTCCAAAGTTACGGGGTCTCGTACTTGAGACTGATCCAACTCTTCGATTCGGCGGCACTTGTCCAATAAAGCTGGGAATTGCTTTATCCCCAAAGGTAGTACTACTCTCTTTAGATCGTGCCTTGAACCTTCTTTGAATTTCTGGCACTTCCATTCCTCATCGGGTTGGAGTTGAAAGTATCATGAGAATTTTGATAGGCTTTCAAACTTAGCAGCATATTCACTAACAGTCATTCCCCCTTACTTTAGTCCAAGGAACTCCATCTCATTTATATGCCTTGTACTTGCTGGAAAATACTTCTCCAGAAATTTGCTTTGGAAGACTTCCCACGTGATAAATCTTCCTTCAGCTTCCAACAACCGTTGAGTTCCTGCCCACCAGTCCTCACCATCTCCAACGAGCATGAAAGTAGCATAGGTTACCGTTCTTTCGTCCGTGCATCCCATTCCTCTAAAGATCTTCTCCAATTCCTTGATGCAAAAGTTCACTTTCCCTGGATCAAATTCGCCTTTAAACTATGGTGGATTATTGCAATGAAACTCTGATAGATTCTGAGCCTCAGCTGTCGCTTCCTGCTACTGAGCTGCCCTCTGATTTTGTTGTACTATTACATCAGCTATTTTCTACATTGCTGCTGCAGCCGCAACCATATTATCATTGTCACGTCTCGTGTCCACATGCACAACTCTACCATGACCCATTGCCTTTCTTCAACGTTAAACTAATCAAAATACAATGAAAACTAAATGTAATCATTTCAATCAATATTGTCTCCTTTTTGAAACCAAAACACAGAGAAACACACAACATAAATAAGACAGTCCTAACCACAAACCCGATAAACCTGGCTCTCATACCAACTAATATGACACCCTCCTTTAGGAATTACATTTCAAACCAACTATTTTAAATCTAAAACTAAGTCATAAATGATTTATTATTTTATTTTATAGGCTTTAAAATTTCTTTTCGAGGGTAACATAAACTTAACAGAATATAGAGAACACAAAACATGGAAAACTGAATAATACACCCTTCATATATATACAACATAAGTTACTGACAACATAAATACATAAGACTTACACCTGGAGGGAAGGGTTCTCCACTGGATCCTCCTCAGAATCCTCAACAGAAAAACCCTCTAGTAGGGGTATGTCCCGACAGATAGGAGTCCAAGCAGAAGATACCTCGAAATCCTCCCTAGGAGTGTAATGAAGATCACTACATAACTCCCTAACATGCATATAAAACTCTAGATAGACAGTAGCATCAAAATAAAAAGTAGTAACCCCATGGCGGGTCCTACTCACAGACAGGGTAACATCCCCATAATACTCAATACGCTCAGTGTCCAGATGGACGGGCCATGCGTCGGTGCCTCCAAGGAAATGCACCCTAACGAAACCCAAAAGATCCCGCCTCGCCACCATCACAGTCTTTATAGAACATAAACATAAAATAGAATAAACAGAACAATACCATAAAGAGGTGAGATCCCCTACATCACATACCAGTATGGCAGGAAAGAAATAGTAATAACCATAATACCATTTAGTAAAGAAATCAACAATTACAGTCATGATATGTAATTAATAGATAATTCAATGAATGTATATGACAATAACATGTCTAATGACTATGCATATGTACAATGAAACGACCCCTACTCCATGGAGGTAAAACCAACATCGGAGAGAATGAATAGGAGACATGTTCATATATCGTCTGCCTCAAATTAAGTGCTTCAACTTTCTCAGC
The DNA here is from genome assembly GCA_029884595.1 of Ormosia semicastrata. NCBI lineage: Eukaryota > Viridiplantae > Streptophyta > Magnoliopsida > Fabales > Fabaceae > Ormosia > Ormosia semicastrata. The sequence goes on along the minus strand of JAQQTO010000050.1, from coordinate 304,926 downwards.
GCACGCATCATGGCTTACATAGGACGTTCTACACTAGATCGTGAATAAGAATAGTGTCTCGTCGAGATCGTCGGTGCATTTGCATCAATAACCATGACACAGTAGGGCTACTATCTGGCCACTTGTGGGATTACCGAGTCCCGACGTCCCCAAGATCAGTTATTGACCTTCACTATGCAATTCACACTCGCACTAAGGTATAATTCAATCTCATAGGCATACAGCCTTAACAAACAAAGTGACCACGACTTTCATAATGCATGATCGAATGACTTAATAAATCAATAATTATTAACTACATGAATTCCACAAAAAAAAAAAATAAGCCACCACTAGGCTAAGCCGTCAACTGACGTCTCCGGGTCCAGTACGTCAGCCCAACAGTAATCTGCTATTTTTCTCAATTGCGAAATATTTTTACTATATTATCACAATTGCGTAACACTTCTTGTTATGTTTCTAATTCACATAACATTTTTTTCATTGTCTTTCAATCGCGTCAAAATTTTAAAACATTTTCTTAATTATGTAACTCTAAATCAACATTTTTAAATCGCATAAGATTTTATCAATACTTTTCGATCGCATAAAACATTTTATTGATGTTCTAAGCTTAATTTTTAAGATTTTCCTTGTTTAATATAAAATTTGAACCTTAATTCCAATATTTTCTTACCCAATCTTCTCTAAGTAATATTTTCTAACGTTTTTCACAAAATTTTACGTTATTTTGATTTAATCAAAACATTTCAAAAATCTTTTTCCATTACTTTTCCTAAGAACTCTCTTAAATAAAATAGTTTAAATTTTAAACCATCTTTCAAACTTATTTCCATTGTCATGGCCGAAAATCAATTCTTCTCAAATGATAAAATTTTGTTCATCTCCTTTTTCAACTTGCAAATCCTTCAATCATATTCTTATCACCTAATCATCTAGGTTCTCAATTAATAAAACATTTTTGCCTTGGATACTTTATCTTGGGCTAAATGGCTATGAGCCATATGTGGTCATTGGGACCAAAATTTTTGCCATTCACACATGATTCATAGCATGTAAAGCATTTCAATCAATCAATTCCTACCATAGCAATTTCATGCATACTATCAAAGACATATAATCACATATAGCCAAACAAGCATAAACCATTAAATTCACACAATCACGTGAATAAATTCTCACATGAATTTTTCACCAACAAAACACAAATTTCGTTTCTCACCACCAAGTTGGTTGATGAGGTTAATCTCCCTCTTACCTTAGGTGATGATCAAAAAGCTCCTTTGTTGCCTTCGTGAAGTAAACTTCTACCACCAAATAGATACTTAAAACAAATTAAACATACAATTATTAAAATCTAAGGCTTGAAATAAGATGACCATGGATCAAGTTTATGGTTTAGAACTTGAGAATAAAATTAGAAGTGAAGATCAAGAACTTCACCTAAAAACCTTCAAACTTAGGCTTGGAAAAAGTGATTGAAGATGGATTAATTTAAAGAAGTTCACAACATTAAAGTATCTCCAAATGATGTCTAGATTCAGGATATATGGTTGGTTTGAATTGAACAAGATTGGAGAGTTGCTTTGAGGTATTGGCCGAACTTTGCTAAAGAGGGAAAATGAAAGAGTTTGATATTTTTGTTTTTAAAATAAACAAGATAAACTCAAGTGAGATTAAGTAACCATTTTGTCTTCTAAGCTTGACCAAAAACTACCTTGGCCGTGCACCTAAGGGTGCAGAGTGACCAAACTTCTCCTCCAAGCCTATTCAAGCTTGCTTCCCATTGGTTCAACTTTGTGAGTCATAGCCACAAAACTTGAGTTCCTACAAACTTGCATTGGAAGCTTGTTTTCCATTGGCTCATCAATAAAGTGAGTCATGAGTGGTAATAAGTAGGTTTATGTCTAAGCTCATGACTAGTCATCTAATTAGATATTTATCGGTAAGTATTAATCAATGGATAATAGAATATACCTAGATTTCATCAGTCAGATAAAATCTCAGAAAAAGAAAAATTTCAAAATCTGTTTCCGGTTTCAGGTTTAGTAAGTTCTCCCGGCCTCGCGTTAACTGTCAATTTTTTTTATTTTTTCGGCCCTAAAAATATTTTATTTCTCCGGCATCGCTTCAAACACATAAAAGTCCAAAAATAATAATAAAATAATCAAAATAAATTAAATAATTATCAAAAATCACAAAAAATCATAAAAATGACAATTAACTAAAAAAAGAAATTTCGAGGTGTTTCAACTTTTCCCCTCTAAAAAAAATTTTGTTCTCGAAATTATCTTACCTTAGAATAATTGTGGACTTTGCTCTTTCATTCTGTCTTCTAGTTCCCAAGTTGTATCTCCAGTCACATCATTCCAGATTACCTTTACTAAGGCAATTTCTTTTCCTCTGAGTCATTTCACTCTTCTGTCCTCGATCTTAATAGGAAGTGTCTCATAGGTCAAGTTCTCTTTTAATTATACTATATCTGGTGCTATGACATGGGTTAGATCAGGAATATATTTTCGCAATTGCGATACATGGAAGACATTATGAAGTTTAGAAAGAAAAGGTGGTAAAGTTATCTGATATGCTACGAGACCTATTCGATGAAGAATTTGATATAGTCCGATAAATTTGGGAGTGAGCTTTCTGGATTTAATAACTCAACCGACCCCAGTCATGAGTGTGACTCTCAAAAACACATGTTCACCTTCCTCAAACTCAAGGGGTCTCCTTCTCTTGTCAACATAACTTTTCTGTCAAGTCTAAGTTGTTCGCATCTTTTTCTGGATCACCTTAACTTTTTTCGTTGTTTGTTGTACAAGTTCAGGTCCTAACGCAATATCTTCCCTATCTTGGTACCAGCACAAAGGCGTTTTACATCACTGTCCATATAATGCCTCATAGGGTGCCATCCCTATGCTTGAGTGAAAACTATTATTATAAGTAAATTCTATCAGGGGTAAGAATTCATCCCAACTCCCAGTCTGTTCTAAAACACAGGCTCTTAGAAGATCTTCCAACGATTGAATTGTTCTCTCTGATTGGCAATCTGTTTGTGGATGATAGGAAAAACTTAAATGAAGTTTTGTCCCCATTGCTTCTTGCAGACTTTGCCAAAACCTTGACATAAATCTTAGATCTCGATTAGAAATAATACTAGAGGGTACACCGTGAAGTCTAATAATTTCACCAATATACATCTGAGTCAATCTCTCTGTTGAATACCTTATGTTAATGGGCAAGAAGTGTGCTGGCTTCGTAAGCCGATCAACGATCACACATAAGGAATCATAACCTTTTCAAGTCTTTGGCAATCCAACAACAAAGTTCATTGCAATGCTGTAATACCCCTCGATTTAATAACCACGGCATAATCGTCATTATGTCATGGTCACTAAATTTCGGTGTGCTACAATTGTCAAATAACAAATTTTACAAAAATTCTAGATATTTCGCATATGAGGAAAAATAGGAGCCATGAATGAATAATTACATATACAAGCAGTTAAAAATATGAATTATAAGATATACTCAAATTACAACATTCAAGACTGGATAATCACCTTAAAACATATGTATACCCAAAATACACTTTATACAGGTAATGCAAAATAAAATATAAACTACCCATAACATATCCACAACTAAGGAGTTGGGCACTCCATCGAATCCCGAATGCGTAAGGCAACTCCGGGCTCACCGGTGTAGTGAGAAATATAGAATAAGGTCTTCAATCGCAGTCCTCTTCATGGTCAAGGTCAGATCCCTAATACACTGCATACGCTTGTTGGTCCAGTCGACTCACCAAGTCTTGGCACCACCAGTGAACCCAATTCGAACGAACCCAATAGAACCCCCTTCGCGACGACATCACCGGATGCAGTGGGTTAAACCAAGAAAGTCCAAAAGAATCCAACCTCGTTCCCATTTACAGTCTTTAACCAAGAATTGACATAGAACAAGAAAAGTACAAGAAAGAGGTAAGACATCCTACCATCATTACCAATTATAGCAACAAGAAACCAATCGGCGCAAAGTGCCCACATAGCATTTTTTACAGCAATAATGATAATAAAGATTAAGTAGCATTAATAATCAACCAAGTAGTTCCAGGCAGTTATATATATCAGTAATACAACAGTTCCAATTATGATAATAATAAATGCCAGATAATTCATAGACTCACTATGCACATGCATACAAAGTCAAAATCCTACTCCATGAAGTTAGACACAAAACAGTCGGAGAGAACAATCAAGAGGTATGTCTGTATTCTTGGCTGCCGAGGCCCTCAAGTGCTATAATTCTCAATTTATCAAGGTGCACATCATGAAATTTTACAAGACATTCTACATAGATCTTGATATAGGACAGTGTCCAATCAGGATCGTTGGTGCATTTGCATCGGTGTGTCTCACGGTCCAGCGGGGCTACCAACTGCCGGCTGTGAGACGCCCGCGCCCTGATGCCCCCAAGGTCAACCACAGGATCTACACTTGTCTATTCACACCCGTACATAGGTGTGATTCAACTCCTAGGCTAACGGCCTTAACAAAGTCCAGCAGACATTCACAATGCATACAGACTCTATGCATAAACATGTATGATCATTATTACATACAATTCCACAATATGCCACAATTTGCCAAAGCAAGAATCAACACAATCATTGGTCACTCACATGGACCCATAATATCATAATATTAGAATTAAATGAATTAATGCATTTTTAAGGTGTATTATAAATTCTTGCTTAGGTTTAGCTTTTCTTTCAAAGTTTGTCTTTAAAGGAATTCTCATAATTAATTAAATTCTCTTAGGTAATTTATTCATATACACTTAGAAGGTTATTCTAAGATCTCAAAGTCTCACACTCTCTTGTTCTTATCCTAATTAAAATTATCCTAAGTCTTATGAAAATTCCATTCTTGGTTCTTTAAAATTTATGAATCTCAAAGTATAATTTCATTTTTCGATTTGCTAATTCTTGCATCCTATTACCATTAATTTAATCACTAGGTGTTAGGTGATGAATTTTAAATTTTGGATTCGACGGAGAAAATGCCTCTAGTGTACAAATGTGAGGCTACCTTTCGACGAAAAATAATATGACAGAATCAATGTTGGTAGGAAAACATTATTTGACCGGAATGGCTAAAAGTCAAGTTCTTTCAGATGAAGATTATGTCAGGTAAAGATCAATCCTGTCGATTGATGCATAAAGCTGTCGAATATGCTAGAAGGTCAGTTCTGTCGAATGATGTATAAAGCTGTCGAATAGACTAGAAGATCATTAAAAATCCTAATTTGACAGATGGGTGTAGACGTTGGAGAGATCTTCCAAGTGTTGAAGTACTAAATGGTCAAAAATTCTAATTCGACGGATATTGACGTTGGGGAAGTTTCTCTCGTGTTAAACAGACGAAAGTGCTAAATGGTCAGAAGTTCTGATTCGACGGGTATTGACATTGCACTAAATGGTCAGAAGTTCAAATTCGACGGATATTGACATTGTATTAAATGGTCAGAAGTTCAAATTCGACAGATATTGACATTGTACTAAATGGTCAGAAGTTCAAATTATTACAATTTTTCACAAAGAATCCCCAAATTTTGGGCCTCAAAGTCGTGGCCACCCAAGAAATAATCCGACATCATTTTCTTCCATTTCATGCATTCCAATTCATTCAAATACTTCAATATACACAACCAAACAATCTAATAGCACAAACACATTATAAACAACATGCAAATGTACTAATCATGCAAACAAAGGATAACCTTAAATAGGGTTTTCTCACAATCAATCACAGACAAAGTTTCTAAATGCTAATAGAGGTTGAGGATGAGTGTCTTCCTCTTACCTTAGTGAAGAACAAGGAAAGCAAGCTCCTTTTTGCTTAGAAATTTTATGCTTCACCACCGCAGAACCTTGGGTGTTCAAATCCATAAAAATCAAGATCAAAGAGTGGAAATGGCATCCATAGTCACCAATGTGACCATGGGTCACGAAAATGGGGAGAAAAGGAGAAGAAAGTTGAGAGCTTTACCTTAAAGCTTGAAGCTTTGATGTTGGGCTGACAACCACAAAAATGGAGGAGCCAAGGTGAGTTCCACAAAGAAGAAAGCTTGAGGATGGTGAGGTGAAACAATGGTTTATGTTGGCAAGCAGGGGAAGCTTGAAAGTTCAATAATGGAGGTGGGTGGTTGGAAGAAGAGAGGAAGAGAGGGAGAAGAAGAAAGCAGCGTATGAGGTAGAGAAAATGGGGGAATGAAAATGTGTTTCCCCCCTAGCCAACCGTGCAGCACATGGGAGGAGAGAGAAAAAGTGGGTGGGGAGGAAGCTTCCTAGAAGCTTCCTTGAAGCTTCCTAGAAGCTTCCTTGAAGCTTCCTTGAGAAGCTTTGCACAATTCTCAATAAAGTGCATAGTAAGCTTGTCTCATTAATTTAATACATCTGACAGATGATTAATTACACTGTTAGAATTATTTTCCCAGTGAATGAAAATTACAGTTGATGAAAATAATATTTTATTTGTCATCAGATAATTTTATGATACAGCGATTTTATTTATCAGATAAAACCTTGGAAAATGTAAACCTCGTAAACTGTTCCCAGCCTCAGGTTTAGTAAGATCCCCCATCGACACATTGACAATTCAAGGTTTACCAGCCTCAGGGAAAACATTTCGTTATCCTAGCTCCGCTCAGCGCGCACGCAAAATGAGAAATATAATATTCGATGTTTTCAGAAAAATCCACAAAAATTGCTAAAAATCATATATATTATAGAATAATTATTTATAATAAAATAAATAATTTTTGGGGTGTTACAACTCTCCCCTTCTAAAAAGGAATTTCGTCCTCGAAATTCATCATATCTTAGAGCAAACGCGATTGTGTTTCTTTCATTTTGTCTCCTAGTTCTCGTGTTGTATCTTCAGCTGCATCAATCCAAATAACTGGCAATAAGGTTGCTTCCTTCCACTGAGTATCTTATATTAACGGGAAAAAATATGTTGACGTCATAGACTAATCAATAAAAGATTCTACGCCCTTTGAGTCTTCAGCCATCCAATAGCCAACTCTCCAAACAACTATCCATCGTTGAGTGGCTCTATCGAACTTATTCTCCTTACTTACTGTAGTAGACAACTAAGCTTATTTTCTTCTTAAGGCATCCACTACGACATTCGCCTCTTCTGGGATTATACTAAAACAAAAAAATTAAAATCTTTCGGAACTTCTAATCATCGTCTCTACCTCATATTCAACTCATTCCAATAGACCAAAATACCTTTGGCTCTTAAGATTACCATAGGCATTGAGAATTTCTCCTTGTAGAAAATGTTTCTAGATCTTCAATGCAACTACAAAGCTAACTCTGAGTTGGTGTAAGGTAATCCTTCTCATGTATTCTCGATTGTCTCTAAGCGTACGTTACCATTCCTTCTATTCTGATCAAGCACACGTTCTAAACTTCCAATGCGAAGCATCACTAGGCATCCCAAAAGGTTCGTTGGGATTGGGCAGAATCATCATCGGCAAGGTAGTCGAGTGTCTCTTCAATCCTTGAAAATCTTTCCTTATATGCACCAATCCTACAAACTTGACTCTCTTGCATGAGTTTGATGAGAAATCTTGCCACTTTGGAGAATTCTGTGACGAGTCTCCCATATTAATCAGCTAATCCTATAAAGTTACGAATCTTTGTTACATTTATCGGTCTTTCCCATTAAAGAAATGCTGCGAGTTCTGATGGGTTTACAGCAATTCCTTCCCTTGAGATCGCGTAACCCAAAGGTTGAACTGCCTCCAACTAGAATTCATACTTAGACATCTTTATGCATAACTTCTTCTTCTTCTTCTTTAGGATTTTAAGAATCACTCCGAGAGATTCGGTATATTCCTCCAAACGTCAAGAATAGATCAGAATGTCGCCAACAAGGACAACGATAAATCTTTGAGCAAACTCGATGATAGTCCAGAATACAAGTTGATCTTGGAGAAAATGGTGGCATTTTTCAATTGATTCATCAAACCATCTTTTCCTTTATTCAAACAAGATGTCTTATAGGGAAAGTTCTCACCTAATTGTGCTACACTTGACGCATTGCTATGGTTCAGATTCGGGAATACATCTACTCAATCGAAGTATACTAGAAACGTTATAAAGGTTAGAAAGAAAAGTAGGGGAGTCATTTGATTTACCACTGGACCCGTCCAGCGAAGAATATGATATGATACAATAAAACTTAGGAGTGAGTTTTATTGATTCACATCTAGGAAATTTCTGTCTTAAGAAACACTAAGTTTTCGTTGAAACCGAATGACAAGACCCGTTTAGAAAATGATTAATCTCCTTCCTGAGATCAACCCTATTCATAAAGTAGATAATTGAATTAGTAAAAGGGTTCCAATTTCTAACAACAATAGGATAGTTTAAACAAGCTTGTGTAACGAGAGCAGGCTTGTAAATTAGAACAATAATATTCTAGTCGAAATGAAGTAAACACACAGATAATTCCATTTTCTAAAAATGAGCTCTTGAAATCTCATTGGGAACAGTTTTACAGGATATGGTTAGAAGATAACCAATCCCCTTTTTCAACATCACATCTAATTTGTAAAAGAAGTACACAAATCAGATCAACAGAAGGATTCAGTCTTAACAGATCATAGAACAATTTAAACAACTTGGCTACTATCAACAAGTTCTTAGCAGCCAAAATAGAAATAACTTAGTCAAAAGATGTCAGAGGTACATACATCCCTAACATACTCATACAGTCATGCGTCATAAAGTAATGGGCTATCCCCAGAATTATACAATGAAGTCACAGGGTCATCCACTGTAGCACAGTCCCTTTCTTTATTTTGGTCTTCAGTCTGGGTTGAGGAATTAACTTTCCCTTCTTCATGAGATTTCAAAGTACGTACATCTCCGACGTAAGGCTTCATCCTTTGCGAAGTATAGTTCCTCGCCACATGTCCTAGCCCTCTGCATTTGGAACAAATTATCCCTTTGATTGCACATAGAGGCTTCGTCCTATGTAAAGCACAATCCCTTGACACATGTCCTTTGTAACACCCTTGTGGGGATTGTCACATTTATGAATGCAATGAAATAAAATAAAATAAAACTCTTACCCAAGTTATAAAACATTTGATACTTACATAAAATTTGCGGAATATTTTTTTTTTATAATTATAACATTAAATAAAATAACACGAAACACAAGGTATAACAAACATAAACTCACCATAATATACATATGATTCTCTTTTAGTACAAACATAATTTACAACTACATGTATTTAATAAAACAGTAAAGAGTTGACACAAAGCTAAAACATAGTACTGCCCAAGTGCACCTCGGTAGATATCAAACTCTCCGATAAATCATCGTCCATCACCTCTAGAATAACCATTGAAAAGTTCACATCTATGAGATCTCACAGCACTTCGGACACGAGTTCGAGCTGTCGACTCGCTACAAAGCTCACTAGGCGCATGGAAAACTCCCTGCCAATAACGCCTAATGGTCAAAGGTAACTCTAAATGTAAATAAAGCATAGTAGTGAATATGACCTCTCCGTCATATTCTCTACATAGGGACACAGTCAATCGTCCCACATAAGCTACTGTCCCTCGGTCCGCATGCATACGCCACGCCTCGGAACCCCGTGAAACTCCGGTCCTCATGAACTCCGAAGAATCCCGGCAAAGTGCCATGATCTCAAGATCGCCTTGACGATCGGTGTGATCTACCGCTTCCTCTTCCTCGTATAAATCGCCCTACCGTTGTTGCTCGTCAGTCTTGTACCTCCGAGGCCGATCCTCCTCTACCTCAAACTCTTTACTAAGTAATATAGTAATATCGAGAAAACATATAGAGAGGTGAGACAATCTACATCACTACCCGCATGGCAATAAAGAAAACGACAGTACAAAATAGTTATCACAACAGTACATACAAAAACATCATGCATAATATATATCAAGCAATATATAACAATAATACATATATAATATATATTAAGCAATAAATCATATAATTTATCACAGATTATGATAAACAGTAAAATGCAGTTAATGCATGAACATTTAAAAATACAGATGATGAATGATACATACCCTGACTCGTTCCTACTCCATGGAGCTAAACACGGATATCTGAGAGAATGATCCGAAAAGAAACTAAAAATACTTTATGTTGGTGTATGCCCTAGAGGCTAATACATTTTCTGTATTTACATATATTCTATTATGCTATTTTATATATGAGGCATTCCATTTTTTGTGTTTTTTTTATAAACATAATAAAGTCCTTAGAATAGTAAGTTTGATGCCATAGGACATCAAGTGGATGACTTGATCGTGAGATCCTTTTGGTTACAACACTATTCTTAAATGTCCCTAGTCAAGTATTATTGTTAATTAGGACAACAATAATGCATTGAGACTAGTATGTGCGTAGACTGATGACCACATCTCACGGGTCATGGATATGAGATATCAAGTCTACACATGGATACATATTAGAGTAATGATGTATTGGACAGACTCGCCATGAGAACGTTACATGGATCGTTACGTGAATGTCATAAGCGATTCTCATAGTGATAATGGTGTATGTGGTTCTTTGACCTGAAATCACTACGATTCCTACATGAGGAGTTGTGTGTTTTAATGCCATCAAACGTCATCTGTAACAAGGTGATTATAAAGTTGGTTATTGGATATACCGCAAATCATGCAGAGGGATGTGAGTGACCTAGATGGAATTTGTCACTCCTACATAACAGAGCGATATCTTCGGGCCCCCCGATTGAGTGAGACTCGCGAAATGCATGGCCATGCTCAAATGAGTCAATATGAGATATTGATCTCATTTATTGTTACAAAGTCTACTCGAGTATCGTGAAACGAATGATTGGACTATACAAGGGTGACGCATTCCATGCCTTGTGTTCAATCTAGATATCTTGACAAAGGGACTAAACTACACGGAAACATTGATCACGGATAGGTTATGTCAAATCACCGACATTCTCATTACTTGGGTAGCAAAGATGTGTTGCTAGATACCGCTCATCGCTTGTAATATTAAAATGAGATTTTAATATTACTACCAACGTCATAAGAACCTCGCAGGTCGCACACTTAGAAACAGACTAAATTGGAGCAATAAGGATCCAAGTTGGACTCGGATTCAATTGTGGGCCTAACTCATGACATGGGTTTTAGGGTTGCACAGCTTACCTTACTGCTGCTCACACTCACTTAAGGCACCACTATTATAAATAGTAATCGTTAAGGGGCTGCTATAGATGTTACATCACAACCCTAGCCGCACCTAAGAAAGTGAGTGAGAAACAGTGAAAGGTTCTTCTCTTCTATTCGCAGCTAGCACCGCGAAACAGAGGCGTGACTCCTTTTACAAGTCTGTTCGTGTGGATACCGCAGAAACATCGTCGCTATTACGGTGTTGGTGATTCACCTCGCTTGTGTTTTTCACGCTTCAAGAGGTAAATTTTAAAAAAACTCGGATTATGGACTTTTCGCATGGATCCTGTGTGGGAATCCTATTATTCCGCTGCGAGATTTTTTGATCCGCAATTCCCAACAAATACAGTTATTGATAGTACAAAAATGGTTAAGGGCTCTAGAAGAGTTAATGTGTGTTATTCGAAGTAACAAAAGTTATTATTATCTATAAAGTCATAAAGAAACCTTTTGGGTTTTTAAGATATTTGTCAAAATGAATATTATACTGAGATTGTGTACAAACGATATTGACCACCGTATTACAATGATTGTTTCGAGTAAGAAAACTATATTATAAAGGTTATCCATCTTTATTCCGGTCTATATTTTATTGAGTGCAATTGAAGCATATACTATTGTAAATCAAAAGTTTACTATGTTATTATAAATCAGAAGTTTATTAGTTCAAATCATTTTTATTATTATTTGGCATGACTGGTTAGGACGTCATGGATCAATAATGGATGCCAAAATTATTGAGTATTCATATGGATATCCAATAAAGAACTAGAAGATTCTTCAATTAAATGAGTTTTAATGTGTTGTGTATTCTCAATGTAATTTGATTATAAAGTCATCACCAACTAAAATTGGAGTTGAATCTATGGGATTTTTGGAAAAAAATGATATTTGTGGCTAATTAATTCGCTATGTGAAATGGACCCTATATGATTTTAATAGATTCATTTATAAGATGGTCATATGCATATTGTAACATCCTAGAACCAGTAACCTAGTATATATGACATATACCTGGATAAGCAGTATTAGCCATGCTACTTCTAACTTAAACATCAAACTAACTCATAACATTTAAACAAATAATTATGGAGAGCCAAGACAAATTAAAAGTTATATATACATCTTTGCCTCAAAAAGGCACATTGTAACACATAAACTTTTCATGCAAAATCAAAGCAGTGTAAATAAATACAAGCTATATCTACTAAGCATAAAAATTACTCTAGTCTTCATACTTCTTCTTCTATCCTTTGGAAGAGCTTTCACCTAGATTTACATGGCAATACACGGGGTGAGAACTCACAATTCTCAGTATAAGTATTCCAAAACCAGAGTTTATTCATTCACAATAAGTAAACCAACTATTACATAAGATTATACTTGCAATAGATAAATGAGCTACTACTCAACACTATCATAAAATATACACAAACTCTATGTAACATTTACAAGGCAAGCTATAATCTCAACTCAAATTTATAACAATCAATGATATTGAACAACCGCCCATACAATTGTAAAATATCATCATGCAAGACAACCGTCTATACAGTTGCCAACAGATGCAATGTTAATGCAAATTTTTAGTTTTAGAAAGTACATGATACTTACTTAATTCCTATGAACTCGGTTTCCTTATATATACTAGGTAGAATTGGAAAAAGAGCCCTGATACTACCTGGTAATAAGTGGATTCATTCCCCTTACCACTGTAAGAGTACTATTACTATAACACTTCGAAAAATATTTGTTTCATCATGAATAATCATTTTACAATATTTATGATTTTTGGAAATTTTTCTGAATATTTTCAGAAACGTTGAATATTTTAATATATTCCTCATTTTATGTGCACATTGAGCAGAGTCAGTGTAACACCCCAGAAATTATTTATTTCGTGATGAATAGTCATTTTCTAATATTTGTGATTTTTCAAAAAAAATTGAATTTTTCTGGAAACATAGAATATTTTAATATATTCTTCGTTTTACGTGCGTACTGAACGGAACCGAGAAAGCTAAATGTTTTTCCTGAGGCTGGTAAATTTTGAACTGTGGAAACATCGATGGGGGATCTTACAAAACTCGAGGCTGGGCACACTTTACAAGATTTATGTTTTTTGAGATTTTATCTGATAAATAAAATCACTATACCGTAAAATTTTTCGATGAACAATAAATACTATTTTCATTAATTGTAACTTTTGTTCACTGGATTATAGCCCTAGCAGAGTGTTAATCATCTTTTCTAGAATGTTCACTTTGTGTAACCACATCACTTTTCACTTTCTTGAGAAGCGTGTGTAGCTTCTCAAGGAAGCCTCAAGGAAACTTCCTCCCAAGCTTCTCAAGGAAGCTACACATTCTCTCTCTCCTCCCCTCACCGCACGGCTACATGCCTTTCTTGGAGCCAAAAATTATGCTTTCACTTAATTAAGTTACCTATTCTGATTTCAAAAATCAAAAGTCATCATCTTTTCTACTATCAACTTCTCTCTCTACCCTTTTTCTTCTCTCAAGTTCTCCTTCTTCTCTCTAACACCACACCACACGGCCAACCATCTCCATGCCCTCCACCATCACAAAATTTCAAGTAACTACATTTTCTTAATCTCTACTACATTCTAAACACCTTTCTAGTTGAAGATTTATTGAAAAGCTTCCATCTTCATCATCTTCTTCAAGCTTCAAGTTTGAAGCTTTAGGGTAAGATTCATGATCTCTCATCTTTCCTTCTTCATTTTTGTTTTCATGGCCATCACCATGACCATGGATCCATTCTTTTTCAAGCCTTAATGTTGATTTGATGAAGTTGTAATTTCTAGGGTTTTTGGTGAGCTTGGCCGAATTTCACTAGGAGCTTCAAGGGAGTTCTTGGCTTGTTTTCTCTCTTGGTAAGAGGAAGATTATCCACTTCAACCTCTAGTGGTAGTAGGAGACTTGTATTATGTGTTGGTTGTGAGAAACCCTTCTTAGGGTTACTCTTTGTGATGTGTAATTTTAATGACTAAGTATTGATTTTATCATGTATGATTTATTTGATTAAATGTATATATATATTGATGATCTTGAATTGGTTTTGATTGATTGAAAACATGAATTGGGGGCAAGAATTCCTTGCTTTTCCCATTGAGGCTCACGGCCATAACCCCTTCATAGGGTGTATATGGGTTAAAATTTTGTAACAAGTGAAGAGATGAGTAATCAAGTGAATAGCAATTAATGAATCAAAGAAAAATTTGGATTCTCACCCTTTAGAGAGCCTCATGGCCTCTAGGCCCATTTTGGGTCCAATTGTGTAATTTTTGGGCAACCTTGGATATTTAGTAATTAAGAGTTAAGCAATTAACATGGTGATTGGAAAGAAAAATTAAATTGATAACCTAGAGTGATTTTTGGAATTTAAGGGAAGAATAAGAGTGTGTGAGACTTGGAAAACCTTAGAATAATTCTCTAAGTGAGCTTGAATAAACATAAAGTAAGGAACTTAACAATCAAGAGAATTCCTCGAGAGAATAATTTCATAAGAAATATTAATTTGAAGTGGAACTTAAATAATTGGATAATTAGGAAATAATTAGGGATTCATAAAATGGAAAGAACCAAGAATGAAGTTTTATCCGAAAACTTAGAATAATTTCAATTAAAGTAAGATCATGAGTGTAAGTAAGAATGTTGAATAACTCAATTTAAATCATCCTAAGAGAATTATGTTGAAAATTTAGTGATGGACTTATTTAATTAAAGTAATAATGATTAAATGAATAATGTGAGAGAATTTCTCTAAAAGAGAAACTTATTAAGAAGAATGTAGAAATTTAGGCATAATTCCATAATGCACCTTAAAAGTGTAATGTATTATTAAAGGGCTTAATAATATTTATTGTGGGTCCATGAGTAAGACCAAGAATGTGTTGATGCTTATCTTAGCCGAATTGTGGCATGATATGAAAAGTATATTATTGTTGAACATACATGGTATATGCATTGAGTCATCATGCATTGTGAAAGTCTGGTAGACTATTGTTAAGGCCATGTTGCCTAAGAGATTGAACACACCTTAGTGCGGGTGCGAGTAGACTAGCGTAGGTCATTATGTTGACCTTAGGGGCATCAGGGTGCGGGTGTCCCACAATGGTCAATTGGTAGCTCTTCTAGACCGTGGGATAGACCGATGCAAATGCACTGACGATCCGGACCGAGACACTATCTTATGTCGCAATCTAGTGTAGAATGTCTTGTACAATGCCTTGATGTGCACGTGGATAATTTGATGAATTATAGCACTTTGGCCGTGGCAGCCGAGTTACAGACATGTCTGCTGATCTTTCTCTCTGATGTTTATGTCTAGCTCCATGGAGTAGGATGTTGATATCATGTGTACATGCATAGTGGGTCCACATGTTATTTTGGCATTTATTTATTTATATGATGATTTGGAACTATTGCTTTGTTGATATCATGACTGCCTGGAACTGCTTAATTGTTTACTGTTGTTAATTAATGCTGATTCTTTTTACTTTTGAAATGTTATGTGGGCGCTTCGCGCCATTCTGTTTCTTTATTGTCATAATTGGTAATGATGGTAGGATGTCTTACTTCTTTTCTATATTTCTACTATTTCTGTCTGTATTTATGTGTCTTCGAAGACGTCAATGAAGAGGGTAAAGTTCACAAGTTCCTAGTTTTTGGCCTGACTTTGACTAGTACTGCTTTTGATCATGACAGCACGTCCACAAAGATTTTTGGATTATGTGCGGTTGGCTTTCCTCAGAGGTCCAGACTGCTAGCACATTAACTTTAGCTTGGATCGCTGTGTCTACTTGGGAGACGTGACGGTGTCGTTAGCTTGGGGGCACTATGATCCGCCCATCTTTACCTGTAGTGTTAGGTTGCATTTAGAATTTTACATGCCCATTAAGGACATGTGGGGTGATCGTTACTACACCCTACAAGAGGATTCATTCCTCTCCATTGCCCGAGCCCCGGCCCGCAACTCGGTGGCTCCAATGAGGGTCTCTTCTGACGAGGAAGACCCTGAGGAGGATCCTGACATGGTTCCCTCTCTTTCTCAGTAGGGGTTGATACTGTCGATAGTCACTGATGGCTATCTGTCTTTTGGGACCTAATGATTTACCTTTTGGTGGCTTGTGCATTTATGATCATATGGGGGCATACATAGTTTTGCTTTTTGTACATTAGGTGTTGTAACTAAACAAGTTTGATATAATTATATATATGTATATGCATGTTGTTCAAATGTGTGTTTTACTTTTATCTTACTTGTTATTGCAATTATGTCCCGTCACTATATTTTATTAATTATAAAAAAAATTTGCTAATTTAATCACACGATTATAACCAAGTAAGTTTATATTATATAATGAACCGGGTCTTAATTTATACTTTTGTTTTCTGCATAGTAAATAATGATGTGACGTTCCCTCCTAAAAAGGGGCATTACAATTACCACACCCATACTGGTAACCTTGACCTTAATAGCATTGCGCGCTACAAGAGGTTACAATACATAGGAAATAGCAAATAACAAGTTTGAAAACCAAATATGCAAAGTGATTAATAACACACTTATACTTATCACAATGTTCACCTAACCAATGGAAAAAAGAAACCTAGCAAACTTGACAACTAAGCTCAACTTAACTCATAAGGAGCAAAGTCCTGTTTCTAGTACTTTCCACACGTTAACCTTGTCACACAAGGAAGTAATTGTCATTCATGAACCATTAGCTCTACTTTATGCCCAAAGGAGCTACCTATAGATGATAACAAATACAACTAGCCAAGTAAATTTAGCATACTTCTCATAGAACCTTACATCATCACTTTGCAAGTGATTTTAAAGACAACATCATATTGCCCAAGGTCCTAGACACTAACCTATGGCATTCCACAACCCTTAGATGCCCAAGGTTCTACCATCTCCTATCACAAGGTTCACCCTAACCAAGTGAAAGGGCTATAACTAGAAAATATGCACTCTTTGCTCAACTCTATCATATAAAGGAACTAACTCATGCCTCTAGCAAACACAAAACTTAACCTTGATAAAACAAGGAAGCATACACTAATTATGCATCTTAAGCTCAACTTTAACTCTAAAGGAGCAACCTTTGCATATAAATAGGCATATCATGCCAAACAAACCCAAACTAGTTGTTTTTAGTACACCTTGTCATTACTTCTCAATTGATACCAAAAGCAACCTCATGTTGATTAAGGTCCTAAAAACTCACCTATGACATTCTATAACTCAAAGGAAGCCTAAGGTTTTCTTAACTCCTCAAATATGTTAGCTGGTTAATCTCTTTAACAAAATACCCCTATTAGTGCCTTAACACAGCTTAAAAAACATATAAAAGATATCCCAGTTAGTAGGGAAC
The DNA here is from genome assembly GCA_029884595.1 of Ormosia semicastrata. NCBI lineage: Eukaryota > Viridiplantae > Streptophyta > Magnoliopsida > Fabales > Fabaceae > Ormosia > Ormosia semicastrata. The sequence goes on along the minus strand of JAQQTO010000050.1, from coordinate 287,230 downwards.
TCCTTTTGAACAAGATAAAAATCTTACGAAATTCTGGACTAGGCACTCAGGCGCTAGCTGTAATACCCTTAATGACATGTTAGACTTGTGTATGTGTTCAAAAGGTAGCATATGACTTGCTTAACAAGTCTGTTTATTTTTGTGACAAACTTAGTTAGTTTAGGTACTTTGTTACAACTCAGAGTGTGAAAATTAGCTTAAAATGACTCAGATAATAACACTAATTGCTTAGATGATGGAAATAAATATGAATAATTTATTTCTAGGTCACAAATATATGAAACAATATACAATTAAAGTTTCAAGGTAAACTGAGTTAGTTTGACATTTTTAGGAATACTGGTTGTGCATTTAAAGCCAGATTGACAAACAGCAGTTATGGAAATATCAGATAATGGTGAAACAACCTTTTATATGAATCCTAGTATTTATTTTAAAGTTGTTGGAAGTTGAAAATTAGAAATTTTGATTTAGCTAAATCTGAGTTTTTTTAGTTGATCAAGATTTATCAGTTATGGCCTAAGGCCTTAAGAGTCTTTTGTTTCCCTCTTTATAAGCCTTTGTTCACAACTATTTTTGTTTCACAATCTAAAATAGAAACTGTGAGAGAAGTAAGGAAGGAATAGGAAGCAAAGACGAAGGAAGAGGAGGAGAACAAGAGGAAAGCTAGGGGCAAAGCCAATGTTTGAGGAATCAACCAAGCTTGAAGCTTCATCCAGTTACCAAGGTAGGGGTTTTATGCTCATCTTCACTTCTTTTCACTCTTTTCACCATAGATACACCTTTGGTGCTTAAGGGGTCAAAATGAGTTCTAGAAGTGTTTGATGTGTTTTACTTGTATAATGGTGTTTCTTTAGTCATTTATGACTTGTTCAAAGCATAAGTTGAAGATAGAAACTCAGAACATTTCATTTAGACCATGGATCCACCAAAAGATGAGTTTTAGGTCAAGTATGGGGGTTTTTATTCATAATCCAAATTAAGAGATTTAAATTGGTGATTGATGATTCCTATGTGTTTAAGAACTGATTGGGGTCTTAGAATCACTTAGAAACTGATTGGGAATGATCGAAATCCATGAAAAGAACCAATGAAACAGTACCATGGTTCTGCAGAATTCTACAGAATCTAGTTTCTACTAGGCACGCCACGGCGTGAGGAGGCCATGCTATAACGTGAGGTTGGTTTTTGCTGCATGCACCGTGGTGTGAGATGAGTGGCACCAAGGCGTGAGAGTGATGCTACATCTAGTTCTGAAACCCGAGAGTAAGGCGTCATAGTGTGCCCAAGTTGTTCCATAGCATGAGGCCCTAGAACTCCAAAAATGTCATTTTTTATGTTTTCAAGTTCTTGGCTAGTTGGAATCATATATATATATATATATATGTTTCCTAATGTATGTTATGGTGTGTGTTATGGCACAAATAGGGATATTCTCAAGAGGGAAATTATCACCTAGCATAAAAGAAAAAGTTTAAACCTTTTAGCATTCAAGAGTTATGGTTTACTTTAGGTAAGTATCTAGCACCTTAGGCCACTTTTGTGGTGATGTATGTCACTTAAGAGCTATGAGTGATGAGGCAGTGTTAGATATATGTATGATGGGAATGGTTGATAGTATTGATCTTTGTGAGTATCCTTTGATGTTGTACACCATCATTACGGCCAAGGGAGGTAAGTAAGGAGTCCAAAAGGTTCTTTTGAATTTTGAATAGGGATTCAGCCCAAACTTCTCGATAATGCCAGGGTATGTGTAATGTGAGGATGAGTTTTCCCTCTATTTACCACAAGATAATACACTAAACCAGTATTCCTAAGCTTAACATCTTGGTTCCAAGTTAGACTAAGCATGTATGTATGAAATGTATGTTAACTTGGTTTATCTGGATGCTAAAGTTAGACCTTGTAGATGCTTTAAACATATCTTATTTAGCTTGTATTAAAATTATATTTATTATGCTATGAATGTTGGTTTTGGTTTACTCATACTGAGAAATGATGTTTCTCACCCTGTTGTGTTACTATGTAATTCCAGGTGAAAGTTCTTCTAAGAATAAGAAGAAAAAGGAAGCTAAAGACTAGATTAGGTTTATACTTTATATTATAATTGTTGTTTTTATTAGTACTTCTTTTGTAATGTAAATAATTATGTAATACTTCAAGCCTTTGCTAAGGCTAACGTTGTATATGTATATGCATTTTGCTATGATGTTTATGTTTTTCTGCATTTCATATGGCTCTCTATAATATTTCCAATGAACATTATAGATATATGTATCAGATTAATACGTATGTAGTGATGTTGTAATACTAAGTATCTTTTTGTGTATTATACATATTGGGATATTAGTATTAGGATGTTATACTAGCTATTGGGTGCTCAGGCGCTGGCTCAGCACTCAGGTGTAACATCCCGATTTTTTCGTTTTCCTTGAAATAAATATGTTTTATAATATTTATGAGTTTTGTGAATTTTTAGAAATTTTTAATTATGTTGAATATTTTAATATTATTTTAATTATTTTAATATTATTTTTGAAATATATGTCCAAATTTAGTTTTTTCTAAAAATATATGAGTTTTATAATTTTTATGATTTTTGAGAATTTTTGTGAAATTTTCTGAGTTTCTGATTATTTTAATTATTTTAAGTTGTATGTGTGTTTGAGGCAAGCCCGGAAAAATAAAAAATTTTCCTGGACCAGAAAGTTCCGGACTGTCAAGGCAGGATCAGGAGATCTTACTAAACCCGAACCCGGGAACAGTTGACAGGGATTTTCTATATCTGAGTTTTCTATTATCCATTGAGTAATAATAGCAGTAGCTATTGTCCATTTTGGGTAATATCTGTCAGAAAATATCTTGAGCAAGCTTAGAGGGGAAGCCTTTGGATCTCTACCCTTGATCTAACCAATAGTGGTGATGAGTGCAACTTAGTGGCTTGGACTTTCCATGGACCAATAGAAATTTAGTCTTCCTTGATGAACCAATAAGAAACAAGTTTAGGTGTAGTCAAAGAAAGTGGCCACCAATAGGAGGCTAGTCAACAAAGATGGCTTCTCCTTATTGTATCCCACAGCTAAGCATGATTTTGTGAGGCAAAATATTACAATTCAATTTCTATCATCTTTTATTAATTGAACAAAGTAAGACAAGTCAATATTGGTGGCTTCTCTTCATGTATTCCACGGCCATGCAATTGAACATAGGCTATTTTCTTTCATTTCTATTACTTTGTGAGACAACAAACTATCTCACCTTTTCTCCAAAACACCACACGGTCACATGGCCATACTACCAAGTTCTTGAACCATCCTTATGACCACATGATGACTCCTAAATGACCTATGCCATGTGAATGCATGTGATGTTTTATTACAATGATTAAATCTTGATATTTTCCTACACACTAAAGCCCACGACCATGCACTACACATTTGGCTATTTCATTTTCATTTCCTATTAACTTTGACACTTAAACAATTTTCTCTCTTCTCTCTCATCCAAAGAAAACCAAAAACTCCATCCTTGCTCTTCTTTGAAAACTCACGGCCTCCACTCACCAAACCAACCTCCTCACTTCTATTATTTCATCTAACCTTACTTTCTAAACCCAAACATTATTCTAAACACTTTTCCTTTAGTAAGTTTTGTCAAAATCTCTCTTTAAGTGCTTCAAAAATCAAGCTTTGATTTCCTACATCAAAGATAATTTCTTGAATTTTTTATTCTAAGTTGGATTTCTAATTTTCTAGACTATGATTGATCCATGGTTTGTTGTTTTCAAGCATTGTTTATGACTTTTAGATTTGTTTAAGATTGCTTAGGATTTTTCTTGGTGCCACATGAATTCAAGAGGAAGGAGAGGCTTGAAGTTTGCTGTCTTCCTTAAGGTAAGAGAGAGATTAATCTCATTGGCCACATGTGGTGGTGAGGAAATGGATTATTTGTAGTGAAAAATCCATAAGAATTTATTCACTTGATTCTCTATGCTTTCTTTGTTTGTGTTTGATAAGTCTTTGGTTTTGAAAATATGCTTGCATGTGTATTTAATATGCTTATAGTTTTGATAGTATACTTGTCTATATGAATTTGAAAGCATGATGATACTTGTGTAATTTAGTATGTGAATCACATGAAGGAAATGTGTATGAAGGTTCCAAAGAACCTATGAGGCATTCGACCTCCACACCACAAAAGGGGATCAAGGATCCTAAATTGTTTTCCTAATCAAGGATTAATTGACTTTGTGACAAATAATTAAATCAAGAATTTTTATAAAGAATAAATGATAAAAAGAAAATAAAGAATGAATTATGAAATATATACATATGAATTTTGGCCAAGATGCCAAAATCAATAAATTAGATCCAAACTTATTTTGTTAAGTGTAGATTTAGGTGTTTTATATGGTAAGAAATTGATTTACTAGACTTTGAACTTAAAATTAAAGTAATATACTTTTTAGAATTAAATTGGCATAATTAAGTTATACAGTAAAATAAATATTGATACTTAAAATTTACTGACGTATAACTCACCTTATAGGTTTTGAAGCGCATTAGAAAATTTTGAGCTGTAATGTTCCAAGTAAATTAAAGAAATACAATTTTTCAGGAAACAGTAGAAATACTAATTTTTAGAAGGACTATATTGAAAATATTCTTTAAAGAGGGACTATATTGAAATATTCTTTAAAAATGGATGATTTTGGAAATATTAGTTAAAGAGAGACTATTATGTAAATATTATTTTATAGAAGGACTATTATGTAAATAATGATAATAAAGTCAATTTTTGGTATTAAATGAGAAAAATCTTATTTTGGACTTAAAATGTTAGAAATACTTTACGTAATTGAAAATATGTAGAAAAACTTTTACGCAATTTAAAAACAATAATTTTTAGCTACGCGATTGAGAAAATGTTTTAGAATCTTTACATGATTTAGAAAACATTGAAAAATCTTTACGCGAATTGAAAATGTAACAGAAGTGTTACGCGATTGTGAAAACGTGATAATATTATTACGCGATTGAAAGAAATAGCGAGTTTTGCTGTAAAGACAACATATTGAACTAAGTAATCTATGAAACTGAAGTATTGGACTCAAGTGGATCTTTGGTATTATGTAGTTGTATGGCGATTACATAATATCATAGATACTAATGGTATTAAACAATTGTATGGGCAGTTGCATTAATATCATTGGGAACAGTACAACAGTACTTTGTTTCGATTAAAGATGCTTTTGAGCAATATACTGTGATACCGCCATGTGACGGCGTGTGAATAAAAAATACTGTGTGATTAATGATAGTATATGTTTGAATCATTTATCATGCATAGAAAATCGTATTCGCTTGATTTGTTGTGGCGTTTTATGCCTAAGGAGTGAACGAGAACTTACAGGATAGTGGGAGGGATCCTAGGGATGTCAGGGCGCGGTGATTCACTTATTGACATTGAGTCATATATATATATATATATATATATATATATATGCCCCTGGCCGTGAACACTAATTGCAATGCACTGACATCCTGACAAACACTATTGTTTTTCATTATCCAGTATAGACTGTCTTTTTAGGGGGACAAATCTTCTAGGCATTCATCTCTGAATTTGAGTAAACTTCATGGAGTAGGAACTGGTTGCATTGAGCATATGCATAGTCAGCATTTACGCTGTTGTAATATAATATGATTGTGGTATTATCATTATGCCTGATATGGTGTTGCAAATTTATTAGATTTTTTATTTATTAAATGTCATAAATATATCTGTTAATTATATATAAAGCTATGGATTGTATGTATGGAACGACATTGTTGTTCATATCATTTCTTTGCTGCCATATTGGTATGCGATGTAGGGGATCTTAACTCTTTGCTGTTTTATTCTGTCTGTTTCTATTTTATGTCTATGTTTGTGAAGACTGTAATGGCGACAAGAAGGGATCAGCTAGATTTCTTTAGGCTACAATTTCTTGAAGGCGCTACTGCTTGGCGTGTCCATTGGGACACAGGGCATATAGAATATTGTAGTGACATTACTCTATCAGTAAGTAGGACTCATCATGGGATCGTTACTTCATTTTATACGATTGCTTGTGTAAAGGTTATTTTACCTATTAGGGAGTTGTGGAATGAATTTCACTATACTCCTAGAGAGAACTTCGATATATCTTTGGGTCGAATTTCTATCGATCGAGACATTCCTAGCTAGGGAATTTGTCTTCTAGCAAGGGCTCATGTTTTAAGTGTTATGTTTTTTGGTATGTAAAGATAATGAATGTATAGTTGTTGTAAACTCTGTTTATATGAAAAGTATGTTATTCAGTTATTACATTTTGAGTTACTTTAATTTGATTAATTGATGTTTTCTGCGAGAAAGAAATTTTGAAACCCGTATTTAAATAAGATTAAATATTTTATAACTTGGGAAATTAATCACTTAAATGGAGTTAGTATGAATGTGATGCCTTTCGGAGGGGGTGTTACATCAGGCACTGGGATGACAAAGAGTCTGCCCTGTTCTCCCCTTCAATGGGCACTCAGGAGCCCAGCTTGAGCACTTAGGCGCTGATCGGGCACTTAGGAGCCCAATAATGGGCTCTCAGGCACCCTATATGCAGCTTGTTGCTGCTCCCATTCTGGGCAGTGAGCGCCTAGGCTCCCAAACGCTAGCCCCTAGGCACCAGTGCACAGAATGCGTTTCTGCAAAATTCTACAGAAACTGCCACTGTTCAATTAGGAACAAAGTCACTTCTAATAACTTAAACTCAATTTTTTAAGGGTTTCCAATCATAAACATGATCCTTAAACACCTCTAAACAATATATACATCTCATGTATAATTTTACCTCATCTAAACATAGTTTTAGGAAGCAAATCACCACCACCACTACCCATTTACAACTTTCAACCCAAGAAGTTTCATGGATACAACTATGATTCAAACCATTCACCATGCATGATCTAGCTCAAAACAATCCTATCTCAAGTTTCCTAAGAGTTCCTTCAACTCCAACTGTAAGAAACTCAACCAAACCTATTTTCTATTCCAAACCCACAAGCAACAAACATGAAGAAAATAATAGAAGATGGAGGAACAAGATAGCAAACACCCCTACCTCTTGAAGATGAAGCTCCTACCTTGTCTTCCCTTTTCCCTTTCTCTTCCTTTCTTCCTTCTCATTTTCTTCTTCTTTCCTTTCTCTTCTTTCTTCCTTTTCTGCTGCTGCTCCAGCCGTAGAGATAAGTGAGACATAAGAAAGAAAAGTCAAAGGTGATGGCTCTTAAAGAGTTGTGAAACACTTAAGTAAAATTGGATATTATGCTGAAATTTATACTTGTTAAGAACACTTAAATTTTACCAATTTAAGTTTCTTAACTTCTAACAACTTTAGAATTAATCCTAAGATTCATCTAAATTCTTGTTTCACCATTATCTTATTTTTTCATATCTGCAACTAGTCAATCCGGTATTAAAACACACAACCAGTATGCTTAAAAATATCAAACTAACTCTGATTATCTTCAAACTACATCCTCTTCCACCTATTTGTGACCTAGAAACAAATCCTCTAGGTTTATTTCCCTCAACTTAGCAATTTATGCTACTATCTAAGTCATTTTAAGTTACTTTTCACACTCTGAGTTGCAACAAAGTGTCTAAACTAACTCAGTTTGTCACAAAAATAAGCAGACATGTCAAGCAAGTGTTATGCTACCTTTGTAACCATAAACTAATCTAACATGCTAAAAAGAGGATGTTACATATGCTTATTATCACTCATATATCTAGCATTTGTGAAATTACTTGCACAAGTTATTCAATTAAAAGCACAATTTCTAGATAATATAATTATAACAATTTGTCTTGATAACACTGGTAAATATACTTCTCATGCTTGTAGTGATTATTGTATGGCCATTAGTATAAATGTTGAACACCTTGTTGCTTGTGTTTATATGTCTCCAATTGATAGTTAAATTATAGTTTATGACAACAAAACTCCCAATTTTCACTCAGGGGCATGCTATTTTACATGTTGAAGCATTTGTTAGTAGAAGGCTAACAAATTATCATAAATCCTCCCTACTATAGTTAATGTTTTTAGCCAAAACCAAATATTTCCCATATAAAATTTTAATATGTGTGATATAGTGATGATTGCTCCACCAAATCGCACCATAACAAGTCCCCAAAGGAAGTTGGGATTATATAGTGGATATGAATGTTTCGAATATGATGGGGAGAGAATAAGTAGCTGAAAAAGGAAATTTCATTAAATGCATCATCATCATATTATTTAGATCCTCTAATATGACAATGTGAAATATGAGAGATATGTATTTGCAAATGAATTGTCAGATACATTTTTACAAAAGAGATAACTAAATCTCATACCAGTTGTAAATGCTCCATGAATGAAAGGCACACTAGAAGCGCGGTTGATCAATTGATTCTGAAGATGAAACCCCAAAAATGGAAAATGGGGCAAATAATATTGTCAAGGAGGAAAATAATCCTAAAGAGTATACTCTGTTAAAGAGGTTAGAGACATAATCAAGATTCCTGAAGCAGTAATAACTTTTGAAATAGTTCAAATACCAAAAGAAGTTCAAGTACCTAAAAATAGTGAAGATAATGAGATCTCAATAAATTATGTCTCTATTGGGAAAAGATGGAATCAAATAAAAATAGTTGTTAACAACATATTTGAATATAATGTAGTGCTCAATATTTATGAGAATGAGGATCTTGAAATTAGAACCATCGAAGAATGTTAAAATTGAAATGATTGGCCAAAATAAAAATGTCTTGTAGGCAAAAATTGAACTCACTTGTGAAAAGTGAGGAATTTGAACTTGTAGTTTGAGCCCCATAAGAGGTTTCAATGGACCTGAAGTCCAAATCTCAAAAGATGCAAAATTTATAGGATACAAATGGGTATTTTTGAGAAAATGAAATAAGAAAAAATGATCTTATGAGACATGAAGCACAACCCCTAGAACAAGGTTTCTCACGAGGACTATATATTAACTATGGAGAAGTTTATTTTTTAGTGATGAATGCAATTATATTCTGACAAGGTTATTTACACATAAAATGCTAAATATATGTCTAATGGATATTACTATTTATATCTTATGGTTCACTTAAGAATCATATCTACATGAGAATCCCAGAATGATTAGAGATATCAACAACGCCGAACGAATTATATTTATACATGTGTTCATAATTTATATTCTTTTACTCATCAAGTTGAACTTTTCTTGTTGGGTGCAAGTGTTGATTTATAAGCATTATGATATTTTAAGCAATTGTAGACACATTCACTTTAATCCTATTAATGTTCCCATGTGTTTTTACAAAGAGACTTGTAACTAGATTTACTATTGTTGTTTTGTATATTGATGAACCAAATATTATTGGAATGGCCTAAAGTTCTTCAAAAAATGTAGAAGATCTAAAGAAAGATTTAGAAATGAATTATTTTTTAAGTACAAAGTTTTGTCTTGGCCTATAGATTAAGCGTTTAGCAATTGAAATTTTTGTGCATCAATCCAGTCATATAGAAAATATTGTTAAATGATTTTTAATGGGTTAAACACATTCATTGAATACACCAATGATTATTAGATCAATAATGTGGCGAAAGAATCTTTTCTAGCCTCGAGAAAATAACAAAAAAGGCCCTTAGTCTTAAAGCACCAGAAATTAGTATTGTAGAGGCACTTATGCATATTGCTAATAATACATGGACTAATGTAGTACTTTATTATAATTTTATTAGCGAGATATAGTTCTTTCCAACGAGAAGTTATTGGAATGAAAATGAGTATATCTTTTGATATCTCCGAAGAACAATAGATATGTGGTTATTTTATATTAATATATCTCACAACTAAATTAGCTATGCAGATGGATGCTATTTATGCGATCCACATAAAGCAATGTATTAAACACGTTATTTATTTACATGTAGAGATACAACTATATTGTGGCAATTTACAAAGCAAAATATAGTTGCTAGCTACTTCTTCAAATCATGCAAAAATATTTGCAATTCATGAAGCAAGTCGTGAATGTTTATAGTGAAAAACAACAATTTAGTATGTTCAAGATTCTTGTGAATTGTCTTATGAGGATGAAACCCCAACAATTTCATATGAAGACAATACTTTTATTACTTAACTGAAGAGATGATATACTAAAGGAGATAACCTTCCTCGCACGTGATCTTTAAAAGAAAGTATAAATTGTTGCTCAACAAATTTGTTCAACTATTCTTCCAATAGGGTGAGAATGCATCAATTTAGAGACCTCAAGTAATGCCATCAAAGAGGGGGAGAAATATTGTACCATTTTTTCTTGGATCAAGGTTTTGTCCTATTAGGTTTTCCTTGATAAGGTCTTTAATGAGACAGTTCTCATACAAAGAATATTATACTCTTTTTCTTTCACTAAGATTTTTTCCCATTAAGTTTTTTTTAGTAAGGTTTTAACAAGGCATATCCTAATGGACATCTAAGGGGGAGTGTTATGAAATGTGGATTATAACATCCTCTTCTTTGACATGTTAGACTTGTATATGGTTATAGAGGTCACATAATACTTGCTTAACATGCCTGTTTAATTTTATGACTTTCTGAGTGAGTTTAGTCACTTTGCTGTAACACTATGTGTGAAAAATAGTTATTATTAGCTCAGGAAATGACTTAAAATTCTTATTTAATGAAAATAAATATGGAGAACTTGTTTCTCGGTCACAAATGTGTGAAATATGATTAGTTAACTTTTGAGAGTTAACTAAGCCAGTTTAGTATTTTTAAGTACACTGAGTGAGTGTTTAAGTACCGGGTTGATGAATCACAAATATGAAAACTTTTGGAAATGGTGAAAATAGGATTGAGATGAATCTTAAGATTCATTGTAATGCCTATGGAAGTTAGAAAATTGGATTTGGAGAAATTTAAGTGTTCTTAACAGATATAAAGTTTTTGCAAAAACTTTTACTTGGCCTTGCTCTCCACGGCTATAATAGCCCCTTTCTTTGACTTTCTTGGATCTTTTCTTTGATATTTCTCACCCACTCTCTCTTTTCTCTCACGACTGGAAACTGTAGCAGCAGCAAAGAAGAGGAAAAGGAGAAAGAAGATGAGAGAAAGAGAAAAAAGGCAAAGGGGAAAGCTAGAGCTTGATCATTGTCTTGTCTACAGGAGGTAGGGGTGTTTGATACTTAGTTCCTTCATTTTCTACTCCCTTCTTCATGAATGATGCATGTAGGATTAGCCGATTGGATAGAAAAATGGGTTCTTTGTATCGTTTTATCTGGTTTGGGTTGGATGCACTAGTTGGAAGTCTAGTTTGTGATTCAACATGAGCTTATCTAGGCATGGTGGTTAGTTTGAATCCTAGGAATGTCCATGAAACTCCTTGTGATAGAGATTGAGAAATGGGTATTTGATGTTGGGAATCGCGGATACATCATGCAGCGAAAAATAGAATTCCCACCAAGGATCCATGTGAAAAAGTCATAATCTGAGTTTCAAAAATGTTTACCTCTTGAAGCGTGATCAAAGGATGTGGCGTGAATCACCAACACTGTAACAGCGATGATGTCTCTGTGGTATCCACATGAACAGAATCACGAATGTCTAACGTTCACAAAAAGGAGTCTCACGTCTCTCACACAATGCTAGCTGCGAAGAGAATAAAAGAAACATGTCACTCTCTCACTCACTTTTCTGTAGGGCAGTACTATTTATAATAGTGATTGCCTTAAGTGAGTGTGAGCAGCAGCAAGGTAAGCTGTGTAACCCTAGACTCATCTATTATGAGTCTGGCCCACATTTGAATCTGAGTCTAACTTGGATCCATTGCTCCAATTTTAGTCTACTCTATGTGTGTAACCCTGCAGGTTCTCGTTACGTTGGCAATAGTATTAAAATCTCATTTTAATATTACAAGCAGTGAGCGGTATCTAGCAACACATCGCTGCTACTCAAGTAATGAGAATGTCAGTGATTTGACATAACCTTTCCGTGACCAATGTTTTCGTGTCGTTTAGTCCCTTTGTCAAGATATCTAGATTGAACACAAGGCATGGAATGCGTCACCCTTGTATAGTCCAATCCTTCGTTTCTTGATACTCGAGTAGACTTTGTAACAACAAATGAAATCAATATCTCATATGGACTTATTTGAGTATGGCCATGCATTTCACAGTCTTACTCAATCAAGGGACCCGAAGATATTGCTCCTGTTATGTAGGAGTGACAAATCTCATCTAGGTCACTCACATCCCTCTTCATGATTCGCGGTATGTCCAATAACTAACTTTATAATCACTTTATTACAGATGACATTTGATGGCATTAAAACACACAACTCCTCATGTAGGAATCGTAGTGATTTCAGGTCAAAGGACCATAGACACCATTGTCACTATGAGAATCGCTTATGACACTCATGTAACGATCCATGTAGTGTTCTCATGGCGGGTCAGTCCAGTACATCATTACTCTAATATGTACCAATGTGAAGACTTGATATCTCATATCCATGACCCATAAGATATGGTCATCAGTCTACACACATACTAGTATCAATGCATTATTGTTGTCCTAATTAACAATAATACTTGACTAGGGACATTTAGGAATAGTGTTCTAATTTTATCCAATAGGATCTCACGATCAAGTCAACCACTTGATGTCTTATGGCATCAAACTTACTATTTTAAGGACTTTATTATGTTTATTAAAAAAGAACATAATAAATGAAATGCCTCATATATTAAAATCAGTATAATAGAATGTATGTAAATACAGATAAATGTATCAGCCTCTAGGGTATACACTAACATTTGAGTTGTGATTCTTGGCCTTAAATCCATACTAGATAAGATAGGAGTTGTTTGAGGGTTGCTATATGATTAGGGACCTTAGGTTGAAAATCACTTAGAATCTATGTTTGAGGATTAAGATATGATTTAAGGATCATCGGAACAGTAATAGAGTTGGTTGCTACTAAAAAAATGCATTTTTGGTATGTGTTATTAGAATAAACTAAGGTGTTATTCGAATAACACAACCACAGGAAGTTGCAAAATGTGTAACTCGTGGGTGTTATTTGAATAAACCATGTGTTATTCGAATAACACTAGACAAAAAAACACAAAACTGGTGATATTTGAGGTGTTATTCGAATAACTTCAGAGGTTATTTGAATAAACCCTTCCTAAAAATAGAATGTGTAAGTTCTGTAGGGAATCAATTGATGGGTTTCCAAAGGTTTTCACTAGAGAGAGTGATTTAACCTACAAATTAGCCCTTTGTGCATTAGTTATTAGTGAAAGTAGCTTATTTTGCACTTATTGAAGGTTGTATGCTTAATTCACTTGAGAAGTGAATAAGTTTTGCTCCTTTATTGTAAAGTTGAGCTTATTTGGTAAGTTTACCATACTTTACTCCCTCGACTATTAAGGTTGAGTTATGAGAAATGCTAGAAGCATGGGTTGGTTCCTTTATGAGATAGAGTTGAGCCAAGAGTGCATGTTTTCTAGTTTTTAGTTCTTTCCCTTGGTTAGGTTGAACCTTATGATGGGTTTTGGTGAAACCTTGGACATCCAAGTGTTGTGGAATGCTATAAGGTAGTGTCGAGAACCTTGAGCAACTTAAGGTTGTCTTGAAATCACTTGTCAAGTGATGATGTGAGGTACTAGATACAAGAATGCTAGTGACATGGATTTTACTACTTATATGATAAGTTGAGGTAAAGTCTTAATTTATTAATATTATTTTTTCACTTGGTTGTTGTGAACCTTGTGATTTTTAAATGTGATTTGAAATATAATCTTACATATTTTTACACTTACTATTCCTACGTATTGTGACCTTATATGGTGTGCATAACCATTTGGCTAGAGATTAGGATATGAGATCCTAACTTCTCATAGCATGTGATGCTATTATGGTCAAGGTTACTGGTATGGAGGTGGTAGTAGTACTCTTACCTTTGTGAGGGGAATGAATCCACTTATTACCATGTAGTGTCAAGGCTTAATTGTAACACCCCTTTTAGGGCATTACATTTACGATTTCAACTTACCAAAATAAAACCAAGTTATAAAAATTAATAATATTGTACGTACGTTTTCCAAATATTTTTCTATGCGGATAAATTAAAACTAATAAAATAAATAAAAACACAAGACATGTTAAACCAAATAATTTACATCATATACATATCCGGTTGTTATATTTTAACATCCTACTTTTGTCCTTAAAATAATTGTACAGATATTAAAAGCAAAACATAAACTAGCCTAATTCCAAATATCTAGTCAGAAGAGTACTCATCCGGATCCTCTTCTGGGTCTTCCTCAGATTTCTCGGCAGATAAAAACCCCAGGTGGTTCACAGCCCTACGGACCTAAGTCCGTGCAGGCGAAACAACTGAGTCCTCTATAGGAGTAACATGACGATTACTCCATAGAAACTTAATAGGCATAACACACCGCAAATGCACAAAAGTATCAAAAGAGAAAATGGGGACCCCATGATAAGTCCTACTTAGGGTCACAGTCACATTCCCAATATAAACTACACGCTCATTATCAGCATTATATCGCCAATCATTATTGCCTCCTCAAAACAACACTCTCACATAACCAAGGAAACTAGGTCTTAACGCCATCGCAACACATAGATAAAATCAACACAAACACAAAGGAGGTGTTCCTGCCTCTTCCTCTTCATAGTCTTTATCACACATACATATAAATAAAATAATATAACAAAGATGTGAGATCCCCTACATCAATACCATCATGGCAGCATAGAAACAATAATAACAATAATATCATACATACACAACAATAAGAAATATGTTCATGCCATCAATAACATTTGCATCAAATAACGAGATAATACCACAAATATATATATATATATATATATATATATATATATATATATATATCATAACAATACGATAACTGACTATGCACATGCATAATGAACCAATTTCCTACTTCATAGAGCTAAACACAAATTTTGGAAAGAATGATCCAGAAGATATGTCGGTATATCAGCAGCCTCAAGTCAAGTGCTATAATTTCTCAGTGTGCACATCACGACTTATACAAGATATTCTATGCCAGATCGTGAATAGAATAGTGTTTAGTCGAGATCGTCGGAGCATTGCTCAGTCACCACGGCCCAGTGGAGCTACCAATTGTCCACTTGTGGGATATCTGTGCTCCTACACCTCCAAGTTCAACAAGTGAACTACACTACGCAATTCGCACCCGCACTAAGGTGTAATTCAACTCCTAGGCAACAATAGCCTTAACAGAAACCGTCTGTCAAATAATGCATGACCAATGACTCAATGCATATTATAAGCCACTATCGGCTATAACCATACAGTGGTACATCGGGATCCAGTATATCAGCCCGACAACATAACTTGTTGTTCCTCTCAATCGCATAGCGTTTTTATCGCATTTTCACAATCACGTAAAACTTTTGTTATGCTTTCAAATCGCGTAACAGTTTTCCAAAGTTTTCTCAATCGCGTAAAGATTTTAAAATGTTTTCTTAATCGCGTGGTTAAAAATCACCACTTTTAAATCCCGTAAGAGTTTCTCTATGTATTTTCAATCGCATAAAATATTTTCTTAATATTCTAAGTTTAATTTAAAATTTTTCTCATTTAATATCAAAATTTGACTTAAATTCCATTATTTCTCATTAGATCTCCTTTAGCTAATTTTCTAACATTTTTCCCAAAATCTATATTATTTTAATTTTAAATAAAATCCTTTTCCATTTAACTTATTTATATCCTTATATATAAAATACTCTAAGTCTCCAAATTATCTCTCAATCCTATTTCCACTATATTCGCCGAAATTCACCATTTTCTTTAGTGATAAATATTTGTTCATTTTCATTTTTATTTTTGTAATTCCTTAATTAAGTTTCTTATCACTAATCACCTAGGTTAGCATTTAATAAACCATTTTTGCATAGGTTTACCCATTTGTGGGCATAAAGGTCATGAGTCTCTTGGTCATTGGAACCAAAAATTCCTTTCCTGTCAATCACAATTTATAGCATACAACATAACTTTAAGCATCATAAACCTACTATATCAAGTTCATGTATAATATCAAAGCAATAAAATCACATAAGCAAAATAAATACAAATCACACAATTACACAAATATGGTGAATAAATCCTCACATGGATTCGTCACCTTCATACAAATTTCGTGTCCCTCACCACCATAATTGGTTGATGAGGTTAATCTCTCTCTTACCTTAGGTGTAGCTTCCTAGTTCCTTGTAGGTCTCCTTGTGTCAACTTTCACGACCATGTTGATTTTAAAACAAAGTAACACAAACATATTAACATCTAAGGCTTGATTAAGATGACCAGAGATCAAGTATGGTCTTAGAACTTTTAAAAATGAATCAAGAAACAGAGTTTCAAGAATTTTACCTAGAAATCTTTGATCTTGAGATTGAAGAAAAACCTTAAGGATGATAGAACTAGGGGTTGATCACAACACCAAAGTATCTTAGAATGGTGTTTAGAATCAAGTGGTAAGCTTAGTTTGAATTATGAAAGGTTGGAGGGTGGAAAATGGTAGCTTGGCCATGAGCTTGAGAGAGAGAAAAAGAGAGAGAATTTTGTGTTTAGTTTTGCATGAAAAAGATGATAAGCTTTGAAATGTGATAGAAAAATGTATTTTGGTCTCCTTTGAGCCTTAATAGCCGTGAGATTCAATGGAGAGAAAGAGTGATCAATTTGATCATTTCAACTCATCACATCCATAGATTAGATTAATGGTGGATATCAAATCTTCTTCTCCAAGCTTATTTCTCAGTGCCTCGCCATAAATGTGTCATAACCATCAAGTTTGACTAGCAATTAGATATTTTTCAAAAGTTATTACCCAATGGACAAAGACTATTACTATTTATTGTCCAATGGATAATAACATTACCTAATGAATAGTAGTATTATCTAATGGATAATAGTATTATCCAATGGATAATAGAATGTAACAAAAATACAATAACATTACCCAATGGATAATAGTATTATCTAATGGATAATAGAATGTAACAAAAACTCAGATAAAGAAAATTTTTGAAAACTGTTTCTAGTTTTGGGTTTAGTAAGTTCCCCCGGCCCCGCATTAACAGTCCAAAACTTTTTGATCTAGAAAAATTTTTATTTTTTCGGGCCAACCTCAAACACATACAGTCCAAAATAATATTAAAATAATCAAAATAAATTAAAAATTCTCAAAAATTCACAAATATTATAAAACTTATAAATATCAAGAAAAAAAAATCGGGGTGTTACTTTAATTGCCTATCATAGCCAGTATATACCAAGAATGTGGTTCCTGGGAATATGTGAGTATCATGGTTTTCTAAACAAAAACCTACACAAGCATTGCATAAGCATATTTTTAGGACATTTTCTTAGGCATATTCATTCAACATAAACATTGCATTTGTCTTTTGATGACAATTGTATGGGCAGTTATCTCTCTTGTTGGTAATATAATGTGTTTAGGATTATGCTTGCTTTATGAGTATTACATAATGAGTATGTGAATATTCTTATAGTAATGAGTACAATCTCATTTATGTAATGCAAATATAATTTGACTTAAATAAGGTCAATTTTTCATTGTCAATGTATAAATGCTAGTTTTGGAATACTTATGTTAGGAATTGTGAATTCTCACTCCGTTGTGTGTCTATGTAAATCCAGGTTAAGACCCTTCAAATGGGAAAAGAGATGAGGAAGCAGAAGAACTAATGTAGTTTATTTTGCTTTAGTTTGTACTAAGCTTATGTATTTATTTATTTTGGCTTTGAGTTTGTATAAAGTTGTATGTATAACACTTTGCCTTTGAGGCTAATGATGTATATATGCATAACCTTTTCTTGTGGCTCTTCATAATTATTTGTGTAAATGTTATGAGTTAGTTGATGTTAAGTTAGAAGTAGCTTAGCTAATAATGCTTATCCAAGTATATGTCAGATATACTAGGGTGACAGTATTAGGATATTACATGGATGTCTAACAATTATCTTATCACGATTTAGATTTGAACTTATCAACGCACAACGAGTGGGTCAAGGTGGTAAACAATCTCAACCTCCTAGGACGAGGACTCCCAAGGAAGCAACTCTTGTGGGGAGACCATATAACCCTCATTCTTCTACTATTGAACAGGGTTTAGTCCCATGGACAGTTCAAACAGGCCAAACTTGTGAGAATATCTTGTGGTCTCAAAAAAAAAAGATTTGAACTTGTCATTTGAATTATGATTATATTATAGGGAGGATTGTATCTGACTGATAAGGATAAAGATTTATTTTAGTTTGGAATACCTCACCCATACCCTTGGGGTGCTTTTTGTTGGTGACTTTTGAGATTAATAAATTACCTTTTTTACTCTCTCCATATTTTCTTCCTATTTTTTCTTTATCTCTTTACCTCTTTGCATTTATTTTATAACAATAGCTAAGATGTAAACCTAAAGCCATGTTCATACTGATACATCACACACTCCTCCACTATTCAACCGGCCTATCTGGGGTTAAATACTGTTGGTTTTTTTTTTTTGGTATATGATTTGGGGTTAACTATCCTATTTTTTTTGGATTAAGCTGCAAATTATATTTTTATGAATCTTCTAGTCCTGATATAGATGACTTATCGTTGATTAGACCAAACAGTAAATTAGTTGAAGTGTAGGTAAGATGACAGACACTACTTGATTACAATAAAAAAAATAGAGTAAACACACAATCTCATCATTTAGAAAAATTTCTCCTCTTATATTAGATCTTGAAAAATGAAATAAACTCAATTTAGTCTATGAGAGTCTCAAAAACCCAGTCAAATAAGTTCTTTTTTGTCAGATACTTTAATCTTTATTAGGGACTAATTTGATCTAATTTTTTGAAATTATCAACAATTAAGTTAAATTTTTTTATTTTTCAAAAACTAATATAGAGGGCAAATTTTGTTTAAGAGTCGAGATTGGATAATCGTTCAAAAATTTAATATATTTAAAATAGTTAAAAGATGAATTGGACAAAGGAGTGGGAGTGGGGCGTGCGACACGGCGTCTTTACCTCTGCCTCCCTGTGCCACTTGGATCGAAACTCCAGAGCTGGCTCCACGCAGCTCCATAACTAAAAAGAGTGTAGAGAGAGAGAGAGAGAGAGAGAGAGAGATTGATTGAGGGGATTTCCTTCACCCTCTGTCTTGTCTTTTTCCCCGCACTCTTTAACGTGAATTTTGCGTTCAGTCGCTTCCACCATTCGGTACGATCTTCTATATCCCATGGTTTTTGCGCTTATGCTTCATCAATTCTTTCGATCTAATTTCATACTTTTTTTTTTCTATTCTTCCATGCCTTCGTTTCGATTAGGGCTTCTTTCTTTCTTTCTTTCTTTCTTTTTTTCTTTTTTTCAATTTGGCGTTGCTTTTGATTTTCATTTTAATTGACTGGTTAGGTTTTCACATTTGTAAATCTTTTTTTAATTTAATTTTTTATTTGGATGCTATCATTAATTAATTGGATGTCATGTTATGTTTGTTTAAGAAGCTAATTTTGACAACCCATTCGAATTGTGGGCATGCTGTGTGTATGTTTGGGAAATGGGAGTTGGGAGGGGAAGGAAGGAATGAAAAGGAGACAAGGGAGAGGGAAGGGAACATTGTGAGAGGGTAATTAATAAGTTTTATTGATGTTTAAAATCTTCGAAGTCATCCAAATTAGAGGAGTTTTAAAATGTTCATACAAATTAATACGGGGTTTTGGAGGGTTAAATGATAATTCCCCATTTTGTTTTAAAAAACTCCCAAAAAAAGGTGAGGTTTACTTAATTAAAACCTTCTATCTCAAACCCCCTATCCAAACATAACCTTAGTGGAGAAATTTATTTATGTTTTTTATTTAAAGGGGGAGGGGGCTCAAAATTCAAATTTCTGCTTTCTGTGCTAGTTTCTTATCAGGCATGGAGTTATTGGTTACTGGGTACTATTGTGCATTTGTATAATGACTTCTTTGCAGCTTATTGGTATCTTTCTTGATGCTATTATGCATTTACTGAGCTGGGCCTAAAATGTTGTTTGGGTTCCAAAATCCACTAATATTTAGGGCTAAGTTGTGGTGCAAAAAGTGAAAGAAGGTACTTTGATAACTGACAGTAGCACAGTGGATTATACTTATTAGTCTATTTTGTAATTGAATATGCTGTAGAAATGTATTAAATGCCTGTACCATGTTGTATCATTAAGGATGAACTTGATCCCTCACTCTGACGAGAATTAGAAAGGAGAAAAAGAAGAAGAATTTTTTCATTGAAAGAATGGCAGTCATGGATTATGACATTCAACCTTATTTCCTGATTGATTATGCTTATGGAAAGTGTATCAAGTACATGTATAAGATTAACATCTCGCACATGATTATGATCTTGGATATGTGTTTATCATTTTACTTCAAAGAAATATTTTGATCCTGTTAATACAAGATTTCTCATTGTGTGAAGGTGTTACAGGGAGTGTTCTGACACCTTTTATTTTGGGTTTAGGTTTAACGTGGTACACCTTTGTCCCAATTGACATGTTTCAGACTTGATACTTTGGGTCAGTCATTAATGACCACATTGAGCTCCAAATGATGCTTTCAGCTTTCTGCTTGGTACTTTTACCTATTGTGAATCAGAATGTGGAACTTTGCATCAAGTTGCATTGCTAGAAGTGTGGGCCTGAAATATGATTCTCCAAAGCTAGCACACTGTGTTTCAGAATGTTCTGATGATGAGACTTCTATTGTGAGCAGAGAGGAAGGGCTGGAATGCCCAATATGCTGGGAATCTTTTAACATTGTTGAAAATGTGCCTTATGTTTTATGGTGTGGCCACACCCTTTGTAAAAATTGCATCCTGGGACTGCAATGGGCTGTGGTGAAATTTCCAACTCTGCCAATTCAGCTTCCACTTTTTGTCTCCTGCCCATGGTGCAACCTTTTATCTTTCCGTTTAGTTTATCGGGGAAATCTGAAATTCCCTCGCAAGAACTACTTTCTTCTTTGGATGGTTGAGAGCATGAATGGTGATAGAGTGAAGTCACATTCAACATTTTGTAGGGATCATCAACCAGTATGGCCAATTAAAGACAATTTAACCATGAGAAGCCAAGTAAGCCATGGCAACCTTCGGATGGGACAAGTTCGCCATCGAGAGTCATTGAGTTCCAATCAATATCATGGCAATACTGATAATTACCTCAGTATGGAGAGACTTCAGGCTTCTCTTCGGAAGTTACTGGTTTTATTTGTTCACTTGACAGCGAAGTTCCCATTGATTATTATATTTCTTTTGATTGTCTTATATGCAATACCAGCCAGTGCAGCCATTTTGGCTCTGTATATTCTTGTTACCGTTCTGTTTGCTCTCCCATCATTTCTCATATTGTACTTCGCATATCCTAGTTTGGATTGGCTTGTCAGGGAAATCATCCCTTGAGATCGTCAGGCAGCATAGTCTTCTGCTTTGAAAGCATTAAGAATGTAAGTTTGCCTTTCCTAGTGGCCCCCTTTATCTAATGTGTTCTACTTTGCAATTAGCCGACTTCTTCATTTTCAAGCTGTGTCATTTTTTCTTACCATATAAAGCCCTAGTCAATCTGAGTATACTTCTGAGTCTTGCTTTTAGCTCTGGTAGAGCTTGGCTGGTTGGGGGATGTGATGTCAGGTTTTGGCATTGACAATGTTGGTGGCAACCAAGGCCTTGGAGTGAATAAGGTAATGAATAATGATTGTGCCTTTTCGTGGTGGCAAATGGTTGCTTTATCAATACTTGAGCTTCTGAAGAACACGCCTGATGTAGTTATCAAATGGATCAATATTATAAAGCTCGTGTTTTGTTTTATGGACTCATTTGGATGTTCCTTTTAATTAAGCTTATAGTTTTAATTTTGCAAATTGTAATTATATATTAATTGAGTTGTTTGTCTGGTTACATGTGCAAGTATTGTCTACTTTATTTGATATTCCTGATCTTCCCGTGGTTGGCTGCTGGAAGGTCTCGCACTCTGGTTGGAAATTTATCTTGCATGTAAGGTTGTATATAAGTATTCACTTTCTCAGTAACATAAAGTAGAAAGCAGTCTGGAGCTTTAAGGCTGTGTAAAAGAAACTCAGTTTATTTAATTTGTGTGGTCTTTGCAGTCTGAATCTGAAATGAAGTTGCCCGTGCAAGATTCAGTTATAGGTACAATGGCACTTGTATGGATGTCAATGGCTTCAATTGCTTCGCCTTTATTTTAAATTTTTAAGGGGTGGAAGCTCAGAACTAGTGTACTTTGGTATTTCTTTGATTCGTAGAGAACTTGTGATACAACTAGGAGTTGTTTGGTGCCGAATCCTTAAATGTTCTGCATTATTTTAGAGGCTCATATATGTTCATGTCGCAATTCTTTAGTTTATAATGGTTTAATATGCGCCTCGTAAATGAAGTGAAACCGAGAGATGGAGTATACTTTATAGTATTTATAGTATCCTGTTTTTCTTGCATGTAAGGTTGTATATAAGTATTCACTTTCTCAGTAACATAAAGTAGAAAGCAGTCTGGAGCTTTAAGGCTGTGTAAAAGAAACTCAGTTTATTTAATTTGTGTGGTCTTTGCAGTCTGAATCTGAAATGAAGTTGCCCGTGCAAGATTCAGTTATAGGTACAATGGCACTTGTATGGATGTCAATGGCTTCAATTGCTTCGCCTTTATTTTAAATTTTTAAGGGGTGGAAGCTCAGAACTAGTGTACTCTGGTATTTCTTTGATTCGTAGAGAACTTGTGATACAACTAGGAGTTGTTTGGTGCCGAATCCTTAAATGTTCTGCATTATTTTAGAGGCTCATATATGTTCATGTCGCAATTCTTTAGTTTATAATGGTTTAATATGCCCCTCGTAAATGAAGTGAAACCGAGAGATGGAGTATACTTTATAGTATTTATAGTATCCTGTTTTTCTAGGTTGAAAACAAATGAGGTTTGTTTGTGATCCACTTGATATCTCTGAGCTCTATTCATTTTCAAACTACCCCTAATGGATGGGGTTTTATTATCTTTTTACTTTTTATTTTATTGTTGGGCACAGATCTTAATAGCTCTTTTATCCATTAGATGAAGTTCCTACATGTATGATAAAATATTCTACAATCATACAAAGTACACAAATCTTTAAGATGACTAAATACATAACGGGTAGTATTCGAGAGCACGAGTCATGAAATTTCTAGTGATAGGATTGATTTTGACCAAACAAAATGGGGTTTTTTTTTAGGGGATTGGGGAGGAGGAGATAGTCCATATCAATTTAATTTTAGTGTACCAAGTTTGAAATTTCCCATTTGTTCTCGTCATGTCCACTTGAGGTAGTCTTTCACTAGCTTGGTCACGTTGGAAGTCTAGTGCAAGGTCGGAGATAACAGTTAGGATACTTACAAAAGACATTTTGATACTTAAGTTAGAATCTAAAGGTGGGTAAGGTGTATAAGGCTCAAAGAGAATTCACCAAGTCATGCTGAAGTCATTACTATATAAGTGGTAACAAATGGAGTGAGAAATTATATTTCTTAGTATAAATAACTAAAACTAACAGTCTAAACATTCGAAAATGAATAAATTCAACTTAAACTGATAAGCATATTAAAACTCATTGCATAAGAGCCATTACAAAACTTCCTCTCTCTGTGTAACGTTCCTAAGCAATTCTATATTTCTGATCTGATATCCGAAATCATGATGATAACAAATAATCGACTATACAATCATTTGGAAATCATCGACCAGACAACCGTTCATATAGCTGTTATCAAAGGCATAAAGTAATAATCAAACAAATACAACAAGAACACAAAATTCAAACTAAACAAACATTAGATTATGAAATGATGGGATGATGTATATTCAAAGAAAAGTATGTGTAGTGTAAGTATAGTGTCGTGATACTTAACTATTCCCCCTACTCAAGGAGATATTCTGCCATAATAACGTAAGACCTCTTATAGCCTAACTAGTAGGGGCAAAGTCTGTTACTATAACAAGTATTCTCCTTCTACTATTAAGTAATCTACCAAGTAGTCTACTGTAAAATGGGTGGATATCGCCACCAAACTTTTGAGTGGATGCCTCCACTCACTGCTCTTTAGGGATAGCAAGTATATGTGATGTGCAGTGTGTGACAATGCGGAGTTATGTCCTAACTCTAACATAATTACCACATAACTCTATCTAAGTCCAGCTTGCACTACTAAGATTACCTCTTCTCTGTAAGAGCAGTCCATGCACTACGGCACTTATCCAACTACCAACTAGACTTAGTACACTTTCTAACTTTGCATTACTAACCCTATTTTGCTCTTTAAGAGTTTTCACGCACTATGACATTCACCTTTGTCAACTAGGGTCTATGGCACTCCACTCTTGCCAACTAAACTTAATCCTCTTGTATATAGTATCTCACATACTCATCACTGCACAAGTGATATCTAGCGCAACACCATGTTGCCTATGGGGCTAGACACCTAATAATGACATTCCATTAGCTATGGATGCACAAAGTCACTCTATTTTCCCCTTGTATGCCACTTGGTCTTTCTCTCTAAGGAATACCCTCACTAGTGCCTCAACACCCTTTACTAGGCATAAATAAAGGATCCTAACAATTAGGGATCTCAAATCATCAAAATAATAACTCTGATGAAATCTACTCTGGGCGCCTAAAAAGACTGATTTTCATAAATGCACCAAATGCCCATCATAACTTCAAGAATTCTAAAATTTTACAGGCATATAGCCTTGTATCTTAGCTTTCAAATGCCATAAGAATCAGGTAAATCTGATAACTACAGCTCAAGTTACGCTACAAACACTACACGCTATAAGGCACTTCTGTTCTGGGCACCTAGACGCCCGTTATTCAGCGCTTGGGCGCTCACTGGGCAGCGCCCAGTAATTTCTTTTAGGTCACTGGGCACCTAGACGCCCAAGTGATGGCGCTTGAGCACCCGTGGATCAGAAAGGGTTCTACAGAACTCGTTTATGCAGAACCTTGATTCCAAAACAAGGTTTCCCCTTCAAACTAAATTTCTACTGAATTTCTATGATCACGAAGAGTCTCTAATCATGTTGTAAACTTCAAACTACCTTTTGATTCAACCAAGCATGGATCAAAACTCAAACTTTAAATTAAAACCCTATTTCTCAACTTTAAACTCAATCAAGAACTATGGATTCCATGGACTCCAATTCATCATCCAAGCTTTAAATTAACTAGTATCTAACTCATTTCAACCTTAAGAGAAAAGATCTAACATCTATTCTCACTATACTCATCCAAAACCTACTCTTTCCTCATCAAGTTCAACCAAGAAACAAGATGAAGAGAGAAGGAAATAGATAAAAACAACACCCCTACCTCTGATCTTGGATGGAGATTGATGATCACATATTTGATACATTAATAAGCTTTCATTCTTAGTCATTTACACTCTCTATGTACTTAATTGATTGAGTTTTATTATGTTTTGTAAGTTTGGACTCAAATTGAACTTAATTGAATTTTTCAGCATGATTCATATCTTACACTGTTTCTGTATTTGGGTCATATCTTGGGCTGTAGGTGGTCTTTGGAGGTGATTCTAGTGGCATTTGAAAGATAAGAGAGAGTTCTATAACTTTCATGAAGACCTCAAAGGCCTAATCACACGAGTAGATAACTCAAATTGGGATTGAAGCAAGAACCAGAGTGTTTTTCCTGACAGCTTAACCTATGGGTACTGTTCATCACATATTTCGGGATAAAAGTTGTAACATGGGCTGAAATTTGGATGCTGAATAGTTAAGACCAATATCTACAACTTTCATGTTGAATACTTTTCCAGAATTGGACTCCTTGAAGGTGATATTGGGCTTGGAAGTCAGAACAGAGGAGCTGTGACTGGGTCTGGGCAGTGTTCATTAAATTGAACGTATCTGGAGTTAGAGAAATGATATTGGACTCAAACCAAAGCCATTTGAAAGCTAAGATCCAGGCCTACAACTTTCATGAAGACCACGTGGTTCAAAAATGACGAATGCAATGACTTCAAAGCTGCATGATTTCGGAGACAAGGAATCTCCATAATTTTCCACTCACCTAAAGTCATTTGGCATTTTCCACTCATTTTCTACTCATCCAACCACTAATGACTCAGCCCCCTTGTCATTTTGTATCTCTAATCCTCTATAAAATGGGGCCTTGGCAGATCATTAAGGGTGTTAGGTGTTAGTTACCAAAATGATGTCATTTTGTTACTAGGTTTTCTTGAAGTAATTTTCCTTTGTTCTAAATTAAAGTCATGTTCTTCTTCTTCTTCTTCTTCTTCTTCTTCTCTCTTTCTTTCTTCTTATCTATGAGTAACTAAGTTTCATTTTACTTGGGTGAAAGAGTGAAGCTCTTGGTAATAAAGTAAGGTTAGATTTATTCTTCTCTTGTGCTTAAATGATTTATATTTTTCTAGTAACCATTATACGTATTATAATTTGTTTCTTATAATTTAGAAACCATCTTTGTAAAGAGGAGTTCTTGATTTATTATAGACAAAATATTGGCACAATGAATGCTTTAACCCATTTATAAGTAGTGGTAATATTTTTAGGAAACATAATATAATTACGTATATTATTTTAATTGGACTTTTAATGTTGTATTTTCCGATTAGAACCTCCATGTTGCGATGATTCTAATTGAGTTATAAAAGGAATTGATCTTACCTTTATTTTATTTACCAAGAGTGAATCTTTTTACCCAAATAAATAATTTTAATCATAGTAACAAAATATTCACTTCACTTTAATTAATTTTCAGCAATTCCCTGTGGATCGACCTCGGACTCCCAAGAAATATATTACTTGAGACAACCTGCACTTGGGTTTGCAAATGTGACAATCAAAAAATTGTGCATCAAGTTTTTGGCGCCGTTGCCGGGGACTTGATTTGAAGACTGAATTTCTGGTGTAAAAATTTGTATATATACTAACATCCTAACTAGTGGGGGAACCTCTCCCTTTTTAATTTCTGTGCATACTAACTTAGTGGGGGAACCTCTTCCTTTTATTTTACGCACTAACTTAGTGGGGGAATCTCTCCCTTTTACTTATTTTATTTTTTTGTAATTTACTTTCTGCACTTTATTTTCTGCATTTTAATTTCTGTACAGTGGGGGTAATTCTCTATTTTATTTTCTTGTACATTTTAACTTAGTGGGGGTAACTCTCTCTTTTATTATTATTATTTTTTGTACTTTATTTTCTGTATTTATTTTCTGTCATTTTTTTTTTTTTTGTTTACTAACTTACTAACTCTCTTACTAACTATCTAACTTTTTACTTTATCTGCTTCTAACATTTTAATTTATCTCAGTATACTAACTTTTTAATTTTTATGCTTATTAACTTATTTGGTGGTTGGTTTATACCACACATTTGTTAATATTTATTTACTAAGTGTTAATATATATTTGGTGGTTGGTTTATACCACACATTTGTTAATATTTAATGGACAATTTATATTATTAGCTTGTACATTTTCTTTTCTATTGTAAGTTACTTGTTTATGCTTAATTGGTATCGTGATTTAAATTCTGGTCGTTTGGTTAGAGTTAATCCAGGTACTTTACTTATTGATTTATTTGAATCACAATCACACACATTAAGCACAATGGCTGAAAACGAAAGTGTGCATGATGAACATGAAAATCAACCGTTGCGAACTATGCGTGAGTATCTGCAACCATCTCCAAATTCTAGTCCATCATGTTTTATCTTTCCACTCAATGCCAACAATTTTAGATTCAAGCCAGGTATGATTTCTTTACTTCCTAATTTCCATGGTTTAGAATCTGAAAGCCCATATTTACATCTAAAAGAATTTGAGGAAGTATGTCTTGCTTTTCATGATCAAACTTGCCTTTGAAGAGGTTGTTAAGCTTAAATTATTTCCTTTTTCTTTGAAAGATAAAGCAAAAACTTGGCTTAACACTTTGAAACCAAGATCAATTGGCACATGGCAAGAAATGCAATGTGAGTTTTTAAAGAAATTTTTTCCAACACATAACACCAATGCTTTGAAAAGACAAATCCAAAATTTTTCCCAAAATTCCAATGAAGCATATTTTCAAAGTTGGGAACGTTTTAAAGATTTGTTGAATTCTTGCCCACATCATGGTTTTGAAAAATGACGCACTATAAGCTTCTTTTATGAAGGGTTAACACCCGAAACCAAACAATTTGTGGAAACAATGTGCAATGGTGAATTTCTTGATAAAGAACCTGAAGAAGCTTTAGACTATTTAGACCATTTGGCTGAAAATTCTCAATCTTGGCATGGTACTAATCCTTCTGAAAATTCAATTAGATTTAACCTTGCAAATGCTAGTAAAAGAAAATATCATCTTAGTCAAGAAGAAGATCTAAATGCAAGGTTTGCTAGTTTGGCTAGAAAGGTTGAAGCTATGGAATCAGGGAAAGTAAAAGAAATCAAACCTGTGCAAAGTGAAGAAATTTGTGGCATTTGTGATGAATTGGGACACTCAATAAATGAATGTCCAAAACTTCCTGTTTTTAAAGAAGTTGTGCATGAGCAAGTAAATGCAATGACCAATTTTAAAAAGCCATTCACTTCTTCTTTTTCAGATACATACAATCCGGGATGGAGAAATCACCCGAACTTCAGTTGGAGGAATAGCAACCAGCCACAATTCATGCAACCACCACCTCCTCAGGCACAGCAAGATTCTCAAAATCCTCAAGGATATGCACCCTATGTCCCACCATATAGGAAAAACCTTGAAGGAACATTGCATGCATTCATGGAAAAACAAGAAGCCATCAATAACCACAACACTCAAGCCATGATTGACATAAAAGATACTCTTGCTAAACTTTCTTCTGCACTTGCCATTCATGAGAAAGGAAAGTTTCCCTCTCAACCTCAACCAAATCCCAAGGGTCAGTTTAGCCTAAATGAGGGTAGTTCAGAAAGTCAAAAAATAGATCAAGTCAACTCAGTGATAACTCTTAGGAGTGGAAAAGTTGTTGAAAAATAAATTCCTGAACTTTTTAAGAAAAATGATGAGTCAATTCCCAAAGATGAGGAAGGAGTTGATCAGCCACCTAGCCAAAAGGAGATCAAACCCTCGTCTTCACCCCCATTTCCTTAAGCATTAAACAATTCAAGTAAAGTGAATCATAACAGTGACGTTTTTGAAATCTTTAAACAAGTGAAGGTCAATATTCCTTTGTTAGATGCTATCAAGCAGATTCCTTGTTATGTCAAATTTTTGAAAGACTTGTGCACTATTAAAAGGAAACATAATGTGAAAAAGAATGCATTTTTGACTGAACAGGTAAGCTCCATTATTCAAAACAATAATGAGTTGAAATATAAAGACCCTGGTTGTCCTACAGTTTCATGCATTATTGGTGAACATAAAATTGAACGAGCTTTACTTGATCTTGGTGCTAGTGTTAATTTGCTTCCATATTCGGTTTATCGAAACTCAACCTTGGTGAGTTAAAACCAACTTCTGTAACTCTTCTACTTGCTGATAGATCAATTAAAATTCCAAAAGGAATAGTAGAAGATGTGTTGGTACAAGTTGATAAATTCATATATCCTGTGGATTTTATTGTCTTGGAAACTGAACCTATGGTTGATAGTTCTAAGTCAGTTCCTGTTATTTTGAGTCGCCCATTTTTAGCAACATCTAATGCTTTGATAAATTACAGAAATGGAGTGGTGAAGCTAACTTTTGGAAATATAACACTGGAGCTTAATGTTTTCAACATGTGCAAGCAACCACAAGAAGTTTATGATGAAAAGGAAGAGATTGAAGGATTGAAGCCATTATAGATGATCATCTTCAAATCAGGAGTTCTTCTGACCTATTAGAAATCTGTTTAATTAATTCATTTGATTCAGCTACACAATTAGATGATGATGTTTCTGAAATATGCTCTTTGCTTGACTGTACACAGGAAATGGAATACAAAGCATGGAAGCCAAGATTCGAAGAGTTAAAATCCATGAATGATGATACTCATGAAGAAGTACCCACACTAGAACTGAAGCCATTACCTGATGGGTTGAAGTACATATTTTTGGGAGAAGATCAAAGCTCTCTAGTGGTAATTTCCTCATCCTTGACCAAAGAACAAGAAGGTAAGTTGATAGAAGTACTTAAAAGGCATAAAAATGCAATTGGATGGACATTAAAGGATATAAAAGGCATTAATCCATTAATTTGTACACATAGAATACATTTAGAGGATAATGCTAAAACATCTCAACAACCTCAAAGAAGATTAAATCCACACATGAAAGAGGTAGTTAGAGCTGAAGTTCTTAAATTACTTGATGTTGGAATTATCTATCCTATCTCGATAGCAGGTGGGTAAGCCCTACACAAGTTGTGCCTAAGAAATCTGGAATAACAGTGGTTGAAAATGAAAAAGGAGAATTAATACCTACCCGAGTCTCATCTAGTTGGCGTATGTGTATTGATTTCAGAAAATTAAATGCAGCCACTAGGAAAGACCATTTTCCATTGCCATTTCTTGATCAGATTCTAGAAAGAGTAGTAGGACATCCCTACTATTATTTTCTTGATGGTTATTTAGGGTATAATCAAATACCAATTGCATTAGAGGACCAAGAAAAGACCACTTTTACTTGCCCCTTTGGCACTTTTGCATATAGAAGAATGCCTTTTGGTCTTTGTAATGCTCCGGCAACTTTTCAAAGATGCATGCTAAGTATTTTCAGTGACATGATTGAGCATTATTTAGAGGTTTTCATGGATGATCTGATAGTTTTTGGAAATTCTTTTGAAAATTGTCTTGATAATTTGGAAAAAGTTCTTAAAAGATGCAAAGAAAAAGGATTTGTGTTAAATTGGGAAAAATGTCATTACATGGTTACCTCAGGAATAGTGTTAGGTCATGTGATATCTTCTAAGGGAATTGAAGTTGATAAGGCCAAAGTTGAATTAATTGCTCATTTGCCTTTCCCAAAAATAGTCAGAGAAGTTCGTTCCTTTTTAGGACATGCAGGATTTTACAGAAGATTTGTAAAGGACTTTAGTGCTATATCTAGACCTTTATGTAATCTTCTAACAAAATATACACCATTTGATTGGACTCAAGATTGTCAAAAATCTTTTGAAAAATTAATCGGTCTTTTGACTTCTGCTCCTATCATGCAATCTCCTGACTAGTCTTTGCCTTTTGAGTTGATGTGTGATGCTAGTGATTTTGCTGTTGGCGCTGTTTTAGGCCAAAGAAAGGAAGGTAAGCCTCATGTAATTTATTACGCAAGTCGAACTTTGAATAGTGCACAAATGAATTACACCACTACTGAAAAAGAACTACTTGCTGTAATTTTTGCATTGGACAAATTTCGGGCTTATTTAATTGGTTCATCCACTGTTGTTTTCACTGATCATGCTGCTGTTAGATATTTAATGTCTAAACAGGATGCCAAACCTAGATTGATACAGTGGATCTTGTTGCTTCAAGAATTCAACATCACAATAAAAGACAAGAAAGAAGCCGAAAATGTTGTTGTAGATCTTTTGTCAAGGTTGACAATAGGCTCATCTTTTGATAGCACACCTATCAATGATTCTTTTCCCGATGAATTTTTATTTTCTGTCAATTCCATGCATTGGTTTGCTAACATTGTCAATTTTCTTGTAATAGGTAAGATGCCGCCTCAGTGGACACACCAAGACAGAAAAAAGTTTTTGATTGAGGTGAAAAATTTCTTTTGGGATGACCCATATTTGTTCAAATATTGTTCTGATCAAATCTTTCGGAGATGTGTACCCGACAATGAGGTAAGTAGTGTCATTAAATTTTGTCATTCAGAAGCTTGTGGAGGTCATTTTTCTTCAAAGAAAACATCTGCAAAAATCTTGCAGTGTGAATTTTAGTGGCCCACTTTATTCAAGGACAGTTATACCTTTTGCAAAAGTTGTGAAAGTTGTCAAAAATTGGGGTCCATTTCTAAAAGAAATATGATGCCTTTGAACCCTATCCTTGTCATTGAAATTTTTGATTGTTGGGGAATTGATTTCATGGGTCCATTTCCATCATCTTTTGGATTTGTGTACATTTTGGTTGCAGTTGATTATGTCTCAAAATGGATTGAGGCGATTCCATGTCGGCACAATGATCATAAAACTATTCTAAAATTTTTAAAAGAAAATGTTTTGAGCCGATTTGGAATTCCTCGAGCTATCATCAGTGATTGGGGGAACACATTTTTGTAATAAATCATTTGAATCTTTAATGAAGAAATATTGCATTACCCACAAAATTGCAACCCCTTATCATCCTCAGACAAGTGGACAAATAGGGAGATTAAACAAATTTTGGAAAAAACGGTTAACCCAAATCGTAAAGATTGGTCTTTAAGACTAAACGATGCACTTTGGGCTTACCATACTGCTTTTAAAACATCTTTGGGCATGTCTCCCTATCGGTTAGTTTATGGAAAACCTTGTCATTTGCTTGTAAAATTGGAGCATAAAGCATTTTGGGCCATTAAAGCTTTCAACTTAAGTCTTGATGATGCTTCCAAGTTACGCAAATTACAATTGAATGAACTTGAGGAATTAAGAAATGATGCATATGAAAACTCAAAGATTTATAAAGCTAGAACAAAAGCTTTTCATGACAAATCAATTTTGAGAAAAACTTTTGAAATTGGTCAAAAAGTTCTGCTTTATAATTCTCGTCTTCACCTATTCCCTGAAAAATTAAGATCTAGGTGGATTGGTCCTTATATTGTCAAACATGTGTATTCTTATAGGGCCATAGACATTGAGAATCCTAGGAATGGTATTGTATTTAAGGTCAATGGACAAAGACTCAAACCATTTCTGGAACATCAAGTTGTTGAGGTAGAATCCATTTCTCTTTCTAATCCTTGTTATGAGTAGAATTTATTTTAATGTTATTTCTTTCTTTTTGCAGTTCTTTGTGTTCCCGGTTAAATGGCGGATAACGGTACTCCGTGACTCTCAAGTCGGTTTATTTTTCAGTTTCCCATAATAACTGAATTCTTCTCCTTTTAAAATGGATGTCATTCTCTCAAATCTAAGAAAACATTTTCCTTCTCTCCCTCTAAATGCTCTAACAAAAGTCTATGAAGCTAGGTGTGAAAGACTGAGATTGTTAATGTATAAGGGCATCCCAGAAGATATACGCTGGATAATCGAAGCAAAGGTTCGTTTAGCTGGTGAATCTTCAGATTCATTTGTCCCATACATGCCTGGTCTCGGTAAAAGTTCATTTTCAAAAAGGAGAAGAGCAAAAAGAATGAAAGTTTGTTACAAGTGTGCACGATGGAATTGCAATACGCGATGTCACTCTTTGGGGATGGTTTCTGTAAACAGAGAAGATAAAATATTCTTCATTAAGAATGGACTGAGTAAGGAGTCATTAGATAATATCTTATTGACTCTTGAGACGCATTCTTGTGGAGTTGTGCAGCGTGAACTTCTTAGTTTGTGGAATCTCTTCAAGGACGAGCAAGAGCGTTATAGTCTTGAGAATCTGACTCAAAAAGACCCTGTTTGCCAATTTATAAGAAAATTGGATGGGAAGCTTATCCTCGACTCATAGAAGGTGTTTAAGCCATTTTTGGACGTGAAACCAAAGGAAGATGTGAGCCACAATCATAACAACATGTATATATTATCTTGTACATTTTTAAAAAAAAAAAGAGAAAAAAAAAGAGAAAAAAAGAAAAAAAACAAAAAAAAAGAGGAAAAAAAAAAAAAAAAAAAAAAAAAAAAAAAAAAAAAATGAAATAAAAAAGAATAATAAAAAATGGCGAAACTTCGGTTGTACTTGGTCTTTAATTAGATTAGGAGCCCCTGCCAGTGGAGTGGCAGACCCGTCATTGACTCGGGTGGACCTTCGCACGCCGGTCGGTAAATAAGATTCGTGTGCCATGCTCTGTAGAGAGCCGCGCAAGCATTCCCAGGTTTTAACCAAAGGCTCTGCTTGCTGATGGACAGAAAGAAGCGTCCCATGTTTGCATTCTCGCATGACAATGCCTCTGAGCTGAATCCTGTGATTTAATGCCACGGGCTCTTCAGCGACCTCTCACTGGCTGTGGTCGTTGGTGGTAGTTGTCAGATTTACGCACTTTAATTAGTGGCATCGTAGCTCAATCCAAAATATCCCACAAGCGGGAGGGAGAAGAATGCCCAGATTGGCTGAGCCGTCTTGGTATTACTGCACTCATGACGCGCAGTATAAAGATCTGCCATGAAACCTGTACATAAAGGTATGTAATCATTTGTTATTATTATTTTATCTTTGTATGATTTTGTTGAATTTTGGTTTTGGACAGACAATCCTTTGGATGGGATCCTTCGGGGGTTTCTAGACTTCTTTACCCTGATGGTTTTCTTGAAGTCAAAAATAAAAAAATAAAAAAAAAACAAAAAACAAAAAAAAATTTATTTTTAAATTTCAAACTTTTCTGACACCAGTCAACCTACTTGTATAGGAGCTATTATTACTTTTTCTATTCTCTTCCCTATTTAAACACTCCATTTTCTTCAATTTCCTGCAACTCATAATCATTCAAAGAGAGTGTGAGTGTAGAAATGGAGGGAGCTCCTTCTTCTGTTTGTAGATTTGTCAGTATCTGTGTATTTTGTGGGACAAGTTATGGGAAGGGCTTAGAGTTTGTAAACGCAGCAAGCACTATTGGTAGAACACTTGCTGCGAGGAACATTCGTGTTGTATATGGGGGAGGTAGCATTGGGTTAATGGGGGCTGTATCACTTTCTGCACATATAAGAGGTGGTCAAGTTTTTGGTGTCATTCCTGAACCTTTCACTCGAAGGAACATCGTTGGAAAGACAATTGGACTGGAAATTCAGGTATCATCTATGCATGGACGAATGAAGGCGATGCTTGAAAACTCTGATGCATTCATTGTCTTACCTGGTGGTTTTGGTACTTTGGAAGAAGTCTTTCAAGTTGTCTCTTGGGCCTAATTGAACATCCACCATAAACCCATAGGTTTGTTGAATGTTAATAATTTCTTTGATAGTTTATTATCTTTTGTTGACCATCTTTGTGGAACGAAATTTGTCACACCTTCGCAAGACGACTCCTTATCTCTGCTTCTACTGTTGATGAGTTGATTGATAAATTAGAAGCTTTTGTTTATGAACCTGATCCAGTAACAGCTCAGATAGATTGATCCGAAGGAAGTGGTGAAGGAAGTGGTGAAGGAAGCAAAATGAAAAGAAAGCCAGCCAAGACACTCCAACTATTTAAATAATTACAACCTTTAGTTTTATTTATCATACTTTATTTCTGATTTGTGTGAGGTTTTTCTTTTCAGTAATTGCAGCAACAGGTAATATATTCTATCCTTTTTCCTATCTATGTTTTGACATTGAGGACAATGTTGTGATCTGGTTGGGGGGAAGGATGGTTGTAAAAAAAAAATCCAAAAAAAAAATAATAATTAGGAAGTATGTTTATTAATATGTTTATTGTGTTTATATTAAAAAAAATCAAAAAAAAATTCAAAAGTGTGTGTGTTAATATGTTTGTTGTGTTTGTCATCAATTTATTAACAACAAAAGTAATTAGGGATGACAGAGTAAAGAGTAAATTATTTACTCTTGAGACGCATCAAAAATTGGTGGCAGAGTAAGGAGTAATTAGGGTAGTAACTAGTTTATGTGGAAGTAGCAATTCAAATTCAGAGAAATTTGCATGATTGAGTAAATTGTCTTCTTTCTTAAAATTCACATGCTTGGTTATGGATGTTGAATTGGTGGACTAAGAATGATAGAATTATGCCTTGTGAGATTTTGAGCCTATTGATGAATGGATTAAACATTTGTACCATTCTTTTCTTTCTTGTGTGAATCTCACTCATGAAATTGTTACTCTAGAACTTGCTTTGATTCTTTTTGAGACTACATTTTCATATGCATACATAAATATGATTGAGGCATTTTTCTTCAAATAGCTACTTTAATTAAATAGCCAGCCTTGTTTAGCAGCATGTTGTCTCAATATGATATCAAGCACTCTTATGACTTCTTGGAAATTCTCTGATTCCTGGTAACATAAAGCATTAGAAATGACCTATTTCCCCTTGCTTAACCCCTTTGAGCTTATTTGACTATTCTTTGTTTCGAACTCATTATGTGCCTTAAATGAAAAATCATGTTCTTACTTGACCTTAGGGAATAAGAGAACATTAGTTTTGTCATTCGATGAGTTCTTGAACAAGTGTGGGGGTGTGTGTGTAGAATGGTTTAAAAAAATGTATATATGATGTTCTTTTTGTAAAAAAAAAAAAAATCAAAAAAAAAATCAAAAAAATCAAAAAAAAAATCAATCAAAAAAAAATTGTAAAAAGACGAGGGTCAACAAGGTAATAAAGGAAAGGAAAAAAATATGTAAAGGGAATTTGTATTAGGTGGAGTTGGGATGAATTTTCATGCTTGTTAATTGAACTCAGCTCTCATGTTCTTTTATTCTCTGGTATTTAACTTGTCATATCTATATTACCTCCTCCCCCCATTACAACCTTGAATAAAGTCCTCATGATTTGTGTGTGCATGTGTTCTGAGTAGTGGAGAAGTAGAAGATAAGCAAGCTTATGGTAGTGCAATTTTCATGGGTTGAATTGAGTGAAATACCTACCTTTTAAATACTTGAGGGATTGAGAGTGAATCTTATGAAAATCTATTATTCTTGACTCATACTTTTCAATTCAAATATCCTTGCTTGTTGATTTGAGAAGTGAAGATATGTTACCTCATGAATGTTTTGATTACTTGAATGATTGCTTTTCATTTTTAAATATTATTAGAAATTGAGTCTTTTAGAGTGTTTAGCTTTTGAGTCTGTTTCGTTTTTTTTTTTGTGAGTGATCTTATGTGTTTTGCTCAGGAGTGCAAAAAGCTAAGTGTGGGGGAGTTTGATGATCACATATTTGATACATTAATAAGCTTTCATTCTTAGTCATTTACACTCTCTATGTACTTAATTGATTGGGTTTTATTATGTTTTGTAAGTTTGGACTCAAATTGAACTTAATTGAATTTTTTAGCATGATTCATATCTTACACTATTTCTGTATTTGGGTCATATCTTAGGCTGTAGGTGGTCTTTGGAGGTGATTCTAGTGGAATTTGAAAGATAAGAGAGAGTTATATAACTTTCATGAAGACCTCAAAGGCCTAATCACACGAGTAGATAACTCAAATTGGGATTGAAGCAAGAACCAGAGTGTTTTTCTTGACAGCTTAACCTATGGGTACTGTTCATCACATATATCGGGATAAAAGTTTTAAAATGGGCTGAAATTTGGATGCTGAATAGTTAAGACCAATATCTACAACTTTCATGTTAAACACTTTTCCAGAATCGGACTCCTTGAAGGTGATATTGGGCTTAGAAGTCAGAACAGAGGAGCTGTGACTGGGCCTGGGCAGTGTTCAGTAAATTGAACGTATCTGGAGTTAGAGAAATGATATTGGACTCAAACTAAAGCCATTTGAAAGCTAAGATCCAGGCCTACAACTTTCATGAAGACCACTTGGTTCAAAAATGACGAATGCAATGACTTAAGAGCTGCATGATTTCGGAGACAAGAAATCTCCATAATTTCCCACTCACCTAAAGTCATTTGGCATTTTCCACTCATCCAACCACTAATGACTCAGCCCCCTTGTCATTTTGTATCTCTAATCCTCTATAAAAGGGGGCCTTGGCAGATCATTAAGGGTGTTAGGTGTTAGTTACCAAAATGATGCCATTTTGTTACTAGGTTTTCTTGTAGTAATTTTCCTTTATTCTAAATTAAAGTCATGTTCTTCTTCTTCTTCTTCTTCTTCTTCTTCTTCTTCTTCTTCTTCTTCTTCTCTTTTCTTTCTTCTTATCTATGAGTAACTAAGTTTCATTTTACTTGGGTGAAAGGGTGAAGCTCTTGGTAATAAAGTAAGGTTAGATTTATTTTTCTCTTGTGCTTAAATGATTTATATTTTTCTAGTAACCATTATACGTATTATAATTTGTTTCTTATAATTTAGAAATCATCTTTGTAAAGAGGAGTTCTTGATTTATTGTAGACAAAATATTGGCACAATGAATGCTTTAACCCATTTATAAGTGGTGGTAATATTTTTAGGAAATATAATATAATTACGTATATTATTTTAATTGGACTTTTAATGTTGTATTTTCTGATTGGAACCTCCATGTTGCGAGGATTCTAATTGAGTTATAAAAGGAATTGATCTTACCTTTATTTTATTTACCAAGAGTGAATCTTTTTACCCAAGTAAATAATTTTAATCATAGTAACAAAATATTCACTTCACTTTAATTAATCTTCAGCAATTCCCTGTGGATCGACCTCGGACTCCCGAGAAATATATTACTTGAGACAACCTGCACTTGGGTTTGCAAATGCGACAATCAAAAAATTGTGCATCAGAGATCTTCAAGGTTGACCTTTGTCTGTGAGCTTCTCCTTTTCCTCTTTCTCTCCTACGGCTACTGCCACTTCTTCCTCTCTTTCTCTCTTTCTTTTCTTCGGTTCCTTCCTTCTCTTTTCTCTTTTCTTTCTTCTGTTTTCTTTCTCTCCTTTCTGCCGTGGGATAAGCAAGAAACAAAAGAAGCAAAGTCTAACTATGCCTTTTATAAGATAGGTACTAAAACTCCTAATCTGCTAAGAATATTTAGATTCCTCCGAATCTAGATTTCCAACTTCCAACAAACTTAAAATAAATCCTAAGATTCATTAGAAATCATGTTGCACTTTTTTTCTATTTTTCCATATCTGCTTGGAGTCAATCCAAATTAACTCTGATTAACTTGAAACTTTAACCATACCTTACTTAGCCTAAAAATACGAAATTAACTCCGATTGCCTTGAAACTTTAACCACACCTTACTTAGCTCATTTGTGACCTAGAAACAAGTTATCCACACACTTCCCTCTAAATAGCAGTTTATGCTATTTTCTGAGTCATTTTAGGCCATTTATCACATTCTGTGTAGCAGTAAAGTGCCTAAACTAACTCAGTTTGTCACGAAACTTAACTGGCATGCTAAACAAGTATTATACTACCTATGTAACCTTATACAAGCCTAACATGATTCTTCGGGATATTACAAATATCATCCGTCCTCACACTATCTCTATCCTAGGAATGCCTCAATTGTAGAGAGGAGAAATACATCCTCAACTGCACACTGACCCTAGAGGACTCAGGTAAAGAGGCAAGAATGTGCATCCTCAACCTTAATACTCAGGTGGTAAGGAGATATCCATCCTCAACCACCATTCCCAAGTCAACTGCTAGGTCCAAGGATATCCTAGGTAATGGTTTACTCAATTAATCAATCTCATCGTCATGCATGAAATAAATCTCAAATCAATCTCATATTGTGCATAAAGCATTTCTCAAGTCAATCTCATTATCATGTATGAAATAAATATCAAATCAACTATGCATCAGGATCATCATATCATATTCTTGAGACATTCGTCTCATAATCCAATTATTCATAAGATGAAGTATTCTTAGGGTCCCATCCTCTTGCCTCAAGCTTAGATTCATGTTTCCGAGCAAGATAATAGGTTAGGACAAGGTTCTAACTTGTTATCTTTGGCTAATCAAATAATATTTTATGTCACATAACTGGTTATCATCCCTGCATAACCAGTTACAGACCCTTCTTTACATTTCTATTTTAAAACAATAACCAGTTAGGCCTTGGCTCTAACCGGTTATTGCAAAACATAACTCTCTATTATGTAACAACAATCGATTAGCCCAAGTTCATAACCAGTTATTCACGTACAAGGAGGCTCTGCCATGAGCCAATAACCGGTTATGGCTGGCCCATAATCAATTATTGGTGGATTTCTGGACGTTAAAACAGGGCACAAGAGAGGGAAATTCTAATATCCGCCCATACTCACATCAAAACCAAATCAAATCTCATTCATCATGGAACCAAAACATCATAGAGCAATTTAACAATCATGGGTAAATCTCAATCCACAAGTTTTCATCTTTTTCAAAAGCTCAAAATCTTCGTCATTTCATGTTCAAAATCAAACTTGGTTTCAAAACCATTTCTTGTAGAAATCACGATTCCAAATCCATCAATCAAGCAAACTTTCTTACAAAATCAAAAGAAAACATGTTTGATAAGAAAGTTTGAGACAAAACCACCTACCTAGCTTGTATCTTCTTCCCCTTTTCCCCTCTTGTTCCACTTTCCTTTATGCTTCCTCTTGTTCTTGCTTCCTTATCCTCTCTCTGCTAACAACGTAACAAAAATATGGAGAGAATAGAGAATGAGTGGAGGCAAAATAAAAGAATGCAGGAGGTGAGATGAAAGTGGAATGTAAGAGTGGTAACGTGACACACACACACACACACACAGACACACATATCACACATACACACTCACATATCACACACACACACGTAGGTCACACACACACAAACAAATATATCACACACACAAACACAAAAATATCACACACACAAACAGACACACACACACATATATATCACACACACACACACATCACACGCACATATATATCACACATACATACACACACACACACACACACACACACACACACACACACATATTTCACACACACACAAACACACACACACACACATATCACACATATCACACACACACACATGTATCACACACACACACACACGTACATCACACACACACACATATATATCACACACACACAAACACAAATATGTCACACACACACACACACACGCAGATATCACACACATATATCACACACACACCTCACACATAAACACACACAAAAATATCACACACATATACACACAACTCACACACACACACACACACACACACACACACACCTGTATAACACACACACACATATCACACACACATAAACACAAATATATCACACACACACACATTTATATCACATACATATCACACGTATATCACACACGTGTGTGCGCATGTGATATACCTGTGATATGTGTATGATATGTGTGATATATATGTGATATGTGTGATATCATACACACATAGACACACAGACACACACACATATCACGCACACACATATATCACCCACCCACACACATCACACACATGACACACACATATATCACACACCCAAAAAGACAAATATATCACATATACACATTTATATCACACACACACACAAACGGACACACACACACACACACACACACACACACAAACAGACACACACACACATATCACACACACACACATATGTATATCACACACACACACACACGCATATATCACACACACACAAACACATATATATGACACATACACACACACACACACACTCACACACGCACACACACACACACACACATATATCACACATATCACACACACACACACACACAAAACATACATATATGACACGCACACACACACATATCACACAAATCACACATAGACATACACACATTACACACGCCTATATCACACACACAAACACAAATATATCATACACACAAACACATTTATATCACGCACACACACACACACACGCACACATACACACATATCACGCAAATATCACACATATATCGCGCGCGCACACACACACACCCATACACATGTATTACACACACACACACATATCACACATACACAAACACAAATATATATCACACACACATTTACATCATACACATATCACAAGTATATCACACACGTGTGTGTGTGTGTGTGTGTGTATGTGTGCGATATACGTGTGAGATGTGTGTGATATGTGTGTGTATGTATGTGTGTGCGTGTGTGTGATATATGTGTTTATGTGTGTGTGATATGTGTGATATATGTGTGTGTATGTGTGTGTGTGTGTGTGTGAAATATATGTATATGCTGCGTGTGTGTGTGTGTATACATGTGTTTGTGTGTGTGTGATTTGTGTGTATGTTTGTGTGATATGTGTGTGTGTGTGTGTGTGTGTGTGTGTGTGTGTGCGTGTGATATATATATATATTTTTTTTTGTATGTGTGATATGTGTGTGTGTGTGTGATATATTTGTTTTTTTTTTTTGTATATGTGATATGTGTGTGTGAATTCTCATGTGTGTGTATGTGATATATGTGTATGTGTGTGTGTGAGTGACATATGTGTGATATGTGTGATATATGTGTGTGTGTGTGTGTGTGTGATATGTGTGATATATATGATATGTGTGATATATGTGTGTGTGTGATATATATGTGATATATGTAAGTGTGTGGGTGTGATATATTTGTGTATGTGTGTGTGTGATATTTATGTGTTATGTGTGTGTGTGTGTGTGTGAAATATATATATGTGTGTGTGTGTGTGTGATATATATGTGTTTGTGTGATATTTGTGTGTGTCATTTTATGTTTGTGTGATATAAATATGTGTGTGTGTGTGAGATATATTTGTGTTTTTCTGTGTGTATGATGTGTGTGTGTGTGTGTGT
The DNA here is from genome assembly GCA_029884595.1 of Ormosia semicastrata. Lineage (NCBI taxonomy): Eukaryota > Viridiplantae > Streptophyta > Magnoliopsida > Fabales > Fabaceae > Ormosia > Ormosia semicastrata. The sequence continues at coordinate 244,514 of JAQQTO010000050.1, read as the reverse complement.
ATGTGATATGTGTATGTAATATATGTGCGTGATATATACGTGTGTGTGTGTGTGATATATGTGTGTATGTGTGTGTGGGAGCCGAAATAAGGACTCTGGTAATAAAGGCACAGAGATGGCCGTAGCTATGATGGCAATGGCCAATGCCATGAGGCAGCAAACAGAGCAAGCAGTGGCGACTGCTAGAGTGCTAGAGAGGTTGGTACCTTGGTAACCAGAACTACCACTAGTATAGGAGGTACCGATCAGGAGAAATCATAATTTTCTCGACATTTCGGTGTTCAGAAAGATGAATCCTCTGATGCTCAGAGGTGACTACGATTCGATTAAAGTGGAAGAGTGGTTGACCGAGTTAGAGAAGATCTATGAGGTCATGGTTTGCTCTGAAGAGCAAAGAGTTTTCTTTGCTTCCTTCATGTTGGGAAGGGAAGCGAAGAAATGGTGGCGAGGCACTAGGAGGCTACTAGAGACAGCAGAGACTTTGATCACATGGAGAGTGGTCAAGGTGACCTTTTTGGAGAAATACTTTCCACAAAGTTTGCAGGATGATAAAGAGAGGGAATTTCTAAGTCTTCATCAAGAGGACATGACGGTTGGACAATATGAGGCAAAATTTCATGAGTTATCCAAGTTTTCTTCTCAGTTTAGGCATAATCCAAATGAGAGCTAGAAGTGTGTCAGGTTTGAGTCTGGGCTAAGAGGGAATGTACAGAGGGTTGTGAGACCTTTAGAAATCAGGGATTTTCCATCCTTGGTGAGCAAGTGCGAAATTATGAAGTCTGATAATCTTTAACTTCAGGCAGAGCAAAATTTGCAAAGTCTTCAGAAGAAGAAGAAGATGGATGGTGGATATGAGAAAGGTAGTCCTAAATCTAGTCACCCACAAGAGAATGGCCAGTATGTTCAGAGGGATGACCGAAAAGAGAAGTGTACCAAGTGTGGTAGGTAACACGGGAACAAAGTTTGTATAGTTGACCAGATCAAATGTTTTCAATGTGGCAAGTTGGGATACTATGCTAAAAATTGTCCTCATAAGCAAGAAGACAGGACGGATGCTAGTCTTATCACTCGGGGAAGAGTTTACAATCTGCAAGGCGAGGAGGCATCACCATCTCCTAGTTTGGGAAAAGGTGAGTACATGGTTGTACATGTTTAGTAACTTTGTTTTCTTAAAATTTGGTTGTATCTGTGGTTGTATGCTAGTTGTTAGGACTTTATACATAAAGTAAACCAAATTTTAGGGACAAAATTCTAAAAAAGAAGGGAGAATGTAACACCTTAGATGATCATGATAGACTTGCATATGGTTACGGAGGTAGCCTAACACTAGTTTGTCATGCCTGTAAAATTTTGTGACCATCCGAGCATGTTTAGTCACTTTGTTGTAGCACGTTTAGCTATATGTGGAATATAGCTATTTTTAGCTCTGGTTTTGACTTAAACTGCTTAGTTAATAGAAATAAATGTAGAGAACTTGTTTCTAGGTCACAAATGTGTGGAAGTAGATGTGGTTAAAGTTTGAGATTTATCAGAGTTAGTTTAGCATTTTTAAGCATACTTGTTGTGTGTTTTAGTGCTGGATTGACCCCCAACAGATATGAAAATTATGGAAATGGTGAAACAAGATTTTTAATTAATCTTAGGATTCATTTCAAGCTTGTTGGAAGTTAAGAATCTTAGTTTGGTAAAATCCAAGCTTTCTTAACTGATCGGGTGAATAGTAGTCACTTAAGTGACTAAATGAGAGCATGACTCTCTTGTTTCTATTGCTTGGCTTATTTAAGCCCCAAATGAGATATTTGTCTCATTTTCTCTCTTCTCTCTCACGACTGTAATAGGGGAGCACCAAATGAAATCCAATAAAGGAGCTTTAGGAGATCCATCTTCAAGCAAAAAGGAGGAAGGGTTTAGTGGAAGAGAGGAGCTGCTTTCAGACTTCTTTTCTGGCCTTTGAGGTAGGGGAAACTTCGTTTGATAGCTTGTATTCTTTTCTTTCATGTTTGGTTCTTGAGGGACTTGATGAAGAAATGGAGGTTTGAGAGTGATTTGGTGATTCTTGAATTGAATCTTGATGTGGATAGATTTGTTAAGTTTGAAACTGATTTGTTAATATGCTAAGATGAATTTTTTATCACTTGGAAGCCTTAATTCCTTTTAGGTCAAATTTGGGGGTTTAGGTTAAGTTTGGATTTTGATTTCATAAAGTAGTCTGATTGAGTGAAATCAAGGTGAAATAAGAGTTGCTATGTGTAGATGAACCTTGTAGAAGATTGGAAATCACTTGGATGAGAAGTTTAAGTGATTGGAGGAGGGGTAAGTTCCAATGGAAGAGTACCCGTATCTGCAAAATTCTGTAGAACCAAGTTCTTGTTTGATGTAATCGATTACAAGGTCAATGTAATCGATTACAAAGCCTCTGGAGATGATGTAATCAATTACAAGGACAATGTAATCGATTACCAGAGTTCTGGAATTGATGTAATCGATTATAAGGGAAATGTAATCGATTACCAAGCTCCTGACTTTGTTGTAATCGGTTACAACAAGGGTGTAATCGATTACAAGTCCCCTATTTGTGGAAAAAAAACCAAGTTTTACTTGATAACATCATTAGTATATGTTTTCTAAAGTATGTTGAGACTCTAATAGGAGTATTTAATGAATAGTGAATGTGATGAATCAAGTTGATTTGTAATGTTAATTGTAAGGAATAATTGGACATAGTTATATATACATATATTGTGTATTATGTTGGATTGAGGAAATGAGTTTCCCTAAGTGTTGGAATTACTCATGTATGCTCCTTTATGAGTGTTAAGATACTTTTAGGAGTATTTGATGAAGTGTGTGAGTGAAATGAGTTTGAGAAGCATATAAATCAATTGTGATGCTAATTATGGTAAATAATTAGTGATGTTTTGCATGTGATGTTTAAGAAATATATTGAGGTGTGTAATATCCTCTCTATGTGTTTGTTGAATAGTGAGGTGAGTAATATGCTCTCTATTTTTTTGTGAAGCACATTGAGGTGAGTAATATCCTCTTTGTGTTGTTTAAAGCATATTGGGGTGCGTAACATCCTCTTTATGTGTTTGTTGAATAGTGAGGTGAGTAATATCTTCTCTATTTTTTTGTGAAGCACATTGAGGTGAGTAATATCCTCTTTATATTGTTTGAAGCATATTGGGGTGCGTAATACCATCTCTATGTATTTGTTGAATAGTGAGGTGAGTAATATCCTCTCTATGTTATGCGTAATAAGGTGAGTAATATCCTTATTATGTTGTTGAGTATGGAGGTGAGTAATATCATCTTTAAATTGACTCTACAGTGAGGTAAAAAATTCCTCTTTGTGTTGAGGTAAGTAATTCCTCAGCATGATTGTTGGATAGTGGAGGTGAGTAATATCCTATCTATCAATTGTTGACTAGTGGAGGCGATCCTCTATTTGTTTTGACAGATAGTGTTGGTGAGTCATATCATCACTATGCTTGATAATCCATAATATATCATAACATATCCTAGAGTAATTGAGGTGGGTAATATCCTCAATACGTCTGAGGACTTATAACATCTTGAAACTGCATTCATTCTTAGGACTTGTATAGACATACACATTAGACATAATTAAGTATAGCATGACAATTGTATGGGTAGTTGCTACCATAACATAATAACATGACATTGCAATTGTAGGGGCAATTGTGTACTTTTGTGTTTGTAGTATTAACTTCATGGTTGAATAATTTGTATGATTGCATGAAGTGCTGGTATTGGAATACTTTTACTGAGATATGTTTTCTCACCTCGATTGTGTTGCCATATAAATCTAGGTACAAGTTCTTCGAAAGGGAAGAAGAAGATGTATGAAGACTAGTATAATATAGATGCTGGTTTGAGCTGAGCTTATATACGTTTTATATTTGCTTAGTTGTTTCAAGTTATGTATAATAACATGCTTTTTTGAGGCTGCGATGTATATATATAACTTTTGTTATCGTGGCTCTCTATATTTATTCATTGTGTATGAATGATATAGATTTAGTTTGTTGTGTATGTTAGAAGTAGCAAAGTCAATATTGATTATTTTTTTATATGACGATATATCTAGATAATAAATATTGAGATGTTACATATATCGCACATATATATGTGTGTGTGTGTGATATATATATATATATATATATATATATATATATATATATATATATATCGTGTGTGTGTGTGATATCACTATATGTTACACATATATATCACACACACACACACACACACACATGCATATCACACACTCACATATATATGTGTGATATATATATTTATATATATCACACACACAAACATATCATGTAACATCTTAATACTGGTAACCAAGTATACAAAGCATATACCTGGATAAATAGCATTAGTTATGCTACCTCTAACTCAACATAATAGTAATTCACATCATTTTAACAAATAATAATGGAGAGCCTTGCGAAAAACTAAAAGATTACATACATCCTTGCCTAAAAAAGGCAAGCATATACATAAACTTTTGTTCAAACTGAAAGCAATGTAAATAAATACAAGCTTTCGCTACAAAATATAAAAACTAAACTATCAGTCTTCATACTTCTTCTTCTTGCCTTTAGACAAACTTCCACCTAGATTTATGTGGAAACAAATGGGGTGAGAAATCGCATTTCTCAGTATAAGTAACCAAAACCAGCAGTTTAAACATTCACAATGAATAAACCAAACTATTACATAAGAATGCATGCCTCAACTCTATGCAATATTAAAAAATGTAACCTGAAACTAGCAACTTATACTATTATCCTTTGCATAAGAAACAATTACAAAACACTTCTAGGTGTAATGTTCCTAAGCAACTAAACTCCTAAACTATTATCTAAAACCACGATGATATCAAACAACTGCCCATACAATCACGTGATATCATCTACAAGACAACTGCCCATATAGCTGTCACTGAAGTCATAAAGCAACACATACACATCAAGAACACAAATTCTAAACAAAACAAATATTAAATAATGCAATAGTGAAATGATGTATGATTATGCTCAAAGAAAAAGTGTATGCAAGTGTAGGTGTAGTGTCGTGACACTTAGCTACTCCCCCTAGGCAGGGAAGGAATCCACTATGATAACGTGTAACCTCTTATAGCCTGCCTAGTAGGAACAAAGTCTGTTATCACAACACATATCCTCCTACCCCGTAGTCTACCAAGTAGCCTTCCTTATCCTAGGTGGATATCACCACCAAATCTGAGAGGATGCCTCCACTCCTCCTCTCTAGGAATAACAAGTATATGTGGAAAATGTGGTGTGCATGTGTGACAATGTAGCGTTATGCCTAACTCTAACATAACTACTACATAACTCTATACTAAGCCCACCTTGCACTACTAACTCTTCCTCTGATGAGAGTATTTCATGCACTATGGAACTTAACCAATGTCACCTATACTTAGTACACTTCTTATCCTTGCATTAATAACTTCCCTATGAAAGTTTTCATGCACTATGATATTCACCCTTACTAATTAGGGTCTATGGCATTTAACTGCTGCCAACTTGGCACCTTGGCTTTTAACTTTTGCCAATTAGGCACTATGACACTCTACTTTTGCCACCTAAGCTTTATTCTCTTGTATCTAGTGTCCCACAACCTCATCACTCCACAAATGATATCTAGTGCAACACCAAGTTGCCTAGGGAGCTAGACACCTAACTATGACATTCCATTAGCTATGGATGCACAAAGTCTCTTTCTCAACTTGGTTTGGATACATAACCCTATCACATTTAAGTGAATCATAATCTTTTAATCTGAGGTTTAAGGTTTATGTTTGGGGTACAAGGAATAAAGATACATGTTTCCATCATTTCTAGCTCAAAAACTTCATTTTAAGGGCCTAGTAATTGATTACTAGCTTGACAGAACCTCTGTAATCGATTACAAGCAGGATGTAATCGATTACAGCTTACCTAGAAAACTTGTAATCGATTACAAGTAGGATGTAATCGATTACAAGCCACCTAAAAACACTTTTTGTAATTCCAGAGGTTGGGTAATTGATTACAACTGCTATGTAATTGATTACCTCGCAAAAATTTGTAGAAAACAGAGTTCTTAAACCATTCAAACCCAAACCAAACCAAATAAACATCATTATCTAACTCAAACTATCTCAAATATGCATCCAAATCATTCATAAAACCACAAGTCTTGATATAGGTATAAAACCCCTCTTTCTCCTCTTACAACTCAAGCTTCATCTATGGGTTCCAAGAACCACAAACTGAACTCCCTATATCAAAATAGGCTTTAACTAAACTTGTTTTCCCCTATAGAATCAAGTAACTAGAATATAAACTCACTATTCTCACTCAAATCCATTTTCCTCATCAAGCTAAACTAGAAACAAGATAAAGATAGAGGAAAATGAATGAAAACAAACACCCCTACCTCAGGATGTAATCGATTACAAGCTACCTGAAAACACTTTTTGCAATTCCAGAGGCTGGGTAATTGATTACAACTACTATGTAATTGATTACCTCACAAAAATTTGCAGAAAACAGAATTCTTAAACCATTCAAACCCAAACCAAACCAAATAAACATCATTATCTAACTCAAACTATCTCAAATATGCATCCAAATCACTCAAAAAACCACAAGTCTTGATATAGGCATAAAACCCCTCTTTCTTCTCTTACAACTCAAGCTTCATCTATGGGTTCCAAGAACCACAAACTGAACTCCCTATATCAAAATAGGCTTTAACTAAACTTGTTTTCCCCCCCATAGAATCAAGTAATTAGAATATAAACTCACTATTCTCACTCAAATCCATTTTCCTCATCAAGCTAAACTAGAAACAAGATAAAGATAGAGGGAAATGAATGAAAACAAACACCCCTACCTCTTGTATGGATGAAGATCTTCTAGCTTGATCCTTTTCTTTGATCTTCAAGACTGGATTTTGGCTTCCCTTTTTCTCTTTTCTCTTCCTTTTCCTCTTTCTCTCTTCTCTCCTTTTCTTTATTTCCTTTTCTGTTTTCTTTCTTCCATTTTGTCGTGGGAAATAAATGAAGAGGCAAAGTCTAACTTTGCTTCTTTTAGATAGGTACCAAAACCTCTAATCTACTAAGAACACTTAGATTCCACTGAATCCAGTTTTCCATCTTCTAACAAATTTGAAATAAATTTAAGATTCATTAAAAATCGTGTTTCACCTTTTCTCTATTTTTCTATATCCGCTAGGGGTCAATCGGGTATTACAATGCACAACTTGTATGCCTAAAAATACCAAACTAACTCCGATTAACTTAAAATTTTAACTACAAATTACTTAACTCATTTGTGACCTAGAAACAAACTATCCACATCTATTTCCCTTAACTTAGCAATTTATGCTATTATCTGAGTAATTTTAGGCTATTTACCACTTTGTATTTTGCAGTAAAGTGCCTAAACTAACTCCTCTTGTCACAAAACTACACTGACATGTTAAATAAGTATTATGCTACATGTGTAACTATAAACTAGTCTAACATGCTATTGGAGGTGTTACATATCACACACACACACACACACATACACACATATCCTAAACACATATATATATGTGTGATATACAGGTGTGTAATATATATCCCACATACACATATCCCACACACCTGTATATCTCTGTGTGTGTGTGTGTAACGTCCTGAGACTGCCTGCAGGATCGATGAGTGTCCCTACAAACCAACACGGGTCTTTTCAGCGTGCTTTGTCCTCACTCTCACGCATCATAGGAAACTTCCCAAGAAGTCACCCATCCCACAAGTGTCCAAGTCAAGCATGCTTCACTATGGAGTACTTATGTTCTTGGCTCCTAAAAAGAATATGCATCTTGTTGACATGAGTCATGCTAATTAATTCCTTTAAGCCATCCTCAACTATGCAGTCCCATACCTGCATAGTCTCTGGATCCCTCTTATTCTGGTGAGTATTCAGTTCATTCATGTGTCCCTCCGCCTAGAAGCCTACCAGGAGCCGCTCCTTGTCTGTGCTTCATCTTTTGCACTAGCGACCACTCCCTGCCCTCGTCGACCTCGGGTGTCACATGCCCACTAGCTTCCGCATGGTTCGTCCCCGAACCACACCGTACTAGGAGAGGTCTCGCTCTGATACCATTTGTAACGTCTCGAGCCTGCCTATAGGATCGATGAGTGACCCCACAAACTAACACGGGTCTTTTCAGCGTGCTTTGTCCTCACTCACACGCATCCTAGGAAACTTCCCAAGAGGTCACCCATCCCACAAGTGCTCCAAGTCAAGCACGCTTAACTATGGAGTACTTATGTTCTCAGCTCCCGAAAAGAAGATGCATCTTGTTGATATGGGTGGTGCTAATCAATTCCTTTAAGCCATACTCAACTATGCAGTCTCATACTTGCACAGTCTCTGGATCCCTCTCATTCCGATGCGTATTCAATTCATTCATGTGTCCCTCCGCCTAGAAGCCTTCTAGGAGCTGCTCCTTATCCGTGCTTCATCTTTTGCACCAGCGACCACTCCCCACTCTCGTCAGCCCTGGGTGTCACAGTGTGTGTGTGTGTGTGTGTGTGTGATATAAATGTGTGTATGTGTGATATATTTGTTTTTGTGTGCGTGTGATATGTGTGTGTGTGTGTGTGTGTGTGTGTGTGTGATATGTATGATGTGTGTGTGTGTGTGATATATGCGTGTGTGTGATATATATGTGCGTGTGATATATATGTGCGTGTGTGTGGGTGTGATATGTGTGGGTGATGTGTGTGTGTGTGAGCGAGAGTGATGTGTGTGTGTGATATATATATATATATATATATATATATATATATATATATATGTGTGTGTGTGTGTGTGTGTGTGTGTGTGTGTGTGTGTGTGTGTGTATGTGTGTGTGTGTGATGAGTGTGTGTGTGTGAGTGAGATATATGTGATATGTGTGTGTGTGATGTATGTGTGTGTGTGATATACGGTGTGTGTGTGTGATGTGTGTGTGTATATGTGCATGTGTATGTGAGTGTGAAATATGTGTGTGTGTGTGTGTGTGTGTGTGTGTGTGTGTGTGTGTGTATGTGTGTGTTTGAGTGATATGTGTGTGTGTGTGTCTGTTTGTGTGTGTGATATATTTGTGTTTGTGTGTGTGATACGTATGTGTGTGTGTGTGATTAATATGTGTGCATGATGTGTGTGTATATGTAATATATGTGTCTCAGTGCGTGATACGTGTGATATATGTGTGTGTGTGTGTCATATATGTGTGATCATGTGTGTGATATATGTGTGAGAGTGCGATATATAAATATATATGTGTGTGAGTGTGTGTGATATGTGTGTTTGTGCATGTACAATATATGTGTGTATGTGTGTGTCTCTCTATGTGTGTGTGTGTGTGCATGGCATATATGTTTTGTGTGTGTGTGTGTGTGTGTGATATGTGTGTGTGTGTGTGTATGTGAGATGTAGTTATGTGCGTGTGTGTGTCATACATGTGTGTATGTGTGTGTGTGATATTTTTGTGTGTGTGTGTGTGCTTGTGTGTGTGTGTGTGTGTGCGTGTGTGTGATATATATGTATTTGTGTGTGTGTGATATGCGTGTGTATATGTGTGATATGTGTATGTGTGTTTGTTTTTGTGTGTGTGATATGTGTTGGTGTATGCCCTAGAGGCTGATACATTTGTCTGTATTTACATACATTTTATTATGCTAATTTTAATATATGTCGCATTTCATTTATTGTGTTGTTCTTAATAAACATAATAAAGTCCTTAGAATAGTAAGTTTGTTGTCATAGGACATCAAGTGGTTGACTTGATCATGAGATCTTATTGGATAAAATTAGAACACTATTCTTAAATGCCCCTAGTCAAGTATTATTATTAATTAGGACAATAATAATGCATGAGACTAGTATGTGCGTAGACTGATGACCACATCTCATGGGTCATGGATATGAGATATTAAGTTTTCATATAGGTACATATTAGAGTAATGATGTACTGGACTGACCCGCCATGAGAATGCTACATGAATCGTTACATGAATGTCATAAGCGATTCTCATAGTGACAATGGTGTTTGTGGTCCTTTGACCTGAAATCACTATGATTCCTACATAAGGAGTTGTGTGTTTTAATGCCATCAAATGTCATATGTAACAAGTTAATTATAAAGTTAGTTATTGGACATATCGCGAATCATGCAGAGGGATGTGAGTGACCTACATAGGATTTGTCACTCCTACATAACTGGAGCTATATCTTCGAGCCCCCTGATTGCATGAGACTGCGAAATGCATGTTCATGCTGAAATGTGTCAATATGAGATATTGATTTCATTTGTTGTTACAAAGTCTACTCGAGTATCAAGAAATGAAGGATTGGACTATACAAGGGTGACGCATTCCATGCATTATGTTTAATCTAGATATCTTGACAAAGGGATTAAATGACATGGAAACATTAGTCACGAAAAGGTTATGTCAAATCACTGACATTCTCATTACTTGGGTAGTAGCGATGTGTTGCTAGATACCGCTTAGTGCTTGTAATATTAAAATGAGATTTTAATATTACTGCCAACGTTATGAGAACCTGCAGGGCCACACACATAGAGCAGACTATATTAGAGCAACATATCCAAGTTGAACTCAGATTCAAATGTGGACTAGACTCATAATAGATGAGTGTAGGATTACATAGCTTACCCTACTGCTGCTCACACTCACTTAAGGCAGTCACTATTATAAATAGTACTGCTAAGGAGGCTGCTGAGGTATGAATTACATAACCTTAGCCGCACCTACAGAAAGAGTGAGTGAGAGAGTGACAAGTTTCTTCTCTTCTCTTCGCAGCTAGCATTGTGTGAGAGACGTGAGGCTCCTTTTACGGACGTTGGACATTCATGAGTCTGTTCGTGTGGATACTGCAAAGACATCGTTGCTGTTACGGTGTTGGTGATTCACGTCACTTTCTTTGATCACGCTTCAAGAGGTAAAAAATTTTAAAACTCGGATTATGACTTTTTCGCATGGATCCTTGGTGGGAATTCTATTTTTTGCTGTATGATGTATTCATGTTTCCCAACAATATGTGTATGTGTGTTTGTTTTTGTGTGTACGATATAAATGTGTATGTGTGATATATTTCTTTTTGTGTGGGTGTGATATGTGTGTGTGTGTCATATACGGGTGTGTGTGTGTGTGTATGATATGTGTGATATATGTGTGTATGTGTGTCCGTATGTGTGTGTGTGTGTGACATATGTGTGTTTGTGTGTGTTTGATATATGCATGTGTGTTTGTAATATATGTGCGTGTATAATAAATATATATAAATGTGTGTGCGTGCGTGTGTGTGTGTGTGTGTGTGTGTGTGTGTATGTGATATGTGTGATATCCGTGCATGTATGTGTGTGTATGTGTGTGTGTGATAAATGCCCGTGTGTATGTGTGATATATGTGTGTACATTTGTGTGATATTCGTATGTGTGTGTCTATTTGTGTGTGCATGATATATGTGTGAGTGTGTGTGATATACGGGTGGGAGTGTGATGTGTGTGTGTGTGTGATATATGTGTGTGATATCTGCGTGTGTGTGTGATATATATGTGTTTGTGTGTGTGTGTGTGTGTGTATGTGTGATATATTTGTGTTTGTGCGTGTGTGATATATATGTGTGTTTAATTTGTGTGTGTGTCTGTGTGAAATATGTGTGTGTGATATGTGTGTGTGTGTGCTTGTCATATATGTGTGTTTGTTTATATGTGATATATGCATGTGTGTGTGTGTGTGTGTGTTTGTGTGTCCGTGATATAAATGTGTGTGTGATATATTTGTTTTTTGTGTATGTGTGTGATATGTTTGTGTGTGTGTGTGATATGTGTGTATATAATGTGTTGTGTATGTGATATGTGTGTGTGTGTGTGTGAGATATGTGTTTGTGCGTGTAATATGGGAATGTGTGTGTGTGTGTGTTTGTGAGATGTATATGTGTGTGTGTGTGTGTGTGTGTTTGTGAAATGTATATATATGTGTGTGTGTTGTGTGATATATATGTGTTTGTGTGTGTGTGATATATTTGCTTTTGTGTCGTGATAAGTGTGTGTGCGTGTGTGTGCATGTGTATGTGATATACGGGTGTTTGTGTGATATGTATGTGTGTGTGTATGTGTGTGTGTGGGTGTGGGTGATATATGTGTGTGTGTGTGTGTGTGTGTGTGTGTGATATGTGTATGTGTGTGATATATGTGTGTGTGTGTGATATGTGTGATATATATGTGTGTGATATATATATATATATATATATATATATATATATATATATATATATATATATATATATATATATATATATATGTGTGTGTGTGTGCGTAATATGTGTGATATCTGTGTATGTATGTGTATGTGTGTGATATATATGTGTTTGTGTGTGTGTGTGTGATATTTGTGTGTATGTGTGTGTGGGTGATATAAATGTATGTGTTTATATGATATATTTGTGTTTGTGTGTGTGTGATATGTTTGTGTCTGTGTGTGTGATATATGTGTGTGTGTCTGTGTGTGTGATATATATGTATGTGTGTGTTTTGTGTGACATATGTATGTGTGAGATATGTGTGCTATATGTGTGTATGTGTGATATATGTGTTTTTGTTGGTGTGTGATCTATGTGTGTGTGTGATATATGTGTGTGTATGAGTGTGTGATATTTGTGTTTGTGTGTGTATGATATGTGTGTGTGTGATATATGTATATGTGATGTGTGTGTATGTGTGATATATGTGTGTGTGTCTGTTAGAGCCAAAACGTGTTTACCCATTCGCTAACTACAAGTGCACGGGTCGTGCAAGTAATAAAATGATGAGTACAAATATCATTCCCACGAGGATAAGTTTATTTCCAATGCTAAGTATTAATCGATAGCTTACCTAATTCTATTCAAGAACATAAAAATAGAGGAAAACAATTAAACTAAAGACTAAAAATCGGTAAATATAATGGTTAGAGATTAGGGAAATCCTTCTTCACCATTTACTTCAACCAACAACATGCAATCCTCTTCATAAATATGAATGCAATGATTAGGTTAACTTGAGAATCTACATTAGCTAAACGCCTATGTCTAGGTCATCTAACTATGGTTTTAATTGCCCAACTCACTAAGTGTCCTTGAGAGCTAACACAAAATCCACTTTTTAAGGTCTATTCTCAAACACGTGCTATACATGGCTAAGAGGTATATTTCTATCCCATTAGCGAATCAACTCATCCCGCCATTGGAATATAATTGAACATGCATCAATCATACATACGATCTCAAACCCAAATCCTTATGTCTAGGTTCATTGGACTTTATCAAATTAATTTAAATGTTGGCCAAACACTCAAGAGCATTAAGAACAATATGATTGAACAAAATCAAAAATTCACACAAACTCAGAGAAGAACAAGTCATTAATATTCATAAAAAAGATTCAAAATCATCCCTAAAACAGCTGCTACATCATTGAACACAAAAATACAAATCAAAGTACATGTTCAAGAAATGAGGAAGAGAAAAGAGCAAAGGGGGAAAGAGAAAGCTTATAGATTTCACCTTTGAAGCTCATATCCTCCTCTAATGGAAAGAGGGCTTCCATCCTTAGCTCCCCAAGTTCCATCTCCACCTCCAATGGAGGACCCAGTCGCAGCCTCTAACCTTAAAAAGCTAAAAACCTAAAAACCCTAAGAGAAAACTGAGAGAGGGGGCTGAGAGAGCGTGAAAAATAGAATAAATAGACTCAGTTCACCGATGCACGCCGTGGCGTGAACAATTCCCACGCCGCGGCATGGAGCTCTCTGTCTTGTCAGTATGCGCTGGCTGAGACCATCACGCCGCGGCGTGCACATGTTTGCGCTACGGCGTGGAGCTCTGGAATGCCTAATTGGCTTCTTTCCTCCAATGCTGGGCCTTGGCTTGCATCAATTTGTCTCTTTTAAGCCCTTCCTGCATTAGAGAAAGCACCAAGTTAAATATAATTGCAAATCTACTTAATCAATCAACAAATATGCACAAATTACTCAAAAACATAAAGGAATGTCTCAAAATAGAATTCCACAAATATAAGCATAAAACCTTTCAAATATGCATAAGAACAAGGACTAAGTATGCCATGAAGCACAAATATGAGGCATAAATAACTACATTTCATAGAGTTATCACACCCCCAAACTTAAGATGTTGCTAGTCCTCGAGCAATACAAAGTATGATTAAGAAAACTCACTTTGACAATTCATGCTCACATGCATTCAACAATGATAAATTTAATTTTCTTTTAACCACAACCAGTGCACAATGGTTATAATGACCCTCAAAGAATGCACATGCCTCACAGTTAAGCTCAACACATACACAATCCTTAACATGCCATCAATCAAGTTTCCAATCATGCACATGACATCTCTCACAAACATACAAGTTAAACTTATCTTTTTCAAATCATGCTCATCCGGATAAGTTTATGAACCTACACATGGATACAAATCAAGATTTCACAAAATTGTAGCACCACACTTTCTCCACTAATGTAAATCACACATGATTGAGGATCAAAAGGTACTTTAATAGCTTGTAATGTAAGGCCAAGGTGATGGGGTGAAGAACAAAGGGGAATGGAAAATATACAAACATTGAGAAACATAACATGACATTTCAAGACTTGAGTCACTACAACAAGGGTATACAAAATTAAATAATTAAAACTATTGAGAACCACTCAATGCCTTTTCTCTTTCATTTCTGCATTTGCTTTCATTTTTTTTTCTTCTTTTTTTTTCTTCTTTTTCTTTTTCAACAAAAGCAATTTCCTGTACAACAAATGGTTCCTTCAAGTCACTTTTGTATTAAACAACATAAATACCCTAAACAATGGACTCAAGTGAAGAAATAACATATCATGCACTCAACAAATATAAAGGGAAGGAAAAGATTGCAATGCTTTCACATGCATTAGAATGGTTACAAGGTAGGAAATATGAGGGTGAAAGAAAAACATATAAGGCCAAACATTTAGAAAGCTTCAAAAGAGGACATAAGGATATAATCATGTAAGAGTAAGCTTGAAAGGCTCAACCGGTCCAAATAATGCCCTAATCATTTCCTCAATCATGCATAATCTAGGATTTCGCCTCAAGAGAGTTGCAAAACAATTTCAAGGATAGTAGAAATCATCCACATGCACAATCCATAAACATTCTCTAGACAAGCACTCAAATCTTTCCAGAATTAAACAAGCACTAAGTGAGAAACACATCATGCATAAAAACAAACAAGATTGCTTAAGCATGCTTCAAGATCACAAATGATTTCACAAAAGAATTGAGGACAACCACAAGCATTTATGTCATTGGCCAACCAAAACCATACTAACAAATGGCAACAAATCATACATTCAAAAGATTCATCATTTTTCATTCAAGCATGCATAACATCATGTAGAGAATGTTAAAAATTGAAACTTTTATCAACAGCCCACCAGTAATAGCCAAAACAATGCATAATCATGATAAATTGGTGACTATTACTAGAGCATACTTCAAATATCAAAACATGTTACACATTAAGCATTAAGATAGAAAAACATGTAATGATACTCCCCCAAACCAAAGTGAAGTTGTGTCCTTGGTATTCATGATCTATAGGGTACTTGAGCAAGTCAAAATAGTAGCCTAACTAGAACTGAGCATTATTAAATAAAGAAAAACTAGAAAAATAACAGAAAAATGCAAAAACAGGAGTCCACACTGCGATGTGAACAAGTATGCGCCGCGACGTGGAGCTCTCTAGTGCATGTTCCTGATATGACAAAGACGCGTGCACCACGGCGTGGATCAAGGTTACGTCGCGGCGTGAGAAGTCATTGTTGGGCATTGCGGATAAATCATGCAGTGAAAAAATAGGATTTCCACCAAGGATCCATGCGAAAAGCCAAAATCTGAGTTTTAAAATTATTTACCTTTTGAAACATGATCAAAAGGAAGTGACGTGAATCACTAACACCGTAATAGAAACGATGTCTCTGCAGTATCCACACGAACAGACTCACGAACATCCAACATCCGCAAAGAGGAGCCTCACGTCTCTCAGATAGTGCTAGCTGCGAAGAGTAGAGAAGAAACCTGTCGCTCACTCACTCACTTTTCTGTAGGTGCGGCTAGGGTTCTGTAATATGTATGTCTTAGCAGCCCCTTAGCAGTACTATTTATAATAGTGACTGCCTTAAGTGAGTGTGAGTAGCAGCAAGGTAAGCTGTGCAACTCTAGACTCATCTGTTATGAGTCTGACCCATATTTGAATCCGAGTCCAACTTGGATTTATTGCTCCAATTTTAGTATGCTCTATGTGTGTGACCCTGCAGGTTCTCATTACGTTGGCAGTAATATTAAAATCCCATTTTAATATTACAAGCAGTGAGCGGTATCTAGCAACACATCGTTGCTACCCAAGTAATAAGAATGTCAATGATTTGATATAACCTTTCCGTGACCAATGTTTCTGTGTTGTTTAGTTCCTTTGTCAAGATATCTAGATTAAACACAAGGCATGAAATGCGTCACCCTTGTATAGTCCAATCATTCGTTTCCTGATACTCGAGTAGGCTTTGTAACAATAAATGAAATCAATATCTCATATTGACTCATTTGAGCATGGCCATGCATTTCGCAGTCTCACTCAATCAGGGGGCCCGAAGATATCGCTCCTATTATGTAGGAGTGACAAATCCCATCTAGGCCACTCACATCTCTCTACATGATTCGCAGTTACAGAAAAGTGAGTAAGAGAGCGACAAGTTAAGCTGTGCAACCCTAGACTCATCTATTATGAGTCTGGCCTATATTTGAATCCGAGTCCAACTTGGATTTATTGCTCTAATTTTAGTCTGCTCTTTGTTTGTGACCCTGCAGGTTCTCATTACGTTGGTAGTAATATTAAAATCTCATTTTAATATTACAAGCAGTGAACGGTATCTAGCAACACATCATTGCTACCCAAGTAATAAGAATGTCAGTGATTTGATATAACCTTTCCATGACCAATGTTTCTATGTCGTTTAGTCCATTTGTCAAGATATCTAGATTAAACACAATGCATGGAATGCGTCACCCTTGTATAGTCCAATCCTTCATTTCCTGATACTCGAGTAGACTTTGTAACAAGAAATGAAATCAATATCTCATATTGACTCATTTGAGCATGGCCATGCATTTCCCAGTCTCACTCAATCAGGGTACCCGAACATATCGCTCCTGTTATGTAAGAGTGACAAATCTCATCTAGGTCACTCACATCCCTCTGCATGATTCGCGGTATGTCCAATAACTAACTTTATAATCACCTTGTTACAGATGACGTTTGATGGTATTAAAACACACAACTCCTTATATAGGAATTATAGTGATTTCAGGTCAAAGGACCATAAACACCATTGTCACTATAAGAATCGCTTATGACACTCTCGTAACGATCCATGTAGCATTCTCATGGTGGGTCAGTCCAGTATATTATTACTCTAATATGTACGCATGTGAAGACTTAATATCTCATATCCATGACTTGTGAGATGTGGTCATCAGTCTATGCACATACTAGTATCAACGCATTATTGTTGTGCTAATTAACAATAATACTTGACTAGAGACATTTAAGAATAGTGTTCTAATTATATCTAATAGAATCTCATGATCAAGTCAACCACTTGATGTCCTATGGATCAAACTTACTATTCTGAGGACTTTATTATGTTTATAAAAAAGAACACAATAAATGAAATGCCTCATATATTAAAATAAGCATAATAGAATGTATGTAAATACTGACAAATGTATCAGCCTCTAAGGCATACACCAACAATCATGCTGCAGAATTCTACAGCAGACCAGTTTCTGCCGGAACTGGTGCTCCATTTTGGCCCTTAGCACCTCCAAAATGTGTCTAAAAGCTTAAAACACAGAATGTATAACAAAAACATAACAAAAACACAAAATCAAACTATAACTACAAATTTAAACAATTCAACAACAAAAACACAAAAACTTAACAAAACTACAAAAGCAAAAGGATCAACATATCCAAATGGACTTATTGAATGAACTAAACAAAGTGCAAACAACAAAAACGTAAGAAAACACAAAATCACACTATGACTCCATAATTAAAGACATAAAAAGCTAAGAACCAAAACATGTCCAAATGGACTTATTGGATTAAACTAAAAACAAAACTTGAATTAGAACTAAGTAAACTCCTTGTTAATATTAGCAATACGAAAATAATGCCTTATCCCCGACAATAGTGCCAAAAACTTGTTAAGGCCAAAACGTGTTTGCCCATTTGCTAACTGCAAGTACACAAGTCACGCAAGTAATAAAATGATGAGTACAAATATCGTTCCCATAAGGATAAGTTTATTTTCAATGCTAAGTATTAACCAATAGCTTACCTAATTCTATTCAAGAACATAAAAATAGGGGAAAATAATTAAACTAAAGACTAAAAAGTGGTAAAGATAATGGTTAGAGATTACGGAAATCCTTCTTCACCCTTTACTTCAACTAACAACATGCAATCCTCTTCATAAATATGAATGCAATGATTAGGTTAGCTTGAGAATCTACATTAGCTAAATGCCTATGTCTAGGTCATCTAACCATGGTTTTAATTACCTTACTCACTAAGTGTCCTTGAGAGATAACACAAAATTAACTCTTTAAGGTCTATTCTCAAATACGTGCTATGCATGACTAAGAGGTATATTTCTATCCCATTAGCGAATAAACTCATTGATAACTTCTGGAAATGAAGTTATTTCACTTGATTTTGAATGTATATGAGCATGCTATCCTTAAGTTTTAGAGGCCAAAGGTTCAATTCATGCATGACTTTGATGATTTAAGCTTGTTAAGTCAAATGATTGAGAATTGAATCTTTGAGGATTTTATTTAAAGAAATTGGATTGATTATGATTTGATGGACTTTAACATTGTCTTGATGTAGGTATTCAACATGGAAAAGCTTTGGAAGGGCCAAGGAACTAAAAAAGGAGCTCAAATATGGAAAAAAAAATGCAAAAAAAGAGATGTTGCTGCCAACCCACGCCTAGGCTTGACAAAACCACACCTAGGCTTGACAAACCCACGCCTAGGCGTGGAAAAATCACGCCTAGGCGTGGTACTCTCAGGTTTTCAGGAATTTCAGACAGAGACACTCACGCCTAGGCGTGGGAAAGTCACGCCTAGGCGTGTCCATTACCGGACAGCACGTGTTTCATAACCACGCCTAAGCATGGTAAAAACACGCCTAGGCGTGGTAAGAGCCCTAGTCCGCGAATTTGACCCTTTTTATCTGATTTTTGAGGGGATTCTAGGGAGGCTATTTTGGGACCAACCACGAAATCCCTAGAGAAAGTGGGAGGAGGAAAAAACCTTGGAAGATTGAGGTGATTCAAGTGAAGAATCAAGATCAAGGAGGAAGATCAAGCATTGGATTCTCACCATTCTTGTTCATTCTTTCCCTTTTCTCTCTTGATTTGTAACTTGATGGGTTCTATGATTCCATTTGTTTTCTTCTCTTTCATGATGTGTAACTAAACTCTAATCTAGGGGTTCTCTAAGATCTTGCTATGGATTTGATTAATGTGTAATTAGTGGGTATCCTTTCAATGAATTTGATTTTGTTCATCCATATCTATGCTTAATGCTTGTTGTTGATTGGCCATTAATTGCATGATTTTAGTATTCCAATTGAACTAGAAATAGGGAGTTGTGAATATGGATATGGTATGGTTGATGTATGTTCAATTTCATTCTATTGGATGGAGTGTGTTGATTAGCTAATGGGATGGACACATACCCATTAGTCATGCATGGCAAGTGTTTGATAATTGGTCTCAATGAGTGATTCTTATGTTAATTCACATGGACACATAGTGGATTAGTTAGGTTTTGCATGGGTAATTGACCTAGACATAGGCTCTTATCTATTGAAGGTTATCAGCTAACAAATATCATTTCATTGATTGGTACTTGTTGATTGCATTTATTCATTGAAGTAGCAAGTGAATAGGGACCCATAGGCTTTAATCATTCTCATCTTCTCTTGTGGAATTAGTGTTTGGTGTTTTCTTATTTTGTTTCTTTAAATTGTTATTTTAATTGCAACCCATTCTCACAATTCGTTTGCTAGGATAAAAATTTGTGAATTTTGATTAAGTTTAAAATTCTTCTAATTAATCAATCCCTTGGGACACGATACTCTAGCTCTCCTTTATATTACTTGTCGACCCGTGCGCTTGCAGATTTACGAATCAATGTACCAACACTTATCTCGCCATTGGAATAGAATCGAACATGCATCAATCATACGTACGATCTCAAACCCAAATCCCTATGTCTAGGTTCATTGGACTTTATCAAATCAACTTCAATGTTGGCCAAACACTCAAGAGCATTAAGAATAATATGATTGAACAAAATCAAAGATCCAAACAAACTTAGAGAAGAGTAAATCATTAATATTCAAAAAAAGGATTCAAAATCATCCCTAAAACAACTGCTACATCATTGAACATGAAAATACAAATCAAAATACATGTTCAAGAAAGCTTATGAATTTCATCATTGAAGCTCAGATCCTCCTCCAATGGAAAGAGGGCTTCCATCCTTAGCTCCCCAAGCTCCATCTCCACCTCCAATGGAGGACCCAGTCGCAACCTCTAACCCTAAAAAGCTAAAAACCTAAAAACCCTAAGAGAAAACTGAGAGAGGGGGCCGAGAGAGCGTGAAAAATAGAATAAATAGACTCAGTTCACCAATGCGTGCCGCGGCGTGAATAATTCCCACGCCGCGGTGTGGAGCTCTCTTTCTTGTCAGTATGCGCTGGCTGAAACCATCACGCTGCGGCATGCACATGTTTGAACCGCGACGTGGAGCTTTGGAATGCCTCATTGGCTTCTTTCCTCCAATGCTGGGCCTTGGCTTGCATCAATTTGTCTCTTTTGAGCCCTTCCTACATTAGAGAAAGCATCAAATGAAATATAATTGTAAATCTACTTAATCAATCAACAAATATGCACAAAATGCTCAAAAACATAAATAAAGGTCTCAAAATAGAATTCCACAAATATAAACATAAAACCTTCCAAATATGCATAAGAACAAGGACTAGGCATGCCATGAAGCACAAATATGGGGCATAAATAACTACATTTCATGGAGTTATCAGTGTCATATATGTGTGTTTGTGTGTGTGTGTGATATGTGTGTGTGTGTGTGTGTGTGATATATATGTGTGTGTGATGTGTGTGTGTATGTGCGATATATATGTGTGTCAAATGTATGTGTTTGTGTGTCTGTGTAATATATGTGTGTGTGTGTGATATATGTGTTTGTGCGTGTGTGATATGTGTGTGTGTGTATGTGATATGTGTGATATATGCATGCGTGTGTGTGTGTGTGTGATATATATATATATATATATATATATATACATTTATATTTATATTTGTGTGTGTGTGTGAGAGAGAGATATATATGTGAGTTAGTGCAATGTCATGAAACTCGTCTATTCCTAGGAACTTTGTTCCTTGTATTTCTCTCTGAGTAGTATAGTTTCGACCATTTTATCACTACCTGGCAATGAACGAAGTACTCAACCACTCAACAATAGGTGTTCACCATCTCATATACCACCTGGAAATGAATGGTGTAACACCCCAAAAATTATTTGTTTCATCATAAATAATCATTTTCTAATATTTGTGATTTTTGGGAATTTTTCTGGAAATGTTGAATATTTTAATATATTTTTTATTTTACGTGCACACTGAGCAGAGTCAGTGTAACACCCTGGAAATTATTTATTTCATGATAAATAGTCATTTTCTAATATTTATAATTTTTGTGAATTTTTTCGGAAACATCAAATATTTTAATATATTTCTCATTTTGTGTGCACATTGAGCGAAGCCGGGAAAATAAAATATTTTCCCTGAGGCTGGTAAACTTTGAACTATGGAAACGTCAATGGGGGATCTTACTAAACCCGAAGCCAGGCATAATTTACGAGGTTTATATTTTTTGAGATTTTATCTGATAAATAAAATCGCTGTACCGTAAAATTATCCGATGAACAATAAATGCTGTTTCTATTAACTATAACTTTTGTTCACTGGATAATAGCTCTAGTAGAGTATTAATCATCTTTTCTAGAGTGTTCACTTTAGGAGACAACATTACTTTTCACTTTATCGATAAGCGCACGACACTTCTCAAGGAAGCTTCCTGCCAAGCTTATCAAGGAAGCTACACACTTCCTCTCTCCTCCCTCTCACCACACGGCCATGAAGGCCATTTGGGAGCCAAATATTTGTTTTCATTTTTATCAATTACATTTCTAATTTCAAACCTAAAAAGTTACCATTTCTTTACTATCAACTTCTCTCTCTACTTTTTCTTCTCTCTTCTTCCCTTAAATTTTCTCCTCATTCTCTTTACCACCACACCACACGGTCAACCCTTTTCCATGCCCTCCACCATTGGAAAAAATCAAAGCAACCATATTTTCTTAATCTCCATCACATTCTAAACACTTTTCTAGTTTGAGTCTACTTGAAAAGCTACCATCTTCATCATCTTCTTCAAGCTTCAAGTTTGAAGCTCTATGGTAAGATTCTTGACCTCTAATCTTTTCTTCTTCATTTTCGTTTTCATGGCCATCACCATGACCATTGATCCATTATTTTTCAAGCCTTGGTGTTAATTTGTTGAGTTGTGATTCTTAGGATTTTTGGTGAGCTTGGCCGAAATTCACTAGGAGTTTCAAGGGAGTTTCTTTGCATGCTTTCTCCCTTAGGTAAGAGGAAGACTATCCACTTCAACCTCTATTGGTAGTGGGAGACTTGTATTGTGTGTTGGTTGTGAGGAACCCATGTTAGGGTTACTCTTTTTGATGTGTGATCTTTATGACTATGTATTGATTTTATCATGTATGATGTATTTGATTGAATGTATATATATATTGATGATCTTGGATTGGTTTTGATTGATTGGAAACATGATTTAGGGGCAAGGATTCTTTGCTTTCCCCATTGAGGCTCACGGCCATAACCCCTCCTTAGGGTGTTTAAGGTTTAAAATTTTGCAACAAGTGGAGAAATGATTAATCAAGTAAATAACAATTAAAGGATCAAAGAAAAATTAGGGTCCTTATCCTTTAGAGAGGCTCACGGCCTCTAGGGCCATTTTGGCCCTAATTATGTAATTTTTAGGCAACCTTGGAAATTTAGTAATTAAGTGTTAAGTAATTAACATTATGCTTGGAAAGAAATTAAACAGGTGACCTAGAGTTATTTTGGAACTTAAGGAAAGAATAAGAGTGTGTGAGACTTAGCAAACCTTAGAATAATTTTCTAAGTGAGTATGAATAAACTTAAAACAAGGAACTTAACAATCAAGAGAATTCCTCTAGAAAAGGATTTCATAAGAAATGCTAAATTAAGGTGAAACTTAGTTAATTGGATAATTAAGAATTAATTAGGAATTCATAAAATGGGAAGAACTAAGAATAAGACTTTATCCTAAAACCTAGAATGATTCTAAATTAAAGGAAGGACATGAGTGTAAGTAAGATGTTAAATAACTCAAATTAAATTATTTCAAGAGAAAACTTAATAAGATGAATATAGACAATTAAGGCATAATTCCATAATGAATCCTTAAGATGCAATGTCTTATTTGAAGACTTGATGATAATTATTATGGGTCCGTGAGTGGGACTAAGAATGTGTTGATGCTTACCTTAGCCAAATTGTGGCATGTTGTGGAAAAGTATATTATTGTTAAATATACATGAATATGCATTGAGTCATCATGCATTGTGAAAGTCCAATGGACTATTGGTAAGGCCATGTTACCTAGGAGATTGAATCACACCTATTGTGCGGGTGTGAGTAAACTAGTGTAGGTCATACTGTTGACCTTGGGGGCGTCGGGGTGCAAGTGTCTCACAATGGTCAGGTGGTAGCTCTTTTAGACCATGGGATAAACTGATGCAAACGCACCGACGATCCAGACCGAGACATTGTCCTATATCGCGATCTAGTGTAGAATGTCTTGTACAATGCCATGATGTGCACATTGAAAAATTGAGAAATTATAGCACTTGTTGGCTTCGGTAGCCGAGTTACAGACATGTTTCCTGATCATTTTCTCCGATTGTTTGTGTCTAGCTCCATAGAGTAGGATTTTGATAATATGTATACATGCATAGTGAGTCTACATATTATTTGGAATTTATTTATTTATATGATGATTAGAACTGTTGCTTTATTAATATCATGACTGCTTGGAACTGCTTAGTTGTTTATTGTTGCTATTTAATGCTGATTATTATTATTTTGAAATGCTATGTGGGTGCTTCGCGCTGTTCTGTTTCTTTACTGTCATAATTGGTAATGATGGTAGGATGTCTTACCTCTTTTCTATATCTCTACTATTTTGTCTATCTGTATGTTTCTCCGAAGATGTTAGCGAGGAAGGGGAAGTTCACGAGTTCCCTAGTTTTTAGCCCGACTTTGACTAGTACCTGTTCTGATCATGATGACCTATCTGTAAGGCTTTTTGGGATATGTGCGACTGACTTTCCTCGGAGGTCTGGACTACTGGCATATCAACCTAGCTTCAGATCGCTGTGTTTATTAGGGAGACATGACGATGTCGCTAGCTTGGGGGCGTTATGATCCGCCCATCTTTACTTGTAGTGTTCGATTGCATTTAGAGTTTTACTTGCCCATTAGGGATATGTGGGGTGAACGTTATTACACCCCACAGGAGGATTCATTCCTCTCTACTGCCTGAGCCCTGGCCCGCAACTCAGTGGCTCAGATGAGGGTCTCCTCTGATGAGGAAGACCTTGAGGAGGATTCTGACACGGTTCCTTCTCTTTCTTCTTAGGGGCTGATACTGTCGATAGTCACTGATGGCTATCTGTGTTCTTTTTGGGGCCTGATGATTTAGCTTTTTGGTGGGCTGTACATGTATAATCTTTTGGGGCATGCATAGTTTTATTTTTTGTATATTAGGTGTTATAACTAAACAAGTTTAATATAATGAAATATATATATATATATATATATGTATATATGTATATCCATGTTGTTTGAATGTATGCTTTGCTTTGTTTTACCCTTTGCTGTAACTACGTCTTGTCACTATATTTTAATATTATTTTATAACAAAAAAAATATTCGCTAATTTAATCATGCAATTTCAATCAAGCAAGTTTATATTTATATAATGAACTGGGTCTAAGTTTATACTTTTGTTTTCCATACTGTAGTTTATATTATTTATTTCTGCATCGTAAATAAATGATGTGACGTCCCCTCCCATAAAGGGGTGTTACAAATGTACTATTCCACCTCTCAACAATGGGTGTTCACCATCTCATATACCCTTCGCAGATACGTGGAAATAGCAAGTGTATGAGAAAACATGCAAAGTGATATTTAGCACACACATTTAATGCCACATTGGATATCCTCCTACACAAGTCTCAACCAATGCCCTTAAACGTGTCTATCTTCCTCCACGTGGCTTTCCAACTATCAACTTAGGAATACCCATATACTCGCACTATGTGTCATTCCCATCACATATAGCATCACAAAATATACTAAAACAATCCCATATAGATCAAAATCCTAAGTGTTATCCTTTGGCATTTCTAACCTATTGGTAGCCTAAGGACTCACACTTTCCTCACATGTACAAGGTAGTCATTTCCTCATTAAAATACTCTCATAGGTGTCTCAACACGCTTTAGGAATTATATACTAATGATCCCATCCAGCCAAGAACTTGAAAACATCAAAAATGACATTTTTGAAATTTCTGGCCTCAAACACGGGGCATGTCTGAAAACACGCGCCCCCTCATGTCTTGCTCTGTTAGCATATTTTCACAAATTAGAACAGGCAGAGAGGGACACGATCGCCTCGTGTCTTCGGACATGGGCCGTGTCTCTTATCCAAACACACTGCAGGAAATTCTGCGAAACTGTGAAACTATTCCATTGACTAAATTCTTGGAATTTGATCACTCCAATCCAATCTCTAGGTGATTTCAAGCCCCAAACAAGTTCACAAATATGAAGGAATCATAAAACACCAATAAAAACCTCCAATTTGGATTTTATGATCAAAACCACAAATAAAAACCTAACTTTTCCCACTTTTAGGTTCAAGGTTCAAATATCAAACCTATTGCATGAATAAGTCCTAAATAGCCAAGGAAACTTAATTATGCAAGAAAAACACTTCAAACACCTCTAGAAATCAATTTAACCTATTATGCCTCATAAATGCATAAATGGTAAAAGTGAAAAAAGAGAGGATGAAAGAAGCACAAACCCCTACCTCAACATCAAGAAGATGAAGATGAAACCAAGGATGGATCCAAGCTCTAGTTGATTCCTCCTCCTCCTTCCTCTTATTCTCTTCTCCTTCAGTTTCCCTTTCTTTCTTTTTTGTTCTCTATTCTATTTTCTTTCTTTGTTGCCATGAGACAAATGAGGAAGAAAAGCCCAAATTGGCTTTATTGGTGTATGCCCTAGAGGCTGATACATTTGTCTATATTTACATATATTCTATTATGCTAATTTTAATATATGAGGCATTTATTTATTGTGTTCTTTTTCATAAACATAATAAAGTCCTTAGAATAGTAAGTTTGATGCCATAGGACATCAAGTGGTTGACTTGATCATGAGATCCTACTAGATAAAATTAGAACACTATTCTTAAATGTCCCTAGTCAAGTATTATTGTTAATTAGGACAACAATAATGCATTGAGACTAGTATGTGCGTAGATTGATGACCACATCTCACGGGTCATGGATATGAGATATCAAGTCTTCACATAGGTTCATATTAGAGTAATGATGTACTGGATTGATCTACCATGAGAACGCTACATGGATTGTTACGTGAGTGTCATAAGCGATTCTCATAGTGACAATGGTGTCTGTGGTCCTTTGACCTAAAATCACTATGATTCCTACATGAGAAGTTGTGTGTTTTAATGCCATCAAACATCATCTGTAACAAGGTGATTATGAAGTTAGTTATTGGACATACCGTAAATCATGCAGAGGGATGTGAGTAACCTAGATGGGATTTGTCACTCGTACATAACAGGGGCGATATCTTCAGGCCCCCTGATTGAGTGAGACTGCGAAATGCATGACCATCCTCAAATGAGTCAATATGAGATATTGATTTCATTTTTTGTTACAAAGTCTACTCAAGTATCAGTAAATGAAGGATTGGACTATACAAGGGTGACACATTCTATGTCTTATGTTCAATCTAGATATCTTGACAAAGGGACTATACAAGGGTGACACATTCTATGTCTTATGTCAAATCACTGACATTCTCATTACTTAGGTAACAGCGATGTGTTACTAGATACTGCTCACTGCTTATAATATTAAAATAGAATTTTAATATTACTACCAACGTAATGAGAACCTACAGGGTCACATACATAGAGCAGACTAAAATTGGAGCAATAGATCCAAGTTGGACTCGAATTCAAATATGGGCCAGACTCATAACAAATGAGTCTAGGGTTACATAGCTTACCTTGCTGCTGCTTACACTAACTTAAGGCAGTCTCTATTATAAATAGTACTACTAAGGGGACTGCTAAGACACACATTACAGAACCCTAGCCATACCTACAGAAAAATGAGTAAGAAAGTGACAAGTTTCTTCTCTTCTCTTCGCAGCTAGCACTGTGTAATCAATTCGAAACCTAAGTGACAAGTTACACGCATTTACGTTTATCCCGAGCCATTGCCCCTCTTCAAGGACAAACAAATCGAAACCTAAGGAAGATCAAAAGTAATCAATTCAAATAATGTTGTCTCCTTTTGGAAATCAAACACAAAGAGTCACACAATATAGCAAGATAAACCTAACCACCAAACCCAAAAGACTCTAACTTGAGCTCCTTCATTCTGCCTTCTATGGTGTGATCTCATGTAAGCCTTTAACTCCCAAGAAGCTCCTCGAACCATACTTGTGCCAAATATTCTTTTCTCAAGAAAATCGATTCTCCAAAACCTCTTGGACGCCTCAGTCCACAAACATTGCAAGTCATATTTAACTACCCTTTTTCTAACCCATTGGCTCAAACAATTCTAGAGGTAATACAACAAGGGTGTAAACGCAAACAAATCCTAAACAAGTTCAGTCATACCAGCTGAGCTTCTTACTAAAAGAACTTCTATTCCTTTAATACGCCTAGGTGAAGTCATAGTTTCTCATCCACACAAAACATTACACATTGAGTAGGCCAATACTCAATATCATGTAACTATGCAACAATAGCTACCAACATTCAACCTATGGCAAACCATGCCTTCCTTTCTCAAACATCTCAATCAAGAGACAAGGAAGTGCACAATGTAACACCCCTCGATTTAATAACCAATGCACAATCGTCATTATGTCACGGTCACTAAATGTCGGCGTGCTAACATTGTCAAACAATAATATTTACCATAAATATTAAACATTTCTCATATGAGGAAAATAGGAGCCACGAATGAGTAGTTACATATACAACCAGTTAAATTATGAATTATAATATGTACTCAATTTACAACATTTAAGTCTGGATAATTGCCTTAAAGCATACATGTACTCAAAAATACACTTTACATAGGTAATGCAAAATAAAATATAAACTACCCATAATATATCTACGACTAAGGAGTTGGGCACTCCATCGTATCCAGAATGCGTGAGGCAATTCCGGGCTCACCGGTGTAGTGAGAAATACAAGATAAGGTCTTCAATTGCAGTCCCCTTCATGGTCAAAGTCAGATCCCCAGCATGTCACATACACTTGTCGGTCCAGTCGACTCTACAGGTCTTGGTATCAAAGCGAACACAATTCGAACAAACCCCAAAAAGAGCTCCCTTCACGACGGCATCACCGAATGCAGTAGGTCAAACCAATAAAATCCAAAGGAATCCAACTTCGTTCCCACTTATAGTCTTTAACCAAAAATTAACATAGAGCAAGAAAAGTACAAGAAAGAGGTAAGACATCCTACCATCATTACCAGTCATAGCATCAAGAAACCAAACGGCGCAAGGTGCCCACATAGCATTTATGATAGCAATAATGATAATAAACATTTAGTAGCAGTTATAATCAACCAGACAGTTTCAGGCAATCATATATATATATGGATATATCAGAAATACAACAGTTCCAATTATAATAACAATGTATGCCAGATAATTCATGGACTCACTATGCACATGTGCCCTCAATAATCAAGATCCTACTCCATGGAGCTAGACACAAAACAGTCGGAGAGAATGATTCAGGGAGACATGCCAGTATCTCGTCAGCCATAAAAACAAGTGCTTTCCAGAAAATAATCAGTCATTTTGCGCAACAAGGCTTTATACAGCGGTATTCTCACAAGATCTTGATATAGGACTGTGGCCAGTTAGGATCGTCGGTGCGTGTGTATCGGTCTGTCTCCACGGTCCAGAGGAGCTACCACTGCCCTCTGCGAGACGCCCGCGCCCCGACGCCCTCAAGGTCATCTACAGGACCCCACGTGTCTATTCGCACCCGCACTAAGGTGTGATTCAACTCCTAGGCAACTCGGCCTTAACAAAGTCCAGCGGACATTCTTGTTCTTTTGTGCAATGCATGACTCTATCATGCTTCTCATGACAACTCGGTCAATCATGCCTCAAATGCATGTTATATGATTTATCCAAAATGCATACAGACTCTATGCATAATCATGTATGATCATCATTACATACTATTCCATCATACGTCATAATTTACCCAAGTAAGAATTAACCCAATCAATGGTCACCCACATGGACCCACAATAGCATGATATTGTTGTTAAATAAATTAATACATTTTAAAGCGTATTATGAATTCTTACTTAGGTTTAGCTTTACTTACAGAGTTTGTCTCTAAAGGAATTCTCTTAGTTAACTTAAATCCTCTTAGGTAATTTATTCATAGGCCCTTAGAAGGTTATTCTAAGATCTCAAAATCTCACACTCTCATGTTCTTCCCTGTTTATGCATCCCTAAGTAATTTCTAGTCATCCCATTTATTTATAATCAATATTCCTCTATCAGTCCCAAGGTTTTGGGTCCAGGAAAATACACGGTCGGAATCACAAACTGAGTCACAAATTTCAATTACTAGGTGTTGGGTGATAGGTATACTTTTGAATTCGACGAAGACAATACGTTTTATGAATAATTGAAGCTGCCATTCGACGAAGAATAATGTAACAGGAGGAGGAAAGAATGGGGAAAACATTTTATAATAGGATTGGCAAGAAATAAATTTCTGTCGGATGGGGGTTCTGTCGAACGAAGATCAAAACTGTCGAACCCTCCAGAGGGTCAGCAAAAGCCTCTATTCGACGGGTATAGGTGTCGACGTTGGAGAAAATCTCTCGTGTCGAACCGATGAAACACTGGTCGAAATCTCTAATTTCGACGGGTCTGGAGAAATTCATCTACTCGACAGGCATTGTCTCTCAAACTCGACGATTATTGACTTTGGGGCAGTTTCTCCTAAGTGTCCAGGGACTCTATTCGACGGGTTTTGGTCGGAAGATCAATCTCGACGGGCATGATCGGGGTTCATACTCGACGGATTTTGACATTGTGTTTAGTGGTCAAAGATCTAAACTCGACGGATTTTCACATTGTGTTTGGTGGTCAGAAATCTAAACTCGACAGGTTTTGACATTCGACGGAAATGGTCAGAAGTCTAAACTCGACAGATTTTAACATTTTACTAAGTGATCAAGATATCAAATTCGACAGGTTTGGCCAGAAGTTCATACTCGACGGGTTTTAACATTTTACTAAGTGATCAGGATATCAAATTCGACAGGTTTGGCCAGAAGTTCATACTCGACGGATTTTAACATTTTACTAAGTAATTAGGATATCAAATTCGACGAGTTTGGCGTTTCATACTCGACGGGTTTTAACATTTTACTAAGTAATTAGGATATCAAATTCGACAGGTTTGGCCAGAAGTTCGTACTCGACGGGTTTTAACATTTTACTAAGTGATCAGGATATCAAATTCGACAGGTTTGGCCAGAAGTTCATACTCGACGGGTTTTAACATTTTACTAAGTAATTAGGATATCAAATTCGACAGGTTTGGCCAGAAGTTCGTACTCGACGGGTTTTAACATTTTACTAAGTGATCAGGATATCAAATTCGACAGGTTTGGCCAGAAGTTCATACTCGACGGGTTTTAACATTTTACTAAGTAATTAGGATATCAAATTCGACAGGTTTGGCCAGATTTCACACTATTACCAGTTTTCTCATTGAGTTTCCAAATTTCTTGGCCTACACCGTAACTATCCGAGAACCAATCGGGACTCATTCCCTTCCTTATTCCACGTTCCAATACATCCAGATATATATATATATATTCAAAACTCAAACAATCAAATAGCACAGATGCAATACAAAACAACATACAAAAGTAGAATGACCCTCAACACCAATCACAGACGTTCCTAAATGCTAAAATAGGTTGAGGAGGAGTGTCTTCCTCTTACCTTGGAGAAGCACAAAGAAAAACTGCTCCTTTTTGGTCAGAAATCACGTTTTCAGTTTCCAGGAGATCCTTAAAGTTCCAACCTTTAAGCTTCAACGATGGAGAAGATGAAGATGAAGAAAATGTAGGACCTTGAGATGTTTTCCTCGGATATGGTGGTTCTCCAAACACGAAATAGTCTTTGGGAGTGTGACGGTTTTGGAAGAACAAAACAGAGGTGTGGGTGGATGGTGTTGTCACTTTGTGGGGTGAAAGAGAAGAGAGAAAGATGAGTGAATAGTGATCTGCGTGAGGGAGAGTGACCAGCGTGAATGAGGAGAATGGGAGAGAAATGAATTAGACCCCTTAATTCAAACGTCTTTGCACAAAATAGGAGGAGAGAGAAATAATAAAATAATAGTTGGAAGAAGCTTCCTTGAGAAGCTTCGCGCGCTCCTCGATAAAGTGTATGGTAAGCTAGTCTCCAAATTAAATACATCTGATAGATGATCAATTACACTGTAGAATTATTTTCTCAGTGAATAAAATTACAAGTGATGAAAATAATATTTTATTATTCATCCGATAATTTTATGATACCGCGATTTTATCTAGCAGATAAAACCTTGAAAAATGTAAACCTCGCAAACTGTGCCTGGCCTCGGGTTTAGTAAAATCCCTCGTCGACGCATTGACAGTTCAAGGTTTACCAGCCTCAGGGAGAACATTTCGTTATCCCGGCTCCGCTCAGTGCATACGCAAAACGAGGAACATATTAAAATATTCAACGTTTCCAGAAAATTTCACAAAAATCACCAAAAATCACAAATATTATAAAATGATTATTTATAATGAAATAAGCAATTTTCGGGATGTTACACACAACATACAAAGAAACTTCTAACATGTCTAAGTATAGTTAGTCCACACCTCGACTTAACAGGATGAACTGCTCTGGTACCACCTAATGTAACACCCCACGATTCAATAACCACGGCATAATCGTCATTATACCATGGTCACTAAATTTCTGGCGTGCTATGACTTAAATAGCATGTTTCCAAAATTTAATCATTGTGCATATAAAGAAAATATGAGCCACGAATGAATAGATACACATGCTATCATTTGAAAATATAATTCAACAAGATATACTCAAAATACAACACATAAGATTGGATAATTACCTTAAAACATACATAGCACGGTGCATTGCTCATACCGCTCAAAAATACACCAAGTTGTACTTCAAAATGCAGTTATACTCAAAAGAACCTTTATACAGGTAATACAAAAGAAACATAAACCACCCATAACAACGCCCACGTCTACGGAGTTGGGCACTCCATCGGATCCACCTCGGGATCCTCCCCCGGTTCATCTAAAGACACTAGGACAGGACAGAGTGCGGTCTCACGGGCAGGTGCCCTAGCAGCTAATACCATAGAATCTGCGTCCTCTCTAGGGGTGTGAAGCGGATCACCCCATAGCTGCCGAATGGGCAAGGCAAACTCCAGATGCACTGATGTAGTAAGAGTCAGGATAGGATCTTCTTCATGGGTCCTCCTTATAGTCAAGATCAAATCCCCAACATACCGTATACGCTCGCCGGCCCAGTTGACTCACCAAGCATTGGCACCCCCGGTGAATACAATCCTGACGAAATGAATAGAACCCCTTCTTGTCGCCATCACTGAATGCAGGAGATCAAACCAAGTAAAATCTAGGAGATTCAACCTCGTCCCCTTACAGTCTTTAACCAAAATCACATTGAATAAAAATAGTACAAACAAGAGGTGAGATATCCTACATTATTACCAACATGGCAGTGAAGGAAAATAATATGAATGACGAAGTCATTCCATACATACAGATATAGCAGATATATTCAAGTTATCAATTTCATAGATATCATCAGAAAGCTTATCCTATAATAATATAAATATTAATAGCACTATAACAACAGATATCCACTATAGATATATAAATAATAATTATGCCACCACAATATGTATGTTGACTATGCTATGACAATATGTGAACTGACTATGCATATGCACAATGCGTATGCTGACCATCTTTGTGCACAATGTACTCAATTCCTACTCCATGGAGCTAAACATAAAATCAGAGATAAGCGTTCCAGAAGATCTGCCCCCCCTAAAAAAATAATCTACGCCGGACCACAAAAAGTAATAGTGTTTGTTGGGTCCTTGTCGTGCATTGCAACGGATCACCACGGCCAGGGGTATACAATGTGACAAATAGGTCACTAAGTAGATCACTACACTTGGACGCCCCCTGAGATCCATCATGGATCGCACTATCCTGTAAGTTCTCGCTCACTCCTTAGGCATAAAATGCCACAACAGCTATAACTGTATGATCCTCATATGCATATTCAATGACACCAAACTATCATTGTATCGTTCCCAGTGGCATTAAAGCAACCGTCCATACGATTATTCCATACCATTTGTATCCATGATATATATAACTGTCCATACGACTACATAATATCACTAATATCTAGGTTTCTTATGATAACCAGTCCCATATGACTCAATCGTCTATCTGATGTTTCTAGTTATAAAAGCAAACCACATCTGACTCAATCGTCTACCTGATGTTTCTGGGTTCGGTACTTTATTTCCAAAAGCACAATGCCAAATGCATGCTATCACAGAGGATTTCAATCATGCATTTCATAACCATAAGCCATATTAAAATAAATGTTGAATCTTCAAAATTAGTATAAGAATATCACCTCAACCTTAACACTTTTCCTATTGAGCTTCATTAGGGAATGTATCCTCCTATCTTTCACCGAATCCATTTTACTCTAATTTAAAAAGTTCTTTTCTTTGTCCTTTTAAAATTCAATTAAAATAAGTATTTTATATTTCTCAAATCCTCCCTTACACTCTTAATTCTTGTTTCTCTAATTCAATTAGTCCTTCTCTTTATTCTTAATAAAACTTATTTAATTAAATGTCTTATGATTTTCAAAGCCTCACTTACACTCATTTTCCTTTAAAGGTCAAGATCTACTCATAGTTTTTATGGTGAAATTTCATTTCCTTTCTCTTTCCATCTTATGAATCCCTAATTGGATGTCTAATCACTTAAGTATTCAAAGTTCCATTTTAATACAAAATTTCCTCTTAGTTACCCTAAATGGCCGTGAGCCCTAAGTTCATGGAATTCAACATTCATCTTCTTAATCCATCATTTTAATTCCTCAATCAATCCATTTTCCCACTTAAACTTCTAAGTTCCAAGTCACGCCAATTTTAATCACAAGTTTTCCTAATTTGCTTCTCTTGGCCAAGACACTCAACCATGGTCTCTAGACCTAAGATTTCCATCAACTCATCAATTAGTTGCTCAAGTTCCATTTTAACACAAGATTTGGTTCTTGATTCATCATTTAAGGCCACAAGGCCGTGAGCTCCCCTTCAACATAGGCAAGGATTCCTTATCTTTCACACTTGATTACAAGCACATAAAATATCACAATATATCCATGCAACATAATAAAACAACATCATACAAGCACATAATTACAAACCATCAAAATCAAGCAATCAAGAGGAGAAATCCACACATGGATCCTCCAATTTCAACACAAAAATTCGTCTCTCACCACCATGGGTGGTTGATGAGGATGTTCTCCCTCTTACCAAGAAAATAACAAGAAAAGCAAACTCTTTTTTCCTTTTGAAATTCGTCCTCCACCACCATCAAAGACCCTAAGACATCAAACTTTCACAATCAATAAACCAAACCATAAAAAAGGAGTTCTTGGTCACAAAGATGACCAAGAATCACGAAAATGGTGAGAGAAAATGGAAAAGTCATAAACTTTACCTTAACACTCCAAATCTTAGGGTTTTATGGAAGAAGATGAAAATGGTGGATTCAAGAGATGGTCACAAAAGAGAAAGTGTTCTAAATGATGACAAGATGTAAGAAACATGGTTAGTTGAGCAAGAAAATGTGGGTGGCCAAAAATGGTGTCTTGGATGTGGAAGAGAAGAGAAAATGGAGAGGAAAGTTGAGTTCTTTGTAGGTGATTTCAACAAGAGAAGAAAAGCTTCAAGGGAGAAAGGGATTCAAACAAGATGGTTACTTGAAATCAAGCAACAATGGGGGAGGAAGGGTGTGGTGCTGCCGTGGGAAGAAGATGAGAGAAGGAGGAGAAAAGGTTGAGAGAAAAATGAGAGAAGAGAAATGTAGAGAGAGAAAGTGATAGTAAAGTGTTTTAGGGTTTTTGAAAAGTGAAAGGATGGATGACATAAGTGGAAATGTGACAAAATTTAGTCACATTTCCCCCTCATTGTCGTTGTAACACCCTAACTTTTGGGTTAAGTACGATATTATCCTAAATGTACTGTTTTATATTTTCTGTGAGTTATAAATTGAATTTGACTGTTCTGTGAGTATATTTGACTGTTGTGTGTGATTTGCACCGAGCCAAGAAAATAATGATTTTCTGGCTAAAAAATCTTATTTTAATTATTAGGAGTTAGGAGATCTTACTAAACCCAATTCCGAGTGATATATATATATTAATCTTTTAATTTTTAGGATTTAATTGTGTAATAAAATAATTTTATATTATTATAATATTATTTTATTTGACAATACCTACTGTCTCAAAAATAGTAGAAATCTGCTCCAAAATGACCATGGACCCGAAAAAGTCTGTGGGATCGCGTTTAGAAAAGCAGTCAACATTTCTGACTAGACTAAATTCTAAACCAATAAGAGTTGGTCAAATAAAGTGGCATGGACTTTATTGTGAACCATTGGATGAACAACTTGATTTAGAAGCCTTGATCATAACCATTGATCAGATCAATGGTGTGAAAACAATCTTGATAAAGTAACTAATGATATCCACCTTAGATTAAATCAATGGATAGGAAGTGAAGTTAATTTCAAGGGCTAGGATTTAGTCAAATATAATGGCTTGACTAGTTACTAAGTAACTAAATAAACCTAATTTAGTTAGCTTAATTTCCTAATTAAGAAACTAAGTGAACTAACCTAGTTACTAATTAGTTATGATCTAGTTACTAATCAAATATCCTAATTTTATCTAGAAGCCATGACTAAGCATGACATATGCAATGACCTAATTAACTAGTTAGCTATGTAACTAGTTAGTAATCAAGTAATTAGAAAACCTAAGCTAGTTAGTAAGTATTTGATTAAAGTGTAACTAGATTAAAAATTTAAAACAAACCTAGTTACCTTTCCTAGAGGGGCCATATGGCCAAGAGGGGCAAGGGAGCTTCTCCTAGCTTCTTGAACACTCTTGCATGACCATCACATGACCGATTGGTGACATAGGCTATGTGCTTTGCAAATGTGAACACAATGTGATATTTACTATCAAAACTTATCTCCTAATTACCCTACACACTCACTCAGGGCAGCACCACTTCACATTCACTCTCAAATTTCACTTTTTCTCTCACCTAAAAGCTTAGCTTTATTTTCTCTCAAATCTCTCAAGAACACCAAATACTTTTCCTTTCCTTTTCTCCTCAAGTTTTCGGCCCCATCACCCAATCTCACCATCAATCTTCTATAACTTTTCCTTTTCACATTTCCTAAACCTAAACCACCTCCTAAACACTTTTCATTTAGGAAGTTTTATCAAAATCCTACTCCTTCTACTTCAAAATCCAAACTTTTGTTTACTTCCCTAAAGGTAAACTCTTGATTCTTTGATTTGAATTTAAGTTTTTGATTTTCTATACCATGATTGTTCCATGGTTTTTCATTATGAAGCCTTGTTTGTGATTTTGCTAATTGTTTAAGAATTTTAGGGAATTGTTTAAGGGTCACACGAAAAATCAAAGAGGACGAGGAGACTAGAGGATTCTTGTCTTCAAGAGGTAAGAGGGAGATTTAATCTGATCAACCCTATGTGGTGATGAGAAAATGGATTGTATGTGTAGTGGAGAATCCATAAGGATTCATTTATGTGGTTGTTTAATGCTTTCCTATTTGTGATTGATTTTATTTGTGAGCATGTCTATAGCTTTAAAAATATATTGCATGTGTTTATAAATATATGAGTATTATTGTAGGATGTGAATAACATGCAAGGTTTGCATGAGTGTTCCAAAGAACACAAAAGAAGCTCACGGCTTCTCCAAGAAAAAGAGAACCAAAATGTTCTCAACCATTTTCTAATACAATGACTTAATGAAATTAGGTAAAATAATAAATTTGAAAATAATTTGGAAGATAGGAAATGATTACTGATTATTTGTGAAGGATATGTTGAATTCGGCCAACATGCCATTCAATGTATATTTGAATTCCAAAATTATTTTCTAAGGTAGGTTAAGTAGCTAATCTACAAAAGAATTTAATTTCAATGAGTTTTTGGGAAGTAAAATGAATGAACTTAGTTTTAGAATTTTAAATTAGAAGAATTTGATATAAGTAAGAAATAAAGAAAGCACTTGAAAAATACTAACGTAGAGCTCACTCTTTGAGTTTTGAAGTGCGTTAGCAAGTTTCAAGGTGTAAATAATGGTTAAGGTTAAAGAGAGCAATATTTAAGGAAAAACATAGAAGATATCATCTAATAGCTTTTTTAGGTAAAATGCTGCCAAAATTTACTAAAATCAGACAAATAAAAAGAAAAAGTTCCATAATATGTTTATAACATATGGAAAATATTCTATGTAGTTTAAGAGTACTAGAAATAGCTTATGCATTCTTAAAATAAAGATTTTAAACTATACGGTTAAGAAAATGATTTAAAAATCTTACGCGATTGAGAAAATGATTTAAAAACATTACGCGATATCCAAAAACATCAAAATATATTTATACGATTTAAAAATGTTTGTAAAAGTGACGCGATTGTGAAAATGTGATAAAATTTCTACGCAACTAAATGGAACAGTGAGTTTTACTGTCGGGCCAAAGTGGTGGACCCGGACATGTTGAGATATAGTACTGTCAAGTGGAGACATATTATATTTTGGAATATCGAGACTGAGGGTATTTTTGTAAATATGGTAATATATTGAGACTAAGGGTATTTTTGTAATTATGATTCTTGATCATGCATTAGAGTTGTATCAATTTGGTTGAAAATTAGTGATTGATTGACGAGATGAATTACACCGTATTGTGGGAATGATAGGCGTAGTGTGGTTCATTAATTGAACTTGGAGGCGTTAGTGTGAGGAGAAGTCCACATGCGGACAGTTGGTAGCTCCTCTGGGCCGTGGTAACGAGCAACACACTAATGATCTCGACAAGCACTATTCTTAATAAAGATCTTGTGGAGACTACTTGGTACAATGCTTGTACTGCACGATGTATTTGGACTGTGTACTACTACTCGATGTTTTGGATTGTGGGCTATAGACACGACGTTGGACAGTGTAATAGTTTGGTTGGGCAGCCTGAGGTACTGATAGTTCTTTTCGGATCATTATCTCTAATGTCTGTGTTTAGCTCCATGGAGTAGGTATGAGTCGGTATGCGTTAGCATCTATGATTTGCATTTTAAATGTTTACTATAACCTGTGATAGCATGTATGATGTGTTAATTTGAGGTACTATATATGATGTAATGGTATGCATGATTATGATATTTGCTTGCATTGTCGTTTTCTTTATTGCCATGCGAGTAATGATGTAGATTGTCTCGCCTCTTTATACGTATTTCTTTGTATTATTATTATATTCTGTAAAGAGTTTGAGGAAGAGGAAGATGAGTAGCCTCTTGATATTCAGTACCCAGAGGAGCGCCAGCCTAGTGAGCAGTGAGAGGACGGCGAGTTGTTAGATCACCCCTACCATTTGGATTGATCTTATGATCTTGGCATTGCCTGGATTCTTCGGTTTTGTGAGACTTGATTTTCACGGAGGCTCTGAGGCCTGGTAATTGCGTGAGGATAGAGGATCAGTAGTCTACGTGGGACGTTTGACTGTGTCTCTGCGTAGAGAGTTTGACGGGGAGCTTATCTTTACTACTACTCTATATTTACATCTTGAGTTGCCTTTGACTCTTAGGCATTATTAGGGAGGGATTTTCCATGCGCCTAGCGAGCTTAGTAGTGTGTCGACAACACGGACTCATGTCCGTAGAGCTGCGAGATATCCGAGATTTCTGCTATCTGATGATCTATCTGAGAGTGATCCTTCGGAGGGTTAGGAATCTTTGATGTGCACTTGGGCATGTTATGTTTTAAGTTTTATATAGACATTTTACTGTTTTGTTAAATATTTGTAGTTGTAAATTATTTGTATACTTCAGACAAAATCATATGTATATTATGGTGTGATTATGTTTTGTCTTATTTTATGTTCTGTGTTATTTAACGTTATTATGTATAAAAGGAAAAATTTTACAACTAATATTATTTATGTACCAAATGTTTTATAACTTAGGTAAAATTTTATTTTCTTGCATTAAAAATGTGACATCCCCACAAGGGTGTTACAATCGTGGCCACATGGGAGAGAAGGGAGGGAAATCAAAGCTTCCTTGAGAAGCTTTGTTAGCTTTTTGCAAAAGTCAACTTGATTGGACATGAAGTAGATTTCTAGATAAGGTGATAAGGATTTTTACTACAAGCTATTACCCAATGGACAATTGTTACAATTCACAAAGCTAGTATTTATTGTCCAATGGATAATAGAGTGAACTGCAAAATTTTTATTTAACAGAACGTACCGCAATTTTATTTATCAAATAAAATCTCAAAAAAATATAAACCTCGTAAACTATACCCGACCTCGAGTTTAGTAAGATCCCCCATTGATGTTTCCACAGTTCAAGGTTTACCAACCTCGGAAAAAATATTTTATTTTTTTGACTCCGCTCAGCGAGCACGCAAATTGAGAAATATATATTAAAAAAATTAACAGTTCTGGAAAAATCTAAAAAAATTCACAAAAATCACAAATATTATAAAATGACTATTTATTATAAAATAAATAATTTTTGGGGTATTACACCGGCTCTGCTCAGTGCGCACGTAAAATGAGAAATATATTAAAATATTCAATATTTCCAAAAAAATTCACAAAAATTCAAAAAAATCACAAATATTATAAAATGAGTGTTTATCATAAAATAAGAAATTTTCGGAGCGTTATAACTCTCCCCTTCTAAAAAGAAATGTCATCCTAGAAATTTAGTCTATCTTAGAATACATGCAGATATTGTTCCTTGTAGAATGTTTCCAGATCTTTAACGCAATCCCAACGGCTAACTTTGAGTTTTCGTGTAGAGTAACTCTTCTCATGTGCTTTCAGTTGTCTTGAAGCATACCCTACTACTCCTTCCATCCCGAATGAGCATACGTTCTAAACTCCAACGTGAAACATTGCGAGTCGTCTTAAAAGGCTGATTGGAATTCAGCAGAATCAACACTAGCAAAATAGTCGAGTATCTCTTCAATTCTTGAAAACTTTCTTCACATGCCTCGATTCATAGAAAAGCTTGATTCTTTCTCGTAGGCTGAGTGTGAGGTCTTGCTATCTTGGAAAATCCTTTGATGAATTGTCACTAATAACCGGTTGATCCCACGGAGCTACGAACCTGTGTTACAGTCTTCGGTCTCTCCCATTATAAAACTGCATCGACTTTTGATGGACTCTCTGAAATTCTTTCCTTCAAATTTACGTTCCCCAAAAATTGAGCTTCCTCTAACCAACTCGCATCTTGACCTCCTAGCGTACAACTTCTTCTTCTCTAGGATCTGGAGAACCATACCGAGATGTTTAGCATGTTCCTCCTAATTTCGAGAATAGATCAGAATGTCATCAATTAAGACAGTGACAGATCTATCTAGATAAGGACGAAAGATCTGATTCATGAAATCCATGAATACGGAAGGAGCATTTGTTACTCCGAACGACATCACAAAATACTCATAATTCTCATAGCGTGTTCAAAGGGTCGTTTTGGAAACATCCTCTACTTTCGCACAAATTTGATGATATTCAGACCGTAGATTAATCTTGAAGAAAATAGCGGCTCCCTTCAGCTGATCCATCCAATTGTCTATTTTCTTCCGAGGATACTCATTCTTGATCGTAATCTTATTCAACTGGCGATAGTCCATATATCACCAAGAAGTTCTATCCTTCCCCTTAACTAACAGCACTAGAGCTCGTCATGAGGAACTCAATGGCTACAAGAGTGATATTCACATTCTCCTTATTTTTGACCTCCAAAGAAGATAATAACATGCGTCCTTGGGCTTCTACTCTCAATAAAACTTCAACTTGGTCGGTCGTTAGAATCCAGAAATCTCAGTTTCAAGAAATACTAAGGTTTTATCGGAACGATCTAATAGGACACGATTAGAAAATAATCAATCCATTCCTAAGGTTACGTATATTGGAGAAAGAGGTAAACAGATCAATTTAACAAAAAAAATTTGATTTTTAACAAAAGCAGGACAGTTTAATCAACTGAATAGCAACTGTAGGTCTAGTAATAGAAGTAGAAATAAGCAAGTTAAAGATAATGAAGACACCGGTAAATCTAAGTGATCCACACAATCATATGCCATAAAAAAATGGGTTGCCCCCAGAATTATACAGTACAGTCAAGGGATCACCCCCTGTGACACAATCTCCATTGCTTAAATCTTCAGTCTGAGAAATTCTCACCCCACCCAGGGTATAAACTCTTCCTCCTACTTGAGGTCCTAAAACACGTACCTCACTAACGGAAGGCTTCGTCTTTGATTGAGTACAGTCTCTAGATACATGTTTGGGCTTTTCGCATTTAAAACAAATGGCTCCCTCGAATGTACAATGCCTTGTTAAGTGGCCCTTTCTGTACTTGAAGCAGATTACCCATTTGATCTTACACTCTCTCGTTGAGTGGTTCTTTCTGTTAGGAATTACGGTTACATCACGCAGCAGAAAAATTAGGATTCCCACCGAGGAACCATGCAAAAAGCCATAAACTGAGTTTTTAAATTATTTATTTCTTGAAGCATGATCAAAAGGAAGGACATGAATCACCAACACCATAATAGAAATGATGTCTCTGCGGTATCCACACGAACAGACTCACGAATGTCCACAAAGAGGAGCCTCATGTCTCTCACATAGTGCTAGATGCGAAGAGAAGAGAAGAAACCTGTCGCTCTCTCACTCACTTTTCTATAAGTGCGGCTAGGGTTCTGAAATTTTGTATCTTAGCAGCCCCTTAGTAGTACTATTTATAATAGTGACTGCCTGAAGTGAGTGCGAGCAGCAACAAGGTAAGCTATGCAACCCTAGACTCATTTGTTATGAGTCAGCTTTGGTTGATCACCCAAAATTAAGTTATTTAGGTAGGAAACACTTTCTAATTACATCACATGTAACTCTTAGATAGTTAGGTGAATAACACTTATTCAAATCCATCTAATGGACTAAAGCCCAACTCCATGCCTCTAAGCCTTCAATCCTATTGAAATGGCCTAGTTAAGTCAGACCCAATGGTTGGTAGTTGGATATTACCTTTATCCCATTGCGTCTTACTAATATAGATAAAGGCATCCTGCTTTGGCAGACCTGCACTTGATCGATACTAGTCTTGACGAGTGCCATACATTGGAAGGCATCACAAAATGACTTAATATTTGCTATAAGAGAATTTATTATTATTATTAGATCTCACCATTTATTAAATTATTTATCATACCATAAACATCATTCATGCATCTCATACATATAAAGCATATAACAAAAGTGACATGGTTATGGCCCTCTAAGAGAGTAGCATTAACTAAGCCAGCTTCACCAAGTGTCTCCCATCAACGTTCTCACTTGATGCCATCTTCTTGCCTCCACATCATAATTACATTATATAGAAACCTCTTTTACATTCGAGGGGAGTTAGGTGAAAAGAAAATGTACAATCAGAATGTAGAAAGAAAGGCACGACACGTAGGTCGTATTTATAAAAATCCAAAATAGCATAAAAGGAGGACTAAGGCCATAACAAGGCACTATGCATCACGAAGAACATATAAACTCATAACAATAATATATTATTACTTTTGTGAGTTATAAAATTGGTTAGAAAATATCGTGCTTTCGAATAACACACTACGCAGAGGTAGCAGGGGGTCCCGTTGCCCGGTCAGCGGGCGGGAGTGCCGCATAAACACTTAAACACTTGAACCCTTGTGCCTCCTTGATGGGTTGACATCAACACTTGATGCTACTGCCGCAAAATAGGAGTAGGGATTCCAAAACCCCTTGCGCTGCATCGCTTATGCAAAAATAAGGATTCTATAACCCTTGCTGCCGCAAACCAAGAACAAGGTTTCCTAAACGTTGTACATATCACATACATACCAGAAAGCTTCACAAAAGCATACATCTTAATACAAAACGATTTTCAAAGAACATATGAACATCTTCATGGGTTTTTGAAAACAACATCACAGTTTTGCATACATCACATACAACAGAATATGTTTTCGCAAAAGGGTTTCATTCATTTTCTGAAATAACATAATAAAGATCATATATTTTATCAAAAACAAGAACAACAAACATGTTATCTCATGCAAAACGAAAACATAAAACTAAATCATGATTTCGCAAGATGCTCTGATACCACTGTTGGGAATTACGGTTACGTCACGCAGCGGAAAAATTAGGATTCCCACCGAGGATCCATGCGAAAAGCCATAATCTG
The DNA here is from genome assembly GCA_029884595.1 of Ormosia semicastrata. Taxonomy (NCBI): domain Eukaryota; kingdom Viridiplantae; phylum Streptophyta; class Magnoliopsida; order Fabales; family Fabaceae; genus Ormosia; species Ormosia semicastrata. Next base: position 200,096 of record JAQQTO010000050.1, on the reverse strand, counting down.
AGTTTTTAAATTATTTACCTATTGAAGCGTGATCAAAAGGAAGGACGTGAATCACCAACGCCGTAATAGAAATGATGTCTCTGCAGTATCCACATGAACAGACTCACGAACGTCTAACGTCCAGAAAGAGGAGTCTCATGTCTCTCACACAGTGCTAGCTGCGAAGAGAAGAGAAGAAACCTGTCGCTCTCTCACTCACTTTTCTGTAGGTGCGGCTAGGGTTCTGAAATTTTGTATCTTAGCAGCCCCTTAGTAGTACTATTTATAATAGTGACTGCCTTAAGTGAGTGTGAGCAGTAGCAAGGTAAGCTGTGCAACCCTAGACTCATCTGTTATGAGTCTGGTCCATATTTGAATCCGAGTCTAACTTGGATCCATTGCTCTAATTTTAGTCTGCTCGATGTGTGTGACCCTACAAGTTCTCATTACGTTGGCAGTAATATTAAAATCCCATTTTAATATTATAAGCTATGAGTGGTATCTACCAACATATCGCTACTACCCAAGTAATAAGAATGTCAGTGATTTGACATAACCTTTCCGTGACCAATGTTTCCGTGTCGTTTAGTCCCTTTGTCAAGATATCTAGATTGAACACAAGGCATGGAATGCGTCACCCTTGTATAGTCCAATCATTCGTTTCCTGATACTCAAGTAGACAATGTAACAACAAATGAAATCAATATCTCATATTGACTCATTTGAGCATGGCTATACATTTCGTAGTCTCACTCAATTAGGGGTCTCGAAGATATCGCTTTTGTTATGGAGGAGTGATAAATCCCACCAAGGTCACTCACATCCCTCTGCATGATTTGCAGTATGTCTAATAACCAACTTTATAATCACCTTGTTATAGATGACGTTTGATGATATTAAAACACACAACTCCTTATGTAGGAATCATAGTGATTTCAGGTCAAAGGACCACAGACACCATTGTCACTATGAGAATCGCTTATGACACTCACGTAACAATCCATGTAGCGTTCTCATGGTGGGTTAGTCCAGTACATCATTACTCTAATATGTACCCATGTGAAGACTTGATATCTCATATCCATGACCCCTGAGATGTGATCATCAGTCTATGCACATACTAGTCTCAATGTATTATTGTTATCCTAGTTAACAATAATACTTGACTAAGGACATTTACAAATAGTATTATAACCAAAAGGATCTCACGATCAAGTCATCCACTTGATGTCCTATGGCATCAAACTTACTATTCTAAGGACTTTATTATATTTATTAAAAAGAACACAATAAATAAAATGTCTCATATATTAAAATAGCATAATAGAATGTATGTAAATACAGACAAATGTATCAGCCTCTAGGGCATACACCAACAATCTCCCACTTGCACTAGAGCCAATCAGGCATATGTCTAATGCCAAAACACCTAGTGTGACCCTCATGCTTCTGCTGTGCAAAAGGCTTCGTCAGTGGATCAGCAATGTTATCATCTATTGGTACTTTGCATATCTTTACATCTCCTCTATCGATGATCTCTCGAATGAGGTCCTTAGCTTGTGCAATGGCTCCATTATTATCACAATAGAGGTCCACTGGGTCCATAATGCTAGGAATAGTGCCAAGTTCAATAATGAACTTCCTAATCCAAACGGCCTCCTTTGCTGCATTGGAGGCAACAATATACTCAGCCTCTGTGTTAGAATCAGCGACTGTCTCCTGCTTTGAACTCTTCCAGCTCACAACCCCACCATTTAGGCAAAAAACATAACCTGATTGTGATCTGGAGTCATCCTTATCGGTTTGGAAGTTAGCATCAGTGTAACCTTTTACAACAAGCTCTTCCTCGCCTCTATATACTAAGAACAAATCCTTAGTCCTTCTCAAGTACTTAAAGATGTTCTTGATAGCAGTCTAGTGACTCTCACCGGGATTAGACTGGTACCTGCTCGTCATGCTCAAAGCATACGAGATGTCTGGTCGAGTACATAACATGGCATACATGATAGATCCAATTGCAAATGCATATGAAATCTTGCTCATATGATCCCTTTCATCCTTGGTGGAAGGGGATTGAGCCTTAGATAGGCTTACACCATACGACATAGGCAAGAGTCCATTCTTGGATTCATGCATGTTAAACCATTTTAATACTTTGTCTATGTATGTACTTTGACTTAGGCCAAGCAGTCTCAGTGATCTATCTCTATAGATCATGATACCTAACACATAGGTGGCTTCGCCCAAGTCCTTCATAGAGAAGCAGTTCCCTAACTAAGTCTTTACAGATTATAGGGTAGGGATGTCATTTCCGATAAGTAGTGTGTCATTTACATACAATACCAGAAAGACAATAGTGCTTCCACTAACCTTCTTGTAGACATAAGATTCTTCTTCATTCTTGATGAAACCAAACTATTTTATTGTATCATCAAAATGAAGATTCCAGCTTCTGGAAGCTTGCTTCAATCCATAAATAGATCGTTGCAACTTGCATACTTTTCTAGCATCCTCTAGAGTGGCAAAACCCTCAGGTTGTGTCATGTACACATCGTCGAGAAGATTTCCAATAAGGAAAGCAGTTTTGACATCCATTTGCCAGATTTCATAATAATAGTATGCTGCAATAGCAAGGAAGATCCGAACGAATTTAAGCATCGTAACTGGGGAAAATGTCTCGTCATAGTCTACATCATGAATTTGTTTGAAACCTTTTGCCACCAATCGTGCCTTAAAGGTATGCACATTACCATCCATGTCGGTTTTCTTCTTGAAAACCCACTTGCACCCAATGGGTTTTACCCCTTCAGGTGGATTAACCAAGGTCCATACCTGGTTGGCATACATAGAATCCATTTCAGATCTCATGGCCTCAAGTCATTTATCAGATTCTGGGCCAATAATGGCTTCCTGGTAAGCCACAGGCTTATCTTGATCCATGAGCAATACATCACCTTGTTGGGTCATGAGAAATCCATATCTCTCTGGTTGATGACGTATCCTGTTAGACCTACGCAGGTCTTGTGCTACTAGAGCGGAGTTCTTTGTTCCATAACATTTTGTGGAGGCTGCTCTATTTCCACCATTGGTTCATTGCTGCTTTGGGAAACTTGAACTTCTTCAAGTTCTACTTTCCTCCCACTGATTCCTTTGGAGATAAACTCCTTTTCTAGAAATACAGCAGTCCGTGCGACAAATACTTTGCCCTCAGTAGGATTATAGAAAAAGTATTCCTTGGTTTCCTTTAGATACCCCACAAAGAAACATTTATCTGATTTAGGTCCAAGCTTATTAGAAACTTAGCATTACACATAAGCTTCGCAGCCCCAAATCTTCAAGAAAGACATACTGGGCTGTCTCCCAGTCTATATCTCATATGGTATTTTTTGAACCGTTTTAGATGGAACACAGTTAAGTGTGAAAGCTGCTGTTAAAAGAGCATATCCCCAAAAGGAGCCTGGAAGGTTTGCATGACTCATCATGGATCAGACCATATCCAACAAGGTCCGGTTCCTCCTTTCAGAGACACCATTCAATTGTGGTGTTCCTGGTGGAGTAAGTTGAGATATTATCCCACACTCTTTCAGATGATCATCAAACTATTGGCTTAAGTATTCTCCTCCTCGATCTGATTAAAGGATTTTAATACTCTTTCTAAGTTGGTTTTGTACTTCATTCTTGAACTTTTCAAATTTTTCAAAGGATTCTGATTTGCGCTTCATAAGATATACAAATCCATATCTACTGAAATCATCAGTAAATGTAATGAAGTATTGAAAACTGCCTCTATCCAGTGTGTTTAGTGGCCCACATACATCACTATGTATGAGGCCTAAAAGATCACTAGCCATTTCACCTTGTCCAGTGAATGGGGCCTTTGTCATCTTCCCCAATAAACAAGATTCACATGTCTCATATGATTCAAAATCAAACGAGTCCAAGAATCCATCTTTATGGAGTTTGGAGATGCGTTTCTCATTTATGTGGCCCAAACGATAATGCCATAGAAAAGTTGAGTTCAGATCGTTTGATTTAAACCTCTTTGTATTTATGTTATAGACAGGCATTTCGAGATCAAGGACATAAAGTCCATTACTCAATTGTGCAGTACCATAAAAAATATCATTCATATAAATGGAACAACATTTGTCCTTTATAATAAAAGAAAAACCTTTCTTGTCCAAACAAGAAATAGAAATGATATTCCTGCTAATAGCAGGCACAAAATAGCAGTTCTCTAACTCTATTATAAGCCCAGTGGGCAAAGATAATAAGTAAGTCCCTATAACTAATGCAGCAACCTTTGCTCCATTTCTTACTCGTAGGTCGACTTCGCCCTTCGTCAATGGTCTATTGCTCTTTAGATCCTGCACATTTACACAAATCTGAGATCCACATCCAGTATCTAATACCCATGATGCAGAAGTAGATAAATTGATTTCAATAATAAAAATACCTGAAGTGGAAGTCTCACTTCCCTTCTTCTTTTTGAGCTCCTCCAGGAACTTGGCACAGTTCCTCTTCTAATGTTCGGTCTGACCACAATGGAAGCATGTACCTTCCTTAGCCATTCCACCCACTGGTTTCAAGCCAGAAGTGCTGGGCTTGGACTTATCCTTGCCCTTGCCCTTCCAGTTGTCCTTGGGCTTTTTTTGCTATTTCTTGCCCTTATTCTTTTGGACCATCATTATGGCATTTCCTTTGCCTTTGTTAATGTTCTGCTCAGCAGTTCTCAACATGCCTAGCAGCTCTGGTAGTGATCTGTCAATCTCATTCATGTTATAGTTCAAGACAAATTGACTAAAACTTTCCAGCAACAATTTCAGGACTAAGTCAGTGGCCAACTCTTGGCCCAAAGGAAAACCAAGTCTCTCAAGGTTTTCAATGTACCCAATCATCTTGAGTACATAAGCACCAACATGGCTTCCTTCTACCAGCTTGCACTGAAACAGTGCTTTAGAGACCTCGAATCTCTCATGTCGGGTCTGTTCTTCATAGAGCTTCTTAAGGTGTACGATCATATCATAGGCATCCATGTTCTCATGTTACTTTTGGAGCTCAGAGTTCATGGTGGCTAGCATAAGACATCCGATGTCCAAGGCATCTTCTTGATGCTTTTTATAAGCATCCTTTTCAATTCTAGGGGTATTAGCAGTAGGTGGCTTAGGACGAGGCTGTTCTAGTACATACAGCTTTTTCTCTTGCTTGAGGACAATCCTCAAATTCTTGTACCAGTCTAGAAAATTCGTTCCAGATAACTTGTCCTTCTCAAGGATAGATTACAGTGATAAATTACTTAATGCGTTTGTTGCCATGGTAATCTATCAACAGAAATATGTAAAATATAAGTATCATGTCATAAATATATTTAATGAGGTCTTTTAATTAAATATGCCTTCCACTATTTTATTCAAGTCAATAACCCTCGACATTGACTCAGAAAATCCCATCGTAAGATTTCCTAGTAGGCCAAGATCCATATTTCACCTAATTTTGAGTCAGCTTTGGCTGATCACCCAAAATTCAGTTATTTAGGTAGGAAACACTTTCCAATCACATCACATGTAACTCTTGGATAGTTAGGTGAATAACACTTATTCAAATCCATCTAATGGACTAAAGCCCAACTCCATGCCTCTAAGCCTTCAATCCTATTGAAATGGCCTAGTTAAGTTAAACCCAATGGTTGGCAGTTAGATATTACCTTTATCCTATTGCGTCTTACTAATATAGATAAAGGCATCCTGCTTTGGCAGGCCTGCACTTGATCGATACTAGTCTTGATGAGTGCCACACATTGGAAGGCATCACAAAATGACTTAATATTTGCTTTGAGGGAATTTTTATTATTATTAGATCTCACCATTTATTAAATTATTTATCATACCATAAACATCATTCATGCATCTCATACATGTAAAGCATATAATAAAAGTGACATGGTTATAGCCACCCTAAGAGAGTAGCATTAACTAAGCCAGCTTCACCAAGCGTCTCCCATCAACGTCCTCACTTGATGCCATCTTCTTGCTCCACATCATAATTACATTATATAGAAACCCTTTTTACATTCAAGGGGAATTAAGTGAGATGAGAATGTACAATCAGAATGTAGAGAGAAAGGCACGACACGTAGGTTGTATTTATAAAAAACCAAAATAGCATAAAAGGAGGACTAAGGCCATAACCATGCACAATGTATCACAAAGAACATATAAACTCATAACAATAATACATTATTATTTTTGTGAGTTATAAAATTGGGTAGAAAATATCGCGCTTTTGAATAACACACTACGCAGAGGTAGCACAGGGGTCCCGCTGCCCGGTCAGCGGGCGGGAGTGCCGCATAAACACTTGAACACTTGAACCCTTGTGCCTCCTTGATGGCTTGACATCAACACTTGATACTACTGCCGCAAATTAGGAGTAGGGTTTCCAAAACCCCTTGCACTGCGCCGCTTACACAGAAAAAGGATTCTATAACCCTTGTTGCCGCAAACCAAGAACAAGGTTTCCTAAATGTTGTACATATCACATACATACCAGAAAGCTTCACAAAAACATACATCTTGATACAAAATGATTTTCACAGAACATATGAACATCTTCATGGGTTTTTGAAAACAACACCACAGTTTTGCATACATCATATAAAACAGAATATGTTTTCGCAAAAGGGTTTCATTCATTTTTTGAAATAACATAATAAAGATCATATCTTTTATAAAAAAACAAGAACAACAAACATGTTATCTTATGCAAAATGAAAACAGAAAATCGAATCATGGTTTTGCAAGACGCTCAGATACCATTGTTAGGAATAACGGTTACATCACGCAGCGGAAAAATTAGGATTCCCACCGAGGATCCATGCAAAAAGCCATAATCTGAGTTTTTAAATTATTTACCTCTTGAAGTGTGATCAAAAGGAAGGACGTGAATCACCAACACCGTAATAGAAACGATGTCTCTGTGGTATCCACATGAACAGACTCATGACTGTCTAACATTCGCAAAGAGGAGCCTCACGTCTCTCACACAGTGCTAGCTGCGAAGAGAAGAAAAGAAACCTGTTACTCTCTCACTCACTTTTCTGTAGGTGCGGCTAGGGTTCTGAAATTTTGTATCTTAGCAGCCCCTTAGCAGTACTATTTATAATAATGACTGCCTTAAGTGAGTGTGAGCAGCAGCAAGGTAAGCTGTGCAACCCTAGATGCATCTGTTATGAGTCTGGCCTATATTTGAATCTGAGTCCAACTTGGATCCATTGCTCCAATTTTAGTCTGTTCTATGTGTGTGACCCTGCAGGTTCTCATTACGTTGGTAGTAATATTAAAATCCCATTTTAATATTACAAGAAGTGAGTGGTATCTAGCAACGCATCGCTGCTACCCAAGTAATAAGAATGTCAGTGATTTGACATAACCTTTCCGTGACCAATATTTTCGTGTCGTTTAGTCCCTTTGTCAAGATATCTAGATTGAACACAAGGCATGGAATGCGTCACCCTTGTATAGTCCAATCATTCATTTTCTGATACTCGAGTAGACTTTGTAATAATAAACGAAATCAATATCTCATATTGATTCATTTGAGCATGGCCATGCATTTCGCAGTCTCACTCAATCAGGGGGCCCGAAGATATCGCTCCTATTATATAGGAGTGACAAATCCCATCTAGGTCACTCACATCTCTCTGCATGATTTGTGGTATGTCCAATAACTAACTTTATAATCACCTTGTTACAGATGACGTTTGATGATATTAAAACACATAACTCCTCATGTTGGAATCGTAGTGATTTCAGGTCAAAGGACCATAGACACCATTGTCACTATGAGAATCACTTATGTCACTCACGTAACGATCCATGTAGCATTCTCATGGTGGGTTAGTCCAGTACATCATTACTCGAATATGTACCCATGTGAAGACTTGATATCTCATATCCATGACCCGTGATATGTGGTCATCAGTCTATGCACATACTAGTCTCAATGCATTATTATTGTCCTAGTTAATAATAATACTTGACTAGGGACATTTAAGAATAGTATTATAACCAAAAGGATTTCACGATCAAGTCATCCACTTGATGTCCTATGGCATCAAACTTACTATTCTAAGGACTTTATTATATTTATTAAAAAGAACATGTAACACCCCAACTTTTGGGATAATTACAATATGGTCCCGAAATGTACTGTTTTGTGAATTCTGTGAGCAGTAAATTTAATTTGACTGTTTCGTGAGTGTACTTGACTGTTGTATGTGATTTGCTCCGACCTAGGGAAATAAAAATTTTTTGGCCAGATAAATCTTATTTTAATTAATTGGAGCTGGGGGATCTTACTAAACCCAATTGATTGATATATATATTAATCTCGTAATTTTTTCTGGATTTAATCGTGCAATAAAATAATTTTATATTTTTATAATATTATTTTATTCAATGATCTCCATCTTGTTTCAAAAACAAGAGAAAAATTATTTGTGGACCCGAAAAAGTTCGTGGGGCCCACGTTTAGTGTAACAATCAACGATCTTGTTGGTAGAAATCTAAACCAATAGGAAATGGTCAAAATGGATGGCTTGACTTTCTAAACCAATTAGAAAGAGTCAACAAAAGAAGCATTGACTTCTTTGTGAACCATTGGATTATAAAGCTTACTTTAGAAGCTTTAATCTTAGCCGATTGATCTAATCAATGGTGAGATTTGAAAGATAGGTTTATGACCAAGTAATATCTACCTTAGATCTAATCTAGGGCTAAGGATTAAAGATGAACCAAGGGTTAGGATTAAGTCAACAATTGTAGGCTTGAAAATGGTTAGTAACCTAATTAAGCTTAATTTGACTAATCTAATTGCTTAATTAGTATACTAAGTGAACTAGTTTAATTCTTAATTAATTATAATCTAAATACTAATTAGATGTCCTAATATTTATTAAAGATTATAATATATGCTAATATATATTAAACTAATTGATTATATGATTAGAATATTGATTTAGTTTTAATAGGATAATTAACCTAACTAATTGTCTAATTTATTAGCATATAATTAGATGTAATTGGAAAGCAATTAATTCCCTAAATGGATGAAGACCACACGGTTTTGGCAGCAGCAAGGAGCCTTAGTTGGCTTGGTTCTACAAGGTTCAAGAAGCCTCCAAGTGTCATAAATCATGTGCACACCATGTGAACACAATTAGATCTTTAACTAGCAAAATTCAACACTCAACCTCACTCACAAAGGCACCTCACGGCAGCAGCCTCTTCTATTTTCTCTCTTCAATTTTATTTCACACTTATCCTAAATTAAAGCTTTCATCTTCTCTTCAAAAATGCCAAGAACCCATGCATGCTTTTCCTTCCATTTTTCTTCTCTCTATTCGGCCAACACCCTTACATACTTAACCAAACCTTCATAATTTTATCCAATCACATTTCTTGAACCCAAATCCCATTCTAAGCATCTTTCTTTCACAAAATTTTCCCAAATTCCTACTCTATCTTGCCTAAAATCCAAGTTTTTGCTTACTTACTTAAGGGTAAGTTTGGTTTCTATGGTTCAAAATTGAATTTTTAATTTTTCTAACCATGCTTGTTCCATGGTTTCTCTATTTTGTACCTTGTATGTGTTTTTACTAATTATTTAAGAATTTTAGGAATTGTTTTGGAGCTTGTACGAAATTTAGAGGAAAGGAGGAGATCTTACCGATTAATTTGTCTACAAGAGGTAAGAGGGAGATTTAATCTCATCAACCCTAAGTGGTGATGGGAAAATGGATTTGTTTGTGTATGGAATCCATAAGGATTCATTTGTGTGGTTGTTTATTGTATTTATTATTTATTTGTGTGATTGTTTATGGTTTTATTATTTTTGTGATTGTTTAAATGCTTTCCTATTTGTGATTTATTTTGCTATGCATGATTATAGCTTTTATTATTTTTGCTATGCATGTTTATGGCTTTAAATTTATTGTATGTATATTATATGTGATTTAATAATTGTATGTGTTTATAATTATATAATTATTAAAGTAGGATGTGAATAACATGTACGAAATGCATGAGTATTCCAAAGAATACACTATGAGGCTCACTACCTTACATCCAAAAAGAGAACCAAAATGTTCTCAAGTAATTTTCTAAATTACTGATTTGAGAATCTAGGTAAAATAATTAAATTAAAAATGATTTAAGTTAATTATGGCCAACATGCCATTTAGAGTATAATTGAATACCATTTTATTTTTGATTTGGCCAATATGCCATTTTATTTTCTAAGATAAGGTTAGGTAATGGTTTTACAACATAAATTGATTTCCAAAGAATCATTGAGAAAATCAAAGGAAATTGATTCAGTTCTAGAATTTTAACTTAGCAGAATATTAGTTTAAGTAAGAATTAATTCAGACGCTTGAAAAATACTAACGTAGAGCTCATTCTATAAATTTTGAAGCGCGTTAGTAAGTTTCAAAGTGAAATTATTGGGTAAAAATAAAATAAACTATATTTAGAGGAAAATATTAAAAATACCTTATACTTGATTTTATAGGCAAAATGCTTTGCCAAAATTTATTAAAATCGACGCTTAAAATGAAAAGATTCCATACTATATTTAGAACACAAGGAAAATACATTACGTATTTTAAAAGTATTAGATATAGTTTTACACATATTAAAAATGATAATTTTAAGCTATTCGGTTAAGAAAATGAATTAAAAATCCTACGCGATTGAGAAAATGATTTAAAAGATTTTGCGATGTTTAAAAATGTCAAAATATGTTTACACGATTTTAAAACGTTTGTGAAAACAACGAGATTGTGAAAATGCGATAAAATTCCTACGCGACTGAAAAATACTATCAGTTTTCTTTGTCGGGCCAAAGTGGTGGACCCGACATGTTGCGGTATAGTACTTGTCAGGGGACGTGCTATACTGTTGAGATGTAGTACTGTCAGGTGGGACGTACTATATTTTGGTATTTTGTGACTAAGGGTATTTTGGTAATTTTTTGTAATAATGGAAAATTTGGTTTATAAGGTTGTTTTTGTAATTTTAGATCATGTTTAGAGTGTTGTGCCAATTTGGTTTATAATTGGCGATTGATTGATGAGGCGAATTACACCGTAATTGGTGTGATAAGCGTAGTGTGGTTCATTTATGAACTTGGAGGCATTAGTGTGCGGAGGATCCCATATGTGGATAGTGGTAGCACCTCTGGGCCGTGGTAACGGGCAACACACTAATGATCTTGACAAGCACTATTCTTAATCGAGATCTTGAGGAGATTAATAAGTACTATGCCTGTGGTACACGATGTTTGGACTGTGTACTGCTACACGATGTTTTGGACTGTGGGCTATAGACACGACGTTTGACAGTGCAATAGTTTGGTTGGGCAGCCATAAAGTATTATTAGTTTCTATTCGGATCATTCTCTCAGATATTCGTGTTTAGCTCCATGGAGTAGGAACGAGTCGTGTGTGTTCATGCATTACCTGCATTTTCCTGTTCATGCATTATCTGCACTTTACTGTTCATACATTATTTGCATTTTACTGCTTACTATAAACTGTGATAAAATGCATGATCTATTGCTTAGATATATTATGCATGATGTATTAAATTACTTTACTTGTATATGATAAAATAGTATGTGTTATTGTAATATCTCGCTTGTTGTTGTAATATCTGTTTGTATTGTCGTTTTCTTTATTGCCATGCGGGTAATGGTGTAGATTGTCTCACCTCTTTATTGTATTGTTCTCGTCTGTTTCTACTTTATGTATACATCATCAAAGACTACAATGGCGGAAAGAGAAGGACAGTTAGGTTTCTTTAGGCTACATTTCTCGAAGGCGCCGAGGCTTGGTATGTCCACTTGGGACACAGGACACATAGAGTACAGTGGTAACGTGACCTTATCAGTAAGTAGGACTCGGCAGGGGTTGGTTACTACACGTTACAGGGTTGCTTTTGTAGAGTTTATTTTACCTATTAGGGAGTTGTGGGACGAGTTTCACTATACTCCTAGAAAGAACTTCGATATACTTTTGGGTCGAATTTCTATCGGTCAAGACATTCCTAACTAAGGAATTTGTCTGATGACGAGGGCTCATATCTTAGGTGTATGCTTTAGTAGTATACTTGTCTTTTCCTGTTTCTATTAAATATTAATAGTTGTAAATTAATTGTATACTTCAGACAAGAATTACATGTATATTATGGTGAGTTTATGTTTCTTATATTTTGTGTTCCATGTTATTTTATTTAAAGATATAATTATAAAAGGAAAAAAAAAATATATATATATACCACAAATATTATCTAAGTATCAAAATGTTTTTACAACTTGGGTAAGGATTTTATTTATTTTTATTTTTATTTTTCTGCATCATAAATGTGACATCCCCATAAAGGGTGTTACAGAACACAATAAATAAAATGCCTCATATAATAAAATAGCATAATAGAATGTATATAAATACAGATAAATGTATCAGCCTCTAGGGCATACACCAACACTTTCTACACTTGTTACATTTTAGTAAAGATACCACGGTCGGATTGGATTTATTACCACACGCAGTTCCTTCTTGCGTTTGTTGCTGCTGTTGCTCCCTCGGTCGTCGTGAATACGATTTCTGCTGGAACCAGTTAGCCTTACACTTCTTCCCCTTTTGGACCCTCGATGGCCCAAAATTACGAGGTCTTGCATTTGAAGGTTGATCCACATCTTACAGATTTTGAATCTCCATTATCAGCTCCTACTGCCAAGCAACTCTCTGATTCAGTTGCACTGTTACATCAATCACTCTCTGCACTACTTCTACTGTCGCAGTTGTATCATCATCGTTATTTCCCACATTCACACACTTACGTCTACCCTGAGCCATTGCCCGTCTTCAAGGACAAACAAATCGAAACCTATGGAAGATCAAAAGTAATCAATTCAAATAATGTTGTCTCCTTTTGGAAACCAAACACAAAGAGTCACACAACACAGCAAGACAAACCTAACCACCAAACCCAAAAAACTCTAACTTGAGCTCTTTCAGTCTACCTTCTATGGTGCGATCTCCTGTAAGTCTTTAACTCCCAAGCAGCTCCTCGAACCATACTTATGCCAGATATTCTTTTCCCAAGAAAATTGGTTCCCCAAAACCTCTTGGATGCCTCAGTCCATAAACCTTGCAAGTCCTATTTAACTACTCTTTTTCTAACCCATTAGTTCAAACAATTCTAGAGGTAACACAACAAGGGTGTAAACGCAAACAAATCCTAAACAAGTTCAGTCATACCAGCTAAGCTTCTTACTAAAAGAACTCCTATTCCCTTAATACACCTAGGTGAAGTCATAGTTTCCCGTCCACACAGAACATTACACATTGAGTGGGCCAATAATCAATATCATGTAATTATGCAATAGTAGTTACCAACATTCAACCTATGGTAAGCCATACTTTTCTTTCCCAAACATCTCAATTAAGAGACAAGGAAATTCATAACATATAAAGAAACTTCTAACATGTCTAAGCATAGCAGTCCATACCCCGGCTCAACAAGATGAAATGCTCTGATACCACCTAATGTAACACCCCACGATTCAGTAACCACGACACAATCGTCATTATACCACGGTCACTAAATTTCTGGCGTGCTATGACTCAAATAGCATGTTTCCAAAATTTAATCATTGTGTATGTAAAGAAAATATGAGCCACGAATGAATAGATACACATGCTGTCATTTGAAAATATAATTCAATAAGATATACTTAAAATACAGCACAGAAGACTGGATAATTACCTTAAAACATACATAGCATGACGCATTGCTTATACCACTCAAAAATACACCAAGTTGTACTTCAAAATGCAGTTATACTCAAAAGAACCTTTATACAGGTAATGCAAAAGAAACATAAACTACCCATAATGACGCCCACATCTAAAGAGTTGGTACTCCATTGGATCCACCTCGAGATCCTCCCCCAGTTCATTTGAAGACACTAGGACAGGACAAAGTGCGGTCTCACGGGTAGGTGCCCTAGCAGCTGATACAATAGAATCCTCGTCCTCTCTAGGGGTGTGAAGCGGATCACCCTATAGCTCTCGAATGGGCAAGGTAAACTCTAGATGCACTGATGTAGTGAGAGTCAGGATAGGATCTCCGTCGCAGGTCCTCCTCACGGTCAAGATCAGATCCCCAATATACCGTATACGCTCACCGGCCCAGTCGACTCGCCAAGCATTGGCACCCCCGGTGAACACAATCCTGACGAAACCAATAGAACCCCTTCTTACCACCATCACTGAATGCAGGAGATCAAACTAAGTAAAATCTAGGAGATTCAGCCTCGTCCTCTTTACAGTCTTTAACCAAAATCACATAGAACAAAAATAGCACAAACAAGAGGTAAGATATCCTACATCATTACCAACATGGTAGCAAAGGAAAATAATACGAATAACAAAGTCATTCCATACATACAGATATCGTAGATATATTCAAGTTATCAATTTCATAGATATCATCAGAAAGCTTATCCCATAATAATATAAATATTAATAGCACTATAACAACAGATATCCACCATAGATATATAAATAATAATTATGCCACCACAATATGTATGTTGACCATGCCATGACAATATGTGAACTGACTATGCATATGCACAATGCGTATGCTCACCATCTTTGTGCACAATGTACTCAATTCCTACTCCATGGAGTTAAACACAAAATCAGATATGAGTGTTCCAGAAGATCTGCCCCCCTCAAAAGACAGTCTACGCCGGACCACAAAAAGCAACAGTGTCTGTCGGATCCTCGTTGTGCGTTGCAATGGATCACCACGACCAGGGGTATACAATGTGACAAACAGGTCACTAAGTGGATCACCACACATGAACACCACCTGAGATCCATCATGGATTGCACTATCCTATAAGTTCTCGCTTACTCCTTAGGCATAAAACACCGCAACAACCATCACTGTATGATGCTCAAATGCATATTCAATGACACCAAACTACCATTGTACCATTCCCAGTGGCATTAAAGCAATTGTCCATGTGATTGTTCCATACCATTTGTATCGATGACATTATATAACCGTCTATATGGCTATATAATATCACTAATATCTAGGTTTCTTATGATAAACTAGTCCCATCTGACTCGATCATCTATCTAATGTTTCTGGTTATAAAAGCAAACCATATCTAACTCGATCATCTACCTGATGTTTTTGGATCCGGTACTTCGTTTCCAAAAGCACAATGCTAAATGCATGTTATCATAGAGGATTTCAATCGTGCATTTCATAACCATAAGCCATATTAAAATAAACATTGAATCTTCAAAATTAGTATAAGAATAATACCTCAACCTCAACACTTTTCTTATTAAGCTTCACTAAGGAATGTATCCTCCTATCTTTCACCGAATCCATTTGACTCTAATTCAAAAAGTTCTTCTCTTTGTCCTTAATAAAATTCAACTAAAATAAGTATTTTATATTTCTCAAATCCTCCCCTACACTCCTAATTCTTGTTTCTCTAATTCAATTAGTCCTTCTCTTTATTCTTAATAAAAATTATTTAATTAAATGTCTTATAA
This sequence comes from Ormosia semicastrata, assembly GCA_029884595.1. Taxonomy (NCBI): domain Eukaryota; kingdom Viridiplantae; phylum Streptophyta; class Magnoliopsida; order Fabales; family Fabaceae; genus Ormosia; species Ormosia semicastrata. The sequence goes on along the minus strand of JAQQTO010000050.1, from coordinate 184,471 downwards.
TTCTCAAAGTCTGACTTACACTCATTTTCCTTTAAAGGTTAATATCTACTCATAGTTTTTATGATGAAATTTCATTTTCTTTCTCTTTCCATCTTATGAATCCCTAATTGGATGTCTAATCACTTAGGTATTCAAAGTTCCATTTTGATACAAAATTTCCTCTTAGTTACCCTAAATGGCCGTGAGCCCTAAGTTCATGGAATTCAACATTCATCTTCTTAATCCTTCATTTTAATTCCTTAATCAATCCATTTTCCCACTTAAACTTCTAAGTTCCAATTCATGCCAATTTTAATCACAAGTTTTCCTAATTTGCCTCCTCTTGGCCGAGACACTCAACCATGGTCTCTAGACCCAAGATTTCCATCAACTCATCAATTAGTTGCTCAAGTTCCATTTTAACACAAGGTTTGGTTCTTGATTCATCATTTAAGGCCACAAGGCCATGAGCTCCTCTTCAACATAGGCAAGGATTCCTTATCTTTCACACTTGATTTCAAGCACACAAAATATCATAATTTATCCATGCAACATAATAAAACAACATCATACAAGCACATAATTACAAATCATCAAAATCAAGCAATCAAAAGGAGAAATCCACACATGGATCCTCCAATTTCAACACACAAATTCGTCCCTCACCACCATGGGTGGTTGATGAGGATGTTCTCCCTCTTACCAAGAAAATAACAAGAAAAGCAAGCTCTTTTTTCCTTTTGAAATTCGTCCTCCACCACCATCAAAGACCCTAAGACATCAAACTTTCATAATCAATAAACCAAACCATAAAAGAGGAGTTCTTGGTCACAAAGATGACCAAGAATCATGAAAATGGTGAGAGAAAATGGAAAAGTCATAAACTTTACTATAAAACTCCAAATCTTAGGGCTTTATGGAAGAAGATGAAAATGGTGGATTCAAGAGATGGTCACAAAAGAGAAAGTGTTCTAAATGATAAGAAGATCTAAGAAACAAGGTTGGTTGAGCAAGAAAATGTGGGTGGCCAAAAATGGTGTCTTGGCCATGGAAGAGAAGAGAAAATGGAGAGGAAAGTTGAGTTCTTTGTAGGTGATTTCAACAAGAGAAGAAAAGCTTCAAGGGAGAAAGGGATTCAAGTAAGATGGTTGCTTGAAAGAAAGCAACAATGGGGGAGGAAGGATGTGGTGCTGCCATGGGAAGAAGAAGAGAGAAAGAGGAGAAAAGGTTGAGAGAAAAATGAGAGAAGAGAAGTGTAGAGAGAGAAAGTGATAGTAAAGTGTTTTAGGGTTTTTGAAAGGTGAAAGGATGGATGACATAAGTGGAAATGTGACAAAATTTAGTTACATTTCCCCTTCATTGCCGTGGCCACATGGGAGAGAAGGGAGGGAAATCAAAGTTTCCTTGAGAAGCTTTGTTAGCTTTTTGCAAAAGTCAACTTGATTGTGTAACACCCCAAATTCTGGTATTTGACTTTAATGCCTAAATTGTATTGTTTTGTGTTTTTTGTATGATATAAAATTATTTGGACTGTTCTGAGACTGTTTTTGATCCTTGTGTGTGATTTGCTCTGTGTCAGGAAAATAATAATTTTGGGCTGGGAAAATTTTTTTAATTGATTTATTCGAAGACAGGGGATCTTACTAAACTCGAATCTGAGAGACACGAAAACTAATCTTTTAATTTTTAGAATTTATCTGTGAAATAAAAATATTTCATGAAAAAATATTCATTGTTTTATTTAAAGCAGCTTCTGTTACTGAGTAATAGACCTGGTATATTTTGTTTGTCAGAAAATAGACTGAGAATAATTTCTGCAACCTATTTTAAAATGAACCAATAGGAATGAATCAACAAAGGTGGTTGGACATTTCTAGACCAATAGAAAATGGTCAATATAAATGGTTGGACTAGTTACTAAGTAACTAAAAAAACTAACTAGGTTATCTAAATAGCTTAACTAGTAACTAGATGGAACTAACTTAGTTACTAAATACTTAAAAGCTAGTTACTAAATAAATATCTAAGTTATCTAGAAACATGATTTAAGCATGACATATACAATGACATAATAATGTAACTAACTAGTTAGAATGTAACTAGAAATTCTAACTAAATTAGTTTAAGTATAACTAGATGGAGTAACTAGATAATTCAAATGTAACTAGGAGGTTAGAATGAAACCAAATTGGTTCCATTTTCCCCTTAAGTCACACGGCTAACAAGGCCTTCCACCATGTTCTAGGTTCATCTAAAGGATCATTTGATGACCATCTTGTGACTTAAGCTATGTGAAAATGCAAGTGATATTTTATTACCATGAATAAACAGTGATTTCTCCTATACATTAACTACACGGCCATGCAAGGAAAAAATAGCTATCCATCTTCACTTAATCACACTTTATAATATCAAGCCTTCATCTTTTTCTCTCAAAGTTCAAGACCACTCAAGAACACAAGAACACTTTCTCTCCTTTTTCCTTTGAAGTTTCGACTTCCCTACCAAAACCTCACCTCCACACTTCTATAATTTCATCTCTTCATACTTTCTAAACCTAAATATAATTCTAAACATCTTTCCTTTAGAGAGTTTTATCAAAATCCTTCCCTAAATGCTTCAAAAAGCAAGCTTCGATTTTCTACATCAAAGGTAATTTCTTGAATCTTTGATCCTAAGTTGGATTTTTGATTTTCTAGACCATGATAGATCCATGGTTTGTTGTTTTCAAGCCTTGATTATGACTTTTAGAAGTGTTTAAGTTTGATTAGGGTTTTGTTTGGTGCCACACGAATTCAAGAGGAGAAGAAAGCTTGAAGTTATTGTCTTCCTTGAGGTAAGAGGGAGATTAACCTCATCAACTATGTGTTGGTGGTGAGGAAATGGATTGTTTGTGGCGAAAAATCCATAAGGATTTATTCACTTGCTTGTTTAAGCTCTTTTTGTTTGTGCTTGTTATGTTTATAGTTTTGAAAGTATGCTTGCATATGTATTGGTATAATTTTAGCTTTGATAATATGCTTGTATGTGTGAATTGTAAAGCATGCAAATTTATGTGTAATTTAGGATGCGAATAACATCATGAGGAAAATTTTATGAAGGCCCCAAAGAGCCTAGAGGCACACGGCCTCATCACCATAAAGGGGACTAAGAGTCCTAAATTATTTTTCTTAATTGAGGATTAAAGGATTTTGTGACAAGAAATTTAATTAAGTAAGTTTATAAGGATTAAAGTGTTAGAAAATGAATTATATATGAATTTTGGAAGCACTATATGAATTCGGCCAACATGCCAATTATTTTATTAAGTGTAAACTTAGGTGTTTTAATAGTAAGAACTCAATTTGGTAAGTTTAGGAATTTAAAATGAAAGTGATTTAATTTTTAGAACTAAAGTTGGCCTAACTAAGCTATGTAGTAAAATAAAAGTGAATACTTGAAATTTACTGACATATAGCTCACCCTATGGGTTTTGAAGTGCGTTAGGAAATTTTGAGCTGTAATGTCCTAAGTAAAATTAAGAAATACAGTCTTCTAGGAAACAGTAGAAAATACTAAATTTAAAGGAACTATATTGCAATTATTATTTAAAGAGGGACTATTTTAGAAATATTATCTGAAGAGGGACTTTTGTGAAAATATTATTTAGAAAAAAGACTATTATGTAAATATTCTTTTATAGAAGGACTATTATGTAAATAATAAAATAAAGTCAATTTTTGGTATTAAATGAGAAAAAAAATCTTATTTTGGACTCAAAATATGTTAGAAATATTTTACATAGTTGAAAGTACATCAAAAAATCTTTACGCGACTCAAAAATAATAATTTTAGACTATGCGATTGAGAAAATGCAATAAAATATTTATGCGATTTGAAAATGTAAGAAAAATGTTCTGCGATTATGAAAATGCGATTATATCGCTACGCGATTGAACGCTAACAACAATTTGCTGTCGGGCAGTTGTGGTGCGCCCATTTATGTTGAATAATGATACCGCCAAGAAAAGGCGAGGGCATATGTAATACTATGAAAATAATAATTATATGTGTATTTGAACATACATCATGCATAGAAAAGCGTGTTCGCTTATTTAAGTAAGGTTGTATGCCTAGGAGATGAAGTACACCTAAGTACAGGTACCTCACAATGGACAATTAGTAGCTCTTTTGGCCGTGGGGCAGACCGATGCAAATGCACCGACGATCCAAACCGAGACACTATCCTATATCGAGATCTGGTGTAGAATGTCTTGTCCAATGCCTTGATGTGCACGTTGATTAAATTGATATAATATAGCACTTTTGGCCACGACAGCTGAGTGACAGACATATCTTCTAGATCTTCTCTCTGAAACTGTGTTTAGCTCCATGGAGTAGGAATTGGTCATTATGCATATGCATAGTTGGTCAGCATATTGATTGGATATTTATGGTTATCTGTGATATGATAATATGATTTACTGTCTTAATATTCTACTCTATTTATTTGTTGTCGTTTCCTCTACTGCTATACTAGTATTGATGTAGGGGTTATCACATCTTTACTGTTTTATATTTGTTTTACTATGTATGTTCAATGAAGACCGGGGAGACGAAGACACTGATAATTTTGCACGTTATCAGTAACTGTTAGTATTTTGCTATGGCAGCAAGATGACAGGTCTTAGGTTTTGTCAGGGTTCTGTTCCACGAGGGAACTGACGCTTGAAGGTTTGATTATAATAATGAGAGGTTTGTTTACACTGGGGACTTGACTATGAGTTTGAGTGGAACCCTGAATGGGATTTCTGTATTAACCCAACATGCTACTGTACGTCTGGAATTCACGATGCCCATTCGTGAACTCTGGGGTAGAACTGTGTCTGTCTACACACCTCAAGAGAATTCTATAGTATCATCGACAAGAACCCCTATGAGGCATCTGTATCCGCCTGGGTTCTTCGATGATAATGTAGAGGAGGAGGAGGATCCTTCCAAGGAACCAAATCCTTAGGTCTGTTTTTAGAGTATTGCGTAGTAGTTATGTTTGTATTTTATTTTTGAAGCAGGGTTGTATTTATGTAATTTATTCGGACAAAGTTTGTAATATAATGAATAAATATATTTTGGTGTGTTTATTATAAGTCCTACCAATGTTTTAATTCAGTTTACTTATTTTATTTTATTCTGCAAATGAAATTTGAAAGTTGACGTTTTTACACGATTAATTCTTTTACAACTTGGGTAAGTTTTATTAGGATTAGTCTTAAATGTGATACCCTACGGTGGGTGTTACAGATTGGACATAAAGTAAATTTCTAGATAAGGTGATAAGGATTTTTACTACAAGCTATTACCAAATAGACAATTGTTACATTTCACAAAGTCAGTATTTATTGTCCAATGGATAACAGAACGTACTGCAAAATTTTTATTTAACAGAACGTACCGCAATTTTATTTATCAGATAAAATCTCAAAAAACATAAACCACGTAAACTATGCCCGACCTCAGGTTTAGTAAGATTCCTCGTCAACGTTTCCACAGTTCAAGGTTTACCAACATCGGGGAAAATATTTTATTTTCCCGGCTCTGCTCAGCGCACAAGCAAATCAAGAAATATATATTAAAAAGATCAACAATTTCAAAAAATCTAGAAAAATTTACAAAAATCATAAATATTATAAAATGACTTTTTATCATAAAATAAATAATTTTGGGGGCATTACACCGGCTCTGCTCAGTATGCACGTAAAATGAGAAATATATTAAAATATTCAACATTTCTGGAAAAATCTACAAAAATTCACAAAAATCACAAATATTATAAAATGCGTGTTTATCATGAAATAAGAAATTTTTGGGGTGTTACAAAAAATAATTTCAAGGATAATTAAAATTTTCATATGTATTGTCCATAAACTTTCTATAGACAAAAATTCTTATTCTTTTCAAAGTTCAAGAAGCATGCAAAAAGAAAACGCATCATACATAAAAAGAAGCTAGAATGCTTCAGCATGCGCCAAAGATTACATATGTATTCATAGATAAATGAAAGTCATTTTGTATCCATATCTATCATTAGACAATCATACACACTAGTTTTTGGCTACATGATGTTTTTCAAACACTGCAACACATGCTATGAAAGGGAACGACAATTATATCTTTAATGGGATTTTCAAAAAAACTTTTATGAAGATACTTTTGCCTCCTATGATTATTATCTACACATACATATGCTACAAAAAGTATAATACTAACATAAATATAACACTCAAACACATGCATATAAACATAACAGTATGAAAATATAATAAAATAATATTACATATAAATCCAACACATAAAATCAAAGACACCCCCCAAACCTGAGAGAAACAGTGACCTCACTGTACAACAGAAACATATATATATATATAAAAGAAATACAATGAAAGAAAATGGCCTGAAATGTTATATAAGCCAAATGAGTGCATCATCAGAATCAGTGGTCTCAACAGCTGTCTCCTCATTATCTCCATCCTCGCCAGCATCATGATGTACTGCCGATGGTCTAGGATGGAAGGGGTCAGTGACAGCAGTGGGTGGGAAGTCTGAAACTAGGAAGTCCCTCATCAGCAGTCCTAGGCACTCCGCCATCCACCTCTGCGCTTGGAGAGTATAAGACAACATAGTTGTCATCTGCGTGCTCTAGGCCTCCACATGGACTAACCGGGCCTCTATCCTGGCACACCAATCTGCGTCAGCTATAGATGCTACTTGGGGCTCAAGTGCTACAGCTGGCCTAGGCTCTCTACGAGCATGCCTCTATTGAGCTGGTGTGGGAGTTGGAGCTGCTCCTACCCTCTTAATAAAAATATCGTTAAGAGGCTTCCGAACATCTATGAGCTCCTCATGTGGCCCCTAGCGTACCTGATGTTACCTACACAGGGTATGGATGAGAAAGGGGACGAAGAGGCTCTTGGATTCCCTCACTGACTTCTCGATCTGATGGAAAATAAGCTCGGCGACATCTATGGACCGACGCTCCAAAATAGCAAAAATTAGTATAGCTCGGTCTAGTGTCACCTCAGAGAGTTTAGAGGATGACAGAATTTAGGTACTAATGAAGTGGTACCAGGCTCGGGCCTCTGTTGTCAAGTAGGTGCGTAGGAAGTATCTCGGCCTGTTGGTCTAGACACTCATAGTCCAAACTACAGGCTGAGAGTCAGCCATGCATATCTTGGCCGTGACTACATTCACATCGATGCCCTCCTCCGGATCCCAGTGGCAGAGCTCAGTAAACTCACAACTCTCAAGGGGCTCAGGCAGGCTTAGAGCTACGCGAATAGAAGCAGTAGAGAATGAGACTGTGCGCCCTCTGACTCGCACTGTGGTAGCCCCTTCACCAGAGTACGCTGCGTTCGTGTAGAACTCGCAAACTATAGGAAGAACAAAAGATGACTCTCAGTGTTGGGTAAACACACCCCAGTTGAGGTGGTTAATGAGCCCCTCTAAGTCCTGGTGAATGGCATGGGAGAAGGAAAAGCCTCACTCAAGAATGAGTGGTCTGGTAATGAGCACAGTATATCTCTGGGTGGCATTCGCCGAGATAAACCTCCCTTATCATAATCTGTAGAAGGAGGAGTAGGCTCCCTGTTTCGCTAACTGGATAAAGCTCATTGAATAAACCTTCCCCTCTTTGGACCCATAATATCTTGAAAAAGAATTGCTAAAAGTCAGATTTGAGTAATTGGAAGTATTAAACGCATCTAAAATAAAGCAATTCTAGAAAATATGGGTTACAACGCCATAACATTCAATACCAGCACCACGACATTCAAAATGTTCATGTAACATCGTGATGTTAGCATTCAATGCCGTGACATTCAAAGTAGTTCATCATAATGTCACGACATTCATGACCAGCGTTGCAATGTTCAAAGTAGTTCATCGTAACGTCGTGGTGCTTTTCATCAACGTCGCAATGCGCAAAAGTAACGCAGTCAAAACCAGATCAATCCATTTTCAGGCATTCCAGGCAAAAATTTATGCAAAAACTAACAAAAACTAAGAAAATCCTAACTCTAAAACAAAGATTCTTCATAAAAACAACAAAATAAATACATTGAAAAGGATAAAACAGAACAAACTGAGAAGAATGTATTTTAAATTCACAAAAAAATATTAAAATAAAATAAAACGTACCTTGACATCTAGAAGCGTAAACTGGAAAAAAAATTAAAGGGTGGCAAAACAAGAAAAAGCGAAAGAGAGAGAGAGAGAAGAATAAACAAGAGAGAGAATAGTTAAAAAAAATGACGTGCTCCAAACGCCATAACCTATAACCCTAACAGCCACACTACGCCACGGCGTTACCAAAAATGCGCTAAGGCTCTCATTAATTCCCTCCAAAATTAATTATTTAAATAATTACTATTTACTATTTTTTTAAAATTCCCGCAGGAAAGCCGCGACGTTCTGGTATGGTGCGTCGCGGTGCTTTACTCTCTAGATTTTGGCCCATAGCAACATCACCGCGGTGTTTCAAGTGTGACGTCGTAGTGTGATAAGTCTATCTGTAGAATTCTGTAGCAAATTGAGTTCTACAGGGACTTATAGCCAAAATAGGTCTCTAGCACCTGTAAAACATGCCTATAAGGTCAAATTACCAAATGTAATACATAAATATATTAAAACCTAATGATGCACACTTTTTAATTGTCGCATTTACAAACCCAAGTGTAGGTTGTCTCAAGTAATAAATTTCTTGGTGAGTCCGAGGTCGATCCACAGGGTATTGTTGAAGATTAAGGTGAAGTAAATATTTTGTTACTAGGGCAAAAATTATTTACTTGGGTAAAATGATCTACTCTTGGTAAATAAAGTAAAAGTAAGATTAATTCTTTTTATAACTCAATTAAAATCCTCACAACAATGGAGGTTCCAATCACAAAATACAACGTTAAAAGTCCATTAAAATAATATACGTAATTATATTATGATTCCTTTAATCATCTATTAACACAACCACTCATAAATGGGATCAAGCATTCATTGTACCAAAATTTTGTCTACAACAAATCAAGATCTCCACTTTATAAGGAGAGTTTCTAACACCAACATTTGTAAATGGGTTAAAGCATTCACTGTGCCAAAATTTTGTCTACAATAAATCAAGAACTCCTCTTTACAAGGATGGAGTATTCCCGTCTGTCACCCGGGATTTTAAATTATCAGAATCAAAATATAATATGTATAAAGAATACTAGAAAAATAAATCATTAAAGCACAAGTGAGGAATAAATCTAACCTTGTTTTATTACTAAGAGCTTCACACTTTGACCCAAGTAGAAGAAAAATTATTTACACATAAACTAAAAGAGAGAAAAATAAAAAAAGAGAGAGAAAGGAAATTGGAGGGAGACTGAGGAGGGGAGGCTGGGCACTGCCCAGAACCTCCCTAGTGTCTCCCCCAAAATTGTACAATCCGAACGTCTCCCCTCTCCCCTCTATTTATAGAAAAACATTTGAGGTTACTGTGCATTGCACAGTAACATGCACATTGAAACTTAATCGTTAAGTTTTCCTACGTAATCAATGACATTTTATTATTATTTTTTCTTTTTTTAAATAATAATTGAGCAAATGCACAGCTGTGCGTCCAGTCATTTTTTCATTTTTGAGAGAAATAGTCTTCATGAAAGTTGTAGGCCTGGATATTTGCTTTAAAATGGCTTTATTTTGAATCCAAAATCATGCCTAGAACTCAAGATATGGTCCAATTACTGCAGAGTGTTTAGACCCGATTTCAGCTCCTCTATTTTGACTTCAAAGCTCAATATCACATCCAAGGAGTCCGATTTGAGTTTTGTGTTCTTCATGAAAGTCGTAGGGAATTGTCTTAGCTTTCCTACAAGACCAAAATCACATCAATCAAATATTTGCAACTCAAGTTATAGCCAATTTACTAAACACTTCCAAAGAGATAATTAAGGCTAATTTATGCAATAATTTATTTAATTGTCCAATTCAGCTCAATATCATAAAATGTAACAAAACTAATATAATTAAGCCTAATTGAACCTTAAGAAGTCCAGTGAGAGGATTATAAAATGTATAAAATACAGTGTTATCACCTAAAAATCAAAGTATTGACATATTTAAGACATTAAAAAAAATAACTTAGGTTCCCTCCCAAGCAAAGCCTAATTTATAGTCCTGGCAAGACTTTTCAGACATTGGACTGGGGCTTTTAAAGTGAGAAAAGTCTTCCCCCAATCAATCTTTCCTCCAAAATAAGGTTTTAGGCGCTGGCCATTGACCTTAAAACTTGATGATTGATCTAGTGGTGCAATCTCCACAGCTTCGTGGGAAAACACTTTTATAACCACAAAGGGCCCCAACCACCTCGATTTGAGTTTTCCAGGGAAGAGTTTGAGCCTAGAATTGTAACGGAGGACTTGCTGGCCTTCTTTAAACCTTTTCTGCATAATTTTGTGGTCATGCCATAATTTCACATTCTCCTTATACAATTTTACATTTTCGTAGGCATGCAGCCGAAATTCATCTAGCTCATTAAGCTACAAAAGCCTCTTCTTCCCAACAGCTTGCAAATTGAAGTTGAGCTACTTTATTGCCCAATAAGCATTATGTCCAAGCTCAACCAGCAAATGGCATGCTTTCTTGAATACCAACTTGTAGGGAGACATACCAATGGGACCCTTGTAAGCGATCCTGTAGACCCATAGTGTGTCGTCCAGTTTCTTTGACCAATCCTTTCTGGTTGGACACACTATTTTTTCCAAGATTTGCTTTATTTTACAATTGGATACCTCTGCTTGCCCACTTGTCTGTGGATGATACACACTGGCAATCCAATGCATCACTCCATTCTTGGCTAGGAGGGCTTCAAAGTACTTGTTGCAAAAATGCGACCCTCTGTCACTAATTATGGCCCTAGGTGTTCTAAACCTGGTGAAGATCTGTTTTCTCATGAAGCTAATCACTACTTTTGAATCATTAGTAGGAAATGCACATGCCTCCACCCACTTGGATACGTAATCCACAACCACTAGTATGTATAGAGTCCCAAAGGAGGGAATAAAGGGCCCATGAAGTCTATGCCCCACGCCTCAAAAATCCCAACCTCCAAAATGGAATTCAGGGGCATCTTATTCCTTCACGAGATATTCCCCGACTTTTGACATCGATCACACCTTTGCACAAAGAAATGCGCATCCTTGAAGAGCGATGGCCAATTAAAGCTAGACTAGAGTACCTGTTGGGAATTACGGTTACATCATGCAGTGAAAATAATAGGATTCCCACTGAGGATCTATGCGAAAAGCCATAATTCAAGTTTTTAAATTATTTACCTCTTGAAGCGTGATCAAAAGGAAGAACGTGAATCACCAACACCGTAATAGAAATGATGTCTCTGCAGTATCCACACGAACAAACTCATGAACGTCCAACATCCGCAAAGAGGAGCCTCACGTCTCTTTCACAGTGCTAGCTGCGAAGAGAAGAGAAGAAACCTGTCGCTCACTCACTCACTTTTCTGTAGGTGCGGCTAGGGTTCTGAAATTGTGTATCTTACCAGCCCCTTAGCAGTACTATTTATAATAGTGACTACCTTAAGTGAGTGTGAGCAGCAGCAAGGTAAGCTATGCAACCCTAGACTCATCTGTTATGAGTCTGGCCCATATTTGAATCCGAGTCCAACTTGGATCCATTGCTCCAATTTTAGTCTGCTCTATGTGTGTGATCCTACAGGTTCTCATTACGATGGCAGTAATATTAAAATCCCATTTTAATATTTCAAGTAGTGAGCGGTATCTAGCAACACATCACTGCTATCCAAGTAATAAGAATGTCAATGATTTGACATAACCTTTCCATGACCAATGTTTCTGTGTCGTTTAGTCCCTTTGTCAAGATATCTAGATTGAATACAAGACATGGAATGCGTCACCCTTGTATAGTCTAATCATTCATTTCCTAATACTCAAGTAGACTTTGTAACAACAAATGAAATCAATATCTCATATTGACTCATTTGAGCATGGCCATGCATTTCGTAGTCTCACTCAATCAGGGAGCCCGAAGATATCACTCCTGTTATGTAGGAGTGACAAATCCCATCTAGGCTACTCACATTCCTCTGCATAATTTGTGGTATGTCTAATAACCAACTTTATATTCACCTTGTTACAGATGACGTTTGATGGTATTAAAACACAACTCCTCATGTAGGAATTACAGTGATTTCAGGTCAAAGGATCACAAACACCATTGTCACTATGAGAATTGCTTATTACACTTACGTAACGATCCATGTAGCGTTCTCATGGTGGGTCAGTCCAGTACATCATTACTCTAATATGTACCCATGTGAAGACTTGATATCTCATATCCATGACCCGTGAGATGTGGTCATCAGTCTATACACATACTAGTCTCAATGTATTATTGTTGTCCTAAGTAATAATAATACTTGACTTGAGACATTTAAGAATAGTGTTATAACCAAAAGGATCTCACGATTAAGCCATCCACATGATAACCTATGGCATCACACTTACTATTGTAACACCCTTGTGGGGATGTCACATTTATGATGTAATAAAATAAAATAAAATAAAATACTTACCCAAGTTGTAAAACATTTGATACGTGATTAATATTAGTGGTAAAATTTTTTTCGTTTCATACTTATAACATTAAATAAAATAACATGGAATACAAAATAAAACAGACATAAACACACCATAATATACATATGATTTTTGTCTTAAATACACAAATAATTTACAATTACAAATATTTAACAAAGCAGTAAAAAGACAACATAGTACTCCTGGACAGAACTCCTGGAGGTCTTACAGCTCTATGGACACAAGTCCGGGCTGTTGACTCACTACTGAGCTCACTAGGTGCATGGAAGATTCCTTCCCAATAACGCCTAAGAGTCAGAGGCAACTCTAGACGTAGATATAAAGTAGTAGTAAATATAACATCCCCATCAAACTCTCTACATAGGGACACGGTCAAACGCCCCACGTAGACTACAGATCCTCTATCTTCTCGCATATGCCAGGCCTCCGAACCTCCGTGAAACTCAAGTCTCACAAAACTGAAGAATCCCGGCAATGCCATGATCTCAAGATCAGTCTTGATGGTGAGAATGATATATCAGCTCGTCTTCCTCGTACAGCTCACCAAACTGGTGCTCGTCCGGATACTGTATCTCAAGAGGCTGTTCCTCCTCCTCTTCCCCAAACTCTTTACAGAAATATAATAATAATATAGAGAAAAGCATATAAAGAGGTGAGACAATCTACATCATTACCAGCATGACAATAAAGAAAACGATAATACAACAAATATTAAAATAACACATACCATTATATCATACACAATATAGAAAATTAATACGTCATGCATTTTATCACAAATTATATTAAGCATTAAAATGCAGATAATGAATGAAACACACACTGACTCGTTCCTACTCCATGGAGCTAAACACGGATATCTGAGAGAATGATCTAAAAAGAACTAATAGTACCTCAGGCTGCCCAACCAAACTATTACATTGTCAAACGTTGTGTCTATAGCCCATAGTCCAAAACATCGTGTAGCAGTACACAGTCCAAAACATCGTGCACTACAGGCATTGTACATAATAGTCTTCTCAAGACCTCAATTAAGAACAGTGCTTGTCAAGATCATTAGTGTGTTGCTCGTTACCACGGCCCAAAGGAGCAACCCACTGTCCCCATATGGAATTCTCCGTACACTAATGCCTCCAAGTTCATATAATGAACCACACTACGCCTATCACACCACAACACGGTGTAATTCGTCTCATCAATCAATCGCCAATTATCAACCAAATTGACACAACACTCTAAGCATGATCTAAAATTATAAAAATACCCTTAATATCCATATATTACCATATTTATGAAAATACCCTTAGTCACAATATTTCAAAATATAGCCTGTCTCCACTTGACAGTACTATCTCACATGTCCGGGTCCACCACTTTTGCCCGACAGTAAAACTCACTGTATCGTTTAATCACGTAGAAATTTTATCGTATTTTCACAATCGCGTTGCTTTTACAAACGTTTTAAAATTGTGTAAATATATTTTTGACATTTTTGAATATCGCGTAATGTTTTTAAATCATTTTCTCAATCGCGTAAGATTTTTAAATCATTTTCTTAACCATATAGCTTAAAATCATCATTTAAAATATGTGTAGACTATATCTTGTACGTTTAAACTACGTAAGGTAATTTCCTTATGTTATACATATATTATGGAATTTTTTCATTTTATTTATCTAATTTTAGTAAATTTCGGCAGCATTTTACCTATAAAATCAATATATGGTATTTTTAACATTTTCCTCTAATTACTGTCAATTTCAATCTTACCCAATAGTTACACTTTGAAACTTGCTAATGCACTTCAAAACTTATAGAGTGAGCTCTACGTTAGTATTTTTCAAACGTTGGCTTTAATTCTTACTTAAAATAAATTCTGCTAATTTAGAATTCTAGAACTAAGTTCATTCCTTTTATTTTCTTAAAGATTCATTGGAATCAAATTCTTTTGTAAATTAATTACCTAACCTATCTTAGAAAATAAAATGGCATTCAATTATACATTAAATGGCATGTTGGCCATAATTAACCTAAATCATTTTTTAATTTATTATTTTACCTAGATTCTTTAAATCATTGATTTAGAAAATGGTTGAGAACATTTTGGTTCTCTGTTTATTGGTAAGGCCGTGAGCCTCTTTGTGTTCTTTGGAACGCTCATACAAATCGTTACATGTTATTCACATCCTACTTTAATAGTCATATAACTATAAACATATACAATATATAAACACATGCAATATATTTTAAAACTATAGACATGCATAGCAAATAAAATAAATCACAAATAGGAAAGCATTTAAACAACCACACAAATAAGAAAAACAATAAACAATCACACAAATGAATCCTTATGGATTCTTCACACACATACAATTCCATTTTCTCATCACCATACAAGGTTGATGAGATTAAATCTCCCGCCTACCTCTTGAAGATAAAGGTCTCTTAGTCTTCTCCTTCTCCTTGCTTTCTTGAAAACCAACACAAAATCCTAATAATTCTTAAATAATTAGTAAGAACACATACAAGGATCAAGATTGAAAAACCATGGAACAATCATGGTTTAGAAAATCACAAATCAAATTTTAAACCATAAAATCAAAACTTACCCTTAGGGAAGTGAACAAAGGCTTTGATTTTGAACTAGATAGAGTAGGTTTTTGACAAAACCTTGTGAAGGAAAAGTGTTTAGGATAGAGTTTTGGTTTAGGAAAAGTGAAGAGGTAAAATTATAGAAGATTGGTAGGGTGTTTGAGAGTGAAGGCCGAATTTGAGAGAGAAAATGGAAGAAAAAGTTGCTTGGTGTTCTTGGTATTTTTGGAGAGAAAATATGCTAAGTCTTGAATGAGTGAAAATGTGAAATTTGAGAGTGTATTGGGAGGGGGCTTCCGTGTGGTTATTGTGGGTGAGGTTGAGTGTTTAATTTGGATAGTAAATATCTATTTGTGTTCACACTAAGTAAGCACATGGCATATGTCATCATTTGGCCACCTAATGTGCATGCAAGATGGTTCAAGAACCATGTAGAACTTGTGAATTTTGCCTCCATGGCCATGGGGTTCCTAGGGGTTCAGGGGCTTGGGTTAATTTTAATTACAAGCTAATCACCTACTAATTAAATAGGTAATTAATTAGGTTAAACCTCCTATTAACACTTAATTAACATTCTAATTATATAAAAAATTAGTTTAATATATATTAGTATATATTATAACCTCTAAACAAAATTAAGATATCTAATTAATATTTAGATTATAACTAATTAATAACTAGATTAGCTTACTTAGTTTACTAATTAGGTAATTAGATTAACCAAATTATGTTTAATTAGCTACTAAGCAAAGTCAAGCCACTATGTTTGACTTAATCTCAACCTTTGATTTTAACTTTAATCCCTAGCCCTTGATGTAATCTGAGGTAGATATTGCTTAGTGATAAAACGTGAATTCTTATCTCACCATTGACTTGATCAACGGTTAAGATCAAAGGCTTCCTAACTAAGTCTTCATCTAACGGTCCATATTAAAGTCCATGCTTCTTTCTTTGACCTATTCCTATTAGTTAGAATTTTTCAAGCCACCTTTGTTGACTTGCTTCTATTGGCTTACAAATTTGTCCAGTCAGAATCGTTGACTGCTTTTCTAAACGCAGGTTCCACAGACTTTTAAGGGTCCATGGTCATTTTGAAGCAGATTTCTATTGTTTTCAAGACAGTAGGTATTGTCAAATAAAATAATATTATAATAATATAAAATTATTTTATCGCACATTTAAATCCTAAAAATTAAAAAATTAATATATATATCAATCAGAATTGGGTTTAGTAAGATCCCCCAGCTCCAATTAATTAAAATAAGATTTTTCAGCCAGAAAATTATTATTTCCCTGGCTCAGAGCAAATCACATACAACAATCAAATACATTCACGAAACAGTTAAATTTAATTTACTACTCACAGAATTCACAAAACAGTACATTTTTCAGGACTATGTTGTAATTATCCCAAAAGTTGGGGTGTTACAACTATTCTAAGGACTTGATTATGTTTATCAAAAAAGAATACAATAAATGAAATGCCTCATATATAAAATAGCATAATAGAATGTATGTAAATACATAAAATGTATCGGCCTCTAGGGCATACACCAATAGTACCTTTGCTGCCGTCCTCTCACCATTGTAGTGTCCACCATATGGAGAATCATGACACTGACTTAAAATCTGCTTGACTTCCTCCACAGGCATACACCTCCTTAACATGTGGTCCAAGCACTGTTTAAACAGAAATGGTTCATCCCAGATATAGTGCCTAACATCATACAATAATTTTTTCTTTTGGTGAGAGGTTAGATCAGGTGGCAGCACACCACCCACAATGTAATTCACCATGTCAGCATACCATGGACATGATTGAGTGGTGGCTGCAAATAGCTGCTCATTAGGAAATGTTTCCCTGATTGTGATCGGTTCAACTTGGAAATCTTCATTTTCAAGTCTTGAAAGGTGGTTTGCTACTTGATTTTCTACACCTTTCTTATGTCTGATCTCTAGATCAAACTCTTGTAAAAGCAAAACTCACCTAATCAATCGTGGTTTCGCGTCCTTCTTGCTCACTAAGTACTTAATTGCAAAATGATCTGTGTACACTATCACCTTCGTGCCCACCAAATATATTCTGAACTTATCAAATACAGACATAATGGCTAACAGCTCTTTTTCCATTGTTGTGTAGTTAAGTTGGGCATCGTTGAGTGTTTTGCTTGCATAATAAATGGAGTGAAACACTTTGTCTTTTCTTTGTCCTAACACTGCACCCATGGCATAGTCGCTGGCATCGCACATAAATTTGAACGAAAAATCCCAATCTGGAGTGATTATAATTGGAGTTGAAACTAGTCTCTTTTGTAGTTCGTCAAATGCAACCTAACATGAATCATCAAAGATAAACTGGATATCTTTCTCAAGAAGGTTGTAAAGAGGCTTGGCTATCTTTGAAAAGTCTTTAATAAACCTCCTGTAGAAACCCGCATGGCCAAGAAAACTGCGGATTCCTTTTACTGAGTTTGGCAGAGGAAGCTTGTCAATCACTTCTATCTTTGCCTTATCTACCTCCATCCCTTTTATAGAAACCTTATGGTCAAGAACTATGCCTTCTTGGACCATAAAATAGCACTTTTCCCAATTCAGGATGAGGTTGGTCTCCTCACACCTTTTAGCACAGATGATAAGGTCTGCAAACAGCTATTGTAATCATCCCTAAACACTGAAAAGTCATCCATAAACACCTCTAGGCCATGTTCAATCATATTAGCAAAGATGGCCATCATGCAACGTTGAAAGGTTGCAGGAGCATTGTATAGCCCAAAGAGCATCCTTCTGAAAGCAAATGTACTATACGGACAAGTAAATGTTGTCTTTTCTTGGTCCTCCGATGTTATAGCAATTTGGTTATATCCAGAATAACCATCCAAGAAGCAATAATAGGTTTTCCCTGCTATTCTATCCAACATCTGATCTATGAAAGGAAGCAAGAAATGGTCTTTCTGGGTGGCCTTGTTTAATTTACGGTAGTCCATGCACACCCTCCACCCAATGACCTTACTGGAGGGAATAAGATCATTATTTTCGTTAGTGACCACCGGTGTGCCACCTTTCTTCGGCACACATTGGATTGGCAATACTCAGGGGCTGTTAGAAATAGGATAAATAATGCCTGCATCCAGCAACTTGATTATCTCTTTCCTCACCACCTCTTTCATAACTGGATTCAGCCTCCTTTTGGCATTCCACAACTCCACTCTGATTGTCCTCTAACAAGATCTTGTGCATACAGATGGAAGGGCTAATGCCTTGAATATCAGTAATAGTCCAACCTAGAACATGCTTGTATTTCCTAAGCACACGGAGAAGCTTATCCTCTTCATCATCTAAGAGGGATGATGATATGATTACTGGCAGGGTAGATGTTGCCCCCAAATAAGCATACTGCAAATGGTTTGGCAGAGGCTTTAACTCAAGCTTTGGAGGTTCCTCAATGGAAGGCTTAGATGTCTCTTTTGTTACATCGGACTCCAAGGTTTCAAACTTGGACGAATGATATTTCCTAGGAATCGCATCAAGGTGTTTGATGCAATCAGATACATCATTTATAGAATCTTCATCATCCTTAGTTGATGAAGTCAATGCTAAGTTAAGGAGATCTTCAGAATTGTTGGCATGAAATGCATCATTAATGATATTATCCAACAGACCAACATAAGAACACTCTTCTTGATCTTGAGGAAACTTAATTGCTTTAAAGATGTTAAAAGTCACCTATTGATCTTGAACTTTCATAGTCAGTTCACCTTTTTGGACGTCTATGAGTGTTTTTCCCACAGCTAGGAACGGTCTGCCTAGGATCAGTGACACCCTTTGATCCTTTCCCATATCCAGAATAACAAAATCTGCAAGGAATATGAACTTATCCACTTTCACTAGAACATCTTCCACTATTCCCTTCGGATATGTATATGAATAATCAGCCAGTTGGAGGGTTACAGATGTGGGCTTGCATTCCCCCAAACCTAGCCTCTGAAATATGGATAGAGGCATAAGATTGATGCTTGCCCCCATATCAAACAATGCTTATCCTAAGAATTTGTCGCCAATGGCACAAGGAATTGTAAAGCTTCCTGGATCCTTCAACTTTGGGGGGAGCTTTTGCTGCAAGATAGCACTACATTCTTCTGACAATGCTACAGTTTCAAACTCGCCCAACTTATGTTTCTTGGATAATATATCCTTCATAAACTTAACATAGTTGGGCATCTGTTCCAATGCTTTTGCAAAAGGGATATTGATATGAAGTTTCTTAAAAACTTCCAAAAATTTCTTAAACTACTCATTCATCTTGTGCTTGATTTACCTACTTGGGAAAGGCAAAGGATGTATATATAGCTTATTCACCACCTTCTTGTCTTCAGCCTTATTGTGCTCATTTTCCTTATTCATTTCATTGTCTTTGACCTTCTTGTGGACCTCTTCTTCCCTCGTTTGGCTTTTTCCTACCCCATCTTCCATCAACTTTGTCTTAGGGTTTCCCTTAATGTCTTTCCCACTCCTCAGTGAGATGACCTTACAATGCTTATTAGAGGCACCTTTAGGATTGTTAACTGTGTCAGTTGGGAAGGTGCCAAGGGTCTGTTATTGATTGCATTAGCTAACTGCCCCACCTGAGTTTCTAAAGCCCTTGTAGAAGCTGACTGGCTCTGTATCACTGAGTCATTCTTAGCCAAATGAGTGTTCATCTTCGTCGTGAAGGAATCAGTTTTTGCCATTAACTACATGAACATCTCTTCAAGAGATGGTTTCTTTTCTTGAACTAGCTGCCTAGACTGGGAAGGGAATCCAGGAGGATTATAAGGTCGCTTAGCTCTAGGTGCTGAGGAGGAGGCCCCTTGATTATCCCTCCATGAGAAGTTTGGATGGTTCTTCCATCCAGGATTATACTAGTTCACATATTGGTTATGACTAAACGTGTCACAAATCTCTAGGAAGTTTGAGAGATGCGCATTGGGATCCTCATTGGATAAGCCGCTAAACTATACAGAAGTTTGAATCATTTGGATAATGGCTAGCTTTATCTCAAAGTTGTTTGCACGGATGGCAGGACGTCTAATGTTGGATTGCAGATTATCTATTTGAGGAGTAGCAAACTCCTTTAATGGTCTAGTGTGACTATCATCCTCCACCTCGTGCGTATCGTGTTCTTCTGCCATTATATAATCAATCACCTGAAATAATTAAACAATTAAGATTTAAATCAATATGCACAATAAAAAAAAAAAAAAAAACTTGAACTAGAGTTACTTAAACTGATTATAAATATTAGCTCTATTGAACTTGTTTGCTCTTTTGCTTACCGCAAGTACACGGATTACACTTATAATAAAGCTAGGAGTCAGATATCATTCCCATGAGGACTAAGATTAAAATTAGTGCTAAATATAAACCAAAAGTTTAAGAGTTTCTATCCAAAAGCATATAAATTGAGAAATGAGTATCTAAACTAATTGAAAGGACTTAAACACTTTAAGATTAAATTGAGGTTGTGAATTAGAGAATAGGGAATCCTTTTTCACCTCTTACTTCAATTAATAATAAGTAATCCTTATGAGCAATATAAACAAAATGATTAGGTTAGCTTGAGAATCTAAATTAGTTAAAAGCCTATGTATATGTCAATCAACCATGCTTCAGTTACCTAATTCACTATGTTTCCATGAGAACTAGTATAAATCCACTCATTAAGATCTATTCCCAATAATTACTATGCATAGCCAATAGGTATATTTCTATCCTATTAACGAATCATCTCATCTAAACTAATTGAATGAAATAGAACATGCATTAATCATACATATGATCTCAAATCCAAATTCCTGCGTCTAGGTTCATTAGATTTCAACAAATCAATCAAAAGTTGTTCAAACAATCAAAAGTATTAAGCACTATATGATTAAACAAAACCATATCATGTATATAAACTCAAAGGATTACAATATTATTCAATATTCATAGGAGGATCCAAAGTAAACCCTATACACAGCTTAGCCAGCCATGAAGCATGAAAATATAACAAAGTACATTATGTTTATGGAAAGAAAATAAGAAAGTAGAAGATAGAGAAGAGGAAGCTCAAGGTTGATGATCCTCCAAGCTCCAATCCTCCTCCAAGGTGAAGAAAGCCCTCAAACTTGGTTACTTCTGCTTCCTTTATGTCTAAAACACAAAACCCTAGCAGCTGTTCTCTAAAAACATCAAAAACTCTCGTGCAAAATGGATACAATAGTATTTATACGCTAAATAAAATAGAGTCATGCTACGACATTAAATACATCATGCCACCGCATTCAACTAGGTCACAGATACCGCAACGTCCATTGCGTTACGTTGTGGTGCTTCAGCCACAGGTTCTAGTACTGAAGCAGGGGAATCACCATACATCGCAGCATTGACATGCTTGCGCCGCGATGTTACTTACTGATCTTCAACTTTAGCTTTCTCTTAGGCTTCCTAGTCCAAAGTTATTCCAGATTCTTAAATTTTCTACTTTATTGAAGCCTTGTATGTAATAGAGAAATTGTCATTCTAATATCAAATGCAAATGTACTTAATTCATCATAGTTTTGGAAGTATTTGCTCAAAATCATAATGGAAGTCATCAAGATAAAATCAGATGAATATAATGCTAAAGTCTTCCATTCATGCATACAGATAAGGACTAAGCAACCAATATAACACAGATATAGGGCATAAATAACTACACTTTGTGGAGTTATCACATGTATGTCATGTTATGTACTCGATCAGACATCTCATATACTTTGAGCATGATGAGCAGGTACCAGTCTAATCCTGGTGAGAGTCACTGGACTACTGTCAAGAACATCCTTAAGTACTTGAGAAGGACTAAGGATTCATTCTTGGTATATAGAGCCGAGGAAGAGCTAGTTGTAAAGGGTTACACTGATGCTAGCTTCCAAACCGATAAGGATGACTCCAGATAGCAATCGGGTTATATTTATTGCCTAAATGGTGGGGCTATGAGCTGGAAGAGTTCAAAGCAGGAGACAGTCGTCGATTCTACCACAAAGGCTGAGTATATTATTGCCTCTAATGCAGCAAAGGAGGCCATTCGGATCATGAAGTTCATTACTGAACTTGGCGCTATTCCTAGCAGTGTGGACCTAGTGGACCTCTGTTGTGATAATAATGGAGCCATTGCACAAGCTAAGGAGCCTAGATCTCACAAGTGATCCAAACATATACTTAGGCGCTTCCATCTCATTCGAGAGATCATCGATAGAGGAGATGTGAAGATATGTAGAGTACCAACAGATGATAACATTGCTGATCCAATGACGAAGCCTCTTGCATAGCCGAAGCATGAGGGTCACACTAGGTCTTTAGGCATTAGACATATGTTTGATTGACTCTAGTGCAAATGGGAGATTGTTCATGTATGCCCTAGAGGATGATACATTTGTCTGTATTTACATACATTTTATTATGCTAATTTTAATATATGAGGCATTTTATTTATTGTGTTCTTTTTAATATAAATAATAAAGTCCTTAGAATAGTAAGTTTGATGCCATAGGACATCAAGTGGTTGACTTGATCGTGAAATCCTATTGGATAAAATTAGAACAATATTCTCAAATGTCCCTAGTTAAGTATTATTGTTAATTAGGACAACAATAATGCATTGAGACTAGTATGTGCGTAGACTGATGACCATATCTCACAGGCTATGGATATAAGATATCAAGTCTTCACATGGGTACATATTAGAGTAACGATGTACTAGACTGACCCGCCATGAGAACGCTACATGGATCGTTACGTGAGTGTCATAAGCGATTCTCATAGTGACAATGGTATCTGTGGTCCTCTGACCTGAAATCACTACGATTCCTACATGAAGAGTTGTGTGTTTTAATGGCATCAAACGTCATCTGTAACAAGGTGATTATAAAGTTAGTTATTGGACATACCGCGAATCATGCAGAGGGATGTGAGTAACCTAGATGGGATTTGTTACTCCTACATAACAGGAGCGATATCTTCGAGCCCCTTGATTGAGTGAGACTGCGAAATGCATGGCTATGCTCAAATGAGTCAATATGAGATATTGATTTCAATTGTTGTTATAAAGTCTACTCGAGTATCAGGAAATGAAGGATTGGACTATACAAGGGTGACGCATTCGATGCCTTGTGTTCAATCTAGATATCTTAAAAAAGGGACTAAATGACACGGAAACATTGGTCATGGAAAGGTTATGTCAAATCATTGACATTCTCATTACTTGGGTAGCAATGATGTGTTACTAGATACCGCTCACTGCTTGTAATATTAAAATAGGATTTTAATATTACTGCCAATGTAAGAAGAAGCTGCAGGGTCACACACATAGAGCATACTAAAATTGGAACAATAGATCCAAGTTGGACTCAGATTCAAATGTGGGCCAGACTCATAACAGATGAGTCTAGGGTTACACAGCTTACCTTGCTGCTGCTCACACTCACTTAAGGTAGCCACTATTATAAATAGTACTGCTAAGGGGGCTGCTAAGACACACATTACAGAACCCTAGCCACACCTACAGAAAAGTGAGTAAGAGAGTGACAAGTTTCTTCTCTTCTCTTCACAGCTAGTACTATGTGAGAGACGTGAGGCTCTTTTTTGTGAACATTGGACGTTTGTGAGTCTGTTTGTGTGGATACCATAAAGACATCATCACTGTTACGGTGTTGGTGATTCACGTCACTTGCTTTGATCACGCTTCAAGAGGTAAACAGTTTTTAAAACTTGGATTATGGCTTTTTCACATGGATCCTTGGTAGGAATTCTATTTTCCGCTGCGTGATGTATCTGCGATTCCCAACAGGCTTCTTATAGCCAAGCACTAAAACTCCCGATCTGCTAAGAACACCTAGATTTCACCAAATATGATTTCCTAGCTTTCAACAAATTCAAAATAAATTCTAAGATTCATTAAAAATCTTGTTTCACCTTTTCTCCATTTTTCCATATCAACTGCTAGTCAAACCGGCGTTAAAACACACAACTAGTATGCTAAAAAATATAAAACTATTTCTGATTAACCTGTAGCATAGTTCACACATTTGTGACCTGGAAACAAACTCTCCATATTTATTTCCACTAACTAAGTAGTTTAAGCCACTTTCAGAGCCAAAAATAGCTATATTTCACACATAGTATTACAATAATGTGACCAAACTTGCTCAAAAAACCACAAAACTTAACAAGTATGATAAACATGTATTAATCTACCTCCATAACCATATATAAGTCTATCATATTTTTCAGGGTGTTACAATATTTGTGTGTGTGATGTATGTGTGCGTGTGTGTATATGTGTGTGTGTGTATCATGTATGTGGGTTTGTGTGCGTGTGATATATATGTATGTGTATGATATATTTATATATATATATATATATATATGTGAGTGAGTGTGTGTGTGATATATGTGTGAGTGTGTGTGTGTGTGATGTTTATATATCACACACATATATATATATCACACACACACACACATATCACACATATCACACACACACATATATATATATATCACACATACACACACATACATCACACACACATATATATGTCACACACACACACACACACATATCACACACTCACGCACACACATCCCACACACACAAACACAAATATATTACACACACACACACATCACACATACACACACATATCATACACACACACACACAAATGTTGTAACATTTTCTTTTTAGCAGATTAGACTTGTATATGGTCATAAGGTACCATAATACTTGTTTAACATGTCTAATGATTTTCAAGATGTTTTGAGTTAATTTAGACACTTTGCTGCTACACAGAACGTGCAAAATGACTATTTTAACTCAAGAAAATAGCATAAAATGCTAAATCAAAGGAAATAAATAAGAAAAATTTTATTAATAGGTCACAAATGTGTGAAAGAGGATGTGGTTAAATTTTGAGAACAAATGGAGTCAATTTGGTATTTTAAGGATACTGTAGAAGTGTTTTAATACTGAATATGAGAAATAGCTCAAAATAGTTAAGAATTTGGCTTAAATAGCTAAAATGATAGAATTAAGTATAGAGAGTTTATTTCCAAGTCATAAAGGATGGGAATAAGCTATATGAAATTTTGGAAGATCAAACAGGTTAGTTTAGTATTTTAATGACATTGAGATAATGTTTAACGATAGAATTAATCAGATAAATGGATCAGAAAAGAATAATGAAGCCTAGAGGCTAGTGACCCAGTATAATGAAAATAGTGGGATGATGATATGGAAAATAGTTTGAAATCCTAGAATTTTTCTTGATGCCTATGGAGGTTGGAAAAATTCATTTCTGATAAATTAAAGTGCCCTTAGCAGATAAAAATTTATCAGTTGAATTGTACTTTTCCCTTTTATTTCCTTACTCCAATGACCCCACACCCTCATCATTATTTCTTTGAGATATTTTCTCACTCTTCTCTCCCTCACTCTCTTAGCTGACTTGACAAAAAGGAGAAAGAAAATAACAGAAAGAAAGAAAAGAAAGATGAACAAGAGAAAGAAACAAAGGCAAAGACAGAAACGAAGAGGAGAGAAAGAAGGGAGAAATGAGAGAAAGTGAGGAAAGAGGAAGAGGGAGAGAGAACATGAGACAGGAGCAGAAAAGGGAGAAAGAAGAAAGAAGAAAGAAGACCAACCAACAAAGAAGCAAGATCAAGAGCTATCGAAACCAAGGTAGGGGGATTTTTCTCACTCCTCTCTTCCTCTTTTGTGTTTCAAGATCTGAATTCTTGATGACTTTGAGTGAGATTTCTGAGTTGATAATGAAAGATTTAAGCTTTTATGTTTGATTATGATGTAAAAACTTATTTTTTCCTCTTCTGATTTCTTGATGATTTTTAAGGTTGAAAAAGCGGTATTGAACCCACTTTTGATTTGTGATTTTGGATGAGGGATTTAGTGTTTTGATCTATTTTTGATGAAATAAATTGGTGTTTTAAGTTTCCTTTGCGTTTGTAAACTTGTCTGGGACTTAAAATCACTTAAAGGTTGGATTGGAATGGCCAAAATCTAAGATTTTGGCCCAAGGAATAGTGTCACGACTCTTCAAAGTGAGTTGCAGAGTTTCTAGCCCAGAAACACAACCCATGTCTGAAGACACGGGGGGGCGCCGTGTTCCTCTCTGCCAGTTGAAAATTGATGAACAGTGCTCATAGAGCAAAACACGAGGGGGGCCATGTATAAAGACACGGGTCATGTTTCCCTCTGTAATGAGAATGTGTTTGTGGTGATCCACAAGTGCACGGGTCGACAAGTAATATATGAGAGTTAGAGTATCGTGTCCCAAGGGATTGACAATTAGAGAAATGCTAAACTTAACCAATTTCCACAAATTCTTATCCAAGCAATCGAATTGTGAGAGTGAGTTGTAATTAAAATAACAAATTAAAAGAAATAAAGTGAGAAAGTATTGAACACCAATTCCACAAGAGAAAGATGAGAATGATTAAAGCCTAGGGGTCCCTATTCACTTGCTACTTTATTAAATAACTTGCAATTCATAAGCATCTAACAATGAGTTGGTTTTGTTAGCTAAAACAAGCAATAGATAAAAGCCTATGTCTAGGACAATTACCCATGTGAAACCTAGTTAATCCACTATGTGTCCATGTGAATTAGCATAAGAATCACTCATTGAGACCAATTATCAAACACTTGCTATGCATGACTAATGGGTATGTGTCCATCCCATTAGCTAATCAACACACTCAACCTAATAGAATGTAATTGAACATACATTAACTATGTCATATCCATATTCACAACACCCTATTTCTAGTTCAATTGGAATACTAAAATCATGCAATTGATGGCCAATCAATAACAAGCATTAAACATAGATATGGAAGAACACAACCAATTTCATTGATAGAAACCCAACAAATTTACTAGATATTCAAATTCATAACAAGATTCTAGAGAGCCCCTAGATTAGGATTTAGTTACACATCATCAAAGAAGAGAAAACATATGAAATCATAGAACCCATCAAGTTACAAATCAAGAGAGAAAAGGAGAAGAATGAACAAAAGTGGAGAGAATTCAAGCTTGATCTTCCTTCCTTGATCTTGATTCTTCCCTTGAATCACCTCTACCTTGAGTGATTTTCTCCTCCTCCCACTTTTTCTAGGGATTTTGTGCTTGGTCCCCAAAACTCTCCCTGCAGAATGCCTTCAAAAATCAGATAAAAAGGGCCAAATTCGCGGACCAGGGCTTTTCCCACGCCTAAGCGTAGTTATGAAACACGTGCTGTCAGGTGCTGGCCACGCCTAGGCGTGACTTTTACACGCCTAGGCGTGAGTGTCTCTGTCTGGAATTCCTGAAAACCTGAGAGTGCCATGCCTAGGCTTGGTTTTTCCACGCCTAGGCATGGTTTTGTCAAGCCTAGGCGTGGTTTTGTTAAGCCTAGGCGTGGGTTGGCATCAACATCTCTTTTTTTACTTTTTTTTTTCAAATTTGAGCTCCTTTTTGAGTTCCTTGGCCCTTCCAAAGCTTTTCTATGTTGAATAGCTACATCAAGACAATGTCAAAGTCCATCAAATCATAATCAATCCAATTTCTTTAAATAAAATCCTCAAAGATTCAATTCTCAATCATTTGAGTTAACAAGCTTAAATCATTAAAGTCATGCATGAATTGAACCTTTGGCCTATAAAACTTAAGGATAGCATGCTCATATACATTCAAAATCAAGTGAAATAACTTCATTTCCAGAAGTTATCACACCCACAAACTTAAAGATTTGCTAGTCCTCCAGCAAACTAATTCAAGCAAGGGATGAAGGAATACACTCCAATACAAAGAATAGAAAACATGGAGCAAATTGAACTAGAGCACATCCAGCTTCCAATCATCATTCATACCCTCAAAAATCACTTCTCAACCTCACACAAGGTTCACACATGCAAGAAATTTCTAACTATCGTGATTACCCTTGAATGCAATTTTTGTACATGAATGATTTCCCAAACTCATGTGTTTAAGACCCTTTCCTAATCTTGAAGAGCAAGATGGATGAATTTATAAAATGCACATGCACTCTCAAAAGAATGTCTTTCATCCCTTTCTTCACTAATGTAGGCAACACAAAATCAAAGATCATAAGGGTCTTTTAAGCTTGTAATGTGAGGCTAAGGGTAATGGTTAAGAAAGAAAGGGAAGGAATTAAATTCAAATATCAAACACCTAATCACACATTTCCATTGAATCAAGCCAAGCATGCAAGATGTACAAAAGGATCCAATATGAAAAATTAACTCTCTTTATTCCATTTTTTTCTTTTTTTTCTCATTTTTTTTTGAAAAACATATGTACATGTTTATTTCCTTTACAAAAGGGGGGCTACATTTTGTGCAGCTCACGTATTTTTCTTTCTTTCATTTTTTATACTTTTTTTTTAACGAGAGTTTGTTCCAAATAGATCTTGGTTTCCTAGTATCATGCAAAACACTTTGACTCACACCAACAAAAATGCCCAATCATGTGTTCAACAAAGGACCTGTAATGAGGACAAGAGATTTTCTTAACACAAGTAAGGGTGAAGGGGTGGATAGTGTGGGTTTTAAGAAAGAAAAATTAGGCCACACACACGCACGCTAGGCTTTAAAGCGAGAACTAGGGAACTCATTCAGTTAAGGTTGGCTTGAAAAGGCTCAATCGGTCCAAAGAATTGCCCTAGTCATTTCCTCAAAAATGCATCACCTAGGATTTCGCCTCGAAAGGGAATCAGATAAGCCTCTAAGAAGCAAATTGACTTTACACATGTCAATCATAAATTTTCTCCAATCATGCATTTGATTCATATTCCAAGGTCCACCACACATACAACAGGGAAATACACTCACACACATTTATGATAACAAGTGTAAGCACAACATTTGAATTTCTATATGTGGTTTCCCATGCAATGAGGCACATCTTTGATCCACACAATCATTGGATACTCAAATCAGCATACTAGCATGCACAAATTCAAAAATGCCACCAAGCACACTCATCAAATTAGTGCAAAATTCCAAGCAACCCACTAATCCTAAACAAGCTCTCTCAAATCCATCAAAACTACTTCACCAAAAAGATAAGGTAAATGCAAAGCTAAAAAGATAAGGTAAACAAAATCAAACATAAACAAGAATTCAAAAACTCAACAGAATCAAAAGCAGGTAGATAACTAAACTAGGAATGTAAAAATACCAATAAAGAAAAATAAAGAAAAGGTAAAGAACTTGGGTTGCCTCGCAAGAAGCGCCCCGTTTATAGTCCTAGGCTGGACTTTCTCTATAATGGTAACTGAGAGATGTAGCTTTGTCACCAAGATAGGCATAGCTCAAATGAGATGGTAATAACTTGAGCTCTCTCAATTCTTCATCTTTCGTTTCATATGTAGAAAGCAGAGAAGCTTCAAAAGGGTTACATGGGACATTTGCACTAATTCTTTTAGTTCCCGTCCCACCAAGCACATTCACATATGAACATTCTTCAAGATCTTGAGATAATTTCATTGCTTTGAAAATATTAAATATTACCGCTTGATCTTGCACTCTCATGGTAAGCTCCCCTTTTTGAACATCAATAAGAGTTCCTCCAGTTACAAGGAACGGTCTTCCAAGGATGAGAGAGACATTTCTATCTTCCTACATATCTAGGATGATGAAATCAACTGGGAAAATGAACTTATCCACCTTGACCAAGACATCTTCAATGACTCCCTTAGGGTATGTGAGGGAACAGTCAACTAGTTGCAAAGTAACAGAAGTCGGTTTTACCTCCCCCAAACCTAGTCTTTGATATATTGAAAAGGGCATGAGATTTACACTGGCCCCCAAATCACATAATGCCCGACCAGAGAATTTCTCACCAATGGTGCAAGGAATGGTGAAGCTTCCAGGATCTTTGAGCTTGGGAGGAAGTTTATTTTGCAAGATAACACTACTTTCTTTCGTGAGAGCAACAGTTTCAAACTCACCAAGCTTTCTCTTCTTGGATAATATGTCCTTCATGAACTTCACATAACTTATGTTAATGTGAAGTTTCTTCAAAATCTCTAGAAATTTTTGAAATTGAGCATCAAGCTTTTGCTTAGCTAACCGGTTAGGGAAAGGTGGAGGTGGTGTATACGGCTTGTCCTCCTTCTTCTTGTCTTCAACCTTCCCCTTTGCAATTTTCTCATTTTTCTCCACCTCTTTGCTCAAAACCACTTCATCTTGAGCTACCTCCACTTCTTCTTTAAGCAGTTTAGTCTTAGGATTCCCTTCAATCTCTTTCCCACTCCTCAATGAGATAACCTTGCAATGCTCATGAGATGCACCCTTAGGATTATTAATCGTGTCTCTGGGAAAACTTCCTGAGGGCCTGTTGTTTAGAGCTTGGGCAAGTTGACCCACTTGAGTCTCAAGATTCCTCAATGAAGCTGCTTGGCTTTGCATTAATGCATCGTGGGATGCTAGCCTTGAATCAGTCTTGGTTATGTAATCTTGTTGACTAGTCATAAACTGAGCAAACATCTTCTCCAAATTGGAAGTTGAAGTCAATGTTGAAGTTTGGGCTTGAAGGGGGCTCTGTTGTTGAAAGCCTGGAGGAGCACGAGGTGCTTGATTATGCTGATAAGACGAGGAAGAGCCTTAAACATTACCACCCCATGAGAGATTAGGATGGTTCCGCCAACTGGGGTTATAATTATTACCAAGAGTAGTGTTATGACTTGGTTGACGGAATTGACTAGCATATTGAACACTCTCCAAGCTAGCCGTATATGTAGCAGTTGAATGAAGGTCCCCACAATGATCACAAATATCAGCTAAATTACTGGCTCCACTTGCTACAGAATTGACTCCCATGGTGTCCAACTTCTTAGAAAGAGCTGCCACTTAAGTTATAAGTGATGTAAGAGCATTAACTTCATGAATACCTGCTGCTAATCTCTTAGGAGTAACTCTCTCAGCTGGCCACTGATAATTGTTATTAGCCATCTCCTCCAAAAGGTTGTAGGCTGCATCCACGGTCTTACTCATGAGAGCCCCTCCAGCTGCTGCATCAATTATGGATCGAATGGAGGTTGTCAAGCTATTGTAAAAAGTATGAACAACATCCATTTTGCTATACCATGATGGGGGCATTTCCTTAGTAACTCCTTGAATCGCTCCCATGCCTTATACAAGGTTTCTCCTTCGAATTGTCTGAAGGATAGAATGTCATTCCTGTACTTCATTGCCTTCATGGGAGGAAAGAATCGATCTAGGAACTTCTGAGCTAGATCTTCCCAAGTAGTGATGGAATGTTCAGGTAATGATTGAAGCCATGCCTTGGCCCTATCTCTCAAAGAAAAAGAGAAAAGCCTCAAGCGAGCCGCATCATCAGTTATCCCTTGATGCTTAAAAGTATCACAGATCTCTAGAAAGTTGGCTAAATGAGCATTAGGATCTTCATGGGGAAGATCTGTAAATTGTAAATTATTCTGCACTATCTGGATAATAGTAGGCTTGATCTCAAAAGTCTGTGCCTGTACAGCTGGCCTTCTAATGCTAGATCGAATGTCCCTAGCATTTGGAGTGGCATACTTTCTCAAGAGTCTTTCAGCATTCGCTTCTTCCGCCATCTCCAAGTCACTATCCAATTCAAGTGCCTTCCCTTGTACTAGTCATTCTCTTAGCAATCTATGAAAAGTCCTTCGATCTCAGGATCGTAAGGAAATCAAGATACACTTTGATTCCTTCGCATACAAGAGCTAAGTACCTGAAAAACAAAACAAAACAACAAAGAAAACTTGAAATAAGAGTTGTGAATTGAATTAAGAAATAACACAAAAATCTAAATTCAATCCTCGGTAACGGCGCCAAAAACTTGTTTGTGGTGATCTGCAAGTGCACGAGTCGACAAGTAATATATGAGAGTTAGAGTATCGTGTCCCAAGGGATTGACAATTAGAGAAATGCAAAACTTAACCAATTTCCACAAATTCTTATCCAAGCAATCGAATTGTGAGAGTGAGTTGTAATTAAAATAACAAATTAAAAGAAATAAAGTGAGAAAGTATTGAACACCAATTCCACAAGAGAAAGATGAGAATGATTAAAGCCTAGGGGTCCCTATTCACTTGCTACTTCATTAAATAACTTGCAATTCACAAGCATCTAACAATGAGTTGGTTTTGTTAGCTAAAACAAACAATAGATAAAAGCCTATGTCTAGGACAATTACCCATGTGAAACCTAGTTAATCCACTATGTGTCCATGTGAATTAGCATAAAAATCACTCATTGAGACCAATTATCAAACATTTGCTATGCATGACTAATGGGTATGTGTCCATCCCATTAGCTAATCAACACATTCAACCCAATAGAATGTAATTGAACATACATCAACCATATCATATCTATATTCACAATACCCTATTTCTAGTTCAATTAGAATACTAAAATCATGCAATTGATGGCCAATCAATAACAAGCATTAAACATAGATATGGAAGAACACAACCAATTTCATTGATAGAAACCCAACAAATTTACTAGATATTCAAATTCATAACAAGATTCTAGAGAGCCCCTAGATTAGGATTTTGTTACACATCATTAAAGAAGAGAAAACATATGAAATCATAGAACCCATTAAGTTACAAATCAAGAGAGAAAAGGAGAAGAATGATCAAAGGTGGAGAGAATCCAAGCTTGATCTTCCTTCCTTGATCTTGATTCTTCCCTTGAATCACCTCTACCTTGAGTGATTTTCTCCTCCTCCCACTTTTTCTAGGGATTTTATGCTTGGTCCCCAAAACTCTCCCTGCAGAATGCCTTCAAAAATTAGATAAAAAGGGCCAAATTCGTGGACAAGGGCTTTTCCCACGCCTAGGCGTGTTTTTACCACGCCTAGGCGTGGTTATGAAACACGTGCTGTCAGGTGCTAGCCACGCCTAGGCATGACTTTTACACACCTAAGCATCAGTGTCTCTGTCTGAAATTCCTGAAAACCTGAGAGTGCCACGCCTAGGCTTGGTTTTTCCACGCCTAGGCGTGGTTTTGTCAAGCCTAGGCGTGGGTTGGCATCAATATCTCTTTTTTTGGTTTTTTTTTTCAAATTTGAGCTCCTTTTTGAGTTCCTTGGCCCTTCCAAAGCTTTTCTATGTTGAATAGCTACATCAAGACAATGTCAAAGTCCATCAAATCATAATCAATCCAATTTCTTTAAATAAAATCCTCAAAGATTCAATTCTCAATCATTTGAGTTAACAAGCTTAAATCATTAAAGTCATGCATGAATTAAACCTTTGGCCTATAAAACTTAAGGATAGCATGCTCATATACATTCAAAATCAAGTGAAATAACTTCATTTCCAGAAGTTATCAGAATGATCTCTTGTGGTCTTCATGAAAGTTGTAGCTTTTTCTCTTAGCTTTCCAATGCCACTAAAATCACCTCGTTTTGACCTCTATAACTCAAGTTATGCTTATTTTACTACACAAAGGTCAAACTTCATGTTTTGCTGCCAAAAACATAAATGTTTTGTGATGTTATTTTTTTTTTAAATTGATGAATTGATTTCCAATGCTATATGCATGTGTTTAAAGCAAATAAAAACATATGAAATATATGATGAGGATGACTTACCTTGATGAGATGAAATGCCTATGAAGAGAAATCATGTAAATGCATGTGTGCATAATTGTTGAGAAGTTGATCAAAAGGGCATCGTAGAAATGAAAAATTGATTTTTCTCATGGGTATCCTTTTGTGGAACTGGACTGATTGTGGTTTTGGATTACCTTGCACTTGGGTAATGCTTGGTTAATGGTAAAAGAGAATAAAGAATCTCTTTATACTAGAGTAATTGCGATTAAGATGTGTTCTTCCTCTTTACCTGAGCTTCCCTTGTCATTAGTGGTTGAGAGTGGATGTTTTCCTCCTATTTGGGGTGATCCTAAACCCGGGACAACTAGGGCGGCATATCCTAGCATCTCAAGTGGCATGAGGTCGTGGTCTATTCATGTGGATTGAATGAGGGTTAGTAAGCATCCTCTCTCCTAGATTGAATAAGACATGGGTTCAGTTACCCGGAGTAGTTCTGTGTGACGAAGTGAGTCATAAAGAGGTTGAAGTGCACCAACTTAAAAGCAGACTACTACCAAGTAAATGGTTTTAAATGCTAGCATTGATTGAATCATATGGTCATATAAAATGAGAATTTTTTATATGTATTGATATTGGACAATATCATTTATTTCCACCATGAGTTTTCACGAATTGAATTATGATTTGTGAATTGTCATGAGACTTTAATCATAAAATGATTTATGACTTGAATGATTAACTACTTTTCATAATAAAGGAAAATGGGATGTCTATTTCGGGAAGAGGAAGGACCAATTTGGCTTTTTGCCACATTCCTAGAATAATAATAGATGTTTTGAAAAAAAATGAGGTTTTTCCTGGGAATAGCTGGAATTATTATGATGACACAGTTTTAAACAAACTACTGAGAATTTTGATTCTCACTCCCACTATTCTCTATGGTTTCCATGATAATTCTAGGTGGCCGAGCAGATCAGCAAGTGTATGGAGCTTACTTGAAGGATTAGTTAGGATGTTCTTAGATAGGTATTTACAAAAATTAGTTCTAGTAATTTTCTTTATCCGATAAAATTAGTATATAATGCGCGAATATGTATAATTGGTATATTATTCCTTTCACTATATATGTAAATTATGCTTTCGCGTAGGCTCGTATTTTGTATATTATTAAATTATTTATTTGAATAATTTGTGGATATTCATAAGTAACATTCTAAATTCTAATTACTGATGCGCAGACCGGATACGTCATTAGTATTAGTAATTTTAGACGTTACACATATCACACACACACACACACACACACATATCACACACACCCGTATATCTTACACACACACATAACATATCACGCACACACAAATGCAAATATATCACACATACACACAATTATATCACACACACACACATATCACACAAACATGCACACACACACATATATCACACACACACACATATACATCACACATACACATATTTATATTTCACACATCACGCACACATAAACACACAGATATATATATATATATATATACACACACACATATATCACGAATACACTCGCAAATATCACACACACACATAAACACACATCTATCACACATATCACTCACACACATATATATCTCACATGCACACACATCACACACACACACATACATATCACACACACGCCCGCATGTCACACACACACACACGCATATATCACACACACGCGCGCGCATATCACACACACACAAACACATATATATCACACACGCACACACACACACACACACACACACACACACACATATATATACGTCACACACACACACACACACATGTATCACATAATCACAAACACACACACACATACATATCACACACACACACACACACACATATCACATACACAAAAAAATAAATATGTCACATGTAACACCCGAATACCGATATCCTAGTATAACAAGCATATTGTAGGATAAATAATATTAGTTATACTACTTCTAACTTAAACATCATACTAATCCATATCATTTAAGCAAATAATAATGGAGAGCCTTGCGGAAACTAAAAGTTATATACATACCGATTGCCACAAAAGGGCTCATTGTGTACATAAACTTTATACAGACTAAAAGTAAAGTAAATAAATACAAAGCTTTAAACTACTATTCTAGTCTTCAAACTTTCTTCTTGACTTTGGAGAGCTTCCACTTGGATTTACATGGCAACAAACGGGGTGAGAAACTACATTTCTCAGTATAAGTATACCAAAACCAGCAATCTAAATATTCAAAAATTGAATAAACCCAACTTAAACTAATAAACATACTGAAACTCATTGCATAAGAACCATTACAAAACTTCCTCTCTCTATGTAACGTTCTTAAGCAATTCTATACGTTTGATCTGATATCCGAAACCACGTTGATAAAAAGCAACTGCCCATACCATCATTTGGAAATCATTGACTAGACAACCGCTCATACAGCTGTCACCAAAGGCACAAAGCAATAACAAAACATACACAAACCAAACACGGATTCCTATCTAAACAAATGATAAAATAATGAAATGATGAGATGATGTATGCTCAAAGAAAAATATGTGCAATGTAAGTTTAATGTCAGGGTACTTAACTATTCTCCCTACTAAAGGAGATACTCTACCATAACAACGTGTGACCTCTTATAGCCTACCTACTAGGGGCAAAGTCTATTACTATAACAAGTATTCTCCTTCTACTACTAAGTAGTCTACCAAGTAGTCTACCATAAACAAGGTGGATATCGCCACCAAACTGAATGGATGCCTCCACTCACTACTCTCTAAGGATAACAAGTATATGTGAAGTGAAGTATGTGACAATGCGAAGTTTTGTCCTAACTCTAACATAACTTCCACATAATTCTATACTAAGTCCATCTTGCACTTCTAAGACTACTTCTTCTCTGTAAGAGCAGTTCATGCACTACGACACTTATCCAAATGCTAACTAGACTTAGTACACT
Organism: Ormosia semicastrata; assembly: GCA_029884595.1. Taxonomy (NCBI): domain Eukaryota; kingdom Viridiplantae; phylum Streptophyta; class Magnoliopsida; order Fabales; family Fabaceae; genus Ormosia; species Ormosia semicastrata. The sequence continues at coordinate 147,625 of JAQQTO010000050.1, read as the reverse complement.
TTCTAACTTTGCATTACTAACTCTATTTCACTCTTTAAGAGTTTTCACGCACTATGGCATTCACCCTTGCCAACTAGGGTCTATGGCACTCAACTCTTGCCAACTTGGCACTTTGGCCCTAAACTTTTGCTAACTAGGCACTTGTTTCTCACTTTCTTATCACCTCATAAGTGATGTCTGAGTAACACTTTGTCACTCATAAGCTGAACTTTAATCTACACTAACTCATCACTCACTACTCTTAAGTGACATACTTTACCACTAAAGTGGTCTAAGGTGCTAGATACTTAGCTAAGGCAAACTATAACTCTTGAATTCTCAAACGTTTATACTTCCTCATACATGCTAGGTGATAATTTCTTTCTTGAAAATGTCCCCATTTGTGCCTTAACACACTTTAAGAAACATATACTAATGATCCCATCTAGCCAAGAACTTGAAAACATGAAAAATGTCATTTTTGGATATTCTGGCCTCAAACACGGGCCATGTCTAATTATACGCCCCCCCGGTGTCTTACTGTGTACATTATTTCACAAATTCAACTAGCAGAGAGAGACACGACCCCCCCTCGGTGTCTTCGGACACGGGCTATGTCTCTAAAGCAAAGAACTTCTGCAGAACCATGGCACTGTTCCATTTGCTCTTTTCTTGGATTTTGGCCATCCTAATGTAATTTCTAGGTAATCTTAGGTCCCTAACTAGTTCTCAAACACTTAAGAATCATTAATTACTGACTTAAACCTCTTAATTTGGATCATAGATCAAAATCCCTCTTAGGTTGACCTAACCCCTCTTTTTGGGCATCAATGGCTTAAATCTTACTTCCAATCATCTGAAATTAGTTTTTAGTTGGTTTCTAACATCACCAATAACTTCTAAACATGTAACATCATTACAACCTATTAATTCACTAAAATTGGATTAAACACCAAAAATCACTCTCTTAGTTCATCAAAACCCTAGGTTCCAATTCAAGAACCAACTAGCTCAAACTATGAATAAATCCATCTATCTTGCTTCCATTAAGTTGAAATAATAAATTCCAATTAATGAAAATAAGAATCTAACTAAGGAAACTAGTTTTCCCTCTTTAAAACCCAATTTCTCCATCTAAAGGCCCAAAACCAAAACATAGAAAAGATGGATAATTAAAGCTAGAAAACACTTCTACCTCTGATCTTGGATAAAGATCTTTAAGTTTAGCCTTTGTCCTTGAGCTTCTCCTCTTCCTCTTTCTCTCCTATGACTGCTGCCTCTTTTTCTCCCTTCCTCTTTTCTCTTTTCTACTCTTTGTCGTGAAGAGAGAAAACAATATGAGAAGCAAATCCTAATTTTGCTTCTTATAAGATAACTACTAAAGTGGTACTGAAAAACCCAATCTGTTATGAATACTTAGATTCCTCAGAATCCAGGCTCCAAACCTCCAATAAACTCAAAATAAATCCTAAGATTCATTAAAAATCCTGTTGCACTTTTTCTCTATTTTTTCATATCTGCTGGGGGTCAACCGGCATTAAAAGCACAACTATTATGCTTAAAATTACCAAATTAATTCTGATTATCTTGAAACTTTAACCACACCTTACTTAGCTTATTTGTGACCTAGAAACAAATTATCCACACTTGTTTCCCTCCAAATAGTAATTTATGCTATTTCTAAGTCATTTTAGGTCATTTACCATATTCTGTGTTGCAGCAAAGTGCATAAACTCACTCAGTTTGTCACGAAACTTCACAAGCATGTTAAACAAGTATTAGACTACCTATGTAACCTTATACAAGTCTAACATGATTCTCAGGGATATTATATTTCTCCCCTCCTTTTTAAAAATTTTGTCCTCAAAATTTGGTTTACCTCATGCAAGAAGTCACAAGCAACTCACATTTAAAACAAGTTTAACCAAACTTTAAAGAAATAAAATAAAAAATTATCCTTTCTATGAACCCGTAGGTCACACTGTCTCAAACTCTCCCTGGAGCTGTAGACTTTGTATCTGACTGCATATCTTTCTTCTGCGGACATTCTTTAGCATAGTGCCCTGGTTGCTCACCCTTGTAGCAAATGGATTGCCCTGCCAAGCAAGGTCTATCATCATGCTGCCTCCTACACTTAGGGCACTGACCCTTCTTTAACTCTATCTGTTCTGATTTTCCTTTTTCACCCATGGTGAACTTCTGATTACTATGCTTCCTTCCATACTTCATACACTTTTGGTTCCATTCTCCCACTTGACCCTGCTTTCCTTTATCTGGTAGAAACTGAGAGCAAGAAATACTCTCACTAGCTTCAACACTTGTCCTTTTCCTTTTCAAAGAACTTACTAACTTGTTCTCCCTTTCACTTAACTGGTCCTTTGCTACCATTGAAGAAACTAGCTGTTGAGATGGATCAGCTTCAAACCTCTCAAGATTCTTGCTAACAACAGCAACTTGCTCCTTCATAGCTGTTGCCATTGCCATTAACGCTTCTACTAAAGTAAGGCTCTCACTACATGAGCTCCTATTCTTTCGAGTTCTCTTAGGAGGTGTTATAGTTTCCTATACACACAAAAATAATAAATATTGAGCTGCAGTTTCAATATCATGTAACTGTGCAACAGTAGCTAGTAACAAACCAACATAAGGAAACTCATGCAATTCTAGCATCACATCTAACATATGAGACAAGAAATGCATAACACTAGCAAAAAAACACTAAACATGCCTAAGCTTAGTCAGTCCATACCCTAGCTCAACAGGATGAACTGCTCTGATACCATAATGTAACACCCTAATACCGATATCCTAGTATAACAAGCATACTCTAGGATAAATAATATTAGTTATGCTACTTTTAACTTAAACATCATACTAATCTATATCATTTAAGCAAATAATAATGGAGAGCTTTGCGAAAACTAAAAGTTATATGCATACCGATTGCCATAAAAGGGCTCATTGTGTACATAAACTTTATACAAACTAAAAGCAAAGTAAATAAATACAAAGCTTTAAACTAGTATTCTAGTCTTCAAACTTTTCTTCTTGACTTTGGAGAGCTTCCACCTGGATTTACATGGCAACAAATGGGGTGAGAAACTACATTTCTCAGTATAAGTATACCAAAACCAGTAGTCTAAACATTCGAAAATGAATAAACCCAACTTAAACTGATAAACATACTGAAACTCATTGCATAAGAACCATTACAAAACTTCCTCTCTCTACATAACATTCTTAAGCAATTTTATATTTCTGATCTGATATTCGAAACCACAACGATAACAAACAACTACTTATACAATCATTTGGAAATCAACGACTAGATAACCGCCCATACAGTTGTCACTGAAGGCATAAAGCAATAACAAAACATACACAAACCAAACATGGATTCCTATCTAAACAAATAATAAAATAACGAAATGATGAGATGATGTATGCTCAAAGAAAAATATGTGCAGTGTAACTATAATGTCATAGTACTTAAATATTCCCCCTGCTTGAGGATATACTCTGCCGTAATAACGTGTGACCTTTTATAGCCTACCTAGTAGGGGCAAAGTCTGTTACTATAACAAGTATTCTTCTTCTACTACTAAGTATTCTACAAAGTAGTCTACCATAAACTAGGTGGATATCGCCACCAAACTGAGTGGGTGCCTCTACTCACTGCTCTCTAGGGATAGCAAGTATATGTAAAGTGAAGTGTGTGACAATGCGGAGTTATGTCCTAGCTCTAACATAACTACCACATAACTCTATACTAAGTCCATCTTGCACTACTAAGACTATTTCTTCTTTGTAAGAGTAGTTCATCCACTACGACACTTATCCAAATGCCAACTAGACTTAGTACACCGTCTAACTTTGCATTACTAACTCTATTTCACTCTTTAAGAGTTTTCACGCGCACTATGGCATTCACCCTTGCCAACTAGGATCTATGGCACTCAACTCTTTGCCAACTTGGCACTTTGGCCTTAAACTCTTGCCAACTAGGCACTTGTTTCTCACTTTCTCATCACCTCCTAAGTGATACCTAAGCAACACTTTGTCACTCATAAGCTAAACTTTAATCTACACTAACTCATCACTCACTACTCTTAAGTGACATACTTTACCACCAAAGTGACCTAAGGTGGTAGATACTTATCTAAGGCAAACTATAACTCTTGAATGCTTAAAGGTTTATACTTCCTCATACATGCTAGGTGATAATTTCCCTCATGAAAATATCCTCATTTGTGCCTTAACACACTTTAGGAAACATATACTAATGATCCCATCTAGCCAAGAACTTGAAAACCCCAAAAATGACATTTCTGTAAATTCTAGCCTCAAACATGAGCCATGTCTGATTACACGCCGCCCCTCCCCCGTGTCTTACTTTATGAACACTGTTTCACAAATTCAACTAGCAAAGAAGGACACGACCCCCCAGTATTCAGACACAGGCTATGTCTCTGAATCAAAGAACTTCTACAGAACCGTGACACTATTTCATTAGTTCTTTTCTTGGATTTTGGTCATTCTAATCCAATTTCTAGGTAATCTTAGGTCCCTAACTAGTTCTCAAACACTTAGGAATTATCAATTACTAACTTAAACCTCTTAATTTGGATAATGGAACAAAATCCCTCTTAGCTTGACCTAACCCCTCCTTTTGGGTATCAATGGCTTAAATCTTACTTCCAATCATCTGAAATTGGTTTCTAGTTGGTTTTTAACATCACCAATAACTTCTAAACATGTTGTAACATCATTACAACTTATTAATTCACTAAAATTGGATCAAACACCAAAAATCACTCTCTTGGTTCATCAAAACCCTAGGTTCCAATTCAAGAACCAACTAGCTCAAACTATGGATAAATCCATCTATCTTGCTTTCGTTAAGTTGAAATAATCAATTCCAATTAATGAAAATAAGAATCTAATTAAGGAAACTTGTTTTCCCTCTTTAAAACCCAACTTCTCCATCTAAAGGCCTAAAACCAAAACATAGAAAAGATGGATAATCAAAGTTAGAAAACACCTCTACCTCTAATCTTGGATGAGATCCTCAAGCTTGGCCTTTGTCCTTGAGCTTCTCCTCTTCCTCTTCCTCTCCTACGACTGCTGCCTCTTCTTTCTTCCTTTCTCTCTTCTCTTTTCAGCTCTTTGTCGTGAAGAGAGAAAACAATATAAAAAGCAAATCCTAATTTTGCTTCTTATAAGATAATCACAAAAGTGGTACTGAAAAACCTGATCTTCTATGAATACTTAGATTCCTCTGAATCCAGGTTCCAAAACTCCAACAGACTCAAAATAAATCATAAGATGTTGGTGTATGCCCTAAAGGCTGATATATTTTGACAGTACTTATATATATTGTATTATATTATTATTTAATATATGAGACATTTCTTTTATTGTGTTATTTATGATAAACATAATAAAGTCCTTAGAATAATAAGTTTAATGCCATAGAACATTAAGTGGTTGACTTGATAGTGAGATCCTATTGGATAAAATTAGAACACTATTCTTAAATGTCCCTAGTCAAGTATTATTGTTAATTAGGATAACAATAATGCATTGAGACTAGTATGTACCTAGACTGATGACCATATCTCACGGGTCATAGATATGAGATATCAAGTCTTCACATGGGTATATGTTAGAGTAATGATGTACTGGACTGCCTGCCATGAGAACGCTACATGGATCATTACGTGAGTGTCATAAGCGATTCTCAGGATTTTTTACCAAATTGCCACTATTGAAAAAACTATTTACCAAGCTGCCACTTTTTTAAGCTATTTATCAAAATGCCACTCTTTTGAAATTATATACCAAACTGTCACTTTTTTGTCCTACGTGGCATTTTTTTAATCATTTTCTAGCCACGTGGGATGCGCCAAATAGGATGGTGCATCCATGTAAGTTACGCAGCTTAGCGTAACCTACGTGAATGCGCTATCCTATTTGGCGCATCCCACGTGGTTTTTGCACTGAATACGCCAACACAGTTGACGTAACCAAGCTAAATACGCCAACACAGTTAGCGTAACAAGAGTATATAGTTACACTCCCCTCCTCCATCTATGGCATTCAGTCCATTTTCTCAATTCTCACTATCTCTCTACAAATTTCTTCTCTCTAAATGCTCTCAACTCTTTAAACGTACTCAATTCTTACTAGAAGTGGTGTCTGGATCTCCATCTGTGATCAAATTCAGATAGTATTCCTTATATATAAGTATATATTTCAATGTTTGAATTTTTTGTTAATGATTTGTTGAATATTTTTTTATTATATTAGTGTTAATTATACATTTATGTTATTGTAAACGTATTTAGAGGTTAAATTTTTTTCTTGATATATTAATAATGTGATTAACAGGATACATAGTGTGAATTGTATGAATTATTTGTACGTAAAATAATAGTATGAATTTTTTTTCTTGAGTATTTGACATGGTTTAAATAACTAAATGTAGTTTAATTAAAATTAGTAAGGTTTAGGAAGTTATTTGTACGTAAAATAATAATAATATAAATTCATTGTTATATGTGAAATTTTGTTGTAATTGACACATGCATGTTGATTTCATATGTGTTAAATTGTTATTATTCAGAAGTGAAATTAACATGGCAAAACCCCTTAATGTGCACATTTACTTCAATGAGACAATGTATGATGGTGAAGAGGGTCTCATGTATCAAGGTCCTAACTAATATGACTTTGGATGGCTTGAAAAATAAGATCCATTCAAAGTTGAGGCTCCAAGCAAATATACATGTGTTAAAGGTTGTCTATCGATGTCCACAGTGCTACAATCCATGGAGATAGGTACGTCTTCCATTAGAAGAAAATGATGATGTAAAGTACATGATAGATTCCTTCTGTCAAACTCCGAACATGGCCTCGATGGAGTTGTATGTTGAGGTAGAAACAAGTGGGCAGGAAGAGCATGTTGAAGCTCCTGGTGAAACCAAAGCTCAATTTGGTCCTTCTAATCAAGTTGAGCTATGCAATATGATTGTTATTGGTGGTGCAATGGTTAAAGTTGATAACCCACTTATTAGAGATGCAGTATGGGACACAAGTGAAGATGAAGAACAATTAGTTGAGGCTGATGATTCAAACACTGATATAGAGGTAGAAAACTTTGATGTCAAAGAAAATTTACAAATGCCATTGTCGGTTGTTCCTTAATCCATGTTTATGCCTCCAGGCTCTAAATCTGTGTTTGTGCCACCATGCCCTCATTTTTCTCAAATCAATTAGGATGCATTGAGTAATCTTGATAACTTGCTTGAAATAGTTAGTCATGGGACTTGAAGCATCAATGATGAATTCCATGTTGGCTTGTAATTTCCATCAAAAGATGCCGTGAAGTTGGCCCTCAAACATTATTCGATTCACAGGAATCAAGAGTACAAGATTGAAGATTCTGATTCATGAAGACTTACTGCTAAGTGCCCTAGTTTTGGCGAAGGTTATAATTGGAGAGTTATGGCCATACAAAGTAAGGGGTTGAATATGTGGCAGATTACAAAATATAATGGACCTCACAGCTGCGTAAACACAGCTGTGTCAATAGATTACCACAAGTTAGACTTTCGTATGATGATCTGTTCTTACATTTTGGAGTTAGTTAGAACAAAACCCGATGCACTTGTATGCTTAATTGTTGAACGGACTCGTGTAACACCCTTTCTGGGGATGTCACATTTATGATGCAGAAAAATAAAAATAAATAAAATCCTTACCCAAGTTGTAAAACACTTGATACTTGAATAATATTTGTGGTATATATTTTTTTCTTTTTATAATTATAACATTTAAATAAAATAATATGGAATACAAAATATAACAAACATAAACTCATCATAATATACATGTGATTCTTGTCTGAAGTATACAATTAATTTACAACTATTAAGATTTAATAGAAACAATAAAAGATAGTATACTACTCAAACATAACACCTAAGATATGAGCCCTCGTCATAAGACAAATTCCTTAGTTAGGAATGTCTTGACCGATAGAAATTCGACCCAAAAGTGTATCGAAGTTCTCTCTAGGGGTATAGTGAAACTCGTCCCACAACTCCCTAATAGGTAAAATGATCTCTACGAAAGCAACTATATAACGTGTAGTAACAACCCTATGTTGAGTCCTACTTACTGATAAAGTCACATTACCATTGTACTCTATATGTCCTGTGTCCCAGTGGACATACCAAGCCTCAGCGCCTTCGAGAAACTGAAGTCTAAAGAAACCTAATTGATCTCGCCTTGCTACCATTCTAGTCTTCGATGATATAAACATAAAGTAGAAAACAAAACAGAACAATACAATAAAGAGGTGAGACAATCAACATCATTACCCGCATGGCAATTAAGAAAATGACAATACAAACAGGTATTACAATGGCAAGCAGATATTACAATAACATATGCTATTACATCATATACAGTATAGCAATTTAATACATCATACATAATATAACAAAGCAATATATATATATTAAATAACATATATCATCATATCATACAATATATATTAAAGCAATACATCATACAATTTATCACAGAATATGGTAAACAGTAAAGTGCAAAGGATGCATGATTAGTAAAATGCAAATAATGCATGAACATAATAAACATTTAAAATGCAGATGATGAATGATACACACACTGACTCATTCCTACTCCATGGAGCTAAACACAGATATCTGAGGGAATGATCCGAATAGAAACTAATAATACTTTATGGCTGCCCAACCAAACTATTGCACTGTCCAATCTTTGTGTCTATAGCCCACAGTCCAAAACATTGTGTAGTAGTACACAGTCCAACATCGTGTACCACATGCATAGTACTTAATAGTCCCCTCTAGATCTCGATTAAGAATAGTGCTTGTCAAGATCATTAGTGTGTTCCCCGTTACCACGGCCTAGAGGTGCTACCACTGTCCACATATGGGATCCTCCGCACTCTAATGCCTCCAAGTTCATAAATGAACCACACTATGCTTATCACACCAAACACGGTGTAATTCACCTCGTCAATCAATCACCAATTATAACCCAAATTGGCACAACACTCTAAGTATGATCTAAAATGACAAAAATACCCTTATTATCCAAATTTTACCATAATTACAAAAAATTATCAAAATGCCCTTAGTCACAAAATATCAAAGTATAGTACGTCCCACCTGATAGTACTACACCACAACATGTCCGGGTCCACCACTTTGGCCCGACAGCAAAACTCACAGTATCTTTCAATCGCGTAGGAATTTTATCGCGTTTTCACAATCTCATTGTTTTCACAAACGTTTTTAAATCTTGTAAATATATTTTGACATTTTTAAACATCACAAAATCTTTTTAAATCATTTTCTCAATCGCGTAGGATTTTTAATTCATTTTCTTAACCGAATAGCTTATAATTATTATTTTCAATATGTGTAAAACTATATCTAGTATATTTAAAATACGTAGAGTATTTTTCTTGTGTTCTAAATATAGTATGGAATCTTTTCATTTTATGCGTCTGATTTTAATAAATTTTGGCAGCACTTTGCCTATAAAATCAGTATAAGGTATTTTTAACGTTTTCCTCTAAATATAGTTTATTTTATTTTTACCCAATAATTTCACTTTGAAACTTACTAACGCGCTTCAAAATTTATGGAATGAGCTCTACGTTAGTATTTTTCAAGCATCTAATTTAATTCTTATTTAAACTAATTTCTGCTAAGTTAAAATTCTAAAACTGAATTTATTCCTTTTATTTTCTCGATGATTCATTGGAATCAATTTATGCTGTAAAACGATTACCTAACCTATCTTAGTAAATAAAATGGCATGTTGGCCAAATCAAAATAAAATGGCATTTAATTATACACTAAATGGCATGTTGGCCATAATTAACTTAAATCAACTTTAATTTGATTATTTTACCTAGATTCATCAAATCAGTAATTTAAAAAAAATTGCTAAGAACATTTTGGTTCTCGGTTTGGATGTAAGGCTGTGAGCCTCATAATGTGTTCTTTGGAACACTCATGCAAACCGTACATGTTATTCACATCCTACTTTAATAATTATATAATTATAAACACATGCAATTATATAATCACATACAAAATACATACAATTTATTTAAAACCATAAACATGCATAGTAAAAATAATGAAAGCTATAATCCTGCATAGCAAAATAAATCACAAATAGGAAAGCATCTAAACAATCACAAAAATAATAAAAGCCATAAACAACCACACAAATCGAATCCTTATGGATTCTTCATACACAATCAAATCCATTTTCCCATCACCACTTAGGGTTGATAAGATTAAATCTCCCTCTTACCTCTTGAAGACAATTAATCGGTTAGTTTCCTTCTTTCTTGAAATTTCGTGCAATCTCCCAAAAAAATCCCTAAAATTCTTAAACAATTAATAAAAACACATATAAGGTCTAATATTGAAAAACCATGGAACAATCATGGTTAGAAAAATTAGAAATCAAATTTTGAACCAAAGAAACAAAACTTACCCTTAAGAAAGTAAGCAAAAGGTTGGATTTTGGACAAGATAGAGTAGGATTTTGGAAAAACTTTGTGAATGAAAAGTGTTTAGAATAGGATTTGGGTTTAGGAAATATGATGAGATAAAATTATAGAGGTTTGGTTGTGTGGGGTGAGGGCTTGGCCGAATTAGAGAGAAAGAAAAGGAAGGAAAAGTATGCATGGGTTCTTGGTATTTTTGGAGAGGAAATGAATAGCTTAATTAAGATAAGTGTGAAAATAAAAGTGAAGAGGGCAAACTAAAGGGCTGCTGCTGTGAGTGGCTTTTTGGGTGAGGTTGAGTGTTTGATTTTGCTAAGTAAATATCTGATTAAATGCACATGATGGTGCACATGGTTTATGACCATTTGGAGGTTTCAAGAAGCTAGTAGAACTTGACCAACAAGCCTCCTTGGCTGCTGAAAACCGTGTGGCTCTTCAAGTTTTTAGAGGCTTAATTGTTTTCCATTTACTCCTAATTATATGCTAATTAATTAGGCAATTAGTTAGGTTAATTATCCTATTAAAACTAAATCAACATTCTAATCATATAATCAATTAGTTTAATATATATTAACATATATTATAATCTTTAATCAATATTAGAATATCTAATTAGTATTTAGATTATAATTAATTAAGAATTAAGTTAGTTCACTTAGTTTGTTAATTAGGTAATTAGATTAGTCAAATTAAGCTTAATTAGCTACTAACCAAATTCAAGCCTACAATTTTTGACTTAATTCTAACCATTGATTCATCTTTAATTCCTAGCCATAGATTACATCTAAGGTAGACATTAATTGGTCATAAAACTAGCATTCTAATCGCACCATTGATTAGATCAACGGCTAAGGTTAAAGGCTTCCTAACTAAGTCTTCATCCAACGGTCCAAAAGAAAGTCTATGCTCCCTTCGTTGACCTTTTCCTATTGGTTTAGAAAGTCAAGCCTACTTTCGTTGACTTGCTCTCATTGGCTAGAATTTGTCCAGTCAGCATAGTTAACTGTTTCTCCTAAACGTGAGTCCTACAGTACTTTTAAAGATCTGTGGTCAAACCGAAGCAGATTTTTACTGTTTTTGAGACAGTAGGTACTGTAATACAAAATAATATTATAATAATATAAAATTATTTTATTGCACAGTTAAATCCAAAAAATTACGAGATTAATATATATATCAATCAGAATTGGGTTTAGTAAGATCCCCCAGCTCTAATTAATTAAAATAAGATTTTTTCGGCTAGAAAATTATTATTTTCTTGACTCGGAGCAAATCACATACAACAGTCAAGTACACTCACGGAACAGTCAAATTTAATTTACTGCTCACAGAATTCACAAAACAGTACATTTCGGGACTATATTGTAATTATCCCAAAAGTTGAGGTGTTATAACTCTCCCCCACTAATAAGAATTTCATCCCCGAAATTCATCATACATCAAAACAATTGAGGGTATTGCTCCCTTGTCTTAGTTTCTAACTCCCATGTGGCTCCGCCACTTGCATCGTTCCAAACTCCTTTAACTATTACGATCTCCTTTTCTCAAAGTTGCTTTGTCCTTCGATCTTTAATCTTGACTGGAAACATCTCATGGGTTAAATTCTCCTTCAGTCGTACAGTGTCTGATTCGATGACGTGAGTCGGATCAGAAATATATTTCCGTAGTTGTGATATGTGAAATACATTAGGAAGATTTGATAAGAATGGGGGTAGTGAAATCTAATAAACTATCGGATCTATCGATGAAGTATCTGATACGGCCCGATAAACTTCAGAGTGAGTTTCCTCAACTTAATCACTCGTTCAACTCCAGTCCTAAGGGTCACACGTAGAAACGCATGATCACCTTCCTCAAATTCAAGCGGTCTCTGTCTTTTATCAGCATAACTCTTTTGTCGCGTCTGAGTCGTCCTCATCCTGTCTCGAATTATCTTTACTTTCTTAGTTGTCTGCTGCACAAATTCTGGTCCTACAATGTTACTTTCACCAGTATGATACCAACAGAATGGGGTTCTACAGCGTCTCTCATATAATACCTCATAGAGTGTCATCCATATGCTCGAACGAAACTATTGTTGTATGTGAACTCTATCAATACTAGAAATTCATCTCAACAAGTCCTTTGAAAAATTCTAACTATCGTCTCTTCCTTATATCCAAGTCCCTCTTGATTGAACAGGTACTTCAAGCCTTTGAAACTTTCGTAGACTTTATAAGAGAGAAAATATCTTCAGGTTTTCCTTGCAAAACAACTATCGCGTATCCTAAAACTTAAATTGAATAATTCTTCTCATGCACGTTCCACCGCCTTGAAGTATACGTCACGACCTTTCCATTTGATTTTAACACTCAATTTAAATCCACGAGTTGAACTTCTTCTAATAGAACTTGCATCCAACTAGTTTCACGCATAACTCCTTTTTCTTCTTTAAAATTGAAGAATTGCATTGAGATCTTCAGCATGTTCCTTTGAATTTCGAGAATAGGTCAAAATATTGCCAATAATGACAAATTTGCCTAGATGAAAAAGAAAGATCCTATTTATAGAATTCACGGACATCGTCAAAACATTCCCTACCCCGAATGGTAGTACTGAATATTCATAGTGCTTGCAAAGCATCTGAAAACTGTCTTGGGACATTCTCTACCTTTACGCGAATCTGATAACAACCAGCACACAAATCGATCTTGAAGCAAACAACGATTTCCTTCATTTGATCTTCTAATTCCCTTGTCGTCATATCCTTCCAGATTTTCTTCATCAAGAGAAGTTGTTCTACTTGCCTATTTTAAGTTTTTAACAGAAAATGTCTCATAGATCAAGTTTTCTTCTAATTGCACTGTTTTTGGTACTATAACATAAGTTGGATCAAGAATAATCCTTCTTAATTGAAATACATGAAAGATACTATGAAGGTTATAAGGAAAAGTAATAAGACTATTCAATAGGTTACTAAATGAGTCCAACAAAGAATTCGAGATGGTCTAATAGACTTCGAAATGAACATAGTCCAATAATTTTGGAAATGAACTTTCTAGATTCAAATCCAAAAATCTCAGGCCAAGGAAAACAATAAAATTGCATTGCAATATCTAGTAGGATATGGTTGGAAAATAACCAATCCATTTAAAAAGTCAGGCTCACAAATAGATGTGATTTTGGATAAACAAATCAAATCAACAGAAAAGATTTGATATTCAATGAATATAGAGTAGAGTTAGAAAACTTGAGTATAAACAACAAGTTTAATCAAGAAGAGTAGAAATACTCAAATCATGCTATAACAAAGACACAGATAGATGAAATTGATTTACTCAGTCTGTTTGAGAAAGAAATAGACAATCAAATCAATAGAAAGTTTCAAACTCTAATAATAATTGGATAGTTTTAAACAGGCTCAAATAGTAATGGCAAGTTTAGAAGTTGAAGTAACATTATGAAAAGAAGTAAAACACAGATAACTCCAAAAGATTTGCACAATCACTGATCACAAGAGAATGAGTTACCTCGCGAATTATACAGCACAGTTTTAAGATTACTCTCTATGCCACGACTTTCTCGCTTCTTAAGTTTTTGTATTTGAACGATCTCATTACACTCCTTGCATTGGCTCTTTCTTCGTTTCGAGATTTTGAAACACATGTATTACTAACGGAAGTTTCCATCTTCAGCTGATCACACTCTTTGAATAAGTGTTCAGGCTTTCCACACTTCAAGCACTTCGTTGGTGATGCCACGGTCTGACCAAAATCGTTGCCACTCGTACTTCCTTTCTTTGTTCGTTATTGCTTCCCCGGTGATTGTACATACGACTTTCACTGAAAACGATTGACCTTACGCTTCCTCTTATTTTGAATTATCAAAGATTCTAAGTTACAGCTCCTCACATCCAATGGCTGCTCTAATCCTAATAAGCTATGAAGTTCGATTATCAGTTCCCGCTGCTGAACGACCATCTGTCTTTGTAGTACTACTACTTCAATCGCCTTGTGCATCACGCTTCTAGCTATAGCTATACGATCTTCATCACATTTCGCGTCCACATGCTCATGTTCGTAATGTTCCATTATCTTTCTTCAAAGATAAACAAAATCAACACACAACGAACTAAACGTAGCTATTTCGCATAAAGTCGATTCCTTTCGGAAATCGAAACATATCTCTGTGTTTAATATTAGAGATTCACACTGCACAAACAAGACAAACCTACCCACAAACCCAAAAGACTCTAACTTGGGCTCTGATACCAACTAATGTAACACCCTTTCTGGGGATGTCACATTTATGATGCAGAAAAATAAAAATAAATAAAATCCTTACCCAAGTTGTAAAACACTTGATACTTGAATAATATTTGTGGTATTTTTTTTCTTTTTATAATTATAACATTTAAATAAAATAACATGGAACACAATATATAACAAACATAAACTCATCATAATATACATGTGATTCTTGTTTGAAGTATACAATTAATTTACAACTATTAATATTTAATAGAAACAATAAAAGACAGTATACTACTCAAACATAACACCTAAGATATAAGCCCTCGTCATAAGACAAATTCCTTAGTTAGGAATGTCTTGACCGATAGAAATTCGACCCAAAAGTGTATCCAAGTTCTCTCTAGGGGTATAGTGAAACTCGTCCCACAACTCCCTAATAGGTAAAATGATCTCTACGAAAGCAACTGTATAACGTGTAGTAACAACCCCATGTTGAGTCCTACTTACTGATAAAGTCACATTACCACTGTACTCTATGTGTCCTGTGTCCCAGTGGACATACCAAACCACAGCGCCTTCGAGAAACTGAAGTCTAAAGAAACCTAATTGATCTCACCTTGCCGCCATTCTAGTCTTCGATGATATAAACATAAAGTAGAAAATAAAACAGAACAATACAATAAAGAGGTGAGACAATCAACATCATTACCCGCATGGCAATTAAGAAAATGACAATACAAATAGGTATTACAATGGCAAACAGATATTACAATAACACATGCTATTACATCATATACAGTATAGCAATTTAATACATCATACATAATATAACAAAACAATATATATATATTAAATAACATATATCATCATATCATACAATATATATTAAAGCAATACATCATACAATTTATCACAGAATATGGTAAACAGTAAAGTGCAGAGGATGTGTAACGACCCGAGACTGCCTGCAGGATTGATGAGTGTCTCCACAAATCAACACAGGTCTTCTCAGCGTGCTTTGTCCTCACTCACACGCATCCTAGGAAACTTCCCAGGAGGTCACCCATCCCACAATTGCTCTAGGTCAAGCACGCTTAACCATGGAGTTCTTATGTTCTAGGCTCCCGAAAAGAAACTGCAACTTGTTGATATGGCTATACCAAATCAATTCCTTTAAACCATCCTCAACTATGCAGTCCCATACCTGCACAGTCTCTGAATCCCTCTCATTCCAGTGTGTATTCAGTTTATTCATGCAGACCCTCCGCCTAGAAGCCTGCCAGGAGCCGCTCCTTGTCCGTGCTTCATTGCACCGGCGATCACTCCCCGCCCTCGTCGGCCCCGGGACGCCACATGCCCACCAACTTCCGCTTAGTTCGTCCCCGAACCACACCGTACTGGGAGAGGTCCCGTCTCTGATACCATTAATGTAACGACTCGGGACTGCCTGCAGGATTGATGAGTGTCTCCACAAACCAACACGGGTCTTCTCAGCGTACTTTGTCCTCACTCACACGCATCCTAGGAAACTTCCCAGGAGGTCACCCATCCCACAATTGCTCTAGGTCAAGCACGCTTAACCATGGAGTTCTTATGTTCTAGGCTCTCAAAAAGAAGTTGTAACTTGTTGATATGGCTACACCAAATCAATTCCTTTAAACCATCCTCAACTATACAGTCTCATACCTGCACAGTCTCTGAATCCCTCTCATTCCGGTGTGTATTCAGTTCATTCATGCAGACCCTCCGCCTAGAAGCCTGCCAGGAGTCGCTCCTTGTCCGTGCTTCATTGCACCGGCGATCACTTCCCGCCCTCGTCGGCCCCGGGACGCCACAGGATGCATGAACAGTAAAATGCAAATAATGCATGAACATAATAAACATTTAAAATGCAGATGATGAATGATACACACACTGACTCGTTCCTCTCCATGGAGCTAAACACGGATATCTGAGGGAATGATCCGAATAGAAACTAATAATACTTTATGGCTGCCCAACCAAACTATTGCACTGTCCAATCTTTGTGTCTATAGCCCACAGTCCAAAACATCGTATAGTAGTACACAGTCCAACATCGTGTACCACAGGCATAGTACTTAATAGTCCCCTCAAGATCTCGATTAAGAATAGTGCTTGTCAAGATCATTAGTGTGTTGCCCGTTACCACGGCCCAGAGGTGCTACCACTGTCCACATATGGGATCCTCCGCACTCTAATGCCTCCAAGTTCATAAATGAACCACACTATGCTTATCACACCAAACACGGTGTAATTCGCCTCGTCAATCAATCACCAATTATAACCCAAATTGGCACAACACTCTAAGTATGATCTAAAATGACAAAAATACCATTATTATCCAAATTTTACCATAATTACGAAAAATTACCAAAATGCCTTTAGTCACAAAATATCAAAGTATAGTACGTCTCACCTGACAGTAGTACACCACAACATGTCCGGGTCCACCACTTTGGCCCGACAGCAAAACTCATAGTATCTTTCAATCGCATAGGAATTTTATCGCATTTTCACAATCTCGTTGTTTTCACAAACGTTTTTAAATTGCGTAAATATATTTTGACATTTTTAAACATCACAAAATCTTTTAAAATCATTTTCTCAATCGCGTAGGATTTTTAATTCATTTTCTTAACCGAATAGCTTATAATTATTATTTTCAATATGTGTAAAACTATATCTAGTATATTTAAAATACGTAGAGTATTTTTCTTGTGTTCTAAATATAGTATGGAATCTTTTCATTTTATGCGTCTGATTTTAATAAATTTTGGCAGCATTTTGCCTATAAAATCAGTATAAGGTATTTTTAACGTTTCCTCTAAATATAATTTATTTTATTTTTACCCAATAATTTCACTTTGAAACTTACTAACGCGCTTCAAAATTTATGGAATGAGCTCTACGTTAGTATTTTTCTAGTGTCTAATTTAATTCTTATTTAAACTAATTTCTGCTAAGTTAAAATTCTAAAACTGAATTTATTCCTTTTATTTTATCAATGATTCATTGGAATCAATTTATGTTGTAAAATGATTACCTAACCAATCTTAGTAAATAAAATGGCATGTTGGCCAAATCAAAATAAAATGACATTTAATTATACACTAAATGGCATGTTGGCCATAATTAACTTAAATCAACTTTAATTTGATTATTTTACCTAGATTCCTCAAATCAGTAATTTAAAAAAATTACTGAGAACATTTTGGTTCTCGGTTTGGATGTAAGGCCGTGAGCCTCATAATGTGTTCTTTGGAACACTCATGCAAACCGTACATGTTATTCACATCCTACTTTAATAATTATATAATTATAAACACATGCAATTATATAATCATATACAAAATACATACAATTTATTTAAAACCATAAACATGCTTAGTAAAAATAATGAAAGCTATAATCATGCATAGCAAAATAAATCACAAATAGGAAAGCATCTAAACAATCACAAAAATAATAAAAGCCATAAACAACCACACAAATCGAATCCTTATGGATTCTTCATACACAATCAAATCCATTTTCCCATCACCACTTAGGGTTGATAAGATTAAATCTCCCTCTTACCTCTTGAAGACAATTAATCGGTTAGTTTCCTTCTTTCTTGAAATTTCGTGCAATCTCCCAAACAAATCCCTAAAATTCTTAAACAATTAGTAAAAACACATATAAGGTCTAATATTGAAAAACCATGGAACAATCATGGTTAGAAAAATTAGAAATCAAATTTTGAACCAAAGAAACAAAACTTACCCTTAAGAAAGTAAGCAAAAGGTTGGATTTTGGACAAGATAGAGTAGGATTTTGGAAAAACTTTGTGAATGAAAAGTGTTTAGAATAGGATTTGGGTTTAGGAAATATGATGAGATAAAATTATAGAGGTTTGGTTGTATGGGGTGAGGGCTTGGCCGAATTAGAGAGAAAGAAAAGGAAGGAAAAGTATGCATGGGTTCTTGGTATTTTTGGAGAGGAAATGAATAGCTTAATTAAGATAAGTGTGAAAATAAAAGTGAAGAAGGCAAACTAAAGGGCTGCTGCCGTGAGTGGCTTTTTGGGTGAGGTTGAGTGTTTGATTTTGCTAAGTAAATATCCAATTAAATGCACATGATGGTGCACATGGTTTATGACCATTTGGAGGTTTCAAGAAGCTAGTAGAACTTGACCAACAAGCCTCCTTGGCTGCTGAAAACCGTGTGGCTCTTCAAGTTTTTAGAGGCTTAATTGTTTTCCATTTACTCCTAATTATATGCTAATTAATTAGGCAATTAGTTAGGTTAATTATCCTATTAAAACTAAATCAACATTCTAATCATATAATCAATTAGTTTAATATATATTAACATATATTATAATCTTTAATCAATATTAGAATATCTAATTAGTATTTAGATTATAATTAATTAAGAATTAAGTTAGTTCACTTAGTTTGTTAATTAGGTAATTAGATTAGTCAAATTAAGCTTAATTAGCTACTAACCAAATTCAAGCCTACAATTTTTGACTTAATTCTAACCATTGATTCATCTTTAATTCCTAGCCATAGATTACATCTAAGGTAGACATCAATTGGTCTTAAAACTAGCATTCTAATCTCACCATTGATTAGATCAACGGCTAAGGTTAAAGGCTTCCTAACTAAGTCTTCATCCAACGGTCCAAAAGAAAGTCTATGCTCCCTTCGTTGACCTTTTCCTATTGGTTTAGAAAGTCAAGCCTACTTTCGTTGACTTGCTCTCATTGGCTAAAATTTGTCCAGTCAGCACAGTTGACTATTTTTCCTAAACGTGGGTCCTACAGTACTTTTAAAGATCTGTGGTCAAACCGAAGCAAATTTTTACTGTTTTTGAGACAGTAGGTACTGTAATACAAAATAATATTATAATAATATAAAATTATTTTATTACACAGTTAAATCCAAAAAATTACAAGATTAATATGTATATATCAATCAGAATTGGGTTTAGTAAGATCCCCCAGCTCCAAATAATTAAAATAAGATTTTTTCGGCCAGAAAATTATTCTTTTCTTGACTCGGAGCAAATCACATACAACAGTCAAGTACACTCACGGAACAGTCAAATTTAATTTACTGCTCACAGAATTCACAAAATAGTACATTTCGGGACTATATTGTAATTATCCCAAAAGTTGGGGTGTTACAACTCGAAGCCATTTCGGTTACCAAGTTTCATATCAAAAAGCTTGGAAAGCAAAACAACTGACCCTTGTGAATGCTTTTGGGGATTGAGACAAATCTTATGAGGTGTTGCCTAGATGGCTAGCGGCCATGAGAAAAGATATGGAAGGCATGGTGGTGGAGTTGCAAGATGAGGAATATTTTGTGAATAACTAACTTGATTGTTTGAAAAGAGTGTTTTGTCGATTATTCTGGACATTTAGACCATGTGTTGCTGGCTTTAGATATTGCAAGCCTATTATTCAGATTGATGCCACTTATTTGTATGGCAAATATCATAAGTTATTGATTGCAATAACTCAAGATGGAGATAGAAAACCTCTGCCAATTGCCTTTGTCATTGTGGAAGGGGAGATAAAGGATGCTTGGAGTTAGTTCTTAGCCCACCTAAGGTTGCTTGTCACACAACAAGAGGGCTTGTGCTTGATCTCTAATCAACATTGAGGCATCTTACAATCAGTGGCAAATGAAAATCTTGGATGGCAGCCGCCGAATGCGTATCATGTCTTCTATATACGGCACATTGGTTCTAATTTTAACTCCAAATTCCAAAATAAGGAGTTGAAAAGATTTTTTATTAATACAAGTACTTAAAATTTTTAACTTGTAATCTAATTTATTATAATAATAGTTAGTTTTTAATACCAACTCAATTCATTTGTTGTATCAGGGTATGAACTAATTACAATCAAGTTTGATGCTAGGCTAGAGAAGCCGATAGCTACTACCAAGATGACAAATTGGATTAATGCAATTCCAAAAGAAAAATGGAGTTTGACATATGATGATGGCTGCAAATTCGGTTATATGACTACTAATTTGTCAGAGTGCATCAACGGAGTGTTGAAGGGTAGCAGAAATCTACTTATAACTGCATTGGTTCAGTTGACATATACAAAGTTAGTAGAATACTTTACCAACTGAAAAGATGAGGCAAATGCAAAAATGATGACATTTGGGCAAGAATGGAGGGATGACTTATTAAAGCACTGGAGAGTCAACATGACAAAGGCGAGCTCACACCAAGTTCACCGGTACAATAGGGAGAACACAAAGTTCATGGTTGAAGAGGCTTTTAACCCTGTAACATAACAGGGTGGAGTTTCTTATACTTTAAACCTATAAGAAGGTCGGTGTGACTATGGGGTATTTCAAGCATTGTATTTTTCATGCTCTCATGTGATTGTTACATGTGCTTCTATGGAAATTGACCTATTCTGATATATGCATAGGGTTTACAGGATAGAGAACATTTATAGAGCTTACGAGTTTGAATTTGAACCAGTTCGGGCTGAACCATGGTGGCCTGTAGGTCCTGACATAACTTTGGTGCCAGATCGTGCATTGCTTAGATCTAAAGGTCGACCAAAATCAACCCAAATCAGGAATGAGACGGATTGACGCGAAGCAGGGCCAGGATAAACGTATACAAGATGCCATTAACCTGGACATAATTCTCGCACATGTCATGCCGGTGAATCAAGTTCCTTGAGGGATGATGGAGTGGGGCCATCTAGTTGATCTAGGACATATTTTCATTATCAGACTCTTGTATTAGCCAACCATCAATGTGTATTTCAGAGTTGTATTATTTTGTATCACTCCACTATGATGTTGTATTCGAATACTATTAGTATATGCTAGTTGATTATCAGCGTGCTTCATTTCTCCCACATTATTTGACTCTCATATTACTTTAAGTAATTGTGTCTTCTTTTATACCATTGATAACAAATA
Organism: Ormosia semicastrata; assembly: GCA_029884595.1. Taxonomy (NCBI): domain Eukaryota; kingdom Viridiplantae; phylum Streptophyta; class Magnoliopsida; order Fabales; family Fabaceae; genus Ormosia; species Ormosia semicastrata. The sequence continues at coordinate 125,871 of JAQQTO010000050.1, read as the reverse complement.
TTATATTTTAGTATAACAATCATATTGTCACACTAATTGTTATTGTTTGGCATTCAACGTGATAAATGGAATTCCATGTAAACCCTGGACCAGAGGATGACTCAATTTTGGAGTTGCAGGAGTATCATGTTTCAGAGTATATATGGCAAGGACATGAGGACTGGCACCTGCATGTTAGACGTGCCCAGAAGACAAAACATATGGCCCTCCTGCGCCGATTCTTCTATATCTATAGCAGGCTGGCTTCTTGGGGGTTGCCCATATGGGCTATTGCAGCATTAATCATTGCGTTGGTTAAGAGATGGCACCTAGAGACACATACATTTCACATGCCTACCGGAGAGTGCTCCATAACGTTGGAGGATATCAGTATTATTTCAGGTCTTCCTATTGACGGTGCTACAGTTACTGGCCTTACCCATTGGACTGATTGGCTTGAGCTATGTGTTCATTTGTTAGGGATTGATGAGACTCCCTCGCTCATATCTGTTGCACGCATTGATATGACATATCTATGGCAACCGAGCGTTACAAACATCACTGATGACGATGATGATGAGTGTAACATCCTGAAAAATCGTGTTAGGCTCGTATAAGGCTACATAGGTAGTCCGATACTTGTTTAGCATGTTAGTTAAGTTTTGTGACAAACTGAGTTAGTTTAGGCACTTTGTTGCAACACAGAAGGTGGTAAATAACCTAAAATGACTCAGAAAATAGCATAAATTACTATTTGGAGGGAAACATGTGTGGATAATTTGTTTCTAAGTCACAAATGAGTTAAGTAAGGTGTGGTTAAAGTTTGAAGGCAATCAGAGTTGATTTGGTATTTTTAGGCATACTGGTTGTGCATTTTAATATCGGATTGACCCCCAGCAGATATGGAAAAATAGAGAAAAAGTGCAACATGATTTTTAATGAAGATTAGGATTTATTTTAAGTCTGTTGGAAGTTAAAAAACTGGATTCGAAGGAATTTAAGTGTTCTTAGCATATTAGAGGTTTTGGGTACCTATCTGGAAGAAGCAAAGTTAGACTTTGCCTCTTCATATATTATCCCACAGCAGAAGAGGAGAGAAAATAGAAAAGAAAAGAAAAGAAAGAAAAGTGAAAAGAAGTAGAGTGAAAGAAGGGAACAGTCATAGGAGAAGAAAGGAAGAGAGAAAGAGGAAGAAGAGAAGATCAAAGATAAGGCCAAGCTTGAAGATCTTTATCCAAGATCAGAGGTAAGGGTGTTGTTTTTATCCATTTCCTTCTATCTTCATCTTGTTTCTTAGTTGAGCTTGATGAGGAAAGAGTAGGTTTTGGGTGAGTATTGTGAGAATAGATGTTAGATCTTTTCTCTTAAGGTTGAAATGAGTTAGATGCTAGTTAATTTGAAGCTTGAGTGATGGATTAGAGTCTATGGAATCTATAGTTCTTGATTGAGTTTAAAGATAGGGTTTTAATTTAAAGTTTAAGTGTGATCCATGCTTGGCTGAATCAAAAGATAGTTTAAAGTTTACAATATGATTAGAGGCTCTTAGGGATCATAGAAATTAAGTAAAAATTTAGTTTGAAGGGGAAGCCTTGTTTTGGAATCAAGGTTCTGCATAAACGAGTTCTGCAGAACCCTTTTTGATCCACGGGTGCTCAGGCACCATCACTTGGGCATCTAGGCGCCCAGAGGCCCAAGAAAAATTACTGGGCACTGCCAGTGAATGCCCAGGCACTGAAAAACAGGCGTCTAGGCACCCAAATATCAGTAGAAACTAAAAACAGGGCACTCTGAATAGCTTATGGTTCTAGCTGCATAACTTGAGTTACAGATATGGGTGGCGATATCCACCTAGTTTATAGTAGACTACTTAGTGGGCTACTTAGTAGTAGAAGAAGAATACTTGTTATAGTAACAAACTTTGTTCCTACTTGTTAGGCTATAAGAGGTCCCATGTTATTATGGCAGAGTATCTCCTTAAGCAGGGAGAATAGTTAAGTATCACAACATTACACTTACACATCACAACATTACACTTACACTACACATACTTTTCTTTGAGCATACATCATCTCATCATTGCATAATTTAATATTTGCTTAGTTTAGAATTTATGTTCTTGTTATGTTTGCTTAGTTGTTGCATTGTGCCTTCGGTGACAGCTGTATGGGCAGTTGTCTGATCGATGATTTCCAAATGATTGTATAGGTAGTTACTTGTTATCATCATGGTTTCAGATATTCAAACGGGAGTATAGATTGCTTAGGAACATTAGATAGAGAGAGGAAGTTTGTAATGGTTCTTATGCAATGAGTTTTAGTATATTATTTAGTTTAAGATGGGTTTATTCATTTCAAATGTTTAAACTGCTAGTTTTAGTTATTTATATTGAGAAATGTAGTTTCTCACCACATTTATTGCCATGTAAATCCAGGTGGGAGTTCATCCAAGGGCAAGAAGAAAAAGTATAAAGACTAGGATAGTTTTTATGCTTAGTAGTTTAAAGCTTTGTATTTATTTACTTTTTTTACTTGTATAAAGTTTATGTACACAATGAGCCCTTTTATGGCAATATGTATGTATATAACTTTTAGTTTCTGTAAGGCTTTCCATTATTATTTGCTTAAATGATATGGATTAGTATAATGTTTAAGTTAGAAGTAACACGACTGATGCTATTTATCCTAGAGTATGCTTGATATACTAGGATATCGGTATTAGGATGTTATATTATGATATCAGAGCAGTTCATTCTGTTGAGCCGGGGTATGGACTGACTAAGCTTACACACGTTTAGAGTTTTTCCGCTAGTGCTATGCATTTCTTGTCTCATATGTTAGATGTGATGTTAGAATTGCATGTTTTGCTTTATGTTGGTTGTTATTAGCTTCTGTTGCACAGTTACGTAGTATTGAGACTGCAGCTCAATATATGTCTTACTGTGTGTACAGGAAACTATGGCACCAAAGAAGCAAACTAGAGGAACAAAGAATGCAGCCCCAGAAGATCCTGGCATGGCAGAAACAATTATGGTTATGACCAATGTTATAACAGAGTGCTAAAAAGATTGGAAGCAAATCCACCTCAGCAACCTCCACCACCTGGGCACCCAGTGCAAGATGTACAACAAGTTGGAAGGAACCAGAACTTCCAAGATTTGGCAGCTTTCTGGCAGATGAAACATCCACCTTTTGATGGTGAGTATGATCCCGTGAAGGCGGAGGGATGGTTGAATGAGATAGAAAAGATTTTTGAGGTTATGGTGTGCACAGATAAGCGAAAAGTTTCTTTTACATCCTTTATGCTGAAGGGAGAAGCAGAACATTGGTGGAAAGGAACCACCAGAGTGATAGTGGTAGTTGGAGCCCAGATAACCTGGGAGGTGTTTAGGACAGCTTTCCTGGAGAAATACTTTCCATAGACTTTGTGTGATGCAAAAGAGGTGGAATTTATGGGGTTAAAATAAGGAAGCATGTCAGTGGGCCAGTATGTGGCTAAGTTCAAGGAACTATCAAAGTTTTCATATCACTTCAGACTTGACCCGAATGAGAACTAGAGGTGTGTAAAATTCGAGTCGGGTCTGAGGCCTGATATCAGAGATGCTGTAGAGCTTTTTGAGATTAGAAAATTTTCTTCTTTGATCAACAAGTGTAAAATAATAAAGAGGCATGCTAGGAAGCCACCAATAGTGGATCAAGAATCCCAAGGATCCCAAAAGAGGAAATATAGTGAGCAGAAGTTCACAAAGAGTGAGAAGGGCAAACCAGATCAAGAAGATTCCAAAAAGGGTCAGTGCCTTCAGTGTGGCAGGCAGCATAGTGATAAACCTTTCTTAGTAGGGCAATCCGTATGCTACAAGTGTGGGCAGCAAGGGTATTTTGCCAAAGAATGTCCACAAAAGGAATGAGTCCAGCCAGATAATAGACCCATAGCTCTGGGAAGGGTTTATATCTCGCAGGGCAAGAATACAGAGCAACCTATGGGTTCAGGAGAAGGTTAGTGTTTGATTTTGTTTCTTTAAAATTTGGTTGAGTTTGTTTTAAATGTGAATTGCTTGTGACTTCTTGCATGAGGTAGACCAAATTTTAAGGACAAATTTTTTAAAAAAGAGGGGAGAAATATAACATCCTAAAAAATCATGTTAGGCTTGTATAAGACATAGGTAGTCTGATACTTGTTTAGTATGTTAGTTAAGTTTTGTGACAAACTGAGTTAGTTTAGGCACTTTGCTGCAATACAGAAGGTGGTAAATAGCCTAAAATGACTTAAAAAATAGCATAAATTGCTATTTGGAAGGAAACATGTGTGGATAATTTGTTTCTAGGTCACAAATGAGTTAAGGAAGGTGTAGTTAAAGTTTGAAGGCAATCAGAGTTGATTTGATATTTTAGCATACTGGTTGTGCATTTTAATACCGGATTGACCCCCAGCAGATATGGAAAAATAGAGAAAAAAGTGCAACATGATTTTTAATGAATCTTAGGATTTATTTTAACTCTGTTGGAAGTTGAAAAACTGGATTCAGAGGAATCTAAGTGTTCTTAACAGATTAGAGGTTTTGGTACTTATCTAGAAGAAGCAAAGTTAGACTTTACCTCTTCATATATTATCCCACGGCAGAAGGGGAGAGAAAACAGAAAATAAAAGAAAGAAAAGAGAAAAGAAGCAGAGAGAAAGAAGGGAGCATCCGTAGGAGAAGAAAGGAATAGAGAAAAGAGGAAGAGGAGAAGATCAAAGACAAGGCCAAGCTTGAAGATCTTTATCCAAGATCAGAGGTAAGGGTGTTGTTTTTTTCCATTTCATTCTATCTTCATCTTGTTTCTTATTTGAACTTGATGAGGAAAGAGTAGGTTTTGGGTGAGTATTATGAGAAAAGATGTTAGATCTTTTCTCTTAAGGTTGAAATGAGTTAGATACTAGTTAATTTGAAGCTTGGGTGATGGATTAGAGTCCATGGAATCCATAGTTCTTAATTGAGTTTAAAAATAGGGTTTTAATTTAAAGTTTGAGTTTGATCCATGCTTGGCTGAATCAAAAGATAGCTTGAAGTTTACAATATGATTAGAGACTCTTAGGGATCATAGAAATTAAGTAAAAATTTAGTTTGAAGGGGAAACCTTGTTTTGGAATCAAGGTTCTATAGAAACGAGTTCTGCAGAACCCTTTCTGATCCACGGGTGCTCAGGCGCTATCACTTGGGCATCTAGGCACCTAAAAACCGAAGAAAAATTATTAGGCGCTGCCCAGGAGCTGAAAAACGGGCGTCTAGGCACCCAAATATCAGCAGAAACCAGAAATAGGGCACTCTGAATAGCTTGTGGTTCTAGTTGCAAATATCGGATTAACTTGATTCTTATTGCATTTGAAAGCTAAGATACAAGGCTATTTGACTATAAAATTTTAGAATTCTTGAAGTTATAATGGGCAATTGGTGCATTTATGAAAAACATCTTTTTTAGGTGCCCAGAGTAGATTTTATTAGAGTTGTTATTTTGATGATTTAAGATCCTTAGTTATTAGGATCCTTTGTTTATGCCTAGTAAAGTGTGTTAAGGCACAAATAGGGGTATTTTTCATGAAAGAAATTATCACCTAGTATGTATGAGAAAGTATAAACCTTTGAGCATTCAAGAGTTATAGTTTGCCTTAGGTAAGTAGTTAGCACCTTAGGCCACTTTGGTGGTAAAGTATGTCACTTAAGAGTAATGAGTGATGAGTTAGTGTAGATTAAAGATTACCTTATGAGTGACAAAGTGTTGCTTAGATATCACTTGGGAAGTGATGAGAAAGTAAGGAAACAATGTACAACCTAGTTAGTAAGAGTTAAGGGCCAAAGTGCCTAGTTAGCAAGAGTTAAGGGCCAAAGTGCCTAGTTAGCAAGAGTTAAGGGCCAAAGTGCCTAGTTGACAAAAGTTGAGGGCCATAAACCCTAGTTGGCAAGGGTAAATGCCATAGTGCATGAAAGTTCTTTTCAAAGAGAAGTAGAGCTAGTAATGCAAAGTTAGATGGACTAAGCCTAGTTGGCATTTGAATAAGTGTTGTAGTGCATGAACGGCTCTTACTGAGAAGAGATAACCTTGTAGTGTAAGATGGACTTAGTATAAAGTTTTATGGTAGTTATGTTACAGTTAGGACATAACTCCGCATTGTCACACACTGCACATGACATATACTTGCTATCCCTAGAGAGCAGGGAGTGGAGGCATCCACTCAAAAGTTTGGGTGACGATATCCACTTAGTTTACAGTAGACTACTTGGTAGGCTACTTAGTAGTAGAAGGAGAATACTTGTTATAGTAACAGACTTTTCCCCTACTTGTTAGGCTATAACAGGTCTCACATTATTATTGTAACGTCCCAAATACTATTACTAATACCGTAACCAGTTTACATATCAATAGTTGGCTGTTGGTATATTACTTACGAATATCACCATTTTTCGAACAAACAGTTTATGTATTTCCAAAATATGAGCCATTTACGAAGCGTAATATACATACATAGGGGAAAGAAAAGTTATACAAAATGGACAACATAGCGATCAATATACATATATTGCCACATAGAACCAAAAACCAAAATAAAAGTACTACAAAGATCTAGAATGTTGTCTTCCAGCAAAACTCCATCCTGCTCCACGGCTTGGTCTCTATCTGGAATTATCATGGAAAGGCATAGAAAATAGAGGGTGAGAATTAAGAAATTCTCAGTAGTTTAACTTAAAGACTGTATCATCACAATAATTCTAGCCATTTCGGGAAAAAACTTATTATATAGACCTTTTGTTTCTCTAGAAATGTGGCATTTTGTTTCTCTAGAAAGGTGGTAAAATTCCAAAACAAGTCCTTTCTCTTCCCAAAATAGATATCTCATTTTCCATTATTACTAAAACAGTTAATCATTCAAGTCATAAATCATTTTATGGTTAAAGTTCCATGATAATTCATAAATCATAACTCAATTCATGAGAACTCATAGTGGAAATAAATGATATGGTCCAATATCAATGCATATCAAAATTCTCATCTCTCAAAGCCACATAATTCAATCTATGCTAGCATTTAAAACCATTTACTTGGTAGTAGTCTATTTTTAGGTTAGTGCACTTCAAACTCTTTGTGACTCTCTTCATCACACAAAACTACTCCGAGTAACTGGACCCATGTCTCATTCAATCTAGAAGAGAGGATGCTTCCTGACCCTCATTCAATCCACATGAATAAACCACAACCTCATGTCATATGCGATGCTAGGATACATCACCCTAGCTATCCCGGGTTCAGGATCACCCCAAGTGGGAGGGAAACATTCAATTCTCAACCACTAATGACTAGGGAAGCTCAAATAAAGGGGAAGAACACATCTTAACCCCAATTACTCCAATATAAAGAGATTCTTTATTCTCTTTTACTGTTAACCAAGCATTACCTAAGTGCAAGGTAATCCAAAATCACACTCAGTCCAGTTCTACAAAGTGGATACCCATGAGAGAAAACTATTTCATCAAATCATCATGCAACATAATGCATTAATAAATCATTCTTATCATAGGTGTTCAAATATCATCAATCAACCTCATTTGATGCAGACATATTATGCAATCAAGCATCCTTTACAAAACATTGTTTATGCTCTTTTTCATCTAATATATCTCAATTATAGCATTACATTGCATTTTTAAAAGAAAATTCCTGAAAAACAGGGTAGAAATTCCATTTTTCCAGGCTGGCGCCTAAGCGCTGCTATATGAGCGCCTAGGCACTCAACGCAATTTTAGACGCTCAACCATAAGTGCTTAGGTGTTCATCGTGCATCTAAAATCTTAAGTTTCTGGGTTCTAGGCGCTCAAGCGCTTAACTATGAGCGCTCAGGCGCTCATCGCACATCTAGAAACTCGAGTTTCTGATCCTTGGGTGCTCAGGCGCTCCAATGAGAGCACCCAGGCACTCATACTAGGACCTAGAATCTCTGTTTTGGGAGTCAGATCTTAACCCATCAAAGTTCAAACTCAAAACTATCACCAATAACATCAAATTATCATATTCAAGCACACAAAATATCTTATAAAGTAACACACCCATCTAGGGTTTCATACCCATTTTTAAATCTCAAATCTTATCAAGAATCAAGAAGGGAAAAACCAAATTCTCATAGCATGAATCAAACACAAACACATAAATCTTTCACTCCCAAGTAACTTCCCATCTTTGCATCAAACATCTAGTTTGAAAGAAAACAAAAATGGATAGGCAAAAAATCTACCTCAAGATGAAATCACCTTCCTTTTGCCTTTCCTAGACTGCCCTTCTTGATTCTTGCTTGAATCTTTGATGTCTCCCTTGGTAGCACCTTCTTGAAGCCACAAGTAATGAAAGGAAGAGCAGAGAAACAAGAGGGAGAGTGAGCGTAAAAGAGAGGAGAAAACATAAATGAAAAGAGAGGAAAGAGAGAAAAGATGATAAGGTGTGTGGGGTTAGGAAAAAGTGAATAGTAGAAGTTACTTTTAGCTAGTAACATTTTATCTGCTATGAACACTTTAAAACCCCCTTAAAGATTTCTCTCACTTTCATAAGCGTCACTGAAAATTCTAAAATTCCACTTACATTCCAACTCTATTTTTTCTATAAATATTTTGTACATCTATCTCAATGTCATTAAAAATGCCAGATTGATCCAATTCAGTTTCAAAAATTTTCTGTAGCTTGTTCCACCCCAAAAAGACAAGGAAATAAAGTTCCCATATTTATTTCCATTTTCTTGTTATTCTAGCTATTTTATGAGCTTTTATAAATAATTTTTCTTTTTCAATTTTATAGCTTTATGTTCGAATAGTTTCAAAGAATTACCAAAATTTTCCAAGAAATTTATAATAACCTCATTAAGCCACTATAATCTTAATTATGGCTTATGTTTTAGCAGAATGTTACAATTATGGTAGGGTATCTCCTTGAGCAGGGGGAATAGTTAAGTATCACGACATTACACTTACACTGCATATACTTTTCTTTGAGTGTACATCATCTCATCATTGCATAATTTAATATTTGTTTAGTTTAGAATTTGTGTTCTTGTTGTGTTTGCTTGGTTGTTGCATTGTGCCTTCGGTGAAAGCTGTATGGGCAGTTATCTAGTCGATGATTTCCAAATGATTGTATGGATAGTTGTTTGTTATCATCGTGGTTTCAGATATTAGAACAGGAGTATAAATTGCTTAGGAATGTTACATAGAGAGAGGAAGTTTGTAATGGTTCTTATGCAATGAGGTTCAGTATATTATTCAGTTTAAGATGGGTTTATTCATTTTAAATGTTTAAACTACTAGTTTTGGTTACTTTTACTGAGAAATGTAGTTTCTCACCTCGTTTGTTGCCATGTAAATCTAGGTGGGAGTTCATCCAAGGGCAAGAAGAAAAAGTATGAAGATTAGGATAGTTTTTATGCTTAGTAGTTTAAAGCTTTGTATTTATTTACTTTGTTTTTTTGTAGTTGTATAAAGTTTATGCACACAATGAGCCTTTTTGTGGCAATATGTATGTATATAACATTTAGTTTCCGTAAGGCTCTCCATTATTATTTGCTTAAATGATATGGATTAGTATAATGTTTAAGTTTAGTGAGCTCTCCATCTATGTATATGACTTCTTAATTTTGTGTGCATCTCATTTTGAAGATTATATGACAACCATACACAGATGAGAATGTGACATCACTTCCACCTTTTGGTGTGGCTGGTAGGGATATAGCACTAGCAGTGGTCCTTCTCATATATTTTCACATTGTTGAGTGACACCAGCCAGACCGAGTGATGCGCTAGTTTGGTCTTGACCAGCTCATACCACGGAGACTGCTCCAGCTTGACAGTTTGCACTCAATTACACTGGCAGGTAGGCATGATGAGGATTGGCCAACTACACATGCTATTTATATAACCACATGGGATAGTCGAATGGAGAAGCTTGTTAGAGGAATTCCATTGCTCACACCCATCACTTCACATTCTGAGTACATGCGTTGGTATAAAAGAATTACCAGACACTGGATTTCTCCCACTAGTGCATCTATTGGGAATACGGTAAGCTCTTTGCCAATTTGCTAGTGAATATATGTATTTTGTATTTAGTATAATGACATAACTTATATCTGTTTCTTAGGCGAATGTTGCAGAGCATTTATTCAGTTTGACTACTGATGCTGCCACTCGAGAAGCTATGACAAAGATCCTATGTTCATTGCGAGAGCATGATCACATTATAATGGAACATCTGCATCTAGCTCCAGTAATATATGACATTTCAGGGCCGCCCGAGGAGTCCAGTCAACAGGGAATGCGGTGTTGGGAATTGCGGATACATCACGCAGTGAAAAAGCAAGATTCCCACCAAGGATCCATGCGAAAAGCCATAATCCGAGTTTTAAAATATTTACCTCTTGAAGCGTGATCAAAAGGAAGTGACGTGAATCACCAACATCGTAATATTAATGATGTCTCTGTGATATCCACATGAACAGACTCACAAACATCTAACACCCACAAAGAGGAGCCTCACGTCTTTCACATAGTGCTAGCTGTGAAGAGTAGAGAAGAAACTTGTCGCTTTCTCACTCACTTTTCTGTAGATGCAGCTAGGGTTCTATAATATATGTGTCTTAGCTGCCCCATAATAGTACTATTTATAATAGTGACTGCCTTAAGTGAGTGTGAGCAACAACAAGGTAAGCTGTCCAACCATAGACTCATCTGTTATGAGTCTGGCCCATATTTGAATCTGAGTCCAACTTGGATTTATTGCTCCAATTTTAGTCTGCTCTATATGTGTGACCCTGCAGGTTCTCATTACGTTGGTAGTAATATTAAATCTCACTTTAATATTACAAGCAGTGAGTGGTATCTAGCAACACATCGCTACTACCCAAGTAATAAGAATGTCAGTGATTTGACATAACCTTTCTGTGACTAATGTTTCTGTGTCATTTAGTCCCTTTATCAAGATATCTAGATTGAACACAAGGCATGGAATGCGTCACCCTTGTATAGTCCAATCATTCATTTCCTGATACTCAAGTAGACTTTGTAACAACAAATGAAATCAATATCTCATATTGACTCATTTGAGCATGGTCATGCATTTCACAATCTCACTCAATCAAAGGGCCCGAATATATCATTCCTGTTATGTAGGAGTGACAAATCCCATTTAGGTCACTCACATCCCTCTGCATGATTTGTGGTATATTCAATAACTAACTTTATAATCACCTTGTTACAGATGACGTTTGATGGTATTAAAACACACAACTCCTCATGTAGGAATCATAGTGATTTCAGGTCAAAGGACCACAGACACCATTGTCACTATGAGAATTTGTTATGACACTCACGTAACGATCCATGTAGTGTTCTCATGACGGGTCAGTCCAGTACATAATTACTTTAATATGTACCCATGTGAAGACTTGATATCTCATATCTATGACTCATGAGATGTGGTCATCAGTCTATGCACATACTAGTCTCAATGCATTATTGTTGTCCTAGTTAACAATAATACTTGACTAGGGACATTTAAGAATAGTGTTCTAACTAAAAGGATCTCACGATCAAGTCATCCACTTGATGTCCTATGGCATAAAATTTACTACTCTAAGGACTTTATTATGTTTATTAAAGAGAACACAATAAATGAAATGCCTCATATATTAAAATAGCATAATAGAATGTATGTAAATACAAACAAATGTATTAGCCTCTAGGGCATACACCAACAATCTCCCACTTGCACTAGAGCCAATCATGTATATGTCTAATGCCTAAAGACCTAGTGTGACCCTTATGCTTCTGCAGTGCAAGAGGCTTCGTCAGTGGATCAGTAATGTTATCATCTGTTGGTACTCTGCATATTTTCACATCTCCTCTATCGATGATCTCTCGAATGAGATGGAAGCACCTAAGTATATGTTTGGATCGTTGGTGAGATCTAGGCTCTTTAGCTTGTGCAATGGTTCCATTATTATCACAATAGAGGTCCACTGGGTCCATAATGCTAGGAATAATGCCAAGTTCAGCAATAAACTTCCTGATCCAAACGGCCTCCTTTGCTGAATTGGAGGTAGCAATATACTCAACCTCTATGGTAGAATCAGTGATTGTCTCCTGCTTTGAACTCTTCCAGCTCATAGCCCCACCATTTAGGCAAAAAACATAACCCGATTGTGATCTGGAGTTGTCCTTATTGGTTTGGAAGCTAGCATCAGTGTAACCTTTTACAACTAGCTCTTCCTCGCCTCCATATACCAAGAACGAATCCTTAGTCCTTATCAAGTACTTAAGGATGTTCTTGACAGTAGTCCAGTGACTCTAACCAGGATTAGACTGGTACCTGCTCGTTATACTCAAAATATACGAGATGTCTGGTCGAGTACATAACATGGCATACATGATAGATACAATTGTAGATGCATATGGAATCTTGCTCATACGATCCCTCTCATCCTGGGTGGAAGGGGATTGAGCCTTAGATAGGCTTACACCATGCGACATAGGCAATAGTCTTTTCTTGGATTCATGCATGTTAAACTGTTTTAACACTTTGTCTATGTATGTACTCTGACTTAGGCCAAGCAGTCTCAGTGATCTATCTCTATAGATCCTGATACCTAACACATAGGTGGCTTCGCCCAAGTCCTTAATAGAGAAGCAGTTCCTTAACCAAGTCTTTACGGACTGTAGGGTAAGGATGTCATTTCCGATAAGTAGTATGTCATCTACATACAATACCAGAAAGACAATAGTGCTCCCACTAACCTTATTATAGACACAAGATTCTTCTTCATTATTGATGAAACCAAACTATTTTATTATATCATCAAAATGAAGATTCCAGCTTCTAGAAGCTTGCTTCAATCCAGAAATAGATCGTTGTAACTTGCACACCTTTCCAGCATCCTCTGGAGTGGCAAAACCCTCAGGTTGTGTCATTTACACACCCTCGAGAAGATTTCCATTAAGGAAAGTAGTTTTGACATCCATTTGTCAAATTTCATAATCATGGTATGCTGCAATAAGAAACAAGATCCGAACGGATTTAAGCATTGCAACTGGGGAAAAAGTCTCATCATAGTCTACACCACGAATTTGTTTAAAACCTTTAGCCACTAATCGTGCCTTAAAGGTATGCACATTACCATCCATGTCGATTTTCTTCTTGAAAACCCACTTACACCCAATGGGTTTTACCCATTCAGGTGGGTCAACCAAGGTCCATACCTGGTTGACATACATTGAATCCATTTCAGATCTCATGGCCTCAAGCCATTTCTCATATTCTGGGCCAATAATGGCTTCCTGGTAAGTCATAGGCTCATCTTGATTCATGAGCAATACATTACCTTGTTGGGTCATGAGAAATCCATATCTCTCTGGTTGATGATGTATCCTGTTAGACCTACGCAGCTCTTGTGCTACTAGAGCAGGTTACTGTTCCACAACATTTTGTGGAGCCTGCTCTATTTCCATCATCGGTTCGTTGCTACTTTGTGAACCTTGAACTTCTTCAAGTTCAACTTTTCTCCCACTGGTTCCTTTAAAGATAAACTCCCTTTCTAGAAACACAGCTGTCTGTGCGACAAACACTTTGCCCTCAGTAGGATTATAGAAATAGTATCCCTTGGTTTCCTTGGGATAACCCACAAAGAAGCATTTATCTGATTTGGGTCCAAGCTTACAAAAAACTTGACGTTTCACATAAGCTTCGCAGCCCCAAATCTTCAAGAAAGATATATTGGGTCGTCTCCCAGTCCATATCTCATATGGTATCTTTCGAACCATCTTAGATAGACCACGGTTAAGTGTGAAAGCTACTGTTAACAGAGCATGTCCCTAGAAGGAGCCTGGAAGGTCTGCATGACTCATCATGGATCGGACCATATCCAACAAGGGCTGGTTCCTCTTTTTAGAAACACCATTCCATTGTGGTGTTCCTGGAGGAGTGAGTTGAGATATTACCCCACACTCTTTTAGATGATCATCAAACTGTTGGCTTAAGTATTCACCTCCTCGATCTGATCGAAGGATTTTAATACTCTTTCCAAGTTGGTTTTGTACTTCATTCTTGAATTCTTTGAACTTTTTAAAGGATTTTGATTTGTGCTTCATAAGATACATAAATCCATATCTACTGAAATCATCAGTAAATATAATGAAGTATTGAAAACCGCCTCTAGCTAGTGTGTTTAGTAGACCTCATACATCACTATGTATGAGGCCTAAAAGATCACTAGCCCTTTCACCATGTCCAGTGAATGGGGCCTTTGTCATCTTCCCCAATAAACAAGATTCACATATCTTATATGATTTGAAATCAAATGAGTCCAAGAATCCATCTTTATGGAGTTTGGAGATGCGTTTCTCATTTGTGTGGCCCCAACGACAATGCCGAAGAAAAGTTGGGTTCAGATCGTTTGATTTAAACTTCTTTGAATTTATATTATAGACGGGCATTGAGATCAAGGACATAAAGTCCATTACTCAATTGTGCACTACCATAAAAAATATCATTCATATAAATGGAATAACATTTGTCCTTTATAATAAAAGAAAAACCTTTCTTGTCCAAACAAGAAACAGAAGTGATATTCCTACTAATAGCAGGCACAAAATAGTAGTTCTCTAACTCTATTACAAGCCCAGTGGGTAAAGATAATAAGTCCCTACAGCTAATGCAGCAACCTTTGCTCCATTTCTCACTCGTAGGTCGACTTCGCCCTTCGTCAATGGTCTACTGCTCTTTAGATCCTGCACATTTGTGTAAATGTGAGATCCACATCCAGTATCTAATACCCATGATGCAGAAGTTGATAAATTGACTTCAATAACAAAAATACCTGAAGTAGAAGTTTCACTTCCCTTCTTCTTTTTGAGCTCCTCTAGGAACTTGGCACTGTTCCTCTTCCAATGTCTGGTCTGACCACAGTGGAAGCATGTACTTCCTTAGCCACTCCACCCACTGGTTTCAAGCTAGAAGTGCTGGACTTGGACTTATCCTTGCCATTGCCCTTCCAGTTGTCCTTGGGCTTTTTCTGCTGTTTCTTGTCCTTATTCTTTTGGACCATCATTATGGCCTTTCCTTTGCCTTTGTTTATGTTTTGCTCAGCAATTCTCAACATGCCTAGCAACTCTGGTAGTGATTTATCAATTTCATTCATATTGTAGTTCATGACAAATTGACTAAAACTTTATGGCAACGATTGCAGGACTAAGTCAGTGGCCAACTCTTGGTCCAAAGGAAAACCAAGTCTCTCTAGGTTTTCAATGTACCCAATCATCTTGAGTACATGAGCACCAACAGGGCTTCCTTCTACCAGCTTGCACTGAAATAGTGCTTTAGAGACCTCGTATCTCTCATGTCTGGCCTGCTCTTGATAGAGCTTCTTAAGGTGTACGATCATATCATAGGCATCCATGTTCTCGTGTTGCTTTTGGAGTTCCGAGTTCATGGTGGCTAGCATTAGATATCCGATGTCCAAGGCATCATCTTGATGCTTCTTATAAGCATCCTTTTCAATTCTAGGGGCATTAGCAACAGGTGGCTCAAGAATAGGCTGTTCTAGTACATACAACGTTTTCTCTTACTTGAGGACAATCCTCAAATTCCTGTACCAGTTTAAAAAATTTGTTCCAAACAACTTGTCCTTCTCAAGGACAGATCGCAGTGATAAATTACTTGATGTGTTTGTTGCCATGGTAATCTATCAATAGAAATATGCAAAATATAAGTATCATGCCATAAACATATTTAATGAGGTCTTTTAATTAAATATGTCTCCCACTATTTTATTCAAGTCAATGACCCTCAACATTGACTTGGAAAATCCCATCGTAAGATTTCTTAGTGGCCAAGACCCATATTTCACCTAGTTTTGAGTCAGCTTTGGCTGATCACCCAAAATTTAGTTATTTAGGTAGGAAACACTTTCCAATAACATCATATGTAACTATTGGATAGTTGGGTGAATAACACTTATTCCAATCCATCTAATGGACTAAAGCCCAACTTCATGCCTCTAAGCCTTCAATCCTATTAAAATGGCCTAGTTAAGTCAGACCCAATGGTTGGCAGTTGGATATTACCCTTATCCGATCGCGTCTTACTAATATAAATAAAGGCATCCTGCTTTAGCATATCTACACTTGATCGATACTAGTCTTGACGAGTGCCACACATTAGAAGGCATCACATAATGACTTAATATTTGCTTTGAGGAAATTATTATTATTATTATTAGAACTCACCATTTTTTAAACTATTTATCATACCATAAACATTATCCATGCATCTCATACTTATAAAGCATATAATAAAAGTGACATGGTTATGGCCCCCTAAGAGAGTAGCATAAAGAAAGCCAGCTTCACCAAGCATCTCCCACCAACGTCCTTACTTGATGCTGTCTTCTTGTCTCCACATCATAATTACATTATATAGAAACCTCTTTTACATTCGTGGGGAGTTAGGTGAGAAGAGAATGTACAATCAGAATATAGAGATAAAGGTATGACATGCAAGTCGTATTTATAAAAACCAAAATAGCATAAAAAGAGGACTAAGGCCATAACCATGCACCATGCATCATAAAGAATAGAACTGAAAACAAGAGCTGAATCTCTTGTGCCTTCCTTGACGGCTTGAACCCTAAATCGAAAATGCATGAACGCTTCATGCGCCGCGGGGAACCCTTGTGCCGCTGTTCAACACTTGAACCCTTGAGCCTCCTTGATGGCTTGACATCAGCACTTGATGCTGCTGCCGTAAAAAATAGGAATAGGGTTTCCAAAACCCCTTGCGCTACGCCGCTTATGCAGAAACAAAGATTCCATAACCCTTGCTACCACAAACCAAGAACAAGGTTTCCTAAACCCTTGTGCCGCACATTGAGAATAAGGATTCTATAGCGTTGTACATGTCACATACATACTAGAAAGCTTCGCAAAAATATACATCTTGATACAAAACGATTTTCACAGAACTTATGAACATCTTCATGGTTTTTGAAAACAACATCACAGTTTTGCATACAACACATAAAACAGAATATGTTTTCGCAAAAGGGTTTCATTCATTTTTCTGAAATAACATATTAAAGATCATAACTTTTATAAAAAAAATAAGAACAGGAAACATGTTATCACATGCAAAACAAAAACAAAAAATCAAATCATGGTTTCGTAAGATGTTCTGAAACCACTCTTGGGAATTGTGGATACATCACACAGCGAAAAAATAGGATTCCCACTAAGGATCTATGCGAAAAGCCATAATCTGAGTTTTTAAATATTTACCTCTTGAAGCGTGATCAAAAGGAAGTGACATGAGTCACCAACACTGTAATAGCAATGATGTCTCTGTGGTATCCACATGAACAAACTCATGAACATCTAACGTCTGCAAAGAGGAGCCTCACATCTCTCACACAATGCTAGCTGCGTAGAGTAGAGAAGAAACCTGTCGCTCTCTCACTTACTTTTCTGTAGGTGCGGCTAGGGTTCTGTAATATGTGTGTCTTAGTAGCCCCTTAGCAGTACTATTTATAATAGTGACTGCCTTAAGTGAGTGTAAGCAGCAGCAAGGTAAGTTGTGCAACCCTAGACTCATCTGTTATGAGTCTGGCCTATATTTGAATCTGAGTCTAACTTGGATTTATTGTTCCAATTTTAGTATGCTCTATGTGTGTGACCCTGCAGGTTCTCATTACGTTAGCAGTAATATTAAATCCTATTTTAATATTACAAGCAGAGAGTGGAATCTAGCAACACATCATTGCTACCCAAGTAATAAGAATGTCAGTGATTTAACATAACCTTTTCGTGACCAATGTTTCTGTGTTGTTTAGTCCCTTTGTCAATATATCTAGATTGAACACAAGGCATGGAATGTGTCACCCTTCTATAGTCCAATCATTCGTTTCCTGATACTCAAGTAGACTTTGTAACAACAAATGAAATCAATATCTCATATTGACTCATTTGAGCATGGCCATGCATTTTGCAGTCTAACTCAATCAGGGCCCCCGAATATATCGCTCTTGTTATGTAGGAGTGACAAATCTCATCTAGGTCACTCATATCCCTCTGCATGATTCGCGGTATGTCTAATAACTAACTTTATAATCACCTTGTTATAGATGACGTTTGATGGTATTAAAACACACAACTCCTCATGTAGGAATCGTAGTGATTTCAGGTCAAAGGACCACAGATACCATTGTCACTATGAGAATCGCTTATGACACTCACGTAATGATCCATGTAGCGTTCTCATGGCAAGTCAGTCCAGTACATAATTACTCTAATATGTACCCATAAGAAGACTTGATATCTCATATCCATGACCCGTGAGATGTGGTCATCAGTCTATGCACATACCAGTCTCAATGCATTATTGTTGTCCTAGTTAACAATAATACTTGACTAGGGACATTTAAGAATAGTGTTCTAACCAAAAGGATCTCACGATCAAGTCATCCACTTGATGTCCTATGACATCAAACTTACTATTCTAAGGACTTTATTATGTTTATTAAAAAGAACACAATAAATGAAATGTCTCATACATTAAAATAACATAATAGAATGTTTGTAAATACAGACAAATGTATTAGCCTCTAGGGCATACACCAACAGGCGGCATAGAAGGAGGACAAGTTTAGAGAGCTCTCGGACACGACTTTGACATACTGAGGACGCTGGCTCTACAAGCTGTAACACCTCAAAAATTATTTGTTTCATTATAAATAATCATTTTATAATATTTATGATTTTTGATAATTTTTCTGTAATTTTCTAGAAACGTCAAATATTTTCATATATTCCTCATTTTACGTGCATATTAAGCAGAGTTAGTAAAACACCCCGAAAATTATTTGTTTCATGATGAGTAGTCATTTTCTAATATTTGTGATTTTTGAGAATTTTTGTGAATTTTCTGGAAAATGTTGAATATTTTAATTTATTCCTCATTTTGTATGCGTGCTGAGCGGAGCCCGAAAAACGAAATGTTTTCCCTATGGCTGGTAAACTTTGAACTGTGGAAACATCGACCAGGAATCTTACTAAACCTGAGGTCGGGCACAGTTTACGATATTTATATTTTACGAGATTTTATCTGATAAATAAAATCGCAGAATATTTATTATCTAAGAGATAACAAAATATTATTTCTACTAACTGTAACTTTTGTCCACTGAGTAATAGCTCTAGTAGATTATTTCTATCTAGTTGCTTTTATGACATCATCTAAGTGACCTCACACTTCACTTTATCAAGAAGCGTGCGAAGCTTCTTAAGGAAGCTTCAAGGGAAACTTCTAGGAAGTTTCCTATCAACCACTCCACTCTCTCTCCTCCCTAAGGTGTTGCACGGCTAGAGGGAAGGAAAACAAAGGATTATTTCTTCTTACTTCCACTATTCACATTTCATTTCTC
The DNA here is from genome assembly GCA_029884595.1 of Ormosia semicastrata. Taxonomy (NCBI): domain Eukaryota; kingdom Viridiplantae; phylum Streptophyta; class Magnoliopsida; order Fabales; family Fabaceae; genus Ormosia; species Ormosia semicastrata. Next base: position 106,419 of record JAQQTO010000050.1, on the reverse strand, counting down.
TCATTTTCTCCTCCCTCACACACATCTCTCTCTCTTTCTCTCTTCTCCCACACGGCTGCACACCCCATTATGGAGAATTTGATCTGGAGAAAGCTAGTTTATGAATCAAGAAGCTGGATAAAATCTTCAGAGGCATAAACTGTGCCAATAATAAGAAAGTGACTTACATCACTTTTATGCTAATTGATGATGCTGAAGACTGGTGGAATGGAGCCCAAATAGTGCTAGAAGCTGAAAAATGCGCAATTACTTAAGAGGTATTCAAGAATAAGTTCTTGGAAAAATATTTCCCCACAAGCGCCAGACATGCAAAAGAAATGGAGTTCCTCAGCTTGAGACAAGGAAACTTGTCCATTAGTTAATATGTCACAAAGTTCGAAAGCTTATCCAAGTTTTCGATGTATTTCCAGCACCAGCCAGACGAGGTGTGGAAATGTCAAAAATTTGAAGAAGGACTGAGGCATGAGGTGAAGAGAGTAGTTATCACCTTGAAAATCAACCAATTTTTGGAGTTGCTAGATACATGTTGCCAAGTGGAAGCTCTAGATCAAGCTCGAGACATAAGAAACCGAAACTTTGGACCTACTAAGTTAGAGGAGGCGGTAACAACGCAAACCGTTTCCAAAAGAAGCCTTATTCCCGACCACCAGGAAATCAATAGCAAACATCAGGCGGAGGTCCCAGTGGAGGTTCTGGTGGGAACCAAACCAGACCGAATGTGGTATCTTCGCCAAGGTGGATGAAGAGCGAGAAGGATCACCTAACAAGGGATTGTTCTATCAAAGGAATTATCTATTATAGATGTGGAAAACTTGGACGTGTCTCTAGAGATTACAACTAAGCTAAGGCTGAGCCTTCAGTCAATGCTACATGAGCTACAAAGCCGCAAGCAGGAGGCAGAGTCTACACCATGAGTAGAATTGAAGCCTCTGAATCTAAAGATCTTATACAAGGAGAAGGCATTATAGGAGGTAATCTTTTGACTGTACTATATGACTCTGGGGCAACCCACTCTTTCATTTTATATGACTATGTGCGACGACTTGGTTTATCTGTGTCATCTTTACCTTTTGACTTAATTGTGTCTACTCCCACTGATAAACCCATTGTTACCACCCAAGTTTGCTTGAATTGTCCTTTAGTCGTTGAGGGTCGAATCTTTTCTATTGATTTGATCTGTTTACCCCTTTCTCAGTTAGATGTAATTTTAGAGATGGATTGGTTGTCTTTCAACCATATCCTGTTGGATTATTCTAGTAAAATTATAGTTTTTCCTATGGATGAGGATTCTAGATTTTTGACAGCTAACCAAGTTTGAGCTTTCTTGAAAGAAGGAGCTCAGGGATATAAACTATTGTCTTCCTTAAAGGTCGAGAGTGAGGCAGATGTGAATACAATCCCAGTGGTTAATGAGTTTCCTGAAATTTTTCCTGATGATGTACCTGGTTTACCGCCAAAACAAGAAATAGAGTTCGCTATTGATCTTGTACCGGGATCTGGTCCCATTTCTATAGCGCTTTACAGAATGTCACCATCGGAGTTGGTAGAGCTTAAGAAGCAGTTGGAAGAGCTTTTGGAAAAGAAGTTTGTTAGACCCAATGTGTCACCCTGGGGAGCACCAGTGTTGCTAGTCCGGAAGAAGGATGGTACCTCGCGATTGTGTGTGGACTATTACCAACTGAATAAGGTCATGGTCAAGAACAAGTATCCACTTTCGAGAATAGACGATTTAATGGATCAATTGAAGGGAGCAGCAGTGTTCTCTAAGATCGATTTGCGATTAGGCTACCATCAGATTCGAGTGAAGACAGAGGATATACCCAAGACGGCTTTTCGTACCCTATATAGTCATTACGAATACCTTGTGATGCCGTTTGGCATAACGAATACACCTGCCATCTTCATGGACTACATGAACCAAATCTTTCATCCTTACTTGGACAGATTCGTTGTTGTCTTCATTGACGACATCCTGATCTACTTTCAAAATTAGGAGGATCATGCTGAACACCTCAGTATAGTTCTCCAGATTCTGAAGGAGAAGAAGTTATATGCCAAATTGTCAAAGTGTGAATTTTGGCTGGACGAGATCAAGTTTTTGGGCCATGTGATCTCGAAGGAAGGGATTGCAATGGATCCATCAAAGGTGGAAGTAGTTCTACAATGGGAACAACTGAAGATAGTGATAGAAATTTGAAGCTTTGCGGGTTTGGCTGGATACTATCAGAGGTTCATTGAAGGATTCTCTAAAATTGCAGGACCACTCACTCAACTCACAAGAAAGAACCAAGCTTTTGAATGGACTAATGCTTACGAAGAAAGTTTCTAAGAATTGAAGAGAAGGCTAACTACTTCACCAGTGTTAGTCCTACCTGATCCAAATGAACCATTCGAAGTGTACTGCGATGCTTCACATCAAGGATTGGGAGCTGTGCTTATGCGAAATGGAAAAGTTGTGGCTTTTGCTTTAAGACAGTTGCGAATGCATGAGAAGAACTATCCAACGTATGACTTGGAGTTAGCAACTGTGGTTTTTGCTTTGAAAATATAGAGACACTTCCTGTATGGAGCGACGTTCAACATCTTCAGTGACCACAAGAGCTTGAAGTACTTAGATGATCAAAAGGAGTTGAATATGAGACATCGCAGGTGGTTGGAATTCTTAAGGATTACGATTTTTGACTTCTGTATCACCCTAGAAATTTAAACGTCATAGCAGACGCATTGAGTAGGAAGATGCTCAGTATATCAGCCATGATGATCAAGGAGAAGGATCTGATAGAGCAGTTCAGGGATGTGTGGTCTTTCGTAGAGTTAACACTGGCAAAAATTTGCATGAACATGGTCACTATCTCAAGTGAATTAATGGAAGAAATGAAAAGCAAAATATTGATAAGTTCTTATAAGAGGAAAGAGAGCTGATAAGGCAAAGCAATGCGACAACATTTGAGGATGGAATAGATCGGATTCTAAGGTTCCGAGGTAGGGTTTGTATACCCAGGGATTAAGAACTCAGAGAGTATATTCTCGAGCATGCTTACATGAGCAAGTTAAGTATGGACCCGGGAATAACTAAAATCTACTAAGACCTGAAGAAGTTATTTTGGTGGCATGGAATGAAGAGCGATATTACCATATGTGTGTCTTCTTGTCTAGTTTGCCAGAAAGCGAAGGTGGAACATCAGAGACCGTCAAGACTATTGCAACCTCTATCTATTCCTGAATGGAAGTGGGACAGTATTGCGATGGATTTTGTGGTTAGATTGCCAAAGACCAGGAAGGGTTATGACTCAATATGGGTAATCGTTGATCGACTCACGAAGTCAGCACACTTTCTACCGATCAACATATGATACAACATGGAGAAGCTAACCCAGTTGTACATCAGTGAGATTGTTAGACTACATGGTGTGCCTACCAGTATAGTTTCTGATAGGGATCCAAGGTTTACTTCCAAGTTTTAGCAAAGTTTGCAAGAGGCATTGGGAACAAAGTTGCGGTTGAGTTCTGCTTATCATCCACAAACTGATAGGCAATCGGAAAGGACGATCCAATCGTTAAAGGATTTGCTTAGGGCTTACGCTTTAGAACAGACTGGAAGTTAGGATGAAGTTTTACTGTTGGTAGAGTTCACCTACAACAACAGTTTTCATTCAAGCATAGGGATGGCACCCTATGAAGCTCTATATGGACGACGGTGCCGAACACCTTTGTGTTGGTACCAAGATGGTGAGCACCTTACTGTTGGACCTGATATTATACAGTAGATGACTGAAAAGGTCAAGATAATTTAGGAAAAGATGAGGATGGCTTAAAGTCGGCAGAAGAGCTATGCCGATAAAAGGCGAAAGCCTCTTGAGTTTGAAGAAGGCGAGCATATGTTTTTGAAAGTCACACCAACGATTGGGGTCGGCCGAGTTCTGAAATCTAGAAAACTCATTCCCAAATTCCTTAGACCTTACCAAATTCTTCGCCGGATAGGTCCAGAAGCTTACCAAATAGCCTTACCACATTTTCTTTCAAACCTTCACAATGTCTTTCATGTGTCACAACTACGAAAGTATATTCCTGACCCGAATCATATCTTAGCACCGGACACAGTACAATTGAAAGAGAACTTAACCTATGAGGAACCTCCTGTAAAGATTGAAGATAGGAGAGTAAAGCAGCTCAGAGGAAAAGAAATCTCATTGGTAAAAGTAATCTAGAACGAAAAGACCAGAGATGCAACACGGGAACTGGAGGACAAGATGAAGGAGCAACATCCACAACTATTCTAAGGTATGAAAATTTCGAGGAGGAAATTTCTTTTTAGAAGAGGAGAGTTGTAACATCCTAAAAATTATTTGTTTCATCATAAATAATCATTTTATAATATTTATGATTTTTGAGAATTTTTCTGTAATTTTCTAGAAATATCAAATATTTTGATATATTTCTCGTTTTACGTGCATACTGAGCAGAGTTAGTGAAAACACCCCAGAAATTGTTTGTTTCATGATGAGTAGTCATTTTCTAATATTTATGATTTTTGAGAATTTTTGTGAATTTTCTAGAAAATATCAAATATTTTAATATATTTCTCGTTTTGCGTGTGCACTAAGCGGAGCCTGGAAAATGAAATATTTTTCCTGAGGCTGGTAAACTTTGAACTGTGGAAACATTGACAGGGGATCTTACTAAACCCGAGGCTGGGCATAATTTACGAGATTTATATTTTTCAAGATTTTATCTGATAAATAGAATCGCAGAATATTTATTATCCGAGAGACAACAAAATATTATTTCTGCTAACTATAACTTTTGTCCACTAAGTAGTAACTCTAGTAGATTATTTCTATCTAGTTGCTTTTATGACATAATCTAAGTGACCTCGCACTTCACTTTATCGAGAAGCGTGCGAAGCTTCTCAATGAAGCTTCAAGGGAAACTTTTAGGAAGTTTCCTATCAACCACTCCACTCTCACTCCTCCCTAAGGTGCTGCACGGCTGGAGGGAAGGAAAACAAAGGATTATTTCATTTTACTTCCCTTATTCATATTTCATTTCTCTCATTTTCTCCTCCTTCACGCACATCTCTCTCTCTTTCTGTCTTCTCCCACACGGCTGACACCCCATTGTTGAGCCTCCAAGCTTTCTTGCTCAAGCCAACTTAGACCATTGTTTCCCCTCATCATCTCCAAGCTTTCTTCTTGGTGGGACTCCTCTTGACCCTTCCATTTTTGCCATTCACTGCCCAACTCCAAAGCTTGAAGCTTTGAGGTAATGCTCTCAACTTTCTTCTCTTTTTCTCCTCATTTTCGTGGTCCTTGGTCACCATTATGACCAAGGACTCCTCTCTTCAAGTTTTAGTAGTTGATTTGGGGAGTTGATCATCTTAGGTTCTTCTTGTGGGTGTTGGAAGAAAAGCTTGAAAGGAGCTCACTTTCCTTATTGTCTCTTAGATAAGAGGAAGATTATTCTCTTCAACCCATTTTGGTGGTGAGAAACCCATTGTTGTGTTGATGGGGTGAAAACCCATTTATGAGATACCCATTTGTTTGAGTGATTTTGGTTGTGTATTGATTGTTTGAATGGTATGATTTAGATATATGTTGATAGATCTTGGATTGTATGAAGAATGCAATGATTTTGGGTGATTTTTTGCATTTACAGAGGATTACACGGCCTAGGCCATGTGAGGGTGCACGGTTGTGTAATCCTGGGTGTGTTCTGCAGAAACTCTAAAGGCGTACACGGCCGTGAAATCATGGTCGTGTAACTTCCTCTAGGCCGTGTAACTTGGGAAATGAAGGATTTTAGGCTTTTCTAGCCCCTTGGAGGCTCCCGGTCTCCTTGGGCACTCATTATGAGGCTTTAGCACTAAGATAAACTTATCAAACTTAATTAATTGAATGATTAGAAATTGATTAGGGATTCATAAAATGAAAAGAACTAAGGATGAAAGTTTGTCTCATAGTTTAGAATAATTTTGGAATAAAGAAAGAACATGAGTATGGGTGAGGTTGTGAGAAACATAATGAACTTAAGGTTTAACTTTTATCATAACTATGAATAGGGTTGTGTTCACCCTTAAGGTTTGTTATTGGCTTGATATGGATCCGTGAATGGGATCAATGATTGTTGGTAGATGATATGACATGTGATTTTAGACATAATATGATATGATTGTGATTTCATATATAAATATACATATATACATTGAATCTATATGCAATTGAGGCATGATTGATATAGTCTATCATGATGAGCATGATTGAAACATGCATTGAAAATGTCCATTGGACAATTGTTAAGGCCAAGTTGCCTAGGAGTTGAATCACACCATTGTGCGGGTGCGAATAGACAAGTGTAGGTCACTTGTTGACCTTGGGGGCGTCGGGGTGCAAGTCTCGCAATGGACAGTTAGTAGCTCTTCTGTCCGTGGGGTAGACCGATGCAAAGGCACTGACGATTCAAATTGAGACACTATCCTATATCGAGATCTATGTAAAATGTCTTGTACAATGCCATGATGTGCACATTGATAAATTGAGAATTTTAGCACTTGAAGGCCTCGGCAGCCACGATACAGACATATCTCCTGATCATTCTCTCTGAATGTTTTGTGTCTAGCTCCATGGAGTAGGATTTTTGGTACCATGTGCATGTGTATAGTGAGCCGCCATATCATTTGACATCTACTCATTGATATGACAATTTAATCTGTGATCTTATTACTATTATAACTACTTGTAAATGCTGAGTTGTTTATTATCTGTTTTTAATGATGGTTACTATCTCTGAAATGTTATGTGGGCGTCATGCACCATTTTGTTTCTTTACTGCCATCATAGGTAATGAATGTAGAATGTCTTACCTCTTTTTTGTATTTACTGTTATTTTGTCTGTATTTATGTTCCATCAAAGACGTCGGCGAAGGGGATGAAGTTCACGAGTTCCCCAGCTTTTGGCCTGACTTCAGCTAGCACTTGCTTTTGGATCATGGTGGCACATCCATGAGAATTTTTGGGTTATGTGCGTCTGGCCTTCCTCAAAGGTCCAGACTGCTGGTACATTAACTTCAGTTCGGATCGCTGTGTCTACGTAGGGGACGCGACGATGTCGCTGGCTTGGGGGTGTTATGATCCGCCCATCTACACCTGCAGTGTTAGGCTACATTTAGAGTTTTACTTGCCCATTAGGGAAATGTGGGGTGATCGTTATTACACCCCACAGGAAGATTCATTCCTCTCTACAGCCCGAGCCTCGGCCTGTAATTTGGTGGCTCCGATGAGGGTTTCCTCCAATGAGGAAGACCCTGAGGAGGAACATGAGGAAGATCCTGACACGGTTCCTGCTTTCTCTTCTTAGGGGCTGATACTGTCGATAGTCACTGATGGCTATCTGTCTTTTGGGGCTTGATATTCTTTTTGGGGTCTGTATATCATTTTTGGGGGATTGTAAAGCTTAGGCTTCTTTTTTATGAGCCTTGATGTAATTAGTGACTTACAAATTTGTATTTAAATATATATATATATATATATATATATATATATATATATATATATATATATATATATATATATATATATATATATATATATATGATGTATCTTTTGCATGGATATGTGGACTAGTCTTTATGTTTTTTCGCTTACAATTAAACAAAAATATATATACATACATATAAAGAAGAAAAAAAATATATTCACCATTTTATTTATACAACTATAATCAAATGAGTTTAATTATGATCTAATGAACCAGGTCTTAATTTATATTTTCATTTTTCGTATTGTATTTAATGATATAACGTTCCCTCCCAAAAAGGGGCGTTACACAAGCCAGCACACGACTCAGCCTCCTACCATTGCTACATACCCAACCACTCAACTACCACCTACATATCACCCACAATACCCACCATACCTACCATATCCTTACCCACCATATCCTTACCCGCCACTAGGTTACCCATCATATCTTTACCCACCATATGGTTACCCATCATATCCTTACCTGCCACCAAGTTACCCACCATACCCATCACAGCCAGGTCCTTCATCTGATCCCTCTTACAGGCCACCATATTCTGATGCGGACTCATCTCATTGACGTGTAATTATATGTCATTAGTGTATCTGAGAATGTTATATTTAGTGGTTTTGTTTAAATTACTATTGATGATTTTCTGTTTAGATTTTGGTACCCTTGTTGGATTAAATATGTTTGCCGCTTAGTTTTTATTAATGATCTTGGTAACTGGTTGAATTAAACAGGTTCATGTGCTTTTGGGGAGGTCCAATATTTAGGAAAAACTCTGTCAAAATTTTCATAGAATCTGAATGATTGAACTATGGTTGAATTATATCAAACAAGTTTATACCCTTCTACGTTAACCAAAAATATAATGTATGAAGTCACTCCTCAAAATTAGGAGGGTCATGATTGGGAGACTACTCATCAAATAAACGTTTGAAAAAAATGCTATTTTTTCTCAAATAAACATGCAGGAACATACACAAAAAAAAAAAGAAAAAAACTATTTCGACTTTAAATACTCTTTGTTATGACAAGCAAATGGGTCTGAGTTTGGTGTTATACTTAACCTATATTACGATTTATAATTTTATATTTTATAGTCTTAAACGGGATAAATTATGGTGATTTGCTTATGTTTATTAGTGAATTTTACATAGATCCTTATCATTATCTTCATTTTTGTAAACTGAATAAGATTTATCACATTCAAATTGACACCATGCAAAGATATATCATTTTCAAAGCAAAAGATAATCATTTTGGTTCTCACAAGGTCCTGTGAGCGATTGAGGAGTTAGACACGGCCGTGTCTAATTCACAAAATGCTTTTATCCAAAACTTTTTTGGATACATGGCCATGTCTAACTACGAAAATGCTTTTGTTTGATTTCTGGACGAAGACACGATCGTGTGTATATTGACATAGCCATGTGTTGATTGCGCTAAATAGGATGGCGTATTTGCCTCAGTTACACTAACAAGCTTGGCGTATTCTTTGTAAATACACCATCATAGATGGCAAAACCACGTGTGATGCGCCAAATAAGATGGCACATCCACATAGGTTATGCCAAGCGTGTTGGCGTAACCTACGTGGATGCGCCATCCTATTTAGTGCATCCCCCATGGCTAGAAAATGATAAAAAAATGCCACGTAAGACAAAAGGGTGACAGTTTGGTATATAGTTTCAAAAGAGTGATAGTTTGGTAAATAGTTTAAAAAATGGCACTTTGGTAAATAGTTTTGCCAACAGTGGTAGTTTTGTAAAAAAGTCACGATTCTCATAGTGACAATGGCGTATGTGGTCCTTTGACCTGAAATCACTACGATTCCAACATGAGGAGTTTTATGTTTTAATGTCATCAAACGTCATCTGTAACAATGTCACAAGGTGATTATAAAGTTGGTTATTAGACATACTGCGAATCATGCAGAGGGATGTAAGTGACCTAGATGAGATTTGTCACTCCTGCATAACAGGAGCGATATCTTCGATCCCCCTAATTGAGTGAGACTGTGAAATGCATGGCCATGCTCAAATGAGTCAATATGAGATATTGATCTCATTTGTTGTTACAAAGTCTACTTAAGTATCAAGAAATGAAGGATTGAACTATACAATGGTGACACATTCCATGCCTTGTGTTCAATCTAGATATCTTGACAAAAGGACTAAACGACATAGAAACATTAGTCACAGAAAGGTTATGTCAAATCACTGACATTCTCATTACTTGGATAGCAGCGATGTGTTACTAGATACTACTCACTGCTTATAATATTAAAATGAATTTTTAATATTACTGCCAACGTAATGAGAACCTATAGGGTCACACATATATAGCTGACTAAAATTGGAGCAATAGATCCAAGTTGGACTCAGATTCAAATATGGGCCGAACTCATAATAAATGAGTCTAGGGTTACACAGCTTACCTTGCTGCTGCTCATACTCACTTAAGGCAGTCACTATTATAAATAGTACTACTAAGGGGGCTGCTAAGACACACATAATAGAACCCTAGCCGCACCTACAGAAACAGTGAGTGAGTGAGTGACAGGTTTCTCATCTCTTTGTAGCGAGCACTGTGTCAGAGACGTGATGCTCCTTTTACGGATATTGGACGTTCATGAGTCTATTCGTGTGGAAACCGCAGAGACATCGTCACTGTTATGGTGTTGGTGATTCACATCGTTTGGGTTTTCATCTCGCTTCAAGAGGTAATTTTAAATCACTGATTATGGTCCTTTTTGCGTAGATCCTTAGTAGGAATTTTTTTTTTTGCTGCGTGATGTATCCGCTATTCCCAACTTAAGATTCATTAAAAATTTTGTTGCACTTTTTCTCTATTTTTTCATATCTGTTGGGGGTCAATTTGGCATTAAAAGCACAACTAATATGCCTAAAAATACTAAATTAACTCCGATTGTCTTGAAACTTTAACTACACCTTACTTAGCTCATTTGTGACTAGAAACAAGTTATCCATACATGTTTCCCTCCAAATAGAAATTTATGCTATTTTCTAAGTCATTTTAGGTCATTTACCATATTCTGTGTTGCAGCAAAATGCCTAAACTAACTCAGTTTGTCACAAAACTTCACTAGAATGTTAAACAAGTATTAGACTACTTATGTAACCTTATACAAGCCTAACATGATTCTCTGGATATTACATCACACACACACACACACACATATATATCACACACACACACACAAACACATATATATCACACGTACACACACACTATAACATTTTGAATTTAATAACCATAATATAACGAAAGTATACTATAGTGATTTGTTGGGAATAGAGGATACATCATGCAGCGGAAAACATAATTCCCACCAAGGATCCATGCAAAAAGGCCATAATCGGAGTTTTTTTTTAAATTTTTTTACCTCTTAAAGTGTGATCAAAAGGAAGTGACGTGAATCACCAACACCGTAACAGCGACGATGTCTCTGCAATATCTACATGAACAGACTCACGAACATCTAACGTCTACAAATAGGAGTCCCACGTCTCTCACACAATGCTAGTTGTGAAAAGAAGAGAAGAACCTGTCACTCTCTCACTCACTATTTCTATCAAGTGCAGCTAGGGTTTGTAGCTCGTGCCTTAGCAACCCCCTTAGCAATACTATTTATAATAGTGATAGCCTTAAGTGAGTGTGAGCAGCAACAAGGTAAGATGTGCAACCCTAGACTCATCTGTTATGAGTCCAGCCCACATTTGAATCTGAGTCCAACTTGGATATATTGCTCTAATTTAGTATGCTCTATGTGTATAACCCTGCAGGTACTCATAACGTTGGTAGTAATATTAAAATCCCATTTTTAATATTACAAGTAGTGATTGGTGTAACATCCTCCCTACCTAATAGCTTTAATCAGAGTTATAGAAGTTTAGTAATGCTGGTAAGAATTATCTGTAAATTCAGATAATTTTCTGAACTAGTTTGAACGTAATTCTATAACACTGAGTACAAGAGAATAATTAAAGTATCTATTGAATCAGTTGATATGATGGAAATAAGCATAGAAATTTTATTTCCTAACTAAGAATCATTGATAAGAATTGTGAAAAATTTTGGACAAGCAACTGAGCAAGTTTTGTATTTTTAAGGATACTGCTGAGAAATAGTCGGAATAGTTAAGCAGTTCAGAAAATTATGAAATTTCATAGAAATGACAAGTAAAATATGGAGAATATTTTGGTATACATATTAACTAAGACAAGTATCAGTAAGCATATTACTTAATCCCTTGGTTTAATTTAACTTGGGAGCGAGTAATAAAACTTAATTGATAAATAATAGTATATGAAAAATTATGAAAAAATGGATCTGAGGACTAAGATGAGTCCTAAAATTTTTCTTAATACTTATGGATACTTGAAAACTCAATTTTGAAAAATTAATATGTATGTAGTAGATCCAAAAGTTTCAGCATATTATTTTATTTGACCCACCACCACTTTTCTTTCCAGATTTTTCTCCACTTTTCTTATTCTTTTCTTTCTCATTCTCATCACTTTCTCTTTCTCTTCAATTTATTTTCTTTTTTTGCTCCTTCCATTTCCCTTCATATCCAACCTTTCTCTTCCTTGTCTTTCCTCCCTTGATTCTTATGGTTTTCACTCCCAAAATAGGGGCCAAAACAGCAGCTAAATAGGGGTGAAAACAACAAGGAAAAGTGGAAAAAAAAAGAAAGAAATTGAGGGGAAATAATGGAATCAAGGCAAGGAATTGAGGTAGGGATTCTTGCCTTTCAAATCACTCTTGTTCTTCCATGGAACTTGAAATAAAAATTCTAGTTTACCTATGATGAAGCTCATGGCCATGACTTGGAATTAATGGAGATATTTTGTTTGAATTTATTCTTTTTTTCTATCGATTCTAGTTTTGAGAATATGATATTGGTTGTGGTTAGAGAATTGAAGTTCTTTCATGAAAGAAGAAGGGGGGTCTAATCCTAACCCTAAGAATGCAAGTGAATTTTGTTTAGATTATTTTGCCTCTATAATTCTAAAGATTTTGTGAAAGAATTTTGTATATAACTACAAAAATATTGCTTGAATGTGGCCTCTCTGAAGCTCACGGCCTTGTGTAGTAAAAGAAGGAAAATGAATGAATTTTTGTATGATATATATATCTTTATTCAAGGATTTTCATGATTGAGGATTGTGTTATTTTTGGCTATTCTTGGAGAATCTAGTCATTGGATTTTTGTGTTAAACATTTTGATGTTATTATAGCTCTAATTGGAAGAACTTGGTATAGTGTATCGATAGAAAGTGATGAATGGAGTGAAACTATACATTTATGTATATTTGAGACTGTGATGCCTCTTGATTATGTATGATTTGATGTTTAATTGATACTTGGATGTAATTGATATGGTGTACTTGTTGAGAATTTATAGAATGTGGTGAATGAAACTTAAAGTTGAATGATAGTAAGATACTATCATAACTTGAGTTTGTTATGTACTAGAGCTTTGGTTCATTGGAAATGTTGGTTTGGAGTGAGCATAATGCTTACAGTTAAATGTGTCTCATTATGCTAAGTATTTGAATTATGTATGGTACTTGAATGGTGTTGGATACTTTAGATGTATTAGAGTGATTGAATTGAAATGGAATTAATTATGTGAATTAAGAATTTGCATTGTATGCATAGTGAACTTAAGAATGTGCTCTAAGGGCACCCTTGTGTATTGGAATTATGAATTTGAGATGTATATTGAGAATTTGAGAATAAACTCCCTTTGATGTTAAGGTTGAGCTAGAAGTATGTATTGAATGGATCATTCAATGATTAGTGTTCAAGAGAATGAAATTTGTATTGAGAATGAGAATATGGACAATTATCCTTGAATGAGGAGGTAATTAGTCCATGCTTCCCACTGAGTATCCTTTAGTATATGAACCATTGATTCACTTAGTATAGTAGATTCATAGATGATCCTGTATGAAGGCAGGGTATTCGAGATTCCATTTTAACCATGGAGATGACCTCTCGTGAGGAAGGAGGATTCTGTGTTTTGGTATAAATTCCTCACAGTATTAGTATCAGTATCAGTATTAGTATCAGTATATTCCTCACATATTAATTCCCTCATAGGATACTAGTGGTAGTGTGAGCCCCTGAATTACTCCCTACCATGAGTATATAGAACCCGAGCTATATGAGGTGGCTCACACCCTTGTGGTGCTTGAGATATAGGTTCTGTGGGATAGCGAGTAATTGGAATGAGCACTGAGATTTGAATTGTATCTATATGTCGGGATATGACTTGAATGTGTATCTGAATACTTGAATGAGATTGATACTACAAAATCGGTATTTGAAGACAATGTCTAGAGCTATTCATGATTGAAGTTTGTATTTGATTTGAAAATGGATATTTGTATGCTTGTTAGGATATTTGTACTAAATGGATATAACGATAGTTATGCTTGGTATAATTTCTAGTATTACATATGTTTAGAATTTGTATTGATGATAAATGATATTTTTTTAAACTATTAAATAGAATTCTGTTTTGGGAAGAGAAGGGACAGATTTGGCCTTTTGCGACCCTTTTAACTATAATAATATATATATGTACTCAAAATTGAATTTCAAAGAAATGTTATTTTTTCTGAAACAGTTAAAATTATTGTGATGACACATTTTCATAATAGAACTACTGAGAATTAGTATTCTCACCCCATTATATGTATGTATTCCAATATAATTACAGGTTCATCATCGGTAGCACAATGACATGGACAGAAGAAGTTATTTATTTTTGGACTTAGTATTTTGATAAAGATATGTATGAACAATGCCTTGGAGGCAGTTGGTGTATATTTTTGTACTATAAATTACTCTTTGTATAGACATCCTTTAATATTTGTATATTATGTTACCCGTACAGGCTCATATTTTCGTATATTAAAAAAAAGTATATTCAAATTTTTGTGGTAAAATTTTAAGTGATGTGCTTACTGTTGTTACTCTGGTGTAAATCTGGATACACTAATAGTAATAATAGTAAGGGCATTACATTTGGTATTTAGCAACTCATCACTGCTACCCAAGTAATGAGAATGTCAATGATTTGACATAACCTTTCTGTGACCAATGTTTTTGTGTCGTTAAGTCCATTTGTCAAGATATCTAGATTGAACACAAGGCATGAAATGCATCAACCTTGCATAGTCCAATTCTTCCTTTCTTGATACTCGAGTAGACTTTGTAACAACAAATGAAATCTATATCTCATATTGACTCATTTGAGCATGGCCATGCATTTCGCAGTCTCACTCAATCAGGGGCCCCGAAGATATCACTCCTGTTATGTAGGAGTGACAAATCCCATCTAGGTCACTCACATCCCTCTGCATGATCTGCGGTATGTCCAATAACTAACTTTATAATGACCTTGTTACAAATGACGTTTGATGGCATTAAAACACACAACTCCTCATATAGGAATCGTAGTGATTTCAGGTCAAAGGACCATAGACACCATTATCACTATGAGAATCACTTATGATACTCACATAATGATCCATGTAGTGTTCTCATGGTGGGTCAGTCCAGTACATCATTACTCTAATATGTACCCATGTGAAGACTTGATATCTCATATCCATGACTCATAAGAAGTGGTCATCAGTCTACACACATACTAGACTCAATGCATTATTGTTATCCTAATTAACAATAATACTTGACTAGGGACATTTAAGAATAGTGTTCTAACTTTATCCAATAGGATCTCATGATCAATTCAACCACTTGATGTCCTATGGGATCAAATTTACTATTTTAAGGACTTTATTATGTTTATTTAAAAGAACACAATAAATGAAATTCCTCATATATTAAAATTAGCATAATACAATGTATGTAAATACAGACAAAATGTATTAGCCTCTAGGGCATACACCAACATGATTAGACTCAAGCAAGCTACTTAGTACAGCTATGCAATTTCCAATATAATATATTAGTATTATGTAGAAAATATGAGCCTCGAATGTATAAATAATATACAACAATATGTATTTATCACTGATATAATATATACATTATTTTAAAAAAACTACTTAGCTACATCAAGCTCTTGATTGTCTTCGCTTTCCGTGAGACTTCCTCCCTAGAATCATCATGGAATACACATAAGGGATGAGAATCACACATTCTCAGTAGTTTTATCCATAAAACATGTCATCACAATCATTCCAGCCATTTCAGGGAAAAACACATTTCTAAACTCAAGTCTCATACACTTCAAGCTAGAAAGGTGGCAAAAGCCAAAACCATATCCTTTCTCTTCCCGAAATAGATTCTCATTTATAAGTTTGTATAAAATCTCATTTATCACAAACAGTTTTCAAGCAATCACCATACTCACAAAAACATAGCATCTCTATCCCTGAGATACAAACACAACATTTCTATATCAGAGATACACACAACTATGGCTACAACCATTATCACGCCAGTGGCTACAATCACTGCCTCATCTTAACAACTATAACGACATTATACAACCACCCATATAATAGTATCTGTCATTGATTAAGGTAACTGCCCATACAATTACCATGCAAAAGCAATGCTTATTATGTTGTATGTTTATGCCTAACATATCCTAAGACAATGATTATGTAATGAGACTAAAATAGTGTTAGTGCAATGTCATGATACTCGACTACTCCCAGGAACTTTGTTCCTTGTACTTTCCCTGAGTAGTATGGTTCTAACCATTTAACACTACTTGGCAATGAATGGTCTACTCCATCACTTAACAAAGGGTGTTCACCGTCTCATATACCACTTGGCAATCAATGATTTACTCTTGTTGGTGTATGCCCTAGAGGTTGATATGAGGCATTTCATTTATTGTGTTATTTATGATAATAAAAAATAAAGTTCTTAGAATAGTATGATGCCATAGGACATCAAGTGGATGACTTAATCGTGATATCCTATTGGATAAAATTAGAGCACTATTCTTAAATGTCCCGAGTCAAGTATTATTGTTAATTAGGACAATAATAATGCATTGAGACTAGTATGTGCATAGATTGATGACCACATCTCACGGGTCATAGATATGAGGTATCAAGTCTTCACATGGGTACATATTAGAGTAATGATGAACTAGACTAACCCACCATGAGAACGCTACGTGGATTGTTACGTGAGTGTCATAAGTGATTCTCATGGTGATAATGGTATCTGTGGTCCTTTGACCTGAAATCACCATGATTCCTACATGAGGAGTTGTGTGTTTTAATACCATTAAACGTCAAGGTGATTATAAAGTTGGTTATCGGACATACTGCGAATCATGCAGAGGGATATGAGTGAACTAGATGGGATTTGTCACTCGTACATAACAGGAACGATATCTTTGGGCCCCCTGATTAAGTGAGACTGCGAAATACATGACTATGCTCAAATGAGTCAATATGAGATATTGATATCATTTGTTGTTACAAAGTCTGCTCGAGTATCAGGAAACGAAGGATTGAACAATACAAGGGTGACGCATTCTATGCCTTGTGTTCAATCTAGATATCTTGACAAAGGGACTAAATGGCATGGAAACATTAGTTGCGAAAAAGTTATGTCAAATCACTGACATTTGTAACGCCCCTTTTAGGGAGGGAACGTCACATTGTCAATTACAATGCAGGAATAGAATTATATAAGTTAAGACTCGGTTCTCCATAATATAATATAAATTTACTTGATTATAGTTATGTAATTAAATTGGTGAATATTTTTTTTTTGTTTATAATTAATAATTAATGGAATTTAGTGATAAGGCATAATAACGATGATTACCGTAAATGACAATAAAAGAGCGAGACAGAAGTAAAGCATACATTTGAATTAACATTGCATACTCATATATATATATATATATATATATATTTTTAGATCAATCTGTTTAGTTACAAAGCCTGGTATACCAAAAACCAAAACTATACCTACCCCAAAGGATCATACATATACATCCCCAAGATATCAGAAATATACTGCCCACTACAACAGACATCAGACCCCCAATATAAAAACACTGGCAGCCATCAGTAGCTACCAGCGATATCAGTCCCTCAGATGAGGAGGAATCGTATCAGGATCCTCTTCAGGGTCCTCCGCGAGGTCATCCTCGGGAACCTCCTCTGGGTCTTCCTCATCTGAGGAAACCACCATAGGAGCCACAGAGCTATGGGCCGGAGCCCGAGCTGTGGAATCAAAAGAGTTCTCCTGCGGGGTGTAGAAGCAGTTACCCCACATCTCCCAAATGGGCAGATAAAACTCCAAACGCAGGTTGATGCAGTAGGTAAAAATCGATGGTTCATGATGCCTCCAGGCCAAAGAGATCGACACATCTCCCAAGTAGACACAGCGATTAGAATTCAGGTTAATGTGCCAATATTCTGGCCTTCCAAGGAAGGTCAGACGCACATCACCCAGAAATCCACGCATGCGTGCCTCCATGCTCCACAGTAGATGCTAATCGTAATCAGGCCAGAAGCCATGGAAATCGGGAGCTCCAACCTCCTTGCCGTCATCTTTGATGGGACACAATATACAGATAGAAAATAACAGAAGTACAGGAAAGAGATAAGACATCCTACCATCATTACAAGTTATAGCAGCAAGAAACAAAATGGCGCAAAGCGCCCACATAGCATTTTTAACAGCAATAATAATAAGAAACATTAAGTGGCAGTAATAATCAACCAAGCAGTTCTAGACAGTTACATATATCAGTAATACAGCAGTTCCAATTATAATAATAATAAATACTAGAAAATACATGGACTCACTATGCACATGCATATAAAGTCAAAATCCTACTCCATGGAGCTAGACACAAACAGTCGGAGAGAAAGATTAGGAGGCATGTCTGTAACTCGACTGTCGCGGCCAAAGTACTATAATTCATCAGTTTATCAACGTGCACATTATGACATTGTACAGACAGTCTACACTAGATCACGACATAGGACAGTGCCCGGTCAAGATAGTCGGTGCATTTGCATCGGTCTGCCCCACGGACAGAAGAGCTACCTACTGTCCATTACGAGGTACCCGCACCCTGTTGGTCCGTAAATCCGCAAGCGCACGAGTCGACAAGTAATATAAAAGAGAGTTAGAGTATCGTGTCCCAAAGGATTGAATAATTAGAAGAATGTTATACTTAACCAATTTTCACAAATTTTTATCCAAGCAAACGAAGGAGAATGGGTTGCAATTAAAATAACAATTTAAGAGAAACAAAATAAGAAAACACCAAACACCAATTCCATAAGAGAAGATGAGAATGATTAAAGCCTAGGGGTCCCTATTCACTTGCTACTTTAATGAATAATTGCGATCAACAAGCACCAATCAATGAAATGATATTTGTTAGCTGATAACCTTCAATAGATAAGAGCCTATTTCTAGGAGAATTACCCATGCAAAACCTAGTTAATCCACTATGTGTCCATGTGAGTTAACATAAAAATCACTCATTGAGACCAATTATCAAACACTTGCCATGCATGACTAATGGGTATGTGCCCATCCCATTAGCTAATCAACACACTCATACCAATAGAATGTAATCGAACATACATCAACCATATCATATCCATATTCACAATACCCTATTTCTAGTTCAATCGGAATATTAAAAACATGCAATTAATGGCTAATCAATAACAAGCACTAAGCATAGATATGTATGAACAAACCAATTTCATTGAAAGGATACCCAATTAATTACACATTAATCAAATCCATAGCAAGATCCTAGAGAGCCCCTAGATTAGAGTTTAGTTACACATCATGAAAGAGAAGAAAATAAATGAAATAAAATGATCCATCAAGTTACAAATCAAGAGGTAAAGGGAAAGAATAGACAAAAATGGAGAGATTCCAAGCTTGATCCTCTTCCTTGATCTTGATTCTCCCTTGAGTCACCTTCAATCCAAATGGGTTCCTCCTCTTCTCACTTGCTCTCTGGAATTCGTGGTTTGTTGAAAAATAGAATATCCCCCTCCCAATCCCCAAATCAGATATTAAAAGCTAATTTTCGTGGATCAGGATTTTTCCCATGCCTAGGCGTGACTTTTCCACGCCTAGGCATGGTTATGAGGCACGTGGTCTCAGGTGCAAGCCACGCCTAGGCTTGATTTTCCCACGCCTAGGCGTGGGTGTCTCTGTCTGAGCACCCTGAAAACCTGAGAGTTACACGCCTAGGCGTGACTTTTCCATGCCTAAGCGTGGAGGTCTCTGCTTGGAAATTCCTGAAATGCTGTGAGGATCACGCCTAAGCATGATTTTGCCACGCCTAGGCGTGAGTTGGCTGCCCTTGCTTCTCTTTTGCATCCTTCTCCATTTTGAACTCTTCTTTGCTTCCTTATCCTTTCCAAGGTCTTTCCTTTTTGAATATCTGTAACAAAAACAATGCTTTAATTCATTAAGCCATAATCCATCTCAATTTCTTAAATACAAGCATCAAAAATTGAATTCTTAAACAATTGAGATACAAAGCTTCAATCATCAAGATCATGTATGAATTGGACCATTGGGTCTTGAAAATTTAAGGAAAGCATGCTCATATACATTCAAATTCATGTGAAATAACTTCATTTCCCGAAGTTATCACACCCCGATGCCCCCATGGTCAACGATATGACCTACACTAGTCTACTCGCACCCGCATTAAGGTGTGTTCAATCTCCTAGGCAACTTGGCCTTAACAATAGTCCAAAGGACTTTCACAATGCATAAAGACTCTATGCATAATCATGTATGATCATCATTACATATTCTTCCACAATATGCCACAATTGGCCAAAATAAGAATCAACACATCATTGGTCACTCAAATGGACCCACAATATCAAAATATTGAAAGTAAATAAATTAATACATTTTTAAGGTCTATTATGAATTCTTACTTAAAGTTAGCCTTTCTTATAAGGTTCGTCTCTAATTAAATTATCATAATTAATTAAATTTTCTAATGTAATTTATTCTCATACACTTAGAAGGTTATTCTAATATTCTCAAAGTCTCATACTCTCTTGTTCTTGCCCTAATTAAAATTATTCTAAGTCTTATGAAAATTCCATTCTTGGTTCTTTAAAATTTATGAATCTCAAAGTATATCCAATTCTTCCAATTTGCTAATTTTCTATCCTATTACCAATGATTTAATAACTTAATTAATTAAGTCTCAAGGTTACCAAAGTTGCATAATTAAGCCCCAAAAAGCCCTAGAGGTTGTGGCTTCCCTAGGGATTAAGTTCCCAATTTTTTTCATTCCATTAATTACCTAATGTACACTTGATTAATTATGAATTCCAATTGTTACAATTGTTCACAAAGAACCCTAAATTTGGTCCCCCAAAACCTTGGCCATCCAAGAGAGTTTCCAACATTATTTTCTTCTATTTCATACCATCCAATCCATTCCAATATATTCACATACATAAACAATCAATCAAATAGCATAAACAAAGTGCAAACAACATGCAAACATACTAATCATGCAAGCAAAGAATAACCCTCATTAGGGTTTTTCTCACAATCAACCACAAACAAGATTTCTAAGTGCTAAAAGAGGTTGAGGAGGAGTGTCATCCTCTTACCTAAGAGAAGAAAGCAAGAGAAGCCTCCTAGAAACACCTTGCAATTTTCGGATTTGGTACCTCTAAGAACCCTAAAATTAAAATCTCATTAAAATAGCACCAATGCTTGAATAATAAAGCATGGATGGTCACCAAGAAGACCATAGAAACGAAAATGAGACAAATGAAGTAAATAATCAAGAACTTACCCAAAAAACCCTAAGCTTGAAGCTTGAAGGAAATGGTAAAAATGATGGATTTTCAAAGAACCACCAACTAGAAAAGTGTTTAGGAGATGGAGAAGATTAAGAAAATGGGGTTAGATGAAAATTTTGTGATGGATGAGGGGAGGAAGAGCTGTTGGCCGAATGGCTCTAGAGAGAAGGAGGAGAGAAAAATTTCAAAGGGAGAAGGAGAAGGTAGAGAGAGAAATGAATAGGAAAATTAAAGTGATTGCTTTTGAATTTTGAAAACTTGTGTAGTTTTAATTAAATGAATTAAAGCACAAATTCCCCCCCCCCCCACAAGGTGCTGCAGCCATGAGCTAGGAGAGATAGGAGAGAGAGGAGAGAGAGTGAAAATTGGTTAGCATCCTTGGGAAGCTTGGAGGAAATTTCCAAGAAGCTTCCTTGAGAAGCTTTGCACAATTCTCAATAAAGTGCATAGTAAGCTTGTCTCCTTAATTAAATACACTTGAACAGATGATTAATTACACTGTTAGAATTATTTTCCCAGTGAATAAAAGTTACAGTTAATGAAAATAATATTTTATTATTCATCAGATAATTTTATGATACAGTGATTTTATTTATCAAATAAAATCTCAAAAAATATAAACCTCGCAAACTATGCCCGGCCTCAGGTTTAGTAAGATCCCCCATCGATACGTTGACAGTTCAAGGTTTACTAGCCTCAGGAAAAACATTTTGTTATCCCGGCTCCGCTCGGTAGCGCGCACGCAAAATGAGAAATATACTATAATATTCGACGTTTTCAGAAAAATCCACAAAAATTTCTAAAAATCAGAAATATTAGAAAATGGATATTTGTCATGAAACTTACAATTTTCTAGGGTGTTTGACTGACTCTACTCAGTGTGCATGTAAAATGAGGAATATATTAAAATATTCAGCATTTTCAGAAAATTCCAGAAAAATCTCCAAAAATCATGAATATTGGAAAATGACTATTTATGATGAAAGAAGTCATTTTCGAGGTGTTACACTGACTCTGCTCAGTGTGCACATAAAACGAGAAATATATTAAAATATTCGATATTTTTAGAAAATTTCAAAAAAATTCTCAAAAATTATAAATATTGTAAAATGATGATTAATGATAAAATAAATAATTTTCGGGGTGTTACAACACTCCCCTTCTAAAAATAAATTTCATCCTCAAAATTTGCATACCTTAGCGTAACTGTGGGTGTTGCTCCTTCATCTTATCTTCCAACTCCCAGGTTGCATCTCCAGTCATCTCGTTCCAGATCACCTTCACCAATGAGATCTCCTTGCCTCTCAGTTGCTTTATCCTTCTATCCTCGATTCTTACAGGAGATGCCTCATAAGTTAAGTTCTCTTTTAATTGTACTGTATCTGGTGCTATGACATGACTTGGGTCAGGAAGGTATTTTCGCAGTTGTGACACATGGAAGACATTATGAATGTTTGAGAGGAAAGGGGGTAAGGCTATTTGGTAGGCTACAGGATCTACTCGGCGAATGATTTGGTAAGGTCCAAGGAATTTTGGAGTGAGTTTTCTAGATTTCAAGGGCCGGCCTACCCTAGTCGTAGGTGTGACTTTCAGGAATACATGCTCGCCTTCCTTAAACTCAAGAGGCTTTCTCCTTTGGTCTGCATAACTCTTTTGTCTACTCTGAGCCATCCTCATCTTCTCCTGAATCATCTTAACCTTCTCAGCTGTCTACTATATAATTTTTGGTCCAATAGTAAGGCGCTCGCCGTTTTGGTACCAACATAAGGGCGTTCGACACCGTCGTCCATACAGAGCCTCATAGGGTGCCATTTCTATGCTCAAATGATAACTGTTGTTATAGGTGAATTCTATCAATGGTAGAACGTCATCCCAACTTACAGTCTGTTCTATGGTGCAGGCTCTAAGAAAATCTTCCAAAGATTGGATTGTCCTCTCTGATTGACCATCGGTTTGTGGATGACAAGTAGAACTCAGACGTAACTTTGTCCCTAACGCTTCTTGCAAACTCTTCCAGAAATTTGAAGTAAATCTCGGATCCCTATCCGAAACAATACTTGTAGGCACACTGTGCAGTCTAACAATCTCTCCAATATAGATCTGAGTCAGTCTCTCCAGTTTGTATCTTATGTTGATTGGGAGAAAATGTGCTAATTTCGTGAGTCGATCCACGATTACCCAAATCGAGTCATGACCTTTTCTTGTCCTTGGCAAACCCACTACAAAATCCATCGCAATACTGTCCCACTTCCATTCAGGAATAGACAATGGTTGCAGCAATCCCGCTGGTCTCTGATGTTCTACTTTAGCTTTTTGACAAACAAGACAAGTCGATACACGTCTAGTGACGTCACTCTTCATTCCATGCCCCCAAAACAACTTCTTCAAGTCTTGATACATTTTTGTTATACCCGGATGCATACTTAGCTGACTTGTGTGAGCATGATTGATGATATACTCTCTAAGCTCTTGGTCACGGGGAATACAAACTTTACCTCAGATTCTCAGAATTCCGTCTGTTCCTTCCACAAATGCTATTTCATTGCCTTGCTTCATTTGCTCTCTCACTTTTTGTAAGAACTTGTCAACCTTCTGCTTTTCCCTTATGTTATCCATCAGCTCGCTTGAGATGGTAGCCATATTCATGCAGATCTTCCCTGGTTCTAACTCCACAAAAGACCATACATCTCTGAATTGCTCTAGCATATCCTTTTCCTTGTTCATCAGGGCAAAGACACTGATCATCTTCCTGCTCAGAGCGTCTACCACGACGTTTGCCTTGCCAGGGTGATACAAAAGTTAGAAATCATAGTCCTTCAGGAACTCCAGCCACCTTTGCTGCCTCATGTTCAACTCTTTTTTATCATACAAATACTTCAGGCTATTGTGATCACTAAAGATGTTGAACGTCGCTCCGTAGAGAAAATGCCTCCATATCTTCAGAGCAAAAACCACAGCCGCTAACTCCAAGTCGTGCGTTGGGTAGTTCTTCTCGTGCACTCGCAATTGCCTCAAAGCATAAGCCACTACTCTTCCATGCTGCATAAGTACAAATCCTAGTCCTTGGTATGAAGCATCATAGTACAACTCAAACTGTTCATTCGGATCGGGTAGCACTAACACTGGCGAGGTAGTTAGCCGATTCTTCAACTCTTGGAAACTCTGCTCACAACTGTCAGTCCACTTAAAAGCTTGGTTCTTCCTCGTGAGTTGAGTAAGAGGTCCAGCAACCTTGGAGAATCCCTCGATGAACCTCCTATAATATCCAGCCAAACCCAGAAAGCTTCGGATCTCCGTCACTGACTTTGGCCTTTCCCATTGTAGCACTACCTCCACTTTCGATGGATCCACCGCAATCCCTTCCTTTGAGATTACGTGTCCCAAAAACTTAACTTCTTCCAGCCAAAATTCATATTTTGACAGTTTGGCATACAGTTCCTTCTCCTTCAGAATCTAAAGAACTATACTGAGGTGTTCAGCATGGTCCTTCTGATTTTGAGAGTATACCAGAATGTCTTCAATGAAAACCACAATGAATCTGTCCAAGTAAGGACGAAAGATTCGGTTCATGTAGTCTATAAAGATAGTTGGTGCATTCGTCACACCAAATGGCATCACAAGGTACTCGTAATGATCGTATCGAGTACGAAAAGCAGTCTTGGGTATATCCTCCGTCTTTACCCATATCTGATGATACCCAGATCGTAAGTCGATCTTTGAAAACACCGCTACTCCCTTCAGTTGGTCTATTAAGTCATCAATTCTTGGGAGTGAATATTTGTTCTTGATCGTCACTTTGTTCAGCTGTCGGTAGTCCACACATAATCTTGATGAACCATCCTTCTTGCGAACTAACAGTACTGGTGCTCCCCACGGTGACACACTCGGTCTAACGAATTGCTTTTCCAAAAGCTCCACTAGCTGCTTCTTGAGCTCAGCTAATTCTGTCGATGCCATTCTGGAAGGTGCTATAGACATGGGACCAACCCCTGGTACAAGGTCGATAGCAAACTCTATCTCTCGAGCCGGTGGTAAACCAGGTACATGCTCAGGGAAGACTTCGGGAAACTCATTCACCACCGGAATTGTGTTCACATCAACCTCACTCTCGACATTCAAAGAAGACAGTAGCATGTATCCGTGAGCTCCTTCTTTCAAGAGAGCTTGAACTCTATTAGCCGTTAGAAATCTAGAATCCTTATCTATGGGAAAAACTATGGTTTTTCTGGAACAGTCTAATAGAGCATGGTTGGAAGACAACCAGTCCATCCCTAAGATTATATCTAGTTAGGAAAGGGGTAAACAGATCAGATCGACCGAAAAGGTTTGACTTTCAATAATCAATGGACAATTTAGATAGATTTTGGTAGTAACTATCGATTTATCAGTGGGGGTAGAAACAATTAAGTCAAATGGTAAGGTTGATACTGGTAAACCAAGTCTTTGCACACAGTCATACGATATGAAAGAATGGGTTGCCCCAAAGTCATATAGTACAGTTAAAAGATTACCTTCTATGGTGCTTTCCCCTTGAATCAAATCTTTAGACTCGGAGGCTTCAGCTCCGCTCATGGTGTAAACTCACCCTCTAGCTTGTGGTTTCTTGGCTCTTGCAGCATTAATCAAAGGTTCAGCCTTTGCTTGGTTGCAATCTCGAGACATGTGGCCAGGTTTGCCATATATGAAGCTGATGATCCCCTTTATGGTGCAGTCCCTTGTGAGATGATCTTTCCCATACTTTAGACATTTCGAAGGATACACCATGTTCTGGCCAGTCCAGTTCCCAGCAGAACCTCCGCCAGAGCTTTCACCCGTGGTTTGTTGCTGATTTCCTGTTGGTCGGGAATAAGACTTCTTCTGGAAGCAGTTAGAACTGTTACCGCCGCCTCTTTGGAACCTTGTAGGCCCAAAGTTTCTATTTCTCGTATCTCTAGATTGCTCCAGAGCCTCTACCTCACAGCATGTATCCAGCAGTTCTGAGAATTCATTGATCTTCAGGGTGATCACAACCTTCTTCACCTCATACCTTAGTCCCTCGGTGAATCTTCGACACTTCCAGGCTTCATTTGGTTAGTGCTGAAAGTACGTCAAAAATTGGGACAAGTTTTTGAATCTGGCTGCGTATTCATTAACGGTCATATTCTCTTGCCGTAAGTTGAGGAATTCCAACTCCTTCGCGTGTCTTGCGCTTGCAGGAAAATACTTATCCAAGAATTTATCCTTGAATAAGTCCTAAGTAATCTCACGGTTTACAGCTTCCAACATTCCCTGCACTCCATTCCATCAGTTTTCAGCATTGCCCACCAGCATAAAAGTTGTATAGGTCACCTTCTTATTCTCAGCGCAATTCATCCCTCGAAAGACTTTTTCTAACTCCTTGAACCACAGACTAGCCTTGTCCGGATTAAATTCTCTTTTGAATTGAGGAGGGTTGTGGCGTCGAAACTCCGTTAAGTTCTGAGCATCTGCAGTAGCTTCAAGCTGTTAAGCAGCTCGTTCTTGTTATTGAGCAACTCTCTCCTGTTACTGAGTAGCTTGCTCAGTTTGTTGTGCGACGGACTCAGCCATCCTCTGCATCGCCGCTATAGCAGCTGCCATGTCTTCGCGTCATGCCATCTTACTGTCTCAAGTCTGAGTAACTGAAAGACACAAGGAAAGTCAATTGCATCCACTAGGAACACCAAACAATACATCTCTGCATTTAGTTTTCAGAGAAACACACAGCACAAGCAAGATAGACTCAATCACAAGACCCAAAGAAACATAAACCGGGCCTCTGATACTAACTTAATGTAATGCCCCTTTTAGGGAGGGAACGTCACATTGTCAATTACAATGTGGAAATAGAATTATATAAGTTAAGACCCGGTTCTCCATAATATAATATAAATTTACTTGATTATAGTTATGTAATTAAATTGGTGAATATTTTTTTTTGTTTATAATTAACAATTAATGGAATTTAGTGATAAGGCATAATAACGATGATTACCGTAAATGACAATAAAAGAGCGAGACAGAAGTAAAGTATATATTTGAATTAACATTGCATACTTATATATATATATATATATATATATTTAGATCAATCTGTTTAGTTACAAAGCCTAGTATACCAAAAAGCAAAACTATACTTGCCCCAAAGGATCATACATATACATCCCCAAGATATTAGAAATATACTGCCCACTACAAAAGATATCAGGCCCCCAAAATAAAAACACTGGCAGCCATCAGTAGCTACCAGCGATATCAGTCCCTCAGATGAGGAGGAATCGTATCAGGATCCTCCGCGAGGTCATCCTCAGGAACCTCCTCGGGGTCTTCCTCATCTGAGGAAACCACCATAGGAGCCACAGAGCTACGGGCCGGAGCCCGAGCTATGGAATCAAAAGAGTCCTCCTGCGAGGTGTAGAAGCGGTTACCCCACATTTCTCGGATGGGCAGATAAAACTCCAAAAGCAGGCTGATGCAGCAGGTAAAGATCGGTGGCTTATGACGCCTCCAGGCCAAAGAGATCGACACGTCTCCCAGGTAGACACAGCGGTTAGAATTCAGGTTAATGTGCCAGCATTCTGGCCCTCCAAGGAAGGTTAGATGCACATCACCCAGAAATCCATGCATGCGTGCCTCCATGCTCCACAGTAGATGCTAATCGTAATTAGGCCAGAAGCCAGGGAAATCGGGAGCTCTAACCTCCTTGTCGTCGTCTTCGATGGGACACAATATACAGATAGAAAATAACAGAAGTACAGGAAAGAGGTAAGACATCCTACCATCATTACCAGTTATAGTAGCAAGAAAAAAAACGGCGCAAAGCGCCCACATAGCATTTTTAACAGCAATAATAATAATAAACATTAAGTTGCAGTAATAATCAACCAAGCAATTCCAGACAGTTACATATATCAGTAATACAGCAGTTCCAATTATAATAATAATAAATACTAGAAAATACATGGACTCACTATGCACATGCATATAAAGTCAAAATCCTACTCCATGAAGCTAGACACAAAAGGTCGAAGAAAAAGATCAAGAGGCATGTCTGCAACTCGGCTGCCGCGGCCAAAGTGATATAATTCCTCAGTTTATCAACGTGCACATCTTGGCATTGTATAGACAGTCTACACTAGATCACGACATAGAACAATGCCCGGTCAGGATCATCGGTGCGTTTGCATCGGTCTGCCCCACGGACAGAAGAGCTACCAACTGTCCATTACGAGGTACTCGCACCCCGATACCCCCATGGTCAATGATATGACCTACACTAGTCTACTCGCACCCGCACTATGGTGTGTTTAATCTCCTAGGCAACTTGGCCTTAACAACAGTCCAAAGGACTTTCACAATGCATAAAGACTCTATGCATAATCATGTATGATCATCATTACATACTATCCCACAATATGCCACAATTGGTCAAAGTAAGAATCAACACAACATTGGTCACTCACATGGACCCACAATATCAAAATATTGAAAGTAAATAAATTAATACATTTTTAAGGTCTATTATGAATTCTTACTTAAAGTTAGCCTTTCTTGCAAGGTTCGCCTCTAATTAAATTCTCATAATTAATTAATTTTTCTAATGTAATTTATTCTAATACACTTAGAAGGTTATTCTAATATTCTCAAAGTCTTACAATCTCTTGTTCTTGCCCTAATTAAAATTATTCTAAGTCTTATGAAAATTCCATTCTTGGTTCTTTAAAATTTATGAATCTCAAAGTATATTCAATTCTTCCAATTTGCTAATTTTCTATCCTATTACCAATGATTTAGTCACTTGATTAATTAAGTCTCATGGTTACCAAAGTTGCATAATTAAGCCCCAAAAAGGCCCTAGAGGTCGTGGCCTCCCTAGGGATTAAGTTCCCAATTTTTTTCATTCCATTAATTACCTAATGTACACTTGATTAATTATGAATTCCAATTGTTAGAATTGTTCACAAAGAACCTTAAATTTGGTCCCCCAAAACCGTGGCCATCCAAGAGAGTTTCCAACATTATTTTCTTCCATTTCATATCATCCAATCCATTCCAATATATCAACGTACATAAACAATCAATCCAATAGCATAAACAAAGTGCAAACAACATGCAAACATATTAATCATGCAAACAAAGAATAACCCTCATTAGGGTTTTTCTCACGGTCAACCACAAACAAGGTTTCTAAGTGCTAAAAGAGGTTGAGGAGGAGTGTCTTCCTCTTACCTAAGAGAAGAAAGCAAGAGAAGACTCCTAGAAACACCTTGCAATTTTCAGATTTGGTACCTCTAAGAACCCTAAAATTTCAATCTCATCAAAATAGCATCAATGCTTGAAAAATAAAGCATGGATGGTCACCAAGAAGACCATAGAAACGAAAATGAGATAAAGGAAGTAAAGAATCAAGAACTTACCTAAAAAACCCTAAGCTTGAAGCCTGAAGGAAATGGTGAAAATGATGGATTTTCAAAGAACCACCAACTAGAAAAGTGTTTAGGAGATGGAGAGGATTAAGAAAATGGGGTTGGATGAAAATTTTGTGATGGATGAGGGGAGGAAGAGCTGCCGGCCGAATGGCTCTAGAGAGAAGGAGGAGAGAAAAATTTCAAAGGGAGAAGGAGAAGGTAGAGAGAGAAGCGAATAGGAAAATTAAAGTGATAGCTTTTGAATTTTGAAAACTTGTGTAGTTTTAATTAAATGAATTAAAGCACAAATTCCCCCCCCCACAAGGTGCTGCAGCCGTGAACTAGGAGAGAGAGGAGAGAGAGTGAAAATTGGTTAGCTTCCTTGGGAAGCTTGGAGGAAATTTCCAAGAAGCTTCCTTAAGAAGCTTTGCACAATTCTCAATAAAGTGCATAATAAACTTGTCTCCTTAATTAAATATACTTGAAAAATGATTAATTACACTGTTAGAATTATTTTCCCAATGAATAAAAGTTACAGTTGATGAAAATAATATTTTATTATTCATCGGATAATTTTATGATACGTGATTTTATTTATCAAATAAAACCTCGAAAAACGCAAACCTCACAAACTGTGCCCGACCTCGGGTTTAGTAAGATCCCCCATTAACACGTTGACAGTTCAAGGTTTACCAGCCTCAGGGAAAACATTTTGTTATCCCGGTTCCGCTCAGTGCGCACGTAAAATGAGAAATATACTATAATATTTGATATTTTCAGAAAAATTCACAAAAATTCCTAAAAATCAGAAATATTAGAAAATGGATATTTGTCATGACTTTGCTCAGTGCACACGTAAAATGAAAAATAAATTAAAATATTTATTATTTCTGAAAAATTCTAGAAAAATCTCTAAAAATCATGAATATTGGGAAATGACTATTCATGATGAAACAAGTCATTTCTGAGGTGTTACACTGACTCTGCTCAGTGTGCACGTAAAATGAAGAATATATTAAAATATTTGACATTTTCAGAAAGTTCCAGAAAAATTTCCAAAAATTATAAATATTGTAAAATGATGATTAATGATAAAATAAACAATTTTCGGGGTGTTATAACATTCACATTACTTGGATAGCAACGATGTGTTGCTAGATACCGCTCACTGCTTATAATATTAAAATAGGATTGTAATATTACTGCCAACGTTTTAAGAACCAGCAGGGTCACATACATAGAGCAGACTAAAATTGGAGCAATAGATCCAAGTTGGACTCAAATTCAAATGTGGGCTAGAGTCATAACAGATGAGTCTAGGGTTACATAGCTTACCTTGCTGCTGCTCACACTTACTTAAGGCAGTCACTATTATAAATAGTACTGCTAAGGGGGCTGCTAAGGCATGCATAACAGAACCGTAGCCACACCTACAGAAAGAGTGAGTGAGAGAGTGACAGTTTTCTCATATTTTTTTGCAGCTAGCATTGTGTCAGAGATGTGAGACTCCTTTTTGCGGATGTTAGACATTCGTGAGTCTGTTCGTGTGGATACTGTAACACCCCACGATTTAGTAACCATGGCACAATTGTCATTATACCTCGGACACTAAATTTTTGGCGTGCTACAACTCAAATAACAAGTTTCCAAATTTAATCATTGTGCATATAAAGAAAATATAAGCCAAGAATGAATAGATACACATGCTGTCATTTGAAAATATAATTTAACAAGATGTACTCAAAATATAGCATATAAGACTGGATAATTACCTTAAAACATACATAGCGCGGCGCATTACTCATACCGCTAAAAAAAACACCAAGTTATACTTCAAAATGTAGTTATACTCAAAAGAACCTTTATACAGGTAAAGCAAAAGAAACATAAACTACCCATAACGACGCCCATGACTAAGGAGTTAGGCACTCCATCGGATCCACCTCGGGATCCTCCCCCGGTTCATCTGAAGACATAAGGACAAGATAGAGTGTGGTCTCACGGGCAGGTGCCCTAGTAGCCGATGCCATAGAATCCTCCTCCTCTCTAGGGGTATGAAGCGGATCACCCCATAGCTCTCGAATGGGCAAGGTAAACTCTTGATGCACTGATGTAGTGAGAGTTAGGATATGATCTCCATCGTGGGTCCTCCTCACGGTCAAGATCAGATCCCCAACATATCGTATACGCTCACCGGCACAGTCAATTCGCCAAGCATTGACAACCTCGGTAAACACAATCCTGACGAAACTAATAGAAACCTTTCTTGCCACCATCACCAAACGCAGGAGATCAAACTAAGTAAAATCTAGGAGATTCGACCTCATCCCCTTTACAGTCTTTAAGCAAAATCACATAAAACAAAAATAGTACAAACAAAAGGTGAGATATCCTACATCATTACCAACATGGTAGTGAAGGAAAATAATACGAATGACAAAGTCATTCTATACATACAGATATTGCAGATATATTCAAGTTATCAATTTCATAGACATCATCAGAAAGCATATCCCACAATAATATAAATATTAATAGCACTATAACAACAGATATCCACCATAGATATATAAATAATAATTATGCCACCACAATATATATGTTGACCATGCCATGACAATATATGAACAGACCATGTGTAAGCAAAATGAACCAGTTCCTACTCCATGGAGCTAAAGATTCAGAGATGAGTGTTCTAGAAGATTTGCCCCCCTAAAAAGACAGTCTATGCCGGACCACGAAAAGCAATAGTGTTTTATCGGGCTGTCAGTGTGTTGCAACGGTGTTCATGGCCAGGGGTATACAATGTGATAACATAATCACTAAGTGAATCACCTTGCCCTGAACGTCCCCAAGATCCATCATGGATCGCACTATCCTGTAAGTTCTCACTCTCTCCTAGGCATAAAATGCCATAACTGTATAATGCTCAAATGCATACTCAATGTATGATGAATGTTCAGTCATGTGATTTCACATAAGATAGGTCATCACAAAGCTTCATAAGATAACAATCCATCACATAATCTCTTTTCATATTGTTTTCAATAATACTCTTTAGATAAAATGCTTTAAATCTTTAAAACATCATTCTTATCATTACCTTCATTACTATAGCCAAAAATCACACTTCTTCCGAGAATAAAATTTTGTTTCTCCTACTTCCTATTTCAAAGTCCTTCAATTTAAATCCTTATCACATCAACCTCAAAGTTCTCAAGGTAACAACCATTTCTTAATATTTCAAACTAAATTCTAAACTTTTCAGGTCCAATACAAAGTATAGCTCATTATCAACATTTTCCTCACCACAATTCCTCTAGGCAATACTTCCTAGTATTTCTCACCAGACTCACCTTATACTTTTTCAATAAATTCTATCCCTTTGTTTCTACCAATAACCCTCTTAGATAGAATACCTTAAGAGATTCAAACATCATTCAAACCCATTTTGTAGCCACTTTGGCCGAACTCAATCTTGATCAAAGGATATAGATTTTTGTTCTTTTCTTTTTCTTTTTATATTTAGCAAGTCCTTAATTATAGATCCAATTACCTAATTATTCAATTTCCAATTTTGATGTAAAAATCTCACCTTGGTTGCCCCACATGGCCGTGAACCCTAAGAGTCATTGGACCCAAAAGTTTTCATCTTAATTCATCATTACAATTCCTTAACCAATTTATTCTTTAACCTAAACTTATAAGTTCCAAGTTACCATAAAATTTGTCTTAGATTTCCCATTTTTCTTCCTCTTGTCTGAGACCCTTATTCAAAGGTCTCTAAACCCAAAGTTTCATCGTCTTCATCAATTAATCATCACTAAATTACTCAAGTCCCAAATTAGTTTAAGGATTTTATTTTGGTTCTTTAACTTAGACCATAAGGCCGTGAACCTCCCAAGGACAAGAGTCTGACTAAATTTTCCATACATCAATCCAAGCAATGCAATATATAATCCATAGCCATCAAGATACACAATGAAAATCAATAAATTTATACAAGTCAAAATAGCTACAAAATCATGAAGAACATCACAACAAAGAGATCAATCCCACATGGATTTCTCATCAACAACACCAAAAACGTTTCCTCACCACCAAGATTGGTTGAAGAGGATCATCTCCCTCTTACCTATAGAAGACAACACAAGAAAGCAAGCCTCTTGATCCTTTTGTTGCAATTTTCGTCCTCCACCTTCAAGAGAACCCCAAGATGAGCAAACTTTTACAATCCTCACTCAAACCATGAAAAGAAGAGTTCTTGGTTGTCGCAACCGTCCCGAAGGGCGCCGCGAAAATAAAAAGAAAAGAGGAGGAAATGACCTCGGGGTGTTGGGAGTCGCCACCAATCGCTTTATCCATTAAATGGAATGGTGCAATTGGACACCTAAAAGATGGTCTACGTTTCAGAGTTTGAGGTTCGGGAGTTGATTACGGGTAGGGAAGGTGTTAGCACCCTACACCGTCCATTCTAAGAACGGTTACCTATTTAATCTAATATTATTTGCAATATTAATTAAATTGGTCCTTCAAAAAAAAAGAAAGAAATATTTTTTTTTGTTTTTACTTTAACATGTCCCATTTTGTCAAGCATAATATCAAGAATGATAAATGACTAAGACCAGAAATGGGTGGCTAAATAGCCATTATTTTGAAACAAATTCTAAGTCTACAACATATTATATAAAAGTGGTGAATCAAAATTTTATTTTTTGAAAAGAAGTAATTTTCAAAATAAAATGGCCAAATAAAATCTCATTTATAATAATAATAAAAAAATTTAGGCACAATGAGATTTTTGTAGTAATTTTAAAAAAAAAATCTTCATAAAAAAATAAAACTTTAATTCACCACAATCATAATGTTGAAACTGTATGAAATTGTTCACTCTTATTTGAATATTTTATTTTACAAAAAAAAGTTTTATTTTGGTTTATAAAAAAAAGTTGTATTTTAGTTTACATAATTATTTTAATTTTGATGTAGGGGATTAGACCTCGCCAGCGCTCCTGGCAAAATCCAATATAAAACCTCAAGATTATCGGGAAGAGTGTAATCTGATCGGCGCTCCGATCCTCTCCCAATTTTCCCGTCATTGGCGAGTTTTATTTGATTAATACAACAATAATTAAATTAAAATCACATACTAATGAGTATAATAATCATAACAACAAACAAAATATTATGTATTTTTATTTTATTTTATCTTTTATTTTTTTATTTTTCTTCTTTTTTTTTATTTTTATTTTTATTTATTTTAAAAGAAAACAATTTCATTTTTTAAGTTTTTTATCTATTTTCATTTTTCAATTAAAAAAAAGTCTTTATGTAAAAAAGAAAAAAAAAAAAGGAAAAGGGTGGTCACCCGTGACCCGTGACCACCCAAACTTAAATATACATATATATAATAATAATAAAAAGGGAAAGGGTGGTCATGGCTGACCACCCAAGTTTCTTAAAAAAAAAAAAAGGTAAAGAGAAGGGGGGACAAGGCTGTCCCCCGTGACTTAAAAAAAAGACAAAAAAGGAGAGAAGATTGGTTTTTTAAAAAGAATCAGAAAGAGACTTTTTCGGTCTCTGAAAAACAAAATGAAACAGAGGAAGAAATGGGACTTACGGTGGCTCACGCTGGGTGCAAGGGAAGGTGCCGCGGAGGGCGGGTGGCTAGTACGGTTGCGGCGTGCTCGTCGGCGCCGTGGTGGGTGGCTTCCAGTTCGACGGTGATGGTAACGAGGAGGGAGCCGGCTGGATCTGTTTGGGTTGTTGGGGCTGTTTTTTCTGGGTTGAAGGTGAAGTGGATGGGTGATTGTTGAAGATGAAGATGAATAGTGGGGGATTTTCGTATCTGTGGGAATTTTTTCTCTTTTTTTTTTTCGGATGAATTTTCAAGTCTATGATTGCTCTGTAATTGCTCTCTCTTTTTTGTTTCTGAATCCTGTGTAGCTCTCTGTTTTTTTTTCTTTATGAACGATTGAATCCCCTGTCCTTGTATTTTCTTCTCCTTTTTATTGTGCTTGAGATGCCATTACTAATTGATTTGCACTAATTTTCATTCAATTTGCAACGATTGGAATACCAATGGGAAAGAAACTGACAAAAGTTTTTAATCCAATTTAGTGTAGCTGTTTGTGGAGGCTAGGGCTGCAGCAGGAAGGGGAAAGGGAAGGGTTGAGATGGAAAATAGGTTATAGGTTAAAAACGAAAATGGGTTACGGGTTGAGATGGAAATTGGGTTGGGTTGACCCGTAGTGACAATTTTTCTTTTTTTTCTTTTTTTTTTTTGTAAAGAAGGAAATTAAATTAAATAAAATAAAAAATAAAAAATAAAAAATAAAAAATGGATAAAATTGGGTATCAACAGCTGCACCCCTTTGTTGTACATTTAGGATAAATGAAAAACAAAGGAATTGATTCAATTTTGTCCATAAAATGGTAAAAACTTACAGATTCAGGTGTCCGCTGAAACTTAACAGAAAACTTAAAAGCAATGGTACGAGGACCCAAAAGCTTGCAGAGTCAGGTATCTGCTGAAGCTTAACAAAAACAAGGTAAGAAGCTTACGGAGTTGGGTATCCGTTGAAGCTTAACAGAAAACTTAAAGGCAATGGGTACGAGGACCCGATAACATAAACAATGGGTACGAGGACCCAAAAGCAATAGGTACGGGCACCCAGAAAAGGTAAAAAGCTTACGGAGTCAGGTATCCGCTGAAACTTTACAGAAACAAGGTAAAAAGCTTACGGAGTCGTGTATCTGTTGAAGCTTAACAAGGTAAGAAGCTTACGGAGTCGGGCATCCGTTGAAGTTTAACAGAAAACTTAAAGGCAATGGGTACGGGGACCCAAAAACAAACAATGGGTACGAGGACCCAAAAGGTAAAAAGCTTACGGAGTCAGGTATCCGCTGAAGCTTAACAAAACAAGGTAAGCAATGGGTACAGGGACCCAAAAACAACAGGTACGGGGACCCGAAAAAGGTAAAAGGCTTGCGGAGTCAGGTATCCGCTGAAGCTAACCAAGGCAAGAAGCTTACGGAGTCGGGTATCCGTTGAAGCTTAACAGAAACAAAAAGACAATGGGTACGAGGACCCAAAAACAATGGGTACGAGGACCCAGAAAAGGTAAAAAGCTTGCGGAGTCAGATATCCACTGAAGCTTAATAAAAACAAGGTAAGAAGCTTACGGAGTCGGGTATCCGTTGAAGCTTAACAGAAACAAAGAGGCAATGGGTACGGAGACCCAGAAACGAGAACACAATGGGTGCAGGGACCCAAAAACTAAAAGACAAATGGGCGCGGGGGCCCAGAAAGGAAAACACAATGGGCGCGGGGGCCCGAAAACGAGAAAACAATGGGTGTAGGAACCCAAAAACTAAAAGACAATGGGCGCGGGGGCCCAGAAACTAGAAAACAAGGGTGTAGGAACCCAAAAACTAAAAGACAATGGGCGTGGGGGCCCAAAAAGGAAAACACAATGGGCGCGGGGGCCTGAAAAGGAAAACACAATGGGCGCAGGGGCCCAAAAAGGTAAAAAGCTTGCGGAGTCAGGTATCCGCTGAAGCTTAACAAAAACTTAAAAGTAATGGGTACGGGAACCCAAAAAACATAAAACAATGGGTACGGGGACCCAAAAAAGGAAATAGCAATTTGGACCTTTGTAGGTCAAGGCTAGCAAAATGAGAACAAATGCACTTATGCAATGCATGCTTCAAATGTATGAGAGTATGAAAAAATTTCTTTTTTTCTTTTTTGTTTGTTTTTTTTTTGTTTGTTTTTTTTTTTGTCTCCACGACCCTTGAGGACATGATTGCAATCATTTTCAAAGATGAACTGGAATAGGATTTAATGGCATCCTTTCATTTGTCTATTCAGCCGATGATTGAAATGTCCAACCAGAATGACCCTTGAAGTGTGCATTAGATGTGACACACAAGAGCAATAGGAAAACTCTTTAGATGACCCTTGAGGTGACCTGGTTGTCCTTTCTCTTTTATCAACACTCTTATCAGGAATCATTGTGTTTCCCATACCTTTCAAGTCATTAGCAATTCTTAATGCTCGGACAGCAATGTCACACATTTCATATTCTAATATATGATTATTAGAAAAATGCATATTAAGTCAAAGAAGAGGCAAAAGTAAAAACATGATGATATTGTATTGAAATGGGAATGGTGAAAAGAAAGTATTATTGTGGTCATCAACATGAAATTTACAGGGGGATGATAAGGGCAAAGGTCTTCAGTTCTTCCAATGAAACCCTTTATCGTAATCAGCGTCAATCCTTTGCATACCCGATTTTGAACATCCATTAACCAGCCTATGAAGACTTTGACTGCCCCAGTTGGGATCATTTGGCTTGCCCCAATATGGAAACTTAGTTTGCTCTAAAGCAGAGATTTGCTTCTCCCTAGCATGGAGACTCAAGCAATATTGTCTCACTTCCTTTGTCATATTAAGCACTCTTGTCCTTTTATTTTGGACCTTAACTTTTGCCTAGGTCGCTCTTTCGAGTTTTCAACCTACCAGGTCGCTCTAACTTTTGCCTAGGTAGCCTTTTCGGTTTTCCACCTAGCGAGCCATGGTTATCCTTTTTTTCTTTTCTTTTTTTTTTTTTTTTTTTTTTTTTTTTTTTTTTTTTTTTTTTTTTTGACAAGTAGTGCTTTTACGCATAATATTTCTTGACTGCGTCTGAATTTACAGGAAGTGGTAGATCTTCACCATCCATTTTTGTGAGAATCAAGGACCCTCCAGAGAAAGCCTTCTTCACGACATAAGGTCCTTCATAATTTGGAGTCCATTTTCCTCAGTGATCTTTTTGCATTGGCAGGATCTTTTTGAGCACTAAGTCTCCTTCTTGAAATTGTCGAGGGCGTACTTCTTTTGCGTAGGCTTTCATAAGTCTCCTTTGATATAACTGGCCATGACACAGTGCAGTTAATCTTTTACCTTCAATAAGATTCAACTGATCTAGTCGAGCTTGGACCCACTCGGCCTCTTCCAATATTGTCTCCATTAGTACTCTTAATGAAGGGATCTCTACCTCAATAGGGAGTACGGCTTCCATTCCATAAACTAAAGAGAAAGGAGTCGCCCCAGTTGAGGTACGGACAGACGTGCGATAACCATGCAAAGCAAAGGGAAGCATCTCATGCCAATCTTTGTATGTCACAACCATTTTTTGGATGATCTTCTTGATATTTTTGTTTG
Source organism: Ormosia semicastrata (assembly GCA_029884595.1). Lineage (NCBI taxonomy): Eukaryota > Viridiplantae > Streptophyta > Magnoliopsida > Fabales > Fabaceae > Ormosia > Ormosia semicastrata. The sequence continues at coordinate 67,417 of JAQQTO010000050.1, read as the reverse complement.
CTGCCTCAACAGCCCCATTCATCTTTGGACGGTATGGCTAGGAGTTATGATGTTGGATCTTGAAATTCTCGCACATTTCCTTCATCATTTTGTTATTCAAGTTGGTTGCATTGTCAGTGATGATCTTATTTGGTAGACCAAAACGACATATCAACTCTCTTTTGATGAACTTGATCACCACATTCCTGGTCATATTGGCATAAGAAGCAGCTTCAACCCATTTGGTGAAGTAGTCTATCGCGACAAGGATAAAGCGATGCCCATTTGAGGCCTTAGGTTCAATAGGTCCTATGACATCCATACCCCACATGGAAAATGGCCAGGGTGCTGCTAGGACATTCAAAGGTACTGGCGGCGCATTAATCTTATCAGTATATGTTTGGCACTTGTGGCACTTCCTCACATGATTGAAGCAATCATTTTCCATGGTTAACCAATAATAACTAGATCTTAGGATTTTCCTTGCCATTGCATGTCCATTGGAGTGAGTTCCAAAGGAGCCCTCATGTACTTCTTCAATAATCTTTTCTGCTTCCATTGCATCAACACATCTTAGAAGCACCATATCATGGTTTCTTTTGTAAAGTACTTCCCCACTCAGAAAATAACCCATTGCGAGCCTCCTTAGGGTCCTCTTGTCATTTTCTGAAGCGCCTGCAGGGTACTCCCTATTCTTGATGAAGCATTTGATGTCATGGTACCACGGCTTCCCATCAGGCTCATCTTCAACCACTTGACAATATACAGGACAGTCATGACTTTCCATTTTTATAAGTGGTAGGTCTCTTTCATGACTTACTTGGAACATTGATGATAGTGTGGCCAAAGCATCAGCCAACTGATTTTCTTCTCGAGGAACATGATGAAAAGTGACTTCATCAAATTGCTCGATCAATTCTTTGATGTAAACATGGTATGGGATCAGTTTAGCATCACGGGTCTCCCATTCTCCTTTTAGTTGATGAATGACCAAGGCAGAGTCCCCATATACTTCCAAGATCTTTGCTTTTGATTCTATTGCTTTGCCTGAATACCCAAAGCACACGCTTCGTATTCTGTTATATTGTTAGTACAGTCAAAACACAACCTTGCTGTGATTGGGATGAATTTATCTTCAGGGGAGATCAAAATGGCTCCAATGCCGTGCCCCAGTGCATTAGAGGCTCCATCAAACCACATGGTCCATTTTTCTTTTTCAGAGGATTCCTCATTTTTAAACAGAGCCATTATATCTTCATCAGGGAACTCACATTGCATCGACCCATAATCTTCTATAGGTTGGTTAGCCAGATAATCTGCAAGGGCACTTCCCTTAATTGCCTTTTGGGTGACATAAACAATTTCATACTCCGATAATAGAACTTGCCATCGCGCGATTCTCCCAGTGAGAGCGGGTTTCTCAAAGATATACTTGATAGGATCCATTTTGGACACTAACCAAGTAGTGTAACACAACATGTATTGCCTCAATCGATGGGCAGCCCATGCCAAGGCGCAACAAGTTCGCTCTAACAATGAGTACTTTGCCTCATAATCGGTGAACTTTTTACTTAAGTAATAAATGACGCGTTCTTTCTTACCGGATTCATCATGCTGCCCCAGTATGCAACCCATAGACTCATTAAGAACCGTTAAATACATAATGAGAGGTCTCCCTGGCACTAGAGGCACCAAAACTGGGGGTTCTTGTAAATACTGCTTAATTTTTTCAAAGGCTCTTTGGCAATCATCATTCCACTTGACTGGCTGATTCTTGCGTAACAACTTGAAGAGCGGCTCACATGTTGCTGTGAGCTGGAATATGAATCGAGCGATGTAATTCAACCTTCCCAAAAATCCCCGAACTTCCTTTTCAGTGCGAGGGACTGGCATGTCCAGTATTGCTCGAACCTTGTCAGGATCAACTTCTATTCCTTTCTGGCTCACCACAAACCCCACTAGTTTGCCCGATCTGACACCAAAAGTGCATTTTGCAGGATTTAGTCGAAGTTTGAACTTCCTCAATCGCTCAAAAAGCTTTTGTAGATTGATTATATGATCTTTTTCTGTTTTTGACTTTGTAATCATATCATCCACATAAACTTCTATTTCTTTGTGCATCATGTCATGGAACAATGTCACCATAGCTCTTTGATACGTTGCCCCAGCATTTTTTAAGCCAAAAGGCATCATTTTGTAGCAGAAGATGCCCCATAAAGTGATGAATGTGGTATTCTCCATGTCTTCCGGTGCCATCTTGATCTGATTGTATCCCGAGAAACCATCCATAAAGGAAAAAAATGAATGTTGAGCAGTGTTGTCCACCAAAACATCAATGTGAGGTAACGGGAAGTCGTCTTTAGGGCTAGCCCTATTTAAGTCTCGATAGTCTACACACATTCGGACTTTCCCGTCTTTCTTTGGGACAGGAACAATGTTGGCAACCCATTGTGGGTATTTTGCAACTGCAAGAAATCCAGCATCAAACTGTCTTTTTACTTCATCTCTGATTTTTAGGGACATCTCAGGTTTCATTCGTCTCAATTTTTGCTTAACCGGAGGGTACCCAGGTTTTAGTGGCAATTTGTGCTCAACTATGTCAGTGTCTAGCCCAGGCATATCTTGGTATGACCATGCAAAGGCATCACTATAATCAAACAAGAGTTTAATCAACATGTTACGCTCATCTTCTTTCATCGAGGTACCAATTTTGATTTCTTTCTTATCATTTTCAGTCCCCAAATTAATTACTTCAATTGGTTCCTCATGGGGTTGGATTTCTTTAGCTTCTTGTTCAAGTAATCTCATTAACTCAGGTGAAGTTTCCCAATCATCCTCATTATCCTCATCAGCATGATTAACAGGGTGTTCAAAATTATATGATGAGATATTGACACTGTCACTTTCAAGAGAGTCATTTTCTGATCTGCAATAAGTGATGTTGACACAAAAAAAATGAAATGAATAGAAGGTCATGATAATGGTGGGATGAAAGCTAATGGAATGAAAAATGAGAGAACTCAAAAATGCATTTTATTAATAACATTTATTGGAAAGGAAACATATGAGCCCATTTACAAATGAAAATCCTAAAGCCTTGGGCAGAGCTAAAGGAAAAAGCACTACAGAATTACTTTGAAAGAGACTCTAAGGTTATGGGAAGCTCGGAGATCTCCCAATTGTCGAGTCTTGTATCTGAAGAACATGCATACACCAGGTCCATATGACTGACAAAATCATCTTCTTCAACTGCGGTCACTTGGTCTACGAACACAACTCCTGCGCTCCGGAAGCTTTGTCGTATATCACAGATGGGGACTTCCTTCACTTTAGGTTCTCGATTTTCCAAGCGAGCCAGCCTTTTCTCTTTTTTCTCTTCCATTATCCTCCTCTTATCGGCCTTGGTGGGTTTGTACCCCAGCCCAAATCTATCTTTGTTTTCAAAGGGTTGAAAAAGTCTGTGGCACCTTGTCGTTTCTTGCCCGCCCCTCTCCATGCTTTGATAACCCCCTTCTAGCATAACTTTTGCCATCATTACAGATGCAACAGAAGGCTGCGGCTTAGGAATTGGAGCTCCTTCTTTTATATAAATGGTATTGACAACCTCGAGTGCTTGAAAGGTAGTCTCCAAAGCCTCTTCTGTAGCTTCAATATAAGGGGTGTCTAGCGGCTTGCTCACCAGTAGGTCCTCTTCACCAAAGACAGTAATCATCTTGTTATCAACTATGAATTTGACTTTTTGGTGCAAGGTGGAAGGCACAGCTCCAGCAGAATGAATCCATGGTCGTCCTAGGAGACAACTGTATGATGGTGCAATGTCCATCACTTGAAAGAGTATGTTGAAAGTGCAAGGACCAATTTGAATTGGTATTTCAATTTCCCCTATGACTTCTCTCCTTGTGCCATCAAATGCCCTTACTATCATCGCACTTGATTTCATGTGTGACCCATCAAAAGGTAATTTGGAGAGTGTCGACTTTGGCATCACATTCAAGGAAGAGCCATTATCCATCAGTACTCTAGCCATGATATGGTCTTGACATTTTACTGAGATATGAAGTGCTTTATTATGTCCCCTTCCCTCATTGGGTATTTCATCATCGGTGAAAGTGATGCAATTATCTGCTGTGATGTTGCTGATAACGCCATTCAACTTGTCAACCGTTATGTCATGAGAAACATGGGCTTGATTAAGCACTTTCATTAGCACCTTCCTATGTGGCTCAGAGTTCATTAATAAAGATAAGAGTGATATTCTTGTAGGGGTGCGGTTCAGTTGATCCACTACCCTATATTCACTTTGCTTTATGAATTTTAAGAACTCACAAGCTTCTTCTTCGGTCACTTCTTTCTTATAGACCTCTTGCTGTGTTGCCTTTGGTTCTTCCTTTTCTTTCAAGACTTTTTTAATAGAAGTTTCCCCTATCTTGCCTTTCCCTTTCCGAATTCTTTCCACTTCCTCCACTTGGTCTTTACGCAAATACTCAGGTGTTAAATACGACCACTCCGAGTCATTCCACCAATCCCAAATATGCTAGAGATAGCCGATGGGATTTTCATTTGATTGTCTTGGAGATCATTTACAATGACTTGCACATCATATTTCCAAGGCACAGCTCTGGTATCCTTATAGGAAAAAGGAGTCGGCACTTGGATAGTGATAGGATTCTGACCAAAAGAGACTTGCGGAGACACCTCTTTACTATAATGAATCGTTAATGGCTTTGGTATACCTGGAGCTTGCCCTATGATTGGTTGCATTGCATAGGTATTGGCAGCCTCTTGAATTGGTGGAGGTGTAACTTCCTTGACCATATAGACGTCACCATTATCGTACTGATTGCTTATTTGCACTAGGTGACTGTCCATCAAACTTTGGAGGATCTGCTTGAATTCATCACATTCCTCAATAGAATGCCCGACTTCCCCATGGATCTTACACACAGTTTCATCTTCATTGACCTTTTTAAACTCAACTTGGTTTCGTATCAACCCAAATTTGCACAGCTCTTGAAAAATTACTCTCATTGGCGTTTTCACATCAGCTACCCGACTTATGAGGCATCGTCCAGAAGACTTTTCTATGGCATTAACTACTGGACCTCCATGATCAGGCAAGGGATTGCGGCCTACATTAGGAGTTTTTTCCTTAAAGTTTAACCATTTGGCATTAATCAAGTCTTGCACTTTGAACTTCAAGGCTCTGCAATTTTATGTTGAGTGACCTACGAAAGATGGTACTCACATTTAGCATTCTGGTCAAACCCTCTTGGGTAGGGGGGTTCCAATGGCTTCATTGGGCAAGGAACCAATAAGGAGTTTCGGAAGAGTTGTGATAGCAATTCAGTATAAGTCATGGGAATTGGGTCAAATTGGACAGGATTCTTTTCTTGGTTAGCTGGCGGTCTTCTTTGGTTGGTATTTGGATTTTGGGCCCATGGTTGGGTTGGTTGATATGGCATGGTAGGGAGTGTTTGGTTTGGGATAGGAGATGGTGCACGATAAGGGATCATTGGGTGATAAGGTTGAGGGTATGGAGCTTGAGAGGCATTAGCAATGTATGGATAGTAAGGCATGTAGGGAGGTTGGAAGGATGGTTGAGGGTTAATAGGTGCCTGACTATATCTCCCTTGGGAAAAACTCCTTTGATGGAAAGTCACAGCATGAGCTTCTCCTTCTCTTTTCTTCCCTGCTGGGGGCTTTTTGGCACTAAATGTCCCTGTTGAGCTTTCAACAATCTTTCCACTTCTCATTCCTCCTTCAATTCTTTCCCCGATGATAACCATGTCTGAGAAATTCGACGACACACTTCCTATCATCTTGTCATAGAAGGGTGATTGGAGAGTGTCAATGAATGTGGCCACCATTTCTCTTTCTGTCAATGGGGGTTCAACCTGAGCAGCTATTTCTCTCCACCGCTGAGCATATTCTTTAAAGGTTTCAGCTCCTTTCTTAGCCATATTCTGTAATTGTAGCCTATCTGGTGCCATATCGATGTTGTACTTATATTGCTTTAAGAAAGCATCCGCCAAGTCCTTGAAGCATCGTATATGGGCACGTTCCAGGTATGTATACCAATTAGAAGCTGCCCCAGCTAAGCTATCCTGGAAGAAATGAATCAACAGGTTATCATCATGAGCATGGGATGCCATCTTGCGGATGTACATGGTCAGATGATTCTTTGGGCAAGTGGTTCCCTTATACTTTTCAAAATCCGGGACCTTAAACTTTGGAGGAATTACCACATTCGGGACAAGACAGAGCTCTGCGGCATCCAGAAGACCATAGCTACTTGCTCCTTCTATGGCTCGCAATCTTTCTTCCAAAACTTCTAATTTTCCCTTGGATTGAATGCTTTCAGTTGAAGGGTTCAGCGAAGAAGTTCCAGTGACTTTATGGGGAAAAATTTGTGGCATGTAGAAAGGAGGTTGGGCCTGAGTCGAGCCTTGTGGCCCTGAATTAGGTATTGCCAATGATGAGCCGCTCTCAAGAGGGTTGGTAATTTGGGATGGCATAGAACCAGGAGAAATGCCATAAGGTGGAATAGAAACCGGGTACTGAGGAATCTCACTGGTATTTGGTTGAGATCCTTGGAGAGGGTTTGAACTCGTTGGGACCGTCGGTGCACTGCCCTCAGGAATATTGGTGGATAATGGTGGCACATAACCAGGTGGAAGGCCATATGGTGGGAATGAAGATGCCTGTGCTTCAGGATTATTTGAGTAGATGGTGAGCGGCATCATGGTCCCTTGAGAGGTGACACTAGGATATTGCCAAGGAACTGGCGTAAAGCCAGGCGGGTGAGCAGGCGTGGCAGAAGGATCATCATTTGCCTTTAAAGGAGTCCCTCTGTGTTCTTCGTTTTTCCAGAGAATTTCCAAGATCTTGGCCATTTGTTCTTTTAGCTGGCTTACTTCACTTCTCAACTCTTCTTGTGACTGACCCAGTTCATCCATGACTCTTGATTGAGAGCGAGTCCTATATGGGTGTCGTAGAGACAGTTTTCCTTTCTGTATTAATTTTTTTATTAGAAAATATGAAAAAGGAAAAGAAAATGCAAACAAAAATAAAACTATGCATGTAGAGACATGATCCAAAGTAGCAAGCGATATCGATAAACCTCATTTATTCAAAGGGAAAAGCTCTATGGTCATAGAGAGTTTTACACACACTGATCTTTGCTACTCCTCAAGTCAGATGGAGGAGTTAGCTTTACAAAATAAGATGGAAAGAGTCATACTAACTCTAAATTACATCAGCATTCCTAGAACACGAGACTAATTTCAGTGAAATTTTCCTAAGAAGTCAAGGTCCTTTCTAACCCGAGTCAAAATATCTTGGTTTTCTCCTGGTGCTAGCTTGGCTTCCACTTTAATGATTTCTCTTGCCCTCTTTCTTGAATGGTTGGAGATTTCCCTCATATTATTAAGAACCATTTCGGCTTTCCGCTCCATTTCTTGGCTTGCATTACGATAGAAATTATTTTCATTAGTCAAGAAAAGAACATCATCCTCTAACCGATTCTTCTTACTTTCCAAGAAAGTAGACCATTCAACATGCTTTTCCAAATGTTGATTCAAGATTTTAACTTCATTCTTGAATTCTTGAAGTTGACCATCCTTCCCCTGAATGATTGTTTCGAGGGCTTGACATGTTTTCCTTAACCTCTCTATTTCAATATCTTTAGAGGCCATTTGTTCTTGACTTTGGATTTTTCTTCTTACAGTGCTAAGTTGATCTTCCAAGGACCTTCTCTCAGTGGTCCACTGCCGATAAATGATTTCGTACCGCCCCTCCGCTTCAGCATAGTAGTCATTGGGTTCATTAAATTGGTGCATTGGTAACTCTGGACCCTGTACCTTGGGAGCAAGAAATCCCTTCTTCCTACTAGCTTGCCAAATTGGGTATTCTGGTGTCGTTTCAGACGATGGGAGACCGGGCTTTACACTTCTTGTGTGCTTCCAATCTTCAATGACTTCTTTTATTTTATGAATGGTTCCTTCATCGCCATACGAGAACTCAAATTTGGACAGTCCATGAGTCATCGGAATGAATTGCAGAGATGCCATTTGTCTTCGGACCATAGCTGGAGCATAGCCCACTACTCCCCATGGACCAATAAGTGGAACCCAAGGTTTGCTTCCACATCTATATATGGTATAAGTGTGAGGAAACCACTTGGCCCTCCAGACTACTTCTTCTATTTCCATGAAAAAACTGATCCATTGCCTTATCGTCGGAGTTCGGGGAGGCCAATTGTCACGACCATATAGAGAGAGCGGGTGCTTAGGTATGACATACTGTTTCAGATCAATTTCTGGATGGTTAAAGCACTTCAACGTTGGCATATGACTAAGCATCCATACTGCAAGTAATGGTGCATATCCCCAAAACCTTCCTTTTTGATGGACTCGGCAGTAGTTCAGAGATCGAATTGTCTAGGCTAAAATTGGTAGGGCTGGGTGTACCCCATGCTCAATCTGCTTGAACAAATTGATCACATGTCCATCTATTTGATTTTTCCATCTCGGGAAAATTACTAACCCATAAATAGCAAGGGCTAGTGCTACCAAACCAAACCTTTGATCAACTTGAGCTTCAACCAGCCTAAGCAAGAACTTCGAATCTAGACTTCGTCCTTCATCCACCATGTACTTGTCCAGTTCATTGGCATGAATCCCTATCAATTTGGACAGCATCCTTCTGGGCGTCTTCTTAGGGTCATGTGAGTACACTTTGTCCTTTGGCACGTCGTCTCTATTAAGAAGCCTAGCATACTCCTTAATCGTGGGCACCAAGTTAAATTGTTGGAAAGTAAAACACTGATATGAGGGGTCCCAAAAATGGAGCATAGCTTTCAACATTTGGAGGTCAGGGTTGATGAACATGAGAACTGCAATGTCTCCATACTTGTTATTGAACTCTTCTTGTCTTCTCATGCTACACCACACATTACGGAGCCTCCTTAGGTCGTTTTGCTCAAAGTCATGGCTCCCCTTTAAGAGAGGTAAAGGAACATCCTCGCAATGCAAACTATTTCCTTCCTTGGCTTGAATTCTTGCAGACTCTTCACCGACAACCCTGATACTCTCTGCCACCTCAGACATTAGAGTCATCTTTCCCTTATTCATGCTTGAGGTTTATCGATATCTTCACAGGATTGGACCACATATGCAAATGCAAGATAAAAGAAAAGTTAACAACTACAAAATAAAAGACAAACAGAAATTCCTCATATGTTAGAGGAAAAGGGGTACCTAATCTTGGTACCCGATTAGCAGGATAAGTTCTATGAACGATGATAGCTCTAAGATTATATCTACAAGTAAGAGCTTTGGTTCTAGACCCCTATCGGACAAAAGGTCCCCAAATTGTCCCTTGCTATCACCAACACTTTGGCTAGCAGGGGTCCTCCACCCTCACCCATGATAGGTTACAAGCGGAAAGAGTTCAATTTGAGCGAGGGGTTTTCATGTGCCTAAACGGAGACCAACGGTCCCACAAAGCAACACTACTTCGCCCTCTGTCTAAGCCTACAAGGTATTGAGCTCGGGTAGAGAGCTTGTGTGTGGAAGTGTACATGAGAGAACTTATTTACAAAGCAGAAATATAATAAATATAATACAAACAAAATGTACATTAATATGAAACAAATAACAAATAAAACAAATAAAACAAAAACGGACCAACATAATTAAAGAGCAAATCACATAAGATAAAAAAAAGTTTAACCTTCTAGTTGTCCCCAGTGGAGTCGCCAGCTGTCGCAACCGTCCCGAAGGGCGTCGCGAAAATAAAAAGAATAAAGAGGAATGGACCTCGGGATGTTGGGAGTCGCCACCAATCGCTTTATCCATTAAATGGAATGGTGCAATTGGACACCTAAAAGATGGTCTACGTTTCAGAGTTTGAGGTTCGGGGGTTGATTACAGGTAGGGAAGGTGTTAGCACCCTACACTGTCCGTTCTAAGAACGGTTACCTATTTAATCTAATGTTATTTGCAAGATTAATTTAATTGGTCCTTTATTAATTAAAAGAAAAGAATTTTTTTTATTTTTTTTTATTTTGACATGTCCCATTTTGTCAAGCATAATATCAAGAATGATAAATGATTAAGACAAGCAATATGTGGCTAAATAGCCATTATTTTGGAACAAATTCTAAGTCTACAACATATTATATAAAAGTGGTGAATCAAAATTTTATTTTTTTTAAGAGAAGTAATTTTCAAAATAAATGGCCAAATAAAACATTATTTCAATGAATAAATTTTAATTCAAAGAAATTTGTTTGAGATAAGAGAAAGTTTTTTTTTTTTAAGTAAATGGCCAAATAAAATCTCAAGAAAAAAATATTTTTAAGCATAAAGAGATTTTTGTAGTAAAAAGGTCTTCATAAAAAAATAAAAGTTTTAATTCACCACAATCATGATGTTGAAACTATATGAAATTGTTCACTTTTATTTGAGGATTTTTTTATTTTACAAAATGATTTTTATTTTTGTATATTTTTTATTTTGAAAAATATTTAATTTAAAAAAAATTATTTAATTTAGTGTGAGAATTAGACTTAGCGCCGCTCTTGGCAAAATCCAATATAAAAGTAAGGTAAGAAGCTTTACTGAGTCGGTTATCCGTTGAAGCTTAACAAAAACAAGGTAAGAAGCTTACGGAGTCGGGTATCCGTTGAAGCTTAACAAAAACAAGGTAAGAAGCTTACAGAGTCGAGTATCCGTTGAAGCTTAAAAAACAAAAAGGTTTAATATTGGATTTTGCTAGGAGCGCCGGCGAAGTCTAATTCTCACACTAAATTAAATAATTTTTTTTAAATTAAATATTTTTCAAAATAAAAAATATACAAAAATAAAAATCATTTTGTAAAATAAAAAAAAATCCTTAAAATAAAAGTGAACAATTTCATATAGTTTCAACATCATGATTGTGGTGAATTAAAACTTTTATTTTTTTTTATGAAGACCTTTTTACTACAAAAATCTCTTTATGCTTAAAAATATTTTTTTCTTGAGATTTTATTTGGCCATTTACTTAAAAAAAAAAAACTTTCTCTTATCTCAAACAAATTTCTTTGAATTAAAATTTATTCATTGAAATAATGTTTTATTTGGCCATTTATTTTGAAAATTACTTCTCTTAAAAAAAAATAAAATTTTGATTCACCACTTTTATATAATATGTTGTAGACTTAGAATTTGTTCCAAAATAATGGCTATTTAGCAACATATTGCTTGTCTTAATCATTTATCATTCTTGATATTATGCTTGACAAAATGGGACATGTCAAAATAAAAAAAAAATTCTTTTCTTTTAATTAATAAAGGACCAATTAAATTAATCTGGCAAATAACATTAGATTAAATAGGTAATCGTTCTTAGAACGGACGGTGTAAGGTGCTAACACCTTCCCTACCTGTAATCAACCCCCGAACCTCAAACTCTGAAACGTAGACCATCTTTTAGGTGTCCAATTGCACCATTTCATTTAATGGATAAAGCGATTGGTGGCGACTCCCAACATCCCGAGGTCCATTCCTCTTTATTCTTTTTATTTTCGCGACGCCCTTCGGGACGGTTGCGACATTGGTCACATAGGTGACCAAGAAAATGAAAAAAAGAAGAAAAGAAAAGAAAAGTCAAGAACTTTACCTTAGAGCTTCAAGTTAGGGCACCAATGGTGGGAGATTAAAAAGGAAGATTTAGGAGGTGATCACCAAAGAGAAAAGTCTTAAGATGATGAGAGGAAGCAAAAAAAATGAGATTAGTTTAACAAGCTAGTGAAGATGGCCTCCCGTTGGTGTGGTTGCTGTGGAGTAGAGAGGAAGAGAGGAAGAGAGGAAGAGAGAAACTTGAGAGAAAAGATGAAGTGAGAGAAAGTGTTGGATATTTTTGGGATTTTGAAAAAGTGAGTATAAAAGTGATAAAGCAAAAAGAAAATTTTTGGCTCCAAAACTCCCTCCATTGTCATGGAGTACTTGGAAGAGAGGAGAGAGGATTTGGCTTCCTTTGGAAGCTTTGTGCATTCTCCCAAAAAGTCAATTGGTGATGTCATCTTGGTGATGTCATTAAAGTGCACTCTATAAAATATGATTAACACTTTACTAAAGCTATTATCTAGTGAACAAAAGTTACAGTTAGTATAAATAGTATTTATTGTCCAACAAATAATAAAACATTCTGCGATTTTATTTATCAGATAAAATCTCAAAAAATAAAAATCTCGTAAACTGTATCCAGCCTCGGGTTTAGTAAGATCCCCTGTCGACGTTTCCATAGTCTAAAGTTTTTCGACCTTGGGGAAAATATTTTATTTTCTCGGCCCGCTTAGTGCGCACTAAATCGAGAAATATATTAAAATAATCAAACAATTCAAATAATTTTAAAAAAATTCTCAAAAATCATAAATATTATAAAATGAATATATATTGTGAAATAAGAAATGTTCGGGGTGTTACAACTCTCCCTTTCTAAAAAGAAATTTCGTCCTCAAAATTTTCATACCTCAGAATCTAGCTCCCCATTGTGCCTCCCATTACATTATTCCAAATTGCTTTACTAACACAATTTTTTTCCCTTGAATTATTTGCATCATTTCCTGAACCATCTTAACTTTATCTGTTGCTTATTGTATAAGCTCGAGTCCAATCACAATCCTTTCATTGTCTTGTTGCCAACACAAAGGTGTCTTACATTGCTGTCCATGTAATACCTCATATTTAACTACTTCTAATCAACCAGATATTTCTAACTCTAATGATTTCTGCAAAACGTTAAATGTTGCTCCATATAGAAAATGCCTTCATATCTTCAACACAAATACACAACGGCTAACTCCAAGTTTGTGTAGGGTAGTTCTCCTCATGCACTTCTGATTGCCTTGAAGCATATGCCACAACCTTGTAATTTTGCACAAGCTCACATCCCAAACTTTGATGTAAAACATCTCAAATTCATGGGATCGCGAAGTAGTCAGTCGTCTCTTTAACTCTTGAAAATTTTCTTCACATGCCTTGATCCATAGAAAAGCTTGATTCTTTCTCGTAGGCTGAGTGAGAGGTCCTGCTATCTTAGAAAATCCTTTGATGATTTGTCACTAATAACTGGTTGATCCCACGGAGCTACGAACCCGCGTTATGACCTTCAGTCTTTCCCATTGTAAAACTGCTTTGACTTTTGACAGACTCTCAGAAATTCCTTCCTTTGAATTTACGTGCCCCAAAAATTGAACTTCTTCCAACCAACTCGCTTTTTGACCTCCTGGCATACAACTTCTTCTTCTCCAGGATCTGGAGAACTATACCGAGATGTTCGATATGTTCCTCCTGATTTCGAGAATAGATCATAATGTCATCAATTAAGACAATGACAAATCTGTCTAGATAAGGACGAAAGATCCAATTCATGTAATTCATGAATACGGAAGGAGCATTTGTTACTCCGAATGGCATCACATGACACTCATAATGCCCATAGTGCATTCGAAGGGTCATTTTGAAAACATCCTCTACTTTCGCAAAAATTTGATGATATTCAGAGCGTAGATTAATCTTGAAGAAAACTACGGCTCCCTCCAACTGATCCATCCAATTGTCTATCTTCTTCTAAGGAAACTCATTCTTGATCGTAATCTTGTTCAACTGGCGATAGTCCACATATCACCAAGAAGTTCTATCCTTCCCCTTAACTAACAACACTGGAGCTCGTTATGAGAAACTTATTGACTACAAGAGTGACATTCACATTCTCCTTACTCTTGACCTCCAAAGAAGATAATAACATGCATCCTTAGGCTCCTTACCTCAATAAACTTCAACTTGGTTAGTCGCTAGAATTCAGAAATCTCATTTTTTAGAGACACTAAGGTTTTGTCAGAATGATCTAACAAGATATGATTAGAAAATAACCAATACATTCCTAAAGTTACGGATATTTGAGAAAGAGGTAAACAAATCAATTTAACAGAAAGGAATTAGTCTTTAACAAAAATAGAATAGTTTAATCAACTAGATAGTAACAATAGGTTTAGTGATAGAAGTAGAAATAAACAAGTCAAAAGGTAACGAAAACATCGATAACTTTAATCGATCCACACAATTATAAGCCATAAAGGAATGAGTTGCCCCCTGAGTTGTACAACATAATCAAAGGATCACCCTCTGAGGCACGATCTCCCTTGGTTTGGTCTTTAGATTAGGACGCTTCTGCCCCACTCAGGGTATAAAATCTTTCTTTTGTTTGAGGTCTTGAAGCACGTGCATCACTAACAGAAGATTTCCTCTTTGGTGAAGTACAATCTTTAGGAACATGTCTAGGCTTTCTGCACTTGAAGCAGATTACCCTCTTGATATTACACTCCCTCATCGAGTGATTCTTTCCACATTTATTACATTTTGGTAAAGATACCATGGTCAGATTGGATTTATTACCACTCGCACTTCCTTCATGAGTTTGTTGCTGCTGTTGCTTCCTCGGTCGTCGTGAATACGATTTATGCTAAAATTAATTAACCTTTTCTTCCTTTGGAACTTAGGCAGTCCAGAGTTACCCCAAAACTGACTTTCTTCCAACAAATTCTAAACCTCGACTTCCAATTCCTGTTGCTATACGGCCTTCTGATCCTGGTGTGTTGTTACATCAGCCATTCTTTGCATTACTTCTAGTACCGCAGTCGTATCATCATCGTCACTCCCCGCATTCACATGCTTATGTCTACCCCGAGCTATTGCCTCTCTTCAAGGACAAACAAATCAAAACATAAGGAAAATCAAAAGCAATCTATTTAAACAATATTGTCTCCTTTCGAAAACCAAACACAAAAAGTCACACAACAAAACAAGACAAACCTAACCACCACACCTAAAAGACTCTAACTTGAGCTCTTTCATTCTGCCTTCTATGGTGCGATCTCCTATAAGTCTTTAACTCCTAAGCAGCTCCTCGAACCATACTTATGCCAGATATTCTTTTCCCAAGAAAATCAGTTCTCCAAGACCTCTTAGACGACTCAATCCACAAACCTTGCAAGTCCTATTTAACTACCCTTTTTCTGACCTATTGGCTTAAACAATTCTCGAGATAACACAACAAGGGTATAAATTCACACAAATCCTAAACAAGTTCAGTCATACTAGCTGAGCTTCTTACTAAAAGAACTTCTATTCCCTTAATACGCCTAGGTGAAGGCATAGTTTCCCGTCCACACAGAACATTACACATTGAGTGGGCCAATACTCAATATCATGTAACTATGTAATAGTAGCTACCAACATTCAACCTATGGCAAGCCATGCCTTCCTTTCCTAAACATCTCAATCAAGAGACAAGGAAGTGCACAACATACAAAGAAACCTCTAATATGTCTAAGCATAGTCAGTCCATACCCCAGCTCAATAGGATGAACTGCTCTAATACCACCTAATGTAACACCCACGATTTAGTAACCATGACACAATCGTCATTATACCACGGGCATTAAATTTTTGGTGTGCTACAATTCAAATAACAAGTTTTCAAATTTAATCATTGTGCATATAAAGAAAATATGAGCCACGAATGAATAGATACATATGCTGTCATTTGAAAATATAATTCAACAAGATATACTCAAAATACAGCATATAAGACTAGATAATTACCTTAAAACTTACATAGCTCAGCGCATTACTCATACTGCTAAAAAAAACACCAAGTTATACTTCAAAATGCAGTTATACTTAAAAGAACCTTTATACAGGTAATGCAAAAGAAACATAAACTACCCAATGGCACCCACAACTAAGGAGTTGGGCACTCCATCGGATCCACCTAGGGATCCTCCCCCAGTTCATCTGAAGACATAAGGACAGGACAGAGTGTGGTCTCACAGGCAGGTGCCCTAGTAGCCGATGCCATAGAATCCTCGTCATCTCTAGGGGTATGAAGCAGATCACCTATAGCTCCCGAATGGGCAAGGCAAACTTTAGATGCACTGATGTAGTGAGAGTCAAGATAGGATCTCCACTGCGGGTCATTCTCACAATCAAGATCAAATCCCCAAGTCGACTCGCCAAGCATTGGCACCCCTAGTGAACACAATCCTGACCAAACCAATACAACCCCTTCTTGCCACCATCACCGAATGCAGGAGATCAAACTAAGTAAAATCTAGGAGATTCAACCTCATCCCCTTTACAGTCTTTAACCAAAATCACATAGAATAAAAATAGTACAAACAAGAGATGAGATATCCTACATCATTACCAACATGGCAGCGAAGGAAAATAATACGAATGACGAAGTCATTCTATATATACAGATATTGCAGATATATTCAAGTTATCAATTTCATAGACATCATCAGAAAGCATATCCCACAATAATATAAATATTAACAACACTATAACAACAGATATCCACCAGAGATATATAAATAATAATTATGTCACCACAATATGTATGTTGACCATTCCATGACTATATGTGAACTGACCATGTGTATGCATAATGAACCAGTTCCTACTCCATGAAGCTAAAGATTCAGAGATGAGCAATCCAGAAGATCTGTCCCCCCTCAAAAGACAGTCTACACTGGACCACAAAAAGTAATAGTGTTTTGTTGAGCTGCCAGTGCGTTACAATGGTGTTCACAGCCAGCGGTATACAATGTGATAACATAATCACTAAGTGAATCACCTCCCCCTGAACGTCCCCCAAGATCCATCATGGATATCATTATCGTGTAAGTTCTCGCTTACTCCTCAGCATAAAATGCCACAACTGTATAATGCTCAAATGCATATTCAATGTATGATGAATCTTCAATCATGTGATTTCACATAAGACAGGTCATCACAAAGCTTCACAGGATAATAATCCATCACATAATCTTTTTTCATATTGTTTTCAATAACACTCTTTAGATAAAATACTTTAAATCTTTAAAACATCATTCTTATCATTAACGTCATTACTATAGCCAAAAATCACCCTTCTTCCGAGAATAAAATTTTGTTTCTCCTACTTCCTATTTCAAAGTCCTTCAATTTAAATCCTTATCACATCAACCTCAAAGTTCTCATTGTAACAACCATTTCTTAATATTTCAAACTAAATTCTAAACTTTCCAAGTCCAATACAAAGTATACCTCATATCAATATTTTCCTCGCCATAATTTCTCTAGGCAATACTTCTTAGTATTTCTCACCAGACTCACCCTATACTTTTCCAATAAATTCTTTTCCTTTGTTTCTACTAATAACCCTTTTAGATAGAATACCCTAAGAGATTCAAACATCATTCAAACCCTTTTGTAGCCACCTTGGCCGAACTAACTCTTGATCAAAGGATACAAACTTTTGTTCTTTCCTTTTTCTTTTTATGTTTAGTAAATCCTAAATTATAGATCCAATTACATAATTATTCAAATTTCCAATTTTGATATAAAAATCTCACCTTGGTTGCCCCACATGGCCGTGAACCCTAAGAGTCATTGGACCCAAAAGTTTTCATCTTAATTCATCATTACAATTCCTTAACCAATTTATTCTTTAACCTAAACTTCTAAGTTCTAAGTTACCATAAAATTTGTCTTATATTTCCTATTTTTCTTCCTCTTGTCTGAGACCCTCACTTAAGGGTCTCTAAACCCAAAGTTTCATCATCTTCATCAATTAATCATCACTAAATTACTCAAGTCCCAAATTAGTGTAAGAATTTTATCTTAGTTCTTTAACTTAAACCATAAGGCCGTGAGCCTCCCAAGGACAAGAGTCCAACTAAATTTTCCATACATCAATCCAAGTAATCCAATATATAATCCATAGCCAACAAGATACACAATAAAAATCAATAAATTCATACAAGTCAAAATAGCTACAAAATCATGAAGAACAACATAACAAAGAGAGAAATCCCACATGGATTCCTCAACAACAACACCAAAAATGTTTCCTCACCACCAAGATTGGTTGAAGAGGATCATCTCCCTCTTACCTATAGAAGACAACACAAGAATGCAAGCCTCTTGATCTTTTTGTTGCAATTTTCATCCTCCACCTTCAAGAGAACCCCAAGGTGGGTAAACTTTTACAATCCTCACTCAAACCATTGGTCACATAGGTGACCAAGAAAATGAAAAAGACAAGAAAAGAAAAGAAAAGCCAAGAACTTTACCTTAGAGCTTAAAGTTAGGGCTCCAATGGTGGGAGATGAAAAAGGAAGATTTAGGAGGTGATCACTAAAGAGAAAAGTCTTAAGATGATGAGAGGAAACAAAAAAATGAGATTAGTTTAACAAGCTAGTGAAGATAGCCTCCTGTTGGTGTGATTGCTGTGGAGTAGAGAGGAAGAGAGAAACTTGAGAGAAAAGATGAAGTGAGAGAAAGTGTTAGATATTTTTGGGATTTTGAAAAGGTGAGTGTAAAAATGATAAAGCAAAAAGGAAAATTTTGGCTCCAAAACTCCCTCCATTGCCGTGAAGTGCTTGGGAGAGAGGAGAAAGGATTTGGCTTCCTTTGGAAGCTTTGTGCATTCTCCCCAAAAGTCAATTGGTGATGTCATGCACATGATATCATCTTGGTGATGTCATTAAAGTGCACTCTATAAGAGATGATTAACATTTTACTATAGTTATTATCTAGTGGACAAAAGTTACAATTAGCAAAAATAATATTTATTGTCTAATGAATAATAAAACATACTGCGATTTTATTTATCAAATAAAATCTAAAAAAAAAATCTCGTAAACTGTGTCCAGCTTCGGATTTAGTAAGATCCCACATTGATGTTTCCACAGTCTAAAGTTTTTCGGCCTCGTGGAAAATATTTTATTTTCCTGGCCAGCTCATGTGCACGTAAATCAAAAAATATATTAAAATAATTAAATAATTCAAATAATTTCAGAAAAAATCACAAAAATCATAAATATTGTAAAATAAATATATATTGTGAAATAAGAAATTTTTAGGGTGTTACAAATACCGCAGAGATATCATCGCTGTTACGGTGTTGGTGAGTCACGTCATTTACATTTTCATCTCGCTTCAAGAGGTAAATTTTAAAACACGGATTATGGTCTTTTTGCATGGATCCTTGGTGGGAATTTTGCTTTTTTGCTGCGTGATGTATCCACGATTCCCAACAACTCCACCTCTAAACAAAGGGTGTTCACCTTCTCATATACCATTCGCAGATACGTGGAAATAACAAGTGTGTGAGAAAACATGTAAAGTGGTTTATAAAGCACACACAGCACCACGCTGAGTATCCTCCTACACGAGACTGTACCCAATGCTTCCAGTTATAAGAAAATCCTTCTCCACAAGGTTTTCATATTTTCTTTTAAGAACACTCACATACTCACTCTATGGGTTGTTCCCATCACATTTAAATGTAACATTGGATATCATCCTACATAAGGTTTTCTAACTATTAACGGAATACATACATACTCATACTATGTGTCATTCCCATCATATATAGCATCACAAAAGATACTAAATCAATCCCATATGGATCAAAATCCTAAGTGTTATCCTATAGCATTTCCAACCCATTAGTTGCCTAAGGACTCACACTTTTCTCATATGAACTAGGTAGTCATTTCCTCCTTGAAATACTCCCAAAGGTGTCTCAACACACTTTAGGAAACATATACTAATGATCCCATGTAGCCAAGAACTTGAAAACATAAAAATGACATTTTAGAAGATTATGGCTTCAGACACGAGCCATGTCTGATGACACGCCTCCTAGTATCTTGCTCCGTTAGCACTGTTTCACGAATTAGAACAGGCAGAGAGGGACACGAACCCCCCATGTCTTTGGACATAGGCCGTGTCTATTAACCAGACATACTGCAGCTCACTCTACAAAATCGTGGAACTGTTCCATTAGTTCTTTCCCCTCCTCCAATCACTCAAACTTCACATCCAAATGAATTCCAACCTTCCATGATGTTCAACTACACATAACAACTCTTATTCCACTTTGATTTCCCTCAAAACCAAAGATCTTGGATAATCATCCATATATGTATATGTGCTATATATCACACATATCTGTATATGTGTGTGATACATATATACGCATATATATATATATATATATGTGTGTGTGTGTGTGTGTGTGTGTGTGTGTGTGTGTGTGTACACATATGATATATGTGTGTGATATATATATGTATATGCGTGTGATACATATATACACACGCATATATATATATATATATATATATATGTATATGTGTGTAATATATATATGTATATATGTGTGATGTTGGTGTATGCCCCTAGAGGCTGATACATTTGTCTGTATTTATATGCATTCTATTATGATAATTTTAATATATGAGGCATTTCATTTATTGTGTTCTTTTTTAATAAACATAATAAAGTCTTTAGAATAGTAAGTTTGATGTCATAAGACATCAAGTGGTTGACTTGATCGTGAGATCCTATTGGATAAAATTAGAACACTATTCTTAAATGTCCCTATTCAAGTATTATTGTTAATTAGGACAACAATAATGCATTGAGAGAGTATGTGCATAGACTGATGATCACATCTCACGGGTCATGGATATAAGATATCTAGTCTTCACATGGGTACATATTAGAGTAATGATGTACTAGACTGACCCGCCATGAGAATGCTATATGGATCGTTACGTGAGTGTCATAAGCGATTCTCATAGTGACAATGGTGTCTGTGATCCTTTGACCTGAAATCACTATGATTCCTACATGAGGAGTTGTGTGTTTTAATGCCATCAAATGTCATCTGTAACAATGTAATTGTAAAGTTGGTTATTAGACATACCGCGAATCATGCAGAGGGATGTGAGTGACCTAGATAGGATTTGTCACTCCTACATAACAGGAGTGATATCTTCGGGCCCCTTGATTGAGTGAGACTACGAAATGCATGGCCATGCTCAAATGAGTCAATATGAGATATTTATTTCATTTGTTGTTACAAAGTCTACTCGAGTATCAGGAAACGAAAGATTAGACTATACAAGGGTGCGCATTCTATGCCTTGTGTTCAATCTAGATATTGTGACAAATGGATTAAACGATGCGAAAACATTGGTCACGAAAAGGTTATGTCAAATCACTGACATTCTCATTACTTAGGTAGCAGTGATGTGTTGCAAGATACTGCTCACTGCTTGTAATATTAAAATGAGATTTTAATATTATTGCCAACGTAATGAGAACCTGCAGGGTCACACACATAGAGCAGACTAAAATTGGAGCAATAGATCCAAGTTGGACTCAGATTCAAATGTGAGCTAGACTCATAACAGATGAGTCTAGGGTTACACAGCTTACCTTACTGCTGCTGACACTCATTGAAGGCAATCACTATTATAAATAGTATTGCTAAGGGTGTAACACCCTGAAAATTATTTATTTTATCGTTCATCATCATTTTATAATATTTATAATTTTTGGGAATTTTTCTAAATTTTTTCGGAAACGTCGAATATTTTAATATATTCCTTGTTTTACGTGAATATATTTCTCGTTTTGCATGCACACTGACCAGAGTCAGTGTAACACCCCGAAAATGATTTGTTTCATCATGGATAGTCATTTTCCAATATTCATGATTTTTGGAGATTTTTCTGGAATTTTTTGAAAATGCTGAATATTTTAATATATTTCTCGTTTTACGTGTGCATTGAGCAGAGTCAGTCAAACGCTCTGGAAAATTGTTTATTTTGTGATGAATAGTCATTTTTTAATATTTGTGATTTTTAGAAATTTTTGTGAATTTTTCTGAAAATATCGAATATTATAGTATATTCCTCATTTTGCGTGCGCACTGAGCGGAGCCGGGATAACGAAATGTTTTCCCTGAGGCTGGTAAACCTTGAACTGTCAACGTGTCGATGGGGGATGTTACTAAACCCGAGGTCGGGCACAGTGATGCACAATTTTTAGTTTCAAACAAGTCTACAAACTTGATGCGGGATTAATTGTTGCTTTGCGAACCCAAGTGCAGGTTGTCTCAAGTAATAAATTTCTCGGGAGTCCGAGGTCGATCCACAGGGAATTGTTGAAGATTAATTAAGGTGAAGTAAATATTTTGTTAATATGGTAAAAATTATTTACTTGGGTTAAAAGATCCACTCTTGGTAAATAAAGTAAAGGTAAGATTAATTTCTTTTATAACTCAATTAGAATCCTCGCAACATGGAGGTTCCAATCGGAAAATACAACATTAAAAGTCCATTTAAAATAATATACGTAATTATATTATGTTTCCTAAAAATATTACCACCACTTATAAACGGGTTAAAGTATTCATTGTGCCAATATTTTGTCTACAACAAATCAAGAACTCCTATTTACAAAGATGGTTTCTAAATTATAAGAAACAAATTATAATACGTATAATGGTTACTAGAAAATATAAATCATTTAAGCACAAGAGAAGAATAAATCTAACCTTACTCTATTACCAAGAGCTTCACCCTTTCACCCAAGTAAAATGAAACTTAGTTACTCATAGATAAGAAGAAAGAAAGAGAGAAGAAGAAGAAGAACATGACTTTAATTTAGAACAAAGCAAAATTACTACAAGAAAACCTAGTAACAAAATGGCATTATTTTGGTAACTAACACCTAACACCTTCAATGATCTGCCAAGGCCTCCTTTTATAGAGGATTAGAGATACAAAATGACAAGGGGGTTGAGTCATTAGTGGTTGGATGAGTGGAAAATGAGTGGAAAATGCCAAATGACTTTAGGTGAGTAGAAAATTATGGAGATTCCTTGTCTCCAAAATCATACAGCTCTGAAGTCATTGCATTCATCATTTTTGAACTAAGTGGTCTTGGTGAAAGTTTTAGGCCTGGATCTTAGCTTTCAAATGGCTTTAGTTTGAGTCCAATATCATTTCTATAACTCTAGATACGTTCAAATTACTGCACACTGCCCAGGCCCAGTCACAGCTCCTCTGTTCTGACTTCCAAGCCCAATATCACCTTCAAGGAGTCCGATTATGGAAAAGTGTTCAACATGAAAGTTGTAGATATGGGTCTTAGCTATTCAACGTCCAAATTTCAGCTCATTTTACAACTTCTAGCCCGAACAATGGCATGAACAGTATACATAGGTCAAGTTGTCAGGAGCAACACTCTAGTTCTTGCTTCAATCCCAATTTGAGTTATTTACTCGTATGATTGGGACTTTGAGGTCTTCATGAAAGTTATAGAGATCTCTCTTATCTTTCAAATGCCATTAGAATCGCCTCCAAATACCACCTACAGCCCAAGATATGACCCAAATACAGAAACAGTGTAAGATATGAATCATGCTGAAAAATTCAATTAAGTTCAATTTGAGTCCAAACTTACGAAACATAATAAAACTCAATCAATTAAGTACATAAAGAGTGTAAATGACTAAGAATGAAAGCTTGTTAATGTATCAAATATGTGATCATCAAACTCCCCCATACTTAGCTTTTTGCACTCCTGAGCAAAACACATAAGATCACTCAAAAAAAAAAATGAAACAGACTCAAAAGCTAAACACTCTAAAAGACTCAATTTATAATAATATTTAAAAATGAAGAGCAATCATTCAAGTAATCAAAACATTCATGAGGTAACATATCTTCACTTCTCAAATCAACAAGCAAGGTTATTTGAATTGAAAAGCATGAGTCAAGAATGATAGATTTTCACAAGATTCATTCTCAATCCCTCAAGTGTTTAAAAGGTAGGTATTTCACTCAATTCAACCCATGAAAATTGCACTACTATAAGCTTGCTTCTCTTCTACTTCTCCACTACTCAAAACACATGCACACACAAATCATGAGGACTTTATTCAAGATTGTAATGAGGTCAAGGTAAAGGAGGAGGTAATATGGATATGACAAGTTAAATACCAGAGAATAAAAGAGTATGAGAGCTGAGTTCAATTAACAAGTATGAAAGTTCATCCCAACTCCACTTAATACAAATTTCCTTTACCTATTCTTTTCCTTTCCTTTATTACCTTGTTAACCCTCTTCTTTTTACATTTTTTTTATTTTTTTTTTGATTTTTTGATTTTTTGATTTTTGATTTTTTTTTTGAAGAATAAGAACATCATAAATACACATTTTTTTTTAAAATATTCTGCACACACACCCCCACACTTGTTCAAGAACTCATCGAATGACAAACTAATGTTCTCTTATTCCCTAAGGTCAAGTAAGAATATGGTTTTTTCATTTAAGGCACATAATGAGTTCGAAACAAAGAATAGTCAAATAAGCTCAAAGGGGTTAAGCAAGGGAAAATAGGTCATTTCTAATGCTTTATGTTGACAGGAATCAGAGAATTTCCAAGAAGTCATAAGAGTGCTTGATATCATATTGAAACAACATACTGCTAAACAAGGCTGGCTATTTGATTAAAGTAGCTATTTCAAGAAAAATGTCTCAATCATATTCATGTATGCATATGAAAATGTAGTCTCAAAAAGAATCAAAGCAAGTTCTAGAGCAACAATTCCATGAGTGAAATTCACACAAGAAAGAAAAGAATGGTACAAATGTTCAATCCATTCATCAATAAGCTCAAAATCTCACAAGGCATAATTCTATCATTCTCAATCCACCAATTCAACATCCATAACCAAGCATGTGAATTTTAAGAAAGAAGACAATTTACTCAATCATGCAAATTTTCCTAAATTTGAATTGCTACTTCCACATAAATTAGTTGCTACCCCAACTAAGATGCGTCTCAAGAGTAAAATTTACTCCTTAGTCTGCTATCCTTAACTGGTTTAGTAAGTTACAGACAAACATATAAACACAACAAACATATTAATATACATACTTCCTAATTTTTTTTTTATTTTTATTTTTTACACAACTATCCTTCCCCCCAACCAGATCATAACATTGTCCTCAATGTCAAAGATAGATAGGTAAAGGATAAAAGATAGTACCTGTTGTTGTAATTACTGAAAAGAAAAATCTCACACAAATTTTTAAAAAAAAATACGATAAATAAAACTAAAGATAAAGGATAGTTATAGATGAAGTGATAGATCACACTCTTGTTCCTTGTTGCCTCCTTTGTTGTTGCCTCTCTTGCTGTTGCCTCCCTTGCTGTTGCCTCTTGACCAATCTATCTGAGCTGTTACTATGGGTTTATGGTGGATGTTCAATTGGGCCCAAGAGACAACTTGAAAGACTTCTTCCAAAGTACCAAAACCACCAGGTAAGACAATGAATGCATCAGAGTTTTCAAGCATCGCCTTCATTCGTCCATGCATAGATGATACTTGAATTTCCAGTCCAATTGTCTTTCCAACGATGTTCCTTCGAGTTAAAGGTTCAGGAATGACACCTAAAACTTGACCACCTCTTACAAATGCAGAAAGTGATACAGCCCCCATTAACCCAAGGCAACCTCCCCCATATACAACATGAATGTTCCTCGCAGCAAGTGTTCTACCAACAATGCTTACTGCGTTTACAAACTCTAAGCCCTTCCCATAACTTGTCCCACAAAATACACAGATACTGACAAATCTACGAACAGAAGAAGGAGCTCCCTCCATTTCTACACTCACACTCTCTTTGAATGATTATGAGTTGAAGGAAATTGAAGAAAATGGAGTGTTTAAATAGGGAAGAGAATAGAAAAAGTAATAATAGCTCCTATACAGGTAAGTTGACTGGTGTCAGAAAAGTTTGAAATTTAAATTTTTTTTTGTTTTTTTTTTTTTTTTTTTTTTTTTTGTTTTTTTTTTTTGACTTCAAGAAAACCATCAGGGTAAAGAAGTCTAGAAACCCCCGAAGGATCCTATCCAAAGGATCGTCTGTCCAAAATCAAAATTCAACAAAATCATACAAAGATAAAATAATAATAACAAATGATTACATACCTTTATGTACAGGTTTCATGGCAGATCTTTATACTTTAAGGCGTCATGAGTGTAGTAATACCAAGACGCTCACCAATCTGGGCATTCTTCTCCCTCCCGCTTGTGGGATATTTTGGATTGAGCTACGACGCCACTAATTAAAGTGCGTAAATCGACAGCTACCACCAACGACCACAGCCAGTGAGAGGTCGCTGAAGAGCCCATGGCATTAAATCACATGATCCAGCTCAGAGGCATTGTCACGCGAGAATGCAAACACGAGACGCTTCTTTCTGTCCATCAACAAGCAGAGCCTTTGGTTAAAACATAGGAATGCTTGCGCGGCTCTCTCGCAGAGCATGGCACACGAACCTTATTTACCGACGGCGTGCGAAGGTCCACCCAAGTCAATGACGGGTCCGCCACTCCACCGGTAGGGGCTCCTAATCTAATTAAAGACCAAGTACAATCGAAGTTTCGCCCTTTTTTTTATTTTTTATTTTTTTTTTTTTTTTTTTTTTTTTTTTTTTTTTTTTTTTTTTTTTTTTTTTTGAAAATGTACAAGATAATATATACATGTTGTTGTGATTGTGGCTCACATCTTCCTCTAGTTTCATGTCCGAAATGGCTTAAACGCCTTCTATGAGTCGATGATAAGCTTCCCATCCAATTTTCTTATAAATTGGCAAACAGGGTCTTTTTGAGTCAGATTCCCAAGACTATAACGCTCTTGTTCATCCTTGAAGAGATTCCACAAACTAAGAAGTTCACGCTGCACAACTCCACAAGAATGCGTCTCAAGAGTCAATAAGATATTATCTAATGACTCCTTACTCAGTCCATTCTTAATGAAGAATATTTTATCTTCTCTATTTATAGAAACCATCCCCAAAGAGTGACATCGCGTGTTGCAATTCCATCGTGCACATTGTAACAAACTTTCATTCTTTTTGCTCTTCTCCTTTTTGAAAATGAACTTTTACCGAGACCAGGCATGTATGGGACAAATGAATCTGAAGATTCACCAGCTAAACGAACCTTTGCTTCGATTATCCAGTAGTATATCTTCTCGGGGTGCCCTTATACATTAACAATCTCAGTCTTTCACACCTAGCTTCATAGACTTTTGTTAGAGCATTTAGAGGGAGAGATGGAAAATGTTTTCTTAGATTTGAGAGAATGACATCCATTTTGAAAGGAAAAGAAATCAGTTATTATGGGAAACTGAAAAACAAACCGACTTGAGAGTCATGGAGTACCGTTATCCGCCATTTAACCGGGAACACAAAGAACTGCAAAAAGAAAGAAACAACATTAAAATAAATTCTACTCATAACAAGGATTAGAAAGAGAAATGGATTCTACCTCAACAACTTGATGTTTCAGAAATGGTTTGAGTCTTTGTCCATTAACCTTAAATACAATACCATTCCTAGGATTCTCAATGTCTATGGCCCCATAAGAATACACATGTTTGACAATATAAGGACCAATCCACCTAGATCTCAATTTTCCAGGGAATAGGTGAAAGCGAGAATTATAAAGCAGAACTTTTTGACCAATTTCAAAAGTTTTTCTGAAAATTGATTTGTCATGAAAAGATTTTGTTCTAACTTTATAAATCTTTGAGTTTTCATATGCATCATTTCTTAATTCCTCAAGTTCATTCAATTACAATTTGCGTAACTTGGAAGCATCATCAAGACTTAAGTTGAAAGCTTTAATGGCCCAAAATGCTTTATGCTCCAATTCTACAGGTAAATGACAAGGTTTTCCATAAACTAACCGATAGGGAGACATGCCCAAAGATGTTTTAAAAGCAGTACGGTAAGCCCAAAGTGCATCGTTTAGTCTTAAAGACCAATCTTTACGATTTGGGTTAACTGTTTTTTTCAAAATTTGTTTAATCTCCCTATTTGCTAATTCAACTTGTCCACTTGTCTGAGGATGATAAGGGGTTGCAATTTTGTGGGTAATGCAATATTTTTTCATTAAAGATTCAAATGGTTTATTACAAAAATGTGTTCCCCCATCACTGATGATAGCTCGAGGAATTCCAAATCGACTCAAAACATTTTCTTTTAAAAATTTTAGAACAGTTTTATGATCATTGTGCCGACATGGAATTGCCTCAATCCATTTTGAGACATAATCAACTGCAACCAAAATGTACACAAATCCAAAAGATGATGGAAATGGACCCATGAAATCAATTCCCCAACAATCAAAAATTTCAATGACAAGGATAGGGTTCAAAGGCATCATATTTCTTTTAGAAATGGACCCCATTTTTTGACAACTTTCACAACTTTTGCAAAAAGTATAACTGTCCTTGAATAAAGTGGGCCAATAAAATCCACACTGCAAGATTTTTGTAGCTGTTTTCTTTGAAGAAAAATGACCTCCATATGTTTCTAAATGACAAAATTTAATGATACTACTTACCTCATTGTCGGGTATACATCTCCGAAAGATTTGATCAGGACAATATTTGAACAAATATGGGTCATCCCAAAAGAAAATTTTCACCTCAATCAAAAACTTTTTTCTGTCTTGGTGTGTCCACTGAGGCAAAGATCTTACCTGTTACAAGAAAATTGACAATGTTAGCAAACCAAGGCATAGAATTGACAGAAAATAAAAATTCATCAGGGAAAGAATCATTGATAGGTGTGCTATCAAAAGATGAGCTTGTTGTCAGCCTTGACAAATGATCTGCAACAACATTTTTGGCTTCTTTCTTGTCTTTTATTGTGATGTTAAATTCTTGAAGCAACAAGATCCACCGTATCAACCTAGGTTTGGCATCCTGTTTAGACATTAAATATCTAACAGCAGCATGATCAGTGAAAACAATAGTGGATGAACCAATTAAATAAGCTCAAAATTTGTCCAATGCAAAAATTACAGCAAGTAGTTCTTTTTCAGTAGTGGTGTAATTCATTTGTGCACTATTCAAAGTTCGACTTGCGTAATAAATTACATGAGGCTTACCTTCCTTTCTTTGGCCTAAAACAGCCCAACAAAAAATCACTAGCATCACACATCAACTCAAAAGGCAAAGACCAATCGGGAGATTGCATGATAGGAGCGAGAAGTCAAAAGACCGATTAATTTTTCAAAAGATTTTTGACAATCTTGAGTCCAATCAAATGGTGTATCTTTTGTTAGAAGATTACATAAAGGTCTAGATATAGCACTAAAGTCCTTTACAAATATTCTGTAAAATCCTGCATGTCCTAAAAAGGAATGAACTTCTCTGACTGTTTTTGGGAAAGGCAAATGAGCAATTAATTCAACTTTGGCCTTATCAACTTCAATTCCCTTAGAAGATATCACATGACCTAACACTATTCCTGAGGTAACCATGTAATGACATTTTTCCCAATTTAACACAAATCCTTTTTCTTCGCATCTTTTAAGAACTTTTTCCAAATTATCAAGACAATTTTCAAAAGAATTTCCAAAAACTGTCAGATCATCCATGAAAACCTCTAAATAATGCTCAATCATGTCACCGAAAATACTTAGCATGCATCTTTGAAAAGTTGCTTTGGAGCATTACAAAGACCAAAAGGCATTCTTCTATATGTAAAAGTGCCAAAGGGACAAGTAAAAGTGGTCTTTTCTTGGTCCTCTAATGCAATTGGTATTTGATTATACCCTGAATAACCATCAAGAAAACAATAGTAGGGATGTCCTGCTACTCTTTCTAGAATCTGATCAAGAAATGGCAATGGAAAATGACTTTCCTAGTGGCTGCATTCAATTTTCTGAAATCAATACACATACACCAACTAGATGAGACTCGGGTAGGTATTAATTCTCCTTTTTCATTTTCAACCATTGTTATTCCAGATTTCTTAGGCACAACTTGTGTAGGGCTTACCCACTGGCTATCAGAGATAGGATAGATAATTCCAACATCAAGTAATTTAAGAACTTCAGCTCTAACAACCTCTTTCATGTGTGGATTTAATCTTCTTTGAGGTTGTTGAGATGTTTTAGCATTATCCTCTAAATGTATTCTATGTGTACAAATTAATGGATTAATGCCTTTTATATCCTTTAATGTCCATCCAATTGCACTTTTATGCCTTTTAAGTACTTCTATCAACTTACCTTCTTGTTCTTTGGTCAAGGATGAGGAAATTACCACTGGAGAGCTTTGTTCTTCTCCCAAAATGTGTACTTCAACCCATCGTAATGGCTTCAGCCTCCAAGTGTGGTACTTCTTCATGGGTATCATCATTCATGGATTTTAGCTCTTCGAATCTTGGCTTCCATCCTTTGTATTCCATTTCCTGTGTACAGTCAAACAAAGAGCATATTTTAGAAACATTATCATCTAATTGTGTAGCTGAATCAAATGAATTAATTAAACAGATTTCTAATGGGTCAGAAGAACTCTTGATTTGAAGATGATCATCTATAATGGCCTCAATCCTTTCAATCTCTTCATTGTCATCATAAACTTCATGTGGTTACTTGCACATGTTGAAAACATTAAGCTCCAGTGTCATATTTCCAAAAGTTAGCTTCACCACTCCATTTCTGCAATTTATCAAAGCATTAGATGTTGCTAAAAATGGGTGACCCAAAATAACGAGAACTGACTTAGAACTATCAACCATAGGTTCAGTTTCCAAGACAATAAAATCTACAGATATATGAATTTATCAACTTGTACCAACACATCTTCTACTATTCCTTTTGGAATTTTAATTGATTATCGCAAGTAGAAGAGTTACGAAGTTGGTTTTAACTCACCAAGGTTGAGTTCTTTGATAAACCGAATATGGAAGCAAATTAACACTAGCACCAAGATCAAGTAAAGCTCGTTCAATTTTATGTTCACCAATAATGCATGAAACGTAGGACAACCAGGGTCTTTATATTTTAACTCATTATTGTTTTGAATAATGGAGCTTACATTGCTCATCAAAAAGGTATTCTTTTTCACATTATGTTTTCTTTTAACAGTGCACAAGTCTTTCAAATATTTGGCATAAGAAGGAATCTGTTTGATAGCATCTAACAGAGGAATATTGACCTTCACTTGTTTAAAGATTTCAAAAATGTCACTGTTATGATTCACTTTACTTGAATTGTTTAATGCTTGAGGAAATGGGGGTGAAGACGAGGGTTTGATCTCCTTTTGGCTAGGTGGCTTATCAACTCCTTCCTCATCTTTGGGAATTGACTCATCATCTTTCTCAAAAAGTTCAAGAATTTGTTTTTCAACAACCTTTCCACTCCTAAGAGTTATCACTGAGTTGACTTGATCTATTTTTTGACTTTCTGAACTACCCTCATTTAGGCTAAACTGACCCTTAGGATTTGGTTGAGGTTGAGAGGGAAACTTTCCTTTCTCATGAATGGCAAGTGCAGAAGAAAGTTTAGCAAGAGTGTCTTTTATGTCAATCATGGCTTGAGTATTTTGACTATTGATGGCCTCTTGTTTTTCCATGAATGCATGCAATGTTCCTTCAAGGTTTTTCCTATATGGTGGGACATAGGGTGCATATCCTTGAGGATTTTGAGAATCTTCTTTGTGCACGAGGAGGTGGTGGTTGCATGAATTGTGGTGGTTGCTATTCCTCCAACCGAAATTCGGTGATTTCTCCATCCCGGATTGTATGTATCTGAAAAAGAAGAAGTAAATGGCTTTTAAAATTATTCATTGCATTTACTTGCTCATGCACAACTTCTTTAAAAACAGGAATTTTTGGACATTCATTTGTTGAGTGTCCTAATTCATCACAAATGCCACAAATTTCTTCATTTTGCACAGATTTGATTTCTTTTACTTTCCCAGATTCCATGGCTTCAACCTTTCTAGCCAAACTAGCAAACCTAGCATTCAGATCTTCTTCTTGACTAAGATGATATTTTCCTTTACTAGCATTTGCAAGGTTTGATCTAATTGAATTTTCGAAGGATTAGTACCATGCCAAAATTGAGAATTTTCAGCCAAATGGTCTAAATAGTCTAAAGCTTCATCAGGTTCTTTATCAAGAAATTCACCATTGCACATTGTTTCCACAAATTGCTTGGTTTCAGGTGTTAACCTTTCATAAAAGAAATTTAAAGTGTGCCATTTTTCAAAACCATGATGTGGGCAAGAATTCAACAAATCTTTAAAACGTTCCCAACTTTGAAAATATGCTTCATTTGAATTTTGGGAAAAATTTTGGATTTGTCTTTTCAAAGCATTGGTTTTATGTGTTGAAAAAAATTTCTTCAAAAACTCACATTGCATTTCTTGCCATGTGCCAATTGATCTTGGTTTCAAAGTGTTAAGCTAAGTTTTTGCTTTATCTTTCAAAGAAAAAGGAAACAATTTAAGCTTAACAACCTCTTCAGTGCAAGTTTGATCATGAAAAGCAGTACATACTTCCTCAAATTCTTTTAAATGTAAATATGGGCTTTCAGATTCTAAACCATGAAAATTAGGAAGTAAAGAAATCATACCTAGCTTGAATCTAAAATTATTGGCATTGACTGGAAAGATAAAACATGATGGACTAGAATTTCGGGATGGATGCAAATACTCACGCATGGTTCGCAACGGTTGATTTTCATGTTCATCATGCACACTTTCGTTTTCAGCCATTGTGCTTAATGTGTGTGATTGTGATTCAAACAAATCAATATGTAAAGTACCTGGATTAACTTTAACCAAATGACCAGAATTTAAATCACGATACCAATTAAGCATAAACAAGTAACTTATAGTATAAAATAAAATGTACAAGATAGCAATATAAACTGTCCATTACATATTAACAAAGGTGTGGTATAAACCAACCACCAAATAAGTTAATAAGCATAAAAATTAAAAAGTTTGTAGACAGATAAATTAAAATGTTAGAAGCGAGAAAAAGTAAAAGGTTAGATAGTTAGTAAGAGAATTAGTAAGTTAGTAAACAAAAAAAAAATGACAAAAAATAAATAAAAAAAAAATAACAGAAAATAAATACAAAAAATAAAGTACAAAAAAAATAATAATAAAAAGGAGAGTTACCCCCACTAAGTTAAAATGTACAAGAAAATAAAATGGAGAATTACCCCCACTATACAGAAATTAAAATGCAAAAAAAATAAAGTGAGGAAAGTAAATTTAAAGAAAAAAAAAATAAGTAAAAGGGAGAGATTCCCCCACCAAGTTAGTGCATAAAATAAAAGGGAGAAGTTCCCCCACTAAGTTAGTATGCATAGAAATTAAAAAGGGAGAGGTTCCCTCACTAGTTATTATGTTAGTATATATACAAATTTTTTTTTTTTACACCAGAAATTCAGTCTTCAAATCAAGTCTCCGGCAACGGCGCCAAAAACTTGATGCACAATTTTTAGTTTCAAACAAGTCTACAAACTTGATGCGGGATTAATTGTTGCTTTGCAAACCCAAGTGCAGGTTGTCTCAAGTAATAAATTTCTCGGGAGTCCGAGGTCGATCCACAGGGAATTATTAAAGATTAATTAAGGTGAAGTAAATATTTTGTTACTATGGTAAAAATTATTTACTTGGGTTAAAAGATCCACTCTTGGTAAATAAAGTAAAGGTAAGATTAATTTCTTTTATAACTCAATTAGAATCCTCGCAACATGGAGGTTCAATCGGAAAATACAACATTAAAAGTCATTTAAAATAATATATGTAATTATATTATGTTTCCTAAAAATATTACCACCACTTATAAATGGGTTAAAGCATTCATTGTACCAATATTTTGTCTACAACAAATCAAGAACTCCTATTTACAAAGATGGTTTCTAAATTATAAGAAACAAATTATAATACGTATAATGGTTACTAGAAAATATAAATCATTTAAGCATAAGAGAAGAATAAATCTAACCTTACTTTATTACCAAGAGTTTCACCCTTTCACCCAAGTAAAATGAAACTTAGTTACTCATAGAAAAGAAGAAAGAAAGAGAGAAGAAGAAGAAGAAGAACATGACTTTAATTTAGAACAAAGGAAAATTACTACAAGAAAACCTAGTAACAAAATGGCATTATTTTGGTAACTAACACCTAACACCTTCAATGATCTGCCAAGGCCTCCTGTTATAGAGGATTAGAGATACAAAATGACAAGGGGGCTGAGTCATTAGTGGTTGGATGAGTGGAAAATGAGTGGAAAATGCTAAATGACTTTAGGTGAGTAGGAAATTATGGAGATTCCTTGTCTCCAAAATCATGCAGCTCTGAAGTCATTGCATTCATCAAGTGGTCTTCATGAAAGTTTTAGGCCTGGATCTTAGCTTTCAAATGCCTTTAGTTTGAGTCCAATATCATTTCTATAACTCCAGATACGTTCAAATTACTGCACACTGCCCAGGCCCAGTCACAGCTCCTCTGTTCTGACTTCCAAGCCCAATATCACCTTCAAGGTGTCCGATTCTGGAAAAGTGTTCAACATGAAAGTTGTAGATATGGGTCTTAGCTATTCAACATCCAAATTTCAGCTCATTTTACAACTTCTAGCCCTAACAATGGCATGAATAGTATACATAGGTCAAGTTGTCAGGAACAGCACTCTAGTTATTGCTTCAATCCCAATTTGAGTTATTTACTCGTATGATTGGGCCTTTGAGGTCTTCATGAAAGTTATAGAGATCTCTCTTGTCTTTCAAATGCCACTAGAATCGCCTCCAAATACCACCTATAACCCAAGATATGACCTAAATACAGAAACAGTGTAAGATATGAATCATGCTAAAAAATTCAATTAAGTTCAATTTGAGTCCAAACTTACAAAACATAATAAAACTCAATCAATTAAGTACATAAAGAGTGTAAATGACTAAGAATGAAAGCTTGTTAATGTATCAAATATGTGATCATCACACAATTTATGAAGTTTGTGTTTTTCGAGGTTTTATCTGATAAATAAAATCACTATATCATAAAATTATTCGATGAATAATAAAATATTATTTTCATCGACTGTAAATTTTATTCATTGAGAAAATAATTCTAACAGTGTAATTAATCATCTGTCAGATGTATTTAATTAAGGAGACAAGTTTACTATGCACTTTATTGAGAATTGTGCAAAGCTTCTCAAGGAAGCTTCTTGGAAATTTCCTCCAAGCTTCCCATGGAAGCCAACCACTCCCTCTCTCCTCTCTCCTAGCTCACGGTTGCACACATTTTGGGGGGGGGGGAGAAATTTGTGCTTTAATTTATTTCATTAAAACTATGCAAGCTTTCAAAATTCAAAAAAACTATTACTTTAATTTCCTATTCACTTCTCTCTCTAAGCTTCATCTTTCTTCTTCACAAAATCATTTTCTCCTCCTTCTCTCTACCAAGCCATTCAGCCAGCAGCCCATAATCCCCTCATCCATCACAAAATTTTTATCCAATCCCATTTTCTTAATCCTCTCCATCTCTTAAATACTCTTCTAGTTGGTGGTTCTTTGAAAATCCATCATTTTCACCATCTTCTTCAAGCTTCAAGCCTAGGGCTTTTTGCGTAAGCTTCTTGAATCTTCATTCTTATCTCTTATTTTCATTCCTATGGTCTTCTTTGTGACCATCCATACTTTATTTTTCAAGCAATGGTGCTATTTTAACGAGTTTGAAATTTTAGGGTTCATGGAGGAACCAAATCCGAAAATCCAAAGAGCTTCAAGGGGGTTCTTTTTTGTTCTTCACTTAGGTAAGAGGAAGACACTCCTCCTCAACCTCTTTTAGCATTTAGAAACATTGTTCGTGGTTGATTGTGAGAAAACCCTAATGAGGGTTATTCTTTGTTTGCATGATTAGTATGTTTGCATGTTGTTTATAATGTGTTTATGCTATTAGATTGTTTGTTTGTGTATATTGATATATTTGAATGGATTGGAATGCATGAAATGGAAGAAAATGATGTTGGATCGGTTTTTGGATGACCATGGTTTTGGGGTCCAAATTTTAGGGTTCTTTGTGAACAATTGTAACAATTGGAATTCATAATTAATTAAGTGCACATTAGGTAATTGATGGAAGGAAGAATTTGGGAATTTAATCCCTAGGGAGGCCACAGCCTCTAGGGCCTTTTTGGGGCTTAATTATGTAATTTTGGTAACCTTGAAACTTAATTAATCAAGTGATTAAATCATTGGTAATAGGATAGAAAATTAGCAAATTGGAAGAATAGGATATACTTTGAAATTCATAAATTTTAAAGAACCAAGAGTGGAATTTTCATAAGACTTAGGATAATTTTAATTAGGGTAAGAACAAGAGAGTGTGAGACTTTGAGAATCTTAGAATATTTTTCTAAGTGTATGAGAATAAATTACCTAAGAGAATTTAATTAATGAAGAGAATTCCTTTAGAGACAAACTTTGTAAGAAAAGCTAAACCTAAGCAAGAATTCATAATACACCTTAAAAATGTATTAATTTATTTAATAACAATATTATGTTATTGTGGGTCCATGTGAGTGACCAATGATTGTGTTGACTCTTACTTTGGCCAATCGTGGCATATTGTGGAATAGTATGTAATGATGATCATACATGATTACGCATAGAGTCTGTTTGCATTATGTATGTCCATTGGACTGTTGTTAAGGTCGAGTTGCCTAGTAGTTGAACACACCTTAGTGCGGGTGCGAGTAGACTAGTGTAGGTCATATTGTTGACCATGGGGGCATCAGGGTGCGGGTACCTCGCAATGGACAGTTGGTAGCTCTTCTGTCCGTGGGGCAGACCGATGCAAATGCACCGACGATCCTGACTGGGCACTGTCCTATATCGTGATCTAGTGTAGACTGTCTGTATAATGTCATGATGTGCACGTGGATAAACTGATGAATTATAGCACTTTGGCCGCGGCAGCCAAGTTGCAGACATGTCTCCTGATCCTTTCTCTCTGACTGTTTGTGTCTAGCTCCATAGAGTAGGATTTTGACTTTGTATGCATGTGCATAATGAGTCTATATATTATCTGGCATCTGTTTATTATTATTATTTTTATTATTATAATTGGAACTGTTGTGTTACTGTTATATATCTGCCTGAAACTGTTTAATTGTCTATTTCTGTTATTTAATAATTATGATTATTATTTGATATGCTCTGTGGGCGCTTGGCGCCGTTTTGTTTCTTGCTGCTATAACTGGTAATGATGGTAGGATGTCTTACCTCTTTTCTATACATCTATTATTTTTTATCTGTATATTGTATCCCATCGAAGACGACGGCAAGGAAGTTGGAACTCTCGATTTCCCCAGCTTCTGGCCTGATTACGATTTGCATCTACTGTGGAGCATGGAGGCACGCATGCGTGGATTTCAAGGTGATGTGCGTCTGACCTTCTTTGGAGGGCCAGAATACTGGCACATTAGCCTGAATCGGACCGCTGTGTCTACCTGGGAGACGTGTCAATAGCTTTGGCTTGGAGGCGTCATGAGTAGCCGATCTTTACCTGCTGCATCAGCCTGTGACTGGAGTTTTATTTGCCCATCCGGGAGATGTGGGGTAATCGCTTCTACACCCCGCAGGAGGACTTTTTTGATTCCACAGCTCGGGCCCCGGCCTGTGGCTCTGTGGCTCTTATGGAGGTTTCCTCTGATAAGGAAGACCCCGAGGAGGTCCCCGAGGATGACCTCACGGAGGATCCTGAAGAGGATCCTGATACGGTTCCTCTTCATCTGAGGGACTGATGTTGCTGGTAGCTACTGATGGCTGCCAGTGTTTTTATTTTGGGGGCCTGATGTCATTTGTAGTGGGCTGTATATTTCTGATATCTTAGGGATGTATATGTATGATCCTTTGGGGCAGGTATAGTTTTGCTTTTTGGTATACCAGGCTTTGTAATCAAACAGTTTGATAAACATATATATATGAATATGTAATATTAATTCTAATGTATACTTTACCTCTATTTTTGCTCTTTATTTTCATTTATGTTTTGTCATTGTGTTTATTAATTATTGTTATTATAATAAAAAAAATATTTCCCCAATTTAATTACACATCTTTAATCAAGTATATTTATATTTTTACAATAAAGAACCGGGTCTTAACTTATATAATTTTATTTTCGTATTGTAATTGACAATGTGACATTCCCTCCCAAAAAGGGGCATTACATTAAGTTGGTATCAGAGTCCCATTTTATGTTTCTTTGGGTCTTGTGATTGAGTCTGTCTTGTTTGTGCTGTGTGTTCTCTGAATAGTATACGCAAAGGTGTATTGTTCGGTATTCCGAGTGGATGCAACAGACTTTTCTATGTTTTCAGTTAATCCGATCTGAGAAAGTAAGATGGCGCGAAGGGAAGACATGGCAGTTGCTATAGCAGCGATGCAGAGGATGGTTGAGGCCGTCGCACAACAAACTGAGCAAGCTACACAGCAGCAAGAGAGAGTTGCGCAACCACAAGAACGAGCTGCTCAACAGCTTGAGCCTACTGCAGATGCTCAGAACTTGGCGGAGTTTCAACGCCACAACCCTCCTCAATTCAAAGGAGAATTTGATCTGGACAAGGCTAATATGTGGATCAATGAGTTAAAAAAAGTCTTTCGAGGGATGAATTGCGCTAAGAACAAGAAGGTGACCTATGCAACTTTTACTAGTGGGCAATGCCGAAAACTGGTGGAACGGAGTGTAGAAAATGTTGGAAGCTGCAAATCGCGAGATTACTTGGGACTTATTCAAGGAGAAATTCTTGGATAAGTATTTTTCTGCAAGCGCAAGACACGCGAAGGAGTTAGAGTTTCTCAACTTACGACAAGGGAATATGACCGTTAGTGAGTATACGGCCAAATTTGAAAACTTGTCACAATTTTCAACATACTCTCAGCATCAACCAAATAAAGCATAGAAATGTCGAAGATTCATGGAAGGACTGAGGTATGAGGTGAAGAAGGCTATGATCACCCTAAAGATCAATGAGTTCTCAGAACTACTGGATACATGCTGTGACGTAGAGGCTCTGGAGTAATCTAGAGATACAAGGAATAGAAACTTTGGGCCTACGAGGTTCCAAAGAGGCAGCGATAATAGTTCTAACTGCTTCCAGAAGAAGCCTTATTCCTGAACAATGGGAAATCAGTAACAAACCACGAGTGGAGGTTCTGCTGGGAACCGGACTGGCCAGAACATGGCGTATCCTTCTAAATGCCTAAAGTGTGGGAAAGATCATCTCACAAGGGACTGCACCATAAAAGGGACCATCTGCTTCAGATATGGCAAACCTGGCCACGTGTCCCGAGATTGCAATCAAGCGAAGGCTAAACCTTCAATTAATGCTGCGAGAGCCAAGAAACCACAAGCTGGAGGGCGAGTTTACATCATGAGCAGAGCTGAAGCCTCCGAATCCGAAGATTTGATACAAGGGGAAGGCAACATAAAAGGTAATCTTTTAACTATACTGTATGACTCTGGGGTAACCCATTCTTTCATATCGTATAACTGTGTGCAAAGACTTGGTTTACCAGTGTCCACCTTACCTTTTGACTTAACTGTTTCTACCCCCACTGATAAACCTGTAGTTACTACCAAAGTCTGTCTAAATTATCCATTGATTGTTGAAGGTCGAACCTTTTCAGTCGATCTGATCGATTTACCCCTTTCCCAACTAGATGTAATCTTAGAGATGGACTGGTTGTATTCTAACCATGTTCTATTAGACTATTCTAGAAAAACCATAGTTTTTCCCATAGATAAGGATTCTAGATTTCTGACGGCCAACCGAGTTCAAGCTCTCTTGAAAGAAGGAGCTCACAGATACATGCTACTGTCTTCTTTGAAAGTCAAGAGCGAGGTTGATGTGAACACAATTCCAGTGGTGAATGAGTTTCCTGAAGTCTTTCCTGAGGATGTGTCTAGTTTACCACTGGTTCGAGAGATAGAGTTTGCTATCGACCTTGTACCGGGAGCTGGTCCCGTGTCTATAGCACCTTATAGGATGGCACCGACAGAGTTAGCTGAGCTCAAGAAAAAACTAGAGGAGCTTTTAAAAAAGCAATTTGTCAGACCAAGTGTGTCACCGTGGGGAGCACTAGTACTGTTAGTTCGCAAGAAGGATGGTTCGTCAAGATTATGTATGGACTACCGGCAACTGAACAAAGTGACGATCAAGAACAAATATCCACTCCTAAGAATTGATGACTTAATGGACCAATTGAAGGGAGCAGCGGTGTTCTCAAAGATCGACTTGCGATCTGGGTATCATCAGATACGAGTGAAGATGGAGGATGTACCCAAGACTGCTTTTCGTACCTGATATGGTCATTACGAATATCTCTTGATGCCGTTTGGCGTGACGAATGCACCAGCTATCTTTATGGACTACATGAACTGAATCTTTTATCCTTACTTAGACAGATTCGTTGTGGTATTCATTGATGACATTCTGGTATACTCTCAAAATCAGGAGGACCATGCTGAACACCTCAGCATAGTTCTTCAGATTCTGAAGGAGAAGGAACTGTATGCCAAACTGTCAAAATGTGAATTTTGGCTGGAAGAAGTTAAGTTTTTGGGACACGTAATCTCAAAGGAAGGGATTGCGGTGGATCCATCGAAAGTGGAGGTGGTGCTGCAATGGGAATGACCAAAGACAGTGACGGAGATTCGAAGCTTTCTAGGTTTGGCTGGATATTATAGGAGGTTCATTGAGGGGTTCTCCAAGATTGTTGGACCTCTTACTCAACTCATGAGGAAGAACCAAGCTTTTGAGTGGACCGACAGCTATGAGCAGAGTTTCCAAGAGTTGAAGAATCGGCTAACTACCTCGCCAGTGTTAGTGTTACTCGATCCAAATGAACAGTTTGAGATGTACTGTGACGCTTCATATCAAGGGTTAGGATCTGTACTTATGTAGCATGGA
Organism: Ormosia semicastrata; assembly: GCA_029884595.1. Lineage (NCBI taxonomy): Eukaryota > Viridiplantae > Streptophyta > Magnoliopsida > Fabales > Fabaceae > Ormosia > Ormosia semicastrata. The sequence goes on along the minus strand of JAQQTO010000050.1, from coordinate 26,726 downwards.
AGAGTAGTGGCTTATGCTTCGAGGCAATTGTGAGTGCACGAGAAGAACTACCCGACGCATGACTTGGAGTTAGTAGCTGTAGTTTTTCCTCTGAAGATATGGAGGTATTTTCTCTACGGAGTGACGTTCAACATCTTCAGTGATCACAAGAGTCTGAAGTATTTGTATGATCAAAAAGAGTTGAACATGAGGCAGCGAAGGTGGCTAAAGTTCTTGAAGGATTATGATTTCCAACTTCTGTATCACCCTGGCAAGGCAAATTTTGTGGTAGACACTCTAAGTAGAAAGATGATCAGTGTCTCTGCCCTGATGACCAAGGAAAAGGATATGCTAGAGTAGTTCAGAGATGTATGGTCTTTTGTGGAATTAGAACCAAGAAAGATCAGCATGAATATGGTTACCATCTCAAGCGAGCTGATAGATGACATAAGGAAAAAGCAGAAGGTTGACAAGTTCTTACAAGAAGTGAGAGAGCAAATGAAGCAAGACAACGAAACAGCATTTACGGAGGAACAGACGGAATTCTAAGATTCCGTGGGAGAGTTTGTATTCCCCGTGACAAAGAGCTTAGAGAATATATCATCAAGCATTCTTATACAAGCCAGCTGAGTATGCATCCGGGCATAACAAAAATGTATTAAGACTTGAAGAAGTTGTTCTGGTGGCATGGAATGAAGAGTGATGTCACTAGATGTGTATCGACTTGTCTGATTTGTCAGAAAGCTAAAGTGGAACATCAGAGACCAACAGGATTGCTGCAACCGTTGTCTATTCCTGAATGGAAGTGGGACAGCATTGCAATGGATTTTGTAGTTGGATTGCCAAGAACAAGAAAAGGTCATGACTCGATTTGGGTAATCGTGGATCGACTCACGAAATCAGCACATTTTCTCCCAATCAACATAAAATACAAATTGGAGAGACTGACCCAGATCTATATTGGAGAGATTGTTAGACAGCACGGTGTGCCTATGAGTATTGTTTCGGATAAGGATCCGAGATTTATTTCACAGTTCTGGAAGAGTCTGCAAGAAGCGTTTGGGACAAAGTTACATTTGAGTTCTGCTTATCACCCACAGACCGATGGTCAATCAGAGAGGACAATCCAATCTTTGGAAGATTTACTTAGAGCCTGCACCATAGAACAGACTGGAAGTTAGGATGACGTTCTACCATTGATAGAATTCACCTACAACAATAGTTATCATTCGAGCATAGGGATGGCACCCTATGAGGCTCTGTATGGATGACAGTGTCGGACACCCTTGTGTTGGTACCAAGATGGCGAGCGCCTTACTATTGGACCAGAGATTATACAGCTGACAACTGAGAAGGTTAAGATGATTCAGGAGAAGATGAGGACGACTCAGAGTCGACAAAAGAGTTGTGCAGACCAAAGGAGAAAGCCTCTTGAATTTGAGGAAGGCAAGCATGTATTCTTGAAAGTCACACCTACGACTGGGGTGGGCCGGGCGTTGAAATCTTGGAAACTCACTCTAAAATTCCTTGGACCATACCAAATTATTCACCGAGTAGGTCCTGTTCCCTATCAAATAGCCTTACCTCCTTTGCTCTCAAACATTCATAATGTTTTCCATGTGTTACAACTTCGAAAATACCTGCCTGACCCAAGTCATGTCATAGCACCGGATACAGTACAATTAAAAGAGAACTTAACTAATGAGGCATCTCCTGTAAGAATCGAGGATAGAAGGATAAAGCAATTAAGAGGTAAGGAGATCTCATTGGTGAAAGTAATCTGGAACGAGATGACTGGAGACGCAACCTGGGAGCTAGAAGATAAGATGAAGGAGCAACACCCACAGTTATTATAAAGTATGCAAATTTTGAGAACGAAATTTCATTTTAGAAGAGGAGTGTTGTAACACCCCAAAAATTGTTTATTTTATCATTCATCATCATTTTATAATATTTATAATTTTTGGAAATTTTTCTGGATTTTTCCAGAAACGTCGAATATTTTAATATATTCCTTATTTTACGTGAATATATTTCTCGTTTTACATGCACACTGACCAGAGTCAGTGTAACACCCCGAAAATGATTTGTTTCATCATGAATAGTCATTTTTCAATATTCATTATTTTGGAGATTTTTCTGCAATATTTTGGAAACGTTGAATATTTTAATATATTTTTCATTTTACGTGAGCACTGAGCAGAGTCAGTCAAACGCTCCAGAAAATTGTTTGTTTTGTGATGAATAGTCATTTTTCAATATTTGTGATTTTTAGGAATTTTTGTGGATTTTTCTGAAGACATCGAATATTATAGTATATTCCTCGTTTTGCGTACACACTGAGCGGAGCCAGATAACGAAATGTTTTCCCTGAGGCTGGTAAACCTTGAACTATCAACGTGTCGATGGGAGATTTTACTAAACCCAAGGTCGGGCAAAGTTTACGAGGTTTGTATTTTTTGAGATTTTATCTGATAAATAAAATCACTGTATCATAAAATTATCCGATGAATAATGAAATATTATTTTCATCGACTGTAAATTTTATTCACTGAGAAAATAATTCTAACAGTGTAATTAATCATCTGTCAGATGTATTTAATTAAGGAGACAAGTTTACTATGCACTTTATTGAGAATTGTGCAAAGCTTCTCAAGGAAGCTTCTTGGAAATTTCTTCCAAGCTTCCCATGGAAGCTAACCACTCCCTCTCTCCTCTCTCCTAGCTCACGGCTGCACACATTTTGGGGGGGAGAAATTTGTGCTTTAATTTATTTCATTAAAACTATGCAAGCTTCAAAATTCAAAAAAAACTATTACTTTAATTTCCTATTCACTTCTCTCTCTAAGCTTCATCTTTCTTCTTCACAAAACCATTTTCTCCTCCTTCTCTCTACCAAGCCATTCGGCCAGCAGCCCATAATCCCCTCATCCATCACAAAATTTTCACCTAACCCCATTTTCTTAATCCTCTCCATCTCCTAAATACTCTTCTAGTTGGTGGTTCTTTGAAAATCCATCATTTTCACCATCTTCTTCAAGCTTCAAGCCTAGGGATTTTTGCTTAAGCTTCTTGAATCTTCATTCCCTTCTCTTATTTTCGTTCCTATGGTCTTCTTTGTGACCATCCATACTTTATTTTTCAAGTAATGGTACTATTTTAACGAGTTTGAAATTTTAGGGTTCTTGGAGGAACCAAATCCGAAAATCCAAAGAGCTTCAAGGGGGTTCTTTGTTTGTTCTTCACTTAAGTAAGAGGAAGACACTCCTCCTCAACCTCTTTTAGCATTTAGAAACCTTGTTTGTGGTTGATTATGAGAAAACCCTAATGAGGGTTATTCGTTGTTTACATGATTAGTATGTTTGCATGTTGTTTATAATGTGTTTATGCTATTAGATTGTTTGTTTGTGTATATTGATATATTTGAATGGATTGGAATGCATGAAATGGAAGAAAATGATGTTGGATTGGTTTTTGGATAGCCACGGTTTTGGGGTCCAAATTTTAGGGTTCTTTGTGAACAATTGTAATAATTGGAATTCATAATTAATCAAGTGTACATTAGGTAATTGATGGAAGGAAGAATTTGGGAATTTAATCCCTAGGGAGGCCACGGCCTCTAGGTCCTTTTTGGGGCTTAATTATGCAATTTTGGTAACCTTGAAACTTAATTAATCAAGTGATTAAATCATTGGTAATAGGATAGAAAATTAGCAAATTGGAAGAATTTGATATACTTTGAAATTCATAAATTTTAAAGAACCAAGAGTGGAATTTTCATAAGACTTAGAATAATTTTAATTAGGGTAAGAACAAGAGAGTGTGAGACTTTGAGAATTTTAGAATAATTTTCTAAGTGTATGAGAATAAATTACCTAAAAGAATTTAATTAATTAAGAGAATTCCTTTAGAGACAAACTTTGTACAAAAAACTAAACCTAAGCAAGAATTCATAATACACCTTAAAAATGTATTAATTTATTTAATAACAATATTATGTTATTGTGGGTCCATGTGAGTGACCAATGATTATGTTGATTCTTACTTTGGCCAATCGTGGCATATTATGAAATAGTATGTAATGATGATCATACATGATTACGCATAGATTCTGTATGCATTGTGTATGTCCGTTGGACTGTTGTTAAGGCCGAGTTGCCTAGGAGTTGAATACACCTTAGTGCGGGTGCGAGTAGACTAGTGTAGGTCATATTGTTGACCATGGAGGCGTCGGGGTGCGGGTACCTCGCAATGGACAGTTGGTAGCTCTTCTGTCCGTGAGGCAGACAGTTGCAAACGCACTGACGATCCTGACTGGGCACTGTCCTATATCGTGATCTAGTGTAGACTGTCTGTACAATGCCATGATGTGCACGTGGATAAACTAATGAATTATAGCACTTTGGCCGCGGCAGCCAAGTTGCAGACATGTCTCCTGATCCTTCTCTCCGACTGTTTGTGTCTAGCTCCATGGAGTAGGATTTTGACTTTGTATGCATGTGCATAGTGAGTCCATATATTATCTGGCATCTGTTTATTATTATTATTATTATAATTGGAACTATTGTGTTACTGTTATATATCTTCTTGAAATTGTTTAATTGTCTATTTCTGTTATTTAATAATTATGATTATTATTTGATATGCTCTGTGGGCGCTTGGCGCCGTTTTGTTTCTTACTGCTATAACTGGTAATGATGGTAGGATGTCTTACCTTTTTTCTGTACATATGTTATTTTTTATCTGTATATTGTATCCCATTGAAGACGACGACAAGGAAGTTGGAACTCCCAATTTCCCCGGCTTCTGGCCTGATTATGGTTAGCATCTACTGTGGAGCATGAAGGCACGCATGCATGGATTTCTGGGTGATGTGCGTCTGACCTTCCTTGGTGGGCCAGAATGTTGGCACATTAACCTGAATTATGACTGCTGTGTCTACCTGGGAGACGTGTCGATAGCTTTCGCTTGGAGGCATCACGAGCCGCCGATCTTTACCTACTGCATCAGCCTGCGACTGGAGTTTTTTCTAGCCCATCCGGGAGATGTTGGGTAACTGCTTCTACACCCCGCAGGAGGACTCTTTTGATTCCACAGCTCGGGCCTCGGCCCGTGGCTCTGTGTCTCCTATGGAGGTTTCCTCTGATGAGGAAGACCCCGAGGAGGTCCCCGAGGATAACCTCGCGGAGGATCCTGAAGAGGATCCCGATCGATTCCTCCTCATCCGAGAGGATCGATATTCTTTGGTAGCTATTGATGGCTACCAGTGTTTTTATTTTGGGGGCCTGATGTCTTTTGTAATGGGCTGTATATTTCTGATATCTTGGGGATTTATATGTATAATCCTTTGGGGCAGGTGTAGTTTTGCTTTTTGGTATACCAGGTTTTGTAATCAAACAGTTTGATAAATATATATATATATATGAATATGTAATGTTAATTCCAATGTATGCTTTACCTCTATTTTTACTCTTTATTTTCATTTATGTTTTGTCATTGTGTTTATTAATTATTGTTATTATGACAAAAAAAATATTTCTCCAATTTAATTACACGTCTATAATCAAGTAAATTTCTATTTTTATAATAAAAAACCAGGTCTTAACTTATATAATTTTATTTCCGCATTGTAATTGACAATGTGACGTTCCCTCCCAAAAAAGGGCATTACAAAGGGGGCTTCTAAGACACACATTACAGAACCCTAGCCACACCTTGGTAAAAGTGAGTGAGAGAGTGACAGGTTTTTTCTCTTCTCTTTGCAGCTAGCACTGTGTGAGAGTCGCGAGGTTCCTTTTTGTGAATGTTGGACGTTCGTGAGTCTGTTCGTGTGGATACCGCAGAGACATCGTCACTGTTATGGTGTTGGTGATTCACGTCACTTCCTTAGATCACGCTTCAAGAGGTAAATATTTTTTAAAAACTCGGATTATGACTTTTTCGCATGGATCCTTGGTGGGAATTCTTATTCCGCTACGTGATGTATCCACGTTTCCCAACAGTGGTATCAAAGCATCTTATAAAACCATGATTCAGTTTTCTATTTTTGTTTTGCGTGAGATAACATGTTTGATGTTGTTATTTTTTAATAAAAGATATGATCTTTAATATGTTATTTCAGAAAAATGAATGAAACCCCTTTGCGAAAACATATTCTATTTTATGTGATGTATGCAAAACTATGATGTTGTTTTCAAAAACCCATGAAGATGTTCATATGTTCTGTGAAAATCGTTTTGTTTTGAGATGTATGTTTTTGCAAAGCTTTCTAGTAAATATGTGATACATACAACGTTATGGAATCCTTGTTCTTAACGCACTCCCACCTGCTGACCAGGAAGCGGGACCCTCATGGTCGGGACGCTGCCCTGAACCCCGTTGCGTAGTGTGTGTTATTCGAAAGCACAATTTTCTATCCTTTTTTATGACTCACGAAAATAATAATGTATTATTGTTTTGAGTTTATATGTTCTTTGTGATGCATGGTGCATGGTTATGACCTTAGTCCTCCTTTTATGCTATTTTGGTTTTTATAAATACGACTTGCGTGTCGTGCCTTTTTCTCTGTATTCTGATTGTACATTCTCTTCTCACCTAACTCACCTCGAATGTAAAAAAAAGTTTCTATATAATGTGATCTTGATGTGGAGGCAAGAAGATGGCATCAAGTAAGGACATTAGTAGGAGACGCTTGGTGAAGCTGGCTTTGTTAATGCTACTCTCTTAAGGGGCCATAACCATGTCTCTTTTATTATATGCTTTATATGTATGAGATGCATTCATGATGTTTATGGTATGATAAACAATTTAATAAATGGTGAGATATAAAAAAAATCCCTCAAAGCAAATATTAAGTCATTATGTGATACCTTCCAATGTGTGGTACTCGTCAAGACTAGTATCGATCAAGTGTAGGTCTGCCAAAGCAGGATGTCTTTCTCTATATTAGTAAGACGCGATGGGATAAGGGTAATATCTAACTGCCAACCATTGGATCTGACTTAACTAGGCCATTTTAATAGGATTGAAGGCTTAGAGTAATGGAGTTGGGCTTTAGTCCATTAGATGGATTGGAATAAGTGTTATTCACCCAATTATCCAAGAGTAACATGTGATGTAATTGGAAAGTGTTTCCTACCTAAATAATTGAATTTTGGGTGATCAACCAAAGCTAACTCAAAACTAGGTGAAATATGGATCTTGGCCCATTAGGAAATCTTTTGATGGGATTTTCTGAGTCAATGCTGAGGGTCATTGACTTGAATAAAATAGTGGGAGGCATATTTAATTAAAAGACCTCATTAAATATGTTTATGGCATGATACTTATATTTTGCATATTTCTATTGATAGATTACCATGGCAACAAACACATCAAGTAACTTATCACTGCAATCCGTCCTTGAGAAGGATAAGTTGCCTAGCACGAATTTTCTAGACTGGTACAGGAATTTAAGGATTGTCCTCAAGCAAGAGAAAAAGCTGTATGTACTAGAACATCCTATTCCTGAGCCACCTGCTGCTAATGCCCCAAGAATTGAAAAGGATGCTAATAAGAAGCATCAAGATGATGCCTTGGACATCAGATGTCTAATGTTGGCCACCATGAACTCAGAGCTCCAAAAGCAACATGAGGACATGGATGCCTAGGATATGATTGTACACCTTAAGAAGCTCTATCAAGAGCAGGCCATGCATGAGAGAAACGAGGTCTCTAAAGCACTGTTTCAGTGCAAGCTGGTAGAAGGAAGCCCTGTTGGTGCTCATGTACTCAAGATGATTGGGTACATTGAAAACCTAGAAAGACTTGATTTTCCATTGGGCCAAGAGTTGACCACTAACTTAGTCCTGCAATCATTACCGGAAAGTTTTAGTTAATTTGTCATGAACTACAACATGAATGAAATTGACAAATCACTACCAGAGCTGCTAGGCATGTTGAGAACTACTGAGCAAAATATAAACAAAGGCAAGAGAAAGGCCATAATGATGGTCCAAAAGAATAAGGCAAGAAACAGTAGAAAAAGCCCAAATATAAGTGGAAGGGCACGGGCAAGGATAATGTTAGGGCCAAAAAAACTTGTTTGCCCATTTACTAACCGCAAGTGCACGGGTCACACAAGTAATAAAATAATGAGTATAGATATCGTTCCCATGAGGATAAGTTTATTTCCAATGCTAAGTATTAACCGATAACTTACCTAATTCTATTCAAGAACATAAAAATAGGGGAAAACAATTAAACTAAAGACTAAAAAGCGGTAAAGATAATGGTTAAAGATTAGGGAAATCCTTCTTCACCCTTTACTTCAACCAACAACATGCAATCCTCTTCATAAATATGAATGCTATGATTAAGTTAGCTTGGAAATCTACATTAGCTAAATGCCTATGTCTAGGTCATCTAACCATGGTTTCAATTGCCCAACTCACTAAGTGTACTTGAGAGTTAACACAAAATCCACTTTTTAAGGTCTATTCTTAAATACGTGTCATGCATGGCTGAGGGGTATATTTCTATCCCATTAGCGAATTAACTCATCCCGCTAATGGAATAGAATCTAACATGCATCAATTATACATATGATCTCAAACCCAAATCCCTATGTCTAGGTTCATTGGATTTTGTCAAATCAACTTAAATGTTGGCCAAACACTCAAGAGCATTAAGAACAATATGATTGAACAAAATCAAAGATCCACACAAACTTAGAGAAGAACAAATCATTAATATTCATAAAAAAGATGCAAAGTCATCCCTAAATACAGCTGCTACATCATTGAACACGAAAATACAAATCAAAATACATGTTCAAGAAAAGAGGAAGAGAAAAGAGCAAAGGGGGAAAGAGAAAGCTTATGCATTTCACCATTGAAGCTCAGATCCTCCTCTAATGGAAAGAGGGCTTCCATCCTTATCCCCCCAAGCTCCATTTCCACCTCCAATGGAGGACCCAGCCATAGCCTCTAATCCTCAAAAGCTAAAAACCTAAAAACTCTAAGAGAAAACAGAAAGAGAACGAGAGAGAGCGTGAAAAATAGAATAAATAGACTCAGTTCGCCGATGCACGCTGCGGCGTGAACAATACCACGTCGCAACTTGGAGCTCTCTGTCTTGTCAGTATGCGCTGGCTGAGACCATCACGCCGTGGCATGACATAGATTGCGCTGTGACGTGGTGTACTGGAATGCATCCTTGGCTTGCATCAACTTGTCTCTTTTGAGCCCTTCCTACATTAGAGAAAGCACCAAGTTAACATAATTGTAAATCTACTTAATCAATCAACAAATATGCGCAAATTGCTCAAAAACATAAAGAAAGATCTCAAAATAGAATTCCACAAATATAAGTATAAAACCTTCCAAATATGCATAAGAATAAGGACTAAGCATGCCATGAAGCACAAATATGGGGCCTAAATAACTACATTTCATGGAGTTATCACACCCCTAAAACTTAAGATGTTTCTAGTCCTTGAGCAACATAAAGTATGACTAAGAAAACTCACTTTGATAATTCATGCTCACATGCATTCAACAATGATAAATTCAATTTTCTTTTAACACAACCAATGCACAATGATTATAATGGCTCTCAAAGAATGCACATGCCTCACAGTTAACCTCAACACATACACAATCCTTAATATGCCATCAATCAAGCTTCCAATCATGCACATGACATATCTCATAAACATGCAAGTTAAACTTATCTTTTTCAAATCATGCTCATCCAGATAAGTTTATGAACTTACACATGGATACAAATCAAGATTCCAAAAAATTGTAGCACAACTCTCTCTCCACTAATGTAAATCACACATGATTGAGGATCAAAAGAGACTTTATAGCTTGTAATGTAAGGCCAATGGTGATGGGTGAAATAAATGAACAGGAAAGGATACAATACAAACATTGAGAAACATAACATATTATTTCAATTCATGACCCACTAACTGATATTAAAAAGGGTATTCAACAGTGAATGTAAAAAACTTGCTAGAACCATTTTGATGCTTTTCGTACTTTTCTTTACTCTTTCATTCCTTTGTTTATTTTTCTTTTCTTTCTTTTTTTTTCTTTTTTTTTCACAAAGCAATGATTTTTCTTTGACTACATCTAGTTCCTTCAGGCTCATTTTGTATTGAAGATATTAATACCCCTAATAACTAAAATCGCTTCAAGAAATAACACATTATGAACTCAACAAACATAGAGGGAAGGAAAAGAATGCACTGCTTTTGCATGCATAGAAATGTTAACAGGGTAACGAACACTATAGTTATGAAAACATATAAGGCCAAACAATTATAAAGCTTCAAAAGGGGACCTAGGGATATAATCATGTAAGGGTAAGCTTGAAAGGCTCAATCGGTCAAAACAATGCCCTAATCATTTCCGCAATCATGCACAATCTAGGATTTCACCTCAAAAGAGTTCCAAAATAATTTTTTGGATAAAAGAAATCTCCACATGCACAATTCATAAACATTATCTAGATAAACACTCAAATCTTTCCAAAGTTAAATAAGCATCTAAGTGAGAAACACATCATGCATAAAAACAAACAAGAATGCTTAAGCATACTTCAATATCACAAATGGTTTCACAAAAGAATTAAAGACAATCGCAAACATTTATATCATTGGCCAACCATCACACACTAGCAAATGGCACAATGTCATGCATTCCAAAGATCCATCATTTTTCATTCAAGGATGCATAACAACATGTACAAAGTGTGAAAAATTGAAACTTGCATCAACAGCCCACTAGTAATAGCCAAAACAAGAAATAATCATGAAAGCATGATGACTATCACTAGCACATACTTAAAAATATCAAAACATGTGTAAACATTAAGCATTAAGGGTGAAAACATGTAAAGATACTCCCCCAAACCAAAGTAAATGTGTGTTCTTGGTGTTCATGGTCTATAGGGTACTTGAGCAAGTCAAAACAATAGCCTAACTAGAACTGAGCTTTATAAATAAAGAAAAACAGAGAAAATAAATAGAAAAATACAAAAACAAGGGTGCCATGCCGCAGCGTGGACAAGTGTGCACCACGGCATGGACAAGTGTGCGCCGTGGCATGGAGCTCTCTGGTGCGTTTTCATGAAATGGCAGAGACTAGTACGCTGAGGCGTGGACTCTAAGTGCGCCACGGCGTGAGAAGTCATGCTATAGAATTCTGTAGCAGACGAGTTTCTACCGGAACTGGTGCTCCATTTTGGCCCCTAGCACCTCCAAAATGTGTCTAAAAGCTTAAAATATAGAATGTATAATAAAAAATAATAAAAACACATTATTAGCACTTATATACAAAATAAGAACGTAAACTAAAAACAACATAAAAAGCAAAATACTAAAGGATCTAAACATGTCCAAATGGTCTTATTGAACATACTAAACAAGGTTTGGACAACAAAAATGTAATAACACACAAAATCAAATTATTGATATATTTAAAGGCTTAAAGCTAAAGAACTAAAGTATGTCCAAATGGACTTATTGAGCTAAACTAAAAACAAAACTTGAATTAGAACTAAGTAAACTCCTTGTCAATATTAGCAATATGAAAATAATGCCTTATCCCTGACAACAGTGCCACAAACTTGTTAGGGCCAAAAAACCTTGCTTGCCCATTTGGTAACCGCAAGTGTACGGGTCGCGTAAGTAATAAAATGATGAGTATAGATATCGTTCTCACGAGGATAAGTTTATTTCTAATGCTAAGTATTAACTGATAACTTACCTAATTCTTTTAAAGAACATAAAAATAGGGGAAAGCAATTAAACTAAAGACTCAAAAGTGGTAAAGATAATGGTTAGAGATTAGGGAAATCCTTCTTCACCCTTTACTTCAACCAACAACATGCAATCCTCTTCATAAAAATGAATGCAATGATTAGGTTAGCTTGAGAATCTACATTAGCTAAGCGCCTATTTCTAAGTCATCTAACCATGGTTTCAATTGACTAAGTGTCCTTGAAAGCTAACACAAAATCCACTCTTTGACATCTATTCTCAAACACGTGCTATGCATGGCTAAGAGGTATATTTCTATCCCATTAGCGAATCAACTCATCCCGCCATTGGAATAGAATCGAACATAAATCAATCATACATACGATCTCAAACCCAAATCCCTATGTCTAGGTTCATTGGATTTTATCAAATCAACTTAAATGTTGGCCAAACACTTAAGAGCATTAAGAACAATATAATTGAACAAAATCAAAGATCTACACAAACTCAGAGAAGAATAAATCATTAATATTCATAAAAAAGATGCAAAGTCATCCATAAATATAGCTGCTACATCATTGAACATGAAAATACAAACGAAATACATGTTCAAGAAATGAGGAAGAGAAAAGAGCAAAGAGGGAAAGAGAAAGCTTATGGATTTTGCCATTGAAGCTCAGATCTTCCTCCAATGGAAAGAGGGCTTCTATTCTTACCTCCCCAAGCTCCATCTCCACCTCCAATAGAGGACCCAGTCGCAGCCTCTAACCCTAAAAACCTAAAAACCTAAAAACCCTAAGAGAAATCTGAGAGAGAGCGAGAGAGAGCACGAAAAATAGAATAAATAGACTCAGTTCACTGATGCGCATCGCGGCATGAACAATTATACACCGCGACGTGGAGCTCTCTGTATTGTCAGTATGCACCGGCAGAGACCATCTTGCCACGGCATGACATAGATTGCACCGCAGCATGGTATACTGGAATGCATCATTGACTTACATCAATTTGTCTCTTTTAAGCCCTTCCAGCATTAGAGAAAGTACCAAGTTAAATATAATTACAAATCTGCTTAATCAATTAGCAAATATACACAAATTGCTCAAAAATATAAAGGAAGATCTCAAAATAGAATTCCATAAATATAAGTATAAAACCTTCCAAATATGCATAAGAACAAGGACTAAGCATGCCATAAAGCACAAATATAGGGCATAAATAACTGCATTTCATGGAGTTATCACACCCCCAAACTTAATATGTTGCTAGTCCTCGAGCAGCACAAAGTATGACTAAGAAAACTCACTTTCACAATTCTTGTTCACATGCATTCAACAATAATAAATTCAATTTTCTTTTAACCACAACTAGTGCACAACGATTACAATGGCCCTCAAAGAATGCATATGCCTCACAGTTAAGCTCAACATATACACAATCCTTAACTTGCCATCAATCAAGCTTCCAATCATGCATATGGAATCTCTCATAAATCTGCAAGTTAAACTTATCTTTTTCAAATCATGCTAATCTGGATAAGTTTATGAACCTACACAAGGATACACGTCAAGATTCCACAAAATTGTAGCACAACTCTCTCTCCACTAATGTAAATCACACATGATTAAGGATCAAAAGGGACTTTATAGCTTGTAATGCAAGGCCAATGTTGATGGGCGAAAGAAATGAACGGGAAAGGATACAATACAAACTTTAAGAAACATAACATATTATTTCAATTCATGAGCCACTAACTGATATTAAAAAGGGTATTCAACAATGAATGTAGAAAACTTGCCAGAATTGTTTTGATGTTTTTGGTAGTTTTCTTTACTTATTCATTCCTTTGTTTATTTTTCTTTTTTTTTCTTTTTTTTTTCACAAAGCAATGATTTTTCTTTGACCGCATCTGGTCCCTTCACGCTCATTTTGTATTGAAGATATTAATACCCCTAATCACTGAACTCACTTCAAGAAATAATACATTATGAACTCAACAAACATAGAGGGAAGGAAAAGAATGCAATGTTTTCACATGCATAGAAAGGTTAACAGGGTAACAAACACTATGGTTATGAAAATAAACAGGGCCAAACAATTATAAGGCTTCAAAAGGGGACCTAGGAATATAATCATGTAAGGGTAAGCTTGAAAGGCTCAACCAGTCCAAACAATGCCCTAATCATTTTCGTAATCATGCACAATCTCGGACTTCGCCTCAAGAGAGTTCCAAAACAATTTTTTGGGTAAAAGAAATCTCCACATGCACAATTCATAAACATTCTCTAGACAAACACTCAAATCTTTCCAAAGTTAAACAAACATCTAAGTGAGAAACACATCATGCATAAAAACAACCAAGATTGCTTAAGCATGCTTCAAGATCACAAATGGTTTCACGAAAGAATTGAGGACAATCGTAAACATTTATATCATTGGCCAACCATCACACACTAGCAAATGACATCATGTCATGCATTCCAAAGATCCATCATTTTCCATTCAAGGATGCATAACAACATATACAAAGTGCAAAAAATTGAAACTTGCATCAACAGCTCACCAGGAATAGCCAAAACAGGATATAATCATGAAAACATAAAGACTATTCCTAGCACATACTTCAAAATATTAAAACCTACGTAAACATTAAGCATTAAGGGTGAAAACATGTAAAGATACTCCCCCAAACTAAAGTGAATGTGTGTTCTTGGTGTTGATGGTCTATAGGGCACTTGAGCAAGTCAAAAAAGTAGCCTAACTAGAACTGAGCATTATTAAATAAAGAAAAATAGAGAAAATAAACAGAAAAATGCAAAAACAGGGGTGCCACGCCGCGACATGGACAAGTGTGCGTCGCAACATGGAGCTCCATGGTGCGTTTTCCTGAAATGGCAAAGACTGGCACGCCGTGAGGTGGACTCTTAGTGCGCCGTGGCGTGAGAAGTCATGCCGCAGAATTCTGCAGCAAACTAGTTTCTGCTGGAACTGGTGCTCTATTTTGGCCCCTAGCACCTCCAAAATGTGTCTAAATGCTTAAAACATAGAACGTACAACAAAAACATAACAAAAACACAAAAACACACTATTAGCACTTATATACAAAACAAGAATATAAACTAAAAACAACATAAAAAGCTAAATACTAAAGGATCTAAACATGTCCAAATGGACTTGCTGAACATACTAAACAATGTTTGGACAACAAAAATGCAACAACACACAAAATCAAATTGTTGGCATATTTAAAGACTTAAAGCTAAAGAACTAAAATATGTCTAAATGGACTTGTTGAGCTAAACTAAAAACAAAACTTGAATTAGAACTAAGTAAACTCCTTGTCAATATTAGCAATACGGAAATAATGACTTATCCCCGACAACGACGCCAAAAACTTGTTAGGGCCAAAAAAACTTGTTTGCCCATTTGCTAATCGCAAGTGCACGGGTCGCGCAAGTAATAAAATGATGAGTACAGATATCGTTCCCACGAGGATAAGTTTATTTCTAAAGCTAAGTATTAACCGATAACTTACCTAATTCTATTCAAGAACATAAAAATAGGGGAAAACAATTAAACTAAAGACTAAAAAGCGTAAAGATAATGGTTAGAGATTAGAGAAATCCTTCTTCACCCTTTACTTCAACTAACAACATGCAATCCTCTTCATGAATATGAATGTAATGATTAGGTTAGCTTAAGAATCTACATTAGCTAAACACCTATGTCTAAGTCATCTAACCATGATTTCAATTGCCCAACTCACTAAGTGTCTTTGAGAGTTAATACAAAATCTACTCTTTAAGGTATATTCTCAAACACGTGCGATGCATGGTTAATGGGTATATTTCTATCCTATTAGCGAATTAACTCATCCCGCCATTGGAACAGAATCAAACATGTATCAATTATACATACGATCTCAAACTCAAATCTCTATGTCTAGGTTCATTGGATTTTATCAAATCAACTTAAATTTGGCCAAACACTCAAGAGCATTAAGAACAATATGATTGAACAAAATCAAAGATCCACACAAACTCAGAGAGGAACAAATCATTAATATTCATAAAATGGATGCAAAGTTATCCCTAAATACAGCTGTTATATCATTGAACATGAAAATAAAAACCAAAATACATATTCAAGAAATGAGGATGAAAAAAGAGCAAATGGGGAAAGAGAAAGCTTATGTATTTCATCATTGAAGCTCAGATCATCCTCCAATAGAAAGAGGGCTTCCATCCTTAGTTCCCCAAGCTTCATCTCCACCTCCAATAGAGGACCCAGCCGCAGCCTCTAATCCTAAAAGCTAAAAACCTAAAAACCCTAAGAGAAAACTGAGAGATAGCGCAAAATATAGAATAAATAGACTCAATTTGTAACACCCCAATTTTTTATTTTTCTTGAAATAAATGAGTTTTATAATATTTATGACTTTTTATGAATTTTTGAGAATTTTTAATTATTTTGAACATTTTAATATTATTTTGATATTTTAATATTATCTTGAAAACTGTATGTCCGAATTTCATTTTTTCTGAAAATATATGAGTTTTATAATTTTTATGATTTTTGTGAATTTTTGTAGAACTTTCTAAGTTTTTGATTATTTTGGTGTTATTTTGAGTTGTGTGTGGGCCCGGGGTAGACTCGAGGAGGACCTGAAAAAATAAAAATTTTTCCTGGACTAGAAAGTTCTGGACTGTCAAGGCAGAATCGGGGGATCTTACTAAACCCAAAACCGGGAACAGTTGGCAGAGATTTTCTGTATCTGAGTTTTCTATTATCCATTGTGTGATAATAGCAGCAACTATTGTCCATCGGATAATATATGTTAGAAAATATCTAAGCAAAATATCTTAATGTAATCATGAACCATTATTACTAAGCTTTATGATCAACCAATAGGAATTGGTCAAATATAGTGACATAGACTTTGTTGTGAACCGTTGGATGGAAAACTTGATGGAAAAGCCTTAGATCCTCATCATTGATCTAATCAATGGTGTAGAAGCAATCTTGATAAGAAGCTTATGATATCAACCTTAGATTTAATCAATGGTTAAGATTTAGTCAATAAAAATGGCTAGATTGATTAGTTACTAAGTAACTAGATAATCTAACTTAGTTACCCTAATAGCTTAATTAGTAATTGAATAAATTAATTTAGTTACTAAATAATTAGAAGTTAGTTACTAAATAAATATTTAATTATCTAGAAACATGACATAATCATGATCTATGCAATGACATAATAAAGTAATTAACTAGTTAAAATGTAACCAAATGGCTTAACTAAATTAATTTAATTGTAAGTAGATGGTAAGCTAGGTAACTAATTAAATTAACTAAGTGTAATTAGACTTTATTTGGAATTAAAAACTTAGTTGAATTCTCCTTGAGTTCCACAGCTGCTTAGTGTAATTCTAGGAGATTCTTGATTCATCTTTCATGACCAATTGATGACAACTTGATGACCAAGGCCATGTGCACTCATGTAAGTCCATGTGCTTATGCTTAATCTTGCAAAACAAGCCTTGAACCCTCTACACAAGCACTCCCATGGCTGCACACTTAAGCACTAGTCTATTTCATTTCATTTCCTCACATTTTGTGACACAAAAACCATTCTCTCCATTCTCTCTCTTCCAATTATTCAAGAACACCAAGAACAAACACCATGAACTCCATCTTCTTTCTTTCTTGAACCATTCGGTCTCCACTCCTAAATCCCACTTCCAAGCTTCAATAATTTATACAACCTTAGATCTAGAACCTATACACAATCCTAAGATACTTTGTAGTTGAGATCTAAGCCTAGTTCTATCATCTTCAACCTTGTTCTTCAAGTTAAAGATCAAAAAGCCCTTGCTTTGTTTCTTGAAGGAACTCACAGGCAACCACCCAAGCACCACTTTCTAAGTTTGTTTAATTTTAACCAACCATATTTCTTGAATCCTTACATCATTCTAAGACTCTTTGATGTTGAGACTTTGGTCCAAATCTATCATCTTCATGCTTGAATCTTGGATTTAAGTTCTAGGGTTTTAAGGTAAAAATCTTGAAACTTGACTTTTTATTTGATTTTTAGAATCCTAAGACCATGTTCGATCTATGGTCATCTTAATCAAGCTTTAGATACTAATTTGTATGTGTTTGTTGTGATTCTAAGATCTGTTTGGTAGTGAAAGATTGATACAAATAGAGTTTTACAAAGAGCTAGGAAGCATCAACCAGGTAAGAGGGAGATTACCTCATCGGCCATATGTGGCGGTGAAGGAATGGAATTGTTTGTGTTTGTGAGTGGAAAATTCATGTGAGGATTTATTCACTCGATTGTGTAATTATTAGTTTGTGTTTGTTAGATTATATTATGTGATTGTTTTATTGCTTTGATAAGTATGCATGGTTTGTATATGTGTTTGATATGCTTATAGCTTTGATAGTATATTTGCCTATGTGAATTTGGAAGCATGTTGATATCTATGTAATTTAAGATGTGATTCACATGATGAAAAAATTTGTATGAAGACTCCAAAGAGTCAAAAGGTACACGACCTTATCACTATCAAGAGGACTAAGGATTCTAAATTATTTTTCAAATTGAGGATTAAATGAATTTATGACAAGAAATTCAATTAAGTAATTTTATAAGGAATTGAAAGTGTTAAGAAATGATTTATATATGAATTTTGAAGCAATGTGTAAATTCGGTCAACATGCCAATTTTTGATGATCAAGATCCAAAATTATTTTACTAAGTGTAAACTTATGTATTTTGATAGTAAGAACTCAATTTGGTAAGTTTTGGAATTTAAATGAAAGTAATTTTAATTTTTAGAATTAAAATTTATCTAATTAAGCTAAGTAGTAGAATAAATGTTAATACTTGAAATTTACTGACGTATAGCTCACCCTCTGGGTTTTGAAGCGCGTTAGAAAATTTTGAGCTATAATATCTCAAGTAACTTAAAGAAACAAAATTTTTTGGGAAATAGTAGAAATACTGATTTTTAGAAGGACTATATTGAAAATTTTATTTAAAGAAGGACTATACTGAAAATATTCTTTAAAAATAGACTTTGATGCAAATATTATTTAAAGAATAATTATTTTGGAAATATTATTTAATGAGGGACTATAATGTAAATAGTATTTTATAAAGGGACTACTATGTAAATAATGAAAATAAGGTTAATTTTTGGTACTAAATGAGAATAATCTTATTTTGAATTTAAAATATGTCAGAAATATCTTACATGATTTAAAAATAGTAATTTTTAGCTATGCAATTGAGAAAACATTTTAAAATCTCTATGCGATTGAGAAAATGTTGAAAAATCTTTACGCAATTTGAAAATGTAACAAAAAGTGTTACGCGATTATGAAAACGTGATAATATTGCTACGCGATTTAAAGGAATGACAAGTTTTGTTGTAGAGCCAACGTTTTGAACTAAATAATTTGTGAAACTGAAGTATTGGACCCGAGTGGATTTTTGGTATTATCGATTGTATGAGCGGTTATATAATGCCATAGATACTAATGGTATTGGACAATCTGTATGTGCATGTGCGGTTGTATTAATATCATTGGGAATAGTACAACGGTACTTTGTTTTGAACAAAAGTGTTTTGAACATTATACTATGATACTGCCATATGATGGCATGTGAATATGAAATACTGTGTGATCGATGACAATATATGTTTGAATCATTTATAATGCATACTGTGTACAAATACTGTGTATTTGTTGTGGCGTTTTATGCCTAAGGAATGAACGAGAACTTACAAGATAGTAGGAGGAATCTTGAGGGACGTCAGGGCACGGTGATTCACTTGTTGACATTGAGTCATATATATATATATATATATATATATATATATATATATATATATATATATATATATATATATATATATATATATATATATATATATATATACATAAACCCCTGGCTGTGATCACCGTTGCAACACATTAATATCCCGACGAACACTATTGCTTTTCATTATCCAGCATAGACTGTCTTATTTCTTATTAGGGGGGACAGATCTTCTGGGCATTCATCTCTGAATTGGAATAAACTTCCTGAAGTAGGAACTGATTGTATTGAGCATATGCATATTCAGCATTTATGCTGTTGTAACCTAATATTATTGTGGTATTATTATTATGCCTGATATTGTATTACAAATTTATTAGATTGTTTATTTATTAAATGTCATAAATATATCTGCTAGTTTCATATAAGTGTATGAATTGTTTATATGGAACGACATTGTTGTTCGTATCATTTCTTTGCTGCTATATTGGTATGCGATGTAGGGGATCTCACCTCTTTATTGTTTTATTCTGTCAATTTTTATTTTTGTCTACGTTTGTGAAGACTGTAATGGGAACAAGGAAGGATCAACTAGATTTCTTTAGGCTACAGTTTCTTGAAGGGGTTGCTGCTTGGCGTGTTCATTGGGACACAGGACACATAGAGTATTGTGGTGATACTACTCTATCAGTAAGTAGGACTCACCATGGAATCATTGCTTCATTTTATACGGTTGTTTATGTAGAGGTTATTTTACCTATTAGGGAGTTGTGGAATGAATCTCACTATACTCCTAAAGAGAACTTTGATATATCTTTGGGTCAAATTTCTATCGGTCGAGACATTCCTAGCTAGGGAATTTGTCTTCTGGTAAGGGCTCATGTTTTAAGTGTTATGTTTTTGGGTATGTAAAGATAATGAATGTATAGTTGTTGTAAACTCTGTTTATATGAAAAATATGTTATTCAATTATTACATTTTGAGTTACTTTAATTTGATTAATTGATGTTTTCCGCGCAAAAGAAATTTTGAAACCCGTATTTAAATAAGATTAAATATTTTATAACTTGGGAAATTAATGAATTAAATGGAGTTAGTATGAATGTGATGCCCTTCGGAGGGGGTGTCACATTGTTCGTCAATGCGGGCCACGGCGTGAACAACCCCACGCCGCGACGTGGAGCTCTCTGTGTTGTCAGTATGAGTTGGCTGAGACCATCACGTCGTGGCATGACATAGATTGCGCTGTGGCGTGGTATACTGGAATGCATCATTGGCTTCTTTCCTCCAATGCTGGGTCTTGGCTTACATCAATTTGTCTTTTTTGAGCCCTTCCTGTAGTAGAGAATGCACCAAGTTAAATATAATTGCAAATCTACTTAATTAATCAACAAATATGCACAGATTGCTCAAAAACATAAAGGAAGATCTCAAAATAGAATTCCACAAATATAAGTATAAAACCTTCCAAATATGCATAAGAACAAGGACTAAGCATGTTATGAAGCACAAATATGGGGCCTAAATAACTACATTTCATGGAGTTATCACACCTCCAAACTTAAGATGTTGCTAGTCCTCGAGCAACACAAAGTATGACTAAGAAAACTTTTGACAATTCATGCTCACATGCATTCAACAATGATAAATTCAATTTTCTTTTAACCACAACTAGTGCACAATGATTATAATGGCCCTCAAAGAATGCATATGCCTTACAGTTAAGCTCAACACATACATAATCCTTAATATGCCATCAATCAAGCTTCCAATTATGCACATGACATCACTCACAAACATGCAACTTAAACTTATCTTTTTCAAATCATGCTTATTCGGATAAGTTTATGAACCTACACATGGATACAATTCAAGATTCCACAAAATTGTAGCATAACTCTTTCTCCACTAATGTAAATCACATATGATTAAGGATCAAAAGGGACTTTTTAGCTTATAATGTAAGGCTAATGGTGATGGGCAAAAAAAATGAACGGGAAAGGATACAATACAAACATTGAGAAACATAACATATTATTTCAATTCATGAGCCACTAACTGATATTAAAAAGGGTATTCAACAATGAATGTAGAAAACTTACCAAAACCGTTTTGATGCTTTTCGTACTTTTCTTTACTCATTCATTCCTTTGTTTATTTTCTTTTTTGTTCTTTTGTTTTTTTTTCTTTTATTTTTCACAAAGCAATGATTTTTCTTTGACTACATCTGATTCCTTCAGGCTCATTTTGTATTGAAGATATTAATACCCCTAATAACTAAAATCGCTTCAAGAAATAACACATTATGAACTCAACAAACATAGAGGGAAGGAAAAGAATGCACTGCTTTTGCATGCATAGAAATGTTAACAGGGTAACGAACACTATGGTTATGAAAATAAATAAGGCCAAACTGTTACCAAGTGGCCTCAATACTCAAGAGGGGGGTGAATTGAGTATGTAAAACAAGTTTACAAATCTTTCGCAAAACGTTTAATAAATAATTTTTGTTGAAACTATTTGATGATTAGAGATGATTGGATATATGAGATAAACACTTATAAATGCAATAGCCAAAAGAAACAATATTCAAGCAATTCAATAAAACAATGCTCAATGTAAAGAGAAGGGTTTAGAGAAAACAAACACAATGATTTATCCTGGTTCGATCACCAATCCACTTGTGATCTACGTCCAGTCCTTAAGCAACCACTTGAGATTTTCCACTATATCTTCAAGTTTCAATAGGTGCTTGACAACCTTTACAACCTTGAGCACTCAACACTTTGGGATACCTGACCCTTGGAGCTTTAGTCTCTTCAACTAAGGGATGCCTCACCCTTTACACTGTTGGAGGGATGTCTCACCCTCTTTACAAAGCAATTTAGATTGATAGAATGAAACTCTCATAAGAGTAAATGATTACAAATTGAAGCTCTAATATGCTCTCAAAGAATAACTCAAATTTTTCACAAAAATAGAGCAAGAATGGATTTGAAGATTAAATCACGTATTGAAGTATTAGTAATCAGTTTTTGGTTCAAGGTCAACCTCTAATGAAGTCCCAACATTGGTATTTATAAGTTTTGTAAGCAATGGAGCCGTTGGGGACTTTTAGGCAAGCATTAAATGCCATTAATATAGCCGTTGGACTCTGTCAGATTGCTTGTAATCGATTACACAACAAATGTAACCGATTACATTGTTGTTCCAACGTGTTCTTAGCTTTCTAGGCTCTGTGTAATCGATTACATTCTTGGTGTAATCGATTACATTCTTGGTGTAATATCGATTACATGACTTCTGACTTGATTTGTAATCGATTACAATATCCATGTAATCGATTACATGACTCATTGAACGTGTTCTTGTCTTTCTGGGCTAATTGTAATCGATTACCAACTTGGTGTAATCAATTACAAGGCCTCTGACTTGCTTGTAATTGATTACAATGCCCATGTAATCGATTACAAGGCCTCTGTTTGCTGTGTAATCGATTACAAACATCATATAATCGATTACTTTGGCCTTTGAACACATTTTTCAAGTCCAATTAAGGTTGTAAGCCATTTCTAACACTTCAAGATATTTGATTAAACATAAATCCTTTCATGAGTGTTAAATCTAAGATTAAAACTAAAGTTTCTTTGAAAAACATGTTTAACTTTGAATTTTCCCACTTATTTTGGAAATGATATATTGAAAAACCATTTGAGAAATCTTGAGAGCATTTAACATTAATGTTCTAAGTCTTATGACTAAATAAACTTCTTGACTTCTTTCTTTGATCTTGATCTTTTCTTTTGCACTTGATCTTCATCTTTGACTTTGTTATCATCAAAAACCATTTGACATGCTTTAAGGACATAAGCATTCACATTCTCCCCCTTTTTGATGATGACAAATTGATCATAGGAAAAAGAGAGAGTTTTTGTATTTGTATATAACAGAGATTTAGGTGCAATGCTCCCTCGGATTTTATGCATGATATAGAATAAGATTTAGCTTAAAAGCTCCCCCGTTCACATGCAACATTAGTTAGATTTCATTTTTCACTATTCGCTCCCCCGTTGGCATTATCAAAAGACATAAGCATTTAAGAAAAAAAATGGACTGCATTTCAACTGTATTTCATGATTTCGCAAGTATTGCCAAAATAAGATATCTAAAGAGAATATAATGAAGCCAGTAAATTCAGATCAAGAGAAAAAACCAATATAGCTAATAACCAATAGCCAATATTTCAGAGTATATAACCAAAGCTGATCCAAGTTCATATATCATCAAAAACATATACAATGTAACCCATCATAGCCAATATAACCAATAACCAATATCACCAAAAACATATACTAAAGTTATATAACTGAGCCAAATAGAAAAAATACAATGTAGTCATAAGAAAATGAAAGCATCAGAGCAAAGGGCCATGATCACTATCAGTAGCCTTGCTTTCACTGTCCAGATCCGCAGCGATGTCTCCTAGATCAACATTATCATTGTCGGGCTCAAGATCGTCCTTAGAACCCAGGAGCTCCTCATCATCAGTAGGGATGCCAGATGGACCAGCAAAGGACAGGGGAACAGGAGAGGCAGAGGATGTGGGAGGTGCAGCAGCTACACTCGGAGTAAAATAAGGTCCTGTCAGGAGGGATCTAATGGAGGCAAGCTCCTGATTTGAGTAGTCCATCCTCAGCTCAAGGTGATCTACCTTCTGCTCAATGCGATCCATGCGTGTGTCCACGGTAGTGCTCAGGTTTCGCATCTCTTAGAGCAAGAGGTCTAGTGTGGCTGTAACAGGAGCAAGAGCAGGAGCAGAGGCAAGAGCAAGAGCAGAATGCTAAGCTTCTTCATCGTCATCATTGTCCGGATCATGATGGATATGCCCAAAGCTACCATGGGCAATGTAGTGCCACCTATCATCGACTTTGTAGAGCTGAAGCTTCTTCAAGGTATGCAAGCCGATGGATTGTGGTCCTTTTGAGCTGGTGTCCTTGGACTCCTTAGCTAAGGAAATGCAACAGTGCTCCAAGATTGTTGTCACCAGCATAGCAAATGGTAGAACAGAGTTTTTCTTTTTCTTTATGTCCAACATATGCTCTATAATGTAGTATCCCCAGTTGATTGGTCTCCTCGTGGTCATTACCCATAAGGACACTACGTCATCCTTAAGAACCTGAGAGTAATTCCCTCCTCTAGGAATCAATCCCCTGACCAGAAGATAGTGGAGTACCCTGTTCTCCGTGGTTAGGCCATTGGCCATGATTCTCTTTTTGGGATCACTTGGGGGATAGTATCCTGTCCTTATCAGAGAAAGAAGAGCAGCCTTATACTCAAATTCATGACCCCAAATGTTAGCATTTCCACAGAAGTTTGCTCTATCAGGAGTGAGTTTAGTCAGCCTATACCATTCAGCCATAGTGATCTTGATCTGTTGCTTCTTCACCTCAGAGATTAAGCAATCATCCTCAAACTTCAGATTGGCATAAAAGACTCTCACTAAGTTTGGATAGATGGCATTCTCAATGCTAAGGAAACCCAGCAATCCTAAGTTTTCAATGGTTCTATAACTTTCTAGGGGTTCACTCTCATAGAACATTATAGGAAGATACCTAGGGGATATTATCTTGCGTAACTGGAAGTTTTTCCGGAACAACTCAACTTTCTTCACGGTGGAGAAATGGCGAGTGAGGTTCAGGCCAGAAATGTTGCGTGGAGCTGCACGTGAGGACTCTCCAATGATAACTCCTGTTCTTGGGTGCTTTGAATGGTGAGAAGACTCAGCCATGTGATGAGGAAGAAGAGAGTGGGATGAGGGGAAGGTGTTTGGAGATGAAAGAGGGACAGATTAGGGCAGAGAATGAGAGAGTGTTCGTGAGAGGTGATGGGGAGATTTGGGTGAGGGATGTGATGGGATTTGGGAGAAAGACTATGTAGAAAGGGGATTTTCGAGTGAGAGGGAGATGAAATGGAGGGATTTTGGTGAGATTTGAGTGAGAAAAGAGAGATTGGGAGGTTGGGTTTGCGTGGGAGCAGAG
The DNA here is from genome assembly GCA_029884595.1 of Ormosia semicastrata. Classification (NCBI taxonomy): domain Eukaryota; kingdom Viridiplantae; phylum Streptophyta; class Magnoliopsida; order Fabales; family Fabaceae; genus Ormosia; species Ormosia semicastrata. The sequence goes on along the minus strand of JAQQTO010000050.1, from coordinate 1,129 downwards.
GAGGAGGATGAAGAAACTGAAAGGTTTCTGATAAATGAACCCTGCGCATGTCAGAAAACCTTTTAAAAATCCTGTGTAATCAATTACATTGGTTTTGTAATCGATTACAAGCCTTCTGGTTCTTATGTAATCGATTACATTTTTGGTGTAATCGATTACCATGCTTCTGGGGAACCTTGTAATCAATTACATGGTTAGTGTAATCGATTACCTGAGTTCTGAGTTGATTGTAATCGATTACAAAAGTTGTGTAATCGATTACATGCTTGATAAAACCTTTGTAATCGATTACAAACGCATTGTAATCGATTATCAGCATACTTAAACTCAGATTTTGCATTCCAAGCAGCATAGAATCAATTTTAAACCATTCAAATTAGTTCCAGAGCATCTTAAATCAATTCAAATCATCATGCAAGTATATAATCTAATCATATTATGATTCAAATCACATAATTGTGCAAAATTACTATTTTTACCAAGAATTACACCCTTTTTTGTGAAATTATGAAGTTATTGAGTTGCTTAAAGGTCTTTTGACATGAGGGTGCACCTGCAAAACAACTTAAGGGAAATCTCCAATGCTCAAGTCAGTATTGGATTCAAATATGATTAAAAACTCAAAGATTATGCAGCAAAATGGCATGATTATGCAGAAAGCAACATGTTATGCATTAGTTTTAGGATTATGCAGCAAATAGTAAATTAATGCATAATTGGTCCAATATACCAAGTTCATTTCTTATATAGAAAAATGCTTCTTTTGCTAGGGGCTTAGTGAAAATATTAGCTAGTTGCTTAGTGGTTTCTACAAATTCAAGCATACAATCACCCTTTTGAACATGGTCTCTAATGAAATGATGTCTTATTTCAATATGTTCAGTCCTAAAATACAAAATGGGATTTTTGGACAAATTAATTACACTAGTATTATCACATCTTATGGGGATGTGATCAAGCTCAAGACCATAGTCCAAGAGTTATTGTTTCATCCAAAGGATTTGAGCACAACAACTCCCAACTGCAACATATTCAACTTCAGCTGTAGACAATGACACACTATTTTGTTTCTTGCTATGCCAAGAAACCAGTGAGCTTCCAAGCAAGTGGCATGTCCCACTAGTGCTCT